>CM066033.1:598983972-601383972 GCA_033557465.1 Ichthyophis bannanicus
GGTACAAAGACCGACCCTATCTGACGAAGATAGGGTGGCCTTGGACACACCATTTACTGTATCAGAAATTCATTCTGCTATCAAGACATGGGCCTCAGGTCGAGCCGGCAGGCCAAGACGGTCTCCATGCTGAATTCTACAAAAACTTTTCACGCTGACTTAGCTCCAGTTTTGAAAATTTATTTTTCTGATCTGGCCGATGGAGGGTTCTCCTTCTGGGTCGTTTTGAATGGCCAATGTAGTAGTTTTTGAGAAAGGAGGGGAGGGAGACCCGCAACTAACAGCTAATTATCGGTCCAATTTTCCCTCCTAAACGCGGACTTTGAAAAATTATTTGCCACCATTCTCTCTACCAGGCTCTCGGATAGGATGCCTACCTTAATACACCCAGATCAATGAGGCTGTCATTCCTGGTAGATCAACTGCTGACAATGACTCCGGACTCTATGCCATGTACTGGACTACCGAAGTTAATCTTGATCGCCCATTTGTTGGCCTCATCACTTGATGCTGAGGAAGCCTTTGATCGCTTAGAGTGGCCATTTCCTGTTTGCAGTCCTCCGCTGCGTGGTACGGATTCGGGGAAGGTTTTTCTCCGTTGTCTTCGCACCATGTACGCACAGCCTACAGCCAGTATATGTGCCAATGCTTTTAAGTCTATGCCTTTTCGCCTTCAAAGCGGGCACTCGCCAGGGATGCCCACTGTCTCCACTTTCTCTTCGATCTTGCACTTGAACCCTTGGCTTTACTAAACCGGCAATCGGAGGAGATACATCTAGTCCCCTACAACCATAGGGAAATCAAAATAACAGCGTATGCTGATGACCTTACTCTTTTTGAAACTATAGACACAGTACCCGCTGTCCTAGAGCAAGATGGTAAATACTCAAAACTGTCCGGTTAGAAGATAAATTGGACCAAGTCGGGTAGCATTTCCATTAAATCCTTTGCTGTCATCAGGCAGATATGCAACCCTTCCCCTTTTTTTGGCAACCGCGAATGGTCAATTACCTTGGGGTTCAATATTGTTCTCCTTTGGATGACACTATAGCATTCAATGCCAAAGACTTAACCGCTAAAGGCCGGGCGCTTACTCACTGTTGGACTGCTTTATCACTTACCTGTTGGGGTCGATTAGAATCCATATAATTGATGATTGTTCAGAAAGTGAATTATATCTTATAAATGTTTGCCCTGTCTCTTCCCTCGACGTATATATAAAGATATAGAGGGCCTTCTGACCCGAGATACTGGTGGCAAAAACAAGACACCTAGGATAGCGCAACATAAGCTGCAAGCAGATAAGGAAAATGGGGGGGTCAGATTCCCTGATTTCCTGAAGTTATCATCAATCTTTTCTTCTCAAAACAAGGTGATCGCTGGCTGGAAGATCCAGTACCGAGTAGACCGGTGTGGCTAGACATAGAAGAGGACCTTTGCAAAAACCGATTCCTCTTACTTTACTCCCTGGTATGACTCTCCCATCAGACTCCCACCTTTCCACCAATGCTTTTAGACACCTTAGGAGCCTGTAATTAATCTTATGCACGCTTTAGACTCCCGACTCTGTACGTAAGACAAGCTCCCACGTTGGTATAACACTCGAGATCGAAGACAAAATAAGCCGATGGCGTGGAGCACCTGGTCCACTAGGGGCAGTGGGATTCCTAGTCAGTTGTTCCATTGAAGGTCGATGGAAAACTTTTAGTGAATTGCAAGGGAATGTGGTCTCCCCAGCGAAACAACTACTTTCAGTTGATGCAAATTCAGCATTGCCTTGGAAGTGCTAAGGTGCTCCCGCCATCGCCTTCCCTTAAACAAGGTTGGTTGGGGACTATCCGCTCTATAGGTAGTTCACCGGGTTGTAGCAATCCAATTTTTCCAAAAAATTATGTAATGCTATACCTAGAGATACCCCTTATAGCGCAGAAAGAAAGCAGGGGAGAGAGGAATGCATCTGGCACCGTTTGACAACCACCGGTAGCCCATGGAGCCTGTTCTGGAGTAGAGTGAAACCGGGTACTCCCGATCCGCAACTCCACTCAGACACTCTTCTTTCTAGACCACCGGTGTTTTTACCACTCCTGACAGATTAGCCAAATTGGAAACACTACTCAGGGCAATAGTTTGTTGGACAGGCCATGCGGGCCATTGGTTCACGATACACTCATGTTTACGTGTCACAGGAATCGCCACAGCACTTACAGCATATTACGGGCGTAGGGGTCTTGGGGTCGTATCCAGTCTATTTTGCACTTGCAAGAGCCCCTTTCGGGAGGGATAGTGTGACTTCGCTCAGCTGAGGGGATCCCCTTTCTTCCAACCGGCCTTACTTCCTTTTGGACTTTCCGCTTGGCATTGCTGATTTCCCTAATCCGAAATACTGGAAAAATAGCTATCAGCTGAGCCCCAATGAAGGGTTGGAATCATGTAGTCTCTACAGTAAATATGAAACAAAATACCTCGTATGTTTGGCATTCCCCATTCAGACTCCTCATCATCGGGCTAAATGGAAGATGCTCAATGACTATGCTACATTCTGCTCAATGCTCTCATCTGACTGTCTAAAGAGATTGTTATATATCATTCCTTGTCCCATGATTATTCGGTATCGCAGATCCTCTTTGATTAGTTTTGATGTATAATCACTGTTGTTTGGAAGCGCTCACATGCTGGACATAATCAGCTAGAGAAGAAGCATGGGGGGTGGGGGGTAATTGGGTTTGCTTTTACTTAGGGCTATACTTGTTCCGGGTCCTCCTTTGGTGTGTTGTGTCTTTTGTTTGTTGCCAAAATGAAAATAAAGAGTTTAAACGAAAAAAAGAAAACAGCTGAAAAAACACATAAAGCTGTTCATAGCAACACTATGGACACCTCACTTAACCTAAGTGGATGTTATAACAGCACAGGTTTAACCCGCCTAACACTGTATGTCTATTAAAATGTTTTTTTAGCACCCACTGTATATAGCCCACATTGTATAACACACTCACACTACCAGATTGTTTGCTGTGAGACCACCTTGATTATTAATGATAAGGCGGTTAGAAATACTGTTAAATACAAAAAATAATAAAATACCCCTTCCACTCCGTTCATTAATTTATAGACTTCTATCATATCTCACCTCAGCCATCTCCTTTTCCAGGTTAACGAGATCCCTCACCGTTTTTAAGCATTTATTCATAGGAGTAATTCCCATCCCCTTTACAATCTTGGTTGGCTCTTCTATGAAACCTTTTCTAATGACGCGATAGTCCATTTTTAATATACGGCGACCAGAATTGCACACAATATTCAAGGTTGTCCGGTCTCGACATTGGAACGATAGAGAGGCATTATACTATCTTTTGTTTTGTTTTCCATTCCGTTCCTTAAGATACTAGCATGACGATTTGCTTCTCTTGGCTGCCGCTGCACACGGGGCGAGGGTTTAAACAGGTAATTCCCAATGAGGCCTAAATCTTTTTCATCGGTGGTGGTTCCTAATGTGGAACCTTGCATTGATGACCATAGTTTGGGTTTGTTCGTTCCCTAGGTGCATAAAAAAACTTTGCACTTGTCCACATTAAATTTCATCTGCCATTTTGATCGCCCAGTCGTTCTAATTTATCAAGATCATCTTGCAATTGTCCACAATCCTCTTGGCGTTTGTAACAACTTTAAATGTGTTGTGTAATCTGCAAATTTGATATGCCTCAATTCGTTATTCCACTTTACAGGTAATTATGGCATATTTCAAACAAGCCGCGGACCCAGCACAGATCCCTGGGGGACACAACTATTCACCTTTCTACTTGGGAAAATTGTCCATTTAGTACTACCCTATGAGTTATCCTTAGCTCTTAAACCAGTTCGTGCACAATCACCATTAGCTCACACAGATAGTATACTGCCTTCTCTCCCCATGACGCTTTAGTTGTGCAAAACGTCTCTGATGAGGACGTATTAGCGTCACAAGCTTTCGGATAAGGCCTCGATACACTATACAACTGTACGCCACCTTTGCGTACACCTGTTTATTCACTCCTTCAACACCCAAAAACATAACGATTAGTAAGACACAGAATTCCTTGTCTAAATGCCATGTTGGCGGTCCCTCCCATTAGGCCCAATGACTATCTACATGCTGAGTACTTTAGTCTTTTATGGTGTTCTACCATTTTTCCAGTACTGCCGTGCGGCCTCACCGGTCTGTAGTTTTCCCGGCTCACCCCGGGAACCCTTTATCAAAAACAGTGGTGCCATTTGTGTTACACGTCGCAATCAGCAGACGCACCGTGGCACAAAGATGGACGAGGAGGATATGCGGCCCCCAACCTGGCCAGGAGCACCCTGTGGTCTCTTCAGGAGGGGTCCAGCTAGACCACTATGCTGGCTTCAGAGACGCCTCCCTAATGAGTTCGCCTCGGCCACTTTGGTTGGCAGCCCCCCCCCCCCTTTCTCAACCTCTGGCGGCAGCGCCTAAGACCTCTAGGTATTTGTTGAGCAGCAAGATCGAGATATGGAGAGTCGTGATCTGAATGGCCAAAGGTAAAGCAGATAGAAAGATAAATGAGTGTGAACATCGGGAAGCTGCATAGTAGAGCATGTTCATTTTGTTTTAAGCAATTTTATGACCACCCCCACCTCGTCCCCTCAACGTAGTTTTCCAGAGACAACTGGCGATAATACCTTCCCTCATATAGGTTGTACTAACCCTGACACGAAAAGTTAAAGGAAGACACATACAACTAAATCCGAAGAAGATACATAAAGTGTAATACATACACCAAAGTAAACCCCTACCACCCCCCTCCCCCCTGCTTCTTCTCTAGAAAACTAATCATTCCCGAAGCGGGCGTGTACTTACATTATTGTTTTACAAAACCTAACGGTGATCTGAAAACATGATGAGTGCGCATTATACAGGCATGTTGACACAATGAGCACATTGTACATAATCATAAGCATCTGCCATTTAGACAAGCGAGCGTGAATTTGGGCATAGGGAATAGCTCTCCGAGGTATCTGCCTCATATTTGCTATATAAGCAGTACAGGTTCCAACATTCATTGACAGTAAGGCGAGAGCTATCCTTCCAATTCCTCGTAATTAAGCATATGGCAATACCCAGCATGAAATCAAGGAGAAAGCGACCCTTCTTAGGAAGAGAGGGGACCTCCGCCACAGAGCGGAGTCCCACGATCTTCCAAGAGAGAGGTTCGTGAAGGTGCAAGATAAATTGAATACGACCCCAGACCCGCCCCCAATAAACCTGTAGTTGAGGACACTCATAAAGAACATGAGCGAAGGTTCCCACAGCAGTATGGCAAGACCAACACTGGTCCCTAGCATTATGTTCCATTTGGCTATTTTTTCTGGGGTATAAAAGCATCTGTGTGCAAAAAAGAAGAGAGTTTGGGTAACAGAGGCAGACCGGGAAACCCGCACTACTTTGCTCCAGAATACGTCTCCATTGCACAGGGGTTAAAGTGGTTTGCAGTTCGCGCTCCCAGGCTTGTTGGGCTCTGAAAGTGGCCGTGTCTGCACCCTGACATAATATTTTATAAAAGTTAGAGGCTACCCCATGTGTATACTAATAGAGTGAACTATCTCTAATAGCCCAACCTCAGTAGGGGCAGAGGGCGGCATGATTCGAGCACTTTTAAGGCAGTGTTGAAGCTGCATCAATTGAAAGTCAGTGTTTCGCTGGTAAAGCCAAATTCCTTCTGTAAATCAGAAAAGGTTTTCCAACGAGCTGCAGAGAAAAGCTGTTGGGGTGTCCAGATCCCCCTTGAGTACCAGGGTTTCCATGCTATCGTTCTATTTAGGACTTGAATTCTGGGGTTATTCCATAGCGGGAGTCCGTCCCGAGGACATACGTTCGGGCCCAGTGATAGAATGAGAGTGTAAAAGGCCGCAAGAGTATCGACAATCATTGGTGGATGGCGAGTGTCTACTTGATAGGACATACCGGGGAGATGGGTCAACGGAATTGGGCTACTAAGCTCCTCTTCTATGTCAAGCCAAACTGGTCTGCTGTCTGTTGAGGCATCTAGCCATCGGGCACCTTGCTTAAGTAGGAAGGCTTGATGATATCTAAGAAAATCAGGAAATCTGGTACCCCTCTCTTTCCCTTTGCGGACTGTAGTTTTTGTTTAGCTATCCTTGGTGGCTTGCCCTGCAGAGATAACGGACGAGAAGGCCCTCAATATCTTTATAAAGTATGTAGCGGGAGTAAGCATGGCAGCATTTCTAAAATGTAGTTCACTTTGGGGACTATCATCATTTTCACAGTTGCTAAGCGGCCCCACCAGGTAAGAGATAAGGGAGACCAATGATTTGTGAGCTCACGGACTTGGGAGACTACCTCTTTGGCCTTAAAACTGATAGTATCTTCTAAAGGAGAACAGTAACGGACCCCGAGATACTTCACCATGCGGGATTTGCCAAAGGAAGGGAAAGGCCTGCATGTCAGCCTCATGTACCCAGCGGTTCAGTGGGAATGCTACAGATTTGGTCCAGTTAATTTTATTAGCCCGATAATTGTGAGTATCCGCCAATCAGATCCAAGACAGCTGGAACCGATTCGAGGGATACGAAAAGCATAAGGCATCTGCATATCCAGAGAGATTAATCTCCCTATGACTGAAGGGGACACCTCCAATACGTGCGCACTGTCTAAAAAGCAGGGCTAGGGGTTCAAGAGCTAGAACAAAGAGCAGTGGTGATAGGGGGCAACCTTGACGCGTGCCTCTTTGGAGATTAAATGGCTGAGACTTGATGGCATTTACACAAATACTGGCGACGGGTTGAGTATACATGACTTGGAGATATCGGAGGAAGCCCTCCCCAAAGCCATACCATCGGAGAACTGCAAATAAGAAGGGCCATTCTAGACGATCAAAGGCTTTTTCGGCATCCAGGGAAAGACCCACCCATGGCTGATCTAGATTGGCAGCACTGGATAGCACATGTCAAAAGGTCCGAGCATTTGTCAGCAGTTGATCTGCGCGGGTATAAAGCCGCATTGGTCGGGGTGAATTAGGGTGGCCATCCTGTCAGATAGCCGGGTGGCCAAGATCGTAGCGAAGATATTATAATCGGCATTAAGTAGGGAGATTGGACGGTAGTTGGCGGTTAGTAGTGGGTCTCTGCCTTCTTTCTCAAATACTACCACATTAGCTGCAGCAAAGGATCCCAAAGAGGATGTATCTACCGCAAGGGCAGTAAAATAGAGTTTTAAATAGGGAACTAAGTCTGCACTGCACGTTCTGTAGAATTCGGTCGGGAGACCATCGGGCCCTGCGGCACGGCCCGAGGCTTGTTCATTTTAGGGCAGATTGGATCTCTGAAGTAGAGAAGGGTTCATCCATCGCATTCCTATCATCTTCATAGAGGGTTGGCCGCTGAATGCCAGAGAGCAATCGCTCAAATGTCTCTGACGAGAACTCACATTCAGATTGATATAGGCGGGTATAGAAATCCCGAAAGAGCTCTACAAATGTCGGAGTCTTCGGTCACTATGCCCCCTCCCTGTGGAGCTCGAAGGGCCGCTACGCGTTTGGCTTCTTTTTGACCTTTCAAGGCGTTGGCTAAGAGTCGACCGGCTCGGTTATTTTCACGATAATATGTCCCTCGCTGAAGCTCAATACTCTTAGAAGCTGCAGTTGAGAGGATTTGAATTATATTGAAAACGGAGACGCTGTAATCGAATTAATACACATGGATCAGTACGTGAAGTTAGAACTCGTTCGCCTGCTTTATTTGTTGATCTAGTATGAGTAGCTGCTGTTTGCGTTGTTTCCGCAGGCGGATTTGATAGCTAGTGATCGTTGCTCGAATGGCCGCTTTGAAGCCCTCCCACCAAGCCCAATTCGCAGTATCCTGGGGTAGATTAAAATGGAATAATGCTGTATGGCTGCTCGAATTTCTATCTGGTACTCTGGCTGATTTTACAGGGCTCTATCAAAGAAACAGGCGCCCGAATTCCCTTGGGGTGCAGTAGTGTGTAATTGAAAGGAAATGGCAGCATGATCTGAAATATGTTGGGAGTGAATCTTTGCAGTGTCCACCTGAGGAACTAACAGTTTTGATATTAGAAAGAAGTCTATGCGAGACTGGGATTTATGAGGGGAAGAGAAGAAGGTGAAGTCAAGCTCATTGGGGTGTAGTAACCTCCAAAGATCAACTAAAGCAAGATCTTTGATCAGGGAGGTAAGCGTGATGTGACTCTTGGGGGGACCACTTGTCCTAGGCGGCTGTTGTCAATCAGGGGATTCAAGGACTCAATTGAAATCCCCCCCAATTATCAATGAAGTATTAGCAGAGGCCTGTGCAACCTGAGCAATGGTAGCAAAAAAGGCAGGGTCATCCACATTAGGAAGCGTAAAGGCATATACATGTAAAATTCAAGGCTACCTATCTTGAGGTGAAACTCTGGGACCATCTACCTTCTGTATCTGAGCTACGTCGCCAATAATAGTAGCATGCAAAGATTTCCTAACCAGTATGGCAACCCCACATTTCTTAGAAACGGCTGGAGGAATAGGCGGCCACCATGTAAGGTTTAATATTGAGTTTAAGAGTTTTCCTTCGAATTTAAATGCGTTTCTTGAAGAAAAATCAGATCCGCAGCTTCCTGACTTAGGTAGCTCAGGATTTTCTTCCGTTTTATCGGATTATTGATTCCTTTTACGTTCAATGAGAAAATCTTACATGGTGCCATCAATTGGTAATAGACATTTTAGGTAAGGGCGCTTGAAAACATACAACATAATCAGAATCTGTGCAACAATGACATAATCACCGAGTATTCTGGCTAATAACACCCCATATTGAAAAAGTATGTACCAAAGTATCCTAGAGAAGAAGCAAAACCCCCAAAGAATATGGCGACCATATGTCTGCGGGAGGAGGCCCTAGAGAGGAAATAGAAAGACATAAAAAAAGAAAAAAAACCACCAGAGTCCATAATTAACACTGTCTCTGATACTCATCGAGGCTACTGTGGGTAGATGGAGTCGGGTCACAGATATCATCAAAAGTAAGGCAACAAAACTGCCCTCGCCAGACTCTTTGCTGGGCTGCGGCAGATCCAATATGGCAGGTACAGCGAATATGAGAATACTTTGCAGGAACATTCTGGAAGTCAGCGCATCAAGTCGGCTTCTTTGGAATCCAAAAACTCCGCTAGTAGATCAGGGTCCTCAAATGTTCTTGTCTGATTGTGAAGCGTGACTCGGAGCTTGGCCGGGTACATCAGGCCTAGCGGGCTTGTAGTTGTTGAAAGCCTCGGCCGGAATTCCAGAAAGCGCTTTCGGCGGTCGACCGTGGGTTTAGCCAAGTCGGGATAGAAGGAGATCTTGTGGCTCTCAAACTCCATATGGCCCTTTGCCCGAGAGGCACTTAGAATTTGCTCCACGTGTTTGATATCTCAAATGATTTTTGCTAAACCCAAAAATCATTTGTGGTTGCAAAGAAAAGAATGGGACACAGGCTGATGCGATTCTACACAAGTTAAGTAGAATGGCAAACGCAGTTTTTAAGAATATTAGGGTATGATAAGAGTCAACCCGCTAAAGAAAAAAAAACAAAAAAGTTTACTAAGCAATATTATGCTATTAAAAGAAAAAAAGTGGCTGAGGTCATTGATGTTAAACGTGCACTAATTTGGGTGTAAGTCATTGACCCAATAAGAAGTGTGACAGCAAGTTGCTTGCAAAAGTATACAAAAATACTTGCCGTTTATCTGAGACCATTAGAAGCCACAAATTAACGAATGAGAACAATTTATTGGATGGTTTAGAAATATATGGGTGAAATGCATTACAATTAGATTATCCCATTAGGCCATGACTATCCACATGCTGTGTAATTTTGTTCTTTATGATGGTTTCTACCATTTTCCCAGGTACTGATGTCAGTATCGGGAAAAATGATAGAAACCATCATAAAGAACAAAATTGCTGAACATGTAGATAGTCATGGCTTAATGGGAGACAGCCAACATGGCTTTAGACAAGGAAGATATTGTCTTACTAATCTGTTATGTTTTTTTGAAGGTGTGAATAAACAGGTAGAGAAAGGTGAGTCGGTTGATATAGGGGCGTGTTTACAAAGCCGCGGTAGCGGTTTGCGATAGTAATCGGAGCCGCGGCCCATTGATTTCAATGGGGCCGTGGCTGCGATCGCGATCGCGAACCACTACCGCGGCTTTGTAAACAAGCCCCATAGTGTATCTGGATTTTCAGAAAGCCTTTGACAAGGTCCCTCATCAGAGACTTTTGGAAAAACTAAGGGATATGTTTACTAAACCGTCTTAATGTTACCTGCGCTAGTTGCAGCGATAACATGAAGAATGCCATATAAGATAGTGGGCGTTTCTGCGGTAAGGTAGCAATGGCGGCTTATTGTGCGATGGAGGGCGCCCTGCCATTAGTGGTGCTTTATCTCGCGTTTACCTTAATTTCGCGCTGTGGCATGCAAACAAAGGCATAGAGGCATAGCACACTGGTTAATACAATGACTGCTAATACAGCAGTCATAAGTTCAATCCCTCAGTGGGCAGCTTTCATTAGGCTGTCTGAGGCAATTAATTTTCCTGCCTGTAATGGTCAGACACATCTCAACAACCTGTACTGCCAGACAAAAAAAAACCTCACCCCAGTTCTGTAACCTAATGCACCTTTTAGGGTGCACCATAAGGCACATCATAGAGCACACGTCATCCAAGGCGGGTCATAATGTGCCCCAGAGGGTGGCACGAAAGGGTGGCACCTACCAAGTCAGCATATAACTTGCTCCATAAGCTGGCTGAACCGAAGTTGATGCTAAAGATGGCCCAAGGATGTTAAGGTGACCCATGAAATGTTGGCTAAGGGCAATAAGGTGGACCAAGGTCACAAGTATGAAATGTATGGGCCAAACACAGATGTAACTCTAACACTGCACAGAGGAGCAAGGAAAGCCAATTAACAAGTGATGTAAGGAAGTAAATGTCAGAGGTGAAAGACCTGCCAAATCTGCATGAGGGCCATGTGGCAGCTGGTAAAGTAGACAAATATAATGGGGGCAGCTGTACCGATGCACAGGGCGATGGTACTGTAAAGTGCAACAATGACAGTGTGTGGCAGAAGATGTGAATACGTGTCCACCAGAGGAGGTAGAGGTGGCTGGATAAGTGCAATGACAGGAGGACAGAGGAGTAGCAGTGCCATGCAGAGCAGACACGGGAGAGGCAAGCATGATGAGCCGCAATGCAGAAAAGGGTCACAGTGCAAGTCATGGGGTAGCAGCCTTCACATTAGGGCAGGACACCACACAGCTGGCAGACACATATAGACAGACAGAAGGATGGTTGGCAACTGTGATAAGGGTATAATGTGGCAGCAGCACAGATTTGCACAGATATGACTGTCACAGGAATGAAATGAAGTTGTGTACGACAGGCATAAAATTAAAAGAGAATAGAGAAAAGTCAAACCCGTGACCAGTAGCACAAATGTCAATGCACAAACCTGTAGGCTACACCACCAATGTGAGCACCATAGCAAAGGCTGCATACAGGAACACTGCAGGGCACCACACAAGAAGCCTGCTGTCTTCCAGGATAGGGCAACCCCCAACAGTACCCATGATGCAATGCACATGCTGATTAGCTGTATACAGCTGATGACCCAATGGGATCTGCATCTCTCCGGTACCTCAGCCTGAAAAAAAGATCGGACACTGCATGATGCTGCCACAGAGCAGATACATAACAGGGCATCGTGCATATTCAGAGTTCACCCTGAGTAATTGGATGGCTGCACAGCACTAGGTCAGCAGCACATGTGCTGCTGGAGAGTGGCCCTGCTGTCTGTACCCATTGCTATCACTCTGTGCCAGGTGTTCCCTGCAGTGCATCTGAAGGTTATTTTGTGTCTATCTGCATTACACACTCACATGTGGCCCTCTGGGTCAAATCACCACCTGGATTATTGTGTACCCATTGTTAGGCTATGACTGCCATTGACACCTATTATTCGGGTGGAAGAGTGGACACATGCCATGTTTGTGTGGCCGTGCCTCTACAGCAGAGGTGTCCAAACCTGTCCTGGAGGGCCACAATCCTGCCAGGTTTTGGGATAGCCCTAATGAATATGCATGAGATATATATGCATTAGAGATAGCCTGCCAACCTGATTGGTTTGTGGCCCTCCAGGACTGGATTTGGAGACCCCTGCCTTACACCTCTGTCATTTAAGATTGTGAGTGGGCAAGGTGCAGATATCCAAGACATCAAAAAGGTTAGATAGAATTTGTCACATTCCTCCTCACTTCTCACCACCACCAAAATATTGTCCATTAGACATCTTTTTGGTGGTGGTGAGAATCGAGGATGAATGTGACACATTCTAGCTACCCTTTTGATGTCTAGGACATCTGTACCTTGCCCACTCACCATCTTAAATGACAGAGGTGTAAAGCAGGGGTCTCCAAATCCAGTCCTGGAGGGCCACAAACCAGTCAGGTTGGCAGGATATCTCTAATGCATATATATGTCATGCATATTCATTAGGGCTATCCCAAAACCTGGCAGGATTGAGGCCCTCCAGGACAGGTTTGGACACCTCTGCTCTACAGGTTGATGTAGTATACAGTACATACCCCATGGCAACCTAAGAACCCTTTTGGCAATTGAGGGAGTGGAGCAATGGCTGTATGACTAGCAAATCCCACCCTGCTGTCAATGGACAGCACCCCAGGGTTTGTGGCCCACAGCCATAACTGTGACACCACAGCAATATGGCTGTGTAAATGCCTGCAAAACTCCACTGCCTCACACTGTGGCCTGCCATTCACCAGCATACTGTACCTGCAGCACCCTCAGGGAATTACAACCATGTGCAGACTGTCTACTAGCCCAGTGTTTCCCAACCCAGTCCTACGGGGCACACCGGCCAGTCAGGTTTTCGGGATATCCCTAATGACTATGCATGAGATATATATGCATTAGAGATATCCTGCCAACCTGACTGGTTTGTGGCCCTCCAGGGCTGGATTTGGAGACCCCTGCCTAACACCTCTGTCATCTAAGATTGTGAGTGGGCAAGGTGCAGATGTCCTAGACATCGAAAGGGTATATAGAATGTGACACATTCCTCCTCGATTCTCACCACCACCAAAAAGTTGTCTAATAGACAATATTTTGGTGGTGGTGAGAAGTGAGGAGGAATGTGACACATTCTATATACCTTTTTGATGTCTTGGACATCTGCACCTTGCCCACTCACAATCTTAGATGACAGAGGTGTTTGGCAGGGGTCTCCAAATCCAGCCCTGGAGGGCCACAAACCAGTCAGGTTGGCAGGATATCTCTAATGCATATATATCTCATGCATAGTCATTAGGGATATCCCGAAAACCTGACTGGCCGGTGTGCCCCGTAGGACTGGGCTGGGAAACACTGTACTAGCCAATCCATAGGTACATGATCACAGAGAAGCAGTCTGTACCAAGCAGATAGCACTGTGCTTGCCAAAAGCACTGGAAACACCCAAGTGTGAAGACATATAGCACTATGTGGGAACATAGACATCCCATGGTCACTGCTCGGTCAGGGTGAGAGTTACCTCACAGCATGACATGCTATGGCCTCACTTTCCATGCAGGTAGTGGTCGGCCTCTACAGTGCCTCAGCCATTGACCTACACCCTGTGCAGATGCATCCTGCCCAATCCGCCCTGTCCGTGCCATACCCACAATGCCTTGCTCCTCATTATGCGCATTTGCAGCCTAGCACTGGTAACAGTGGGACATTGTGGGCCCTGTGAGGTGTGGCCAGTCACAAAACAATGCCTGGACATGGACATACACATACACATACACACTCTCCTAATGCATCATTGTGCATAGATACGGGTGGTTGGCAAGGCTGCCAGTCACATTGGTCCTGATCACAGTGCCGACTTTGCTCAACTGTGCAGGAGGTAGTAGTTGTACACTGGTGATAACTGCAGCTCCGTGCTGTAGCCAACAGCATGAGCCGCCATGACGCTTTGGAGAGTGGAGGCTGTGTGAGTGGGTGTTTGTCGCCCTGTTCGCCGCTGCTTTGGGGATTGCACATTCTGATGGTTTATCTGCATTGTAGGGTAAAACATGAGGGTGTGCTGTGCAAAAGCCACAGCTGGGATGCGAACCTGTGACCTTCTGTTCCAGGACACACTGTCTGTGTGTACTGCAATACCCTGCTGCCACAAAAGGGCTGTCGTCCCAGTGGCTACCTTTGCTTTTCATCTTCCAGACCTTGTCTGTTGCACTGTCCATGATGCCCTGGAGGAGGGTATGGCCTTGGTCCCCTGAGGGTAGGTGTCACTGCCCCATCACCACCAACACCCTCTCCCACACCATGCTGACATGCCCATATGCTGTTTGTGATGCTGGTGTGCTGTCCCAGGCCAGCCACTGTACAGGTAGGCGGGTGCCTAGCGTCTGGCTTCTGGGGTGGTGGGGCCTACCTGTACATCCACACATCCCCCCCATCTCCGCCTGCCACTGTTATACCCCTTCCACATGGGATGATGCTGGCTTTTGGTGTCAGGTTGTTGATCCTGCAGCTATTGGCTAGGGTGGACCTGGTAGATAGCTGGTGTTATGCCAGCAGACTATGGACTGGCTAGGGCATGCAGTGCGGGTACGGTATACCTGGTTTGGACTACTGGGTGTACATCTGTTTCAGATGACGTGTGGTCGCATTCTGCACTGCCTTCAAGGAGCTGTAGTAATGGGTGTTCATTTAGTTGGGTGTCTGGTCTATTTTGGATGTAGCCTGTGGAAGGTGCAGGGACCCTTGTAGGCGTGATCCCCAGATGTGCATTGCTTGCCCCATTACAGGCATTGTGCTTCCTGTGTGACGTTTGAGGTACCTACTGACCATGTGTCCCCTGGATGCGACACTGTAGAGCACAGACTGATGTGCATGTTTGGCCATGGTCATATGCTGTCTTGCTGCTGGTTTGTTTCTGTATTCCTATGTGCCATATAGGCATCTGCCTAGTCTCCTCTGCACCCCAGCTGCACCCACTGCCTGTCTTGCATGCAGCCCTTATGCCCCATTTGTGGCATCACCATAGTGACCTTTCATAACTGGCCACTATGCTGTTGCTGGACAGGTAGCACTACTATCACCTTTCTTGTGCTCCCTGCCTATGCTGTACATTGCTGACTGAAATGGTTTCTCTCTCCTGCAAATGTACCTCTAACGTGAGGTTTTCACTCAGGGTAATGTTCTGGCCAATGTATTAGTGTAGCAGGGCCCTCTCCCCGCCCACTCCCCACCCATTGACCCCTTCTCTCCGCCCTATCTCCACCCCTCACCGGTCCTTAACGCAGCTGGTAAGATTTACGCACGTTATGTAACGTTAACGCACATTATGTAACGTTAACGCACGTTAGGTAACGTTAACGCACGTTAGGTAACACTGTTCGGTATTATACCACATTATTTGTTCTATATTTCATGATATTCCTTGTAAATAAGTTCTGTTATATTTCATTGTTCCATGTAAAACAAACTTGATTTGTAAATTATTGTTACCTGTAAACCGCAACTGAACTTTGGAAGATGCGGTATATAAATGTGAATTAAATAAATAAATAAAAATAAATGTGGGTTACCGTTACGTTAACGTGCGTTAACGTTACTTAACATGCGTTAATGTAGACACTGTTACGTTACCGCAGTTTAGTAAACATACCCATAAAGAGTCATGGGATAGGAGGCAGTGTACTATTATGGATCAGGAACTGGTTAAAAGATAGAAAGCAGAGGGTAGGGCTAAATGGCCAATTTTCCCAATGGAGAAAGGTGAATAGTGGTGTACCCCAGGGATCTGTGCTGGGTCTGCTGCTTTTTGACATATTCATAAATGACCTGGAAAAGGGAATAATGAGTGAGGTTATCAAATTTGCAGATGACAAACAAAATATTTGAAGTTGTTAAAACCCAAGAGGATTGTGGAAATTTGCAAGAGGATCATGATAAATTGGAAGACTGGGCATCAAAATGGCAGATGAAATTTAAAGTGGACAAGTGCAAAGTTGTGCACCTAGGGAAGAACAACCCAAACTATGGTTACACGATGCAAGGTTCCACATTAGGAACCACCACCCAGGAAAAGGATTTAGGTGTCATTGTGGATAACATGTTAAAACCCTCGGACCAGTGTGCAGCGGTGGCCAAGAGAGCAAATAGGATGATAGGTATCATAAGAAAAGGAATGGAAAATAAAACAAAGGATATTATATTGCCTCTATATCGTTCCATGGTGAGACCACACCTTGAATATTGTGTGCAATTCTGGTCGCCGTATCTTAAAAAGGATATAGCATTATTAGAAATGGTTCAGAGAAGAGCCACCAAAATGGTAAAAGGGATGGAAGGATAACCCTATGAAGAAAGGCTAAAAAGGTTAAGGCTTTTTAACCTGGAAAAGAGACAGCTGAGGGGAAATATGATAGAAGTCTATAAATTAATGAACGGAGTGGAACGGGTAAACGTAGATCGATTGTTTACGTTATCAGAATATAGAAAGACTAGGGGACATGCAATGAAGCTACAGGGTAAACTATTTAAGACTAATAAAAGAAAATATTTTTTCACTCAACGTGTAATCAAACTCTGGAATTTGTTACCGGAGGATGTAGTAAAGGCTGTTAGTGTAGCTGGGTTTAAAAAAGGTTTGGACAAGTTCCTGGAGGAAAGGTCCATAAACCATTATTAAGAAGGGACCCAGGATATCACTTCTTGACCCAATACAAGCACTGTGGAACCTGTGTCTTTTGGGGATACTGCTAGGTACTTGTGAGATTGGCCACTGTTGGAAACAAGATACTGGGCTTGATGTACCTTGGTCTGACCCAGTATGACATATCTTATGTTCTTTTAAAGAATGACTTCAAAGGAACTGAGCATCGTCATTGGGGGTGGATGCACCCTAATAAAAGCTAATTGCCAGAAGGTGCAAGACTGAAGTTAAGCCTATGGCGCCAAACCCCCTTGCACTACCCCTGCATGCAAAATTTGGTTTGTGCGCCCCAAGGACTGAACAAACTCAGAAGCATGCCGCAAACTGAAAAAGGCTGAGAAGCACTCTCCTAGGAATCCATCAGATTCTGACTCTGCATCCACTTTTCAGCCAAGAACAGGGGGCACCTGTAACTGCTGCTCTGCTTCATGCTCCTTCTCTCCATTCCCCTACCCTGCACCGTCCCTGGCTCTACTTCCAGGGCCTCTCTGTGGACCGGATATCTGCCCTTTCACTAGAAACCACAGCTCTTGCTACTCTCCTCTTGAATAAACCACCTCTTTGGTTCCTCACCACTTTCGGTGTCTTCAGGTGCTTTGAGTTTCCTTCAGGGGTTAAAGACCTCAGTGGGCCCATGGGGGCCTGAAGACACTAGGGAAGGCCAATAAGTACTGGTACTGTAGCTAATGTTGCCACTGCTTCTCAGATGCCAGCCTGACTCGTGTATGGCAGTGCCTGTTATATGGGCCAATACAGCAGCCGCAACTGATGACATTATAGGTTTCCTGCACAAGACATGCATAGAGGCCCTCTAAACTCTAGGGCCCGATATTAAAAAGGCATTTACATGGTTTACAGACCATTAAACTGTGTGAATGCCTTAAATGGTAATATTTGACGGCACCTACATGGTTAGTGCCCTTGACTATCGCCGTCTATGTCCCCTATGCACCCTGATGCTATCCAGTTAGCACTGAGGCATGTTGGGGTCATTCCAGGTTAGAGCAGGGGTGGGAATTTCCGGTAACCAGGTAGCGACAATATTGGACCGCTACCTCGTTAGCAATCAGCGCCTAAAACTAGGGTGAGCACAGTACCTACACAATGTGACAGTCTGTAGCTACTCTGTGCCAGTAACACACAAGGTCAGTACCCCCTACCAGGCTGAGGTGCAGTGGGGGTGCACATGGTCAGTTCCCCCTACTTGGCCGAGGTGCTGTGGGGGTGCATACCCCATCTTGTGATCATCTGTAGACTGCTGATTTGCATGTGCAGTGCATCATGGGTATGGGTGGGTTAACCACAGCAGTTTGTGTGGTGACCTGCAGTCCTTCTGTAGCCAGCCAGGAGCTTGTTAGTAGCTATAGAGTTGTAGCCCACTGGTTACTTTACTGTCTGTGGAGCCAGAGATCATGGGTTCAAACCCATGGTGGGGCTATTTAATAGGGCTGTTTGAGGCATTGTCTATTTTTAATGTACATTAGTGCTGCCAGCAAAAATACCCTCAGAGTACGGTAGCCATAAGGTGCTTCATAAAGCGCCCCATAAGGCACCTTAATGGGCGCCCTATAAAGTGCCTTATAAGGCGTCCTATGAAGCGCCTTATAGGGTGCCCCATAGGGGACATTATAGGGTGCCTTGGCGGACAGTGCACTTTATAATGTGCCCTATAGAGTGCCTTATGCAGCACCTTAGGTTACGGCTCGTGAGGGTGTGTTTGCTGGAAGCACTAATTAAAATATTAATAACATGCCTCTAAAAGCAATAGTTACACATAACAGCTAATGCCTCAGCCAGCCATATGCATTAGGCACACTGGGGGATCAAACTCATGACCTAAGTAACATCAGACAGTGCATTAACCATTGTGCTACACCTCTGTTTCTGTGGTTGCATGTCTGCGCGCCTACTTAAGATTACCGCACGTTAGCGTGCTTAGCGGCGTTTCGCCCGATAATGTGCGCAGTGCACGTTATCGCGCGATAATCCCGTTTTGCTACGTTAAGACCGAAACGCCCACTCCTTTTATGGCAGCCTGCACACTATCGCCGGGCGCACGTTAAGACTGCTTAGTAAACATACCCCTTAATCTGTTAGAAGAAAGAATGTTGGAAACCTGTGCGAGGAAAGCAAAGCTAATAAACACTTGATTTCATTTCATCTCTGTTAGAGCCTGAGATCCGTTTATTTCACTAGCACATCAGAGTATTTTGAGATAAGTATATTCTGCTGCTGCCCTGTATTTAGATATACAACTGGATTTTGGTAAACCAGCCACACCATTTTAAATGAAAGGAAAGCCACTTGAGAGAATGTCCGGTGCAATATGCAGTGCATTGGTGTTCGTGTGAAGTTTGAAATGTTTTATGATGAAATGAAGAAGCCAACAGGAAGAGGAATTGTGATTGTTTGTTTATCTACCCCGAGGTTATTATTTCAACAGTAATGTTCTTTCTTTTCCCTCTTGGATGTCCTTCTTTATTAGTGTTAGCTATTTACCCCTCCCCTTGATATTTTAACTACCAGTCTAGACACCAATAGCATCATGCTGAATGATAAATTACAGGAGAAAATCAAACCTGCTTTTGATATAAGACCAAAGCTAAAAGGAAACGGGAATTAGTATAGCAGGGAAACAGCAGAAAGAAGGTTACAGGGATGCAAATAATTGTATAATCCTTTTTCAGAAGGAGAATGATTTCAAAGCCATCACAGAGAACAGAAAATAAGACCACGAGACCTGCTGAAGACTGAGAGAGCTCAAGAAAGCAGAGCTGGCAAGTTACACAGGTCCAGGAATTAGACATGTTGGCCAGTCTTGGCTTTGATACGATAACTCAAGGCAGTACAGTATTTACTATCCCAGATCTTAGCCATTGAAACCAGCACTGCAGGTCTGACAATGCATCAAGGCATGGCCTCAGATCTCACTCCTGGAATTTGGTAATGTGACGGCTCTGAAAAGTGCTGAGTGTACGTTCTTGTTTTAGAGATGAGTGATCCTCTAAAACAAGATATAGTCTCACCCTACAAAAGAACAACTAAAGTCCTGTTAGTCTAACTTTGGCATTGTGCAAAGTTGTATAAATGTAGCTAAAGAAAAGGATAGTGCAGAGCCTTGAAACAAAATAATAGATTTCATGTTTACTTTACTTTATTCAGTTTCTTATTATACCACCTTTCGATTGCAACATCAGTATAAGAAAAGGAAAGCGTACATCTGTATAGAACAAAAAAAGAAAAGCGTTAATAGAGAGACACAATTTCAGATGGATTGGTGCAGTCCACGTTCATGAGAAAAAGGACCCAGTAGAAACCAAGAATGCAATTCCTACCAATCCCACACAGCCTTAGGTCAAACTAAAAGATCCTATATTATTTACTACCTGTTCCCTCCAAAAGAAATGTTTTCAATCAGGACTGATGATCAAAGCAAACATATCTCTTACCATCATAAGAAACAATGCACTTTCATGGGAAACGGAGGTAAAAGATGGCCCCTATCTCTAAAACGTTAGGGCCAGATATTCAATGGCATTTACAGGGTTTAAAGCCCTGTAAATCTAGTAAATGCCGCTGTACTATGATATTCATCCTGATTCCACCGCTACATGCCATGATGCAATCTGTGAATAAAAGATAAGCGCGGGGAAAACCTCACCAATCTTTACTGTGGGAGCTAACCGGGCAGATGCTTAATATTGTCACTGCCCGGTTAACTTCTGAGCATATTCAATTCCAGTGCCTAGATATGGCCCCAGATTCAGTATCTGCTGTAAAGGTTCAAGGGCGACGGCTATGCACCTTAGCGACGCATAGCCAGCGCAACTGAATATCGAACCCTTAGATTTTAATTGTAAAAAAGCCTTCCTGGGCAGCTGCGTTGATCTTGCCACGTTAAGGAAAATGTTAAATAGACTGGCCACAAAAGGGAATGGAGTCCTTTCAGGTGACTAATGAATGAGGAAGGGGTTGTAGATGTTGCCTTCAATAAGGGCTTTGATACTGATGCACAAAGAAGATGGGTAAACAAGCTGGCCAGAACAGAAGCGGGACAGGGAGGGGTCGGTATTCTTTCCTCTCAGACTGTTTAAAATGTATCTCAACAACAAGCTGGCCCACTGAAATTTAGCTATTATCAAAGGGAGATCTGACGATTTCTGGGCGCATGCTAAGAGCGTACTGTAACTGGACAGCACTGAATATCAGCACTGTCCGGCTAGACTTTGACAGACAACTCTGGTTGTGTTATGGGTCTTTCCTAAAGCTAACTGGAAGCACCATTGAATGTCCTGGCCAAGTTAAATGGCAAAAGATATCCAGCTAATTTTGCTAGTCCTCTGGTGGATGAAAATCGTCCTCAAAGCTATTTAACTGGCTAAGAAATCTGTTAAGCATCCTAATAGAACATCCCGGTTAATGAAGCTCATTCCAGTGAAGGTGGTATGATCGTTGGGGTGCTGTGGGTTCAGTGCTAGGGCCAAATCTTTTTATTAGTGACTCTGCACAGGGACAAGAAAAATGTACCTATTTGCAGATGATACAAAGATCTATAAAAGACAGATGTATTGTGGGGAAAATGAAGAGTGACCTGGAAATACTGGATGAATGGTCAGTGTTTTGGAACGTATACTTCAATACAACAAAAATAGATTCTTACATCTGAGTTAACCAAACAAAAAGAACAAACCATCCGCTTTTCTATTAGGAAGATAAAATCTATACCAGACACTGAAACAAAGAAGTCAGAAGTAATCAATCCAGATGATCTACACGTAAGGCGGCCTGTCAGTGTGTAATAGGAAAAACTAATCAAAAGGATTAGGGATGTGGATTTGGTTCATTAGCACGCCTTAATTTATCACCCAGGAGTTGGTTCGGGGGGTTATTTTAGAAGAACCGCCACCTGCAGATACTGGCATTTACATTTCTGGATTGGAATACATGTGCTAATGTAGAAATTCAAGGGGGTCTAGGGGAGGTGTGGTTTGGGGGTGGCTGGGATTGGCCAAAGATCTACCCATGTATTCTCTGTTTTACAAAAGAATTCCAGGTCAGTGTCTAAAAACATTCACATCAGGATTTACCTCTGCGCTGAGGCACAAAGGGATTTTAGCAAAGCGCTCATTTCTGCTGGCTTTTACATGCGGGATTAATGAAGTTATTTTCCCTAATCCCCCATTGTTGGTTTCCATAATGAAAGTGAACACAAATTGCGGGCGCAGTGCACAATTTTATTTATTTATTTAACAGTATTTCTATACCGCCTTATCTTACAATCAAGGCGGTATCACAGCAAACAATCAAAAGGAGTGATCGTGTTTTCATGCAGTGAGGGTTATATCGTGATTTGTGTGTAAGATGTGTTGTGTGTTTGATTAGGTTGAGCTATGTACATTGTGCGCTATGATACATTGTGTGCTATAATACATTCTTCTATACATTGAGTGTTATGAAACATCATGTGCCGTTATACATTCTCTTATCAGCGGGTCGGGGGGGGGGGTATGTTGGTTGTTCTTGGTAGTTAGCTCATGTGACGTGCAGCAGTTGGCAGCAGTTATTGATGTAGGTTTGCAAAATGGTCTGGATGCAAGTGGAACTTGCAAAAGTGCGCCTTCCACGTGCAAGCTTCGTACTCAGTTCCCCCATGTGAAGATCTGTAAAACGGTTCCTCAGGCAAATCCACCTGTATTCCTGCATATCCTTTTATATATTTTATAAAAGGCTCCACATTCGGCAGAACCTATTGTTAAAAAAAAAGCAGGAATTCAGCACACCTCAATCTCGTCTCAGTTCCAATCTGAATGGAAAACAGATTTTTTAATGTGCTTTCATGCCTCAGTTAGTGCACGCTAAATCAATTTACTTAGGGCCCGATATTCATTCGTCACTGTCAAACGTTAACCAGGGATATTCAATGTTAGGGTCGTATGCAGCCCCGGCATTAAATATCTGTAGTTGCCGCTACACAGCCAAAGATGCCACAGAAGCGCCACTGCCTGGTTAGCTCCCATGGGTAAAGATAGGCCAGCTTTTGCTGTGCCTGTCTTTACCCGCAGGTCACTAACCAGGCAGTGGTGCAATATCTCCGCTGCCCAGTTAGCGAATGATGCCCCCTGCGCTCTGCACCGGAACACCCCTAACACACCCCGATACTAAGCGCTTATGTATCGGCATTAATTGAGGATATTCAGCGGCATTAACAGTGTTAGTGCCGCTGAATATCCCTCTAAGCGACATTTACATGGTTTACCAGCCTGTAAACCATCTAAATGCCTTTGAATATCGAGTCCTTAGTACTTTTAGATTGGCCACTGTTGGAAACAGGATACTAGGCTTGATGGACCGTTCATCTGATCCAATATGCCAGCTCTTGTGTTGTTACATTCTGTAGGTTAGTAGCGAAATCCCACCTTGACTACTGTGTTCAGTTTTGGATGGCCATGCCTTGATATGTCATCCAAAAAATGGAAGCAGTGAAAGTAGATCTACCAGATTTTATTAGACCTGCAACAGAAACCCTCCACAAAGAAGCCTAAGGCACTCAAAATGCACCTGCTGGGGTAAAGAAGGGAAAAAGGGACATATGAAAGCAATATTCCAATATTTGAAGGTTCAAGAAAGTACAAGGCATTATTATTACCCAATGTTGCTAATCCATGTTGGAACAAATGATACTGCCAGGTATACCTCGGAACGTATCAAAAGTGACTTCATGGCTCTGGGACAGAGGGTGAAGCAGTTAAGTGCACAGGTGGTGTTCTCTTCAATCCTCCCTGTTAAGGATAAAGGCCAAGGCAGAGAGGCTCGCATCCTGGAGATGAATGCATGGCTGCGTGGATGGTGTCATCGAGAGAGTTTTGGTTTCCTAGACCATGGGATGCTGTTCCAAGGGTTGCAGAGCAGAGATGGCATCCATCTGTCCAAGAAAGGTCAACGCATCTTCGGTAGTAGACTGGCTAATCTACTGAAGAGGGCTTTAAACTAGATTCGTTGGGGATGGGTGAAGAAAGCCCCCAGGTAAGTGAAAGCCTCCAGGTAGGTGATACATTAAATACCTTTATGGAAATGGGTAACAGGGGTAACATATGGAAAGCAGTGTGTATTAATGCCTGTAGCATGGGAAATAAGATCCCTGAAGTTGAAGCTTTGGTGGGAGTGGCTGACTTGGATTTAGTGGCAGTTACAGAAACATGGTTCACAGAAAACCATGACTGGGATGTAACTATACCTGGCTATACTTTATTCAGAAAGGACAGGGTAGGAAGAAGGGGAGGAGGAGTGGCACTATATGTAAAAACTACTATTAAAGCTTTGGAATTACAGAGCTTAAAAGGGAGAGAGGAGGCATTGTGGGTTAAACTAGAAAGAGGGAAAGAGAAATCTATTTGCATTAGTGTGATATACAGACCTCCCTCACAAGAGGAAGAGGTGGACAGAGAGTTAATTGAAGACATACGCAGCATTGCTAGGAAAGGTGAAGTGCTACTGATAGGAGATTTCAATATGCCAGATGTTGATTGGCACATTCCTGCTGCAGTATCATCTAGAAGTAAGGAGATCCTGGATTCTCTACAGGGAGAACTATTCAGGCAATTGGTAACAGACCCCACACATGAAGGGGCAATTCTGGACTTGGTGCTTACCAATGGTGAAAGTGTTTCTGATGTTGTAGTGGGAGATCATTTTGCATCCAGTGATCACCAGATGGTGTGGTTCATTATTAGGACTAGGGCTGTTAGAATCCATTCCAAGGTGAGGATCTTAGACTTTAGGAAGACTAACTTTGCGAAGATGGGCCAATACCTCAGGGAGTCGTTAGTGGGATGGGAACAGCTGGGGGATATAGAAAAACAGTGGGCAAAACTGAAAGGGGGTATTTTAAGGGCAACCAACCTTTTTGTTAAAATGGTAAATAAAGGCAAAAGGAACAGGAGACCGCTATGGTTTTCGAAGGAAGTAGCTGAAAAAGTGAAGAAAAATTGGGAGGCCTTCATGAAATACAAGAGATCACAGAGAGAGGAAGACAGGCATCTGTATTTGGAAAAACTTAGAGAAGCTAGCAAAGTAGTCAAGAAGGCAAAGATTCAAAAGGAGGAGGAAATAGCCAATGCAATAAAATGGGGGATAAGACATTTTTCAGATATATTAGTGAGAAGAGGAAGGGCAAAAGTGGTATTGTCAGACTCAAGGGTGCAGGGGGGGGAATATGTAGAAGCTGATAAGGATAAAGCGGAATTGCTTAACAAATATTTTTGTTCTGTGTTCACAGAAGAAGAACCAGGTGCAGGACCTCAGAAAACACCCACAAATAAGAACAGAAGCGAGGGACATCTTGAACAATTTTCAGAAGACTGTGTTCATGAGAAACTAGCTCAACTTAAAGTAGACAAAGCGATGGGACCGGATGGGATACACCAGAGAATACTGAGGGAACTTGGGGACGTTCTAGCAACTCCACTGACTGACCTTTTCAATGCCTCGTTGGAGTCGGGAGTGGTGCCAAAGGACTGGAGAGAGGCTCATGTGGTGCCTTTACACAAAAGCGGAAGTAAGGATGTGGTTGAAAACTACAGGCCGGTTAGTTTAACTTCGGTGGTGAGTAAACTATTGGAAACGCTGCTGAAGGAGAAAATAGTGAGGTTTCTGGAGTCCAGCGGATTACAGGATCCGAGGCAGCATGAATTCACCAGAGGCAGGTCTTGTCAGACAAATCTGATTGATTTCTTTGACTGGGTGACCAGGGAGTTGGACCGAGGGAGAGCTCTAGATGTGGTGTATTTAGATTTCAGTAAAGCCTTTGACACTGTTCCTCACAGGCGACTTATAAACAAACTGAGCACCCTAGGGATGGACCCTAAAGTTACTGCTTGGGTTAGAAATTGGTTGGGTGGGAGGCGACAAAGAGTACAAGTAAATGGAGCTCACTCTGAGGAGAAGGATGTTACCAGTGGTGTGCCCCAGGGATCTGTCCTTGGTCCGATTCTTTTTAACATCTTTGTTAGTGATATAGCGGAAGGGCTGTCGGGTAAGGTTTGCCTCTTTGCAGATGATACCAAAATCTGCAATAGAGTAGACACCCAGGAAGGTGTAGATAACATAAGGAGGGATCTAGCTAAGCTTGAAGAATGGTCTAGAATTTGGCAGCTGGGATTTAATGTTAAAAAATGTAAGGTCATGCATTTAGGCTGCAGCAATCCAAGGGAACAATACAGTATAGGAGGTGAAGTACTTTTGTCCACTAAAGAAGAGCGGGACCTAGGCGTGGTTGTGTCTGATGATTTTAAAGTAGCAAAACAGGTAGAAAAGGTGACGGCAAAAGCTAGAAGGATGCTTGGGTGCATACAGAGAGGAATGGCTAGCAGAAAAAAGGAGGTGATAATGCCTCTGTATAAGTCTTTGTTGCGACCTCATTTGGAGTATGGTGTGTAATTCTGGAGACCGCACCTTCAAAAGGATGTGAACAGGATGGAGTCGGTGCAGAGGGTTGCTACTAAAATGATTAATGTGCTTCATTATAAAGCATATGAGGACAGACTTAAGGATCTTAATATGTACACCTTAGAGGAAAGGCGGGATAGAGGTGATATGATTGAGATGTTTAAATACCTCCATGGCATAAATGTTCAGGGAGAGAGCCTCTTTCAATTGAAAGCAAGTTCTGCTACGAGGGGACATGAGATGAGGGTGAAGGGAGATAGATTCAGGAGTGATATGTGGAAATATTTCTTTTCAGAAAGAATAGTGGATCCATGGAATAGTCTCCCAGTGGAGGTGGTAGAGATGAGGACGGTAACTGAATTCAAAAAAGCATGGGACCAACACAGAGGATCTCTAAAGGTAAAAAGTGGACTGTTGTAGTTGTTGTTATGGAAGGACAGACTAGATAGGCCATGTGGTCTTTTTCTGTCATCATGTTTCTATGTTTCTATTATTTTTCATAGAAAGAGTATCAAAGAGACGGGTTCATGATATAATAATATAATAACATAGCAAATGATGACAAACTGGTTCTCTCAGTCTGCCCAGTTATTCCTGTCCATACTGTCCCAATGGTTTACCATACAGTATCACCACCAATAGGATACCACTCCCTATGCAAACAATATTTTGTTTTGCTGTCAAGTCGGTGCTGATTCCTAACTACCCAGCTGCCTCTGGGCTTTCTTGGCAATATATCACAGGAAGTACATTACCAGGCATTTTCCTCCAAGGCAATGATGGGTAAAGTAACTTTCTCAAGGACACAAGGAGTGCCAGTGGAAATCAAGCCCTTGATCATCTCGGTACTAGGATGTTGCTTTAACCACTAGGGTATGCCTCCACTCTACATGCAAATGATAGAGGGATTTCTTTTCATTATTTCCACTGTACCCCACTTTCCTGCAGAACTGGCCATTCACGAGTCTCTTTTTTTATAGTTTACCTCTTGCATCTTTCCTTAGCCTATCACACGGTCTCACAATATAACATCAAAAGCAAAGGAGAACAGAGGAAATACTTATTTACTGAGAGGATGGTAAGTATCTGGAATCACCTTCTTGTAAAAGGGGATAGAATGCCAGCACATCTGGTTGGTAGGATGCTAGCATGAAAAAAAAAAAAAGCCAGAGCTTTGTCTGTGAGCCACTGGCCGGCTTTGATAAATGAAAGCTGAGAAGGGCCTTTCAGGGAATCACAGAGGTCTGGGCTGTGCACATCAAGAGGCCCCCATTCAGCTAAAAAAATACTAAACAAACAGTTCAGTTTAAAAAAAACAACAACTATTAAATGATTAAACATTTTTTTTCCAAATGGAGGCTCCTTTTCCTTGTGAGATCCCCACCAAATGGCCCTGCTGGACCCCCCCTCTGAGAAACAAACCAACGACGTGACTGAAAAGAGGACAACGGGTGCAACAGAATATGAGAAAATACTATGGGGTATGTTTACTAAACCGCGCAATTTTGCGGGGCGCACTTGAGCGTGCGCTAAGGTACCTTAGCGCACGCTAATAGTGCTTTTTTGTGCCCCGCACACGTGCGCGCTGCACTAACGGTCCCGCACAGGTGCACGGCGCGCTGATGTGCGATAGAGGCGTGGAAAGGCATTCTGAGGGCGGAGGAAGGCTCCCGAGGGGCGGAGGGATGGGGTCAATGGGTGGAGAGTGGGAGGGGAGAGGCTCCCCGCACAGGAGCGGGGCTGAAATTCAACTAAAAAAATACCGCGAGTGAAAACCTCGCGGTAGAGCCGATTTAAAGGGAAGAGAAACCATTTCTGTCAGCAATGTACAGCAAAACCAGGGAAACCTATAAAACGTGAGCAGTGTGATACATGAGCACAGAACAAAATAGCAAATAAAAATAGAAAATGACCACACCAAAATTCAAAAAAATGATAATCCAGCTGGGCAACAGTGATATCAATGGGCAACAATAAAAAACACTCCCAGGAAAGCTCCAAAAAAAGGAAATGATTTTTGGAAGTGTCTACGCTCCGTAGACCCTTTCAAAAAGCTCTTTTTTTTGGAGCTTTCCTGGGAGTGTTTTTTACTGTTGCCCATTGATATCACTTTTGCCCAGCTTGGTTATGTTTTATTTCCCTTTTTTTAGAGGCCATTTCTAATGTTTATTTGCCCTTTTGTCTCCATACAAGGTGAATGAGCCCACAGTGAAATTGTGCAGAGCAGGGTTTCTGATTTCTTTGGCCAGGTTTCCTATCTCCAAGGACTGCACCATTTCTGTGGCCACAGTGTGGTGCAGTGAACACAGACAGTGTGTTCAGGAGCCAAAGGTCAGCAGCTCAAGTCCCATTTGGGGCCCCTGCAAACCCAATCCCCATATTTTACCCACCACTAAACCGTAATAGTAACGACCAACCTTTTTTGCAGAGAACATAAGCATGGTCCAAACATCTGTATTTTACCCTACAGAGCACAGACACCAGAAACATGCGCATTACCTAGACCACAGTCCCCTAAATGCAGTCCTGGAGGGCCACATGTCATTCAGCTGTGATTCTGTCTCCAATATAAGGCCATGTCAGCATGGTGGTGGAGGGGTACCGTTGGTGGAGGGGGCAGTGGCTGCAGCCCACAGCAGACGGTGGCCTAGCCCCCTTCACGTGGGTGCAGTGCACTCCAACAGACAGGCCCTGTCTGACAAACAGCCATGGACTCCCCAGGGAATGCACTGTTGTCTTGCTAAGACGGTGGTGCAGTGAACACAGCCAGTGCTTTTAGGACCAGAAGGTCACAGGTTCAAATCCCAGCTGGGGCTCCTGCCAACCCAGTCCCTTTATTTTACCTATGCAGAAAACATGGTAGACTGAACCTTTATTGCTGAAAACATAAGCATGGGTCAAACACCTATATTTTACCCCACACAGCACAAACATCATAGAAATGTGCATTACCTAGAGCAGAGTCTCCCAAATGCAGTCCTGGAGGGCCAAACACCATTCAGATTCCATGCTGCCTCTAATCTCTAATAAAGATGCCTGTGCTGCATATCTATGCACCACCCCCATGGTAGGCAGAAGTAGCTCATGCATATTCATGAGGGACAGCATGAAAACCCAAACAGTGTTTGGCACACCAGGACTGGAGTTGGGAACCTCTGCCGTAAAGCAGCAGCCAACAAGGGCAGACACACCCACACCCACAGGCCCCATTAGCCAATGCCTCCTGGAGAGGCAGGACATTGGGCCCTGCGTGCATCCCCCAATACTAGCACTTGCATACCTTAGCAATGCCACTCTACACCTGGGCATATGGTACACAGCTATCAAACGTTTTTTAATGATTACTGCCAGATAGCGATTTCTATGTTAAGCACAGTTTGCTGTTTGAGCTCCATCATAACAATCTTTCGGATGTCTGTGGTGTGTGCTTCAGGTCTGGTCTCTGACAGTGTTTACCACCCTGGGGAGTGCCACCCAACAGTATTGCGTACCATATCCATGCCTGTACTGTGCCCAGGACTAGTGTGGTGGCCAGGGCTGATAGACTCCTCTATAGTAGCACAATGCTGGCATAGGTGTTGGAGTGTGTGTCTGTTTATACAGTGTGTGGTGGCTGCAAACACCTTCCACAGCCCACACTGCCAGCACTGTTGCCATTATTGGCCTGCCAATGTGCATAATGAGGAGCAAGGTACCATGGGTATAGCCCAGACAGGGTGGCCTGGCCAGGGTGCATCTGCACAGGGTATAGGGCACTGACTGGGACATTTTAGTGCCTGGCCCACCACCTATACAGACAGGGTGACATCAGTATGTCCTGCTGGGAGATCACTCTCACCCTGGCTGTGCAGTGATGACAGCATGGCTAGGCACCCCCATAGTGCTATATGGTATTTTTTGTCATGTGATATTTATGGGTTTCCTTTTGGGGGGCCAGTCACTGACTTATCTGCTTATTGTGTGTGCTGCCATCCCAGTTCTGGGTGCATGCATTTCCACCAGGAACATGTACTATGGACTAACTAGCAGACTGTATGCAGCTGGTATTTGTCTTGATGGAGTGCTGTGCAGTGGCTGAAGGCTTGCTGTAGGAGAATATCAGATAGTGGTGGGGTGCAGCTTAGCATATGCAGGCCTAATATCTGTTTGTTATTATGTTATGGATATGTACAGAGCTGCATTGACTTCCCTGAAGGGTGCCTTTTCCACAGCAGGACTGGGGTTGATGGTCCCCTCTACTGCTACCATTGTGGGGAAGTAGAATGTGGATCTGTTGATGGGAGACCCTGCTTGCCACCTTCAGCCCTGGAGAAAAAGAGTGATGTTACATGATCCTCCTGGGGGTCCATGAGGGCTGCACCTGACTGAAACAGACAAATATATCCAAGGTGTTTCTGCAGAAACTACCTATCTCCCACATTAATACTGCTTTGAACCTGCATCATGGCCTATTTCTGCTATGGAAGGTGCTGTGGACCTGGTGCTGGGCGCCTCACCGCACCATCAGGGTGAGCACAGTACCCGCACAATGTGACGGTGTGTAGCTACTCTGTGCCAGTAAAACACACGGTCTGTACCCCCTACAAGGCCGAGGTGCTGTGGGGGTGCACATGGTCAGTTCCCCCTACCAGGCCGAGGTGTTGTGGGGGTGCATAACCCATTTTGTGTTCATCTGTGGACAGCTGATTTGCATATGCAGTGCATCATGGGTACGGGTATGCTAACCCTATCCTGGTGACCACAACAGACTGTCTGTGTGGTGACGTGCAGGCTCTCTGCAGCCAGCCAGGGGCTTGCTAGTAGTTATAGAGCTGTAGCCCAATGGTTACTTCACTGCCTGTGAAGTCTGAAGTCATGGGTTCAAACCCACAGTAGAGCCATTTGATAGAGCTGCCCAAAGCATTATCTCTTTTTAATATACATTTTTGCTGCCAGCAAAAACACCCTCAGCGTACTGTACCCATAAGGTGCCTCTGAGGGCGCTTTATAGGGCGCCCTATAGGGCACCTTATGGTTCCCGTCCATATAAGGTGCACTATACATTATCCTGTGACGCAACTTATAGGGTGCCCTGTAGGGGACACTTTAGGGTACCGTGGCGGACAGTGCACTTTATAATGTGCCCTATGGAGTGCCTTTAGGGTGCCTTATATGGCACCTTCAATTACGGCACGTGAGGGCGTGTTTGCTGGCAGCAATTAATAAAATAAAAATAAAGTGCTGCAAGAAACAAAATGTACATTGCAAAGCTGATGCCTCAGCCAGCCTTACGTATTAGGCACCCTGGGGAGCAAACTCATGACCCTTGTATCAGCAGTCAGTGCCTTAACCATTGTGCTCCACTGCTGCTCCTCCTTGCATGTCAGCGCACCTACTTATGCTTTTCATTCCTTAAACTGCACAGTGCTGCCATCAAAAACAGTACTCTGACCTTGCGGTACCTCATACGGCACCCTATAAAGTGCCCTATAAGCAACATTCTAGGGTGCCTTGGCGGACAGTGCACTTTAAAATGTGCCTTATGGGGCGCCTTATGTTAACACGCTTTGAGAGTGTGTTTGCTAGTAGTGATAATTAAAATAAAAATAAAATGCCTCCTAAAGCAATCTTCCCCATAATAGGTAATGCCTCAGCCAGCCTTGTTCATTGGGCACTGAACCCCTGATCCCTGCACCATTGGTCAGTGTCTTAACCATTGTGCTGTGGTTCTGTTCCTGTGTTTGTGCATCAGCGCACCGCCTTATGCCGCCCAATATTAAAATGCCTCCTAAAGCAATAGCACACCACCTTATGCCGCCCAATATTAAACTGGCTCCTAAAGTAATGCCTCAGCCAGCAGTCTTCATTGGGCACTGTGGGGGATTGAACCCCTGATCCCTGCACCATTGGTAAGTGTCTTAACCATTGTGTTGTGTCTCTGCTCTTCTGCTTGCGCGCCACCTATGCCTCCCGCACAGCTTTCTCATGCGCTAATATGCGGGACGCACATGGGCGCCGCGCACCTTAGCGCATATTTAAATCCCGGTTTTGCTTTTTCAGAAAGAAACGCCCACTCCTTATATGGCACCCGCACACTAGTGTGGCCCGCACATTACCGGGGTTTTAGTAAACATACCCCGATTTGTCCTCAACCGGTTTCTCATTATTTTTTTTTTTTGGTTAGGGCAGAGGTATGATAAACGTGTGCTTATGAGAATCAGTGTTGACTTAAATTACAAATTTTTGCATAAATACAGCAACAATTATATAAAGAAGTGTGAGAAGAGGCACTGTCTGAACTTCTCATACAAGGCCCTATTTACCCTTCCCCATAGGGCTCATCGTAGAGTGAAGAGTCGTCTGTGATCTTTCAAGAAGTCATGATTCTCGGTTCTCTTCTCTTCAAATATTTCTCATCTGTTCCGAGGCAAAGTCGGATGTATTGCAAGTTTCCACAGGTAGTTAAACAAATTCAAACTATTCACCCTATTCCCTCTGAACTCTATGGGAAATGCTTAAAAATTCAGTGATTTGACAATGCAACTTTTTATTTTTCCATGCCTGTAACTTGTGATTCACCTTGATTTCACCTTTGTGGTTTATTTCACTAGTATTTTCATCTATATTTTCAGCCTATCAGGCCGGTGTCCCAACTTGTGCTGAATTTTGTAAATGGGATTTTACATGATAAATAGCAAGTATATCCATTCTAGCAATTGACCTGTGCTATCAAAATTATACATAGTAGCTCATTAGATGTTAACACACAGCGAAATCACTATCAAAAGCTTCAAAGATGCAATATTGCAAAAACATGTGGGTAAAGTACAGAACATATTAAAGTACAGAACATATTAGTTAGCATTTTTATGGACCTATTTAATTAGGCTGCTGTATAAAACCGTTCCTCGGCTATCTTGATTAAAAGCCTTTTAGTAAAAGGCTTGTGGAATCTACTGCATTTTATTTTTTTTTAACTTGGTAGTATCCTTAGTAAGTCTCAATTCTCTTATTCTTTTGGACTACAAATTGACATGGTGTGACCGGTAGTTTCCGCAAAATGAATTTGTCAGTATTAGAATCATTAACAAATGACTGCCCTCTGATTTTTAAGTTTCTGAATATTTTTCATATTTTCAGAATGGAATTTGGGTAATATAAAGATTCATTTTTCAAGGCTTTATGAATTAGATTTAATGTGGAATAGAACGGGCAACCAATAAAAGGCTGTTAATTATGGGGAGATAGAACTACAGCGCGAGGAACTGGTCACAAGCCTTGCTGCCATATTTTGCACAAACTAAACAGCCAGCAATAATGAATTAAGATAATCAAGCTTCAACTAAGCTAAACTCAGTATAATTGTTCAAAAATCATCATTTCAATTTGGATTTTTTTAAAATCAACTGGATTTTAATAACTGCAGCTTAAACTAATTCTCCAGAATCATGGAAAGTGTTGAATTTAAAAGCATGCCTAACCCACGCACTGGACTAACCACTTCAATCTGTATATCTCTAAATGTGATAGTTGGGGGTATATCAGAAGAATCAGGTAGAGCAAAGACCATAATCTCCCTTTTTTAAATATTCAATTCAAGCCTATTAAAAAATACCACTTAGAAACAGAAGTCAACCATTGTTTCAGCTTGGCAACGACAACGGCGGTATTGCCATTGAATGAAGAAAAGAACCGGATGTTACCTGCATGAATCCCATAATGAACGCACCAATTCCTCCGCTACTGGAGTGCGCCACCGATTATTGTGCTGGCTGGTACTTCTCTGGTTAGCAGGTACTGCCAACTGGATAAGTGCTTTTGAGTATCAGTTCCTTAGCTCTTAATTTGATGTAATTTGCAGATGCATTTTATTCATGTGTTCTCATAGTGTGATATATTTTCTAATTTAGGGCCTGATTTTATGATGGGGTCTCTATGTGAGAAGGCCATAAAGGTGTCTATGTTGTAAGGGTAAAAAAAAACCTTGAAAGCCCTGCTGCCATTCACTCGGATTCTATCACACAATATCAAATGGTGAACCACGTAATGAGGTAACCACTGAAAGGGACGAAAGGGACTTCAGAAACTGAGCCTCGTACTTTGCAGTTAACTAAAGCACTTTCTCAATCATTGCTCCCAAAACCCATATTTTTTATCATTTTTTCTGCTTTCATAAAAAACACTTCTTTTGAAACTTTTTATGTTAGTGCAGTAATCCAATCCTTTCAATCATAAGTGCCGTTGAGCAAAAACTATTTATCTGTTGTGCACATTCAGTCATCACTAACTCCCAGCTTAGAACTACTCTGAGTAATTTCACTTGGGAACATCCAGAGTTTTCTGATATTTTATCAAGGTTATATAAGCACATATGTGCCTGTATGAAATAGGCTCCCAGGAAGAGCTTCTGTAGGGCATGCATACAGACACACACATTTTACATGTGTAGAGGGTCCTAGAGTGCCGGTCTATGGGGCACCCATTACAACTGCTGTCACCCCTCTTGGGACCTGCAGCAATGCCAATGGCCACAAAGTGGCCCACGGCACTTAACTGACAACTTCGGTGCTATGGGGCTGTTTGCTTCCACCCACTCCGATGTCAACTTCCTCTTTGGAAATGGCCATGTGGCACCGAAGTTGTAAGGTAAGCACCGCAGGGCTGCTTGCAAATGGGGGGTGCAAGGGATGAGGCTCACCTAGGATGCTTTTCCTCCTTGCAATGGCCCCACATGTACCTGCATAGTTCATAAACACACCTGTACAGCACAATTCTGCCTCTGCTCTGCCCAAACCACATCTCCAAAAATGCTTACACGCAGATTGCATGAATGTAGGTGCCCGCTTTCCATGTGCCCACTTTTTACACTTTCATGGGGTCATGCAAGTTCATAAAAGCCATTGTCTGCATGCAAAAAAGGCTTTAGACATGGAAAAAGCTCTGTAAAATTACTCCATTATTGTATTACATTTCTTCTGAAAACCTCTCTCAGATCAGTGTTGTTCAAGAAGATGGTATAGAATGTAACTATACAAAAACACTAAAACACTGAGAGCTTCATTTACTAAGTCGCAGTAAGGTTTTACAAATACCGGGCATTAACTACCAAAATTAGAGCATAATAAATGCAAAACCTCTGTGCTAGCTGATGGAGGCATGCATAGTTAATGCAGAGAATTTTCTAATACTGTGCATTAATTGCAGATAACACAATGCACTCAGCTGTGCTGTGTAATCTGTGCAGGGGCGGCCCAAGGGGGGAGTGGGGCCATGTGCGGAGAATCGGTTCGGGGCCTCATTTGCATAAGGAACCTCATTTGCATAAATATTTGCATAATGTTACCATACACTAACTTTTAGTAAACATGCCTCTTAATGAGTGTATGGATAAAGAAAGACTAAAAGATTTCTACATTACTATAATCCAGTGCCAACCACCAGGCACATTAGGAACTACTACAAACACTGCCCATTTAGAACCCATAGCAAACCCGCCGTATCGTAACAGCACTACCAGACTCACAAAGCACCAGACCCTACCTATCAAAAGGCAACACTGCAAATATTAAACCAATACATTTCAGAGAATAACAATACATGACCTACTGGGGAAAGAGAACAAGTGGCAATGTCAAATAGGAATTATATAAACAGAATACCTCCGCTCAGTTACACATGCAGAACATAGACCATCACCAAACAAGGAATCACAATTTAGAAACAGGAAGACAATAATTAAACTGGGAACCCCAAAAGCCAAACTTGGAATGTACAACAACACTGTAGAAATAAAACTATAAATTAATTTCCTCTTGTACTAAACAAAGCACAGACGTTAAGGATGCACATTTCCCAGAGCTGACATATTCCAGTTAATAAATTCAAAATAAAGAGATATTTTTCTACCTTTTGTGCATTTTTTTTCAGTTGCAATTGCTCCAGCCACTTTCTTCTGGTTTCTTCGTGTCTTCTGCTAACTCTCCATCGTCTGCTGTCCATTTGTCCTTTCTTTTCTCTTCTAGTTTTTTTTCCATTCTCTCTCTACATCTGCTTTAATATACTAATCTTTTTCCTTTTGCTCTTTCCTCATTCCTATTTCATCCACACAAATTTTACCCCTCCATCCTCAATCCCCACTTACTCTCCTAATATCTGGCCAATTGTAGATTTGTCTTCCCTCTCACACAAAATATTTTTCCCTCTCCATTTCACTCACCCAGCTCCATCCCATTCTAATCCTACCCCAAGATCAGCTCCCTTCTAGATCCAGTCCCACCCAGCATCCGCTCCCTTCTAGTCCCCACATCAGCCTATTTCCAGTCCTAGCTGCCCATAAGCCCATTTCCAAGTCTATCCTAGCCCCACCATCAGCCCATTTCCAGTCCTAGCTCTCCCATCCATTTCCAGTCCTATCCGAGTCCCTCCATCAGCTCATTTCCAATCCCAGCCCCCCATCAGCCCATTTCTAGTCCTTTCCTAGCCTCACCATCAGCCCAAATCAAATCCTAGCTCCCCTCGACTAAGCCAATTTCCAAATCCAAGCCCCCATGAGCCTAATTCCAGTTCTGGCCACTATATGAATCCATTTCAATCCAAGCCGCCACCACAGCCCATTTTGAATCCTATCCTAGCCCCTCCATCAGCCCATTTCCTGTCCTAGCCCCCACTCACAGCCCATTTCCATTCCAAGCCCCCCTCCCCATCAGCTATTTCAAGTTCAAGCCCCCTTCCACTCAGCCAATTTCCATTCCAAGCCCCCATCCCCATTAGCTATTTGTAGTTCAAGTCCCCTTCCACTCAGCCCATTTCCAGTCATAGCACCCCCCAGCCCATGACCTGTCCTAGCTCACCATAGCCCATTACCAGTCCTAAGCCACCCCATAACCCATTACCAGTCCTAACTCCCATCAGCCCATTTCCAGTCCTAGCCCTCCCATAGCCCATTACAAGTCCTAACTCCCCATCAGCCCATTTCCAGTCCTAGCTCCCTCCCCTCACAGCCCATTTCCATTCCAAGACACCTCCCCATCAGCTATTTGCAGTTCAAGCCCCTTTCCACTCAGTCCATTTCCATTCCAAGTTCCTGTCCCCATCAGCTATTTGCAACTCAAGCCCCCTTCCACTCGGTCCATTTCCAGTCCTAGCAAACCCCACCCCCCAGCCCATTACCAGTCCTAGCCTCCCCATAGCTCATTACCAGTCCTAAGACCCCATCTGCCCACTTCCAGTCTTAACCACCCATCAGCCCAATTCCAGTCCTAGTTCCCTCCCCTTACAGACCATTTCCATTCAAAGCACCCTCCCCATCAGCTATGTGCAGTCCAAGCCTCCCTTCCACTCAGCCCATTTCCAGTCATAGCAACCCCCCAGCCCATTACCAGTCCTAGCCCCCCATAGCCCATTACCAGTCCTAGCCCCCCCATCAGCCCATTTCCAGTAATATCCTAGCCCCTCCATCAGCCCATTTCCTGTCCTAGCCCTCCCCACTCAGCCCGTTTCCAGTCCCAGCTCCCTCCCCTCACAGCCCATTTCCATTCCAAGACCCATACCCCATCAGCTATTTCCAGTTCAAGCCCCCACTTCCACTCAGCCCATTTCCATTCCAATCCCCCGTCCCCATCAGCTATTTGCAGTTCAAGCTCCCTTCAGCCCATTTCCAGTCCTAGCCCCCCCCCATAGCCCATTACTAGTCCTAACCCCCCCAATCAGCCCATTTCCAGTCTTAGCCCCCCCAAAGCCCATTACCAGTCCTAACCCCCCATCAGCCCATTTCTAGTCTTAGCCCCCCCATCAGCCCATTAGCAGTCTTAACCCCCCCCCCATCAGCCTATTTTCAGGCCTAGCTCCCTCCCCTCACAGAACATTTCCATTACAAGCCCCCTCCCCATCAGCAATTTCCACTTCAAGCCCCCCTTCCACTAAGCCCACTTCCGTTCCAAGCCCCCATCCCCATCAGCTATATGCAGTTCAAGCCCCCCTTCCACTCAGCCAATTTCCAGTCATAGCAACCCCCTAGCCCATTACCAGTCCTAGCTCCCCATAGACCAATACCAGTCCTAGCCCCCCATCAGCCCATTTCCAGTCCTATCCTATCCCCTCCATCAGACCCCCCTTCAGTTCAAGCCCCCTTCCACTTAGCCCATTTCCATTCTAAGCCCCGTCCCCATCAGCTATTTGCTGTTCAAGCCCTACTTCCACTCAGCCAATTTACAGTCCTAGCAACCCCCCAGACCATTACCAGTCCTAGCCCCCCATAGCCTATTAACCAGTTCTAGCCCCCCCCCATCAGCCTATTTGCATTCCAAGCCCCCCTCTCCATCAGCTATTTGCAGTTCAAGCCCCCTTTCACTCAGCCCATTTCCATTCCAAGACCCCGTCCCCATCAGCTATTTGCAGTTCAAGCCCCCTTTCACTCAGCCCATTTCCAGTCCTAGCAGCCCCCCAGCCCATTACCAGTCCTAGCCCCCCCATAGCCCATTACCAGTCCTAAACCACCCCATAACCCCTTACCAGTCCTAAACCCCCATCAGCCAACTTCCAGTCCTAACTCCCCATCAGCCCACTTCTAGTCTTAGCCCCCCCACAGCCCATTACCATTCCTAACCCCCCATAAGCCCACTTCCCATCCTAACCCCCCATCAACCCATTTCAAATCCTAGCGCCCCCATAGCCCATTACTAGTCCTAAAGCCCCCATCATCCCAGTCTTAGCCCCCAAAGCCCATTACCAGTCCTAAGCCACCCCATAACCCCTTACCAGTCCTAAACCCCCATCAGCCAACTTCCAGTCCTAACTCCCCATCAGCCCACTTCTAGTCTTTGCCCCCCCAGAGCCCAGTACCATTCCTAACCCCCCATAAGCCCACTTCCCATCCTAAACCCCCCATCAGCCCATTTTCAAATCCTAGCGCCCCCATAGCCCATTACTAGTCCTAAAGCCCCCATCCATCCCAGTCTTAGCCCCCAAAGCCCATTACCAGTCCTAAACCCCATCAGCCCATTTCCAGTCTTAGCCCCCCTATAAGCCCAATACCAGTCCAAAACCCCCCATCAGCCCATTTCCAGTCCTAGCTCCCTCCCCTCACAGCCCATTTACAGTCCAATCCCCCTGCCGATCTGCTATTTGCAGTTTTATCACCCCTTCCACTCAGTCCAGTTCCAGTCCCATCAACCCACCAGCCCATTACAAGTTCTAGCCCCCCCATAGCCCATTACCAGTCCTAAGCCCCCCATAACCCATTACCAGGCCTAACCCCCCATCAGCCCATTTCAAATCCTAGCGCCCCCATAGCCCATTACTAACCCCCCTCAGCCCATTTCCAGTCCGAGCCCCCCCCATAGCCAATTACTACTAGTCCTAACCCCCCATCAGCCCATTTCCAGTCCTAGCTCCCTCCCCTCACAGCCCATTTCCATTCCAAGATCCCCTCCCCATCAGCTATTTGCAGTTCAAGCCTCCTTCCACTCAGTCCATTTCCATTCCAAGCCCCCGTCCCCATCAGCTATTTGCAGTTCAAGCCCCCTTCCACTCAGCCCATTTTAAGTCCTAGCAACCCTCCCAGCCCATTACCTGTCATAGCCTCCCCATAGCCCATTACCAGTCCTAAGCCTCCATCTGCCCACTTCGTCCTAAACCCCCATCAGCTCATTTCCAATCCCAGCCCCCCATCAGCCCATTTCTAGTCCTTTCCTAGCCTCACCATCAGCCCAAATCAAATCCTAGCTCCCCTCGACTAAGCCAATTTCCAAATCCAAGCCCCCATGAGCCTAATTCCAGTTCTGGCCACTATATGAATCCATTTCAATCCAAGCCGCCACCACAGCCCATTTTGAATCCTATCCTAGCCCCTCCATCAGCCCATTTCCTGTCCTAGCCCCCACTCACAGCCCATTTCCATTCCAAGCCCCCCCCCTCCCCATCAGCTATTTCAAGTTCAAGCCCCCTTCCACTCAGCCAATTTCCATTCCAAGCCCCCATCCCCATTAGCTATTTGTAGTTCAAGTCCCCTTCCACTCAGCCCATTTCCAGTCATAGCACCCCCCAGCCCATGACCTGTCCTAGCTCACCATAGCCCATTACCAGTCCTAAGCCACCCCATAACCCATTACCAGTCCTAACCCCCATCAGCCCATTTCCAGTCCTAGCCCTCCCATAGCCCATTACAAGTCCTAACTCCCCATCAGCCCATTTCCAGTCCTAGCTCCCTCCCCTCACAGCCCATTTCCATTCCAAGACCCATACCCCATCAGCTATTTCCAGTTCAAGCCCCCACTTCCACTCAGCCCATTTCCATTCCAATCCCCCGTCCCCATCAGCTATTTGCAGTTCAAGCTCCCTTCAGCCCATTTCCAGTCCTAGCCCCCCCCCCCCATAGCCCATTACTAGTCCTAACCCCCCCAATCAGCCCATTTCCAGTCTTAGCCCCCCCAAAGCCCATTACCAGTCCTAACCCCCCATCAGCCCATTTCTAGTCTTAGCCCCCCCATCAGCCCATTAGCAGTCTTAACCCCCCCCATCAGCCTATTTTCAGGCCTAGCTCCCTCCCCTCACAGAACATTTCCATTACAAGCCCCCTCCCCATCAGCAATTTCCACTTCAAGCCCCCCTTCCACTAAGCCCACTTCCGTTCCAAGCCCCCATCCCCATCAGCTATATGCAGTTCAAGCCCCCCTTCCACTCAGCCAATTTCCAGTCATAGCAACCCCCTAGCCCATTACCAGTCCTAGCTCCCCCTAGACCAATACCAGTCCTAGCCCCCCATCAGCCCATTTCCAGTCCTATCCTATCCCCTCCATCAGACCCCCCTTCAGTTCAAGCCCCCTTCCACTTAGCCCATTTCCATTCTAAGAAGCCCCGTCCCCATCAGCTATTTGCTGTTCAAGCCCTACGTCCACTCAGCCAATTTACAGTCCTAGCAACCCCCCAGACCATTACCAGTCCTAGCCCCCCATAGCCTATTAACCAGTTCTCTAGCCCCCCCCCATCAGCCTATTTGCATTCCAAGCCCCCCTCTCCCATCAGCTATTTGCAGTTCAAGCCCCCTTTCTCTCAGCCCATTTCCATTCCAAGACCCCGTCCCCATCAGCTATTTGCAGTTCAAGCCCCCTTTCACTCAGCCCATTTCCAGTCCTAGCAGCCCCCCAGCCCATTACCAGTCCTAGCCCCCCCATAGCCCATTACCAGTCCTAAACCACCCCATAACCCCTTACCAGTCCTAAACCCCCATCAGCCAACTTCCAGTCCTAACTCCCCATCAGCCCACTTCTAGTCTTAGCCCCCCCACAGCCCATTACCATTCCTAACCCCCCATAAGCCCACTTCCCATCCTAACCCCCCATCAAACCCATTTCAAATCCTAGCGCCCCCATAGCCCATTACTAGTCCTAAAGCCCCCATCATCCCAGTCTTAGCCCCCAAAGCCCATTACCAGTCCTAATCCACCCCATAACCCCTTACCAGTCCTAAACCCCCATCAGCCAACTTCCAGTCCTAACTCCCCATCAGCCCACTTCTAGTCTTAGCCCCCCCACAGCCCATTACCATTCCTAACCCCCCATAAGCCCACTTCCCATCCTAACCCCCCATCAGCCCATTTCAAATCCTAGCGCCCCCATAGCCCATTACTAGTCCTAAAGCCCCCATCATCCCAGTCTTAGCCCCCAAAGCCCATTACCAGTCCTAAACCCCATCAGCCCATTTCCAGTCTTAGCCCCCCTATAAGCCCATTACCAGTCCAAAACCCCCCATCAGCCCATTTCCAGTCCTAGCTCCCTCCCCTCACAGCCCATTTACATTCCAAACCCCCTCCCCATCAGCTATTTGCAGTTCAAGCCCCCCTTCCACTCAGTCCATTTCCAGTCCCAGCAACCCCCCAGCCCATTACCAGTTCTAGCCCCCCCATAGCCCATTACCAGTCCTAAGCCCCCCATAACCCATTACCAGGCCTAACCCCCCATCAGCCCATTTCCAGTCTTAGCGCCCCCATAGCCCATTACTAACCCCCCTCAGCCCATTTCCAGTCCGAGCCCCCCCCATAGCCAATTACTAGTCCTAACCCCCCATCAGCCCATTTCCAGTCCTAGCTCCCTCCCCTCACAGCCCATTTCCATTCCAAGATCCCCTCCCCATCAGCTATTTGCAGTTCAAGCCTCCTTCCACTCAGTCCATTTCCATTCCAAGCCCCCGTCCCCATCAGCTATTTGCAGTTCAAGCCCCCTTCCACTCAGCCCATTTTAAGTCCTAGCAACCCTCCCAGCCCATTACCTGTCATAGCCTCCCCATAGCCCATTACCAGTCCTAAGCCCCCATCTGCCCACTTCGTCCTAAACCCCCATCAGCCCATTTCCAGTCCTAGCTCCCTCCCCTCACAGCCCATTTCCATTCCAAGATCCCCTCCCCATCAGCTATTTGCAGTTCAAGCCTCCTTCCACTCAGTCCATTTCCATTCCAAGCCCCCGTCCCCATCAGCTATTTGCAGTTCAAGCCCCCTTCCACTCAGCCCATTTTAAGTCCTAGCAACCCTCCCAGCCCATTACCTGTCATAGCCTCCACATAGCCCATTACCAGTCCTAAGCCCCCATCTGCCCACTTCGTCCTAAACCCCCATCAGCCCATTTCCAGTCCTAGATCTCCCACCACAGCCCATTACTAGTCCTTACCCCCCCCATCATCCCATTTCCAGTCCTAGCCCCCCCCCCATAGCCCATTACCAGTCCTAAACCCCCAGCAGCCCATTTCCAGTCCTAGCCCCCCCATAGCTCATTACTAGTCCTAACCCCCCATCATCCCATTTCCAGTCTTAGCCCCCCAATAGCCCATTACCAGTCCTAACCCCCCATCAGCCCATTTCCAGTCCTATCCTAGCCCCTCCATCAGCCCATTTCCTGTCCTAGCCCTCCCCACTCAGCTCGTTTTCAGTCCCAGCTCCCTCCCCTCACAGCCAATTTCCATTCGAAGCCCCCCTCCCCATCAGCTATTTCCAGTTCAAGCCCCCACTTCCACTCAGCCCATTTCCATTCCAAGCACCCATCCCCATCAGCTATTTGCAGTTCAAGCCCCCTTCCACTCAGCCCATTTCCAGTAATAGCAACCCCCTAGCCCATTACCAGTCCTAGCCCCCCATAGGCCATTACCAGTCCTAGCCCCCCATAGCCCATTACCAGTCCTAAGCCCCCCATAACCCATTACCAGTCCTAACCTCCCATCAGCCCATTTCCATCCTTAACACCCCCATAGCCCATAACCAGTCCTAACCCCCATCAGCCCATTTCCAGTCCTAGCCCCCCCCACATAACCCATTACTAGTCCTAACCACCCCCATCAGCCAATTTCCAGTCATAGCTCCCTCCCCTGACAGCACATTTCCATTCCAAGCCCCCTCCCATCAGCTATTTGCAGTTCAAGCCCCCCTTCCACTTAGCCAATTTCCATTCTAAGCCCTGTCCCCATCAGCTATTTGCAGTTCAAGCCCTATTTCCACTTAGCCCATTTACAGTCATAGCAACCCCCTAGCCCATTACCAATCCTAGCCCCCCATAGACCATTACCAGTCCTAGTCCCCCATCAGCCCATTTACAGTCCTATCCTAGCCCCTCCATCAGCCCATTTCCTGTCCTAGCCCTACCCATTCAGCCCGTTTCCAGTCCTAGCTCCCTTCCCTCACAGCCAATTTCCATTCCAAAGCCTCCCTCCCCATCAACTATATCCAGTTCAAGCCCCCCCCCCTTCCACTCAGCCCATTTCCATTCCAAGCCCCCGTCCCCATCAGGTATTTGTAGTTCAAGCCCCCCTTCCACTCAGTACATTTCCAGTCCTAGCAACCCCCCAGCCCATTACCAGTCCTAGCTCCCCATAGCCCATTACCAGTCCTAAGCCCCCCATAACCCATTACCAGTCCTAACCTCCCATCAGCCCATTTCCAGTCTTAGCGCCCCCATAGCCCATTACCAGTCCTAACCCCCATCAGCCCATTTCCAGTCCTAGCCCCCCCCCACATAGCCCATTACTAGTCCTAACCACCCCCATCAGCCCATTTCCAGTCCTAGCTCCATCCCCTCACAGCACATTTCCATTCCAAGCCCCCCTCCCTATCAGCTATTTGCAGTTCAAGCCCCCCTTCCACTCAGCCCATTTACAGTCCTAGCAACCCCCCAGACCATTACCAGTCCTAGCCCCCCATAGCCTATTTACCAGTTCTAGCCCCCCATCAGCCTATTTGCATTCCAAGCCCCCCTCTCCATCAACAATTTGCAGTTCAAGCCCCCTTCCACTCAGCCCATTTCCATTCCAAGCCCCCGTCCCCATCAGCTATTTGCAGTTCAAGCCCCCTTTCACTCAGCCCATTTCCAGTCCTAGCAGCCCCCCAGCCCATTACTAGCCACCCATAGACCATTACCAGCCCTAAGCCACCCCATAACCCCTTACCAGTCCTAAGCCCCCATCAGCCCACTTCCAGTACTAACTCCCCATCAGCCCACTTCTAGTCTTAGCCCCCCCCCCCAAAGCCCATTACCATTCATAACCCCCATCGGCCCACTTCCCATCCTAACCCCCCATCAGCCCATTTCAAATCCTAGCGCCCCCATAGCCCATTACTAGTCCTAAAGCCCCCATCATGCCATTTCAAGTCTTAGCCCCCCAAAGTTCATTACCCGTTCTAAACCCCATCAGCCCATTTCCAGTCTTAACTCCCCCATCAGCCCTTTACCAGTCCTAACCCCCCATCAGCCCATTTCAAGTCCTAGCTCCCTCCTCTCACAGCCCATTTACATTCCAAACCCCCCTCCCCATCAGCTATTTGCAGTTCAAACCCCCCTTCCAATCAGCCTATTTCCAGTCCCAGAAATCCCCCAGCCCATTACCAGTCCTAGCCCCCCCATAGCCCATTACTTGTCCTAAGCCCCCATAACCCATTACCAGGCCTAACCCCCCATCAGCCCATTTCCAGTCTTAGCGCCCCTTAGCCCTTTACTAACCACCATCAGCCCAATTCCAGTCCTAGCCCCCCCCATAGCCCATTACTAGTCCTAAAGCCCCCATCATACCATTTCCAGTCTTAGCCCCCCAAAGCCCATTACCAGTCCTAAACCCCATCAGCCCATTTCCAGTCTTAGCCCCCCATCAGCCCATTACCAGTCCTAACCCCCCCTTCAGCCCATTTCCATTCCAAGCCCCCATCCCCATCAGCTATTTGCAGTTCAAACCCCCTTCCACTCAGCCCATTTCCAGTCCTAGCCCCCCCCCCATAGCCCATTACCAGTCCTAACCCCCCATCAGCCCATTTCCAGTCCTAGGCCCCCCCCCCACAGCCCTTTACTAGTCCTACACACCCCTCATCCCTTTTCCAGTCTTAGCCCCCCATAACCCTTTACCAGTCCTAACCCCCATAAGCCCATTTACAGTCCTAGCCCCCCCCCATAGCCCATTACTAGTCCAACCCCCCCATCATCCCATTTCCAGTTTTAGCCTCCCATAGCCATTACCAGTCCTAACCCCCATCAGCCCATTTCCATTCTTAGCCCCCCCCATCAGCCCATTAGCAGTCCTAATCCCCCATCAGCCCATTTCCAGTCCTAGCTCCCTCCCCTCACAGCCCATTTCCATTCCAAGCCCCCTCCCCATCAGCTATTTGCAGTTCAAGCCCCCTTCCACTCAGCCCATTTCCAGTCATAGCAACCCCCTAGTCCATTACCAGTCCTAACCCCCCATAGACCATTACCAGTCCTAGCCCCCAACCATCTGCCCATTTCCAGTCCTATCCTAGCCCCTCCATCAGCCCATTTCCTGTCCTAGCCCTACCCACTCAGCCTGTTTCCAGTCCTAGCTCCCTCCCCTCAAAGCCAATTTCCATTCCAAAGCCCCCTCCCCATCAGTTATTTCCAGTTCAAGCCCCCCATCCACTCAGCCCATTTCCATTCCAAGCACCCGTCCCCATCAGCTATCTGTAGTTCAAGCCCCCCTTCCGCTTAGCCCATTTCCAGTCCTAGCAACCCCCAGCCCATTACCAGTCCTAGCCCCCCATATCCCATTACCAGTCCTAGCCCCCCCATAGCCCATTACCAGTCCTAACCTCCCATCAGTCCATTTCCAGTCTTAGCGCCCCCATAGCCCATTACAAGTCCTACCCCCATCACCCTGTTTCCAGTCCTAGCCCCCCCACATAGCTGATTACTAGTCCTAACCACCCCATCAGCCAATATCCAGTCCTAGCTCCCTCCCCTCACAGCCCATTTCCATTGCAAGCCCCCCTCCCAATCATCTATTTGCAGTTCAAGCCCCCCTTCCACTTAGCCCATTTCCATTCCAAGCCCCGTCCCCATCAGCTATTTGCAGTACAAGCCCTACTTCCACTCAGCCCATTTCCAGTCCTAGAAACCCCCAGTCCATTACCAGTCCTAGCCCCCCATAGCCTATTTACCAGTTCTAGCCCCTCCATCAGCCCATTTGCAATCCAAACCCCCCTCTCCATCAGCTATTTGCAATTCAAGCCCCATTCCACTCAGCACATTTCCATTCCAAGCCCCCGTCCCCTTCAGCTATTTGCAGTTCATGCCCCCTTTCACTCAGCTCATTTCCAGTCCTAGCCCCCCATAGCCCATTACCAGTCCTATCCCCCCATCAGCCCATTACCAGTCCTATCCTAGCCCCTCCATCAGCCTATTTCCTGTCCTATCCCTACCCACTCAGCCCATTTCCAGTCCTAGCTCCCTCCCCTCACAGCCCATTTCCATTCCAAGCCCCCCTCCCCATCAGCTATTTCCAGTTCAAGCCCCCTTCCACTCAGCCCATTTTCATTCCAAGCCCGCGTCCCCATCATCTATTTGTAGTTCAAGCCCCCTTCTACTCAGTCCATTTCCAGTCCTAGCAACCCCCCCAGCCCATTATCAGTCCTAGCCCCCCTATAGCCCATTACCAGTCCTAGCCCCCCATAGCCCATTACCAGTCCTAAGCCCCCCCATAACCCATTACCAGTCCTAACCTCCCATCAGCCCATTTCCAGTTTTAGCGCCCCCATAGCCCATTACTAGTCCTAACCCCCCCTTCATCCCATTACCAGTCTTAGCCCCCCATAGCCCATTACCAGTCCTAACCCCCCATCATCCCATTTCAAGTCCTAGCCCCACCATAGCCCATTACCAGTCTTAACCCCCATCAGCCCACTTCCCATCCTAAACCCCCCATCAGCCCATTTCCAGTCCTAGACCCCCCCACAGCCCATTACTAGTCCTAACCCCCCCATCATCCCATTTCCAGTCTTAGCCCCACCGCCATAGCCCATTGCCAGTCCTAACCCCTCATCATCCCATTTCAAGTCCTAACCGCCCCATAGCAAACTACTTGTCATAATCCCCATCATCCCATTTCCAGTCTTAGCCCCCCATAGCCCATTACCAGTCCTACCCCCCCCATCAGCCCATTTCCAGTCTTAGCCCCCCATAGCCCATTACTATTCCTAGCCCCCCCATCAGCCCATTTCCATTCCAAGCCCCCCTCCCCATCAGCTATTTGCATTTCAAGCCCCCTTCCACTCAGCCCATTTCCATTCCTAGCAAATCTCCAGTCCATTACCAGTCCTAGCCCCCCATATCCCATTACCAGTCCTAGCACCCCTTTCAGCCCATATCCAGTCCTAGCTCCCTCCCCTCACAGCCAATTTCCATTCCAAGCCCCCCTCCCCATCAACTGTTTGCAGTTCAAGCCCCCCTTCCACTCAGCCCATTTCCATTCCTAGCAACTCCCCAGCCCATTACCATTCCTAACCTCCCCATAGCCCATTACCAGTCCTAAGACCCCCATAACCCATTACCAGTCCTAAGCCCCCATCAGCCCACTTCCAGTCCTTACCCCATATCAGTCCACTTCCAGTCTTAGGCCCCTCATAGCCCATTACCAGTCCTAACCTCTCATCAGCCCACTTCCAGTCCTAACCACCCCATCAGTCCATTTCCAGTCTTAGCCCTCCCATAGGCCATTACCAGTCCTACCCCCCCCCCATCAGCCCATTTCCAGTCCTAGCTCCCTCCCCTCACAGCTCATTTCCATTCCAATCCCTCTCCCCATCTGCTATTTGCAGTTCAAGTCCCCCCTTCCACTCACCCCACTTCCAGTCCTAACCCCCCCATCAGCCCATTTCCAGTCTTAGCCCTCCCATAGCCCATTGCCAGTCCTAACCCCCTATCAGCCTACTTCTAGTCCTAACCCCACATCAGCCCATTTCTAGTCTTAGTCCCCCCCATAGCCCATTACCAGTCCTAACCCCCCTTCAGCCCATTTCCAGTCCTAGCCCTCCATAGCCCATTACTAGTCCTAACCCTCCATCAGCCCATTTCCAGTCCTAGCCCCCCATAGCCCATTACTAGTCCTAACCCCCCATCAGCCCATTTCCAGTCATAGCACCCCCCGAGCCCAGTACCAGTCCTGCCCCCCCATCAGCCCATTTCCAGTCCTTGCCCCCCCCATCGCCCATTACTAGTCCTAACCACACACCCCCCCATCAGCCCACTTCCAGTCTTGCCACCTCCATAGCCCATTACCAGTCCTAACCTCCCTCCCCCCATCAGCCCAGGTAGATTAAAAATAAACAAATCGGCTACCGCTGCTGCCGTGGCAGCGGCAGAATCAAGCATCCCGTGGGCCCCCCCCCCCCGACTGGCAGAGCCCTCCCTGCAGAATCAGCTCCCAAAGCGCTGGCTTTTCAGAGCTGTGAAGGGAGAGTTTCCCTTTCTCGCAGCTCTTTTAATCCCTGCCGAGGCTGGTGGGATTTCCCATCAGCCACGTCGGGCTTAACAGAGCTGCGAGAGGTCAGAGAAGCTCTCCCTTCGTGGCTCTGAAAGCCGACACTGAGGGAGCTGATGCTGCAGGGAGGGCTCTGCCGGGCTGGGGTGTGCCCCATGGGATGCTTGATTTTGCCGCTGCCATGGCGGCAGTGGCAGCAGCATCCGTTTTTTTTTAAAATCTACCTGGGCTGATGCAAAATGTTTTTTACGCGGGGCCTCTGAAACTCCGGGCCCTGTGCAAAAAACATTCTTGCTCAGTGGACGGGCCGGCCCTGCCTCTGATAGGCCCTCAAGCTGAGTAACCCAGAGGGATTATGTAACAGGTCTAGAGTAAGGAATGCAACATTGCCCCTGGAAATCCGCATTGGATCTCAGCGATCATCAAAAATAATTTTTTGGATGACACTTAGGGGCATGTTTACTAAGCTGTGTTTGCTATTAAAACGTGCTTGAGCACATGCTAACAGTTTGCATGCTGTCCAGACAGTGAGGAGTTAATTCCTCACTGTCTGGACAGCGTGCAATGGGAGGGAAGTGGTCGGGGGAGGGGCAGAGCAGGGGTGTGTCTGCACAGTGTGGTTCAAATGTGGTTCACCGCACACATTCACCGTCAATGTTACAGTTAGCGCTAGTGCAGACTGAGTAGCATTAAGTGCATCCGCATTAAGTGCAATTGCCACTAGTGCGTCTTAGGGGAATGTTTACTAAACTGCGGTAATGTCATTTGCATTAGGTTTACTTGGTAAAGGTACAGATGCCCATATAAAGGCAGGGGCGGTGCATCGTTACAGCAAGCCGTATCAGCTAACTCATGTTACAAACTACCGCGCGTTACTAGGCGCCTCATAAGGCACCTTACAAGGCACCTTATAAGACGCCTTGTAAGGCTCCCTGTAAAGTGCCTTGTAGGGTTCCCTGTAAGGTGCCTGGCAAGATGCCTTGTAAGGCGCCCTGTAAGGTGCCTTGTAAGGTGCCTCATAAGGCACCCGATAGGGCTCCTTAGGCTAAGCGCTGTAGTAGGCACCCCTGGACAAGGCACTCTAGAAGGCACCCTGGACTATGGAACCATAGGTTAAGGTGGCCTGACAAGGTTACGGTGCCCTAGGTTATTGTGCCCTAAGGGCTGCAAGGTGTCGCAGGATGGCATGCATGACCTGTGAGGAACAGAGACAGATGTAGCCCCAACACTAGATAGAGCACTCAGGAAATGCAATGAACAGGTGAGTGAAAAAGGGAGAGCTGGGAGCCGCTGGACCTGCCATATTTGCGGGCAGCCCATGTGGCTGCCAGTACTTATTTGGTTTTGGTTTTCATTTGTATACCACTACTTCCAGCGATCAGAAGCGGATTAGTTTGCACGACAAACTTAGATACTGTGACACAGTAGGCAGTATAGAGCACATGAAGGTAAGAGAAAATGAGGAACTTACCTCAGATTTAGCTGAGCAGCAAATAAACTCAGTACACGTAGGAACAGCTGAGCAGCAAATACATTCAGCACAGGAGAAGCCAAAAGGCATTAGAATGAATTTTCATGGTGATAGTCCTGACGTGGTTAGAAACAGAAAGCCTCATCAGGAACACCTGTTCACAAAGACCAACGTAGCGTGCAGAGAAGGGAAGCATATAAGTTGCTGGCTAGAACCAGGAAAAGCCAGCAGGGGCAGCGACTCAGAAGGACTGAGCAAGCAACCAGTGAGCACGTGTCATTCTGAAGGAAGTTTGCCGAGAGAAGGAAACAGTGGGTCTGACCCCAGAGCAGGAAGCAGCCAGGGACAGGGCCAGGAGCCTGCTAGGTTTGATGATGGTTGGAGAGTCTGGGAGAGAGCTGTCAGGAGCCCAGAAACAAGAACCAGAAACACAGTTAAAAGGTGGGAACCTTGCTTTTCTGAGGAAAAGGCTAAAAGCTCTGTGTGTTTTAAAGGGCAAGGGGGTGGCACTGGAAGTGACTTTGATGTTGAAAGGTATCCAGTGATTCCACCAGGTTGGAAGAGAAAGGAAAGCCAGAAAGAAGCTAACACCATACCAGGCATTCAGAGCCCTAGGTTTGAAGAGCACTTTTTGGGAAAAGTAATCCATGCACCACAGGAGGGTTTTCAGGAAGCTAGCACATATAAAGAGTGTGACCCTTATGCAATCGGGAGTGAATCCGAATTAATGCAGTGGGAGAATAACAGCTATACTCCTGACCCGATTCCTATGGATTGCACAATATGTTTTTCAGATGATGTCATATCTTTATGTTAAGCCTGTGGAAAGCAGCCATGTGCTAGTGTCAAAGGAAAAGAAGATATTTTTCTTTGTAGCAGTTGTCACCAGTAACCCTCCCCAGAGGCAAAAGCATGGGGGTAGGTCAGCCTGGGCGTGTCCAAACCTCGCAAGAAGGATAGTGCAGTGCCTTCTGGGTATTGTAGTCCCTCTTACTAAGCAAGGAATGAGTTGTAGTCGAGTGGAGTTAGGCAAAAGACAGGATTTTATTTCCCCTTCCGGGTGGATTCATTGCAAGAAAAACAAGAACAAAAATGACCATACTTCTGGTACAAAAATGAAACGAAACAGGAACAGAAACAGCTTCTATCTTCAGCTCACATAAACAATTAGTTGAACAAAAACGTAACTGCAGCAGTCCCTTTTCTCAAAGGCAAACTCTCTTGCTTTCAGTGCTGTTTCACCAAAACTTTTAAACAGCTATTCTAGCATAGAGACATGACATGGTCTGCTACAGACAGCGTACAATCCATTTCTTCTTCTGGGGTTTGTTCCATAAGAAATTCTGTTGGCATTTCTTCACACTCACCCCCAGCTAAGTATTCTTGTGGATTATTATATGTCCCTCCAAAGAGCAGTCTCTCTTCACTGCCTCGAGACCACTGTTCCCTCACACACCTCGCCGAGCGAGCACACATACTTTACAACAGATCGCACAAAAGTTTTGGTTCTGATTCTGATAGAAAACAACACAGATTTCTTAAAATTTAAAAGTTGTTGTATATTTATGGTTTTCACAATTTCTACAATATTTTCTAGTGCAATCAATGTGGTGTACATACTGTATTCTGACATGTAGTCAAATTTTAAAGTATATAACTCCGAGTGTAGTTATGTGGCACACAAAAATTTAATCTTCCTTCAAAAGCTGCACAGCTGATATTTTATGCGCACACAGCCTACAGAAAATTAGAGGGAACATTGCTCGAGACTTCCCTTCCCCCGTTGCTACAGAGCAGGGTGGAAGATTACCACATATACTGGAGTTTGCTATAGGAGAGCCCCACAAACTCTGGCAGTTACAGGGAAAACGTTTACATTCAGTTTCTCTTCTATAAAGTTTATACAGCCTACCTTACGGCTTTCTCACACAGGAACCTCTCAGCACAGTTGGGTCAATAAGGCTTTCACAGCACGGCTGCGTTCTCCCGCCTTTTACCCTTTGCTTTCTCTCTGACATATAAATGTCCTCTGGCCAGGACGTCTCTGCTTCACTAGACCTGCAGCTTTCAACTTGGACACTTTCCTCTGGTCCCTTTCTCCATCTGGTTCCCCAACCAGTCCTCCGACCAAGGCTTCCTTCATTCCTGCAGCTGGGTCTCTCATCAACTCTCCTGCTGAGACTCCTCCTGGTTCTGAGTCCTCTCCTTACTCTCTCTGTTCCTGTTCTTGCTCTCCTTGTTCTTCCTCTTGCTGCTCTCTCTCTTGCTGCTCTCTCACTATCCTCAGGTGAGTAATTTTTATGTGCGTGTGTCCTAGGGCTTAACTGCACCCCGCCCTCATCCAGCTGCCTCTCATTACACACTGAGCTCGGGGCTTGTTTGCAGTTTGGGCGTGTTCTCTCCCCTCGTGACACTCTTTGTTTACGTTGCTCATGGCAACCCTGGGTCATGTGCTTTTCTATGCTGTCAGTTTCAGACACACTTTCTTCAGCTTCACCCAGATCCATAGCTTCTGGAAGATCCACTACATTAAACAGTTTCTTTTTGTTTTTCTGCTGTTTTGTTTGTGTTGTATCCAAAGAATATCCGTTTGGGAAGGGGAATAAAGCCCTGACATTATTTTGCCTTACCATTTGACTGCAAGATTCTTTTTGGTAGAAAGGCATCGTGAACTTCAAAGCCCTAGGCAGCCGCCTAATAGGGCTCAAGGGAGGTCTATTTTACAGACCCCATCACAAATGGTGTAGTTGGCAGGATTATTCAAAAGAAGTGTACAACCGCGACGCAGCAGAGGACAGCGCAGAGGAATTGGACATTGGGAAACGCCCGGAAGGTTCCAGACCCTGAAGGAAAGACAAGCACCTTCTCAAAGTGCGAATCTCCACCTGGCTCAGGTAAAGGTATATGGGCACAGGCTGTGAGGATTCGTGTGAGAAGGAGTAGCTTAAAAAAAAAACACTAGTAGTGCCGCACTTGGTGGTTGTTCTCTGTTTGTTTTCTAGAGTGTGTGAGCTTGGAAATGGAGGTCCAGGAAGTTCTGCGATGAATGCGCTTACAGTTTGACAAGCAGAGAGAGCTAGCCCAGCTGAGCCAAGAGCAGGCCATGTCAGCCTTACAGGCCCAGCAGAAGCCCCTGACAGAACTGTTGCAAGCTCTGCTAGAAAAAAGGGAAAAGGAAGAAGCACCGCCAGAGCACTTCTGTGGGGTAGGCCCACAGAACTGTGGGATACTGACATTTGGACAAATGACTAAGGATGATAACTTTGATGATTATATTGAGGCATTCGAGAGGGTAGCTCTCAATGCGCGTTGGCCTAAAGAGCATTGGGCAGTTAGGCTAGTCTCCTCCCTAACAGGAGAAGCCTTATCAGCTTACAGAGCTATGTCCGCTGCTCTGGCAACAGAGTACGAAGAAGTGAAGAGAGCAATACGTGACAGGCTAGGCCTAACACCTGCTGTATATAGGCGTATGCTAAGGTCAACCAAACTCCAAACAGGTGAAACACCTAAGGCACTGTGCCATAGGGTGCGCAGTCTGGTTTGGAAGTGGCTTGAGCCAGAGGGGAAGACTCTGGAGGGTATAATAGATGCAGTTGTATTAGAACAGTATTATGAGGCAGTTACTGCAGAGGTAAAAACCTTCTTAACCCTGCAAAATTGCCAGACCTCAACCGAAGCAGCGCACTTAACAGAACGGTTCCTGGAAGCCGAGTGGGCTAAAAGGCCACCAGGAGGCGCTGAGAGTAAGTTGGGGATGGTTAATTTTGGAAAGGCAGATAAAGAGCCTCGGATGGGTGCTCGGAATGTGAATGAGTGTTTGCCCAAGAGGGATGGTAGGAATGCTTTGTTGAAATGTTTTAAATGTGGGGAAATGGGACACATGAGAAAAAATTGCATCTGGCGGACAGCACTGATAACAGGTGATAAAAGAAATATACAGGAAGGATTCCGTATAGATGTGGAAGTGCAAGGAGTCCCCGCAAAAGCTTTGCTTGACTCGGGGGCGGACCAAAGTATGGTTTCAAGAAAATTCTGACAAACCATACAGGCCCGCAATGGTTCCACCCCGAGTCAAACAGAAGGGCTAGCCAAGATAAGGTGTATCCATGGGTCCTCCACCTGTTATCCTCTGTTCAGCCTGGTAATACAAGGATTAGGAACCCGAAAGGAAGCGTTAGTCGCCCTAGTTCCAAATCTATCTTTCGACCTAGTGTTGGGTAGAGACTGGCCACCATTTGACAAGGGACTAAGGGAAGGCCTACACCTAGAAGGGGATAGGGCCTCCAAGAGATCCCCAGCCCAAATCACAGAGGACCAGGAAAAACCTCCAGAGGAAGGAGATGGACGAGCAGAAGAGGGTCCACAAGGGTGTCCCAGGAGGGCGGAAACAGGGAAGAAGCCTGAACCGGCGGACAGTGGTAGAAGGGAAGCTATGATGACCCTGGTTCCTGAGCCACTGCTTGAAAAACCTAGAAAGATAGGTCCCAGTACAAAGCACAGCCTAATAGGGCTCAAGGAAGGTCTATCTTACAGACCCCATCACAATACATATGCTAGGAATCGGTATTATTTACATTTTGATTTCAGAATAGGAATCAGTATTATTTAGATTTTGATTTCAGGATAAGAGTATACATATATACAATTTTTACATGGGATGAACCTTGTAATTGCGCTTGAGAGTAATTTCATAGTCATGTATTTACATTTATAGTCCGAGGAATGGGTTCTTTTGTCTCTTGTTTATTGGTTAAGTTAGGTTATATTGTTCCTGAAAGAGGTTATTGGTTAAGTTAGGTTATATTGTTCCTGATGACAAACATGGTGGGGGCAACTGTACCACAGCACAGGGTGTTGGCAATGTAAAGTACTGGAAAGACAGTTGGTGGCAGACAATGGGAATATGTATCCCCCAGTGGAGGCAGGGATGGCAGGATAGTTACAATGATGGGTGGACAGAGGAGTGGTGGTGCCATGCAGATCAGGCACGGGTGAGGCAAGCACGATGAGGTGCAATGCAGGAAAGGGTAGCAGTGCAGGACATGGGGTGGCAGTCCGCACAGGCAGACAGGACTCTAAACAGCTGACAGACGCAGATAGATTGACCAAGGGAATGTTGACAATTGTGGCGAGGGTATTATGGGCTGGCAGCACAGATCTGCAAAATATGACTGTTACACTATTTGAGTAAGACAGGCATAAGAGGCGGGAACAATGAGGAATGGAACCCATGAACACTGCCGAGAACTGCAGGTCACCGCACAAACTGTCTGCTCTGAGAGCCAGGATAGAGTAACCCCACCAGAACCCATGATGCAATGCACATGCTGAATAGCTGTCTACAGCTGATCACCAAATAGGGTCTGCACCTCTCCGGTACCTCAGCTTGGAAAGACGAACTGACATTGTGTGATATTGGCACAGTGTAGCTACAGACCATGCCATTGTGCAGGTTCTATGTTCACCCTGAGGGATAGGATGGGTGCCCAGCACTAGGTCCGCAGTACATGTGGTGCTAGAGATAGGTCCTACTGTACATCTCCATTACTACCAGTGTATGACAGGTGTTTCTTGCAGTGCAGCTGAAAGTAATTTGGTGTCCAATTGTATCCTGCAGTCATATGTAGTTCTCTGTGACCAAATACCTCCCAGATTAGTGTGTACCCCATGTCAGGGTCTGGCTGACAGGGGCACCTGTTATCAGGGCAGAGGGGTTTCTAGACCTGCATGAGGTGTGTGTAGCAGTACCTTTATAAGGTCAAAGTGGTATACACTACATACCCCAAAGGGCCCACATCACCCTTTTTGAAGGTAAGGGACAGGTGCCCCAGCCCCGGTGAAGCAACCACCATCCTGCTAACATAAAACAGCCCACCAGGGTGGGGTTCAAAGTCATCCCTGTGCCTTGGGCTATGTCAGACTACCAGCAATGTTGGGGTTAGGTCTGGAACACCCCAACTGCTGCACAACACTGTCTGCCAGTCATCAGCAAACAGCACAGTCAGACTGCACCTTATAGGTGTTCCAACCATGCACAGTCTAACTGCAGACAGTCCACTAGCCAGTCCATAGTGCATACTTACAGAAGAACTATATGCCCCAAGCAGGCCTTTCAGGAATTGGGGGCACAGAACTGTGAACACAAAAGTATCACTTGAAGCAGATAGTGTAGAGAGCTATGTGGGAACCTAGACATGCCATGGTCACTGCTTGGTTAGAGTGAGTGCCCTCCCAGCATGCCATGCCGTGGCCATCCTGTCCATGCAGGCGGTGGTGGGACACTACAGTGTCCCAGCCATTGCCCCACACCCTGTGAAGATGCATCCTGGCCAATCCACCCTGTCCGCCCATACCCACAACACCTTGCTCCTCATTATACACATATTCAGGCTAGCGCTGGTAACAGCGGGACATTGTGGGCCTGGTGAGGTGTAAACAGCCACAAAACAATGGATAGACATGCACACACACTCCTATTGCAGCATTGTGAACAGATAGGGGTTGTTGGCAATCCTGCCGCCACACTGGTCCTAATCACTGTGCCAACATTGCTAAACTGTGCAGGAGGTAGTAGTAGTGCCCTGGTGATAACTGCAGCTCAATGCTGGGGCCATCAGCCTGACTCTCTATACATCTTTGGATTGTGGAGCCTGTGTGAGTGGGTGTTTGTACCCCTGTTCGCTTCTGCTTTGGGATTTGCACATGTTGCTGTTATATCTGCATTGTAGGGTAAACCATAGGGACATGCTCTGCAGACACCACAGCTGGGCTTGAACCTGTGATCCTCTGCTTCTGGACACACTGACTGGGTGTACTGCACCACACTGTTGCCACAGATGCATGGTGGCCCCTGGGGCTACCTGTACTTTCCTCAGCCAGACCTTTTATGTTGCACTGCACACCACGTACTGGTACAGGGCATGGCCTAGGTCCACTGCAGGCAGGTGCCACTGCCCCCTCCAGCACGGGCACACACACCCCCTGCCATGCTGACATGGCCATATGCTGTTGATGCTGGTAGTGCGCAGTTCCAGGACATCCACTGTGTGGGTAGGTGGTCGCCCAGCTAGCGGGGTCTGGGGCATGGGGCATACATGAGCATCCTCACCTCCCCCCCCATCACCGCCTACCAATAGTCTGTCCCTTCCGCTTGGGGGAGGGTTGGCTGGGGGGATGTCAGGTCAGTGCCCTGGCAACTGTTAGCTCAGGTGGACCAGGTAGATGTAGGTGGATTGTGTTTGGCCTTTGTCATCTGCTGTCATGCTGATTTCCAGTTTCTATGTTCCTAGGCGCCCGCCTGGTCCACCCTGTGCCCCAGCTGCCCCGCTACATGTCCCGCCTGCAGCCCCCTATGCCCCACTTGCACCATCACCATAGTGGCCTTTCATACTTGGGCACTATGCTGTTGCTGGAAATGGAGCACTACTATCACGTTACTTGGGCTCCCTGTCTATGCTGTACATTGCTGACACTGGAATGGTTTCTCTCTCCTGCAAATGTGCATCTAACAGCAGGTTTTCATTCGCGGTAGGATTCAGCCCTTTAGTTCAGCGAATTAGTGTGCAGGGAGCCTCTCCCCGCTCACTCCCCACCATTGACCCCTTCCCCCCGCCTTCTCTCTACCCTCTGTGGTGTTTACCGCGGCCGGGACGTTAATGATCGTTAAGTAACGTTAACATGTGTTAACGTTACATACCGCGCATTAACGTTACCTAATGATCATTAACGCTACATAATGCACGGTCTGTAGCGTTACCGCAGTTTAGTAAACATACCCCATAGAGTCAAATTCGGTGTTGAGGGTATCTGCTGAGGCCATGCTGTAAACACCCCAGAAGGTAGCACACTAGCATGGCATTTACCACATGTTTTCTACTCTCAAGGCACGATACCTGAAAAACCTTAGTACAGCTTAGTAAACATGCCCTTAGTTACTGGCAATTTGAGGGATGTTGCGCTGGTGTGGTGAACATGGTGGGAAACTCCCTGGTATACCCATGCTTCTTAATGTGGCCCAGAGTTTCTCATGGTTTACACAGTCAAAAGCCTTGCTGTAGTCAATAAAGCACAAATAGATATCTTTTTGGCATTCTTTAGTCTTTTTAAGGGTCCATCTCACACCCGCAATGATGTCTCTCGCTCCTTGCCCTTTCCTGAACCCTGCTTGCTCTTCAAGTAATTCTCATTCCAGGTATGGTTGTAGTTTCTGTTGAATAATCTTCAGTAGAATCTTGCTGGCATGTGTGATCAGAGAGATTGTGTGATAATTTCCACAGTCAGTTGGATCACCTTTCTTTAGTACTGGTATAAACACAGATTTTTTCCAGTTAGTTGGCCATGATGTTGTCTTCCAAATTTCCCAGCAGAGCCTTGTAAGTATGATAAGAGCAGCATCCAGGGGCGACTATAATGAGGCTGAGTGAGGCGGTGGCCTCAGGTGGCAAATTTTGAGGGCAGCAAAAAATGCCCTCAAAAAGGCCACCTCACTCGGCCTTCAATATTTAAAGGAAAAAAAGGGCTGGACAAGCTGCTGCAGCTGCTTCTCTGCCGTTGCCTGACCGGCACCCCGGCTCACCTTTGCAGAGCCACGAGAAGGAACATAGTTTCTCTTCTTTCCCGCGGCTCTGTTAAAGTTGAGTCCACCGAAGCTGAGGGTAAACGAGGCATTTCCTGTAAGTTATCAATATAAATAAAGCCATATTGAACTCTACATCTTGATGCAAGGATATGAGTTACCACAGGCTCATTCAGTTGCCCCTCTGCTCCTGCTTTCTCCCCCATGCAAAAGTATGTTTGCGTCAGAAATGCCGGAACAGGAACAGCACTGCAACGCTGGAGGTTTAGGTAAGCGTTGAGGTGCTGTTTCAGGTCATTGCCAAGAGGGGTGGCAGTGGGCTGTCCTTGCACCATTAATGCTCTAGGTGAGTGGTATAAGCTCAAAATGTGATAGCTCTGGACATATATTTAGAAACGTTTTTATTGTTAAAGATACATTTCCAACATTTATTTGGGTATTATTACATGTCAACAACAGTATCAGCCCCACAATAAAAGTATAGTATTAAACATTTATTCCCATTTTGTCCCCTCCCCATTATTATTAATTTCTTAACTCTTATCTACCCAACTTGCTGAGGCTTATATTTCACCTGAACAATATGCTTTCATTTTAACATTTTCCTCTTATTTATTTATGCAGCCAGTTATACCCCATTCTTTACTTATGATGTTCTATTCGCTCTTTCCCTTATTCCCAAATGTTTACACCTTCCCTTCCTCCCTCTCCTTCCATAAAGGTATTCCAGCCCTCCTGGTTCTTCTACTGTGCCAGGGCATTTATGCTTGAATCATTTTTCCTTGTTACCCTCCCCCCCTGTATTTTCTCTAAAGGAGAGAGACTATCTGTGTAGTTGACCAAGATATGTTCTCAGGGCCAATGGAATTCCCATTCCTATTTCACCTCTATCCTACAGGGATCTTGTGCTGCATTCCCCCAGCTCTGTTCCAATATTCTGTAGCATCTAGTGTGTTCCTGAGTGCTGTTTGGTGGACTATCCCCCTCTGGGTTTTTCCATTTTTCTTCCCTTTACCTTATGATTTATCGCTCTTCAGGCTTAAAGACAGTATGTATTAAGCGAATGGCTTCTTAATCTGGGGGAAAGTGCTTGCATATAGAGACACCAGACTGACATGAAGGCCTCCCATTGTTTGTTCCCCCTACCCCTATGTGTACATTTCATTACCATTGTGTTATTATATAAGATCTCCATCTGCTTTCCATTGGGCTTCCTCTCTTCAACCAGGCACCCTGCACTGTTTTTCAGGCCAACAACATTGCTAGATTTACCCAACAATTTTCTGTGTTCCACCATGTGCTATCACCATTATTGTGATCTAGCACCGCCATCTGGGGCCTTAACACTAGAAGCCCAAAGTGCGTCAATTGACGCAAATGCATCTTCGAAGTTGTATACCAGCGCCACTGCTAGAACCATGTCAGTCATGTTCCATGACTTTGTTAGCAAGGTCAAGATGTTCAAATATGTGCATTGAAAATTAATGACAGATGCACCACCTAGCGGGAAAATGAATTTATACCTGTTGTTGTTGTTAAGTGCCGTCGAGTCGGAGTCGACTCATGGCGACCTTCTGAATAGCTATCCTAAATTGTGTTCGATCTTCAGTCAGGTGGCTCATTGTTGACAGACTGGTACCCGTAGCTGCTGTTATTGTATCGATCCATCTCATTGCTGGCCTTCCTCTTTTGCGTTGACCTTCTATCTTGCCAAGCATGATGTCTTTCTCTAATGATCTCTCTGTTCGCATGATGTGTCCAAAGTATGAAAGTCAAAGTTTTGTCATCTGAGCTTCTAAAGAAAGCTTAGGTTTGATCTCCTCTAGTACCAACTGGTTTGTTCTTCGGGCAGTCCATGGTATACACAGTATTCGCCGCCAGCACCATTGTCTTGGATGTGTCAATTGATGCACTTTGGGGCTTCTAGGTAGAAATTCATATTCCCACTAGGTGGTGCATCTCAATCACTGTTTACAGTTTTATTCCGCCATTACAAACAATAAACACATGATGACGTTATGTAATGACGTCACATACTGCATGTATTTAACAAATAAGCAACTTCACATTAATTCACATCTGCATTTCATGCTAAACGCAGTCGTCATGATAATGCGTCAATTGACGCACTTTGGGGTTTCTAGGTAAAATTCCTTTTGGGGCTTCTAGTGTTAAGTTGATAGACTTCTAACATTTTCTCTAAGAAGCTCTGCACCCTATTCCAAAATCGTATAACAATGGCACATTTCCGGAACATGTCTCCTAAGGTAGCCCTCGGTTCGTGGCACCATAGGGAATCCGTGGTCTCGGCAAGCATCCAATAAGATTCGTACGGTTTACTACTGAAATGCATAAGAACACCATAAATCACAGTTTCACCAAATTAATGGCTTCCTCAGGAAAACGTCCACGATCATAACTCTCGAGTCTTAGAAACTTGATCAGATGGATAACAGCAAGCGTTAATTTGGTGAAACTGTGATTTATGGTGTTCTTATGCATTTCGGTAGTAAACCATATGGATCTTATTGGATGTTAATGCACTTGTCTCAAATGCCTCAGAGTTCTCTTCTAGATGCTTTTTTTCGAGCCCAAGGAATTTTATTCTTAAGGGACAATTAAGGGTGATATTACGATGATTGATTCTGTTGCGTTGTGTTGAAAATCTGTTTTTTTGGAGCATCTATGATGAGGTGTTGTGAGAAGAAAAAGAGACTTTGATATATTTATATCTCATGCGGTTTTGCAAAGTTCCGCTCCATGAGGCAGTAACATCGCAAAGAATTATTCAGAGATTCCGTGGGAGAATCACCATAATCCAGTTGGACCTGAATATGGATTTGTGTATAATTTGTAGAGCAGCTGAGAACAGTTAATGAGAAATAATTCGTAGAGCAGCTGAGAGTAGTTAATGAGATATATAATATAGAAACTATTGGAGTAAATATATATAAATATAATAGGTATCATTGTTATTACGAGAAAGAAATTTTGTGGGGACTTCAATATTTTTAGTTGTATAACTAAGGGGCATGTTTACTAAACATTCCTAACGTGCGGGGCCGCGGTAGTGTGCCTGTGCCATATAAGGAGTGGGCGGTTCAGGCCGAAAAAGGAAAAAAAAAGACCGTATGTGTGCGCGTCACGTTAATGTGCGGGGCCCACATTAGCGCGTGGGAAGGCTAAGTGGGGCGCAGCTGGGCACATATAGGAACAGAGCCGTAGCACAACAGTGAAGACAATAACCAATAGTGCAGGGGCCACAGGTTCAATCCTCCAGTGTGTGCAGCCCAAAAAGGCTGGCTGAGGCACCACCCTGAATGTGGAAATGTGTGTCAGGAGGCAAAATAATTTTGGGGCGGCATAAGGCAGCACACTGTTCATTTTGGGGCGGCATAAGGCGGCGCACTGTTCATTTTGGGGCGGCATAAGGGGGCGCACTGTTCATTTTGGGGCGGCATAAGGCAGCGCACTGTTCATTGTGGGCAGCAGGATGCGGCGCACTGTTAATTGTGGGCAGCAGGATGCGGCGCGCTGATGGCCACAAGGCGGCGCGCGCTGATGCTAAAGCAAAGGAACACAGCCACAGCACAATGGTTAAGACACTGACCAATGGTGCAGGGACCAGGGGTTCAATCCCTCACAATGTCCATTGAAAAAGGCTAGCTGAGGCAGTATATTTTATGTTGTGGAGTGCTTTAGGAGGCTTTTTAATTCTATTTTGTGATAACTACTAGCAAACGCACTCTCACAGCATGTTAACATAAGGCGGACCATAAGGCACATATTACAGTGCACCGTCCGCCAAGGCACCCTAGAATGTCCCCTATAGGGCAGCATGTATGTTGCGACACAGGATAATGTATAGTGCACCCTATATGGATGCCAACCATAAAGTGCCCTATAGGGCGCCCAATAAAGCACCCTCAGAGGCACCTTATGGGTACAGTACGCTGAGGGTGTTATTGCAGGCATCAACATATGTACAGTAAATGTAAAAAATGCTTTGGAAAACCCTATCACAGAACCCCACTGTGGGTATGAACCCATGACCTCTGGCTACAAAGGCAGTGGCATAACCATTGGGCTACACCTCTATAGCTGTAAGCAAACTTCTGCCTGGCTGCAGATAGCCTGCACGTCACATCACAGACAGTCTGCTGGTGCAAACAGGATAGGGTTAGGCCACCCGTACCCATGATGCACTGCACATGCAAATCAGCTGTCCACAGATGCACACAAGATGGGCACTGCACTCCGAAAGCTACCCGGCCTGGTAGGGGGAGGTGTCCTTGTGCACCCACACAGCACCTCGGCCTGGTAGGGTGTCCTGAGTGGGTGGACAAACGGCAAAGAGTAGCTAAACACCATCACACTGTGCGGTTACTATGCCCACCCTGAGTGTGTGATGATGCACCCAGGACCAGGTGCACAACACCTTGCATGGCAGAATGCGGCCATGCCAGAGCTCCAAAGCAGCAATAACCTGTGAAATAGGTAGGTGCTGCATAAACATCTTGGAGGTTGCTGTCTGCCACAGTTAGTGGAACACACCCCCCTGGACCAAACAGGGTCTCCCACGAACAGATCCCCATACTATATTCTTTCTCTCCCCCCCCCCCCCCGATGGCAGCAGAGTCAACCATCAACCCCAGTCCTGCTGGGGAAGCAGACCCCCCCCCCACCCCCCCGGGCAGCCCAAGCAGCTCCACACACATCCATAACACAATATCAGACAGACATTAGACCTGGATATTCATAGATGCACCCCACCACTATCTGATATTCTCCTGCAGCAAGTCACTCCATCAAGACACATACCATCTGTGCTCAGTCTGCTGGTTGGTCCTGATGGAAATGCATGCACCCACAACTGAGGTGGCAGCACACACAAGCAGATAAGTCAGTGAAAAGGCCCCAACAGGAAACCCATATATATCACATGAGAGAAACACACTACAGCACTATGGGTGTGCCTAGCCATGCTGCCATCACTGCACACTCAGGGTGAGAGTGATCCCCCAGCAGCACATACAGAGGTCCCCCTGTCTGTGTAGGTGGTGGCCAGGCACTACCATGTCCCTGCCAGTGCCCTATGCCCTGTGCAGCTGCATCCTGGTCAGCCCACCCTGTCTGAGATATACCCATGGTCCCATGCTACTCATTATGCACATTAGCAGGCCAATACTGGCAACAGTGCTGGCAGTGTGGGCTGTGGAAGGGGCTTGCAGCCAGCACCCACTGTATAGACAGACACACACTTCCACACCTATGCCAGCATAGTGCTACTATTGAGGAGGTAATTAGCCTTGGCCACCAAACCTGTCCTAGGCACGGCAAGGCATGGATATGGTACGCAGTACTGCTGGGGGTCACTCCCCAGGGTGGTAAACACCGTCAGAGGCCAGTCCTGGAGCACGCCCCGCAAACACCTAACAGATTGTTCTGATGGGGTCAACTAGCAGTATTGCGTAACGTATGGATATCTATCTGCCAGTACTCCTAGCAAACGTCTCAGAGCTGTGTACCGTATACCTCAGGTGTAGGGTGACATTGCTAAGGTATGCAGGTGCTAGTATTGGGAGATGCACGCAGGGTCCACTGTTCTGCCTCTCCAGGAGACATTGGCCAATGGGGCCTGTGGGTGTGGGCGTGGGTGTGTCTGCCCCTGTTGGCTGCTGCTTTACGGCAGAGATTCCCAACCCCAGTCCAGGTCTGCATCACACTGTTCGTGTTTTCCTGCTGTCCCTCATGAATATGCATGAGCTACATCTACATGCCATGGGGGTGGTGCATAGATATACAGCACAGGCATTTGTATGAGTGGCAGCATGGAACCTGACTGGTGTGTGGCACACCAGGAATGCATTTGGGAGAGTCTGCTCTAGGTACTGCCCCTGTTCATGGTGTCTGTGCTCAGTGGGGTAAAAGATAGACGTATTAGGAGGCGGAGCCAACACGGGTTAAGATGACTGCTTAAATCCTGAGCTCCTCACCCCCCTCGCATTGCAAATCCCCTGGCTGCAGTGAAAACTAGATTTGAGGCTTCTCCAGTGCCCCAGGCGGTCAGCGAGATGGCGGCCAGCAAGCCTACGCGTCTGGACTTCTCTGCGGCGGTGAGTGGCGGCGGCAAGAGAGCAAAAGCCGAACCGCTCTCACCGCAAAAAATGGCGTTGGCAGGAGATGAGGCGGCCGGCCTAAAAGAGGTGTTGGCCGAAATTCGGGAGGTGAAAGGCATGGTAGCGGTCAACGGTGCCACCTTAAGTGGTGTGCAGGCTGATATCGCGGAACTGAAGGAGATGCGGGAGCAAATGAACTTCATGACGGAGCAACTAAAAAAGCTTGAGTGCACCGCGGAAGTCCACAAAGAGCGTTTCAAGATAGTGGGGGCAAATACCAAAAGAATTGTTGCTCTTGAACGCAGCCTAGAGGACTTGAACAACCGCACGCGACGGAACAACGTGCGTCTCGTTGGGATCCCCGAGGGGGCCGAGGGAACGGATGTTATTGCTTTTTTGTGTACGCTGATTCCCAAGCTACTCAAAATGGACTTTCACTATCCGTTAGAGATTGAAAGAGCCCATCGGGTCCCCACGCAGCCGGGCCCCAATGTTCGGAGACCTCGGCCGATTATTATGTGCATCCTGAGGCATGGTCAAGCGATGCAAATCCTCTCGACAGCAAGAGCGCTCCGTTCGATCCAGTTCGAGGGACACAGCGTGGCTTTTTTTCCCGACTTCCACAAGGCGACAGTGGATAGGCGAAAGCAGTTACTAGCCTACAGACCGCGTTTGCAAGCTTTACAAGCCCGCTATGGCCTCTTCGCCCCTGCTCGGATGCGAGTGACTTTGCACAACCAGACGCGGATGTTTGAGGACGCAGAGTCCCTGGGGAAATTTTTGGAAGACAAGGAAGCCGAAATCATGCGCTGAGGTTGGAATTCTCTGTGTGGGACTGATTTGGCGTGAGCGCGGGAGTAGTCCTGCCCTGTCCTGTGCCCATGGACCTTCTATCTTTTAAGAATTGGGCACGCACATGCTGGGCATCTTGTGGACTTGAGAGCGTTAAGGAACGGTTGCCATGTTATCCTGTGTTCAGTTTTTCTGTATTTAGTGGGTAAAGGGTGTCACAGTTGGGTTTGAAGTGTTGTGGGGGGCTGGATGATACCAGGGTCAAATAAGGTGCTACATGATGTGGGGCCATTATTTGCCAGGAAATGTTTCTGATACGTCATGGTCTCTGTCAATGGGGTATTGTGTTGTAGATGTATGTATGCGGGGGTGTGGGGGGGATGGGAGTGGCTTTCTGACCAGGATGGTTCACCCATTTGCCACCCGTTTTGGGACGGGCGTGGTGTCTCCTCTGGGGCATGGGGGGGGAGGGATCGGGTACTTTGGGTATCCTTCGGGTTATGGGAGTAGCAGCAGATTTGGTTTTGAGTGTGGCGGACAGCTGAGTAGGGTTAGTCGCCCCATTGTGGGCGAGCGAAGCATCTTGCCTTATGGCGCCCCTTAAAGTACTGACGTTGAATGTGAAGGGCATTAATAATCCCATTAAGAGGAAGAAAATATTGCAATATTGCAAGAGAGAGCATGTGGATGTAGTAATGCTACAGGAAACACGTTTGTCCGAGGGGGAAACCAAAAAGCTGGGCTTGGGCCAGTTTCTGCTTGTAGCGTACTCGGCTGCGTGTCAAGAAAGAAATGGGGTGGCAATTCTTGTCAGGAAAAGTCTGCCCTTGGTTATTGAAAGACAGCGAGCCGATGGGGCGGGTAGATGGGCGTCAGGGGTAGCCCAGATCCTTGGGAAAAAATTAGCTCTAATAGTGGTCTATGGCCCGAATACGGATGATGCTGGGTATTTCAGGGGGTTAGCCTTTGAGATACAGGAGCTCTCTAGCCATGAAATCATTGTTGGGGGCGACTTCAACTTGGTTCTTGACCCTCTGCTGGATTGTGTCCCATATCGCTCTCATAGGTGTCTGAGGGCTGTCAAGGTTCTGCAGGAGTTTATTAGGGCTGCCGGGCTGGTTGATATCTGGCGACTTCTGCATCCCAAGGATAGGGAATACTCCTTTTTCTCTCTGCCGCACGGCTCCCATTCTCGTCTGGATTTTTTCTTAATCTCTCAGTCCCTGGCAGCGTCAGTATTGCAGGCCGAGATTGCCCCCATGCACATCTCGGATCACGCGGCGGTATGGTGTACCTTTCAGTTGGAGGAGGCTTCTCCTTCGGCGCCGACTTTTTTTTTCGACAGGACTCTTGGACAATAAAGAGTTCTGTGACTATATGCGTCAGTGTATCCAGGAATACTTCGAAGCTAACCTTCCTAAAGATACCACCGGATGGGCATGGTGGGAAGGGTTTAAGGCCTTTTCCAGAGCTAGAATCGCCAGTTTTCATATCGGCCTTCGCAGGGCGCAGAAAGCGCAGTTGGGCGTGTTGTAGGAGCAGATCAAGGCTGGGGAGCGCTTGTTAATTAACAGATCTGAGGCGGGTGTTTTGCTTCGGCTGCAGCGTCTTCGCTATCAGTACAACCAGATTTTGAGTAGGGAGGCTGAGCAAATCCTATCCTTGCAGAGGGCTAACTGCTATTTGGAGAATAATAAGGCAGGAAAGTTACTGGCTAGTACTTTGAAGCCTCGTGCTCGGAGATCTAATATTCAAGTCTTAGAGAGTGACCAGCAAGAGACACTTACGAGCAGTGAGGCTATTGCTGAAGAGTTTCGGAGATTTTATGAGACACTGTATACAGCTGAGTGTCAAGTCTCCATTGAGGATTTTGAGGCCTTGTTTGGTGATATGGCGCATCCAATGGTCACTCCCCAGCAGGCGGCTGGATTAGACAGTGATATGACAGTCAAAGAGATTTTAGAGGTTCTGAAAGGGGCAAGCAAAGGCAAGGCTGCAGGCCCAGATGGGCTCCCAACGGAGTTTTATCAAGAGTTTGCGTTAGATCTTGCCCCTTTTATGCTGGATTTCTTTAATAGCATAGAGGCGCAATTGCCTCATACGGGGCGGTTCAGTGAAGCAGTAATAGTGGTTCTAGAGAAGCCCGGGAGAGATAGCACGCGAGTGGGTAATTACAGACCTATCTCGTTGTTGAACGCCGATTACAAGGTGTTCTCAGATATTTTGACTAAACGGCTGGCACGGGTATTGCCGGAACTGATTCATGTGGATCAGTGTGGCTTTATCACCGGGCGAGCAACCTCGGACAACTCTAGACTACTGTTGAACTTGTTTTCCGCAGCAGCGTCAAGGGAGGAGCCGATGTTAGGACTCTCGCTCGACGCTGAAAAAGCCTTTGATAGGCTAGAGTGGAGCTTTTTAAATCTAGCGTTGAAGTGGTTCGGTATTGGGGAGCGATTTATTCGATTCATTCAAGTGTTATATTCTCACCCCTCTGCTCGAGTGCTGGCTAATGGGGTTTGTGATAAGGAAGCTTATCATAGCTCAGGTAGGAGCTATAGAAAAGATGATGTGACTCTGAACAAGCAACCTGTCAGTTCTGGTAGAATTGAGAAAACAGAGTTTTCACATAAAAGACTACCAGTCCCAGAATGCACCAGGTTTCCAGCAGCCATGAGAGGGGCTGAAGTGAGGAAATGTGTGTGCAATCAAGAGAGCTATGAGGTAATCCCTAAGCACTCATCTCAAAGGGCAGGGCCTGATTCAAGACAGCTGCACTGTGTTAGGGAGCAGCACACATTAGGAAAGAATAAGAATAGAGATTATTCTTCAGATAACAGCTTCAGAGAGGGTTGGAAGAACAGCTTCAGCAAAAGCAACGGCTACAAGCACCAGTATCACCTGGAGAAACAGAAGCCAAGCCAAGCAGATAGAGAAAGAAGGAAACTCTCTGGAAGGAAGAGAAGGAAGCCCATTGGAAGGTCTGGGAGATTCCAAGGCAGTACCCATACTGGGAGGTATACCAAGTGCCAGCAGAGTCCATTGGACTGGATTCAGCCAGAGGAATGGATTGGCAGAGATAGGAATCACCAGTGGCTACCTGGAAGAGAGAAGACTGCATGTGGAAGGGACTTTCAGACCAAGGCCAGAAGGTATGTGAGAGGAGATCCAGTGTCCAGGGATCAAGATTGGAAGGCTGGACATCAGAATTGGATTACATATTGGCCAGGCTATACAGAGAGGAATAATGATAGCAGGAGAGGCTCAGGTATGAACACTGATCCAGACCCTATCTATAATAGAGAATGGCAGCAAGGGAATAAGCATTCTCATGATAGTGCCTTAATGAAAGACTCATCTGTGCCAATGTATGATATTGACCCTATGATTGTTGATGCAGGGGGAAATACAGCAGATGAAACTATTTACATGGACTGTTCTTTATCTAAATGCTATTGCTAGTTTTCTATGAGCAAACACATCAGCCATCACAAAGAAACCTAACTTTGTTCTTTATTTCCACTGCAAACAGCTCTTAAAGCAGGATTTGGGCTCACACAGTAGCAGCCAGCCAGCTAAAGGCTTTCAGCTGGTCCATGGATAGTAATTAGGGCTGCACCTGATTGTGTGTGTGAGCAAGGGAGAATCACTGCTGAGATCAGCGTGGAAAATAAGCAGAAGTTAACCTAACCAGCAAAGTTTATTCTTTTCGTTGTGCCTTTGTATTTGGTAATTATTTGCTAAGAAAACATTAGCTAATTGCCTGACAAGCTGAAGGTTGTTTTCTGGTTTATTTTGTGATTTTTGTTATCCATTTAAACACTGCAAGCAAGTAACCTCATTTATAGTGCTATCAAGCATACATGTGCTGGGTAAATTAAACCCCATCAATAAAAGAAGTATTTTATTGATCTTACCACTTGGTTTCACAACTCAAATTATTGTCATCAGCTGTGTTTGGGCGTGAATGAACTACAATACCCACAATACCTTGCAAGAATCATATGAATATATGCATCGTCAAGATTGTGTAAGTTCTCACCCTAGGCAGCCGTCTGACAGGTTCTCTCGGCTCCTTTGCTCCTGTCTCGGGGGTCTAGGCAGGGTTGCTCGCTTTCCCCTCTTTTGTTCAATCTCGCCTTGGAGCCCTTGCTCTTGAAGATTAGGCACTCTGGGGAAGTCCGGGGATTGCAAATCCGGGACTTGGAGGTCAAACTTTCTGCTTTCGCCGACGATCTCTTGCTGTTTGTATGCCCTCACTCGGTGAACGGGTTGCTTAGCTTGATTGATCATTATTCTCGATTGTCGGGATATAGGGTCAATTGGTCTAAGTCTTTGGCTTTCCCCCTCAACAAGCAGATGTGTAAAGCACTGATAGAACCGTGCGCGTTTGAGTGGCAGGTTGATGCGGTGAAGTACTTAGGGGTTCAGTTTCGCTTTGGGCTTGAGGAAACCATACAGGCAAATATAAAGAACATAGAGGAGATGATCAAGTCCTTCACGGTGCAGTGGTCCCCCTTGCACCTTTCTTGGTGGGGCAGGCTGGAGTCCATCAAGATGGTGTTGGCCCCCAAAATAAATTACATATTGGAGATGCTTCCCTTACGGTTTCCGCAGTCATTTTACCAGTCTATTGATCGTTACTTGTCCGGATTCTTGTGGCAAAATAGAACTCCCAGGATAGCTCTCCGGAAGCTTAAGGCAGTAAAGAATAAGGGAGGGGTGCAGTTCCCCGATTTTTGTAATTATCATCATGCTTTTCGGCTTCGGCAAGGCGCGCTTTGGCTGGCACCTGAGAGCAAGGGTGCCAAGCCGACTTGGTTAGAGGTTGAGGAGCGGCTTGTCCTGCCTATAGGTCTAGAGCGGCTGATTGGTATGCAGCTCCCTGACTCTTTTCCAGCGGCTAGGGTAGTGCGAGATACCCAAGACTCAGTGCGGGTGCTAGAGCGAGTAGTGAATGAGGCTGGCTTACTGGCGGACCAAATGCCCCTTTGGTTTAATTCGCGTTTCAAGATTGCTCACAAGACGCTTAACTGGAGGGATTGGCAAGCGCAAGGGATTTGGTCTTTGGGCCAACTGTTGAAGGGGGGGCATTGGAAAAGCTTTGAGGACTTGCAAAGGGAGTTTAGGCTAGCAGACAGTCAGTGTTTTCGATGGCTACAACTGCGGCACTGCTTGTCGCATGCTGGTGTTATACCTGGTGTAGTTGAAGGAGAGTGGCAGCTCTCGGTTCTTTTGGAACAGCATGCAGGGCTCCGGGGGGCCTCCTCCAAGCTTTATGCAATATTGAGGGAACATGGCTCTGGAGATCTTCTGAAGTTGGAGAGAGCGTGGGAACGGGATCTGGGAGCTCCTGTATCACAAGGGGGGTGGGAAGCGATATGGGGTCCTGTGAGCAGGGTCACACAGGGAGCTTCGATGCTTCAGTCGCTCTATTTCTTAGCACATAGAGCTTTCATCACCCCGGTGCGGCTCAGCAAGTGGGATGCGAGCAGAGGGGGTAAGTGCTGGTCTTGCAATATTGCACAAGGGACTCTTCAACACATGCTATTTGCGTGCCCTCATGTTCAGATGTTCTGGCAATCAGTATGGGGCAAGATGCTGAGAGTGTTAGACATACAAGGGCGGCTGACCTGGCAGACTGTCTTCTGGCGATCCCAGGACCAGTCTTTACATATCCCTAGGGATAAGTCCTTCCTGTTTGATTTTATGATGGCTGTTGCCATCAAGCTGATTTTGACTTATTGGAAGGATTCATCCCAACTGGGAGAGGGGCAATGGTGGAACATGGTCTGCTTATATGCAGGCTATGAGAAAGGACAGGAGGCACGCAATAAGCGGAGGGCGACGGCAAGGGTGGATGTGCCCCGAGCAATGGGAGGTGGGAGTCGTAAAGGGCGGACCAATAAATGGAAATGCCTAGATGAGTTTGCCGCCTTGGCAAGATGTGGTTAAAAGCGACGCTGTCCCTGTTCAGCTGTACAACTTTGCTGCTATAAGAGGTTTAGGGTTGTTCCGCGCCTTCTTCTTCCTGACCATGGGGAGACGGGGGGGATGGGTGGGAGAGGGGGTGGGATTGGGGGGGCGAGGGGTTTGGAGGATGGTGGGTAAAAGGGGTTGGGGGGGTTTGAGAAGTTAGGGGGGTTTGGGTTTGGAGTGTGAAGTGTGGAATTGTTGTTTTATTTTAGTGTATTGTTGTATTATGGAGGTGTTGGAAATTTAAATAAACATTTAAAAAAAAAAAAGATAGACGTATTACCATTGCATATGTCCTCGACACTAAAGGTGTGTCCTTACTATCACTGTGTAGGTGTGGGAAAAATATGTGGCTAGGATTGGCAGAAGCCCCAGCTGGGCTTTGAACCTGTGACCTTCTGTTCTTGCATGCACTGTTTGTGTGCACTGCACCACTGTGTAGCCACAGATTGGCTGGTTTCCCTGGAACATCCATGACTGTGGATCCGGCAGGGCCTATCTGTTGCAGTGGACTGTGCCAGCCTGCACATGGCTAGGCCTCTGTCCTCTGTGGCTAGCAGCCACTGTCCCCTGCACCACATGTACTCTTCCGCCAACATGCTGGCATGAGCTTCTCTCAGAAACAGCAGATGACCAGATTGCAATGTGGCAGTACGGGACTGCATTTGGGGGATTTGGCTGTAGGTAATGCCCATTGTTGTTGTGTTTTTGCAGTGTTGTGTAAAATATGGGTGTTTTCCCCATGCTTATGTTCCCTGCAATACAGGGGTGTCTGCGCTATCTTTGTTTAGTGGTGGGTAAAATATAGGGGCTGGGCTGGCATGTGCCCCAGCTGGGATTTGAACCTCTGACCCTCTGGTCCTAGAGGTACTGGCTCTGTCCACTGCACCACTATGGCCACAGAGACAATGCAGCCCCTGGAGGTTGTATACCTGGCAGGATGGAGTCACAAACCCTGCTCTACGCATTTTTACTGTGGGCACATGCACTCTGTCTGGTGACAAACGGGCACATAAACCCCGGAAATGACCACAGACACTGGGGGACAATATATCACCACGCTGGGCAAAAGTGATATTAATGGGCAACCATAGCAAACACTCCCAGGAAAGCTCCAAAAAGGACATTTGTTTTGGATGAGTCTCCGCTCCGTAGACCCTTCCAATATTCATTTCTTCTTTCTGGAGCTTTCCTGGGTGTGTTTTCTATATTTTCCCATTACTATAACTGTTCCCCAGCTGCATTACTATTTGTGATATTTTTGTTGTGGTCACTTTCTATTTTTATTTTCACTTTTGTGCTGTGCACATGTATCACACTGCTCACGTTTTGCAGGTTTCCCCGATTTTGCTGTACATTGCTGACGGAAATGGTTTCTCTTCCCTTTAAATGCCCTCTATCGCGAGTGTTTCACTCGCGGTAGTTTTGCTTTGGGATTCGGCCCCGATAATGTGCGGGGAGCCTCTCCCCTCCCCTTCCCCGCCCATTAAACCCGTCTCTCCGCCCCTCAGGAACCTTCCTCCGCCCTCCGTTAGCCGTTCCACGCCTCTATCGGACATTTGCGGGCCCGTACTTGTGCGGGGCCCGTTATTGTGCCGCGCACCTGTGCGGGGGTGACACGCACGATTGCGGGGTGTTTAAGCACTCTTAAGTACCGCTTTTAGTGCGCTATTTTGCGGCGCACAAATTAGCGGTTTTTAGTAAACATGCCCCTAAGGTGTAATATTGTGATGTTGTGATATGAATGTAATAAAGTGTAATATTTGTGATATGTAATATGTATTAGTGGTATTAAATAATTTTGTAGCACATGTTTTGGATAATATTAGATTATACTATTAAAATATATTTTTACAACGCACTGCTTATTTTATAATATATGAATTTGATACATAATATGTGAAAAATTGTTTTCTTTTGATATGTTTAGATATTTAAGTATATTTCTTTTCTGCATTGTGTTTTGTATGTTTAGTTGATTTGCAAATTAGTGGTGATTTTTTCTTGATTGATCACAATAAAATAATGCATAATATCTTAAGGAACAAAAGAAAAAATATTACTGACCCTGTTCCAGAATTTCTCCCTTTCTAGGTAAGGTTTTCATTGTCTTTGACTTGGAATAACCATTTGGAAATAATCTTGCAAAGTCCTCTCAGTTCCTTTTCGCATGGTAAGTGTGTCAGTTTTCATTTGAGTTCATGTGGCAGGCTATATTTCAATCAAATAGAGCCACATGATATCTGCAATTCCAACCAAAGAAATTGGAAATGTATATTTTTATTGACTTAGCCCTACTACTGCCTGTGTGCTTTGGCCCTGGAGTTTAGCCCCCCTCTCGCATTCATAAATATCTTGTCTAAGTGCAAAAATCAATCTCCTTTGATTGCCCCTGAAGCTAGTTGATGCCAAAATGCACTCTCTGATTTTCTAGTAGTAAACTTAAAAAAGGAAAAATTTGATTTTCTTCTGTTGAATGTATTAAATGTACAATCTTGGTCTTGGAGAAATGAGGTACTGTAGAGGGATTGAAAAGCGAAAAGAAATGAAATAGAAAACATGACCTGGAAAATGTAATAGAGATTTGTGCAAAACGCTCTGCCAAGCGGTAAGACGATACCTTTTATCATGTGATAAGAAAGGCAGCAAAATAGTGGAATCATAAAGTAGACCTTTAAATAATTTTGGCCATAAAGGTAACTACATCCTGTGCTAGCTGCTCCTCTACCCTCAATTTGGGGAAAAAATTGCACTTTCTAAGCAACTATCTTTTCATGATTTTTTTTTTTTACAATAAATTCAGGAAATGTTCCCTCTTAGGCAGGGGTTCTCAACCCAGCCCTCGGAACACACCTAGCCAGTAAGATTTTCAGAATAACCACGATGAATAAGTATGAGAAAGATCTGCATGCCCTGCCTCCATTGTTTGCAAATTTCTCTCATGCATATTCGTTGTGCTTATCCTGAAAACCTGACTGGCTAGATATCTCCCAAGGCCTCTGTTGAGGACCTCCCCTCTAAGGCCTTGCTTTTCTAAGGCTCGTTTTCTTATTCTGTTGTGAATTATCTTGTTTACCTGCTTGCAATTTCCTTGAGCTCTGATTTGAAAAAGGCAAATAATGAAATACAAAATCTAAATGCATATCAGGCCGTTAGTCTAGTTGAGAAGTTCACAGCAAATAGTGCATGCTCAAGACCATCTGGCTCAGCATGCATTTTGAAACATCCATATAGTAACACCAGGTAACCACCTATTACAGATGTGCTTTCATGAATATGGATTTGGTTCCTTAGTGCACCTTAAAAATGTAGAGGTTTGCTTACTAAAGCACATTAGGCTTTTGCAGCTAATGTGGAGTGTTTGTGCAGTTAGCACTATGTTAGCTACAAACGCGGTATACTATCTGTTGGGGGCGTGCACAGCATTTCCCCAGGAGATAACACTCCAAAGTTGCACAGAGCATGGTCCAGTAGCACCACAGATGCACATAACGTCACCCATTGAAGTGGTATTATCTGCATCCATGCTGGTTGCAACTTTGTTGGCTATGGAGTGGAGGAGTGGCCTAGTGGTTGGGGCAAGGTACTTCAGGCTGGAAGGTCTGGGGTTCAAATCCCACTAGAGGACAGCAACCTTGGGCCGGAGGGACTGGGGTTTCTAGTCCCACAGGTGCTCCTTGTGGTCTTGGGCAAGCCACTTAACCCTCCATAGCCCATGTTCCCTGTAAAATAGTTATCTCCGAGTTATAATGGCCTGTTCAATGTAATTTCAGTTTGTTCAATGTAAACTGCACTGATGCAGAATAGCATGGTATATAAGAGAATATAAATAAATAATAAATACTGCAAACTGTTGACATGCTCTGTGACCATGTATTAGAGACACACCCACTCTCTACTCATTTCCCACCCACTATGGCAGTTAACAAGGTCTGTGCAGATAGCAAAGTGATTTTCCGCACCATCTACATTTGCCCTGGGCTATCTTTTATCACGGAAGGATAGAGTGTGCTCTCTCTGCCACATTAACAGGTGGCGAGGCTTAGAAAACATGCCCCTTAGTGCACGTAAAATTGACTTAGCCCACATGAATTCATAAATTAACATGTGTACAATCAATTTTCTCACGTTAAAGAATTCCATCATGTGTCACATTTGTTTTTATTAAAACAAATCTGTGAAATGATCTGAAGAATCAATGAAGATTTTGTGGAAAAAGTCAAATGATCTAAAACAAAATTTAATCTGTTGACTTTACCCATCCCTACCAACTCTCTGAATGACCCAGTCAAATATATTCAGTTAATCAACCAGTACCAGCTATCTTGTTTGGAGTTCGGTGATAATCATCACCAGTCTCTGATGAATATATTCCCTCGTCTGCACAGTAGCCCCATGCCAGCAGCTCCATAGACTTGTAGCTGCCCCATCTCTCACTGCTGGCATATTTAAATTATACCTCAATGATCTATAAGTCAAGACAATTGTTTTAGAAACCTTATTTGTGATTTAGATGTCCGGAAACGTGTATGCGGACTTCCAAATCACAAAGTTGTCCCTGGATCCATTTTACAAATCATGTTTGTAGACAACCCCAGCGTGGGGATATCCATGTAGACAAGGGATGTGGTGGAGGAGTGGACAGGGCAGAGTGATGGAAGTAGAAACCTCGGGGACATCTGCAGCCTTGCCCAATGCTAGACTTGCTCCAGGCATGAATCAGCATTAGGAAAGTGCTCACTTAGGTCCCAAAATATCTGGTAGGTGTAGATAAGCTGGAGCTCTGCTATCCTCAGTATGCGCCACAATCACAATGTTATCTTTTGTGTAAATGATAAAAGTGTTTTGTGTGTGTTCTACCCATGATCATTTCTTAGACACCCCAGTCTTGGATACTATACCGGGGATGTCTATGTAGATGGCCCCACAGACATCCATATCAAGCATATCCATGTTTATGAAATCATACCTGATCTTGGATGTGTCTGGATTTGATGTCCCAAATCTATTTAATTATTTTGTTTATTTTATTTATGTTTATACCAGCTTATCATATAATAAAAGCAGTTTACAATGAACACACTGGATTGCACTTGGATGTCCTTTATAAAATGTGCCTTCATGCCCTGGGGGAAGGGGGAAAGGGAAGGGGCATTCGAGTCTGGGCAGTTTTTAGAGAGGCTGTGGGGAAATTGAACAGCCATGGTGCTAAATGGAAGTGCACACTGGATTTTGTAAAACAAGTTTGAGGATACAAGCTGGAGGGGGAGAGAGATTTCCACTGAGGGTCAAACTATAGACCAAATTGTACCACACCGTACCTTGCGCAGAACTGACTAATGCTCTGTACTGTTCTAACTAGATTGTAAGCTCCGACGAGCATGACTCTGATGGGCAGGGACTGTCTCTTGTATGTTGGCTACCTCTTGTAGGTTAGCTGTGCAGCGCTGTGTGCGTGGCGCTTTATAAGTGTTGAATAGTAGTAGTAGTAGTAGGGCACAAAGGATTTTTCATTATGGGGGGCGAGGTGATCAGTTTACAGTCTTGTGGCCCCTTTAAAACATGGCAGCTCTTGGGAGGACTGAGATTCTTATCATTGGGCTGTTCTTCTGCTTCTGAGTCCTGTGTGTGAGGGGGGAATCACCAGCGGGGGTGAACGTCTGTGTCGGCATGGTGTCAGCAACCCCTTCCCTCCCTGTGACATCATCTATCTGAGGCCCCAGGGCTGCATATCATCCGGCCCAGAGGTCCCAAAGGGGCATGTACAAAGGGGCAGGCCATGTCCATTTGGTGCCCCTTTAGTGTACTGTCGGCATCTGTGAGCTTGGGGAGTACTCTGGATCCGTTTGACATCAGAGATTCAGGTACTGTACAGCTTATTGCCACTTGGAAGTCATGGGAAAGCGGAAGGCTAAGACTGTTTTAAAAGTAGACTCTGTGATCCAAACTCCTGTGCGAACTGTGGGTCCTTTGGGAAAACATTTTGCTGTTCAAGTGAATCAGCAGCTCTTACCTGAAGGAATAATTCTCAGTTCGGCAGATCGGACCCCTTCACCGTTCCCTCACCCTCAGTTGTCTTCAACTGTGTCAGGAAGATCTCCAGAACGCTTGACGTCATCTTTCAAACCTGGACCAGTTCCGTCTCCTGTTGTTTTGGAGGAGGACAATCAGAGTCTCATTGAACTAGTACAGGATACTACTTTGAAAGATCTTTGGTTGGCTATTGCAAAGATGGACTCTGAGTTCTTCAATACTGTGGCGTCTCTGTGTAGGTTTTCTCAGAAAACCTTGCACAAACTTCAGGAATCTGATTCTAAGTTTATGTTGATAGATAATTCTTTGTTTAAGATTGATAGCCAACTGCAGTTAGTGCAGCAGGCTAATGTGTCTGCAATTAAGAATTCCCTTGTTATACACCTGGAGGCATAGGATTGGAACCGGATGCACAGCGGTAGATGGGATTCTGATCCCACATGGCTCGTCTAGCCACCGTGGGATCAGAATCCCATCTAGGCCTGTATGTGAAGGCTGGGACCTGATTCCGGTCGGCCTGCACTTACAGGCCTCTGCCAGCTAACTCAGTCAAGGCTCCTGAATGAAACCACGGCGCCATGTTGTCCCGTTGCCATGGCACTGCAGCTCCATTCATGAGCCGTAATCCCCGGCTGCCGACAACTTCATTCATTCTTTGCATCCCAACTCCGATCTGGCCTCCCAAGGCTAGAGTCAGGCTCTGGGGACTCTCTTGCACCCCCTCCACCGTTTGATGCGTCCCTTGCTATCTAGGGGGACTTATTCTTCCTCAGAGGTGGAATACGTTCCCTGTCTACTCTGCCGGCCCTGGACGTACAGGGATGACATCAGAATTGGCCCTGTACGTCCAGATCTTCAGACCGCACACTGCCCGCCCTAACCCTACCTCTGCTCCACCCCTTTCCACCCCATTTAGCTTCCCCGTACAAACTCCCTGTTCATATGGGGAGCTTAGTCTGGGACAGGAAAGGAAGGCAAATAATAGTTCCATTGGTTGCGTAATATGCACCGCTGCAAACACCACAGGCAATATGGGCTCCGTTTTACCTGCCAGTGACGTGCTTGGCATGCCCTGACACTACATACAGCAGCATTGCACCTAACACCCAGGGCAGGGACTACAGAATTTTCTGCAGCAAGCAGACAATGCAGCCAACAACACCCCCACCCCCACATATTGATAACATGGCTGAGGAGTGGCAGTACGAGTGGCACAGTTGCATTGTGATAGCAGCAGCATGTGTGTGTGCTGCGACTGTCACAGCAGAGTCACACCAGACATAGCAGAAATACACCCTGGGCAGTCACCTAGTCCGCCTAGCAGAATATGTGGCCCTGTAGAATTACTCACAAGGCACCACCTTTGCCACTTTGGGATCAACAACATGGTGAGACTAGATGGACCATGCTGGTCTTTATCCACCATCATTTACTATGTTACTACGTTACCTTTATTGAGACGGCACCATGCCTTAACTGCCATCACACCACTAAGATCACTAATTTCAGGGCTCCTCTCTGGGAGGTGCAAACTGCCTACATCTGAATGGTCTCTCCATGTGCTGTTTAATGGCCGGAAATGGCTCTCTGTCTTACAAGGCAGCCCTTAAGGCCAGCTTTCAGTTGGCATTAAGGTTCCCGGAGGTTGCACCTGCAATGTACGATACCGGAATGGCTGTGTCTGCCTATGCCCCACCCAGTTAACACCCCTTCTCTGCCCTTTTGCAGTCTAATGCTTGGTAAAATGTTACTAACTGGTAAGCTCGCATTCTTGATGCTTTCCAAAGCAGTAACCACTATTGGCCTAACGATACCTTTGCACCCTTAATGGTCCTTAGTAAAAGTAGCCCTTAGTATTAATGGTTATTAAGATTATTACAGAGATTTGTGTGTAGACATAGGAAAGGTAGGTAAAGGATGGAATTAAGTGGCAATCCTTTTATGCTCCTTTTCCCAAAATGGTACAGTATGACGTTGTTCAAGTGTCTTTGAGTTAAGCCCGACCCATACGGACATGTTTACTAAGGGGTATGTTTACTATACTGCGGTAAGGTTACAGACCGCGTGTTAGCTAACGTTAACTATCGTTAGGTAATGTTAACGCGTGGTATGTAATGTTAACATGCATTAACGTTACCTAATGATCGTTAACGTTCCCGGCCGTGGAAAACACCGCAGAGGGTGGAAAGAGGGCGGAGACAAGGGGTCAATGGGCGGGGAGTGGGCAAGGAGAGGCTCCCTGCACACTAACGTGCTGAACTGAAGGGCTGAATCCTACCGCGAATGAAAACCTGCTGTTAGAAGCACATTTGCTGGAGAGAGAAACCATTTTTAGTGTCAGCAATGTACAGCATAGACAGGAAGCCCAAGTAACGTGATAGTAGTGCTCCATTTTCAGCAACAGCATAGTGCCCAGGTATGGGAGGCCACTATGGCGATGGTGCAAGTGGAGCATGGGGGCTGCAGGTGGGACATGTAGCGGGGGGCAGCTGGGGCACAGGGTGGACTAAGCGGGCGCCTAGGTGGCACATAGTAACATAAAACCGGAAATCAGCATGAAAGCAGCTGACAAAGGCCAAACACAATCCACCTACATCTACCTGGTCCACCCGAGCTAACAGTTGCCAGGGCACTGACCTAACATCCCCCCAGCCAACTCTCCCCCAAGCGGAAGGGACATACTATTGGTAGGCAGTGATGGGGGGGATGTGAGGATGCTTATGTATGCCCCTGCCCCAGACCCCACTCCCTAGGTGACCACCTACCCACACAATGGATGGCCTGGGACTGCGCACTACCAGCACTGACAGCATATGATCATGTCAGCATGGCAGGGGGGGGGGTGTTCCCATGCTGGAGGGGAGCAGTGGCACCTGCCTGCAGTGGACCTGTACGTGGTGTGCAGTGCAACATAAAAGGTCTGGCTTAGGAAAAGTACAGGTAGCCCCAGGGAGTGCCATGCATCTGTGGCAACAGTGTTGTGCAGTACACCCAGCCAGTGTGTTTAGAAGCAGAGGGTCACAGGTTCAAGCCCCAGCTGTTGTGCCTGCAGAGCATGTCCCTATGCTTTACCCTACAATGCAGATACAACAGCAACATGTGCAAAGCCCAAAGCAGCAGCAAACAGGGGTACAAACACCCACTCACACAGGCTCCACAAGCCAAAGATGCATGGAGAGTCAGGCTGTTGACCCCAGCATTGATTTGCAGTTATCACCAGAGCACTACTACTACCTCCTGCACAGTTTATTTTATTTATTTATTTATTTATTTGCAACATTTTTATATACCGCCATTTCCCAAGATCAGTTGCGGTTTACATTGAACATAAGTCAAAATACAGAGAACAATGTGAGAAATACAGTGAAACGATAATAATTATAAAGAAATACTTGTGACTCTAAGCAACTTTGTACAGTTTTGAAAGTTCAGAACTATTTACAGTTATGATATATATTACATATGTACAGGTTTTAGATATAAGCTTAGGTATACATGTAGGGTGTTAGTAAATTGAATGCGGGGGAATATCAATAGATATTAACTTAGGAAGGAATGTGGATAGTAGTTAATTGAATTGAAATACTAGAAATAGGCTATATTATGGAGGTTGGGAAGTTTAGCAATGTCAGCACTGTGATCAGGACCAGTGTGGCAGGCAGGGTTACCAACCACCCCTATCTTTGCACAATGCTGCAATAGGAGTGTGTGTGTGTGTGTATGTCTATCCATTGTTCTGTGGCTGCCCACCCCTCTCTGGGCCCAAAATGTCCCACTGTTACCAGTGTTAGCCTGAATATGTGCATAATGAGGAGCAAGGTGTTGTGGGTATGGCCCAGACAGGGCTGATAGGCCAGGATGCATCTTCACAGGGTGTGGTGCAATGGCTGGGACACTGTAGTGCCCAACCACCACCTGCATGGACTGGGTAGCAACAGCATGTCATGCTGGGAGGACACTCACTCTAACCGAGCAGTGACCATGGCATGTCTAGGTTCGCAGATAGCGCTCTTCATTATCTGCCTCCAGTGATGCTTTTGTGTTTATAGTGTTGGGGCCCCCCAATCACTGAGATTCCTGCTTGGTGCACATAGCTCCTCTCTGAGCATACACTATGGGCTGGCGTGTGGACTGTCTGCAATTAGACTGTGCATGGTTGGAACACCTATAAGGTGCAGTCTGACTGTGCTGCCTGCTGGTGACTGGCAGATAGTGGTGTGAGACAGTTGGGGTTTTCCAGGCCTAACCCCAACATTGCTGCTGGTCTGCCACTGCCCCAGTCACAGTTATGGCTTTGGCTCACCAACCCTGGAGGGCTATCTTATACCAGCAGGATGGAGGTTGCTTCACCAGGGCTGGGGCACCTGTCCTTTACCTACAAAAAGGGTGATGTGGGCCCTTTGGGGTATCTAGTGTACCACTTTGACCTTATAAAAGGCACTGCTATGCAAATCTAGAAACCCCTCTGCCCTGGTAACAGGTGCCTATGTCAGCCAGACCCTAACACAGGGTACACACTAATCTGGGTGGTGTCTGGTCCCAGGGGGCCACATGTGACTGCAGGTTACAGATGGGCACCAAATTACCTTCAGCTGCACTGCAAATAACACCTGTCATACACTGGCAGTGATGGGGACATACAGCAGGACATATCTTTAGCAGTACATGTACTGCAGACCTAGTGCTGGGCACCCATCCTATCCCTCAGGGTGAACATAGAACCTGCACAATGGCATGGTCTGTAGCTACACTGTGCCAGTATCACACACTGTCAGTTTGTCTGTTCAAGCTGAGGTACTGGAGAGGTGCAGACCCCATTTGGTGATCAGCTGTAGAAAGCTATTCAGCATGTGCATTGCATCATGGGTACTCGTGGGGTTACCCTATCCTGGCACTCAGAGCAGACAGTTTGTGCGGTGACCTGCAGTCCTTCTGTACCCAGCCATTGCTGTGACATGCATCATGGAGATATAGCTTACTGGTTAATACAATGCCATTCTCGGCAGTGTTCATGGGTTCAATTCCTCATTGTTCCCTCCTCACATGCCTGTAACAGTCATATTTTTGCAGATCTGTGCTGCCAGCCCATAATACCCTCGCCACAATTGCCAACATTCCCTCGGTCCATCTCTCTGTGTCTGTCAGCTGTGTAGAGGCCTGTCTGCCTGTGCAAGCTGCCACCCCATGTCCTGCACTGCTACACTTTCCTGCATTGCGCCTCATCATGTTGCCTCGCCTGTGCCTGATCTGCATGGCACCACCACTCCTCTGTCGATCCATCATTGTAACTATCCTGCCACTTCCGCCTCCACTGGGGGACACGTATTCCCATTGTCTGCCACCAACTGTCTTTCCAGTACTTTACATTGCCAACACCCTTTGCTGTGGTACAGTTGCCCCCACCATGTTTGTCAACAGTACTGGCAGCCACATGGGATGCCTGCAGATATGGCAGGTCCAGTGGCTCCCAGCTCTCCCTCCTTCACTCACCTGTTCATTGCCTTTCCTGAGTGCTGTATCTAGTGTTCGGGCTACATCTGTTTCTGTTCCTCACAGGTCATGCATGTCATCCTGCGGCACCTTGCAGCCCTTAGGGCACACTAACCTAGAGCACCGTAACCTTGTTAGGCCACCTTAACCTATGGTTCCATAGACCAGGGTGCCTTCTACAGTGCCTTGTCCAGGGGTGCCTAATATGGCGTTTAGCCTAAGGAACCCTATAGGGCGCCTTATGAGGCACCTTACAAGGTGCCTATATATGGGCATCTGCACCTTTACCGTGGAACCTAATGCGAGTGACATTACCGCAGTTTAGTAAACATACCCCTAAAGATCACGCTGGTAGTGCACAATTGCAATGTGGTATCTACATGGAGGCCTTTGGCAATACTGTGGGCCTGTGTCTCCATTCCCCATGCGGACAGTGCATTGCAATAATGTCCCATGCAATCGCCGCCCCAATTTGCACTATCAGTATAGCATGGTGTTCTTGGCATGGAGTCCCATGTTACTTTTTATTGCTGCGCCGAAACGTCATGCTAACCCTGCACTACCCTTTAGTAAACATTTCTCATTAGTAATTATGCCCCACGATGACTTTTAGGACAGTTCTCCTGCAGAGCATTCAGTAGAGGGTAGAACGTAGGAGGGAGGTTAGGTAAGAATCTTTTGTTTTCTTTTTCATTACCATTTAGTGAGCATTAGATGTTTTGGGCATATATTAAATGACTAAAATAAAATGAAATTTTGTTACATTTTATGTCATTTCAGAAGAGTAAAAGTGACACAAAACCCCCCCAGGGGATACCGTTGGGTGTTTCTCTGTCATTTTCAAAGGACGGCACATCCTTATTACAAAAGAGGGAGCCCAAAAAGACCATCTAGGATAAGCAGTTATCTAACAGTTATCTCATGCACACCAAAAAGCTAAAATACATAAACTTTAAAGAAAATGGCACAGATAGATCTAATACATATAATACAAGAAGCTGATGGAGATGATAGAAATTTAAAAATCTTCCTGCTCCACCACAATGAGTTCAAATTACCCACCATCAAGTCAGAAGCGAGCTCAGCATCAAGAGAATATCTCTGATGTTTTCGGTCATATATTTATTATCCAAACGCTTCATCAGGCAGCCTCAAGGCATACTACCACCCCCCATGCTAAATGTTTTTAGCATTCACACTAAACTATTTCTATATCACTCGAAAATATGCTAGTGATTTAATGACTTTTTTCTTCTCGCCTGATGAGCACATTAGCTGTTAAACTACCTTTCTTGGTCACCCATGCTTCACGCCTAAAGGAGCCCCTTGCTTTCAGTACAATGTGATTCCCCCACAGCGGTTACAACATGCTAATTCAAATGTATACTAAAATACTTTTCTTTTTTATTCTGCTCTTCCGTATTTGAAGTTTCAATACTTTAAACTAAATATTTGCATCCATTTATTACAGAATCCAGCAGTTAATGTATTCTTCTGTTTCTACCCCATGGTAATCATCCCTTCATTCGATCAACATTTTTTCTCCATTCAGAGCAATATCATATGCTCCAAGCTCTTATGTTTACTAAACGGCAGTAAAGGAGCAGGTTTTTCCGTGAGGTAATGGCAACGATAAGGGATTACCGTGTGCTAAGTGTGCTGGGCGTGTTAGAGGTGTTCTGGCATTAAGGGGTGTTACTGGACACACTTAGCGGGCGGTAACAGGACATGCTGTGTTAAGGGGTACTAATGGACACTTAGCGGGTGGTAAAGGACATTAAGGGGTGGTAGACGACACCTAGCGGGTGGTAAAAGGACGTACTGTGTAAAGGTGTCTTGCATGCACCCTAATGTAGGAAAGCCTATAAAATGTTGAAAGGGGGGCTGGGAAGCCACTGGAGAAGGTATGGATGCAAGCACAATTGGTAGCTGTTGGAGTTGATTCATCATATGCCTGGCTATGTGGAAGTATGTGTGCTGAGCATGTTTGACCAAACAGCAGGCCTGTGCTGTTGACTAGGCAAGATAGTGATGCTGGCAGTGGGTGTGGGCAGTGTCATGGATGGGTGGTTGTGGCAGCAGAGTCAGCGGAGGAGATGCAGCAGCGGGGAGCGCTTTAACAGGCGTGCAGTCCTAGATGCTCCTGAAACCATGCACCATGCCGTAAGCTACATTATGGTATCTGTGAGGTGTGGACATGTATCCAGATGTACTGTCAGTGGGTGGCATGCCATAGGTCACGGCAGTGGTCAGGTGGAGGCAGCATGTTCCTGATGTGGCAGCAAAGGGAGGATTGTCCATGAGTGCTCATGTGGAGCAGTCACAGGAGAGGTGTGCATGATATGGCTAACTGCTGCAAATGACCCCTGATGGCCATGGTGGGGCAGCTTACTGCCAGCAAGCTGTTCCACCATGAATCTCCCTGACGGTCAGATGGTAAATGCAGGGCTGTACCATGGATCTTCCAAGCAGGGAGTTTGCAATTTGTGTGGTGAGTGGATGTATGAGATCATAAAGGCCAGAAGCATTTGGTGTGTGTGAACCAAAAGTAGCAGTGTCATGGGCTACATGAAACACCATTTGTGTGGGTGGGACTGGTGCCTCAGCCTGTGCAACTGCAAGACAATACACCTGACAGAGCGGCATGATAGAAAGGGACAAGTTGAACCCATTTGCCCCATGCAGGGCAAGTAATGATGGCAGAACAGTGCAGGGGATGGCTATGCAATGAGTGTTAGGTGCCTGAATGTATGAGATATATCCTCTTTATGTAAAGCTGGGAGGTCACAATGATGGCAAAACAGAAATGCATCCATACCAGCTGGCCCAAACGTCTGTTGCGTATACATCACTGACCCACTGCAATGCGCCATGGCAGATCCACTAAAGCCATGTTCACAGATATCCATGATGGGAAATGCTATGTTGGACTACCCAACATGTCACTATAATGCTTAGAAATAGTAGAAGAATGATTATCTGCAGGTCACAGCAGAGCCAGGTCTATGCGAAGTGGGTAAGCGCACCAAGGCACAAAATGAGCAAGTGAACCATTGACCATGGACACATTGTATCAACCAGTAGGCTACACATCCAGGATCTGAGCTATGCCCTGCTTGCCCCATTACAGTTATTGGGGATCCTGTGTGTGTTTTGGGGAAACTGATAGGTACTTGTGACCTAGATTGTGCACTCTTGGCACAGTATACTGGGCATGACGGATCTTGGTCTGACACAGTTTGGCATATTTTGTAGTCTTATGTTCCTATGTGCCATCTAGGCAGCTGCCTGGTTCCCCCTGTGTACCAGCAGCCCCCACTGCATGACACATGTGACACATCCTTTGCTCCCATTTGCACCATCAACATAGTGCCCTTTCATACTTGGGCACTATGCTGTTGCTGCTAGTGAAGCACTACTGTCACTCTTTTGGGCTCCCCTCTCTTTGCATCACATTGCAGATGAAAATTAGGCTCTCTCTCCTCAAAAAACACCCTTTCCGACAAGTTTTGAATCGCATTAGGGTTCCTGCCATTAAGGCACCTGCATTAAGGGAGCAAGCCTTGTTCCTGCCCACTCCCCGCCCATTGACCCCCACTCTCCACCCCATGCACACCTTCTCTCCACCCACAGGGCACTTTACGCTGCTGGTGCCATTAGCGCCTTTTAAAGTGCCTTTTTTGCACACATGAGGTGTGTATCTGCACAGCTAGCACCAGATAACGGCACACTTGCTCCTTTACCGCCGTTTAGTAAACATACCCCTTAGGCTATTAGTCCACTGGGACTGAGAATTAACTCCTGAACCTGCCTGAACACACCTTGAGCTCAGATTTGGGAAAAAAACGAGTAAAAAAAATCCAAATCTAACAGGCAGGTGCAGGGCAAAAAAAACCTTGGAGGGAGGGATATTCAACGTGATTACCACAGTTAGCCGGTCTGTTAAGCGTGGGATATTCAGCCACACTAATGTGACTAATCATTGGGGCATCTGCGGGCAGAGTGGAGGTGGCATCCAGGGATATCCGGGCAGTGGCAATATTCAGTGATGAAAGTTAGGCACCTGAAATGCTGAATATTGCTGCTACCCGGTTAGCTTCTCTACTCTCCAGCTGAAGTGGATATTCAGCATCGGTGGCTGGATATTGCCCCGGCATTGAATATCCGGTCTTATCCATGATGGGAAATGCTATGTTGGACTACCCAACATGTCACTATAATGCTTAGAAATAGTAGAAGAATGATTATCTGCAGGTCACAGCAGAGCCAGGTCTATGCGAAGTGGGTAAGCGCACCAAGGCACAAAATGAGCAAGTGAACCATTGACCATGGACACATTGTATCAACCAGTAGGCTACACATCCACACAGCTCTACACAGCTGTGTAGATCTCTGATCAAACTGCTGTCTATGCAGTATAGGTTGGGCCCTCCACTACCCATGAAGCACTGTACATGCAAAACAGTGGTCTGCTGCTGAAAAATTGATGGAGAAGGCACTGATCCAGCATATCAGCTCACTAAGACAGACTGGCTGCGTGTGCTACATGCACATAACAACAGCAAGCCATGCTGCAGAGTGGTTTCAGCTGTCACCATGAAGGTGAAGAGGGGTGCCCAGCACCTGGTCCACCGAACCTGCACTTTTAGAGATGGTCTTTACTGCTGGTCCACATCACTGCTAGTGTGCGGCAGCTGTTTACAGTGTATTATACTTTTTCTCTTTGGTTTTTTGTATGGTGTAGGTGATGGTGACTGCAGCAGTTTTGCTCTCTATTCTGCCCATGTTGGATATCACTGTCTGATAACTGTCTGTACATAAGTTAGGCTTCATTGCATCACCTGCATGGTTCCAGACCCCCCGGTCTTTAGCTCAGCAGTGATGGCTAGCAGCTTTAGCAATGCTAGCCACTGCCGCTGAATATCAGGCCCTGTGTGTTATGTCACTTACATGCTTTCCGTGCTTCAAAGTATGCACGTTAAAAGAAAATTGCCTGGTAACCTGGTGCATTCATTCTGCGGCTTCTCAATACCTTTCCTCTCACTCTACACCCACCTCGGGAACTCCGCTCCTCTGGCAGATCCCTTTTATCTGTGCCCTTCTCTACCACTGCCAACTGCAGACTTCGTTCATTCCATTTTGCAGCTCCATGTGCCTGGAACCAACTACCTGAGTCAGTGCGTCGGGCTCCCTCTCTAGCTCTATTCAAATCCAGGCTAAAAACCCACCTCATCGAAGCTGCTTTTGGATACTGATGCTCCTCACTCACTTGTCCAATACTATGGGTTTCACTACGTATTTTGTCTTGATTAGACTGTAAGCTCTTTAGAGAAGGGACTGTGTCTTACATCTATATGTAGAGCACTGTGAACGCCTTATAGCGCTATACAAATGATTAGTAGTGGTAGTGGTAGTAGTAGTAACCCAGCCTGTGGGATTTTCAGAAGGGAACTGCATAGGGTACATTGTACCCATAGGCCTGCAAACACTATGATCTCTTCAAAAATCACTCTTTTATGAGGATAATGTTAAAACAGGCCCCCTGAAGAGCTGATGTAAAAGAATGCTTAACAGCTCAGCACCAAAGCTCAATGCACTCTTTCCTGATGCACGAGCAAAAAAAAAAATTCTCCTTGATGTAGTAAGCAAATAGAATGCAAATGAACTGTGCACCAAATATGTTTACTGACATGGGAGAGCGTGCCAGACACATGCGTCTGTGCTAGCGGCAGCCATATTGGGTGCACTAGAAAACTGTACCGGCACCCAGAACTGCATACGCATCCATCCATGCATGCTGGAACGCCTTTCTGCGTATAGCATGTCTGCCAGTGCAAGTGTGTGCAATTCTGTTTGCCGATACTAATGTTTGCAAATATAATTTTGCCCACAGTCTAGCATTTGTTTCTTTCAGCACACTTCCCCCTCAGGTCCTCTTCCTCCTCAAACAAGCCAGAAAAATACGTGGGCCCTTTATGCTGAAGGTAAACAGAAGGAAGTCTTAAGTGGTGCTGATAGGAGTGCAACGAGCCGACCTTTTATTCCACCACGGATCTAGTGTTAAAAACTCTAGCCTGTACACTTCTCTGCATCTGAGCTGAATAGCTAATTGCTTCATTACCATGGGTTTCACTATGCTGTATGCTGATGTCTATCCAAGGCCTTGCACGCCGTTAGCTCATGTGCAAAACTCATTTTGCATTGCGCATGCACAGTAGCACACAAAATTGCTCGCTAAAGTTGAGCTAACCACTGCACAGAATCGGACACCCTTTATTACACTGGCCTCTGAGTGGCGCAGCTGGCCTCTTACATTACACCAGTTTTCATAGGGAAAGTATGAAGATACGTGTATCCCTTTAAAAATGATTCCACACCTATTCATGTCTGCTATTTATGATGCACACATTTCCCGGTTTAGTTTATGCACCTATGCAAGCATACATATAAATCCTACTTCCTACCTAACCCCAATTCTGGGAATGCACCCAAGGAGTCCTTTTATAAAGTACGCAAACCAGTGTGCATTTTGGCAGACAGTAACCGTACATGTGGGCTCACGGTAACTGTCGAGTGTGCGGGAATGACAGTTAGTGCATGCTAATTCATGTGCTAGCTGCCGCTCATGCAATGGGGTGATGAATGGGAGGGTTAAGGGTGACCACTTTGCACAGGGGGTTGCACGCTGTCCAAGTTACAAACAGCATGGGTACAGTTGCGTCCATCCCAATAGGTGGAGTTAAGTGCACTCACAATTATAGCGCCCCACTTTAGGGTACAGGGTCACGGGTCAACTGCCAGGATCATGCTGTCCACATCCCCAACTGTTAACGTGGAGGCTTTGCACTTAATGCATGTTAATTTCCGTGATAAAAGTGCATTAAGTTAAAAACCATAGCGCACTTGAATAAAAGGCATACTCCAGGCAATTATATAAAAACCGGTTTACCTGGGTAAAGCACTAGTTTACCTGCATAAATGCATTTCAAGATAATTCTCGGTAGTCTTGAGTGATGTTTGAATGCCATCCACTTTGCAAACTGTGCCCAGATTCCAGGTAAGAACTTTAAGGCTCATCTAGGACCTCTTTTCCTTAAGCCCGCAAAGGTTTTGCATTTAACTTGTGAAACGAACACACCTTAAGTGCAAAGCCTCTGCGTTAGTTGCCGAGGACATGGCCAACATGTTCCCGGCAGCTAACACGCGGAAGGCTATCTGAACATGCAGCACTCTAATATGGGTAGACCCATTGACACCCAGGTAGAGGTGTCATTAGGTTCATGCGCACTAACAGCCACATTGCCACTAAGCACAGGGCAATTTCCCTCATGCTAGTGCAATATGCTCGCCATGCCACATGGCATGATGGCCGATTACTGCATGATTTACCACACAGTTGCCAGCATGCCACCGTTAGCGTTCCTGGCTGCTAGTGGCTGTGTGTTAAAACGCATGTTAAACGCCTACCAGGCTTAGTAAAAGGGGCCCATAGTCTGCCCCGTCAGTTGATACCAAAATTCACCCTGCTGCACATCAACATTTCTTACTCAGAGTTGTGCTTTTATGCAAACTCAACTCAGTCATTCTATACGGCTGCACGGCAGCATAGTAAATGATAGCATTCAGAAGGCAATTTTACAAAAGATTTTTCATGCTGAAAAGTTGTTTGTATGTACATAAAAAGCCCCTTATTAATCTACATTTAGCTCACGCCTTTCCAGTAGCTGCATTCAGGAATGCACGATGTAATTAAGCATGTACTTGTACGTGAGGTTAGCGTAGGAGTGTTTGGGGAGGAGTTTGGGTGCAGTACAGATATGGTTGCGATTGACGTGTATTATCCATGCTAACATTTACGCCTGATCCTGGGCGGGTTTTATTGTCCAAGGTTTCAGTCCGGCAGCCATTTCTGCAGGATTTATGCTAATTATTTATAAAGTAGGTTAAAAAACACCTACATGGTATCCAAACCTAATAAAACCTGAAATAAAATCCATGGATATTCTCATTGGATTTGGGGATTTGCCATTTATTTGGGTGGACAAACAGAACTTTTTCCTGTTTGGTAACTTATTTATTTATTTTATTTATTTATTTAACAGTTTTTCTATACCGCCTTATCATTTAATCAAGGCGGTTTACAATAAAACTTAAACTCTTTACAGAGAACTTGCATGTAAAAACAATAACATTAAAAACTTAAAAACTTGAAACAATCACAGAAGGGTTTCTATGGAGAACAAAGAAGGGGAGGGGGTCAGGTGGAATTTCAGGTGGAACTTATTTTCTGTTATTAGTATGTGTAAAATGAGTAACTCTGGTAACCCGGAGGCCCTCCTCGCCTCCTCCCCAAGTCTTGACATCCCACCATAATATTCCCCCACAAATTCACCAACAACTGTAATTTGGTACAAACGTTTGGTCGCAGCTTTATTACAACCTATAACAACCGACCCAACATGGGCCTGAATATAAAACAATCCAACATAACCCAGCCCCACACCCCTTTGCCGGAGGATGCCCCCCCACCCGCCATCTTAGTAGCAAGGCGGAGCATCCTCCTCCCCCCCAAACCCCTCCGCCTGCCTCGCCATACTAGTAGCAAAGGCCGGCTGCCACCCCCCGCTACCGGGCCGAGACCCCCAACTGGGCTGTCTCGCCCCACCCCGAGGAGCACTTCGCCCCCCACTGCTCGTAAACCAGTTCAAGCCCGCGCCGCTCCTGCGAGCGCTGGCTCTGTACCCCGCCCCCGACAGCTGCAACATCCCAAGACCACCTCCAAAAGGGGCGGGCAGGCGGGAACGCGTCCGCTTCCCGAGGAGCCGCGGCAAGAAGGAGACGGCCACGCGGCTCCTCGCAGACACTGCTCCGCCCCCCCTTCGCACGCGGCCAATGAAATCGCTCCGACAACGCGACGGAGCGATTTCAAATGCCGCACGCACGGCCTCCTCTCTCTCCCTCCCCCCCCCGCCCCCCGTCACGTGCTGGAGGCCGAGGCCGGGCCCGGGCCCAGGTTACTGACGGCCGCGGGACCCGGCCCGCGGCCTCGAGCATTTACTGCAAAATAAAGTTTCAAATTCTCTTTACAATGTTCTGAGATTCAGTACCAATCTGTTAGCCAGAGTACAATAATCAATGATATTCTCTATCTAAACACATTCCATGTACTCCAGTTCAAGTTTTAATGTAAACCTTTTAACACTAGAAGCCCCAAAAAGAATTTTACCTCGAAACCCCAAAGTGCGTCAATTGACGCATTATCACGACGACTGAGTTTAGCATGAAATGCAGATGTGAATTAATGTGAAGTTACTTATTTGTTAAATACGTGCAGTATGTGACGTCATTACATGATGTCATCATATGTTTATTGTTTGTAATGTCGCAGTAAAACTGTAAACAGTGATTGAGATGCGCCACCTAGTGAGAACATGAATTTATACCTAGAAGCCCCAAAGTACGTCAATTGACGCATCCAAGACAATTGAGTGCGTCAATTAACGTGCTTTGGGGCTTCTAGGTATACATTCATTGTCCCGCTAGGTGGGGCATCTGTCATTAATTTTCGTTGCACATATTTGAACATCTTGACCTTGCTAACAAAGTCATGGAACATGACTGACATGGTTCTAGCAGTGGCGCTGGTCTACAACTTCGAAGATGCATTTACATCAATTGATGCACTTTGGGGCTTCTAGTGTTAAGTAATATAAGTTCTACCAGTGAACATATAGCTGCCAACTGCATCCAAATATGTTACCAATAAACATGATAGCATCATAAATATGTCAGCTGTGATAGTCTTTGACACTTGCTGCTGCCAATACGAGGAGGAGCTACAATATCACACTTTAGGCCCCTTGCTCTACTTGCAGCAGCTCAGTCAGAGGACTTCACCACAACTTCACAGGAACATTGAACTGGAACCCAAAAAGCAACTGAAGCACTTTTTACCTAAACCACATCTTTAATCTTTGGCTCAACAAATTTTTACTAAAGTACGCTATCCAGGTGTTGTGGGGTTTAGCACTCAGTTTGGGCATGATCCTAAAAAGTAGCCTGAGGCTCTCACAATAAAAATCACATACTATCCTGGTAGTGCAGGTCAGTGTGGAGAATGGGTAGGATAGGGGCGGGATGCAGGCATTGCAGGTGTGCTGTGGCTGGCACGGGTGTTATTGGCCCGTACTATGCACACTTGCCATCCTTAGCACAGGTGCACTTAACATCACTCCAACAGGTGGTATAAAGTATGCAAATGTGTTGGGTTGTGTGGTGGCAAATCTTGGACCCAACCTAATTGCAGGGAGGTGGCCCCCCATGCTATTTATACAGTCTACATGTGGGCTATCACTGCGGGCCTAAGTAATCATGCCCCATAATGCTCAACTTCATTTTGAAGTGCTAGCTATCTACTCAATGGATGTTATCTCCCCAGAATATAGTCTGGGGCTTCTCTTCAATTTTGCCAGCTTCTAGTTATCATAGATCAAGCCTTGGGTAGAAATCAAAACATTGGCCTCAAACATAGTCCCAAAAGTCTACCCTTTTCCAAGAAACCTAGAAAGTCTTTGAGGCTCCAACCAAGCCTCAGCCTTAATAGACAAACTCACTTGTAATACCAGAATTTCCATCAATAACACATCGTGCAATTCATGTGGACAATTTCATTGTGGATAACATGTTAAAACCCTCTGCCCAGTGTGCAGCGGCAGCCAAGAGAGCAAATAGAATGCTAGGAATCATAAGGAAAGGAATAGAGAATAAAACAAAGGATATTATAATGCCTCTTTATTGTTCCATGATGCGACCGAAACTTGAATATTGTGTGCAATTCTGGTCACTGTATCTTAAAAAGGATATAGCATTACTAGAAAAGGTACAGAGAAGAGCCACCAAAATGGTAAAGGGAATGGAAAGATACCCCTATGAAGAGAGGCTAACCTGGAAAAGAGACGGCTGAGGGGAAATATGATAGAGGTCTATAAATTAATAAATGGAGTAGAACAGGTAAACATAGATCGATTGTTTACGCCATCAAAATATAGAAAGACTAGGGGGCATGCAATGAAGCTACAGGGTAACCTATTTAAGTCTAATAAAAGAAATATTTTTTCACTCAACATGTAATCAAACTCTGGAATTTGCTACCAGAGGACATAGTAAAAGCTGTTAGTGTAGCCATGTTTAAAAAAGGTTTGGATGAGTTCCTGGAGGAAAGGTCCATAAACCATTATTAAATTCGACCCAGAATATCCATTGCTTGCCCCAGTACAAGTATTGTGGAACCTGTGTACCAGTTTGGGAAACTGCTAGGTACTTATGACCTAGATTGACAACTGTTGGAAACAGGATACTGGGCTTGATGGACCAGCTGAATGAATGCATTTATAGGTCAGCAGGAGAAGTTTGAAATGGATGCAGAAATGGATAGGAAGCCAATGAAGTGACTTGAGAAGAGGGGTAAATGAGCATGACAAGGCTGGTGGAAGTTTACCAGCGCAGCAGAGTAGTTTTTAAAATAAGTATGTAAATCGTGATTGCACCTATACTGCAGTCAAACTCCAACCCCTGAGCACACATACTCTATAAATATGTACCTTTTTGCAGAGTTTGCAGGTCCGACCAAGGTCCTTCAAGCCCAGTATCCTGTTTCCAACAGTGGCCAATCTAGGTCATAAGTACCTAGCAGGTTCCCCCAAAAGACACAGGTTCCACAATGATTGTATTGGGTCAAGGAGTGATACCCTGGGTCCCTTTTATTTATTTATTTATTTATTTACATTCTCTTATATACCGTGCTATTCTGCATCAGTGCGGTTTACATTGAACAAACTGAAATTACATTGAACAGGGCATTATAACTTGGAGATAACTATTTTACAGGGAACATGTAGTAACATTTAGTAATGTTCTTATGTTCTTAATGTGATTAGCGTACTAATAGCATTGACTATCATCCTCAAAGTGATCATTGTATCCATTTTGTCTTAAACTTCCAAATACTTCCACAATGATTTTACCAGCAAGAAAAGGGAAGGGGTCTGGTATCTGCACTTCATTTAACTACAAGGCTAATGCATTGGTAATCATTGCTAGCAGCAGAAGCTAGTGACTTGGAAATACTATGCTAGATGGTTATATCAAAGCATAATTATGTATTAGAAGTGCTCTAACTATACATTTCTTTTTTTCTGTGTGATTTAAAAATGACAGACTCTCCCTTGCTAATATCTGAAGGGGCTTTTTTACTATTAGAATTCCAAACTTTTTGCTTAAAAGCATTCCCTACTTATTCAGAAGCTACATTGTGCAGACTGCTGAAAGGTTTTAAGTCTCTGAAGGCAATCAAAGCTGCCCACAGAAATGCCAGGACTTAAAGAATTCCACCTAAATCCACACTGATTTAATAGCTGGCACCATCATTATATAACTGAAGCCCTGTCTAAAAAATGCACATTACATTCAGTTGTTAATGCGAAAAAAATATCATTTTTCACAAAGAAAAAGCTGTGATGTCGGAATTGTATGGTATATAGTCTGTGGAATCTAACATGCATCCACGTCTCATCTCATTTATTCTGTGGCGTAGGGCTGTGCACGGGGGAAAAATGTTTTGGTTTGTTTCCAGATCAATTTCCCTTGCATTCATTTCCGGGAAACCAAATTTGTACATTCATTTCATTCTCATCATCAGGGAAGCAATTTTGGACTCATGGAGGGTAATTTTATAACAGGCCACTTAGGTTGGGAGGTGTCAATGCGTTTTTGTAAAATATTAGCACAAATCTGCAGAAATGGTGCCTACATAAATAATAGCAGGTGCTACTACTGAGCATTTGTATAGCACAATCTAGTCAAGAGAGACAACACAGTACCTGTAGACACAGCATACATCTAGGGCAGTGGTTCTCAACCTTTTTTGTACCTTGACCCCTTTTACCGTTGGTCAACTTGTGGTGACCCCCAATGATAAAATCAAATGTGTCTCTCTTCCTTTACCGTTAACGCATTGTCGCTGTAATCATTTGTTGAATTATTAATATATTATAGGCCTTTGCAATATGTTTTTATTTATAAAATACTTATTTAAACCACAATAATTAATCACAAGTAACAATATTTGATTTCAAAATTATGATGATTTTGTAGTCAAATCACTAATATGAAATAAAATTATTTTTTCTACCTTTGTTGTCTGACCAATTTATTCTCTGATCATGCTGGTCCCGATCTGAGGCTTTTGCTTTCCTGTCTTCTCTTAGCTCTCTTTCTGTGGTCTATGGTCCATCTGCCATTTCTTATCTCTTTCGTTTTTCTTCACTTCTTTCCATCAGTCTATTTCCAGTCCCAGTAACCCTCCCCAGTATCAGCCCCTTTCCAGTCCTCACTCCCAGTACCTTCCAATGTCAACTTGCATTCCCATGACTGCCACTGGTGTTCATTCCCTTCCAGTCCCCCTCCTTCCCCACTGACCAGTCCCTTCTAGTACAAATACCATGGCGGCCCCTCTCAGATCCACTCCCTTCCAGTTCCATTCTCCCATCCCCTTGTATCAGCCCACTTGTAGCCTTAGCCCCCCAGTTTTCTTCCAGAGCCAGCAGCTCTATCCTCCCCTCCCCACAATCAGCCCATTCCCAGTCAAAGCCCCCCAATAAGCTCACTTCTAGTGCTAATCCCCCCTCAACCCCATTACCAGTGCTAGCCTCCCCTAATCAGCCCAATAACAGTCCTACCTACCCCCATCAGCTCATTACCAGTCCTAGCCTCCACTAATCAGCTCATTTCCAGTCATAGCCCCCCGATCAGCTCATTTCCAATGCTAGCCTCCCATCAGTCCATTACCAGTCCTACCACACCCCATCAGCCCATTACCAGTCCTAGCCTCCCCTAATCAGCTCATTTCCAGTGCTAGTCCCCTCCTCAACCCCATTACCAGTGCTAGGCTCCCCTAATCAGCCCATTTCTAGTCATAACCTCACCGATCAGTTCATTTCCAATGCTAGACCCCCATCAGTCCATTACCAGTCCTACCCCCCCCCTTGATAAGTCCATTCCCAGTCCTAGCCTTTCCTAATCAACCCATTACCAGTCCTAACCCCCCCCCCATCTGCCCATTACCAGTGCTAGCTCTCCAATCAGCCCATTATAATCCTAACCCGAACTGTCTCTCGCCTCTGTCCAGCATTTATCCCGTCTGTCCAGTATGTCCCCCTGTCTCTCCCCTTTGTCCATGCCAGCCCCCTCCCTCCATCCCTTCATGTCAGCCCCCTCCCTCCATCCATCCATATCAGTCCCCTCCCTCCCTACATGTCAGCCCCATCCTTCCATCTGTCCATGTCAGCCCCCTCCCTCCATCCATCCATCCATATCAGCCACCTCCCTCCCTCCATGTCATCCCCCATCCTTCCATCTGTCAGTCAGCCCCCCTCCCTCCATCCATCCATCCATATCAGCTCCCTCCCTGCATGTCAGCCCCCTCCCTCCCTCCCTCCATGTCAGCCCCCTCCCTCCATCCATCCATCCATCCATATCAGCCCCTTCCCTCCATGTCAGCCCCCATCCTTCCATCTGTCCATGTCAGCCCCCCTCCCTCCATCCATCCATATCAGCTCCTCCCTCCATGTCAGTCCCCCCCCCATCCCTCCATGTCAGCCCCCCTCTGTAGATGTCAGCTGTGTTGCAGGTTCCCTGCCCCCTCATCCCCTCTCCCCATGTCTGCCTCCCTTCTAATGCAGCCGCGGCTCCCTGCCTCTTAGGGAACCGCGGCTGTGCCTGTAAAATCATTGCGGAGCCCTTCCTGTCTCAACGGGCTCCGTGCAGCATTGTCCCGCCTCCAAAGGAAGTTGTTTACCACAGTGAGCTCAGTGAGGTGTTGGCAGAAACAAAACAATGGATAGACATACGCACAGTCCCACACCTATCTCAGCATTGTGCAGGTAGAGGTGGTTGACAACCCTGCCCACCACACTGGTCCTGAGCACAGTGCCGACATTGGATATGTTCTTATGTTGTTTACCACTTCCTTTGGAGGCGGGACAATGCTGCACGGAGCCCATCGAGACAGGAAGGGCTCCGCAACGATTTTACAGCACAGCTGCGGTTCCCTAAGAGGCAGGGAGACAAGGCTGCAGAAGGAGGCGTGAGTTTGCCGGAGTTTGCTGCTGCCGAGAAGCGGACTCGGCAGCGGCAGCAACTTGTGCGTGTCTTAATTTTTTTTTTTAACTTGGTGGAGGCTAAGCGACCCCCGCTAAATCCTGTGGTGACCCCCGTGGGGGTCACGACCCACAGGTTGAGAACCGTTGATCTAGGGGGAATAATAAGGAAACACAAAAGAGATCAGGTGAGTCAAGATTCAAAAGCGGCAGCGAAGAGGTGAGTTTTTAACCTGGATTTGAAAAGGGCCAGAGAAGGCGCCTGATTTACAGACTCAGGTAGTTTGTTCCAGGTATAAAGAGCAGCAAGGTGAAAGGAGCAAAGTCTGGAGTTAGCAATAGAAGAGAAGGGCACAGATAGAAGTGATTTGCCAGAAGAGCGGCGTTCCCGAGGAGTGGTGCAGGGAGAGGTAAGAGAGGAAGGGTAGGTAGGAGCAGCTGAATGAATGCACTTATAGGTCAGCAGGAGAAGTTTGAACTGGATGCAAAAATGGATAGGGAGCCAATGAAGTGACTTGAGAAGAGGGGTAAATGAGCATGACGAGGCTGGTGGAAGATTACCAGCGCAGCAGAGTAGCTTTTAAAATAAGTATGTAAATCGTGATTGCACCTATACTGCAGTCAAACTCCTCCCCTGAGCACACATACTCTATAAATATGTACCTGTTTGCAGAGTGCGTACTTTTAGGCATGACCTAATTTTATAAGAGCCCTTTTACATGCACAAATCAGCGTTGTATGCATGAAGGTGGTTTATTAAATTGCCTCCTTGCAGTAAGATTTTCCTTTTTAAAATAACTTTATTTTTTAATTACATAACAGCGGTATTCACGGAATACTTTTTATGCGCAACATGGCATCTTTATGCGCACTAAATGTATTTCACCATCGAATAATCAATAAGCTACTCTTCCACCAAAGATGCAGCAGGGAATCAGTGACTGTCCATACCATCATCAGTCAAAAAGACAACTGGTGTGCAGACAGCCTACGCTCATAATTAATACATACAGCTCTTGGCTACTAGAGGAGAGTTCCCTTCCTCTTCCCAATGTAACGATTCCTCTTCCACCATCCCATCAATGTGGATCTTAACCAACATTATCTTCTTTTTCACTGCTGTGTGTTAGTCAACTCGTTGGATTTATTTCACCTGTTAGCCCAATCCTATTCAATTTTCTACAAGTTTGATTGTTTTCCTTTCTTAATGAAACTTGTTTAAGAAATGTTGATAGGCAGCTAGCACAAAGGCAACAGCACTCGAAGACATCAAGAGTGGCATAAAGACTTCATGGCACCAAAGAAGGGCAAGGCGGCATAAGTAGTGGAATGAACACCCCACAGCAACATAAGGCATTGCAACAGTTGTGTGAACACTACGGAGCCCTTTTGCTAATGTTGCAGCAAAACATTGTACTTGAGTGGCTATTAATGAACGCCAACTGCAACAACAGTTGTGTGCCCAGCATGCTTCCGTCAGTTACCGCGCAGAAATGTGCCCTAACGTGTGACAGCGGTATTCACAATTAACACCTTTGCATTTAATGATGCCCATTGAGGTATCATTAAGTGCACCCTCCACCCCTAACCTATCATTTCCGACCCCATCACATGATGTGTAGTTACCACAGAAATTAGCATGTGGTAGCTGTCATGGGCACACGGTATCAATTACTGTGGACCCACATTCACAGTTACTGTGAGCTAATCTGCTTGTTAACCGCACAGCACACTTTAATGAAAGGGTCCCTAAGGCTCTGATAGAGGGGCTAAGTGGCACCAAGAGTAGCATGCATACTCCAAAACACTGAGAGTGGGGCGAAGCCAGTGAGTAATTCAATCTAAGGGGTATGTTTACTAAACTGCGGTAATGTTCCCCGCGTTAGGTTCCCTGGATTCCCATATAAGTGGAGTGGAGGAGTGGCCTAGTGGTTGGGGCAAGGTACTTCAGGCTGGAAGGTTGGGGGTTCAAATCCCACTAGAGGACAGCAACCTTGGGCTGGAAGGATGGGGTTTCTAGTCCCACAGGTGCTCCTTGTGGCCTTGGGTAAGCCACTTAACCCCCCATAGCCCATGTTCCCTGTAAAATAGTTATCTCCAAGTTATAATGCCCTGTTCAATGTAATTTCAGTTTGTTCAATGTAAACTGCACTGATGCAGAATAGTGCGGTATATAAGAGAATGTAAATAAATATAAGGGAATGGGTGGTGCATCATTATGACAAGCTGTGTCAGTTAATGCGCGTTACAAGGCGCCTTAGGCTAACGCACGTTATAAGGCACCTTAGTAGGCACAGTACAAGGCACGTGCCTTGTACTGTGCCTAATAATGCCGTAAAGGGAGTGATGGCAATTATGGTGAGGGTATTATGGGCTGACAGCACGGATCTGCAAAGATATGACTGTCACAGGCATGCAAAACATCAGACATGGACAGGAAGGAACAACGAGGAATCAAACCCCATGACCACTGCCTAGAACAAAGCTACTCAAATCCAGTTCAAGAGGTCCACAACCCTGCAGGTTTTCAGGATATCCCTAATGAATCTGCATTAGATATATATGCATTAGAGATATCCTGCCAACCTGACTGGTTTGTGGCACTCCAGGGCTGGATTTGGAGACCCCTGCCTTACATCTCTGTCAGTTAAGATTGTGAGTGGGCAAGGTACAAATGTTGTAAACTTCAAAAGGGTAGATAGAATGTGACACATTCCTCCTCCATTTTCACCACCACCATAAAGTTGTCTAATAGACAATATTTTGGTGGTGGTGGTGAGAAGTGAGGAGGAATGTGACAAATTCTATCTAACCATTTTGATGTCTTGGACATCTGCACCTTGCCCACTCACAATCGTAAATGACAGAGGTGTAAGGCAGGGGTCTCCAAATCCAGCCCTGGAGGGCCACAAAACAGTCAGGTTGGCAGGATATCTCTAATGCATATATAGCTCATGCAGATTCATTAGAGATATCCTGAAAACCTGCAGGGTTACGGACCTCCAGGACTGGATGTGAGTAGCTCTGGCCTAGAACGGCAGTGTACTAACCAGTAGGCTATACCTCTATGGTTTGTTGCACAGCACTGGCTGGGTACAGACAGACTGCAGGTCACCGCACAAACCGTCTGCTGTGTGTGCCAGGATAGGGTAACCCCATCAGCACCCATGATGCATTGCACATGCAGAACAACGACCTACAGCTGACCATCAAATGGGATCTCCACCTCACCGGTACTGCAGTGTGGTAAGATAGACTGACAGTGTGTGATACTGGCACAGAGTAGCTACAGACCATGCCATTGTGCAGGTTCTGTGTTCACCCTGAGGGATAGGATGGGCGCCCAGCACTAGGTCCACAGTACATGTGGTGCTAGAGATAGGTCCTGCTGCACATCCCCATTACTATCAGTGTATGACAGGTGCTCCTACCAGTGCACCTGAAAGTACTTCTATTACCATCTGGGTTCTGTAGTCACAAGTGGCCCTGTGGGACCGGACACCACTCAGATTAGTGTGTATACAGTGTCAAGATCTGCACTGCTGGTACCTGTTATGAGGGCAGAAGTGGGGCGGGGGCTAGACTCGCATGAGGTTTAGGTAGCACTGCTACTATGGGTCTACATGCACTATATACCCCAAGGGGCCCACAATCACCACGATTGTAGATGAGGGTGTGGTGGGACAGGTGCCTGCACCCTGCAGAAAGGCTGTAATACCAGCAACCACAGTCCTGCTTGCCAATGACAGACCTCCAGGGCTGATGGGCCAGAACCATGCAGGTGACCATAGCAGACCAGCAGTGATGCTTGGGGTGGGCAGGGGAAGGCTCCACGCCACAGTCTGCCATCACAATCAGACTGCACCTGCAGCATCCTACAGGGTGGTCCCACCATGTACAGACAAACTGCAGACAACTCACTAGCCATTCCACAGTGCATGCTCATGGGGGGAACCCTGTGTACCCAGAGATGCGAGGCACAACACAAACACCAAGCAGGTATCTCCATGATTGGGCACCAGAACCAGGAACACACAGGTATCACTAGAGACAAATGATGCGTGGCACTAAGTGGGAACATGGACATGCAATGGTCACTGCTCGGTCAGAGTGAGAGCGACCTACCAGCGTGACATGCTGTGGCCACCCTGCCCATGCAGGTGATGGTCGATTACTACAGTGTCCCAGCCATTGCCCTCCACCCTGTGCAGATGCATCCTGGCCAATCCGCCCTGTCTTGGCCATACCCACAATACCTTGCTCCTCATTATGCACATTTGCAGGCTAACGATGGAAACAGTGTGAGCAATGTGGGTTCAGTGAGGTGTTGGCAGAAACAAAACAATGGATAGACATACGCACACTCCCACACCTATCTCAACATTGTGCAGAGATAGAGGTGGTTGACAACCCTGCCCACCACACTGGTCCTGAGCACAGTGCAGATATTGGATATGTTCTTATGTACCCCTGTGCACTGCTGCATTTGGGTTTGCACATGTTGTTGTGGCTGCATTGTGGGATAAAACTATGGAGTGATGCTCTGCAGGATCCACAGATGGGACTTGAACCTTTTGCTCTTGGACATACTGGCTGAGTGTATTACTCCACACTGTTGCCACAGCAGCATGGTGGTCCCTGGTGCTACCCTTACGTTCCCAAGCCAGACCTCTTCTGTTGCACTGCACACCACGTACTGGTACAGGGCATGGGCTAGGTCCACTGCAGGTGGATTCCACTACTCCCACCAGCACAAACACCCCCCCTGCCATGCCGCCATGACCATATGCTGTCGGTGCAGGTGGTGTGCAGTCCTAGGCCATCCAGGGGGCATGTAGGCAGCTGCCTAAGGTGTGGGTTCTGGGGTAGGGGTACCTACATAGCTGTCCACACTTCCCCCGGCACTGCCTGTCAATGTTATGTGCCCCTTGGGGTTCCTGCTGGGTAATATCCCATGGATGGGACACTGTGGGACACAGACTCATGGACATGTTTGACCCTTATCTGTTGCTGTCTTGCTGGTGTCCATTTTCTGTGTTCCTATGTGCTACCTAGACAACCACCTAGTCCACCCCATGCCCAGTAGCCCTCACTGCATGTCCCGCCTGCAGCCCCCATGCCCCATTTGCGCCATCACCATAGTGGCCTTTCATATCTGGACACTATGCTGTTGCTGCAAATGAAGCACTACTATCATCTTTCTTGGGCTCCCTGCCTATGCTGTACATTGCTGACACTTAAATGGTTTCTCTCTCCTGCAAATGTGCATCTAACGGCAGGTTTTCATTCGCGGTAGAATTCAGCCCTTCAGTTCAGCACGTTAGTGTGCAGGGAGCCTCTCCACGCCCACTCCCTGCCCATTGACCCCAGCTCTCCGCCCTGTCTCCTCCCTCTGAGGTGCCTACCACGACGCGGAATGCTTCTGCGCGGGTTGTAACGTTACCGCGCGTTAACATTATGTTACCACGCGTTAACATTATGTTACCGTGCGTTAACGTTATGTTACCACTTGTTAACGTTACATAACACGCGTTAACGTTACCTACTGCGCAGTCTGTAACATTACCGCAGTTTAGTAAACATACGCCTAAAACGTAAAGCTGCACAAACAATAGCATTATTATTTTTTTAATTTAAAAGCTTTTATATACCATCTTTCTAACAAGTTATTCAAAATGTTTTACAGGTTCAGAAAATAGACAGCTCTTAACACGGAATAGAAATGTCCTATTTTTCCTCTAATATTCAGCTGAATACCCAGCTCTTCACTTTATCATATAGCTATCCTTGGGTAACAGCAGCATTTACAGGCCTTTCCTAAAGGCCATTGAATTAGTTTCCTCTTTTAAGGGACCAGGCAAGGCTTCCATTGCTCTGGCCCTATCACACTGAAGGCTTTGGCCCTCCATGTTGCCTGTCAGAGGTAATAAACTGCCGGTATCTCAATAAATTCCCCTACAAGGAGCAAACTGATCTTCTTAAGCAATATCTACAAACTAAGGGGTATGTTTACTAAACCGTCTTAATGTGCGCTCTCCCACGTTATTGCACGATAAGGCACCTTACCGCGCAATAATGGCGCTTTACCGGGCAATAAGGTGCCTTAGCGCGCGTTAGCGCTGAAGGCGGAGAAAGGCTCCCGGAGGGCGGAGGTAGGCTCCTCAGGGGCGGAGAGAGAGGGTCAATGGGTGGAGAGTGGGAGGGGAGAGGCTCCCTGCACACTAACGCTGTGAAATCCGAGGCTGAAAACTAACGCCAGTGAAACCCTGGCGTTAGAGCTGATTTAAAGGGAAAAGAAACCATTTCCGTCAGCAATGTACAGCAAAACCAGGGAAACCTACCAAAAGTGATAAGTGTGATACATGTGCACAGAACAAAAGGGCAAAGAAAAAGTGAAAATGACCAGAAAAAAAAGGAAAAAAACCATAACCAAGCTGGGCAATAGTGATATCAATGGGAAACATCAAAAAACACTCCCAAGAAAGCTCCAAAAAAATTATATGAATTTTGGAAGGGTCTATGCTCCGTCCCCATACAAGGTGAATGAGCCCACAGTGAAATTGCGCTGAGCAGGGTTTTCCTCTCCATTGGACAGGTTTCCTATGGTGTGCACATGTTCCACAACAGCAGGGTGGGCATTTCGGAATGGGCAACTGGACAGATGCTGGAAAAGGGGACACAGAGGGCTGCAGGCGGCACATGCTGTGGTGCAGCTGGGCCACAGTGCGGACTAGGGTAATGCCTAGCTGGCCCATAGGAATGCTGAAACAGTAGAGCAGCCAGACAGCAACTGCTGAGGGCCCAACATGGGCAAGAGTGTGCTTCCCATGGTGACATCGTGGATAGTACCCAGCAGGTACCCCCAATGGCACTGAACATTGGCAGACGGTGCTGGGGGAAAGCGTGGACAGCTATGCAGGCACCCCTACCCCAGAACCCGCACCATAGGCAGCCGCCTACACGCACACTGCATGGCCTGAGACTGCGCACCACCAGCACCACCAGCAGAAGGGCATGTCATCATGGTGGCAGAGGGGTACTGGTGGTGGAGGTGGCAGTGGCAGCTGCCCAGAGCAGACCATGGCCTAGCCCTGTTTAGGTGGGTGCCGTGCGCTGCAACAGACAGGCTCTGTCTGACAAACAGTCATGGTATCTCCAGGGAATGCACTATCTGTATGGCAACACGGTGGTGCAGTGAACACAGTCAGTGTGTTCAGGAGCCAAAGGTCACAAGTTCAGGAGCCAAAGGTCACAGGTTCAAGTCCCAGCTGTGGTTCCTGCCAACCCACTCCCCATATTTTACCCACTACTAAAACGTGCTAATACAGACAGAACCTTTATTGCAGATAACAGAAACATTCCCAGTAAACCTACATTTTACCCTACAGAGCACAGATACCATAAACATGCACATTACCTAGAGCAGAGTCTCCCAAATGCAGTCCTGGAGGGCCAAACACCATTCAGGTTCCATGCTGCCTCTAATAAACATAGCTGAGCTGCATGTCTATGTACCGCCCCCATGGTATGCAGATGTATCTCATGCATATTCATTAGGGACAGCATGAAAACCCGAACAGTGTTTGGCCCACCAGGACTGGAGTTGGGAACCTCTGCCCTAGAGCAGCGGCCAACAGGGGCAGACACACCCTCACCCACAGGCTCCATTATCCAAAGCCTCCTGGAGATGCAGGATGTTGGGCCCTGCGTGCATCTCCCAATACTAGCACTTGCATACCTTAGCAATGCCACCCTAAACTGGGGAATACGGTACACACCTATCAAACGGTTGCTATGATTACTGGCAGATAGCAATTCCTAAGTTAAGCACAATTTGCTGGTTGAGCTGCATCATAGCAACCTTTCTGATGTCTGTGGAGTGTGCTTCAGGTCTGGTGTCTGACAGTGTTTACCACCCTGGGGAGTGACCCCAACAGTATTGCGTACCATAGCCATGCCTGCACTGTGCCCAGGACTGGTGCGGTGGCCATGGCTGCCAAAAGCCTCTATATTTGCACAATGCTGGCATAGGTGTGGGAGCGTGTGTTGTCTGCCAACACCTTCCTCAGCCCACACTGTTGCCAGTGTAAGCCTGCCAATGTGCATAATGAGGAGCAAGGTACCATGGGTATAGCCCGGACAGGGTGGCCTGGCCAGGATGCATCTGCACAGGGCATAGGGCAATGGCTCGGACATTGTAGTGCCTGACAACCACCTGCACGGACAGGGTGGCCACAGCATGTCCTGCTGGGAGGTCACTCTCACCCTGACTGAGCAGTGACCATGGCATGGCTAGGTTCCCCCATAGTGCTGTATAGTATTTTTTTTTTGTGATGTTTATGGGTTTCTTTTTGCAGCCCAGTCACTGACTTATCTTCTTGGTGTGTATGCTGACATCCCAGTTCTGGGTGAATGCATCTTCTCCAGAAACATGCACTATGAACTAGCTAGCAGATTGTCTGCAGCTAGTATGTGTCTGGATGGAACATCTTGCAGGGTGCAGCAGCTGCTGGAGAATGTCAGATAGTGGTGGGGGGCAGCTGAGCATTTTCAGGCCTTCAGTCTGCCTTGCCTTATGGATGTGTACAGATCTGCATTGACTGCCCTGTAGGGTGTCTACTCCCCAGCAGGACTGGGGTTGATGGTCCTCTCTACTGCCACCATTGCGGGGAGGTAGAATGTGGCTCTGTTGGTGGGAGATCCTGTTTCCCACCCTGAGCCACCGAGGGAGGGAGGGAGGGAGGGAGGGAGGGTGGGTGGGTTGGTTGGGTGGGTGGGTGGTGGAACATAATCCACCTATGGGTCCAAACACCTCCCTCCCTTCCTTCCTTCATCTACATCTTGTGACTATGGCACCAACACAGGATATGCACTATTTTGGGTGCATCATAGCCCGTAAGGGCTAGACATGACTCAGAAATACAGATGTGTCTGCAGGAACTACCTATCACACACACTAGCACTGATGGGGTCCTGCAGTATAGCCTATTTTAGCCATGCAAGGTGCTGTGGACCTGGTGCTGGGTGCCCCACCTCACCCTCAGGGTGAGCACAGTATCCACACAATGTGACGGTCTGTAGCTACTCTGTGCCAGTAACACACACGGTCAGTACCCCCTACCAGGCTGAGGTGCTGTGGGGGTGCACACGGTCAGCTCCCCCTACCAGGCCGAGGTGCTGTGGGGGTGCATACTCCATCTTGTGATCATCTGTAGACTGCTGATTTTCATGTGCAGTGCATCATGGGTACGGGTGGGTTAACCCTATCCTGGTAACCACAGCAGACTGTTTGTGTGGTGACATGCAGTCCTTCCATAGCCCACCAGGGGCTTGTTAGTAGCTGTAGCCCATTGGTTACTTCACTGCCTGTGGAGTCAGAGGTCATGGGTTCAAACCCACAGTGGGGTTATTTGATAGGGCTGTGCAGAGCATTGTCTATTTTTAATGTACATTAGTGCTGCCAGCAAAAACACCCTCAGAGTACTGTAACCATAAGGTGCCTCAGAAAGCGCTTTACTATAAAGCACCTTCTGAGGCACCTTATGGTTACAGTCCATATAAGATGCCTTATAAGGTGTCCTATGGAGCGCCTTATAGGGTGCGCTATAGGGGACATTATAGGGTGCCGTGGCAGACAGTGCACTTTATAATGTGCCCTATGGAGTGCCTTATAGGGTGCCTTATGCGGCACCTTAGGTTATGGCACGTGAGGGTATGTTTGCTGGCAGCAATAATTAAAATACAAATAAAATGCCTCAAGAAACAATACTTACATGTCAAAGCTGATGCCTCAGCCAACCTTATGCATTAGGCACACTGGGGGATCAAACGTATGACCCCTGTATTCTCACTCAGTGTATTAACCATTGTACTACACCTCTGTTTCTGTGTTTGCATGTCTGGGTGCCTACTTAAGATTACCGCGTGTTAATGCTCTTAGCGGCTCTTAGCCTGTTAATGTGTGCAGCAGTGCGCGTTATCGTGCGATAATCCCGTTTTGCTACTTTAAGACTGAAACTCCCACTCCTTTTATGGCAGCCTGCACACTATCGCCGGGCGCACGTTAAGACGGTTTAGTAAACATATCCCTAAATTCTGCAACTATAAAAATTTACCCAACCTAATACACTTAAAAACTATCACTAAGAGCTTGATAGCAGCTTTTCCAATAGTGGACATACATTTTAGCTCCTCTTGCCCTCCCAACAGAAGTCTAGCTGCTGCATTTTGCATTGCCTACAGTTTCCTCAACCACTTATTTTTCACCGCACATATACTGTAAGACTAAAATACCTAACGATATGGACTGTACTATTGTTTACATTTCCATTCACCCCAAGTATGGGCTTCAATTGATAGATTAATTTTAATTTAAAATATACTGAGCAGCCACCTGCTTCATTCCGATTTCATCACCTTCTATTATTACACCTAAGGATCGCCACTCCGTTACCCAAGCGACTGGAGTAGCACTAATCATGGGACGAGTCTCTAGCATATCCTTGTTTATACTTCCCATTCCCAAAAAGACCATCTTGGAGGCATTTCAAACAGGCCCACTATTGTCCAGCTAACATCTAAGCTCCTCCAAGCATTCATTTAATCTCAGAAGAGAAGCCATTTTATCGTCCTCCAATGAGACTACAAACTGGACATCATTTGCATATATATATATTTATTTTTAAACCCATAATTCCTTACTATAGCCCCCAGTGGATGAAAATACAGTCAAACCTCGGTTTTCGTATGCCCCAGTTTTCGTTAGCTTCGGTTTTCGATGATTTTTTTAATTGCTATGTTGTCTCGGTTCTCGTACGTCCGCTCGGTTTTCGTAGAATTTGAAATGGTCCGGTGACGTCATCGGGCTCCACGGCGGGGTTGTAGAAGAGCTCCATTACAAAGCCTTGTGCTTCCCTAGCAGCGATCGGGCAGCGGAGCAATGAAGGGGCCGCAGAAACCAACGGAGGATTCATAAATTGAAGATTGTGGCAGCGGAGAGGGGAACCGCGTGATAGTGCAGATGACAAGTCAACGGAGTGCTGGGGAGAGCGTCGGAGAACAAATGTGCACCAGGAGCCACGTAAGAGAACCGGCGGGGAGCGGGACTGCCTAGCAGACAGCCTTGTGAATAGGCAAAGTGAGTCGGGGGACTGCTGCGGGGAGTAGCGAGAGCAAGAACAAGGCAGGAAGATCGGAGGGGAAAAAAGGAGCAGTGAAACCCGAGTGGCATCCAGCAGCGAAGGGGAAGAAAGAGAAAGCTCACACCAGGAAGTAGCAGGAAACCACCCTCGGCACAGAATAAGGTACTGTAGGTTAAGCAAAAATAATTAAAAAAAAGAAGAAATATAAAAACATCTGGTACCAGTTAGCCAGCTCAAAGCCCTGTGGGATCCAGCCTTAAAGCAGCCACTACCCAAAGGAATACAACCTAACCTATTCTCTATAAAATGTATTTTTTGTGAATATTTTTGGGTGTCTGGAACGGATTAATTGGATTTGCATTATTTCTTATGGGAAATATTGCTTCGGTTTTCATACGTTTCGGTTTTAGTCAGACTTTTTTGAACGGATTAATCATGAAAACCGAGGTTTGACTGTATATATTAAACAGCACTGGAGATAATATGGATCCCTGTGTCCACTCCCCAAAATAACGGGAGATGTTGTGACTCAAGGTCGCCATCTCTTACTTTGTAAATACGCTCCTCCTGAAAAGATTTTATCCACTTACGTGCCATTCTTCCAATTACTAACAACTGACACCTCTAGAGTAACATAGCTGACATATCTAAAGATATTAAGAATACTGAAGTCCTTTATCTAAATAGAAGTATAGCTGATCCATTACTGCGGTTAGCACCGTTTCCATCTCACTTCCTCTCCTAAAACCTCCTTGTCCTTCATCTAAAAGATTATTGTCTTCCAGATAACAGCTAAGTTGAAAACATGCTTCTTTCTCTATTAATTTAGCCAACAATCTGTAAATTTGAGACGGCATGGAAATTCTCACACACACTTCTGTCTACACCATCTTTTTTGGAATAGATGTAACCACCGCCTCTTTATGGCAAGGAGGAATCCTCCCTGTTCAAAGTAATCCATTTATCAAATCTTTAAGCCAATTAAACATTTTATCCGAGCATTGTTTAAATACCGCAATAGTTGCAGGATCCAAGGGGCTGAAGGTGGTGTTTAAACATTTTGAGGACCATTTCAATCTGCCCCTCCACAGAGCCTGCCCACTCCATCGGCTTTTAAACCGCCATTCCACCGGCGGGCCCGCGCCTGAGGGCCTCGCCAGAGAGCCCTTTGGCATGGCCCTTAGGCGTTGGTCCATGGTGTTTGTCCTGAAATGAGCATTGAATATGTGGTCTGGATTGTCATACGCTTATATTATGGTAACCTGCTGTTCCCTTTCTTTTCTTTGCCTATCCTTTTGACTGTTTCTGTCCTCTACTCTTTCCTATCTTACAAATGGCGTTCCTTTCATATTTCCACAAATGATATATTATTGTAAACCGCTCTAATGCTTCGGCCTGAGCGGTATATCAAATTCAAATAAACATAATAAACATATATGTGCCTGCGGGATCAGAATCAGGTCTACTGGCCTGGACATGCAGGCTGGGTCCCGATTCTGACAGGCCAGACATCCTGTACTTACTTGGCTAGCCCAGCCTGGCTCATGAATGGAGTGGCAGTGGCATGGCGTCCTGTTGCCATGCCACCACAACTCCATTCACAAGCCGCGATTCCTGGCAGCAGTGGCAAACCCCACATTCCCCACAGTCCAACCACTGATCGGGCCTTCCAAGGCCAGGGTCGGGTTGCGGAGAACACCCTGTGCTCCCTCACTTTGTCCTGGAGGTCCTGCGCTGCCATCCCCTGCCATCCAGGGGTCTTATTCCGCCGCCATCCCCTGCCATCCAGGGGTCTTATTCCACCTCTAAGGTGGAATAAGTCCCCCATCTACATTGCAGACCCTGGAAGTACAGGACCAACCTCTGAATCTGAAGCCTTCAGTGCCATTCTGCACTGTGGCAGCATGTGCCAACGGTAAGCTCCTTAGGCAAGCTCCTTGGGGCGACTCCAGTGATGGAGCCTTTTCACATATACATAACAGCTTCACTTCGGTTGTGATGCACCTTGTTCCTGCAATGTCATGCGCTTCATCGGGTAAGTGTCCTTCACGCCTGTTTCCCTTCACTCTGAGTTTGTTTTGTCTCTTTATGCCATGTCTGTGATTCCCATGTATTGGGGCTGGTGTCATGCCCCAAGGCCTCCCCTTGCTGGGTTATCTCTCCTGCGACTCCACTAACCTGCTACCTTGCCCTCTCTCTTCTCTCTCCTCCCTCTGCCGGTCGCCTGCCCCTACTCACCTTTTTCTTAGCTTTGCACTCCTTAATTGCAGGTCTCTTCACTCATAGTCTCTCTTTTTATGATCTAATTCTACAATACTCTGACACCTTGTTCCTAAATAATACCTAACTGTGGGAGGGTGAGAATCCTTTGCTGAACCAGTGCCTCCCCCCAGGTTTCTCAGCATTTTTTTACTACTCGGTTTGGGCGCAGCGGTGAGGTTTTGGCAATCCTCTACCAGTCTGCTCTTCTCATAAGTGAAATTCCATCCCTTGCTCTCCACTACCCTGAATCCTTTCCACTGTAACTGGAATCTGTCCCACCTCTTTATTTCCTTCTTCTTTATTCCCCCCTCTCTGCCTGCCCGTACCTCTCATCCCTGATATCACCACGGTCTCCACCTCCAATGCACATATCTCCATTATACTGAACAACGCTAGTGCAGTAATCCTGACTCCCTCCATCATTTTTATCGATGTCATTGTGAGTACTGCTCCATGATTCACATTGCTAAGCAGACATATTATTCCAGCTTTATCACATCATCTTCCAGTTCCTCTTGCCAGCTATACTCTGTCCTCTGCTCATCTTCTACCCTCTGAACTTCCCACAGTTCATCCTTTCGTTGCGCTCCGGGTTTCCTACCTGCCACCCCCCCTTTGGCTCCAGGTCTTCCCTCCTCCCCTGTGACTCCTCAGTCACCCCCCCCCCCAACCAGGTCAGTCCCCTCTCTATCGCATACGTGGTCCTCATTCTGCTCCATCTCTGCTGCAAAACTATCCAAGGCACTCACTTCTTCGCGCAAGGCCACATGTCCTTCCGATCCTATTCCTTCCTTCTGGTTGTTGGAACCCTCTCTAGCACTCCTTCCCCTCATCCGTTCCATGTTTAATTCCAGCCTCTCGTCTGGCTCCTTCCCTACCCTCTGGAAGCATGCATTGATCTGCCCCATCTTAAAAAAGACCTCACTAGACCCTTCTGTTCTGGCCCACTGGTGCCCTATGTCCAACCTCCCCTTCTTGTCCAAAGTCCTTGAGAAATTAGTCTTTGTGCAGCTATCTTCACACCTTAACACTACTCACACCCTCCGCCCTTGTCAGTCTGGCTTCTGACCAGACCACAGCACTGAAACCATCCTTCTTTCCTTCTTGAATGAATTACACATTTTACACTGATCCTTCCACTCCTGACCTTATACCACTAAATTCATGTCTCATATTCACTCCTGGATGCTTAGAGATGTCCTCCAACTTAACCCCACAAAGTCAGCAGCTCTCTGGTTTACTTATAGTGCCCCTTGTCTGCCCTTGGCCCCCCTGCTCACATCCACCATGGTCCCACTGGTCTCATCTCTTTGTTACCTTGGTGACACTCTGGACTCCTCATTATCATTCAATGAACATCTCTTGACCCTCATCTGATGTTCCTTTCACTCTTCACATCAAATCCGTGCAGTTCACTCTTTCCTCACCATTTCATCCCTAACCACACTTCTCTATTACAACGCTGCCTTAGCCGGACTTCTTCAGAGACTTCAATTACTCCAGAACACTGCTGCACACATCATCATTCATACCTCCAGGTGAGACCACATCACCCCATTACTCATTCACTTTCATTGGCTCTCTGTCAAATACAGAATTCACTACAAGGTACTACTGTTCACAAAGTCATCTATTGTACACTGGTACTCTGAAATATCTCTCCAATCTCATCCACTTCCACACCCCTCATTGCCTCCTACATTCTGTTCACATAAACCGTCTCTTTCTCTCTCCTGTCTCCCAGGTTCACCTTGAGTCAATCCACAACTCCACTTTCTTTTTCTTAGGCCCTGCTCTCTGGAACTCCCTTTCTCCAGCACTCCATTCAGAACCTTCTTTTCCAACCTGTAAAGCCTCACTGAAAACCCACCTCTTTCATGTTGCCTTTGACCTTCCCCCTCCCTGAACTAGACATTCTCTAACACCCCCTTTATGCCCTTTGCCTCTCTCCTCTCTTACTGTGCCTTCCTCTTCTGTCCTGTCCAATAATGGCATTCTCTACACTTTTCTGCCTTGCAGCAACTACTTTACGTAAACCGCCCTGATGCTATTGCCTGGGCTGTATATCAAGTGTAAAATAAAGATAAAGATAAAGCCCAGTATCCTATTTCCAACAGTGGGCGATCCAGGTCACAAGTACCTATCAGGTTCCTAAAAAGATACACAGATTCCACGTTGCTTATCCTGGGGTAAGCAGTAGATTTCCCTGGTCCTCTTTAATAATGGTTTATGGACTTTTTCTCCAGGAATCTGTCCAAATCTTTTTTAACCCAGCTACATAAGAAAATAAGCAATATCATATTGGGTCAGACCAAGGTCCATCAAGCCCAGTATCCTGTTTCCAACAGTGGATAATCCAGGTCACAAGTACCTGGAAGGTTCCCAAAAAGGCACACAAGTTCCATAATGCTTCTCCTGGGGCAAGCAGTGGATTCCCTGGGTCCTCTTTAATAATGGTTTATGTACCTTTCCTCCAGGAACTTCTATAGACCTTTCTTAAAACCACCTACACTGACAAATTTTCTATATCCTCCAGTAACAAAGTCCAGGGGTGACTTCCACATTGAGTGAAAAAATATCTATCTCCAGATTCAGACATCTGGTGGTTCTTTCAAGTCTCTCCTGAAGTCCTCCTGGCTCAGTCTGCTCATAAGGAGAGTCCAAATGCCAAAATTTATGGTCTCCTCTTGTGGGGAAGTTTATCTCCAGAATTAGGGTGAGAACTCCAGCAGTCCCAAAGTCCATGTTTGGTAGGGTTCCTTCACACAGCCAGAGTCTGCTCCCTCCCCACAAAGTAGTCCTCAGAAGAGTTCTTCTTGATAACAAGATGTAGTCAATATGCAAATCAAGGGGTTAGTATGCAAATTAAATCTTCCCAGTATCCTTCAGTTCAAACAAACATACACACCAAATCCTCACAGTAACACCCCCCCCCCCCCGTCCCTGGTTCAACCAAGATGTGTTCCTGTTGCTGCAACCACCCCAAGTTTGGCAGGTTATCCACTGGTTGAGTGCCCATGGGTGTCTCTATAGGGTTTGGTTGTTTCTCATTCCGCAGTTCCATCTTCTCTTGCTGGGGGTCCTCCCTGAGAGGGTCTACCTCCATGGGAGTCTGGGGCAAGTCTTTCACCTCCCTTCTTACCTCCCTCTCATTACAGGCAAGATCGGGGAACTGGGCCTTCTGGCTAGGGAGGGAACAGGAGTTTGGCCCCTGGGTTTCCTCATTTGCCTTTCCAAGAAGATTCTCCCAAATGGGTCAATACCCTTAGAATAGAGGGTCTCCAACAGTGATGGGACATACACCCTGTCACATAATCTTAAATGGGTTACATTGTAGCTACATTGCATGTCCCCTAGTCATTCTACCTTTTGATGGTGGAAACAACCGAGCTACGTTTACCCACTCCATTCATTAATTTAAAGACCTCTATCATATCTCTCCTCAGCCATCTCTTTTCCAAGTTGAAGAACCCTAACCTCTGAAACCTTTCTCATAGGGGTATCCTTCCATCCCCTTTACCATTTTGGTTTCTCTTCTCTGTACCTTTTCTAATTCCACTATATAATTTTTAAGATATGACGACCAGAATTGCACACAATATTCAAGGTGTAGTCACATCATGGAACGATACAGAGGCATTATAATATCCTTTGTTTTATTCTCCATTCCTTTCCTTATGATTCCTAGAATTCTATCTGCTTTCTTGGCCGTCACTGCACAATGAGTGGAAGGTTTCAATGTGTTATCCACGATGACGCCTAAACCATATAACCATAGTTTGGGTTCTTTCCAAGGTGCATAACTTTGTACTTGTCCACATTAAATTTCATCTGCCATTTGGATGCTCAGTCTTCCAATTTATCAAGGTCCTCTAACAGCTTTTACTACATCCTCTGGTAATGTAGTAAAAGCTGAGTTTGATTTCGCATTGAGTGAAAAAATATTTTCTCCTATTAGTCTTAAATGGGCTACATTGTAGCTTCATTGCGTTTCCCCTAGTCTTTCTACTTTTTGATGGAGTAAACAACCAATCTATGTTTACCCATTCCACTCCATTCATATGGCTTTCGTCCTCTACATTCTACTGAAACAGCTTTTGCCACAGTCTCCAGTGACTTGTTACTGGCTAAATCCAAGGACATTTACTCGATCCTCATCCTCCTTGACTTTTCTGCTGCATTTGACACTGTTGACCACCACCTTCTCCTCGATACCTTACCTTCACTTGGTTTTAAGGGCTCTATTCTATCTTGGTTCTCCACCTCACTTTTAGAGCCAGATTCTGGGAGCAGGACATCCAGACCATCTGGACATCCCCGCTGAAGATGGGGCCATTAGGACCCGATTCTGGTCTGTGGGAACAAAACATTCCTGCGGGAGCCAGAATTGTGCCTGAGGAACAGCCCAGCATGCCCCTCCTGCCTACGGGAATGTCCTCCCTGCAGGAACCCTAGACATCTGTGGCTCTGGACCCCAAACTCCCAGCCGCCTGTGGTCTGGACCGGGCAACGGGGACCCCAAGCACCTGGCCCCGTCCCCATGGTGGCTGCCGTGCCCTGATTCATCTAAAAATGCTGCTTATACCACCTCTGAGGTGATATAAGAAGTACGCCCCAGCAGGCCTGACAGCATGTACAGGGCCATGACCTGAATCGGTCCTGTACATGCTGTGGGGCAGTCCACCACTGCTCCGCCATGTGCCGGCTTTCCCTTGCCTGAAGCACAGGATGTATGAGGAGAGCTGGTGGGGGAATAGAGTTTAGGCAGATTGCAGGGCTGCATGTCCCAGCGGGATGTGCAGTCCCGCAACCTACTTTCTGGAATGAAGGCCTTAGTGTTTGTTCTGGTGGATCCTCCTCTACTGCTATCTCACTCTCAGCTGGTGTACCCCAAGGGTTTGTCTTGGGACCTCTCCTTTTTGCTATATATACCCAGTCCCTTGGTACACTTATATCCTCGCACGGTTTGAAGTACCATCTTTACGCTGATGATTCTTGGATCTACCTTTCTATACCTGAATTCTCTCTGGAAATCCTGGCCCATATCTCTGACTGCCTATCTGACATTGTTGCCTGGATGTCTGTCCTTTGTTTGAAATGGAAGAATAGGTATTATGCAAATAACACATTTACCCTTGTAAGTGGCTTTTTCAAATCTCCATCATTATGCATATATTGACAATTTAAATATAATTTTTAAAGGTGTGTTGTCGAAATATATATTTTTATAGGATTGTTCTGGGAGGGATGGTGTTTAATAATTGAATTCTTTGGTGGATGGGGCTGGAAGTCTAAAGTAATTATGAGAGGCAGAAGGCTTTTCACCTAGGGTGCTTATTGCCCTTGCGCTGGCCCTCCTTGGAAGTAAAAATCAATGCACAGGAAGTGCAAAACGTAGGGGCAGTGGAAGACCTATTTGTTTGGGAGGGGGCCGAGCTCTACCCCTACTCTGCCTTAACACCATCCTTACTCCGCCCTCAAGGTCGGCATTAGGGAAGATGGCAAACAGGGCAGTTGCCCTGGGTCCCAGTTCCACAAGGGTATCACAAGTCTGCTTCAAGCTGAAAGTACACTTTGGGGCCCACTCACCAGTTTCTGCCTCAAGCCCCTGCATGTCTAACACCATCCCTGTATGCCCTAACTCCACCTTAACTCCGCCTTTTGACTCCTTTTCTCCCTCCCTCCTAGCATTCCTACCGCTTGCCTTCCATTCCCCCATCCGTCTTCCTTTTTTTAAAATTGCTGACTCATAGTTTTTGCAGCTTTACTCCTCCTTACCGTCTAATGTTTTTGAAATTGTAGGCCCCAATCGGCTGTCCTCTTCTGCTCATGGGAGATGTGATCCCCGCAGGCAGCCTACTGCCTTCTCCTGTTCTGCCTGCGGGGATCTGATCTCCTGTAAGCAGAGCGAAGGAGTCTTTGCTTCGATCGCGGACATCCCTTTCTCTTCCGTTAGCAGGAAATTGAATCCCCATAGGTGGACGGCTTGTTTCCAGGCTGTGATCCCAAGTGGCAATGAAATATCGGTAGCTCCACGGGCCCATGTGACCCAACCTTTTCCAATGCCTATGGCAAAAGGCAGGCAGTAACTGTTGGGGCGTAGCCAGCATGTCTCCGACAGTTTCCATACTAGAATGCCCCTTACCGTATGTTATTCATTTGCAATAAGCACCAATGCATACACACTAGCTACAAAAGCGATAGTTACTGCATGCTAATTCTCATGCGCTAACCACAATGTGCATTCCACGCCCATTCTCAGCCCATAGCTTCCCCAACCTCCTCCCCATAATGCGATGCGCAGTTAACATGAGAATTAGCGTATGGGAACTGCATGCCAACGTGGTAACAGTTACTGCGGTCCTGCACTAGCCATTAGCACACACTAATTTGCGCATTAACTGCTTCCTGCATTTTAATAAAAGGCCCCGAATTGATGTAATGCTTCCGATCCATAGACATAACGACTTTCTCAATATCGTATAGAAAACTGGTGTCTGACTTGGAAGCAAAACTTGTGAGCTCTGGGATTTCTTCTGAATTTCATTCCACTGCTCCAACAACACCAAGATACGTTGAAGCCGACTTTATATTACTTAGACATCTATGCTACATATTTGAAAAACAGCCCCGTTTGGACTGGACAACATAAAGTCCTAAGTTTCGCCTGCAGCGCACTTTCATTGTCCTATATGCCACTGCTGTTATTTTTCAGAAAAAAATGCAATTTCCTGCCTGGGACTCATCTTTAGGGCCAGTCGTTTTGTTCTTCTCTACAATATTTTTTAAGTGCTCTGGTGTATTTCACATCTCTGCCTATTATTTTCTCTTTTATTTACTGAGACAGCTAGTGGCAGACTAGCAGGCCTGTAAATTCCTAATTAGAGTTCACAGACAAGGTCGAAGATGAAACTGGTTACAATTTGTGGCGTGTGACTTTTTAGCATGGCACAAGGCCCCTATTACAGCTTGAGCTGCATTTAATTTGATTCCAGTTTTACAACATGTTCCTTATAAAACAAAGTTTAGACAGGGAAGCAAACAACGCTTAGAAAAAAATATATATTAATTTGGCAATATAAAGAAAGCAAATAAAAATCCCGTCACCTAACTTCTTAAAATCACATTGCAGCGGACCTGTTCTGGTGGAGTGAAGGAGGTGTTCGTTGGTCCTTTACATTGGCCCTGGACTGTCTTGCTTAATGCGGCACCGCCTTACTGGGAAACTTGCTCAGGAACTTTAGTCAGGCAATGAGGGGGCATCTTTGTTGTTGGAAGGATCCCCCCCCAGGGACTATAAGTTCTAGCCACTGTCTACCGCGACCGTGAGGCATGGTCCGAAGAGGCGTGAATAACGGGGCAAGTTACACCTCTTCAGCACCACAGTGGCGTACAGTGTTGCTTTTCTTTCTGCTTAGTTAATATCTTTTGTTTTGTTTCTTAATTCTTATAGGTAAGCAGAAAAACAAGGTTGAGATGAAGGAGCTGGTATCCACTGTGTCAGCAGGTGAGGTTGCAGGTCCTATGGACAGGCACCACGTCCCATTAGCTTGGCAGTCTACACCTGGCAGGGTCTCACTTAGTTCTGGTTTGAGGACTTTACCTCCCTGTCATGCACTCTTATTATTATCTGCCATTGTGGAAGGCACTGTCTCTGGGCAGCTATGTCCTGACATGTTTCAAATGTCTTTTCCTAAACTGATGACTCTCTAGGAGCAAGGTGGGGGGGGGGGGGGCAGTTCCCAACTCCCTGGATGCTCCCTCTGAGGGTGAAATTACTTTAAATGTTGTGGGGTGCCATTAGATCTTTTGATGTCAAATTAATTTCTACGGTGATGTCTTTGAGTGCCTTCTCTTGGGAAACTGTGACTTGTTTGCAGGAACTTGATCGAAAGGTGGCTTTAACTAATAGTGCGTTCTCTAAGGTTGAATCTCTTGTGCAACCAATTCAGTTGACAAATGTGGTGCATACTAAAAATTCTTTAGTAATTCATACAAAATTGGAAGCACTAGAGAATTCTCTTTGAGCCCGCAATTTGCATTATTTAAACTTTCCTCAAACGCATCTTTTAGCCCCCGCCATACGTCTCAAAAAATATTTCTCTGAAATATTGTCTTTCTCTGATCCAGTTGATTTGGCAAAACTAAAGAGTCATTGGATAGGAGGCAGTGTACTATTGTGGATCAGGAACTGGTTAAAAGATAGAAAGCAGAGGGCAGAGCTAAATGGCCAATTTTCCCAATGGAAATGAATAGTGGTGTACCCCAGGGATCTGTGCTGGGTCCGCTGCTTTTTGACATATTCATAAATGACCTGGAAAAGGGAATAACGAGTGAGGTTACCAAGTTTGCAGATAACACAAAACTATTTAAAGTTGTTAAAGCCCATGATGATTGTGGAAATTTGCAAGAGGATCTTGATAAATTTGAAGACTGGGCATCCAAATGGCAGATGAAATTTAATGTGGACAAGTGCAAAGTTATGCACGTTGGGAAGAACAACCCAAACTATGCAAGGTTCCACATTAGGAACTACCACCCAGGAAAAAGATTTAGGCGTCATTGTGGATAACATGTTAAAACCCTCTGCCCAGTGTGCAGCAGCGGTGGCCAAGAGAGCAAATAGAATGCTAGGTATCATAAGGAAAGGAATGGAAAATAAAACAAAGGATATTATAATGCCTCTGTATCGTTCCATGGTTCGACCGCACCTTGAATATTGTGTGCAATTCTGGTCACCGTATCTTAAAAAGGATATAGAATTATTAGAAGAGGTTCAGAGAAGAGCCACCAAAATGGTAAAGGGGATGGAAGGATACTCCTATGAAGAAAGGTTAAAAAGGTTAGGGTTCTCTAACCTGGAAAAGAGACGGCTGAGGGGAGATATGATAGAAGTCTATAAATTAATGAATGGAGTGGAACGGGTAGTGTAGATCAATTGTTTACGTTATCAGAATATAGAATATAGAAAGACCATGCAATGAAGCTACAGGGTAAACTATTTAAGACTAATAAGATAAAATATTTTTTCACTCAACGTGTAATTAAACTCTGGAATTTGTTCCCGGAGGATGTAGTAAAAGTTTTTAGTGTTGCTGGATTTAAAAAAGGTTTGGACAAGTTCCTGGAGGAACAGTCCATAAACCATTATTAAAAAGGGACCCAGAATATCACTGCTTGACCTAATACAAGCATTGTGGAATCTGAGTCTTTTGGGGGAAACTGCTAGGTATGTATGACCTAAATTGGCCACTGTTGGAAACAGGATACTGGGCTCGGTGAACCTTGGTCCGACCCAGTATGGCATATCTTATGTTCTTATGCTATGTTCTTATTATCTCCCTTCCCGTCTTTGGGAAGTAAATCCCTGTGAGGGTAGTTTAGATATTATGGTTCCTTCTGTAAGTAAGACTCACTCAATGTAATTAGTAGATGTTCCATGTTATTAGTTACCTTTCCCTCGGAGACAATTAAAATGAAAGGGCCCAGTTTTCAAATGAGTGGTGCTATACGCCATATCGGCGCATAGCCCATCCCTCCTTCTGCCTAATCCAGATTTTCAATGCCAGGATCATATGTGGCCCCGGCATTGAAAATCCGGGTCTTGCCGCACAACCCAGAAGCAGCAGGAGCTGGCTGGTCGCAGTTATTTTTGATGCTACCCGCTTAGCCCCTGCGCCTGAAAGATAGGTGAGGAAAAGCCTCGCCTATCTTTAAGGTTCAGAGAGCTAAGCGGGTAGCATTGAAAATAGCTGCTACCCAGTTAGGCCTTTCTTCAACCCCTGCTCTGCCCCAGAAGGCCCCTAGCACGTCCCGATGCTAACCGCATTGCATCTGGGCATGTTAGGGACTTAGCAGGGATTTTTGAAGGGCACTAGCTTGTTTTAAAACTCTGGGTTTTGGCCCTGGGGGCTATGTTTTATAATAATAATAATAATAAACATTTATTAAGCACTATTAGGCATGCACAGTACTGTACAAACACAGATAAAGACAGTCCCTACTTGTTAGAGCTTACTGAAACACTGAAAGGGGGGCAGGGAAGCTATTGGAGAAGGTATGGATGCAAGCACAATTGATAGCTGATGGAGTTGACTCACCTGATGCCTGGCAATGTGGCGGTATGTGTGATGAGCATGTTTGACCATACAGCAGGCCTATGCTGTTGGCTAGGCGAGAAAGGCATGCAGTCCTAGAGAAAGGCATCTGCCTAGTGATGATGGCCAATGTGGGTGTTGGCTGTGTCATGGGTGGGTGGTGGCAGCAGTGGAGTCAGCGGAGGGGATGCAGCAGTAGGGGGGGGGGGGGGCGCTGTGACAGGCATGCAGTCCTAGATGCACCTGAAAGCGTACACCGTGCTGTAAGCTACATTATAGTGTCTGTGAGGTGTGGCCATGTTTCCAGATGTACTGTCAGTGTGTGGCATGCCATAGGTCAGGGCAGTGGTTGGGTGGAGGCAGCATGTGCCTGATGTGGGCAACAAAGGGAGGATTGTCCATGAGAGCTCATGTGGAGCAGCAACAGGAAAGGTGTGCATGATATGGCTAACTGCTACAAATGACCCCTGAGGGCCATGCTGGGGCAGCTTACCGCCAGTAAGCTGCCCCACCATGAATCTCCCTGATGGTCGAATGGTATTTGCAGGACTGTGCCATGGATCATCCAAGACGAGGATTTGAATTGTTTGTGGTGGGTGGATACATGGAATCATAAAGGCCAAAAGCATTTTGTGTGTGTGAACCAAAAGTAGCAGTGCCATGGGGATACAAGAAACACCATTTGTGTGGGTGGGACTGGTGCCTCAGCCTGTGCAACTGCAAGACAATACACCTGACAGAGTGGCATGATAGAAAAGGACAAGTTGAACCCATTTGCCCCATGTGGGGCAAGTAATGATGGCAGAACAGTACAGGGGATGGCTATGCAATGAGTGTTAGGTGCCTGAATGTATAAGATATTTTATTTATTTATTTATTTGTACACTTTTATATACCGCCCCTTCCAAAGATCAGGGGCGGTTTACAATGAACAACAGTTAAAGTACATTGAACTTCTGAACATTATAACATTATATCTCCTTTATGTAAAGCTGGGAGGTCACAATGATGGCAAAACAGAAAATGCATCCATACCAGTTGACCCAGACATCTGCTGCTTATACATCACTGACCTGCTGCAATGCGCCACAGCAGAGCCACTAAAGCCATATTCACAGATGTCCATGATGGGGAATGCCATGTTGGACTACCCAACATGTGGCCATAATGCATAGAAATGTAGAAGAATGATTGTCTGAGGGTCACAGCAGAGCCAGGACTGTGCAAGCGCACCCAGGCACAAAATGAACTTTTGACCATGAAGACATTGCACCAACTAGTAAGCTGCACCTCCACGCAGCTTTATGCAGATGAATAGAGCCTGCAGATCTCTGATCAAACTGTTTGCTATCTGTCGGCATAGGTTGGGCCCTCCACTACCCATGAAGCACTGCACATGCAAAACAGCAGTCTGCAGCTGAATAACCAGTGGAGAATGCACTGATCCAGCATATCAGCTCAGTAAGATGCACTGGCTGCATGTGCTACATGCACATAACAGCAGCAAGCTGTGCTGCAGAGCCGTTTCAGCTGTCACCCTGAGGGTGAGGAGGGGTGCACAGCATCTGGTACACTGAACCTGCACTATTAGAGATGGTCACTGCTATTGTTTAGCAGGTATTGTCTGCAGTGTGTTATGCTTTTTTTTTTCTTCTCCTGTCTATTGCATGCTGAAGGTGATAGTAGCAGCTTGCCCCTGTGCTCTGTCCTTTGGGCACTAGTCCTCCAATAACAATGCAGGTTAGGGGTCAGTGTGTTAATATACTGCTGCCATCATAGGCAGCCACTGCAGTGGGGGTGTATCGAGGCTGGTATGGGGCTACGTCTACAGTCCTAGCAGGACCCCAGTGAGCAGGCCATGATTTACTGCTGCCCCCAACCATTGAGAACTAACAATTAACTACAGCATGGACAGAAAAACTACCCTTCACTGGGCTGTGTCAGCCAAGCACAAACCAAATGCAGTAGGTCTGCTGGTCAGCATAGCATGGCATGGCATGGCATGGTGTGCATGCAGCGTGGCTATAAACACACTGCCTTGAGATCGCAGCATTAAAACTCAGTGATTAGCATCCTGAGACAGAGAATGCATTCACATCATTGGAGCCAGACATTGTAAGAGCTCTATGTGGATACATAGCCGTGCCATGGTCACCTTTTGGTCATAGTGAGAGAGCCATCTCAGCATGACATACAGTGGCCACCCAGGCAATGCACATGGCAGATGGGCACAATGGTGTCTCAGCCAGTGATACTACCATTGTGGCAGACACATCCAGGCCAATCTACACTGTTTCAGGCAATAACCACAATCCTCTGCCTCGCCTTATTCACTTTTTCCAAACAGACTGGGAAAAACTCGGACAATGTGAGCCAAAGTGCAGTGCAGAAAGCCACAGGATAAAACGGAGCCATACACATATGCACACACATACACTCTCATTGGCGCACTGAGCAAAAGTGGAGATGGTTTGCATTCCTGCTTGACACTCCCGTCTCAATGTCAGCTCAAGGACTGATTATGTGTGCTCTGTTTGCATGTGCTATATTGCCATGCCTTGCCCTCACCACAGATTGGTAATGTATGCTCTGTTTGCATGTGCTATATTACCTTGTGCTATTAGCCTTCACAAAGTACCATCGGAAATGTGTAAATTCTTTGTTCATTGTAAACCGCGCTGATGCTGAATAGTGCGGTATAGAAGAGACTATAAATAAATAAATAAAATAAAAATAAACCAGCTGTGGATAGTAGAGCCTGTCAGTGCTGCTGATGGGTGGTTCCATCTTTGCTGGCCATCTCCTTGAGGGTTGCACATGCTGGAGCTGCACTTACACTTGGCTAAACCTTGTCAACAGGAATATGCAGTACAGAAACCCCAGCAAGGGCCTGAACCTGTTACCCTCTACGCATATACTCACCAACTGTGTGTGTTGCACCACAGAGTGGCCTTGTAGGAATAGTAGCTCCTGTTGTTGACATGCTTCCCTTCAGCTGACTTTTGGCACATGCTGCAATACACATTGTGCACATGACCAAGACAAGGCTTCTGTCTGCTGCAGGCTGGTGCCACTTCCCATGCAACCACCAATACCCCACCATGCAGACATGTCCATGCACTGTCAGTGGTGGTGGTGGTCACAGTCCCAGCATGTTAAACATGCGGGTTTGGCAGGCACCTTGGGCACAAGGTCTAGATGGGTGGGGGCAGGAACACACATGGACGGCCATGTAGCCCCCCCACCAATTGCCCATGCAAGGGCCCCATCACCGCCTGCCACCGATACATCTCAGGGGGAGGATGGCAGCCACTGCTGTAGTATTTCCCCGGGCACCTGTATTTTCCAGCTACCTGGAGGGCTACAGCGTCTGGCACTGTATCGGCCTCTTCCCCCACAGCTGAGTTCTGCGGCAATGGAAGAGGGGAGGCAGTCAAGTGCAATATCACCGGGGAGTGCACACCAAAAGTTGTCCATGCTTCTTATGATGTGTACTGTATGCTGTGTCCCAGAACTGTCCAATCTCCGCCCCATTGTTGCCACATATTTGCTATGCTTTGAACCTCACTCCATGGCAGTGCACTTTAGTAAACATACCCATAAGAGCCTTTATACAGTAGTGCAAAGCAGCATTGCAAAAATGCACTTTGCATGAAACATAATTCAAAGTGCTTGGAAACTGTCAAAACCACCAAATCCCAGGCATCACGCACAATGCTTCACGCAAAGGGCATGTCTGCAAAATCACTTCACAGTAATACATTTTAGCAGGACTTCTGCGGCCCGCCAATGTTTTAATCTACCAATAATGCACTGCAGTGATGCAAATTCATATAAAGCAGTTCCTCAATGACAGAAATCATAAAACCAAATAAGAAAAAATACAGTGTGGCCTAATGGTCAGAGCAGTGGACTTCAAACCTGGAAAGTCATGCTCAAATTCCACTGCTGTTCTTTATGATTTTGGGCAAGTCACATAACCTTCCAATATTCAGGTTCAAACTTAGATTGTAATCTCTCCAGGGACAGGAAAATGCCCATGGTCCCTGAATGTAACTTGCCTTGACCTTCTGAGAAAAGCATGAGCTAAAATCCAGTTTGGCAGCCTGACTCCTAGAAGCAGAACCCAGAAACTAATGCTAGGAGTCAGAGGCATCCATTGGGATAGGAGTGAGTGGGAATTAATCCTGTCCCCTCATCTGTCCTTAGACCCTTTTGGTGAGAGTGGGGGCAGAAGGGGTAGGAATGGGGCCAGCCCTCAGGTTTTCATTATTTAAGGGGTGGGGCCTAGAGGAGGCTGTGCTTCAATGGGGTATCTTTATATAGTTTAACCCTGGGTCCTTTAAAAAGCGCTACCAATGCATGAAGTCTGATTCTTTTTTTTTTAATCAATTGTTCACGGGCTGCTGTGGCTGGGAATATCTGAAATTCTGAATTGCAGCAGCATACAAAATATTTATTGCAAAATTTAGCTATGCTATATGGCGAAGTCAGCAGCTCGTTTCCATTCTGCAGCAAAATTTTGCAAAGCGAGGGTAATAATCTGCAAGGAAGTTAGTACCTAAGAGGCCAATTCCATTAATGCACACCCAGTTCCGCAACCCCCATGGGATCAGAAGCGGGTCTAGCGCCTGGACATGCAGGCCTGGACCTGATTTTGTCCAGCCATATGTCCCAGCGACTACCCGGCTAACTCAGCTGGTCCCGTGAATGGAGCCACGATGCTATGGCATCCCGTCACCATGGCACCGTGGTTCCATTCATGAGCCACGATCCTGGCCTGCCAAACCTGGATGCCTGTTCCCTGCAGCCTAATCCCCAATCCGGCCTTCCAAAGCCTGGGTCGGTATGCGGGGAGCCCCCTACACCTGTCACCTACGTCCCCGGGTCCTGTGCCGCGATCTCTCTCTGTCCTAAGGGACTTATTCAAGGTGGAATAAGTCCCCTGTCAAGATTCAAGGCCCTGGATGTATAGGGCCGATCTCTGAATCAGTCCTGTACATCCGTGGTCAAGGCCCGCCCATGCCTCGCCCTCGTTCCGCCTCCGGAACACCTCTCAATACCCCGTCAATACCCTTCCTGTACAGAACACCTGCTGTATGTAAGAGTATTGATGGGGCCGACAGAGGGATGAATAGCAGTGATGGACAGAATGACCCCTAATGCCCTAAGTCTTTCATTCCTACTCTGCTTACTTTCTGTGTTCTCCCTGCCTCCCCCTTCCTTCTCTACCAATATTTTATTTTCTAATTCAAGCATTTAGAAGCTTTCCACCAGCAGCTACTCTTATTGCCTTCTTCTTTTGCTCCCTTCTTCTTCCTCCTAGTCAGTATACATTGGACAATATATAGGTTTCATTCATTTTTATCTTCTTGCTTGCTCCTTATTTGGCTCTTCTAGTAGGTAGCAAACGTCTGCTGCTTTCTCTTCCTACTTCTATGTCCTCCAGTGAACTAGTTTATCTGACCAATGTCGGAAGAGAGCCAGATAACTCGGCTACATTTCTCTGCATAAAATCTAACCAACTAAAATTTCTTTGCAAAAAAACAGAAGATGCAAAAATTTAGACGGAAAAGGTGTAGCTCTAGAGCAGGGATGGTGCTGGGTTTCTGGCGCCCCCTGCACCCCCTCCCTCCGTTATTATTATTATTATTAATGCTGGCTATACCCCACCCCCCTCCATGAGGAGCCTACACCAAAAAAATAGAACTGTAAATACTGTGGTGGTGCAGAAGAGAGAGAGCCGGAGAAAGAAGGGAGAAATCAGACATTTTTCTCAGAGAAGAGAAACAAAACCAGAAGTTCAGGGGTTAAAACACCTGGTTTAGAAAAAAACTCCTCACAGAATACTTGTTGTCAAGGGACACGCCCTAGCTCCCTAGTTACCAGCCCTGCTCACGAGGGACAGCTAGGGGAGGAGCTAGCAAGTAGGAAGGGGAAATACAGATATAAACGCCAGGAATCTGGAGAGAGGGAGAGAGGGAACTGACAAAGAGCAGCAAGAGCAGCAGAGAACTCAAGGAGTCCGGGAAGTGCAGGACGTGCTCAGAGTGCAGGTGTGAGGTACACTGCAAGAGAAAGGAGCCTTTGAGGAAGGTGCTTTGGGAGCCAGACTTCCAGTGAAGGAGAATCTTCTTCTGAGAGAGAGAGAAGAAGGAGGAGTTCCAGTTCTGAGTCCAATGCTGAGGTGAATGGGTCTGAGAGTCCTAGAAGGGAAAGAGGCTCTTGGAGCTCAGCAGAATTACCCAAGAGAGGCTTGCAGAGAGTGAAGGAAGCTTCACCCAAAGCTCCGTGGAGAAAGACAAAACCAGCCAGAGGTTTTAAAGCTTATCCAGGGGAATTTCCAAGCCATGTGAGTAACCTGAAACATGCTCCAAAAGCTTATATGGAACCAGAGCAGTTAGCTGTAGAGCCGGCAAAATCCTTATTTCCTCAGACTAAAGTGAGCAGTGTTAACCCCTCTAACAAACTTGTGAAAGTTAAAGAATTACCTAAAAGTAAAGACATCTCTCAGAGGAGAGGAGAATCTGTTTTAAATAAGGTTTTACAAATCTTAAAAGGTTTAAAGCAAGACAATTCTGAATTCATGAATAATGCTTCTCTAGCAAACTCAGATGTTGAGAGCATGGAATTTGAATCTTCTATGACACAGGAACCTGACCCTGTTGAAGAAATGGAATGTTCTTTAGTTTTTAGAAAGTAGCTAAAAACTAGAGTGTGTCACGAAGCCAAAGCTAGCAGCCGTTTGAATGACGCAGAGCTGAGAGGAATATGCTAATTAGGAGAGCTGTGATTCTCTAAGCTTAACCCCTTCTTTGAAAGACTGCTTGTACAAAGTATAGAGCCTGGCAGATAGCAGGTGAAGAAACCATTGTATGTGAGAAGAGAGAAAACAGTGTGCAGTGAATTTTTACTTTGTGGGATTACTTGAAGCTGTACATGTTTTAAAAGTCACATTCTGGAGAAGAAGGTTTTTGCACCAAAGTTCTTTTGCTATAATTTTGGTATGAAGAAATACTTTGTTTAAGTTTGCTGATAAGCTGAATACAAAGCCTCTTACCTTGTTGTTTTTCTCTTGAAGTTTCCATACCTTATGTTGATATTTGAAACTGTTTAAGAAGTTCCTCTGGCGTAAAGGAATAATAAAAATCCTGCGTGCCTATTTTCCCTCTTGGCTTAAGTTATTTCAACTACACAACTACAACTATAGGCATGTGTTAAAATAAATAAAGACTATCATCACTCCCAGCACCTAGGCAACTGCCTAGGGTAAAGGGCGTGGTGACAATACTGCAGTGGGCCCTGGAACATCCAAACACCTGTTTTTAAAAGTTGAGCAATTCAGATTACTACAGTCCAGATCCCTACAAACAAACTCCATGTTAACAGTGCATCTGGCCTTCATCACACACTCAGAACACAGACCCTCATCAAATACAGAACAAGTGACCACAACCTAAAAATAAAAATATGTAGATAAAAATTAAACTACAACCTCAAGAAGCCAGATACTGCATACAATGCAACACCAGAGAAATAGAAAGAGATGCATTTCCCTATACTGTATAAAATATAAAGACTGAAAATAAAATTATTTTTTTCTATCTTTGTTGTCTGACCATTTTATTCTCTGATCATGCTGGTCCCAATCTGAGGTTTCTGTTTTCCTCTGTCTTCTCTTACTCTGTTTCTGTGGTCTGTGGTCCATCTGCCATTTCTTGTCTCCTCTTTTGTTTTGTTTTCTTCACTTTGTTTCATCTTGGATATTGATCTTTTGACTTCAGCTTTCTTCCATTTATTTTTCTCTCTGTCCAATCAGACCTCACTACTCCTTCTTATTATCCAGTCCTCAATGCCCCTCTTTATTACTCCATCTACCAACCACTTTTCAACCCTCACCCCAGTTCTCCCATTTCCCACCTCTTTTCTCTGGTCCATTCTATCCCAATCTCACTCACTCTCTCTCTCCCTGCCCCAATCCAGCATATCCCATCTCTCTTTTTCTCCCTCTCTCTGTCCTCCTCCCTTGGAAAAACTATCATGCAACGCCATCCCAGCATCTTCTTTCTTTTTCTGAGTCAGTAGCAGAAAGATCTCACAGCACCATCCCCGGCTTTATCTTTATTTTTCAGGGTCAGCACGCAGTAGCCAGTGCTGCCTGTAGCAGTCACGTCCGGTGAATGACCCTGCGCACTGGAAGTGAATGCTATGGGCAGTATTGGTTGACATTGCTGACTCACAGAAAGACAGATGAAGCTGGGGGTGTGCTGCACGATGCTGGAGCTGCATGCACAATAAGCAGTGCCAGCTCCTGGGCCCACCGTCTGAGTCCCCACTTATTCTCCCCATACCCTGCCAATCTTAGATTCTGTCTTCTTTTCTCCCACCCAATTTTAAAGTCTCCACATAAGTCCCAGTCCCTATTCTCCCCATCTCCCTTTCATCAGTACTGTCTCCCACATCCTTTCTGAACACCAACCCAGCTGCTTCCTTATCTGATATTCCTTAACGCTGTCGTTCCTCCTTCTTACCCCAGCATTCATTCTTATTTCGCTCCCTCTCAACTGTTCCCGCTGTATGACCTTTTTTATTCCCTCCCAAACAAACTATCTGTCCCCTTTAACATCGTCACTCCCCAGTTCCTTTTTTTTCTCCCCAGTCCCAACCCCATCCCCTTCAAGTCCTCGCCAAGCATCAGCTTCCTTCTAGTTCCAGCCCCTCCCAGCATCATTTCCCTTCCAGTCCTACTCCTTCCATCTCCCAGCATCAGCCCATTCCAGTCCAAGACCACCCTAGTATCAGTCCCCCTCCAGACCCAGTCCCTCCCAGAATCATCTCCCTTCCAAGCCCAGGCTCCCCATCCCCCATCATCATCCCATTTCCAGTACTAGCCCCAGGTATCAGTCTTCCTCCATTTCCAGTCCCTCCAAGCATTAGCTCGTACTGTCCCTATATCCCCCAGCATCATCCCATTTCTATTACTAGCATCCCAGTATAAGCCCCCTCCAGTCTCAGCCCCTCCCAGCATTATCTCCCTTTCAATAGCAGTCTCCCCATCCCCCAACATGAGTCCATTTCCTATTCTAGCCTCTAGTCTTCTTACAATGCCGGCAGCTCCTCCCCCTCCACATGGCCCCACACCAAGAGGGGCCCCGTGTTCCTGACTGACCTCAGAGGGAGCCGGTGAGTCTCAAAGGCCAGTGCCCTGGTTCATCTCTGCACAGCCACGGGAGTAAACAGCAGCATTTTCCTTTACTCCCACAGCTGTGGTAAGTCACAGATACCGGCACCACTGAGTTCCTGGAGGTTAAAAAGGGGCACTTCCCACAGCCATGGGAGTAAAAGAAAACACTGATGTTCACTTCTGCAGCCAAGGCTAGCCCATCCATTGTGCAAGAATGTTGTTCACACAAGGCCCTGCACTTCAGGGGCCCCACGTGAACTTCATTTTCACACAACAGACGGCTTCAGAGGTGAGCCGGGGAAGCTCGCGGGAGGCCACGGATTCCTCTGCACAGCCGCCAGTGTGACGAGCAGCGTTTTACCTCATGCTGGCAGCTATGCTATTGTGAAAAGTGTGAGTGCCAGGAAATGCCCTCTAACCTTTCCCAGCATTCAGCTCACTTCACAGTAACACAGGTGCCAGACTGAGGAAAAACACCACTCTTCACGCTGGCAGCTGTGCAGAGGGAGCCAGGGCCTCGTACGGGCTTCCATGGCTCACCTTTAAAGCAGCTTAGACAGCCATGGGGCTCTTCAAGAGGGGAGAGGGTGAGGGATCTAGGATAGGACAGGAAATGGCCGAAAGGGGGCAAAGATTGGAAATGGACTGATGGGGGCACTTGGACTGGAAATAGGCCGATGGGTTGCTTGGACTGGAAATGGAATAATGGAGGTTGGGGGGCTGGGCTAGGACTGGAAATGAGCTGATGGGGGTGGGGGACTAAGATTGGATATGGGCTGATGGAGAAGCTTGGACTGGAAATTGGCTGATGGGGGGCTGGAATAGGACTGGAAATGGGCTGATGGGGGGTCTAGAAAAAGACTGGAAATGACTGATGGGGGGCTAGGACTGGAAATGAGCTGATGGAGGGGCTAGGACTAGAAATGGTCTAACGAGGGTAGGATTGGAAATGTGCTGATGGGGGGAGCTTGGACTGGAATTGGCTGATGGGGGGCTAGGATTAGAAATGGGCTGATGGGAACTTGGACTGAAAATGGGCTGATGGGGACTGAAAATGGGCTGATGCAGGGGTGTGGGAGTATGGGACTAGAAGGGAACGGATGCTGGGTGGGGCTGGAACTAGAAGGAAACTGATGTTGGAGGATGACTAGAAGGGGATGGGGCTGGGGGAATGAGGATGGAGAGGGGAAAAGATATTGTGTGGGAGGGAAGACAAATCTACGATTGGCTGGGTATTGGGAGAGTAAGTGGGGATTGAGGATGGAGGGGTGAAATTTGAGTGGATGAAAAAGAAATAAAGAAAGAAATGGAGAAAAGAGCAAAAGAGCAAAAGGAGAAAATCAGTATGTTAAAGCAGATGCAGAGAGAGAATGGGAAAAAACTAGAAGAGAGAAGAAAGGACAAAAGGACAGCAGAGAATGGAGAGTTAGCCGAAGACAAAAAGAAACCAGAAGAAAGTGCCTGGAGCAATTGCAACTGAAAAATAAAATGCCCAAACAACAAAAGGTAGAAAAATACTTTTTTATTTTGAATTTATTAACTGGAATATGTCAGCTCTGGGAAATGTGAATTGCTAACGTCTCTGCGTTTCTGTTTAGTGCAAGAGGAAATTAATTTATAGTTTTATTTCTCCAGTGTTGTTGTATGTTCCAACTTTGGCTTTTGAGGTTCCCAGTTTAATTATTGTCTTTCTATTTCTATTGTTCTTTTGTTTGATGATGGTCTATGTTCTGCATGTGTAACCGAGCTGAGGTATTCTGTTCATGTAGTTTCTATTTGACAATGCCACTTGTTCTTTTTCCCCAGTAGGAGATATATTGGCATTCTCTGAGATATATTGGTTTGGTATTTGCAGTGTAGTTTTTTTGATAGGTAGGGTTTGGTGTTTTGTGAGTCCTGGTAGTGCTGTTATGAAACAGTGGGTTTGCTATGGGTTTTAAATGGGCAGTGTTTATAGGACTTCCTAATGTGCCTGGCGGTTGGAACTAGAGTATAGTAATGTAGAAATCTGGTAGTCTTTCTTTATATGGAAACTCATTAAGGGGCATGTTTACTAAAAGTTAGCGCACGATAACATTATGCAAATATTAATGCAAATGAAGTCCCTTATGTAAATGAGGTGCTGCAATGAGTCTGCACATGGCCCCGCACTCCCCTTGGGCTGCCTCTGCCTGCGGTTGTGTAGAGGTGAATTGGGACTGAGTTTTGGAACTCATTGGCTCCCTCTGAAGTCGGTCAGGTGCGCGTGGGGCCCCTTATACCCACACATGGCTAGGGCTGGCCCTGCTTGGGAGGTGGGGGCATCTAGTGATGCATCACCTGGAGGATGGCACCTCCCTGACGCTCTTACCCCGCTTACCAGGTAGGGCTGACCCTGCTCTGGAATCATTCCTGGGGTGAGTTTGCAAAACTTAACTAGTGAAGAAGAAAGACAGGAAGAAAATTGATGCCTTCAAATTATGGTGCTTGTGTAGAATACTGTGTACATACCAGGGACTACCCAAAGAACAATTCAATTGGTATTAGAGGAGATCAAATCTAAGCTTTCCTTAGAAACTCAAATGACAAGATTTTAATGGTCTTAATTAGGGCACGTCATACGAAGAGAAAGATCATTTGAGAAAGACATCATACTTGGCAAGATTGAAGATTAATTCAAAAGAAGAAGGTCAAAAATGTGATAGATCAATACAATAACAGCAGCAGTGGATATCACTCTATCCATACCTGAATGAATATTGAATACAGTTTAGGACAACTATCTAGAGGGTCATCATGAGTCAACATCGACTCGACAGCACCTAATAACAGCAGGTCAACAACAATATTCCACCTCTACTGGTGAAATTTAGTTGGCACCACTATCTAGCTGGATACATTTTGGGCAGCCTAATTTTAGGACCTCTTTAGGCAAAGAACTAGCTGATTAGTTGGATTGCAAATTTGGTTCAAGATTATAGAGCAGGATTATCTTCTAGCCTTGGCTCCATAAAAGCAAGGTTTAATATGGGCATGCAGTTATTACAAATTTGTATTTGTTTGCATGTTCTACGCCGTTCTGTTTGATTTGTGCTCCTTATGTTTCAGATTTCAAAGGCATCCTGATATGAGACACAGCAGGGTTACATTTCTTTGTCTCTTTAAAGTATAAAGTTATCTCCTGTGCAGCATCTTTACTTGTTATGTTGTTTCCCCAGATGTAAGGGAAAAGGACATTCTGTTCTCTCACCTTCCACTGCTAATACTCTTTTCAGATTGCTCCCATTACTGAAAATACAGGGAGATCCGGCAGAAGCCCTCGGAATTCTTAATGTCTGCTTCTGTAAAAGGACAAATCTTGGCTTTACCAGGCATATGATGACATTGTGCCATGTGGTAAAAACAGTGACTATATTTAACATGTCTAGACTTTGAAATTAAGCATTTAGAATTATAAGTTGCAGTTCAGTCTCTCCCCCCCCCCCCCACCTCCCCCCACGCACATGTGAGCATTTAGCCTTGGTGAAATATATAGCCTAGAAACATGTCTTGAAAAAATTTAACTGGATGCTTTCTGCATTACCTACAACCAGACAAGACGTCCGCCAAGGCACCTTATAATGTGCCCTATAGGGTGCCTTATGAGGCACCTTAGGTTACAGCACTGAGGGTGTTTTTGCTGGCAGCACTGATTTAAATTAAAAGGAAATCCCTCAGACAGTCATATTAAATAACACCACTGCAGGATTGAACTCATGACCTCTGCAGTCACTGTAGTAACCAGTGGGCTACATCTCTATAGCTTCTAACACAGTGCTGGCTGGCTACAGAAAGACTACAGGTCACTGTACAAACTGTCTGCTGTAGTTACCAGGATAGGGTAAACCCACCCTTACCCATGATGCACTGCATATGCAGATCAGCAGTCTACATCTGATCACAAGATGGGGCATGCGCCTCCACAGCACCTCGGCCTGGTAGGGGGAACTGACCATGTGTGGTACTGGCACAGAGTAGCTACAGACCGTGACATTGTGCAGTTCCTGTGCTCACCCTGAGGGTGAGGTGGGGCACCCAGCACCAGGTCCGCAGCACCTGGCTTGCTTGAGATAGGCTGTACTATAGGTCCTTGTCAGTGCCAGTGTGTGATAGGTAGTCCCTGCAGACACATCTAGGCTACACCTGTGTCCATCTATATTTCCCAGTTGCATCTAGCTCTTGTGGACTATGATGCACCCAGAATAGTGCATTTTCTGTGTGGTTGCCATGGTCACCTGTTATAGGAGAAGGGTGGTGTTTGGACCCAAAAACAGATTATGTAGTACCACCCAACCCATCCTCACAGGGTGGGGGGATAGGATCTCCCACCAACAGAGCCACACTCTACATCAGAGGCAGTAGAGGGGACCACCACCCCAGTCCTGCTGGGAGCTAGGCACCTTCCAGGACAGTCAATGCAGATCTGTACTCTAGCTACCCCACTGCATGTCCCACCTGCAGCCCCCTGCACCCCATTTGCAGCCTTACCGCAGTGCCCTTTCATACTTGGGCACTATGTTGTTGCTGCACATGTAGCACTACTATCACTTTTCTTGGTCTCCCTGCCTTTGCTGTACATTGCTGACTGAAATAGTTTCTCTTTCCTGCAATTGTGCCTCTAACGCCAGGTTTTCAAGCACGGTAATGTTCTGGTCTTAAAATCCCAGCGTTAATGTACCTGGAGCCTCTCCCTGCCCACTCCCCATCCATTTACCCCTTCTCTCCGCCCTCTTGAGACACTTACTCAACCCTCTGTGTGCCTTAACACTGCCAGAGAAGTTATCGCGTGAAACGTAACATTATTGGGCGATAATGTTACGTATCGCATGATAACTGTGCCGCTGCAACGTTATTGCTGTTTAGTAAACATACCCCAAAAGAACTGAAAAACGTCTCCCTCTTCTACTGATGCCAGTGTCACTTTCTTGCTATTTATGTCAAGGCCTGTGCCTTTGTTGCCAGCCAGTCATGCTCTTGAGATCATATTGCAGTGGACACTAATTTCGTACCTGCCTGCAAAGCCCCTCAGCAGCCTGCTATCACATTTCCAGTGGGTCAGTTTAGGCCCACAGGACAAAACTAAAAAGAGAAAAAAAAAAAGGAAAGGATAGGTAAAAAAAAGATATAAACAAAAAAGAAATATCTCCTATCATCTTGCACGTCTCTGCCACTCCTGTTTGCCTCACTCTGTTGGCACTGTTCTCATGGCTTGCCTCACTGCTGCTCCACACCCCTCTCCTGCTAATCTGTGTGCTTCATGTCACACTTCTTGCTTTGTGGCTTTGCAACCCAGTGTGCTTGGCTTTTCCTGGGCAACGCCTCTTCATCCTCCTGCTTTGCACCTTTGTGGGGCCCTTTGGCTATTACATGCTTCTATTTTGCTACCTGCTTTGACATGCAGTTAACAACCTGGGCACAAGAGAATCTGAACCCAGTATAGTGGGAGGATACCAACAGCCCACCACTTTCAATGAGCCCTAAGCTCTCTCCCAAAGTTATTTTCAAATTTCCATTATTGCACTAATTTGGAGGTTCTAGAAGATGAGAGCTGCTACTGTTATATCCTTGACCAAAAAACGGTATTTCTATCAGGAGGGATGAGCATGGAGCACTGATCGAGGAAGGGGATATCTGCCTACTGATGGATCTGCCCTAGCTATCATGGTACACTTTGTGCAGCGCTGCGTACATCATGTAGCGCTATACAAGTGTTCAGTAGTAGTAACAGATTGCCCTCAAATCCACCATTCTCCATTTCTGTAATCATTGACTCTTGGGGGTATGTTTACTAAACCGCGTTAGTGCAGTTCGCGTTAGGAGCCGTGGTAATAATCAAAACCCCCAAATAAGGAGATGGGCGGGACATCGTAACACCTAACGCTCATTCCAAAAACTAACGAGTGTTACATGGCGCCGTGGCGCGTCCCCGCGCGTTAAACATAAGAAGCCACCCAGACATACATCACCGATACAGAGCTGTAGCACAATGGTTACTGCAGTGACTGCTGATACAGGCATAATGGGTTCGAGTCCCCAGGGTGCCAGATGCATAAGGCTGGCTGACACAGCATCCTGTACATTATATAGTGAGTGAGGGGGCATGTATATGTTTTGTTTGTTTTGTAGGGTTGCCAGCAAACACCCCCACACAGTGGCGTACCCGAAGGTGCCGCAGAAGGCACCCCATAACGCACACCATAGGCTACATTATAAAGTGGAGTGTCCGCTGAGGCACATCAAAATGTCCTCCATAGAGCATCCTATAAGGGAACGTAAAGGGAGCCAGATAAGGTGACACATGGTGCGCCCTATGAGGCTCAGTAAGGTTATATTACGCTGAGGGGCTGTCGCTGGTAGCAGTCATGTGTATTAAAAATATATAATGCAGCAGACAGCCCTATAAAAGGAGTTCACTGTGAGTCTGAACCCATGACTACTGGCCCCACAGGCAATGAAGAAACCACTGGCCTGCAGCCCCATAGCTGCTAACAACCCCCTGGCTGGCTACTGAAGGGCAGCAGGACACCACCCTAACTGCCTGCTGTGTTGGCTAGGATCTGTACCAATGCAGGCATACCCATGGTGCACTGCACATGCAGACCAGCAGTCCAGAGATGAACACAAGAAGGGGCACGTACCCACATAGCCCCCTGGTATGGTAAGGTGAAATGACTGTGTGCGTCACTGTCACATAGTAGCAACAGACAGTATCCCAACAGGGTGCCCCATAAGAAGACAGAAAAGGTGTCTTTTAAGGCAGCCTGATCTGTAGCACAATGGGTAAGACACTGTCAGGTGGTGCAAGGTCTGTGAGTTCAATTCCCCCTGTGTGCCCAAGGACCAAAGCTGCCTGCAACAGTACCCTCCACAAACAGTAGTCACTCATATGTAGAACCAGTCACCACTCTGTTTAAACCATAGATAACCCCATATTTTTGTCGGACACAAACAACCTGAGAGGTGGGAAAAATGCCCACCTCCCCTCGTTGGGAGTGGCCGTTTAATCAAGAGAGCCTCAGCCCCCAAAGGTAGAAAACAGCGTGAATCTGCAGCCAGAACCATTTGTGTGAAACGTACAAAGTCAAATATATACACAAATCATTTAATAAAGGAAAGACAACGTCAAACTGTGCTTGAAACAAGGCAGGGGACAACCCAATTATCCTGCCATTGTAAGCCAGCAGCAAACACCACCAGGACATGCTTTGTTTGGCACAACTATGGGCCCTGTACTAAGTGAATGTGTCCCTGCCAGGTGGGCGTATCTGTGGATGAGTGTGCGTCATGACCCCCACACTAGATCAGTAATGTCATAGGTAGTCTGTTTTGTACGTCCAACAAGTTCTGCTGGCAAACACCCACTCACAGGGATATAACCCGAAGGTGTCATATAGGGCACCCTAAAAGCCACACCAGAGGGCAAAGGCTAATGTGCACTGTCTGCCAGAGCACCCTATAGGGCGTGTCACAAAGCGCCCCATAGGGCATGTTATAGGTTCCCTGATGAGTCACTGTGAGGAGTCTGCAGTGTGAGGGTGTTGCTGCTGTCAGCACCAATGTAAAGCAAGATAACAAAATGCCCCCCAAGGGGCGCCAAATGATCCACTGTGTGTTGAAACCCATGACCTAGGGGCCCCCCCAGGCATGGAAGTAACTATTTGCTCATATTGCTAGTGCAAATAACACAGTCCCAATAATGAGGTGGCCAGCTACTGGAGCAGGACTGTCAAATGACCCAAACACCCACACCAGAACCACAGAAGTTGCACTATGTACATACAAGGGATGCCTGACAAGGAAACAAAGCAAGGTCTCAGAAAACAAGGGCATATGGCAAACACAATCAAGACCAAGGCCATGATCATTACCAAATATATAAGGCCCAATAACATCACAGACCCCTTTCCAAAACTGAATGTCACTGGCAAAAGCAAAAGCAAAAACAAACATACTATGGTTAGTGTGCGCAAGAAAATGCAGATGTCCGTAACACCTGAACCACAACCCCCTGACTGTGCACCGAGGGGCGCCATGTCTTCACCCAAGGTGCCTGCTGGGGTGCTAAGGATATGGGTGTATGCAACAGTACCCATGGTGCACTGCACATGCACAGCAGCAGTCCCGAGATGACCATAGGAGGGAGTAGGCACCCCCACAGCGCCTGGCCTGGAAGGGAGAAATGAATATGTGCGCCACTGCCATAGAGGAGCAAAAGACAGTAGCCCAACAATGTGCCCAAGAAGAAGCCTGAAAAGGTGTATCAGTACGGTGTCAAGACAGGTGTCCAAAGCTAAGTGCAATATGAGGTACATAGGGATAGGAGAGTGCTGATGGAACCGTGGCCCATAGAACAATATGGCACGGTGCTCCAAAAATGGTATGTTTGCCAAGGTCAGTGTGCCCTAGGAGCTGCAAGGTGTTCCTGGAGGGCCTGCAGGACCTGTGTGGAACAGAGACAGATGTAGTACAAACACCACCTAGAACCCACAGTAAAGACAATGAACAGGCGACAGATGGAGGGCGAGTAGGGAGTTAACGGACCCTCATCCCTGACAGCATCACACATGTCTGGCAGCAGCGCAGACAAACATGGCGGTGGCAACAGCATCACAGCAAAGGGTGTTGGCACCCTGGAGTACCGGAAAAACAGTGTGTGGCAGGTGAGGAGAATATGTGTCCCCCAATGGAGGGTGAGGTGGCCAGAGGAGTGAGTCTAAAATGCAGAACAGGCACGGGACCACCAAGCAAAAAGAGACGCTATGCAGACAAGGGTAGCAGGGTAGTATACGGGGCAACAGTACACAGCAACATACAGGACATCTCACACCACAATGATGCAGATAGATGGACCAAAGGATGGACAGAAAATGTGATTAGGATAATATGAGCAGCCAGGATGTAGAAGCCAAGAAATGAGTGTTACAGTGACCACAGGTACCAGTGCAGGAAAGGCAGAAAAACAGGGGAACAGAGAGAGTGCAAAGCTATGACCACTAGGATGGAAAGCACTGCAGGAAAAAAATGACCACAACAACACCCTGAGGCACACAGAAATGGATGCAGACTGGATCACAGCATGTCAACATCCAAAACCACAGCTGCGTGTCAGGCGATGGAACCACAGAGCGTAGCCAAGATGCAGTACACATGTGGAGGAGGGGTCCACAGCCAACAACACAGTCCACAGGTGGGATGGAAGACACATATGAACAGGTCCACACACACACACACACCAGGAAATATAATGCAGTGTAAACAACATGTAACTGATCAGGGGAGTGACACATGAGGGGTGGAAGGGGATAGGCCAATGGAGGGCCATGTGGATGGGCTGTGGAAAGGGCAATGGACTGAAAGAGGAGCATGTTAATGACCAACAAGATCAGGGATGAGGCCCAGGCCAACCAACATCAGCAGCACCGATGCACAGGTAGCCCATCACATGCACCACTCCAGGAAGAGAACTACAATTAGTCCAGACAATGTGGCACAGGGGCAGCAAACATGCCACACGGACATGAACAGCTCAACCATGGATGGGTGGGCGGAGATGTGATGGGGCTGCACACATCATATGGCCAAGTAAGCAGCAAACAAGGAAGGAAAAGACAACTGCCAGGTGTCACCCAAAACGTCAAGCACACGAGTGGCAATGAAATGGGGTGACCAAACCCCCAAATATCCAAAACAATGAAGGTGCAAACATCTGTCCCCAACAGTCAATCACCAGACCCAAGCAGAAAGCATATTCTGCATTCCGGTGCACCATATGACGTGAAGAACGACATGGGGCCTGTGTGGCAGCCAACGTCACAAGGACACACCCAACCCACGTTGGGACGCCACCCACCTGTTTCTGCCCATGGAGCCTACACACCCTGACCACCCCCCACTGGTGCCACCCAAAATCCAAAGCCCTAACTCAGCAGACGTTGCAAACAGACAGTAATATGTGAGGTGGAGGGTCTCACCATGACATGTCCGCAAAGTGTATGCACTCACTGTATGCACAGCAGACACCATCCCCAGCAAACAAAAGACTCTGGTGAAAGCATGCAGAGTGACAAGGCCACATGCCATGCCAACAGTGACAGTTCAAAAATCACCAACCCATGTACAGCTCATCACCCCCCTACTGCAAAAAACGAAACACCCAAACAGGTCATGGCAGCAATGGCAGGCAAGTCACCGCAGGAACAGTAACAATAGGCCAGCAATGAGTAAGAGAAAAAGGCCTGTGTCCAAAGTGCAGAGGACTATCTCCCTGTGTCACCAACATCCAGGAACACGCTCACATGGGTGCTGTGGCCAAGCACATATGGATGACGGGATCACCAGATGCAGTGGAGCACATGTGTCAACATTGTTGTCAGTGTCCTGTGTGAAAAGATGCAGATATCAGGTAAGGGAATGGCACACCCACCCACGACCCCTGCAGGACAGAAAGGAGACACACATAAAAACAGCAACACCCAGAATGCATAGATAGCACCACATGACATGGCCACAACACTGAGCACAGTGCACATGGACCACTGCAGGAGATGTCCCTGAACACCAGGACACCATCCCAATATGTTCATGTAAATGCACATGACACGCATACACACCAGGGGTCCAGAGCATGTGCAGCAGTGGTGTCACACACAGATAACAACGAAGGACATCCTGATAGCAATAGGCCAAATGCAGCATCAGCACGTGGTGTATTTCCCAGAGGATGGAAGGTGAGGCCCACCTGAAAGGTATACCAGTGGCCTGACTGGGAATGTCCGTGTCAGGCAAGAGCACAAAGAGCCCCAATAGCGGATGCAGATACCAATGGACGGCGGACATCACCACGTCTGCATGGGTAGCTGTGAGTGGAACATGTCCACGGTGCATTGTGTTTTGCGGAAACACAATGTTGATGTACATTGGACCACCAGCAAAACTGTGACACATCTGAGAAAAATATATGACACATGTGCACAATGTACATTGGCCCACAAGCAGAAGGTAACAGAGGGATGAGGGAACATAATTGGAGAGGTGGCCAAACACATCCCTACAACACAGATAGGCAGGGTAGCGCAGAATGACCGGTCATGTAGACAGGTCAATCAGAAACAGTAACATACACTGTGTGACAAGGTACGCATGCCAGAAGGTTCAGATGGCAGGACCCCCAACACTGAACGACAAATGGAGACACACATCACAGTACATGCATGAGTGGCACAAATCTGTCAAATGACTCAATGGCAGTGGCTGTTCAACATACCCTCCAACAATACAATGTCCTGTGCCCGAGTACACACACAGCCTCACAATATGTGTCTAAGATACACCATGAAGACGCCCAAGATGTGAACAGGTAATGGCCACATGTGTGACAGATGGAAGCTAAGGGTGATGGAACAGTGGTCCAAAGACATGTGCATCACCATAGGAGCAGTGGAGAGAAAACAACATATATGTGTCTAACCGTGACGACAGCAATGCAATCCTCACTATCTGACAACTCACCCGAGTCAACAGGAATGGTGCATATATGAACACACACTCCCCACATGCAGCACAGCTTCGGGCAGCATAGTCAGCCAATCCGTGTGGGCCCGGAACACAGAAGCTCATCCTGTGGAGCCAAGAACATGACAGAGATATGGAGACATGAGATGGCAGTGCTGCACAATCCGTACACCAGCAAACACATGGCTAACCCAGAGACACGTCCCCAGCACACCCATAACTTACAGGAAAAGAGCTCCTCGATCAGATGTTGCCTGGCTGCCATCCCCGCACGTGTGTCACCATGGCCAGGTGCAGGAGGGCACACAGGATCCACCCCGAGATCCTCATTAATATCGACTGGAACATTGTGCCTGAGAGCAATGTTGTGGAGGATGCAACAGGCTATGATGATCTTTGCCACAGTCAGCGGTCCGTACTGTAAGGCCCCACCAGTCCTATCCAGACACCTGAAGCGACTTTTGAGAACGCCAAAGGTGCGCTCAATCACTGAGCGACTGGAGGCATGGGCCTCATTGTACCGTATCTCTGCACCTGGCCGAGGGAGACACACAGGGGTAAGCAGCCAGGTGCGACACCCATATCCTGCATCACCTGCAGAAAACAATGGTGCAAAGTTACATGCGTGCTGAGGCACCAATGGAATGACAGACGTAGCAATACAGAACTGGACAGCCGAGAGGCCGTGCACACAGATATGAGGCAAAAGCAGTGCACACAGTGGTAGTGCATCAGAGGCTGTCGAGGCCAGAGGCAAATGACCATGACATGCCGATAGGGGCAGTGCACACCCATGTAACCGTGTCACAGGACATGTGCAAAAACTGTGCCGAAAGAGAGCAGTGGTGGGAGCTGTGAACCAAGATGTCCGACAGTGGCAAAACACACCCGGGGGTGCAGGGATGCACAGGTGTGCAAGTAGGTGGCTGGCCTGATCTGGCGCACACACAGCATAGGCCACTGGGATACATTGCGGGGGTGGGGTGGGGGAAGCAACAGGCGGTGGTGGCAGGGGACACCGAAGAAGGTGCCCAGACATGCAGCAGACATGTGTCATAGCTGAAGCGCCCACAGCACATTTCACATGTAGCCCCCAGCATGGCCAGAGAGAGAAGGTCACGCATACAGAATGACCACCACGAGGATGTGTCTGTGACCCCATCCCCCCCCCACAGGATGGCACACGTACGACCATGCAACTGCCCAAGTGACTGACCCCACTGGGAGACATGTGTACAACTGCCAGTGCAGTATGCCCGTGCCCAGATGTGGAGGCCATGGGCATGTTGCAGGTGTAGCTCACAGGCATGGAGGGGATACATCATATGCAGCACAGGTGCCCCTGGACACAGTAACTCAGAATAAAAAAGGGCAAGGCCACGGAAAAGGCGACACCACATGGCCGCTGGGACACACATGTGAGAGCAAACAAACACACATGGTAGACAGAGAGATGGGTGTCATTGCACATATGTCTGTGACCAAAACAACAGTGACACGGCATGAGGTAGTGTGCCACACCCAATAGTCTGCACCCAGAAATAACACCGCAATGTCAGGCATGCAGTGGACAATGGTGACAATGGTGTATAGACACCCACCTACAGTAGGTGCATGTCATACACGTTGAATACCCACCCAGCAGGACGTAGTCCTCATATTGACCAGCCTCAAACTGGCCAAACACTGCCGAGTTCTGCAGGATATAGGAGTCATGGGCAGACCCTGGAAACCGCGGTACCACATTCAGGATACGCATACTTGCATCACAAACAACCTGCACATTGAGGGAATGGAAGTGTTTGCGGTTGCGGTACACAACCTCCCTGTCATGTGGCGGGACAAGGGCAACATGTGTGCAATCTATAGCGCCCATCACATGTGGTATCCCAGCAATCCTATGGAATGCCTGTGCCAGGGCCGCCCAGTGTTGCCTCCCGTTGGGAATTGCAATGTAATTCCCAACCCGGCTGACCATGGCACGCAGTACCTGGTGGAGACAGCGGGAGAAGGTCGGCCTACTCATCCCACCCACTGCTGCCACCGAGGATTGGAAACAGCCAGAGGCAAAGAAATGTAGGGCAGCCAGGAGCTTGGTCATACCCGGTATAGCATGTGACCGGGCAGTCAGGGGCTCAAGGTCAGGTCTGAGTTCCTGATAGAGCTCCCTAATGGCCCCTATGTCCAGCCGGTAGAGGGAGATTACCTGGCCCTCTCTCAGGTCCTGGAGCAAGGCCCTGGGCCTGTAGAGACGTTCCAGGCGGGGTTGTGCTTCAGCACGCCTACGGCGCCGTTGGTCACCCACACCCGCCTGTGCAGCCCCCACAGCTGCAGGCCTGAGTTGCAGTGGCATTACACCCATGCCCAGGGCCGCAGCCCCAGGAAAAACATCTCCCTCCTCCGGAAAAAGCAGCCCAGCCAGTTCGACCAATGCAACCACTGCACCACCTGCATGCGCAGTCTGAGCCATGACAGAAACAGGTTGGAGGATAGCTGGGTTAGAAATAGTGGTCGGGGTGGGGATGGACATCACATGATCGCCACACACCTGGTGGAATAGAAAGATCCAGAATACAGCAAACATAAAACCTACCTGTTTGAAATGGCACCGCGCGCTGTGTCATGCGTTCCCATAATGCACCCGCGGCCAATCATCTACGTGAGTCCCTGAGATGTAGCAGGGTGTAAAGAAACTGCATATCACACTAGAAACCACACCCAAACGCCAATATAGGAGTGACAGACAATGGACATGCCCATGAGCAGGAAACGGAAGAGGCGTTGTAACGCGCGTAACGAAGCATGCAACGTCTGAGTGATATCACGTACGCGTCACGTACTGCTGCAGCGTCCAGCGCTACTACTAAGGTGCAGATAAACATAGCAATATATCAAACGTGGGAATATGTGGGCCAGCAGTACACACAACGAAACTGTTATAAAGGCACGTGTAAGATGGATCCCTGAAATGGCACCTGCTGCCTACACGAACACATATGATGTCACTTCCTGCGCGTCGCAACGCGCCTCGCAGCGCATGTGGCTGTGCGCGTGACTGTGCGCGTAGCCAACGCCCCGCGACCCATGCCCCATGAAAACCTATATGTATGATTGGCTGTGTATGGCAAACCCCCGAGCACAACCATACGCGACATTATGGAGCGCAGGGAGGCAGAGGAGCAGCAGCATGCAGTGGACCAGCCCACCCACCCATCAGCACAAACCACATCTGGCGAAGATGAGGTGCCAGGGCTATCTGGGGTTGGGCAAGCACCAAGTGCACATGCAAGTGCAGCTGGGAGACCAAGGCAGCCCAGGGTCCCAGTCCCAGCAGAGATACGGCGGAGGGCCGTACGCTTCAGCCAGCAGGAAAATGACCTCCTCCTGGCAAACATCTTGGAGAGATATGGCCTTTTGTTTGGGCGCCAGAGCTCAACCCTCACAATAGCCACTCGCAACAGGGCATGGTCTGAGGTCCAGGCAGCAGTGGCAGCAGCAGGGGGACCCCACCGCGACATTGAGAACTTGCGAAAACGCTATTGTGACATCAAAAGAAACATACGGACTGAGCTTGTGAGGGAGCAACGTGGGGCCCAAGGCACTGGAGGGGGCCCAGCTCAGGTGGCAAACCTCTCAGACCTTGAACGTCGCCTGGCCGAGAGACTTGGGCCAATATATGTACATGGCCTACCCGCTGCATTGGACACAGTGCACCCACAAGCAGGTAAGGGGGGAGTGCGGACCAACTGTGGGATATAGCACAGACACATGGTGTGCGCCACAACAGAGGGGGGGACAGTACGTGGCTGTTTGGGAATTGGGGGGCAACTGAGACACAGAGGCAGCATCCATTCAAAAGCCACGGTGGGGGGGCCTGTCTATGGGTGGCAGTGGGCGGCAAAAGTAAGTGAATGGGAGACTGTGCAGGGGTGGCAGGCCCACAGTGACAGCAGAGGGTGCCGACATGTTGCATGGCTCACGGTGCAGGGCTGGCAGGGGCATTAGGGCCACACGGGTAGGGAGACGGCCAACCGGAAGGCACACTGCACCTGCTTAGGACAGGCTGGGTGGTGGCAGGATGAGGGTGGTGATGGCCATGCATGGGGTGTGCGGCAGCACCCAGGGGTGTGGGGGGCCTGGGGAAGCAGGGCACAGGGGATACCTGCATGGGGAGTGCACAAATGTAGTGGGCTGCCACTAGAGCCATGGGCCAGACACATGCGGATCAACAACCCACAGATGCCTGAGGGGGTATGTGACGGGGTGGGGAGGCTGCCAGACCCCCATCTGACCTATGTAACCTTGTGGCACCCAGGTGATGTCAGCACCATCGACGCACAGGAGGAGGCACAGGGCGAGTCAGCCGCGGGACCATCCAGCCCAGTGGACACTGTGTCTGAGGTGGCCCATGTGGGAGCGGAGAGGCAGGCTGCACTCCTGGGGGATGGGGACATGCAGGTCCCAGGAACTGCAGACGGGGACACAACACCCACCACTGCAGGCACTGGGGACGGGTCTGCGGATGAGGCAGAGCGACACCGGAATGAGGCACTGGCTGCTGTGGCAGATGTCATCGGGGAGATGCAGGTGCACTCTGCAGCAGCCCACAGAGATGCAGAGGGTGAGTGTCCTAATGTGCTATGGTTGATATGCCTCCGAACAGGTGTTGCTTTTACCCCTGTCTCACATTGCACTATGGCCTCTCCCCACAGGTATACGGCATGTACTGCGTTCGGTGGCCCGGGCACAGCGGTGCCAACTGCGGCTGGCACACCGCCTGCAGCGGACCATGTCTGGGGTCCTTGCTCGTGTCGACCGCATGGCCACGGCGTGTGAAAGGATGGCTGACACCCAGGAGCAGATAGCGGCAGGCAGGGGAGCAGTCACTGTCCATCTGCAGCAGCCAGAGCAAACACCACCACATATACCTGCAGCAGCAACATCACCGGCAGCAGGGGGGCGACAAACACCAAGGGTTGGGTGGGGCCGCCCAAGGGGTGGCAGAGGGAGGGGAAAATAAAGGGCTACACAGGTGGCCAGTGAAGGTGACATGTGTTCATTGTCTCATTTTGGGCTCGACAATCACACACCCCCACCCCACCCCCTGGCCCGTGACCAGGGCACGACACGGTGCCACTGATGTCATCAGCCATTGCTCCCCCCCCTTCAGCAATGTCCACCATGGGTACGCAGCCAATCACATAAGCTGCAATGCTGGACCACCACTCCCATGTCGTGGTGGCTTGCATTGTGTCGTGGGGGCTCACGGACCCCGTGGACCAATACCCTGTTGAGCCCTCACCCACCATTAGTCTCTGTGTTGGTGTAGGTGCACTGTATGTCCTGCATGGGGAGCCACATTGGCCGCTCCCATCATGCTTAACCCAAACAGTATGTGCACTGCACATGTCACGTACTCCGGTTCACATGCTCCCACAGCCATCCACCTTGGCGCACCCGTGACACATGTCCACTGTGGTCCCCTGAGCACACCCTTGCAGCTTCCAACACCTTAGGGTGACCCCCCCGGTAAGGCCTACCCATCAATGGGTTTTACATGGCCAGTGTCCATTAGCACACCTGCTGTGTTCATCCCATCCACCACCCTGGTCTGCACCCATCACAGCTGCTGCACATAGCCGTGCAGGTGCCACCACTGCTGACCACTGGGCACAGTTACATGTCTGTGCATTGCTACATGTGTGGCACCAGCCCATGTAATGGCCATAGTATCACTACACGCATGACATGTGTAGAGTACCCTGCACGCACCCATTGTATCTCACACTGTCACACATTTGTGTGTCCTCATGTGTCTCTCACACAACACAGACCCATAGCACAGAGGGATAACTGGACAACACAGTTAACAGGTAACAATGTAAAACTTTATTTACAGAACAACTTGGGGTGTGGTTTTTCAATGCACAACATGAGAACGTCGCTGTCAAACATCCCTGCTGCACTCCATGTGTGGGGTAGACCATGGCATGGGCTGTCACAGGGCGGGTGTGTACTGCGTATCCCCGCGCTACACACCCCGGGAACCACTGGCACATGGTGGCTGTTCCTGTGCGCCCCCAGCTACGCGCTCCTCCAGCAAGCGTAGCCGGTCAGCCACCATGGTCAGGGTCGCAAGGACCTGCCCCATGATAAGGGCGTTCTGCCTCTGGGCGTGTGCATGCGCACGCACAGCCACAGCCACGCGCAGCCCGCACATGCAGCCACACAGACACAGGTCTCCCCGTGTCTGTGTGGCTGCATCCATGGTGCGCATGTCCCCAGCTATGTGTTGCATGCCCACGTCCAGGGGGTGTGCGTCGCCATCACCATGGTGCAGGTCGCTTATGCCCCCGTAGCCCTGTGACAGCTCATGTTGCTGGGCACCCACCACACATGCCACCCCAACCCCCCACCCAACCCATCCCCCACCAGTGTAACGTTAGGCAGGTCACCCACTTCAGGCCCCTGTCCCACCACAGCAGGGCCCGTACCCGCCCGGGCCACCTGCACCCGCACCTCCTCTCCCCACACCCCCAACACCTCTGCCCTCCCCCTCCCCACCCCCTCCCCCACCATCTCCGCACGGGGCAGCTGCATGTCCTCCTCAGCCGGCCCCCCACCCTCCCCCACATCCTCCTCCTCCCCCTCCTCCCCCTCTGCGTCCGAGGGTTGTTCGGCCCCATGAGGTGGTGTGTGGTGCTCCACCACCATTTCCGCTGGGTTAGGCATCACATCCATGTCATCTTCTCCTTGCAGATCACTGTGGCCCGGATCTTGCACCACCTGTTCCTCCGCAGCGTGTGCATTCACTGTGGGAGAGGGGGACACGTGTCATTCCCATGGTCACACATGTGCCACAGCAGTAACATACATCCTGTGGTCATGTCAGCCACTGGGCCACAGGGCCATGTCACATCACTCACCGTCCTGTTGTGCCAGCCGCTCCCTCTGCCCTCGGCGCACAAAACGGGGATATCGTGCCCTCAGCTCCCGTGACTTTTTGCGGAGATCCTCGACCTATTGGGGTGCAAACACATATTGACATTAGGGGTCAGACACCCTTTGGTGGCCTCTGCCGCTACACATATACAATTAACAGTGTGCAATATGGTTTGACCCAATGGGTCACGAACCGAGGCATTTCCCAGACCACCAGGATGAGGGGTAGGGCCCTGAGGTGAGGCCTACTGCATCCTGGGGATCTGGATTGCCTCTTGTGTTGACTGTCTGGGGCATTCACCACACCACCAGGATGAGGGGTAGGGCTCTGAGGTGAGGCCTACTGCATCCTAGGGATCTGGATTGCCTCTTGTGTTGACTGTCTGGGGCATTCACCACACCACCAGGATGAGGGGTAGGGATCTGAGGTGGGGCCTACTGCATCCTGGGGATCTGGATTGCCTCTTGTGTTGACTGTCTGGGGCATTCACCACACCACCAGGATGAGGGGTAGGGATCTGAGGTGGGGCCTACTGCATCCTGGGGATCTGGATTGCCTCTTGTGTTAACTGTCTGGGGCATTCACCACACCACCAGGATGAGGGGTAGGGCTCTGAGGTGAGGCCTACTGCATCCTGGGGATATAGTCTATTTCCTGTACTCACAGACAGGGACAGATACCATAGCACAAGGCCTGCAGATGGGCCCTCATTTGGGGCCTGCAGCATCTTTGGGCTATAGTTATGTCTTTTACTCACAGACAGGGACAGATACTATAGCACAGGGACTGAAGATAGACCCTCATTTGGGGCCTGCAGCATCCTTGGGCTATAGCTGAACCCTGTATGCACAAACAGGGTCAGATACCATAGCACAGGGACTGAAGATGGACCCTCATTTGGGGCCTGCAGCATCCTTGGGCTATAGCTGAACCCTGTATGCACAAACAGGGTCAGATACCATAGCACAAGGGCTGCAGATGGGCCCTCATTTGGAGCCTGCAGCATCCTTGGGCTAAAGCTGAACCCTGTATGCACATACAGGGTCAGATCCCATAGCACAGGGACTGAAGATAGACCCTCATTTGGGGCCTGCAGCATCCTTGGGCTATAGCTGAACCCTGTATGCACAAACAGGGTCAGATACCATAGCACAAGGGCTGCAGATGGGCCCTCATTTGGAGCCTGCAGCATCCTTGGGCTATAGCTGAACCCTGTATGCACATACAGGGTCAGATCCCATAGCACAGGGACTGAAGATAGACCCTCATTTGGGGCCTGCAGCATCCTTGGGCTATAGCTGAACCCTGTATGCACAAACAGGGTCAGATACCATAGCACAAGGGCTGCAGATGGGCCCTCATTTGGAGCCTGCAGCATCCTTGGGCTATAGCTGAACCCTGTATGCACATACAGGGTCAGATCCCATAGCACAGGGACTGAAGATAGACCCTCATTTGGGGCCTGCAGCATCCTTGGGCTATAGCTGAGCCCTGTATGCACAGACAGGGACAGATACCATAGCACAAGGCCTGCAGATGGGCCCTCATTTGGGGCCTGCAGCATCCTTGGGCTATAGTTATGTCTTTTACTCACAGACAGGGACAGATACCATAGCACAGGGACTGAAGATAGGCCCTCATTTGGGGCCTGCAGCATCCTTGGGCTATAGTTATGTCTTTTACTCACAGACAGGGACAGATACCATAGCACAGGGACTGAAGATAGACCCTCATTTGGGGCCTGCAGCATCCTTGGGCTATAGCTGAACCCTGTATGCACATACAGGGTCAGATACCATAGCACAAGGGCTGCAGATGGGCCCTCATTTGGAGCCTGCAGCATCCTTGGGCTATAGCTGAACCCTGTATGCACATACAGGGTCAGATCCCATAGCACAGGGACTGAAGATAGGCCCTCATTTGGGGCCTGCAGCATCCTTGGGCTATAGTTATGTCTTTTACCTCCTAACAGGGACATATACCATTGCACCAGGACGGGGGATGGCCCCTGAGGTGGGGCCTGCTGTCTCCTGGGATGTGTGTTGGCCTTATGATCACAGACAGGGCCATGTGACAGACCCCTGTGTGTCTCTTGGCATTTGTGATGTGCCTATGGTCCTCTGTGGATAGGGCACATCATTGAGACTACAACAGCGGCACATACCATAGGAATGTGTTCTGTAATTCACCTGCGCGATGTTTGCAGGCACCCCCTGTGGCCAGGGGGAGTCTGTTTTGGGGGGGGTGGGACAGACCTCACTCACAGCTGGATGCGGAGACACCTTGCAGTCCCTATTTGTGCATAGTTGATTGTTGACTTGGTTGCATGGTGTTCCTCTGCACATCCTGGGTTGGGGTGCCTGTTCCCATGAACTTACCTCACGTGGGTAGTCTGAGCTTCGGTTGTACCGAACAGTGAGGCGCTCCCATGCCCTTCTGACCCTCACCAGATTCTGCCTTCTCGATGACCCAGGGAATAGGCGCCTCTGTCTGAGGCAGAATAGCTCTGTGAGCAGGTAGAGCTCCCTTTGTGTGAATGCTGGCTTTCTAGACATTGCAGCCATGTCTTCAGAAAGAAATGTGCGTTGCCACGTGCGTTGTTACGGGCGTAGCCACGTGCGTTGTTACGGGCGTGGCTACGTGCCTTGGTGCGGGCGTAATAGCGTGCGTGGGTACGTGTGTTCTTACCTGCGTGGGCACTTAATATTTAACCCCCAGGTTTTAGTACTGCTGCTACATCTCCTAGGTAAAGTCGTTTGGTCTCTGCTCATTACAGGGTCTGCTTTATGTTTCCTAGCCCCTTCTGCTGCACACATCTCACATTTGCATACATTCACCTTCCTTTGCCTAGAGGTGACCATGACGTAGAGCTGTATCAGACATATCTGATGTACCATTTGTTTAGATGTATTGAGGGGAATGTGTGGAAACAGGGCCACAGAGGGAGTCCCAGATTAATTAGCTGTAAGGTTGACATTGGGAACAATGTGGAGGTGTTGTGAGGTTTACTTTCTGGGAATGTATAGCATGGATTTGCTCCTTTTCATGTGTTTTCTTTCACATTTGGACTATTTCCTCTCTGGCCTTTGGGCATAGAACATTGGCTTTGATTCTCTATAGCACCTCAGATAATGGTTTTTTTCAGACAACACTGCTCCGAGCGGAATTGCATCTGACAGCCCTGCTACGTATCAGCACAGTGGGTTCGTACCCATAACCTCTGGCTCCACAGTCGGTGCATTTGACAGTGGGTTGCAGTTATGTCTGTATCTGTATCTCCTTCTCTATGACTGGCTGACTACAGAGGGACGTCAGTTCACCACACAGTCCATCCACAGTAGTTCTCAGGGTTTGATTGGCCCAGTCACACCCATGATTCACTTGACATGCAAATCAGCTGTTCACAGATACACACTATGGGGAAGGCACCCCCACAGCACCTTGGCCTGGTGGGGTAACTGAACATGTGCACCCCCACAGCACCTAGGCATGGTAGGGGTTTCTGACCGTGTGTTTTACTGGCACAATGTAGCTACACACCATCACATTGTGCGGGTACTGCGCTCACCGTGAGGGTGCAGTGATGCGTACAGCAGCAGGTCCACAGCAACATCCATAGGCCATGCTGGACATCCACAGCAGTGTTGATGTGTGGGATAGGTAGTTTCTGCACAAACACCTTGGATATATCTGTCTGGATCAGTCAGGTGTAGTCCCTAGGGGGATTCTGGTGGTAAACACATTCTCCCTCCCTCCATCCACTCACTCACTCACTCACTGACTGATGGCAGTGGAAGGGACCATCACCCCCAGTTCTGCTGTGGGTCAGACACCCCTCAGGGCAGTTACTGCATCTCTCTACATATCCATAGCACAATAGCAGACAGACATTAGGCCTGTATATGCTAGGCTAGACTCCACCACTATATGATATTGTCCTGCAGTAGGCCTTCAGCCAATGCACCCTGCAAGGCTCTCCAGGACATATACCATCAGGACATATACCAGCTGCAAACAGTCTGCTAGTTGGTCCATGATGCATGTTCCTGTTGGAAATACATACACAACAAGCAGATAAGTCAGACTGACCCCCATAGGGAAACACATACATATCACATGACAGAGCTACAATATAGCACAATGGGGATGCCTAGCCATGCTGTGGTCACTGCACAGTCAGGGTGAGACTGAGCTCCCTGCAGGACATACAGCGGTCACCCTGTCTGTGTAGGTGGTGGCCGGGCACTAATATGCCGCAGTCGGTGCCCTATGCGCTGTGCAGATGCAGCCTGCCCATGCCACCATGTCTGGGCTCTACCCATGGTACCTTGCTCCTCATTATGCACAGTTGCCGGCCAATACTGGCAACAGTGCTGGCCGTGTGGCCTGTGGAAGGTGTTTGCAGCCACCACACACTGTAGAGACAGACACACACTCCAACACCTATGCCAGCATTCTGCTACTGTAGAGGGGGTTCAGCAGCCCTGCCCACCACACCAGTTCTGGACACAGTCCAGGCATGGATATGGTCCGCAATACTGTTGGCCGTCACGCCCCAGGGTGGTAAACACTGTCAGTGACCTGACCTGTAGCACACCCCACAGACATCAGAATGATTGTTCTGATGGAGCTAAATGAGCAAACTGTGCTTGACGTAGGACTTGATATCTACCAGTAATCATGGGAAATGTTTGATAGGTGCGTACCGTATACCCAGGTGTAGGGTGCCATTGCTAGGGTATGCCTGTGCTAGTATTGGGAGATGCACACAGGGCCCAATGTCCTGCCTCTCCAGGGGGCATTTGCCACTGGCGCCTGTGGGTGTGGATGTGGGTGTGTCTGCCCCTGTTGGCTGGTGCTTTACAGCAGAGGTTCCCAACTCAGGTCCGGGTGTGCCAAACACTGTTTGGGTTTTCCTGCTGTCCCACATAAATATGCATGGCCTACATCTGTATACCATGGGGGTGGTGCATAGCTATGCAGCACAGGCATCTTCATTAGAGGCAGCATGGAACCTGAATGGTGTGTGGCACTCCAGGGCTGCATTTGGGGGACTCTGCTCTAGGTAATGCGGCTGTTTCTGGTGTCTGTGCTTGGTGTGGTAATATATAGGCGTAATAACCATGTGTATGTTCGCAGCAATACAGGTTTGTCATTACAGTCGGGGGAAAAATATGTAGACTGGAATGGACATTGACACAGCTGGGCTTTGAACCTGTGACCTTCTGTTCTTGCACACACTGTCTGTGTGCACTGCACCACTGTGTTGCCACAGATATGCTGTATTCCCTGGGTAGTCCATGACTATACATCCAACAGGGCCTGTCGCTGTGGATGTGGCAGCCTGCACATGGCTGAGCCACTGTCTGCTGGGACTAGCAGCCACTGCCCTCTCCATCACCTGTACCCTTCCGCCAACATGCTGACATGTCCTTATCTTGGAAAATGAATATAACCTGATTGAGGTGTGCCACTCCAGGACTGCATTTGGGGGACTCAGCTGTTGGTAATGGCCATTGTTATGGTGTGTGTGCGGTGTAGGGTAACATATTGGTGTTTGAACGATGCCTCTGTTCTCTGCAATAAAGGGGTGTCTTTACTATTTCTGTTTAGTGGTGGGTAAAATATGGAGACTGGGTTGGCAGAGGCCCCAGCTGGGATTTGAACCTGTGAGCCTCTGGTCCTACAGGTACTGGCTGTGTCTGCTGCACCACACTGTAGCCACAGTGACAGTGCAGTCCCTGGTGATAGGACACCTGGCCAGAAGAGTCTGAACTCTGCTCTGCACATTTTTACTGTGGGCTCATTCACCTTGTATGATGACATAGGTGCACATAAACCCCAAATATGACCTCGGCATGAGAGGATAGGAACATAACCAAGCTGGCCAATAGTGATATTAATGGGCAACCCTGGAACACACTCCCAGGAGTGCTCATAATTAGGATTAGGAAATTATTTTTGGAGGGGTCTACGCTCCGTGGCCAAGACTCATTTCTTTTTTTGGAGCTTTCCTAGCAGTGTTTTTAATGGTTGCCCATTAATATCACTGTTGGACAGCTTGATTATAGTTTTTTAGGATTTTGTTGTGGTCTTTTTCCATTCCTATTTGCTATTTTGTTCAGTGCACATATATCACACTGCTCACGTTTTCTTGGTTTCCCCGGTTTGGCTGTACATTGCTGACGGAAATGGTTTCTCTTCCCTTTAATATGCCTTTAACGGCAGGTTTTCATTTGCGTTGGAATTGTGCTCTGCAATTCAGCACGTTAGTATGAGGGGAGCCTCTCCCCGCCCACTCTCCGCCCATTGACCCCTTCTCTCTGCCCACTCGCCACCTTCTGCGCTGTTTTAACGCGCCGCGGAACTTTATGATCGTTAACTACAGTTAACGCGCGTAGTATGACGTTAACGGTCGTTGACGCGTGATTACGTGCGTTCTACTGCACTTACGATCGTTAACATCACGTTTACCGCATTTTAGTAAACATACCCCTTGGTCTTCTGCTGCAAGTATTAGCCATTCATTAGAGGGGCTAACAGCCTATCTTGCTGCAGTGGTGGTCTTCCTCGGCTCTTCCGGGCAGTGCTGCAGTCTCACTCCCACTGCTTTTGGGGTTCATTAAAAAAAAAAATTCTTATGTTCAGGCTCTCTGGTGGAATAATAAGTGATTGAGCTGAATTTTGGATCTGTGGATCAACATCTCCAAGACACTAATCCTGTGTGCTGTGCCTTACCCCCAAATCTATGTATATATTTGCCCAACTTTTCTGTCTTGATTTGACAACTCCCAAAGATGTAATCAAACCGCTGCTGATTGCTGGAAGTGGCGGTATACAAGTGTGTACTAAATAAATAAAATAAATAAATAAATAAACATATTTTGAATGTAGATTGTGGATCTCATTTGGGTGATTATATATTTTCTGGAAGAAGAATTCTTCAATATTTTGCACTTTGTAGAGGGCTCTGGAGGTTGGGGATAATGCGATAATATCCCATTGGTTGACTTTGATTTGGGGAAGTCTCTGCATTTGGCCTGTCAGAACTTGTGCTTATAAGTTGCATTATTTTCACGCAAAGGATGCATTTGTCTTTCTGCATCGTCTCATAAGTGCCTTGGTATACTTGCTCCAATTGTGCTGCTTTGTCCTCTTCCACTATATTGAGATGTTCATTGTGCATTCTGCACTGCTTTGCCCTTCTGATGATGACTTCTGATACTCACCTTGTCACTCTATGTACTCTTTGACCCTCTTGTGGTGGCCTTTGTGGGGGTGGGGGGTTTGTGACACTCTTGATGACTTGTAGTTCTGTTACAAATATCAGCCATCAAGTTTCAACTGTTTCATTGAAAATAGATGGCATAAGAACATAAGAACATAAGATATGCCATACTGGGTCAGACCAAGGTCCATCAAGCCCAGTATTCTATTTCCAACAGTGGCCAATCTAGGTCATATGTACCTAGCAGTTTCCCCAAGAGACACAAGTTCCACAATGCTTGTACTGGGTCAAGCATTGATATCTTCGGTCACTTCTTAATAATGGTTTATGGACCTTTCCTCCAGGAACTTGTCCAAACCTTTTTTAAATTCAGCTACACTAACAGCCTTTACTACATCCTCCGGTAACAAATTCCAGAGTTTGATTACACGTTGAGTGAAAAAATATTTTCTTTTATTAGTCTTAAATAGTTTACCCTGTGGCTTCATTGCATGTCCCCTAGTCTTTCTATATTCTGATAAGGTAAACAATCGATCTACGTTTACCCGTTCCACTCCGTTCATTAATTTATAGACTTCTATCATATCTCCCCTCAGCCGTCTCTTTTCCAGGTTAAAGAGCCCTAACCTTTTTAGCCTTTCTTCATAGGAGTATCCTTCCATCCCCTTTACCATTTTGGTGGCTCTTCTCTGTACCTTTTCTAAAATCGCTATATCCTTTTTAAGATACGGCGACCAGAATTGCACACAATATTCAAGATGCGGTCTCACCATGGAACGATATAGAGGCATTATAATATATTTTGTTTTATTTTCCATTCCTTTCCTTATCATACCTAGCATTCTATTTGCTCTCTTGGCCGCCGCTGCACACTGGGCCGAGGGTTTTAACATGGTATCCACAATGACGCCTAAATCTTTTTCCTGGGTGGTGGTTCCTAATGTGGAACCTTGCATCGTGTAACCATAGTTTGGGTTGTTCTTCCCTAGGTGCATAACCTTGCACTTGTCCACATTAAATTTCATCTGCCATTTTGATGCCCAGTCTTCCAATTTATCAAGATCCTCTTGCAATTTTTCACAATCCTCTTGGGTTTTAACAACTTTAAATAGTTTTGTGTCATCTGCAAATTTGATAACCTCACTCGTTATTCCACTTTCCAGGTCATTTATGAATATGTCAAAAAGCAGCGGACCCAGCACAGATCCCTGGGGTACACCACTATTCACCTTTCTCCATTGGGAAAATTGGCCATTTAGCCCTACCCTCTGCTTTCTATCTTTTAACCAGTTCCTGATCCACAATAGTACACTGCCTCCTATCCCATGACTCTTTAGTTTTGCCAAAAGTCTCTGATGAGGGACCTTGTCAAAGGCTTTCTGAAAGTCCAGATACACAATATCAACCGACTCACCTTTGTCCACCTGTTTATTCACTCCTTCAAAAAAAACATAACAGATTAGTAAGACAAGATCTTCCTTGTCTAAAGCCATGTTGGCTGTCTCCCATTAGGTTGTGACTATCTACATGCTGAGTAATTTTATTCTTTATGATGGTTTCTACCATTTTTCCTGGTACTGACGTCAGGCTCACCGGTCTGTAGTTTCCCGGATCACCCCTGGAACCCTTTTTAAAAATTGGTGTTACATTGGCGATCCTCCAATCTTCAGGTATTAGAGATGATTTTAATGATAGTTCACAGATTACTGATAGCAGTTCTGCAATCTCATATTTCAGTTCTTTCAATACCCTTGGATGTATACCATCCGGCCCAGGTGATTTGCTACTCTTCAGTTTATCTAATAGTTGTAAGACATCTTCCCGATGTATCAATATTTCCTTCAATTCTTCCGCACCTTTAAATACCACTTCAGTCATGGGTAACATCCCTACATCTTCCTCAGTAAAGATCGAAGCAAAGAATTCATTCAGTCTCTCCGCTATCACCTTGTCGCCTCTTAGTGCTCCTTTAACCCCTTTATCATCTAATGGACCAACTGACTCTATCACAGGTTTTTTGCTACGAATGTACTTGAAAAGGTCTTTATTTCGCGTTTTTGCTTCCGCAGCAAGCTTCTTCTCAAATTCTCTCTTTGCCTGCCTTATCAATGCCTTGCATTTGACTTGCCAGTGCTTGTGCTGTTTCCAGGTTTCGTTGTTTGGCTCTTTTTTCCATTTCCTGAAAGATGCTTTTTTGGCACCAACAGCCTCTCTGACCTCACCTTTAAACCATGCTGGCAGTTTTTTGGACTTCCTTCCACTTTTCTTAAAGCGTGGAATATAGCTGGTCTGGGCTTCCAAGATAGTATTTTTCAACAACACCCAAGCTTGATGTACGTCTTTAACCTTCACAACTGCTCCTTTTAGTGTTTTCTTAACTGTTTTCCTCATTTTATCATAGTCTCCCTTTCGAAAGTTAAAAGGTAGTACTGTGGATTTCCTTACTATCCCTCCTCCACTAATTAAATCAATGGCAACTCTCACTCACCTTCAAACTCACTACCTGCTCCTCTGATCCTGTTCCCACCCATCTCCTAAGTCCAATCTCCTCCACTGTTGTCCCTTCCATCTCTCATATTCTCAACCGATCATTCTCCATTGCAACTGTCCCTGCAGCCTTCAAGCATGCTGTGGTTACACCTCTCCTCAAGAAACCCTCACTAGATCCTACCTGTCCTTCTAGCTATCAACCCATCTCCCTCCTCCCCTTAATTTTTAAACTACTTGACCGTGTGGTTCATCACTGTTGTTTCGACTTTCTCTCCTCAAAAGCCCTCGGGGATTCTTTACAATCTGGCTTTTGTCCTTTATATTCTACTGAAACGGCTCTTGCCAAAGTCTCCAGTGACCCGTTCCTGGCAAAATCCAAGGGCCTTTATTCGATCTACATCCTTCTTGACCTTTCTGCTGCTTTTGACACCATTGACCACAACCTTCTCCTTAATACCTTGCCTCTGTTTCATTTTAAAGGCTCTGTGCTATCCTGGTTCTCTCCCATCCCTCTTTCAGTGTTTATTCTGGTGGATCCTCCCCAACTGCTATCCCTTTCTCAATTAGTGTACTCCGAGGGTCTGTCTTGGGTCCACTCTTTTTCTCTCTCTATACCCAGTCCCTTGGTGCACTCATCTCTTCCCATTGCTTTCAGTACCATGTTTACAATGATGACTCTCAGATCTACCTCTCTATATCTGAAATCTCACCAGAAATGCAGGCCTGGATATCTGCCTGCCTTTCTGACATTGCTGCTTGTCACTTGAAATTGAACATGGCCAAAAGTGGACTTCTTATTTTTCCCCCAAATCCTCATCTTCCATACCTCCTTTCTCAGTCTCTGTGGCTAACTCTCTACTCCTCCCTGTTTCCCCGGCTCACAATCTTGCCGTCATCTTTGACTCCATTCTCTCCTCCACAAACATCTATCAGAGCACAGTAGGTGGTTGAACGCCAGTAACCTCCTCAGCGTTGGGAGCTGTTAACAACTAATCAGGAGGTAGTGGGCCTGATTACTTGAGAGCAGCTGAGGGCCTGCATAAAAGGCTCCAGTACCCTGCCCTGTCCAGGCTTTCCTACAGGAGCTCTCCAGATCAACCAACAGTAAGGATTTAAGGGTTTGCACTATTATATTAAATTGTTAGCTCTCTGACTGGGAGCTCTTAAAAGGGCTTTTTGTACATTTTTAAAGCAAGGTTACCTTCTTTTTGGTGCTTTAGTGGGACTTTCCTTGAGCACAGTAGGTGGTTGAACTCCAGTAACCTCCTCATCTTTGGGAACTGCTAACACGTAATCTACTTACATTGGTGTGATATACAGACCTCCCTCACAAGAGGAAGAGGTGGACAGAGAGATAATTGAAGACATGCGTAGCATTGCTAGGAAAGGGGAAGTGCTACTGATAGGAGGTTTCAATATGCCAGATGTTGATTGGCACATTCCTGCTGCAGTATCATCTAGAAGTAAGGAGATCCTGGATTATCTACAGGGAGAACTATTCAGGCAATTGGTAACAGACCCCACACATGAAGGGGCTATACTGGACTTGGTGCTTACCAATGGTGAAAGTGTTTCTGATGTTGTAGTGGGAGATCATTTTGCGTCCAGTGATCACCAGATGGTGTGGTTCAGTATTAGGACTAGGGCTGTTAGAATCCATTCAAAGGCGAGGGTCTTAGACTTTAGGAAGACTAACTTTGTGAAGATGGGCCAATACCTCAGGGAGTCGTTAGTTGGTTGAGAACAGCTGAGGGATGTAGAAAAACAGTGGGAAAAACTGAAAGGGGATATTTTAAGTGCAACCAACCTTTTTGTTAAAATGGTAAATAAAGGTAAAAGGAAAAGGAGACCGCTATGGTTTTCAAAAGAAGTAGCTGAAAAAGTGAAGAAAAAGAGAGAGGCCTTCATGAAATACAAGAGATCACAGAGAGAGGAAGACAGGCATCTGTATTTGGAAAAACTTAGAGAAGCTAGCAAAGTAGTCAAGAAGGCAAAGATTCAAAAGGAGGAGGAAATAGCCAATGCAATAAAATGGGGGGATAAGACATTTTTCAGATATATTAGTGAGAAGAGGAAGGGCAAGAGTGGTATTGTCAGACTCAAGGGTGCAGGGGAGGAATATTTATTTATTTATTTATTATAGTTTCTTATATACCGCGCTATTCGGTATCAGTGCGGTTTACATCACAACACAATGACCATAACAACAAGCTGTCTGGTTTTACATCGAACAGGAGTACAAACTTGGACAACAGGGTTAACTATATACATAGGCTATTTACACTGCAAGGATAGGTAAAAATCAGATACTGAATATAAGGTCCTTTCTAGAGTGGGTCATTTCTTGAGAGGGATATCTAGGTTCAATTGCTGGTTGGGTAATATTGGAGGAAAAGGTGGGATTTGAGTGCCTTCCTGAACTGATATAGGTTGGCGATGGCCCTAATGTCAGGGGGTAGAGCATTCCAGTATTTGGGGACATAGAAACTGAATGCCCTGTGTGGCACCGCAGACCAGCTGCAAGCAGATGGAAAAGTTTTAAACACGGAAAAAAGAGATAAAGAACAGCTGCAGCAACAGGAGGAACCACATAGAGGGAGCCAGAGAGACCTCTGGAGGTCTGAAGAACCACGCCTTAAAGCCAATAACGTAATTCCAGCCAACACCCAAGGCAGAAGGGGAAGAACTCCTCTTAAATGCTCAGTTGACTGGAGGAGAGACAGAGCAGGCGAGAGAGCAGGAGACAGAGCAGCCGACAGAGCAGTCGGGAGAGCAGTCGAGGAGAGACAAGGAGACTGGCAAGGATACGTGCCAGAACACAGTCAAGGAGACTGGCAAAGAGACAAGCCAGAACACAGTCAAGGAGACTGGCAAGGAGACCTGTACAGCCAAAGAGGTTGGAGAAAAGAGAAAGACAAAGAGGTTGGCAGACAGCTTCAGACAGACAAGGAGACTGTCAGGAAATTGTGCAGGAAGCTTCAACTCCCGAGCTACATGGAGATCTGGAGAATCCAGGGAGAGGACTCCTGACCAAGGGAACCAGCCTAACCGTGCCAACCAAACCAGGTACAGGAATCTACTGTAAACATTTTAAAGAAGGGAGAGAGAAATTCTCCAGGAGAGAAAGCTTTTATAAAGCTGCTGACCCTGAAGGAAATTGGACTATAAGAGAGAGACCCAGGCCTAAGTTTGATAAGAGCCTGAGGTCTACCTGTGTAGCAGATAATCTAGGACCTGCCAGGCCCAAACCTCAGCCTACACCTTTCAGAGAGCAACATGGAAGCAAAGGTAAATGCTATTTTTATAATGGTAATAGTTTGAATACTGTGACACAGAAAGGGGCAGACACTAGAGTCTGTTGTCCTCACAGAGGCCTGCCTGAAACAAGGTTCAAACCTGCACTTAATAAAAAGCTTAACAAAGAAAGTACTGTATGCACGCGAAACAATCCTCAGCAGAGAAGTTTACAAATACAGGACTTACCTTGCAATGCTGATTACTGGCGTTTAATCCAAGCACTAAGCAGAGAGCCTGAAGGAAACCTCCCAAACGCTCTAAGCAGTGAACCGATGCAGGTGGAATACCAAGAGGATCCTTTAGACATTCCAATGGAAGTGAATTACTGCCTGTCAGAAAGAATTGAGCCCTAAGAGAGGCATAGCTGGGGTGAGCTAAGAATTGGATGTTATATTTCATGTGCCTGTACTGTGAAGATAACAGTGTTTTCAATGCTTATGTTTTCCTTTACCTGAAGCAAGGATATTTTCTTTTTATGTGTTGTTTTTGTACTCTGGGCTAAAGAACCTGTTTTGCAAAAGAGGGAAATAAAAGCTTTACCATTTCCCTAACTCGGACTATATTTTCTTTGGAGAGTTAGTTGTACAGAAGGCTACCAGGCCTACAGAAGCCTGGGCCCTGCATAAGAACCAACCTCCTCCCTAAACAAACTTTTCCCCTCTCTGTCCACGCCCTTCTGTCGTGCCACACCATCACCACTAGGGGGGCAGTGTGACACCTGTTTGTGGTTGTCTTGTTGCACTTTGTCGATGCCTTAGGGGTTACTAGCAAGTTTACGGCTGTTGCTCTTCTGGATCTGTTGGGGGGGACAATGTGGATAAGATGTGTGAGTGAGGAGGATGAGATACCTTTGATTGCCTTGAATGCTAAAAGTAGGGTTTTGAAGGTGATCCTCCCATGGATAGGTAGCCAGTGAAGCTGTTTGAGAATTGGGGTCATGTGGTCGCTTCTGGATGCTCCGTAAAGGACCCTAACTGCGGCATTCATGGACAACTGTAAGGGGGTTAGTGTGGATTGGGGGAGACCTTGTAAGATGGCATTTGCAAAGTCAAAGTGTGGCAGGATTAGCGCTTGATATATGGTCCGGAAATCGTCTGGGTCCAACAGGGAACATAGGTGCTTGAGTGAACGGATTTTAAAATAAACGGCTTTGACTATGTTGCATATGTGGTGTTTCATATCTAGACGTTGGTCCAACGTAACTCCAAGGTATTTTATTGCTTCTTTAGTTTGTAAGTCAGCTTCCTTGACACTGATGTGGGATGGGGGAGTAAAGTTGGGGTCTCTGGAGATGAAAAGCACCTCTGCTTTTTATGTTGAATGCGTAGGATCTGTGATTGGAGCCACGTTGAAACGGCATTGAAGCAGTCTATAATCGGGGCCAGATCCATGTGAGCTGTGGAGAACGGCATGTATAAGAGAATATCATCTGCATATATCAAACATTTCACCTTGAATGATCTTATGACGTTGCAGATGGGCTGCATGTAAATATTGAAAAGTAAGGAGGATAACGAGGAGCCTTGAGGTACCCCTTGCTTTTAATGGAAATGTTTTGACTCTTCTGATCCAGACTTCACATATTGCCATCTACCATCCAGATAAGATTTACACCATCCTAGTGCACTGTTGCAGACGCCCTTCTCTTTCAGTCTTCCGAGGAGAATTTCGTGACTCACGGAGTCGAAGGCCGCGGCGATGTCTAGAAAGATGAGCACAAAACCTTGTCGGATGTTGTCAATTCCTGTATGTATGTAGAAGCTGATATATGTAGAAGCTGATAAGGATAAAGCGGAATTGCTTAACAAATATTTTTGTTCTGTGTTCAAAGATGAAGAACCAGGAGCAGGACCTTAGAAAACACCCACAAATAGGAACAGAAGCAAAGGAAATCTTGAACAATTTTCAAAATACTGTGTTCGTGAGAAGCTATCTCAACTTAAAGTAGACAAAGCGATGGGATCGGATGGGATACACCTGAGAATACTGAGGGAACTTGGGGACGTTCTAGCAGCTCCACTGACTGACCTTTTCAATGCCTCGTTGGAGTCGGGAGTGGTGCCAAAGGACTGGAGAGAGGCTCATGTGGTGCCTTTACACAAAAGTGGAAGTAAGGATGTGGTTGAAAACTATAGGCCGGTTAGTTTAACTTCTGTGGTAAGTAAATTATTGGAAACACTGCTGAAAGAGAAAATAGTGAGGTTTCTGGAGTCCAGCGGATTACAGGATCCGAGGCAGAATGGATTCGCCAGATGCAGGTCTTGTCAGACAAATCTAATTGATTTCTTTGACTGGGTGACCAGGGAGTTGGACCGAGGGAGAGTCCTAGATGTGGTGTATTTAGATTTCAGTAAAGCTTTGACACTGTTCCTCACATGCAACTTATAAACAAACTGAGCACCCTAGGGATGGACCCTAAAGTTACTGCTTGGGTTAGAAATTGGTTGGGTGGGAGGCGACAAAGAGTACAAGTAAATGGAGCTCACTCTGAGGAGAAGGATGTTATCAGTGGTGTGCCCCAGGGATCTGTCCTTGGTCCGATTCTTTTTAACATCTTTGTTAGTGATATAGCGGAAGGGCTTTCAGGTAAGGTTTGCCTCTTTGCGGATGATACCAAAATCTGCAATAGAGTAGACACCCAGGAAGGGGTAGATAACATGAGGAGGGATCTAGCTAAGCTTGAAAAATGGTCTAGAATTTGGCAGCTGGGATTTAATGTTAAAAAATGTAAGGTCATGCCTTTGGGCTGCAGCAATCCAAGGGAGCAATATAGTATAGGGGGGTGAAGTACTTTTGTCCACTAAAGAAGAGCGGGACCTAGGCGTGGTTGTGTCTGATGATCTTAAAGTAGCTAAACAGGTAGAAAAGGCGACGGCAAAAGCTAGAAGGATGCTTGGGTGCATACGGAGAGGAATGGCTAGCAGAAAAAAGGAGGTGATAATGCCTCTGTATAAGTCTTTGGTGCGACCTCATTTTGAGTATAGTGTGCAATTCTGGAGACCGCACCTTCAAAAGGATGTGAACAGGATGGAGTCGGTGCAGAGGGTGACTACTAAAATGATTAGTGGTCTTCATCATAAAGCATATGAGGACAGACTTTAGGATCTTAATGTGTACACCTTAGAGGAAAGGCGGGATAGAGGTGATATGATTGAGATGTTTAAATACCTCCGTGGCATAAATGTTCAGGGAGAGAGCCTCTTTCAATTGAAAGCAAGTTCTGCTACGAGGGGACATGGGATGAGGGTGAAGGGATGTAGATTCAGGAGTGATATGCGGAAATATTTTTTTATGGAAAGAGTAGTGGATCCATGGAATAGTCTCCCAGTTGAGGTGGTAGAGATGAGGACAGTAACTGAATTCAAAAAAGCATAGGACAAACACAGAGGATCTCTAAAGGTAAAAAGGGGACTGTTGTAGTTGTTATGGAAGGACAGACTAGATAGGCCATGTGGTCTTTTTCTGTCGTCATATTTCTATGTTTCTATGTTTCTAGATAAAGCCCACTGTTTCTTTCTCTATAACATCAACAAAATTTGCCCATTCCTTTCTGAAAACACTACTAAGACACTTATCCACTCTTTAGTCACCTCCCATCTTGACCTTCTCCTTGCTGGTCTCCCTCTGAATCATCTGTCTCCTCTTCAATCTGTTCAACACTCTGCTGTGCGGCTTATCTTCCACCAGCCTTATCATACTCAATAGCGCACTGCGATAATCATTAGCGCCAAACACAATGATTGCAGCACTGTGTGACAATAAGAAGGCAGAAGCATTTATTTTAACCTTCACATAATGCAAAATTTAAAAAAGTGGCTTGGAGGGAGGGCACTGGTGGGCCAGACATCATAGTGGGCATGTGAATGTTAAGCTCCCCAATGCAGCACCTCTTAATAAAGCTGTACTCCAGTGAACATCCTGCATTTAGTGCCTTAATTGTGAATTCCTAACCCCTGGTTTATTTCAGGTGACTGTTCGTGCCTGGAGCAGGTCTAATGTTAGAAGTGACGCTGAGCATTCATGATATTTCTGTGATCAGGCGGGATGTCCAGGATCCTGAGAATGCCCCGGCCACACCTCCAGGTTTCTGAGAAATCCCAAGCCACACCTCCTCCCACTCCCATTCAGACTTGGATGTCCTCATACTGGGGACATCTCCAGAGCCATTTTCTAAAATGGCTCTTAAAATGTCTCTGTGCTTTGGACATCTCTGAGCTCTCTTGGAGACATCCAAAGCACAAATAAAATGACCCCCATAGACTCTAGTCTTTTCTTCCATACTAAAATGAAGGGATTAGAGAAGTTCAGGAAAGATACAAAAAAGCTTCTCAATGAATTGGAAAACTACAAAAATTTTGATTTTTCTCTTTATAGCAACAGGATAAAATAAAAATAAACATAACTATCTCTTTTATCTCAGCAAATAGGGGTGACCTTCACAGAGCGGTGGGTACACCCCTAAACAAAGGCATGGGGAGGGGTGACCTGCACGGAGCGACAGGTGCACCTACTCTTGCCATCTTGCTGTGCAGACTAGGTGGACCATACTGGTCTCTATTTATTTATTTACAGTCTTTTTTTATACCGCGCTATTCTACATCAGTGCGGTTTACATGAAACAGAAGCTTATACGGTGCAGGGGACTGTTCCTTATTTACAATAAACAGGTGCTTAAAAACTTGGATAAACTGGGGTAACTATTTACATATAGGCTTCATATCAGGTCCTATCGTAGATTAATGATGGTGTGTTGGTGTAGGTGAGATGGTTGTTGGTACACCTACGTCTAGGTAGTGTTTGAGGAAGAGGTGGTGTTTTAAAGCCTTCCTGAACTGTATTAGGTCAGGGATTGCCCGGATGTCAGGTGGTAGGGCATTCCAGCATCTGGGTGTGCAGAGTCTAAATGCCCTGTTTACTGTTGCCTGGGTGCATTGAGTTACTGTCTTAGGGATTAACAGTGTGTTTATTGCTGCAGATCTTCTGGCCCTGTTGGGGGGGGGGTCATGTGGGTGAGCTCTGTGAGTGAGGCAGAGGAGAGCCCGTTGATGGCCTTGAAGGTCAGCAGTAGGGTCTTGAAGGTGAGTCTGCTGTGGATAGGGAGCCAATGGAGCTGTTTCAAGATTGGCATCACATGGTCACGCCTTGAGGCACCATGTAGCACTCTGGCTGCGGTATTCATTGCTAGCTGGAGTGGACACAGCGTGGCTCGTGGAAGGCCTCATAGGATCGCATTTGCGTAATCGAAATGTGGGATGATCAGCGCTTGATAGATTATCCGGAAGTCGTCTGGTTTTAGCAAGGAGCATAAGTGTCTGAGAGTCCGGATCTTATGATAGACTGCTTTTACCATGTTGCTAATGTGCGCTTTCATGTCTAAGCATTGGTCTAAGGCCGGGGTCTCAAACACGCGGCCCGCGGGCCGCATGCGGCCCGCAACCGAACTTTGTGCGGCCCGCGACGGAGGAAAAAAAAAAAAACACAAACCCTGTCTTCTGCTGCTGCTGCTGCCGCCGTGGTAGCAGCACAATCAGCTGTTCGCGGTCCCTTCTCCTCAGCCCGGAAGAGCCCCGAGTCTGCTCCTTTAGCGGCGGGCTTTTCAAGATGCAAAGAGAATATTTCCCTCTCGCGCGGCTTGTCAAGCCGCGCGAGAGGAAAATACTCTCTTCGCGGCTTGAAAAGCTCACCGCTAAAGGAGCAGACTCGGGGCTCTTCCGGGCATAGGAGAAGGGACCGCGAACAGCTGATTGTGCTGCTACCACGGCGGCGGCGGCAGCAGCAGCAGCAGACAGGGTTTTGTTTTTAGTTTATTTACTTGGCCTGATTTGGGGGGGGTTAGGACTGGAGGTGGTCTGATGGGGGGGGGCTAAGACTAAAAATGGGGTTATGGGGGGGGGCTAAGAATGAAAATGGGGTGATGGGAGGGTTAGGACTGGAAGTGGGCTGTTGGGGGGCTTAGGAAGGGTAATGGGCTATGGGGGGGCGAGGACTGGAAATGGGCAGATGGGGTTAGGACTGGAGGTGGTCTGATTGGGGGGGGCTAAGACTAAAAATGGGGTGATGGGGGGGCTAAGAATGAAAATGGGGTGATGGGAGGGTTAGGACTGGAATTGGGCTTTTGGGGGGCTTAGGAATGGTAATGGGCTATGGGGGGGCGAGGACTGGAAATGGGCAGATGGGGTTAGGACTGGAGGTGGTCTGATTGGGGGGGGCTAAGACTGAAAATGGGGTTATGGGGGGGCTAAGAATGAAAATGGGGTGATGGGAGGGTTAGGACTGGAAGTGGGCTGTTGGGGGGCTTAGGACTGGTAATGGGCTATGGGGGGGCTAGAACTGGTAATGGACTGGGGGGGTTGCTAGGACTGGAAATGGGCTGAGTAGAAGGGGGGGCTTGAACTGCAAATAACTGATGGGGACGGGGTTTTGGAATGGAAATGGGCTGAGTGGAAGGGGGCTTGGAATGGAAATGGGCTGATGGGGAGGGGGGCTTGGAATGGAAATGGGCTGATGGGGAGGGGGCTTAGAAAGGAAATGGGCTGTGAGGGGAGGGAGCTAGGACTGGAAATGGGCTTAGTTGGGGGGAGCAAGGACAGGAAATGGGCTGATGGTGGGGCTAGAATAGGACTGGAATGGGCTGATGATGCGGGGACTAGAAGGGAGCAGATGCTGGGTGGGGCTGAAACTACAAGGGAGCTGATGTTGGGGGAGGATTAGAATGGGATAGGGCTGGGAGAGTAAAATGGAGAGGGGAAAAAATATTTTGTGTGGGAGGGAAGAAAAATCTACAATTGGCCAGGTACTGGGTGAGTAAGTGTGGATTGAGAATGGAGGGGTAAAATTTGAGTGGATGAAATAGGAATGAGGAAAGAGCAAAAGGAAAAAGATTAGTATGTTAAAGCAGATGCAGAGAGAGAAAGGAAAAAAAACTAGAAGAGAGAAGAAAGTACAAATGGACAGCAGACCATGGAGAGTTAGCAGAAGACACCAAGAAACCAGAAGAAAGTGGCTGGCACAATTGCAACTGAAAAAAAAATGCACAAAAGGTAGAAAAATATCTCTTTATTTTGAATTAACTGGAATATGTCAGCTCTGGGAAATGTGCATCATTAACGTCTGTGCTTTATTTAATACAAGAGGAAATTAATTTATAGTTTTATTTCTACAGTGTTGTTGTACATTCCAAGTTTGGCTTTTGGGGTTCCCAGTTTAATTATTGTCTTCCTGTTTCTAAATTTTGATTCCTTGTTTGGTGATGGTGTATGTTCTGCATGTGTAACTGAGCTGAGGTATTCTGTTTATGTAATTCCTATTTGACATTGCCACTTGTTCTCTTTCCCCAGTAGGTCATGTATTGTTATTCTCTGAAATGTATTGGTTTAATATTTGCAGTGTTGCCTTTTGATAGTTAGGGTATGGTGCTTTGTGAGTCCTGGTAGTGCTGTTACGATACGGTGGGTTTGCTATGGGTTCTAAATGGGTAGTGTTTGTAGTAGTTCCTAATGTGCCTGGCGGTTGGCACTGGATTATAGTAATGTAGAAATCTTTTAGTCTTTCTTTATCCATACGCTCATTAAGAGGCATGTTTACTAAAAGTTAGTTTATGGTAACATTATGCAAATATTTATGCAAATGAGGTCCCTTATGCAAATTAGGCCTGCGTCTTGTGCGGCCCCCGGGTTACTTTACAAGTCCTCATTTGGCCCTCAAAGCAATTTGAGTTTGAGACCCCTGGTCTAAGGTGACCCCAAGGTTTCGGATTGTGGACTTGGTTTGTATCTCCGCTTCCTTGACTTTTAGGCAGGCTGGAGGGATGAATTCTTGGTTCTTTGTGACAAACAGAACTTCTGTTTTCTTGTGCTGTATTCGGAGGTTTTGGGTCTGGTGCCAGTTGGCCACTGCGTCAAAGCAGTCTGTCAGTGGGGAAAAGTCTGGATGGTCGGTTAAGAAAGGCATGTAGAGTAGTACATCGTCGGCATATATCAGGCAGTTCACCTTGAAAGATCGGATGAGGTTACAGATTGGCTGCATGTAAAGGTTGAACATCAGGGCGGAGAGGGAGGAACCCTGTGGGACGCCCTGCTTCTGGTGCAAGGGTTCCAATGTTGAGGTTTCCGAGCATACGTGCTGCCATCTGTCGGACAGGTATGATTTGCACCAGTTTAGTGCTGTGTCACAGATACCCTTCTCTTCAAGCCGCTTCAGGAGGATCTCATTTATTTATTTATTTATTTTTAATTCTCTTATATACCGCGCTATTCTGCATCAGTGTGGTTTACATTGAACAAACTGAAATTACATTGAACAGGGCATTATAACTTGGAGATAACTATTTTACAGGGAACATGGGCTATGGAGGGTTAAGTGGCTTGCCCAAGACCACAAGGAGCACCTGTGGTCTCATGGCTTACCGAGTCGAATGCGGCGGCTATATCCAAGAAGACGAGGACAAACCCTTGGCGGGCGTTATCGATTCCGGTAATTATGTTGCTGAAGAGGGTAGTGAGTAGGGTTTCCACACAATGGGATTCCCTGAATCAATGTTGGCAGGGGTCCAGCGGGGTGGTGTCGTCAATGTGGTGTTGTATCTGGAGTTGGGCTTCTTTTTCAATTATTTTGGCTAGTAGTGGTATGCTCGATATAGGTCTGTATGATTCAACCTTCTGAGGGTCGAGCTTGTTATTTTTCAGCAATGGCCTGATGGATGCGTGCTTGAGGATTTGGGGGAATGAGCCAGTTGCGAAAGACAGGTCAATGAGTCTGGCTACGAGCGGGCTGGATTCGCTACTTAGCTTTTTTATCCAGAAGGCAGGACAGGGGTCTGTCTGTGCCATGGAGGTGTTGATTGAGGCGATTGTGTCTTCGATATGCTTCTTGGACGGGGTGGAGAAGGTGGTCAATGGTGTTGTGTATGTTGGTTCTTGGGCGGTGGTGGGTACTGAGGACTTGTTGGTCTGGCATAGCTTTGATTGCAGGAAATCTGCGAATTCTTGAGGGTGAATCATACTTGTTTGTTCCGGTCCCGGTTCTTTTGTTAGGTTCTTGACAAGGTTGAATAAGTCATGTGGTTTGCTTAGTGAGCGTTTCAGAGTATCGGTGTGGAATTGCCTTATTTTCCCTGTGATTGCCTCATGGTGTCTTGTCAGGTGACTATTATATGCTTTCTGGTCTGCCGAGGAGCGTGAACGCCGCCAGCATCTTTCGAGCTTCTTTAGGCAGAGGAGACATGTTCTTAACTCATTGGAGTACCAGGATGCAGTGGCTCATTTCCTTGGAGGCTTGTTTGATGGAGGGCATTGTGCAATGGTACTGAGGCTGTTATTCCAGCTGGAGATCAGCTCGTCGAGGTTGGGTGTTGTCAGGGCAAGGAGTGAGCGGGATTGGGTCAGGATAGTTTCCTTGTCGAAAGATCAGAAACTCCGTGATGGTGTCCTGGAGGTGCTACTCGGGCTTCTGGAGTACTTCTGGTGGTGGCCCGATACTGGTATCTGGAAGTTTATTAGCTTGTGATCGGACCATGGTATCGCAGTGAAGGATGGCGAAGGGACGTGGGCATTTTCAAAAGCTGTTTGTGCGGCGAATATCAGGTCCAATATGTTACCTTTTACATGAGTGGTTTCATTGATTAGTTGCTGGAAACCTAGTTCCTTGAGTGCTTCGAGGAAGGCTATGGCTTGTGTGTCCTGCAGGGTTGGCAGATTGAAGTCCCCTAGTAGCCAGGTTGGGGTGCGAGGGACCAAGGTGTTGCAGGCAAGGTCGATTATCATTGAGAAGTTGTCAGGGGAAGTTGATGGTGCTCTGTACTTTAGGTTGATGGAGCAGTATTTGTTGGCTATGGTAACTGTATTGAGATTCATTGTGCTGGTTGCGTTGATGAGGCGGAATTGGAGGTCAGTTTTGGAGATGATGAGTACTCCTCCACCCCTTTTGCTGTCTCTATGGCAGCTGTGTGTTGAGAAGATGGTGGGTAAAAGGTGGTTGAGGAGGACTGCGTCGTCACTGGATAGCCATGTCTCTGTGATCAGGAGTATGTCGAGGTCATAGAGGGGTATCAGGTCAGAGATCACCGGCCATTTCCTGCGGGTTGAGCGTGCATTTATGAGGGCACAGTTTAGGTACTGGGGCTGTGGGCTTTCCTTCAGCTTGGCTTTTTTGGTGTGTTGGAGTGCGATGTGTAGTAGGTGCTGGTGGGGTGTACAGGTGACTTCCATTGACCTGTGATGAGAGGTACTGGACCATCTCCTCTCGTGTCTTTGTAGTATTGGTATGTGGTTGTGGGTAGGTGTTAGGGCCAATGTGTTACTGAGCTATCCAAGGAGGAGGTGGCAGCTGACTATGGCAGTGAGGGATGGGGCCATTGTGGTATCTGTCCTGTTGTGCGTGGTCAAGGGACTCTTCTGGGTTGGCCTGAGGGTAGGCGGAGGTGCTGCTCTCTTACAGGCTGTTATGTGAGTATTTAGTTACCCTAAGTAATAGCCTCTAGTAGCCCAGAGGGTAACACCAGTGTGCTGCTCCTAAAGCACCATATCTTTACAGGCAGACAACAGTATTATAGCAGGCACAGTATAATTACATGCAGACAACAGTATTATAGCAGGCACAGTATCTTACAGGCAAACAGTAGTATGGCAGATACAGTATCTTATAGGCTGTTATGTAGCTACTAAGTGGCACAGTAACACTGACAGATTTAAAACCTACAGGAACAGAGTCATAAACCGGTAACATAGGCATGTAACAGCATTACTTGTGTAACGTCTATGGCTCTTATGCATGGTCGAGACAACTATGTTCTGGGTAAACTCCCTAGGTAAGGGTGGTGCCTGGCTTAGTGTGTTCCATATGGTGTTCTATCATACCTACTTTGCTGATGGTGTTTGTGTTCTGTTGCAGCTTTGGCTATGTCTGGAGCTGGTGGCAAGCTTGGCCTACGTTGATCTGTGTCCCTGATGCTCGTTCCGCATGCAGGCGTGGATTCTGTTGGTTCTCGGCGGGAGTTTTCTTCTTTGAGGTCCCCGCCTAAGGGCCACACCAAAGGGCCCTCTGGCGAGGGCCTGCCCGGCGCGGGCATGCCCGATGGTGCTCTCTTTAAAACAGGAGCTGACTGCCCCGATTGGGCAGAGCTGGAGCTGTGTGGGCTGCCCCGATTGGGTAGAGCTGGAGCGGGAAGTCCGGGTCGCTGGCTCAGTCCTCTCTGGGAGAGCTGCTGCTGGGTCGGTGGAGGGCTTCTGATGCTGCACCCGATGGTGCTCTCTTTAAAACAGGAGCGGACTGCCCCGATTGGGCAGAGCTGGAGCTGTGCGGGCTGCCCCGATTGTGCAGAGCTGGAGCTGTGCAGGCTGCCCCGATTGGGCAGAGCTGGAGCGGGAAGTCCTGGTCGCTGACTCAATCCTCTCTGGGAGAGCTGCTGCTGGGTCCATGGAGGGCTTCTGATGCTGCGCCCAATGGTGCTCTCTTTAAAACAGGAGCGGACTGCCCTGATTGGGCAGAGCTGGATCTGTGCGGGCCGCCACGATTGGGCAGAGCTGGAGCTGTGCGGGCTGCCCCAATTGGGTAGAGCTGGAGCGGGAAGTCTGGGTCGCTGGCTCAGCCCTCTCTGGGAGAGCTGCTGCTGGGTCAGTGGAGGGCTTCTGATGCTGCGCCCGATGGTGCTCTCTTTAAAACAGGAGCGGACTGCCACGATTGGGCAGAGCTGGAGCTGTGCGGGCTGCCCCGATTGGGCAGAGCTGGAGCTGTGTGGGCTGCTACGATTGGGCAGAGCTGGAGCGGGAAGTCCGGGTCGCTGGCTCAATCCTCTCCGGGAGAGCTGCTGCTGGGTCGGTGGAGGGCTTCTGATGCTGCGCCTGATGGTGCTCTCTTTAAAACAGGAGCGGACGGTCCCGATTGGGCAGAGATGGAGCTGTGTGGGCTGCCGCAATTGGGCAGAGCTGGAGCTGTGTGGGCTGCCCCAATTGGGCAGAGCTGGAGCGGGAAGTCTGGGTTGCTGGCTCAATCCTCTCCGGGAGAGCTGCTGCTGGGTCGGTGGAGGGCTTCTATCTGCCGTCATATACTATGTTACTGTGTTATTATATTATTATGAATTGCAATCCAGTCTGAGAGAAGAAGAATTAAGAACATGCCATACTGGATCAGACCAATGGTCCATTGAGCCCAGTATCCTCTTTCCAACAGTAGCCAATCTAGGTCAGAAGTACCTGTCAGGTTACCAAAAGGTAAACAGATTCCATGCTGCAGTGTATTACCCAGCCAACGTTAATTATGGTTTATGGACTTTTCCTCCAGGAACTTGCCCAAACTTCTTTTAAACCTCCACCCTTCCCCCAGAGGGCACAAGCCAAACACTGGAAGTACCCCATTGGCACTCTGGGATAGGAAGGATCCTGATGTCAGAAAAGCAGGAGACCCCCTTCCTGACAGAAGAGGAAGAATGATGTCATGATCAATATAAGGGAAGAGAAAGAAGAAAAGAGGATGACTGACAGGCACATGTGGCTCAGAGTCTGCATAAGGAAGCATAAAGGGCATGTGCAAGCTCATGCTGGAGAGTTCATCTGAGGAGCAAGAGATGAAAGGGATCCACGTGCTCTGAAAAGAAAGCCCATGGATGAAGGAAGAGCTGTGCTAGAGGGAGAAAAATAAATCCTCAAACCTACCCCTCACTTCAGAAGAAGAACAATGAGTAGAGAAGCCATGAAAGTGAGATTGAAAGGAAGGTGCTTCAGCAACCAGTGCGGTGGAGTAGCTGGAACGGAAGCCTCAGGGAAGCACCTGAGAAAAGAAGCAGAGCCAAGGGAACGGCTGTCAGTGACCCACAGCAAAAAGACAAGACTCAGCCGCGAATTACCGCGGCGGCGCACAGACGCGCACGAGCCAGCCGAGGGCTCGGCAGAGAGGGGGAGGGACGGGGGGGCGGCGAAAGGGGGCGGGCAGCGGGCCGCGAATAAAGCAGCGTGCTCGGGCCTGCTCGGCCTCTTTCGCCGTCCACCCCCCCCGCTTCGCTAGCCCAAGGAGCAGCGGACAGGGGGCCTCAGAGCTAGTATCGTCATCATCCGACGGCTCTAGCTCAGACAGTGATAGTGACACAACACTAGCAGATGTGATCAAATATGCATTGAGGAAAGTTAAAAGAAAGAAGACCCCAAAACAGACGAATCCACTAAAGCAAGCATGGGCGGGGCAGACTCAAGAAGGGGAGCAGTTCGGGAGCACCCAATCAGGGAGGCTTCCGAGAACACTGCAAGATTGGCGCGACACCAGTCGCGATCCACGCTGCGGGGTGAGCTCCCTGGCCGTGGCAGTACCCAAAAAACTAAAGAAAAAAATCTGGAAGCGAGAATATATTGACATATTCTCCCTCCTGCTTAAGGACCAGGACGAGGACTCCAGTAATGCCAAAGACAAAGATAGAAGGAACGAGAGGGACAGGAAACCTAAAATCCCCAAATCACTCAATAATTGGGTATCGGCGTTCCACATCTTTATGAGTGTGATCATGGAGAAGGAACCAGACTCAGGCCCATACCTGACCAGGTACCTTGATACGATCACTAGGGCATATAAACAATATGGTGGATGGGCTTGGCTGAACTACGATGTGAAGTTCAGAAGAAGCATGGCCGAAGATCCCACCCTAGCTTGGCATCACAGAAATCTGGACTTATGGTCAGAGGAAATGGCACACAATAGGCCATGGTGCCAGGACGGGATGATGCAACCCCTCCCAGGCACCCAATGGCACCAGCCTAACCAAAGCATACAAGGGAGGCCAGTTAATCAATGGACGGGGAGGCGGGCATGCCGGCAGTACAACGCGGGGAGCTGCACATGGCAGCCCTGCAAATTCAGACACATATGCTCAATATGTGGAAATGGGCACCCCGCCGTCTCCTGCAGAGCAGCAAGGGAGGCCAAGCCGTATAGAGCCTTGCAGCAGCGCTCGGCAGAGGGAGCTGGCACCCACGCCCATCAAGCTTGACAATATGCGCCCATGGCTCAGAGCCTACCCAAAGCGGGACATGGCGAACAGCTTAGAAGTGGGCTTCTCTCAAGGTTTCCGCATCCCTTCACTAATAAATAGAAAAGAAGCAATACCGCGGTTTATTAAGAACCCACCATCTGTACAAAAATACAACACCATAGCACGCAGTAAACTAAACAAAGAAATAAGTATAGGGAGAGTGGCAGGTCCTTTCCAGGTACCACCATTCAAGGAACTCATAATCTCACCCCTAGGGGTCATCCCAAAAAAGGAACCGGGGCACTACCGCTTAATTCATAACCTGTCATACCCAGAGGGGAGATCCGTTAATGACCATATTGACCCAGCATTATGCTCAGTCAAATATGCAACCATTGACCAGGCAATTAAGCTGATTCGCAATAAAGGACGACGCACGCAGTTGGCAAAAGCCGACATAGAGTCCGCCTTTCGGCTATTGCCGGTGCACCCAGAATCTTTTCCACTGCTGGGTTTCGGGTTCAATGGTGAATTTTACTACGATAAATGTTTACCCATGGGATGCGCGGTATCATGTGCATATTTCGAGCAATTCAGTTCTTTCCTGCACTGGGTAGTGGAGGATATTGCAGGACCTGACACAGTGGTCCACTATCTAGATGATTTCCTATTCATTGGAAAGGACCATGACGATTGCCAGAGGATCTTAAGCATCTTTGAGCAAACGGCCAAGCTGTTCGGGATCCCATTAGCAAGAGAAAAGACCGATGGCCCGACTGGAATCATTACTTTCCTAGGCTTACAGCTGGATGTGATAGCGCAGAGGTCTCGCCTTCCCGCAGAGAAGGTGACAAAGTTGGGGAAAGAGCTGCAGTTACTTCACACTCAGCGCAAGGCGACCCTGCAACAATTTCAATCACTCCTGGGCCTGCTATGCTTTGCATGCAGGATAATGCCAATGGGGAGAGTTTTCTGCCGCCGCATGGCGTGGGCAACGAGGGGGATCAAGAAACGGCATCACCGGATCAGAATCACCAAAGAAATACGGGATGACCTGCGGGTCTGGACGCAATTCCTCCACACCTTCAATGGCCTTGCCTTCTGGCAAGCATCCCCGGTGTCAAATGCGGAACTAGAATTTTTCACAGACGCGTCGGGGGGGAACGGTTTCGGCATCTACTATAAAGGGGCATGGTGTGCGGAAGCATGGCCCCCTGCATGGCATGCTGAAGGGACCACCAAGGACATCACGTTCTTGGAGCTTTTCCCGATTATGGTGGCCTTAACCATCTGGGCCTCGGACCTAGCCAATAGAGCTATCACCTTCCATATCGATAATCTAGCAGTGGTATGGGCTGTGAATGGGATGAGAGCTAGGACACCACGGGTGGTAACATTACTAAGAAAAATCGTTTCGCTATGCCTAGGGCACAACATAAGCATTAGAGCGGAACATATCGCTGGCAAAAGCAATAACATTGCCGACGCTCTTTCTCGTTCTAAGATCAAGCTTTTCCAACAACTGGCGCCCGACTCGGACGCGGTCAAGACACCAGTCCCCGAGCACATCTGGGAGTATGGCCCACCGAGGTATGGGAGCTCATGCTGTGCTCCCTAGCAAAAAAAACCCGCAAAAAATACGTAGCAGCATGGGAAACGTACCAATCCTTTTGCAGCGAGGCTGGAATACATCATGAAGACAGATTTGAAGTGTCATCGCTTCTGAGATGGATTTTGCAATGCAAAGGCAGAGGGTATACAAAAGGGGCGGTGCAAGCACGCCTAGCCGCTTTATCATTTTTTGCAAAAGCCATGGGTGAGAAGAGTCCGAATGCGGAGTTCGTCATTAGGAAAGTGATGAGAGGCTGGTCCTTAGGGCAGCCCGGAAGGGTTGACCAACGCCGCCCGATCACACACCAAATGCTACAGCAACTGATGGGGATCACTAGCCAGGTGTGCTATGACAACTACGAGGCCAAGCTATTCAGGTGTGCCTTTTCATGGGCCTTTTACGGAGCATTCCGAGTGGGCGAGATAGTTGCCCCCTCATCGGCAAAGAACGGGAGGACATATGGCGGTCTGGAAGAACGAGACGTCACTATTATTAAAGATGCAATAGTGTTGAACTTGCGCAGATCCAAAACGGATACCGAAGGCAAAGGGACGCAAATAGTCCTGTCGGCACTGCGTAAGGACCCTTCATGCCCGCTGAGGAATGCTCTGGCCTATCAACAACTACGGGCACACACAAACCAGCAATGGTTCGTCCATGCAAACGGCGACCCACTGTCACGTTTTCAATTCATCAGAGTACTCAAGCAGGCGATAGAAAGAACAGGACGAGATGCAAGCTTTTACGGCTCGCACTCATTTCGAATTGGAGCTGCTTCAACGGCAGCCAGCATAGGGATGTCAAGAGCCCAAATTATGAGTATCGGACGATGGCGTTCGGACCGATACAAAACCTACATACGGCCAACAGAATAAAAAAAAAAAAAAAAAAAAAAAACCCAAACCTAATTACGGTAAAGAGAAGATAACTTGTATATCTCGATCTAGGATAACTTCTATATGCCAATGTAATGTTTACAATTTTGAATTCAGTGTTATGTTACTGTAAGGATATTGTTTACAATTTTGAATTCAGGGTTATGATACTGTATTGATGCTGGAACTGTATTGCTGCTGGAAGTGTGGATGTAACCATATTTGTGATCCAATTTAGGAACAAGTCCTTGCCTATGGCCCCGTGAAGCATGGATATGCGGCCATTCATTTGTTCACTGGGCACAAAAGCGAGCAAAAGGCCGGCCTCCGGGTTTAAATCTGGGACTCCCGGGCGCAGAAGTCTCAGTGGTATGGCTCGGACGACGCGGTATGTTATGGGATCAGTTAGTACCATTCCTGCTACAAAGGAAGGGGCTGACCCGGGGCCCAGCCATGCTTGTGGTACATCTAGGGGGCAACGACCTCGCGGCTATGCGCAGTGTCGAGCTCACCAAAAAGATGCAGAGCGACATGCTGATGCTGGCTAACGCATTTCCCGAGACGCAACTAGCATGGTCACATATCATACCGAGGCGGGTATGGAGGGGCGAGATATCGCACAAGGCGGTCGAAAGGACTAGACAAAAAGTGAACAAGTGGATGGCCCGCTTCATGGGGATGATGGGAGGAGACAGCATCCGGCACGAACTCATAGAAGAAAGATGCCCGGGACTCTATCGGCCGGATGGTGTACACTTGTCAGACATAGGGATGGACATTTTTCTATGCGCAATACAGGATGCTGTTGAGAGAATTTGGAAAAAGAAGCTGTTGGCCACAGCGGCGTCGTGAAGTGTGGGGGCCCCGTCAACAAGCGAGGATTCGCAGTTGACGGGGTTGGCAGGAGAAACGCACCCGGTGAGAGAGAACACAGCCTAGGCTTTAAGTAAAGGGGGAGAGTTGCAGGAGAGAAACCTGGACCTGCCCCGGAGAGATAGATCAGGTCACCAGAACACGGCGCAGAGGGCCCACAGGCCTCGCTTTGACGGCGGGCAAATGGGGTGAACCAAGAAAGTTAAACCTGCTTGAACGGCAGGCGTAACACCGTGGAGACTAAAAGAGATGGAGAAGAATAAAGATGGGGAAAGCTTGAACGGCTACCTCATAAGGACAGTAAAAAGGACTGCGGGATAGTGGCTGTGTCTTCTCGAGGGGCGGAAAGAAAACAAATGTTACAGTGTTGTGTTGAATGTATTGGGCATGCTGTGGCCAACAGTGTTGAGGCTGTTAATACCATTGTAAAAGAAGCAATAAATGTATGGAGTTTTGTTGAAAGAAAACCGGCAAAGCGTGTGGACTTATTGGGGGGAGAGAGGGAGGGGGAGGGGACAAAAGGGGAAAGGGGAGGGGGGGGCAAAGCACGAGGCGACAATGCTCGTTGCACGGCTGAGACTCAGCCGCGAATTACCGCGGCGGCGCACAGACGCGCACGAGCCAGCCGAGGGCTCGGCAGAGAGGGGGAGGGACGGGGGGGCGGCGAAAGGGGGCGGGCAGCGGGCCGCGAATAAAGCAGCGTGCTCGGGCCTGCTCGGCCTCTTTCGCCGTCCACCCCCCCCGCTTCGCTAGCCCAAGGAGCAGCGGACACCCTCCCGACCCGCCCTATCGCCAAACGGAGGGGAATAGTCGCAGCATGCGAGGGAAGGCAGGAGAAACGCACCCGGTGAGAGAGAACACAGCCTAGGCTTTAAGTAAAGGGGGAGAGTTGCAGGAGAGAAACCTGGACCTGCCCCGGAGAGATAGATCAGGTCACCAGAACACGGCGCAGAGGGCCCACAGGCCTCGCTTTGACGGCGGGCAAATGGGGTGAACCAAGAAAGTTAAACCTGCTTGAACGGCAGGCGTAACACCGTGGAGACTAAAAGAGATGGAGAAGAATAAAGATGGGGAAAGCTTGAACGGCTACCTCATAAGGACAGTAAAAAGGACTGCGGGATAGTGGCTGTGTCTTCTCGAGGGGCGGAAAGAAAACAAATGTTACAGTGTTGTGTTGAATGTATTGGGCATGCTGTGGCCAACAGTGTTGAGGCTGTTAATACCATTGTAAAAGAAGCAATAAATGTATGGAGTTTTGTTGAAAGAAAACCGGCAAAGCGTGTGGACTTATTGGGGGGAGAGAGGGAGGGGGAGGGGACAAAAGGGGAAAGGGGAGGGGGGGGCAAAGCACGAGGCGACAATGCTCGTTGCACGGCTGAGACCAGAGTGCTGTGCTTTTGACTAGAAGCCAAAAGAGACAGAACAGGAAGGAAGCTCAGATGAAACTCCAAGTGAAGGGGGATGGGGGGAAGCCAGCAGCTGCTTACAACAGGGGCAGTCTAGAGAGACTGTGTTTGAAAGCCTGGGACAGCAGAGTGTAGGAGTCAGACTGACCAAACTCCTAGTAAAGACCTGTCCCAGAAAGATAGTGCTCAGCTGTAATTGAGGGCTGAGAAGGATTGACAACAGTACTAGGCCCTGCACAGAAACTTCAGCCAGAGCTGGGCTAAGGAGGTAACCAGCCCCCAGAGTCTGCCAATTGACAAAGAGCCAAGAAGGGGCCGGATTGACAGAAGTTACAGGAGTTTCACTGGAGCAGTGGTAGGCTTGGAGATCCCAAGAGACTCTTTCTACTCGATAAGGACAGAATCTAGGAGTATGACAAATCCTTCTGCATATTAGGCACTGAAAGTGCTGTAGCCTTTAACCACACAAAATACTCAAGTTTGATTTTATTTTTTTGTTTCGTTAGATCACATTTTGGAAGCAGTACTTATACCAAGAATTGGTCTAACTTTGACTAGGACCTAGAGAGATTTTTGGTTAATTCTGTATTCACTCAGGTATGGTGAGGGGCCTGAGGGTGCAAGAGCCTACAATGTGGGAGCACTGCAGTACCTGAGGAGACCAGGATCTTCACTGCCAGTTTGAAGAAGGCGTCCAGCAGTGAGTTTAATCTTCACCATCACATACTCTGGTCAGAACATGTGCCTAACTGAAGTCAATATTTAAAAAAAGAGAAAATAGAGAGGTGGGTCACTGTAACACAGGTGTCAAGGGAATGAAATAGAAGTAGGTTCTGGTGCACAGCTCTGGTAAGACTTGGAGAAGCAGACTACCGTGCGCAGATACTTCATAGGGGTTGCGGACACTGTCCCAAGTGTAACCTCAGTGACTCAGCTAGCTGGATCGATGCACATTAAATACATTTCTAAAGTCATGCTGATTGTAGCTGGGTTCTTGCAGAGGGACCAGCAGTTTTTACTGGGTGGCCTATCACACTCACGCTCTCAGGAAACAGGCTCACTTTTTCACTCTGATACCAAAGAATCATCACCGAGGCATAGTTTGCTTCTGAATCCAGTCCAACACTTTACTTTTAACTTCTTAGTGGCTTTTTGTATGCAATTTATTAAAAATTTTACAAAGAAACAAATGCAGGTAATACATCTTGTCATAAAAAAGAAAAGAAAGGCATAAGGTATGCAAATGCTAAAAGTCTAAAAAATAAGATGGGAGAGTTAGAATATATACCACTAAATGAGAGGTTAGATATGATTTGTATCTCAGAGACATGGTGGAAGGAGGACAACCAGTGGGACACTGTGATACCTAGGTACAAACTATATCGTAATGATAAAGCAGATCAAATTGGTAGAGGGGTTGCGCGGCGTCTTTTTCAATTCTTATGAGATATGCTATACGAGTGCAAAGAGGAACAGCGAAAAATTAGATGCGGGCAGCATTATTGATCCTTAACAGATCCCCTGAAGAACCCGAATTGGAGAAACGCTCAAAGGCGCTAAAGGGAAGCATAGGGAGTATAGAATACAAGGATCATTGAACACGATAACAGTGATTTACAGCTTAACGGATAGCAGTTAATAGCAAGAGAGGGGCATTATATAAATCACAGTTTGAAGAAACTATTTTTGAGGAACCCTCGGAGAATTTCGCTAGTTTTTACTATACCCGCTAGCTGTGTTATATATCACTGAGGAGGTCGTTGATGTGACTTAGCATACATATTCCTTTGTAGACAATTTGTCCAGGGAATAGGAGCTAATCTGAGACCTCCGGGTAAAAATTTTAATATAATGTGAGTGAATAAGAAGAAGGGAAAAAGTTAATTCTTTAAAATACATTCCCTCAGTGTGTTACATTGAACGTGTTTCTATTGTTCTAGGAGAGCTGAGGCATGGCTGAAGTGCAGAGAGGGGAGATTGAAGTCTCCTAATATCCAATTTGGTTTGCTGTGTTGGGCAGTGTTGGTTGCTAAGTCTAGAATGTTAGGAAGATCATCCAAGGAGGATGAGGGTGATCTATAAAGAAGGTTGATGGAACATTGATCATTGGCGATGGATAGAATGTCTAGGTTGTTTGAGCTTGTAGAGTCTGTTGTGGAAAACTGCAGGTCAGTCTTGGTTAGTATGAGGGTTCCTCCTCCTCTTTTGTTCTCTCTATGGCAGGAGTGGATGGAGAAGTTGTTGGGTAGGAGTTGGTTGATGATTATGTTGTCTGTGTTAGATAACCAGGTTTCAGTTATCATGAGAACATCCAGGTTATAGGCAGATATTAAATCAGTAACGATCGGCCATTTCTTACGGATTGACGGAGCATTGATGAGGGCACAGTTTAGTGCTTGCAGGGGTTCCTTTTGCTTGGTTTTCTTGGTAATTTGGAGAGCTATGTGTAGCAGGTGCGAGTGCCGTGGTTGTGTACCGATTCTTAAGGGAGGATATGGGGCTTCTGCCCGTCTATGGGTGTGCCTTTGTAGGATTGGGATTTGTTGTGGTTCGTGTGGTAGGGCAAGGGATTCAGCTAACCATCCTAGAATGATGAGTAAGATGCCGATTGAGGCAGTGGTAGTAGGAGACATTTTAACTTTCTGTTGATGTTAGAGTAGAGGTGTTTCTAAGTATTGTTTTCAAGCAGGACTTATCGCTATGGTATATAAGGATGTCTTGTAAGACAAGCTGAGAGGTATCTGTGCATATTGTGGTGTCACTGTCTGCATTGTGACCTGATGGTGTGTGTAGCATAACTTTACCTTTTTTCTACTCCTTTTAACACGGGGCGCAGCCAACACACACAGCACATCTACTACACTGCATCTGGAGTCCCCATCGCCCAACTATGGGTAGACAGGACACCTCCATGCAATGGTCCCTGGGTGATGATGCCAATGGGAGATGGACCTATGCGAGTCGGACACATGCCTATGTTGGACATCATTGTTGACCTGATACTTTGGCAAAAATAATGAACTCACTCTATCATAGACCGTGTAATTATAGAACAAGGTGTCTATTTGTCAAAACTGCCCAAGGTCTCAGCATAAACGGGCATGCGGTGACCAGGTAGACCAGAAATGAATCAGGACCACCACCACCAACACTACGCCCAATCACATCAATGACCTTGGCAGAGATATTCACAGTGCTGAACTATTAAACAATGTATCCAAGCATCAGACCACTTAGCTGTACACATTATGCCTGGGAACGTAACAGCACCCAACAGCTTGCCCCCTTGGGTACCTGATACAATGTCCTCATGTTGGGCAATTTTGACAAATAGACACCTTGTTCTATAATTACACGGTCTATGATAGAGTGAGTTCATTATTTTTGCCTAATTTGCACTCTGAAAAGCTCGACCAGTTGCTATTTGGACCTGATACTTTGAGCATCACTGGGGGGACCGATACACCGTTGCTGCCGTGCTTTGTCTGGGTGTTGCATTTATCGCAGCAGAGACACATCACCTTTGCATTGCTGTGGAACATTGAGACGTCACTCGTGACTTTGCATGGCCATGTAATCTGGGATGGTCATAGCCGGACTTGTGGGGTCACAAGTGGCATTTGCACTATGGACACTTGTCCGTACATCTACAGCAGGAACTCACATGCGCGCTGTATGTTGTACATCCATCTGACATTTTGTAGCTGTGTGTGGCCAATGTGTGGTGTTCGCATCACAGTCATTGCAGCAATATTTGGCTACACAGGTACATGCAGCCATGTATGTGGCACAGGAGATACATTCTGTAGGTCCTGCTTATTTGTGTGGCTAACTTCCACTTGTACATGAAACACTATTTGCCTCCAGAACACTGTGGTGTGTGCCACCATCTCTGATTGCTGTTTGACCCTCGCAGGGGGTGTTACAGTGGATATGGGGCAGCACTCTGTCATGTTTCAACGTACAAGGTGCATGTGCATGTGCCTGACTCGTCTCTTACACTGGTGCATGTGCCGGGCTGGGATTTGTGTGGGTATGTGCACCATTGTGGACGTCTCTTTGTACCTCTATGTACATGTTATTGTGTGTGTTTACTGGACAGATGTGGCAATGTACATTGATTTGCAGGCTTATCTTTGCATGTGTGCACAGTCCTCTTTCTGACATGACATTGCACCACTCACATTGCGCCAGTACCTTTGCAGTGTGGCGGCGGGTGTGTCCATTTCCAGGCTTCATTTGTGCAGTCCCTGTACATTTCCATATTATGACTGCTCCTGTTTCCATAGCACCCATTGCAGTGGGCCTTCCACATAGTGCTACCTCTGTATGTCAGTGAGATCCCGTCTTCTTTGCTTTTTGCCCACATGTGACTCTCGTACCTGATACCATGTCCTCATGTTGCATTGTGTCACTGTTTTTGATGCCATGTGTGCATTAAAGGTGTTTATTTACATGACTACCTGACGTCTGGTCTTTCTCAGCACAACACATGCTGTTCTAGGGGCATCTACACTGCTGTATGACCCATGGATACCCACACATTAGGTCTACACATCTGAGGGGTGGTGCTGGGCCATTGGGACATGACATCATTGGCATGTTTGTGCATTTGCCTGTGCACTGCTTATGCACTTTACTATGTGGTAGCATGACATTACATCTCTGTATCTTCCCTTCAGACCTTATTGCCTTGTGTGTGTGTTGTCAGCCTGGTGTGCCTGCCTGAAACGTGCCCCCTGTCAGCTGTGTGTTTTGGTGCTGTGGCCATGATGGTTCAGACATGTACTACTACTACTACTACTGAGCATTTGTATAGTGCTACATGGCATATGCAGCACTGTGCAGACAGGTGGGAGACATGATCTGCGCATCAGAGCTTACAATCTAGTCAGCACAGACACAGATGGGGTGGGAGGGATACCGCTGGGGACAGGGGGGGGGGTATCAGGGGAATTATGCTTCAATGGCTGCAGCGAGGATGTGTGGTTTCATCCTGGATTTGTGGGGGGTTGGAGATGATGCCTGGTGTATGGACAGCGGTAGTTTGTTCACGGCGTACGGGGCATCACGGTGAGAGGGTCAGGGTATGGAGTTAGCAGTAGGGGTGTACTGCGCAGGTGGAGAGTGTCTGCTGGGGACCGATTTTTTTAGGGGGGTTTGTATGGGGAGATGGGAGATGAGAGGTGGTGGGGAGCCACAGGGTCTCTGCATTTTTAGCTCAGCAGGGGATGTTTGACATGAATGCGGTAAAGGATAGGGAGGCTTTGACGTGACCTGACAAGGGGGTAGTGTGGCCATGACTGGCCTGGCACAGGAATGGATGCACAGCAAATTGTTGCACACATTGACGGGGAATAAGGTGTGTCCAGGTGAGACCTGCAGGGAGCAGACTACTGAGGTACTGATGGGATGCGATTGAGGAGTACATGGGCATATTGGTGGTATGTTCAGGGAGAATGGGGCGGGTGTCACTGTAGAGAGGGGGGCTGGTGTTAGCTATCAGATGGCTGTGTGTCGTGAACGGGGCTGAGGGGTCAGGGATGGCCCCAGATTGTGGCCTGGCAACACTGGGGGAGGTACAGAGTTATCCACAGACACTAACAACAGAGATGGGGTAGGGAGGTGTTACGATGATGGATGGGAGGTACGATCATGGCCATGTTCACTTTCAGGCCATGGTGAGACATCCAGGCAGCAATGTCATCATGCCAAGCATGGATCAGGGTTTGGTTAGCCGTGGAGGGTTCAGGTGTGCGGAGGTGGCTCTGTGAGCCATCAGTATCTAGCTGGTACAGCCAGCCATGGGTGGTGATGGGCATACCAAGGGACTGTGTATGGAGGGGGTAATGAGAGATCCATGCCAGATCCTTGGGGTATACCATCCGGGTGTGGGGTTGTGGGGGAGGGGGAAGGTGTACAGGTATTGTTACGGTGTACCGTGTATGGGTATAGTTACATCACAAGTAATATCTCATTGATTTCATTACTATCACACCTACTGCACCTGCACAATAGAAGACATGGCCTGTTGGTTAGGACAAGGTACCTCAGGCCAGAGGGGCGTGGGTTCACATCCCACCTGGGGACAGCAATGTCTGGCCTGTGTTACTGGGATTTCTAGTCTTATTGCCATTCCTTGTGGCCTTGGGCACGCCATGTGGCCCTCCATTGGCCACAGCTTTCATTGATGGATAAGGCAGGATAGACAACTGGTTAATTACATAGATCACTCAGTTCTTATGTCTGGCACTGCCCCTTGTACACAGTGCTGCACAGACATGTCGGACAGACACCCTGCTCACCACTGCTTACATTCTAGCTAGGAAAAGTGAGAGAATGTGGGAGCAGGGGTAGGAGAGGCGAAAGAGGAGGGGGATCAGGGTAGTTAGAGTCCACAGGCAGCAGCGGGTAGGTGAGTTTTCAGCATGGATTGGATGCGTGTTTGAGAGGGTGCCTAGCACACAGACCCCAGGAGTTTATTCCAGGCGTAAGGTACATCAGGGTGAGGGATGCAATGTCTGCAGTTCGCAGTGGAGCAGAGGGGCCGTCCGTTTCAGCACTTTGATCCAGTGTGTGCCTTTTGTGGTAACTTGTTTGTATTGTGCTTGTTGGGGTTGTTTGGGATAGTGGTCACAGGCACCCATTAGCAGTCCATAGGTTGCCAGTTTGATTCCCACATGTTCCACTCCTTTTCCTTTCCTGTGTTCTGCTAACCTGCCCATGCAATGGCTGCAGCCTCTCCACACACCCTTCCATTTCTGCGCTGTGCACCTCAGTGTGCCCTCTCTGCAGCCTATCTGCCGTATATTGTGTGTTACATATGGCTATATCTTTGAAGTGTCTATGTAAACAGTTGGCTTGGTGGATTGGTACGGCTGTTGTTGGCTGGTCTGTGCCATGTCTCTGTGCAGGTTGGATTCTCACATGCTGCTTTTTCGTTCCATTGCCCTGGTCCACGGGCCGTCCACATAGCTGTCCCTTCAGGCAGCCCCTGACACCCTTTCTGTATTGCTCCCATTCTCCTTTGCATGCTGTTTACACTGCATTACATCTCATGGTGTGTGTGCATGTGTTTCTATGTGGCTCCCGTCCAACTTACAGACTGTGAAATGAACTGTGGATGCCTGTTGTGCATGTGCGTTGCATCATGGTGACTGTTTGGGTTGCCCTCTCCTGGCACACAGCAGGAATTTTGTGTGGTGCCCTGCAGTGTTCTTGTATGCAGCCATTGCTGTAGACCTCACAGTGGTGGTGTGGCCTACTGGTTTGTGCAGCGATTTTTCAGGCCAGTGGTCATGGGTTCGCTCCCTCTTTGTTCTCCTTCTTTTATGCCTTTCCTACACAGGTACTTGTCATTCCTGTAACAGTCATATCTCTGCAGATCTGTGCTGCCAGCACATATTACACTCATCACAGTCGCCAACCATCCTATCTGCGTCTATCAGCTGTGTGGCATCAGGCATTCATGTGTAGGCTGCTACCCCATGTCCTGCTTTTCAGGTGCCTTAACCTACGGTGCCTTATGGGGCACCTTGCCCGGCACCTTATATGGGGCCTTCTGGGGGGTAACTGCATGGTGCCTTAGGTTAGGGCACCTTGTAGGGCGCATGACAACGTACCTTGTGAGGCGCCTCCGGTTAAGGTGCCTTGTGATATGCCCTATATGGCGCCTTGTGACACGCGTTAACCGAAGGTGCATTGTTACACACGTTACCTTGCACTGCTTGTCATACAATGCACCGCCCACTCCTTTATATGGGCATCTGTACCATTACCACGGGAACTACCGTGGGTGACATTAGCGCCTTTTAGTAAACATACCCCAAAGCTTCTAAATGAAATAAATGACTGTTTCTTGGAGCAGCCGGTTCATGAACTGACTAGAGGGAAAGCCATTTTGGACATAGCCCTTAGTGGAACACCAGATTTGCTGCAAGAGATAAGGGTGTTGGGACCACTTGGCAATGGAGAAGGGATGGTAAGGAAATCCACAGTACTACCTTTTAACTTTCGAAAGGGAGACTATGATAAGATGAGGAACATAGTTAAGAAAAAACTAAAAGGAGCGGTTGCAAAGGTTAAAGACTTACATCAAGCTTGGGTGTTGTTTAAAAATACTATTTTGGAAGCCCAGACCAGCTGTATTCCACGCTTTAAGAAAAGTGGAAGGAAGTCCAAAAAACTGCCAGCATGGTTTAAAGGTGAGGTCAGAGAGGCTGTTGCCAAAAAAGCATGTTTCAAGAAATGGAAAAAAAAGCCAAATGATGAAAACTGGAAACAGCACAAGTACTGGCAAGTTAAATGCAAGGCATTGATAAGGTAGACAAAGAGAGAATTTGAGAAGAAGCTTGCTTTGAAAGCAAAAATGCATAATAAAGACTTTTTCAAGTACATTCATAGCAAAAAATATGTGAGAGAGTCAGTTGGACCATTAGATGATAGTGGGGTAAAAGGGGCACTTAGAGAGAACAAGATCATAGCGGAGAGATGGAATGAATTCTTTGCTTCGGTATTTACTGAGGAAGATGTAGGGATATTACCCATGACTGAAGTGGTATTTAAAGGTGATACTGTGAAAGAATTGAAAGAAATATCGATACACCGGGAAGATATTTGATAGACTGAAGAGCAGCAAATCACATGGACCGGATGGTATATACCCAAGGGTGTTGAAAGAACTGAAATATGAGATTGCAGACCTGAACTATCACTAAAATCATCTGTAATACCTGAAGATTGGAGGATCGCCAATGTAACGTCAATTTTTAAAAAGGTTTCCAGGGGTGGACCGGGAAACAACAGACTGGTGAGCCTGAAGTCAGTACCGGGAAAAATGGTAGAAACCATCATAAAGAACAAAATGACTGAACATGTAGATAGTCATGGCTTAATGGGAGACAAACAAGGAAGATCTTGTCTTACTAATCTGTTATGTTTTTTTGAAGGTGTGAATAAACAGGTAGACAAAGGTGAGTCGGTTGATATAGTGCATATGTACTTTTAGAAAGCCTTTGACAAGATCCCTCATCAGAGACTTTTGGCAAAACTAAAAAGTTATGGGATAGTAGGAAGTGTACTACTGTGGATCAGGAACTGGTTAAAAGATAGAAAGCAGAGGGTAGGGCTAAATGGCCAATTTTCCCAATGGAGAAAGGTGAATAGTAGAGTACCCCAGAGATCTGTGCTGGGTCTGCTGCTTTTTGACATATTCAAAAAAGGGAAATAACGAGTCAGGTTATCAAATTTCCGGATGACACAAAATTATTTAAAGTTGTTAAAACCCAAGAGGATTGTGGAAAATTGCAAGAGGATCTTGATAAATTGGAAGACTGGGCATCCAAATGGCAGATGAAATTTAATGTGGACAAGTGCAAAGTTATGCACCTAGGGAAGAACAACCCAAACTATGGTTACACGATTCAAGGTTCCACATTAGGAACCACCATCCAGGAAAAAAGATTTAGGCATCATCGTGGATAACATGTTAAAACCCTCTGCCCAGTGTGCAGTGGTGGCCAAGACAGTATATAGAATGCTAGGTATCATAAGTTGTTGATATGGAAGGACAGACTAGATAGGCTATGTGGTCTTTTTCTGTCATCATATTTCTATGTTTCTATACCTCTAAAGGAAAAAAGGGGACTGTTGTAGTTGTTGATATGGAAGGACAAACTAGATAGGCCTTGTGGTCTTTTTTTGTCATCATATTTCCATGTTTCTATGTTTCTATTAGCAAAGGAATGGGAAATAAAACGAAGTATATTATAATGCTTCTGTATCGTTCCATGGTGCGACAGCACTTTGAATATTGTGTGCAATTCTGGTTGCCGTATCTTAAAAAGGATATAGCGTTAGTAGAAAAGATACAGAGAAGAGCCACCAAAATGGTAAAGGGGATGAAAGGATACCCCCATGAAGAGAGGCTAAAAAAGGTTAGCAATCTTCAACCTGGAAACGAGATGGGTGAGGGGAGATATGATAGAGGTCTATAAATTAATGAATGGAGTGGAACAGGTATACTTAGATCAATTGTTTACATCATCAGAATATAGAAAGACTAGGGGGCATGCAATGAAGCTACAGGTTAACCTATTTAAGACTAATAAGAGAAAATAATTTTTCACTCAACGTGTAATCAAACTCTGGAATTTTGTTACCGGAGGATGTAGTAAAAGCTTTTAGTGTAGCTGGGTTTAAAAAAGCTTTGGACAAGTTCCTGGACGAAAGGTCCATAAACCATTATTAAAAGGGGCCCGAGATATCACTGCTTAACCCAATACAAGCACCGTGGAACCTGTGTCTTTTGGGGAAACTGCTAGGTACTTGTGACCTGGATTGGCCACTGTTGGAAACAGGATACTGGTCTTGGTGGACCTTAGTCTGACCCAGTATGGCATATCTTATGTTCTTAAAAAAAAAAAAGAAAAATAATAATAATAACAAGAAAACAACACTTATCCATTGCCACTTCGACCATGACAAGGGCTGCAAGAAGAGAAATAATTATACAGAAAAAAAATTACAAATAAGAAACAGAAGGATGTCCCATAACAGCCAGAACGCACATCTATGAGACCTTAGGAGATCTCTGGGTTGACGGTATTGTCCTTAAACCACTTAAACAACAACTGCAAAACTTTCATTTAATGACCTGAGGCTTGGAATCTCGGCATCCTTAATCACTTCCAGTGTCCTCAGGTACCTTGTTTATCTCTGACTGGAAAGGCTCAGAGCTTTCAGTAGTCTACGTTCAGTTTCCGTCCCACATTCGCCTCTGGATTTTCCAGATCAGTCAAAATCCTTTATTTTGTGGAGGCCCTGGCACCAACTATTTACAACTCCATAAGTGGATGGATGAACTTACTTACAGTGAGGCATGCTCCCAGAGCAGCTGCTTTCAGCTCCAGCTTTCCTTTGCTTTTTCCGGGCACACTTATTTATTTAACATTTTTTAAATACTGCTTTTCAGTTTTATCAAAGCGGTTTACAGAGAACATAACGATGGCTTACATAGAACAGTAAAAAACAACTATTTACATTTAACAATTGGTAATTCCTTACAACATTTTATAACTATTTAGTAGAATGGTGCTTTGCTTACTGAAGTAACATGTTGTGGGTGGGCGAGGGGTTATTGGTGAGGTTGCGTGATTTCTATGGTGTCGTACTTTTGTAGTACTTTTTGCTGGTTCCTGGGAAGACCAGCCTCTCCCAGTTCAATTTTTCAGGTGACCAACTCTGGCCAATTGCCCTTTATGCCTACCACCTGGATGGAGGGAGGGGGGCTATCTTTTTGGTAGCTGGTCCCTGCTTGACCAGCTCTGTGGTTCAGTGACTTGCAGTCAAAAACTTGCATATACAGTACATACAGGCTGGAGTATTATATCTCAGCCTACCTTATTTCTCCACACCCTCCTCCCCCCTCCAGGAGGAGTTATCCCTTGGCTCCCTCCCACCTGTTCCACCTTCCATCAGGCTCTCCAGGCCCTTACCAGCTTTTTCTAATACATTAAACCCCCAAGGGGTTTCACAAGGAACACTGCAGGCAGAGACTCTTCTTGTTCTTCCCACAGGGGTCAGATCTCCAATGGGCAGACATGAAGGATCGTTGCTATGATCACAGCCATGGGCAGAAAAAGAAGAGAAGCAAAGATCGTGACAAAGACCCTTCCTTTTCTGCCCACAGGAACCCGATCTCCCATGGGCAGACAGGAAGGGTCTTTGCCGTGATAGCAGTTTCTCTTCCTCTTTTCCACACAGGGGATGGCAACCCCACAGGCAGCCTGGCTGTGATTTTTGCTGGGGCCAGGGCCTATGTGGCCCACTCTTTTCCAATGCCTATGCAAGTGGTTTTTGAATGTTTAGCTCAGAAGGGAGAGAGGCAACAGAGAGTGAGAAAGAGGAGGAGGTGCCCTCAGCAGAGGAGTTGCAGGCCCAGGGCCCAGTTTAGTTGGACAAAGAAATCTTTCTACCCCTGTGCTACCAGCTAGAGGATTAGCTCCAGCCTGCCACTTGGAGAAGACAGGCCATGCTAGTACACCAGAGGATTACTCTACCTCCAGAAGGAGACCGCAATGGTTTTCGAAAGAAGTAGCTGAAAAAGTGAAGAAAAAGAGGGAGGCCTTCATGAAATGCAAGAGATCACAGCGAGAGGAAGACAGGCATCTATATTTGGAATCAAAAAGAGGAGGAAATAGCCAATGCAATTAAATGGGGGGATAAGACATTTTTCAGATATGTTAGTGAGAAGAGGAAGGGCAAAAGTGGTATTGCCAGACTCAAGGGTGAAGGAGAGGAATATGTAGAAGCTGATGAGGATAAGGCAGAATTGCTTAACAAATATTTCTGTTCTGTGTTCACAGAAGAAGAACCAGGAGCAGGAACACAGAAAACACCCACAAACAGGAACAGAAGAGAGATGCATCTTGACCAATTTTCAGAAGACTGTGTTCGTGAGAAACTAGCTACATTTAAATTAGACAAAGCGATGGGACTGGATGGGATATACCCTAGAATACTGAGGGAAGTTGGGGACATTCTAGCAGCTCCACTGACTGACCTTTTCAATGCCTCTTTGGAGTCGGGAGTGGTTCCAAAGGCCTGGAGAGAGAGGCTCATGTGGTCCCTCTACACAAAAGCAGAAGTAAAAATGTGGTTGAAAACTACAGGCCAGTTAATTTAACTTCGGTGGTGAGTAAATTCTTGGAAGTGCTGCTGAAAGAGACAGGTCTTGTCAGACAAATCTGACTGGTTTCTTTGACTGGGTGACCAGGAATTTGGACCGAGGGTGAGCCCTAGATGTGGTGTATTTAGATTTCAGTAAAGCCTTTGACACCGTTCCGCACAGGCGACTTATAAACAAACTGAGCACCCTAGGGATGAATCCTAAAGTTACTGCTTGGGTTAGAAATTGGTTGAGTGGGAGGCGACAAAGGGTACAGTTAAATGGAGCTCATTCTGAGGAGAAGGAGGTTACCAGTAGTGTGCCCCAGGGATCTGTCCTTGGTCCAATTCTTTTTAACATCTTTATTAGTGATATAGCGGAAGGGCTGTCAGGTAAGGTTTGCCTCTTTTCGAATGATACCAAAATCTGCAATAGAGTAGACACCCAGGAAGGTATAGATAACATGAGGAGGGATCTAGCTAAGCTTGAAGAATGGTCTAGAATTTGGCAGCTGAGATTTAATATTAAAAAATGCAAGGTAATGCATTTGGGTTGCAGCAGTCCAAGAGAGCAATATAGTATAGGGGGTGAAGTACTTTTGTCCACTAAAGTAGCCCAGACCAGCTGTATCCCACATATTAAGAAAAGTGGAAGAAAATCCAAAAAACTGCCAGAGAGGTCAGAGAGGCTGTTGCTGCCAAAAAAGCATCTTTCAGGAAATGGAAAAAAGAGCCAAACGACGAAAACTGGAAACAGCACAAGCACTGGCAAGTTAAATGCAAAGCATTGATAAGGCAAGCAAAGTGAGAATTTGAGAAGGAACTTGCTATGGAAGCAAAAACACGAAATAGGCAAAAGGCCTGTGAGAGAGTCAATTGGACCATTAGCTGATAGAGGGGTAAAAGGGGCAGTAAGAGGAGACAAGGCTATAGCAGAGAGACTGAATGAATTCTTTGCTTCGGTCTTTACTGAGGAAGATGTAGGGATGTTACCCAAGACTGAAGTGGTATTTAAAGGTGATACTGCAGAGGAATTGAGAGAAATATCACTACACCGGGAAGATGTATTACAAATATTTGATAAACTAAATAGTAGCAAATCAGCTGGACCAGATGGTATACATCCAAGAGTGTTGAAAGAACTGAAATATGAGATTGCAGACCTGCTATTAGTAATCTGTGAACTTTCATTAAAATCATCTGTAATACCTGAAGATTGGAGGATGGCCAATGTAACGCCAATTTTTAAAAAGGGTTCCAGGGGTGTTCCGGGAAATTACAGACCAGTGAGCCTGATGTCAGTACCGGGGGAAATGGTAGAAACCATCTTAAAGAACAAAATTACACAGACAGTCATGACCTAATGGGAGACAGCCAACATGGCTTTAGACAAGGAAGATCTTGTCTTACTAAACTGATATGTTTTTTTGAAGGTGTGAATAAACAGGTAGACAAAGGTGAGTCAGTTGATATAGTGTATCTGGACTTTCAGAAAGCCTTTGACAAGGTCCCTCATCAGAGACTTTTGGCAAAACTAAAAAGTCATGGGATAGGAGGCAGTGTACTATTGTGGATCGGGAACTGGTTAAAAGATAGAAAGCAGAAGGTAGGGCTAAATGGCCAATTTTCCCAATGGAAAAAGGTGAATAGTGGAGTACCCCAGGGATCTGTTCTGGGTCCGCTACTTTTTGACATATTCATAAATGACCTGGAAAAGGGAATAACTAGTGAGGTTATCAAATTTGCAGACGACACAAAACTGTTTAAAGTTGTTAAAACCCAAGAGGACTGTGATAAACTGCAGGAGGATCTGGATAAATTGGAAGACTGGGCATCCAAATGGCAGATAAAATTTAATGTGGACTACTGCATGGTTATGCACCTAGGAAAGAACAACCCACACTATGGTTACACAATGCAAGGTTCCACATTGAGAACCACCACCCAGGAAAATGTTTTAGGAGTCATCGTGAATAACATGTTAAAACCCTCCACCCAATGTGCAGCGGTGGCCAAGAGAGCAAATAGAATGCTAGGTATCATAAGGAAAGGATTGGAAAAGAAAAGAAAAGATATTATAATACCTCTATATCGTTCCATGGTGAGACCACACCTTGAATATTGCGTGCAATTCTGGTCGCCGTATCTTTATTTATTTATTATTTATTTATTACAGGCTCTTATATACCGCTCTATTTAGCATCAGTGCAGTTTACAATATAACAAAAGACCAGAGCAACAAGCTGTTTGGTTTTACATAGAACAGGCTTTACATAGAACAGGTACGAGAACTTGGATAAACATGGGGGACATTGTTAACTGAAACTATATACATGCTCTGAATGTACATGTGTGTACAGCGGAATTATTCTAAGTTTGATATGAGTATTGTGGAACAGGAGGTCAAAAAGGGGATGGTCGGTCAGGTCGGTGGTTGGCTAGTATGGTAATATTGTGGGAACAGGTGAGATTTGAGTGCTTTTCTGAATAGAGTCAGATCGGTGACAGCCTGAATCTCAGGTGGTAAGGAGTTCCAGCACTTAGGGGCATAGAAGCTGAAAGCCCTTAAAAAGGATATAGCGTTATTAGAAAAGGTACAGAGAAGAGCCACCAAAATGATAAAGGGGATGGAAGGCTACTCCTATGAAGGGAGGCTACAAAGGTTAGGGCTCTTCAACCTGGAAAGGAGACGGCTGAGGGGAGATATGATAGAAGTCTATAAATTAATGAATGGTGTGGAACAGGTAAACGTAGATCGATTGTTTACGCTATCAGATTATAGAAAGACTAGGGGACATGTAATGAAGCTACAGGGTAAACTATTTAAGACAAATAAGAGAAAAATATTTTTTCACTCAAAGTGTAATCAAACTCTGGAATTTGTTACTGGAGGTTGCAGTAAGAGCTGTTAGTGTAGCTGGTTTTAAAAAAGGTTTGGACAAGTTCCTGGAGGAAAGGTCCATAAACCATTATTAAAAAGGGACCCAGGATATCCATGCTTGACCCAATACAAACATTGTGGAACCTGTGTATTTTGGGGATACTTCTAGGTACGTATGACCTAGATTGGCCACTGTTGGAAACAGGATACTGGGCTTGATGGACCTTGGTCTGATCCAGTATGGCATATCTTATGTTCTTATGTTCTTATGGGACCTAGGCATGGTTGTGTCTGATGATCCTAAATTAGCTAAACAGGTAGAAAAGGGGACAGCAAAAGCTAGAAGGATGCTTGGGTGCATAGGGAGAGGAATGGCTAGCAGAAAAAAGGAGGTGATAGTGCCTCTGTATAAGTCTTTGCTGCGACCTCATTTGGACTACAGTGTGCAATTCTGGAGACCGCACCTTCAAAAGGATATAAACAGGCTGGAATCAGTACAGAAGGTGGCAACTAAAATGGTTAGTGGTCTTCATTATAAAGCATATGAGGACAGACTTAAGGATCTTAATATGTACACCTTAGAGGAAAGGCGGGATAGAAGTGATATGATTGAGACGTTTAAATACCTCCATGGTATAAATACACAGGAGGAGAGCCTCTTTTGATTGAAAGCAAGCTCTGCTATGAGGGGACATGGGATAAGGGTGAAAGGGAATAGATTCAGGAGTGATATGTGGAGATATTTCTTTTCGGAAAGAGTGGTGGATCCATGGAATAGTCTTCCAGTGGAGGTGGTAGAGATGAGGACAGTATCTGAATTCAAAGAAGCATGGGACAAACATAGAGGATCTCTAAAGGAAAAAAAGGGAATGATGTAGTGGTTGATATGGAAGGACAGACTAGAAGGGGCATGTGGTCTTTTTCTGTCATCATGTTTGTATGTTTTCTATGTTTCTCTACTGGAAGCTTCCAGACCATTTTGAGGGTTGCAAGCAGCCATAAGCCAGTCAGCCACTTCACTCTGCACTAACAAATGTAGATTCCCACATCAATAACAGAGATTCCCATGACAGTAACAGAGACATGGTTCTCAGACAACCATGACTGGGATGTAACTATACCAGGCTATACTTTATTCAGAAGGGACAGGGTAGGAAGAAGGAGCGGAGAAGTGGCACTATATGTAAAAAATAATATTAAAGCTTTGGAACTACAGAACTTAAAAGGGAGAGAGGAGGCACTGTGGATTAAACTAGGAAGAGGGAAAGAGAAATCTGTTTGCATTGGCATGATATACAGACCTTCCTCACAGGGAGAAGAGGTGGACAGAAAGTTAATTGACAGGAAAGAGGAAATGCTACTGATAGGGGATTTCAATATGCCAGATGTGGATTGACACATCTCTGCTGCAGTATCATCTAGAAGTAAGTAGATCCTGGATTCTCTACAGGGAGATCTATTCAGGCAACTGGTAACAGAACCCACTTGTGAAGGGGCCATACTGGACTTGGTCCTTACCAATGGTGAAAGTCTTTCTGATGTTATAGGGGGAGATCATCTAGAATCTAGTGATCACCAGATGGTGTGGTTCAGTGTTAGGACTAGAGCTGATAAAATCCATTCAAATTCAAGTGTCCTTAGACTTTAGGAAAACTAACTTTGCCAAGATGGGCCAATACCTCAGGAAGTTATTAGTAGGATAGGAACAGCTGGGGGATGTAGAAAAACAGTGGGCAAAACTGAAAGGGGATATTTTAAGGGCAACCAACCTTTCTGTTAAAATGGTAAATAAAAGTAAAAGGAATAGGAGACTGCTATGGTTTTCAGAAGAATTAGCTGAAAAGGTGAAAAATCAGAGGGAGGTCTTCATAAAATACAAGAGATCACAGAGAGATGAAGACAGCATCTATATTTGGAAAAACTTAAGAGAAGCTAGCAAAGTAATCAGGAAAGCAAAGATTCAAAAAGAAGAGGAAATAGCCAATGTAATAAAATGGGGGGAAAGACATTTTTCAGATATGTTAATGAGAAGAGGAAGGACAAAAGTGTTATTGTCAGACTCAAGGGTGAAGGAGAGGAATATGTAGAAGCTGATTAGGATATAGAGGAATTGCTTAAAATATATTTCTGTTCTACATTCACAGATGAAGAACTAGGAGCAGGACCTCAGAAAACACCCACAAACAAGAACAGAAGCAAGGGGCACCTTGAACAATTTTCAGAAGACTGTGTTTGTGAGGAACTAGCTAAATGTAAATTAGACAAGGCGATGGGACCAGGTGGGATACACCCGAGAATACTGAGGGATCTTGGGGATGTTCTAGCAGCTCTACTGACTGACCTTTTCATTGCTTCGTGGAAGTCAGGAGTGGTTCCAAAGGACTGGAGATTGGCTCATGTGGCCCCTTTACACAAAAGCAGAAGTAAAGATATGGTTGAAAACTACAGGGCAGCTAGCTTAACCTCGGTGATGAGTAAATTATTGGAAGTGCTGCCGAAAGAGAAATTAGTGCGGTTTCTGGAGTTCAATGGATTATGGATCCGAGGCAGCATGGATTCACCAGAGGCAGGTCTTGTCAGACAAATCTGATTGATTGCTTTGACTAGGTGACCAGGGAGTTTGACCAAGGGAGAGCCCTAGATAAGGTGTATTTAGATTTCAGTAAGGCCTTTGACATCATTCTGCACAGGCGACTTATAAACAAACTGAGCACCCTAGGGATGGACCCTAAAGTTACTACTTGGGTTAGAAATTAGTTGAGTGGGAGGCAATAAAGGGTACAGGTAAATGGAGCTCACTCTGGGAAGAAGGAGGTTACCAGTGGTGTGCCCCAGGGATCTGTCCTTGGTCCGATTCTTTTTAACATCTTTATTACTGATATTGCAGAAGGGCTATTGGGTAAGGTTTGCCTCTTTGCGGATGATACCAAAATCTGCAATGAGTAGACACCCAGGAAGGTGCATCAGTCATAGAGAGTGATATAGTACAGGGAGTGAAGTACTTCTGTCCACAAAAGAAGAGCAGGACCTAGGTGTGATTGTGTCTGATGATCTTAAAGTGGCTAAACAGGTAAAAAGGCGACGGCAAAAGCTAGAATGATGCTTGAGTGCATAGGGAGAGGAAGAAAGGAGGTGGTAGTGCCTCTATATAAGTCTTTGGTGTGGCTTTTTTTGGAGTATTGTGTGCAATTTTGGAGCCACACCTTCAAAAGGATATAAACAGGTTGGAGTTGGTACAGAGGGTGGTACAGAGGATCTTAATAAGTATACTTTAGAGGAAAGGTGGGATAGAGGTGATATGACTGAGACGTTTAAATACCTCCGTGGCATAAATTCACAGGAGGAGAGCCTCTTTTGGTTGAAAGCAAGCTCTACTACACGGGGAGATAGGATGAGGGTGAAAGGGGATAGACTCAGGAGTAATATGCGGAAATATTTCTTTACACAAAGACTGGTAGATGTGTGGAATAGTCTCCTAATGGAGGTGGTAGAGACGAGGACAGTATCTGAATTAAAAAAAGCATGGGACAGAGGATCTTTAAAGGCAAAACCAGGACTGCTGTAGTGGTTGATATGAAACGGCAGACCAGATAAGCCATGTGGTCTTTTTCTGCCATCACATTTCTCTGTTTCTAAGAGCAAAGAATTATTGTTTCATAGCATATATTTTCATTCAGCATACTTTGGTATTTTTTTTAAGTTTGGAAATAAACAGGTTTGCAATTATCAGAATATGTGAGAGTAAGTTGAAAAAATGATTGAACAAGATTGACTCCTATTTTTGTTTGACCCACTCATTTCAGAAGTATCAGTGTCTGATGTGAAATTGCTGGTATAGAAAAAACATTCTATAAAGAAACATGCCTAAAGAGAAGACGACTATCATGGCACAATATCAATTACACTCTACATAGCTCATACTCTTAACTTCTGACCCACTCCTAAGTATTCCAAGAATACGCTGAATGGAATCTTTTCCCCTCATTGTCTTCAAAACAGACCGAAACCCTTTGATTTCCCACTCCACAGTGTGACATTATATAATGATCAATTAAACCTCTGAAAGCAAATGTCACTGTGCGGAGAAGACTGCTGAAGCCATAGTCCTACTGCTTCCGTACTGTCACAAGACAGACAGAACTGAAAAGATCAGAGGATGGAAAGAGAAGCAACAGGTTCTTAAGTGACACGTTCATACTTTTCCTAGGACGTTCTGTCTTTGAACATAAATGTTAGGACCATGAGCAGAAATCCCTGGGCACTGCATGAAAAACGAGATGATTTTTGAATGTTTAAGAAAAATCGTACCTGTACTATAGCCCCTTGAAACGGTAACATAGTCAGTATCAGGAAAAATTAGGACAAGTGGACCCACCCAGTCCCCCTAGTTGGCCCTTCCTCCACTATTCTCATTAAGGAAGTTTCACAACTGCGAGCTATCCTAGGTGGACGAGTTTCAGGAGATGATGCTTTATCCAATCTAGTCAAGCCAGACAACATAACAGCTGGGGATTAGGATATGTCTAGGGGAAGGGGAAGGAAACGCATAGTTGGAGAGCAGGAGACTCGGTGGATCAGGTATGTGCGCATGTTAGTTTCAAGCCTAAACTAATGTTTAAGTCCATTAAATCTCTATCCAACCTATCCCACACTTGTTTTTACCACTGTCTTCTATATCTGTACCAAACAAGTTTAAAATCTGCCACTATTTTGGTTTCACCCACGTTGTATGGTGCTATGGTTATGTATGAGAGGGTTTTTTTCTGTTTTAGTTCATTTCATTAAGGTTCTGTTTGGGGGGGGGGTGTTGTTTCATTTTTCATTAATAATGCATACTGTATTCAAACAGTGCAGCATAAGTAAATTACAATAAAATAAATTTGAATTTTGTTGGATTTTTTTCTTTGGGGGGGTGGGGGTATTTGGAAATGCAACACAATAAACATATTTTACTGTGTTTTCACTTCTTTTCAAAACAAATGCACATCTGTATATAGTATCCAAATTAGACGATGCCCTAAACTCAATCAAGAGCATACTTGTTATTGAAATTACTCTCAACAAGGATTTCTATTCACTGTGAGTGTTAGCTATGGGCCTGATGCAGAGACGCAGGCTGCAGGGCTGCACGTCCCAGCAGGATGGGACATGCAGCTCCACAAGCTGTCCAGGCCCGATTCCCCCTCTGTCTCTCCCTGCATGTCCAGAGCAACAGGACAGGGAGAGCTGGCGGAGGGCAAGAGGGGACAGGATCTAGGCAGAGCAGGAATGGGCCAGCCTGGCAGGATATACTGGGCCAATTCAGTTCACAGCCCTGTACGTCCTACTGGGTCAAAGGGGACGTGCTACTTATGCCACCTTGAATAAGCAGCACCGACCTGGTGATCAGGCCTGGAGACCCCCCTGGGGCTGGGCCCAAGGGCAGGGGGGTCCCCACTGCCCAATCCAGGCCCCAGCTGGCTAGCCATAGGTCGGGCAAAGGGGAAGAGAGGGTCCAAGATGTGCCAGCCAAGGGAGCCTGCAGGAAAGATGTCCCCGCAGGCAGGCAGGGGCATGCCAGGCCATCCTCGGGCCCAATTCCATGTACCATGGGAACATTTTGTTCTCATGGTCCAGAATTGAGTCCTAACAGGCCCATCATGCACAAAGATACCCGGACGTGCCCCTTTCAGAATTGAGCTCCATGTGCATTTGTTAGCATGCATTCAGTTAAATATTCAGGGGCATGCTTAGTAAAGTGCAGTAACATTGATTGTGCGGTTTAGCAGATATTAAGAGGGGAATTTTAGTAGCGTTATTTGCTATTTGGATGTCTGCAAAGGGGCATGCAGAGATCCAATCATGGAGACATACCTAGAGCTGTTTTAGAAGCTGGCTCTGGGGATGTCCAGAGTTTGAGGACATCTAGATCTGAATGGAGACTGGCAGAGACATGGCTGGGGCAGTATTACCATCCTGGATATTCCCTCTCAAATTCAGAAGTATCCTGGACATCCCAAATCATGGCCAGAGTAAGACTGGCTCTAGGCACAAACAGGCATTGGAAAAATGTCTGTTTTCCCTGGCAAGCATCTGGAGGGATGGTGAAGGAGTTACACTCCTATCAATTGTATTGCAGCATATGTCAATGACAACCGATGGGTAATGGGGACTCATGTTGTTAATGTGCTCTGTCACTGGATGTCCCTGTTCACTAGCTTTTCCAAGCTGGACATCCTTGATCCATGTGTCCCTACTGAGGATGTCTATTTGCTCAGCCACACACACGTCCACTTTGGGGACGTTTATTTGTCTAAAATTAGCTGGAGACATAGATGCTCCTGGCACTTTCCAGCACATTCTACTCTGGACATTCCAATTGCACTTGGTCCCTTCTAAAATTCCTTTCTAAGTGGTTAATGCAATAAAATTCCCATGGTAAGTGCTTAGCGTGCAATGAGGTGTTGACTGGGTAGATTAGGGACAGTAGTAGATTGTGACTGTACATTGCAGTTAGCATGGGGCGATAACCATACTCCAATCAATGTTATGGTCAGCACAGGTGCATTTAGTGCCATCTCAATGGGTGGGATTAAGCGTACCTGTGTTTAATTATGAATGACATTATAGCATGGTGAAGCACTTCTTAGTGTGGAAACTACAAGGGCACATGCTGGCCTCACCGCAGCAGTTAGTGCACGGCCGTTGTACTTTCTAGGTAGGGCCGTACTAAGGACTGTGCAAGCAGTGCGGCTGCACAGGGCACAAGGAAAGAAGACAGAGAGGTACATAGACGAGACCTACAGGGACATAGTACTGAAGTCCCACCTCCAATCTGGCAACCTCTCAGTTGCAATGGAGAAGAGAGGTCATGTGACAGGTGAGCATCACCTTGGTGTGGCAGGAAGTGATCCTGTAGGTAGGACCTGTCCACCAGGACATATAAAAACCTCTTGCATGGAAGAGGTTTCTCCATGGCTATGTGTCAATGGGAAAAACGTTAGGATTGCCGTTATAGTTGGCAATTCAATCATTAGGCATGTAGATAACTGGGTGACTGGTGGACATGAGGGTCACCTGGTAACATGCCTGCATAGTGCAAAGGTAGCAGACCTCTCACACCACCTAGACAAGGTTTTAGATTGTGCTGGGGAGGAGTCTGTTGTTTTGGTACATGTTGGCACCAATGATACAGGAAAGTGTGGGAGGGAGGTTCTGGAGGCCAAATTTAGGCTTTTAGGTAGGAAGTTGAAATCCAGAAATTCCAGGGTAGTATTATTTGAAATGCTTCCCGTTTCACGGGCAAGACCCAAAAGGCAGGCAGAGCTCCAGAGTCTCAATGCATGGATGAGACGATGGTACAAAGAAGAAGGCTTTGGGTTTGTTAGAAGCTGAGCAACATTCTGGGGAAGGGAGGGGCTCTTCCGAAGGGATAGGCTCCACCTTAACTGGGATGGAACCAGGCTGCTGACAGTAACCTTTAAAAAGGAGATAGAGCAGCTTTTAAACTAGATAATAGGGGAAAGTCAACAGTTGCCCAGGAGCGCATGGTTCAGAAGGATGTATCCTGGAAGCATACTAGCAAAATAGGGAAGTTAGGGCATCCAGAGAGCTTCCAACAAAGATAAAAGTAACCCAGATGTTCTTCAGTACAGAGCAGAAAGATTCCAAATTACACCTATCAACTAGATTGATATGAATAAAATACAACCTCTAAAATGCCTGTATGAAAATGCAAGACATCTAAAAAATAAGATGGGAGAGCTAGAATACATAGCACTAAATGAAAGGTTAGAAATGATTGGCATCTCAGAAACCTAGTGGAAGAAGGACAACCGATGGGACACTGTGATACCTGGGTATAAACTATGGGATATCTTTACTAAACAGTGGTAAGGGAGCAAGTATGCCATTAACGTATATTATTGGCACGCATGGCCCTTAACGCCACAAAAATGCCGAGTTTCCAAGTGTAAAGACTCCTGCAGCATAAAGTGAATAGGAGGCAATGGGGTGAAGAGCGGGCATTAACAACATATGTACTTTTAACGCTTGTTGCGCAAACACCCCCCAGAGCCCCTTCATGTCTGTAACCTTACTGCCATATGAAATGTCACGGAAAGGGTGTTTGCTGAGCAGTGAGAGCCTATTTAAACGTCTGCAATTTGATGCACAGACAGGGGAGCCCAAGATAGTGATAGTAGTGCTCCATTAGCAGCAAGAGCATGGTGCCCACATATCATAGGGCACTATGTTGATGATGCAAATGGGGCACTGGTGGTTTCATGTGGGTCATGCCGTGAGGGTTTCTGGTGTGCAGGGCAGACCTGACAGTCTCCCAGATGGCACGTAGGAACATAGGATCATAAGATATGCCATACTGGGTCAGACCAATGTCCATCAAGGACAGTGTCCTGTGTCCAACAGTGCCCAATCTGGGTCACAGTTCCCTAGAAGTTTCATCAAAAGATACACAGGTTCCACAATACCTATATTGGGGCATGCAGTGCATTTTTCAGGTCCCTTTGAATAATGGTTTATGTTAATAATGGTAACCTCCAGTTACCTGTCCAAACCTTTTATAAACCCAGCTACACGAACAGCTTTTACTACAGCTTCCAGTAATGAATTCGAGTTTGGTTAAGAGTTGCATGTGAAACTATTTTCTCTTATTAGTCTTACATAGGTTACAATTTTGGATGGCGTAAACAATCAATCTATGTTTACCCGTTCCAATCCATTCATTAATTTATAGATCACTATCATATCTCTTCTCCAGGTTGACGAGCCTTAACCTTTTTAGCCTGACCTCATAGGGGTATCCTTACATCTGCAGTATCATCTGTGATGTATGTCATGATCCCACAGTGACAATGGCGGCACACAGAAAAGCTGTTGCTGCAGAACGATGACGTGCCACATGGGGCAGTCCATGGGACCTGGTACCCTAGAAAGAGATCCCAGATGCCCCCCCCCCTGCTGCTGCTGAACCCAGCTGTGGAAGAGGTGGCTGATAGTGCCAGCAGCTGTAACCATCAAGATAGCTGCAAGATGCAGGCACCTGGGGAACTACCACGACAGTGGCTGTCACTCCTCCCCCCAAGATATATCAGTGGCAGGCAGTGATGGGAATCTTGCAGAGGTAGATGGTTGGGGGGGGGGGACTGCGTGAATGTCCATGTGTGTCTCTGCCCCTCCTTCTGGACCTTGCACCCTAAGCACACACCAGGCCCGCATGTTGGACAGGCTGGAACTGCACACCACCAGCATGTCAGCATGGTGTTGGGATGTTGATAGTGGGGGCAGCGGCTCCTGCCTACAGCAGACCAGAGTCATGTCCTGGACCACTGAGCCATGCACATTGCAACATGTGACAAGGTCTGTCTGATGGGAAACATGTCAGCTCCCGTGATATTTGTATCCATATGGTAGTACTATTGCTCAACACATACAGTACAATCAGTATGTATATGTGTGGATGGTCACAGGTTCCATTCCTGGCTGTGGATTATGTATTTCATGTCCCTGTGGCTAAAATTTGGCCTACAGTGCAGATACAACACCAGCATGTGCAACCCCAATGACTCGGCCAGGGTCTAACACACGCCGCAGCACCCTTGCAATGTTCTCTTTAATCTGCGCCAGGTCCTCTGCCGGCATGCCTGCCGGTGGGGGGAGGGGCAGAGCATCGATCGCTCTGCATCTCCCCCACCGGCAGGAATGTTGGCAGCAGACCCAGCACAGGTTAGCGGGAACATTGGGCATGGCTATGAATCCATATAGAGCTGTTATAGTGCCAGACTCCATTGAGGTAGGTTCAATCTCTGTCTGGGGATCCCAATCACAGAGCCACGTGCTGGGTGTCCATGCTGTTAACCCCAGCCAGGGTGCACATGGTTGTTCTGTTTGGATGACTTTTGTGCTGACCAGCTGCACTTAATATGTGCATGGCTAACAAAGCCCAGTGGTGGGCAGTAGGTGCAGTCTGAAAGAGCTTGTTGTGGTAGATTGTTAGTCTTAAATGGTTGGGACAGCCATTGTTCACAGCCTACCCACTGCAGTCATGGTAGGGCAGTAGCTGTAGGCCTAGTGGTTCCCTCCGCCTCCCCTCTTCTCCTTCCTCTCTCCCCTCCCTTCCCCCTTCCCCCTCCCCCCCCCATGCAGTTTACATCAAACAGGGATCATACAACTTGGATGCATATAGGGAGCACTTAGTCTAAGTATTTACGTAACTGCATGTGGGTTATACTGTAAACCACTTTGAATTTAAGAGAAGGCAATATAGAAAACTCATTAAATAAATAAATAATATATATAACTAAACTAGTAAGCCTGTCTCTAACTCAGGATATTGTTCCTTTATGTCTAAAAAGAGTGTCAGTATGGGCCGGTTCTGAAAAGATCCTCTTTGCATGCGCTGGATCCCAAGTATTATATCAGCCAATTTCAAGCCTCCCTGTAGTGAGTAAAGTGACGGAGGAGGTGGTCTTATCTTAACTCCAAGAATATGTTGATATCAATGTATTAATGGATGAACATCAATATTTTATGTATTTATTTATTTAACTGTTTTTATACTGCTTTTCACAGGATCAAAGCGGTTTACAAGTAACAGAACTGTTGGGATACAGTGGAACAGGGGACCTAATATATATACAGTGGAGGCAGATTCCATAGTATGTATGCCTGGGCCATGGGCACAACCAAAGTGAAGACGGGGCTGAGTTGGACCTGATTTCGCCACCACAGGGTCTAGATGAACCCACAATAGCGGAATCAGGGAGATAGACTGGCAGGCAGACACAGCCGACCATCGCCAAGGGGGGAAGGGGAGGTTCCTCGTGTATATGCCGAGCCCTTATTCCACTGTCGGACAGGAACAAGCTGTGCATCCATTGGGGTGCCGGGGAATATACACAGGCCATTCTGGGATACGCTGTGTACGTTGCAGCACCTGGCCATGCCCTCGCTCTTTCCCCGCTCTGCCCACTCCTGCCTACTATGTACAGCGATCCCCGTCCCAAAGCTGTGGACGATCAGGCTGCCTAGGGTGCAGCATTTGCCCGGGGGATGTCTGTGAGTTATGTGTCTGCCCCGCATGTACACCCAGACTATTCACCGTATGGAATGTCCCTCAGTGGGAACAATGTACATGGAACTATGTACATAATATATGGAGCTTTGGCATAAGTCCATGGGGATTGGGAACATACTTTGAACTTTAATACATTTACATTAAATGCATTTACATTACTGTAAATGCATTTAATGCATTTACATTAATACATTTACATTAATGCACTTTTTCATACCACTGAAAGGTCATTTTAATTGGAAGGCTATCTACAGTATATAAGAAGGGCAGGTGGTGGGATATCACATCTATCCTAATTGTCTTAGTTAAGCATAATTACATGGTTCTGTATACAAGGTTTATGCTAGTTGACAAAGCATTTGCCTGTTTCTTTACCTTTGATTTGCTAGGTTGAATTGTGATCTATCAGTGTATGCTACCCTGGAATGAGTTTAGTGGAGAATAATATGGCATAGTTATGGAACGCTGAAATATGTTATTCGTGAAGACATTGTCGTCTTTTTTTATGCAGCATGATTCAAATTGGAGTAAGCAAATCAAAGATAGGCTCAATGTTTACAAAAATCTTTTCACAAACTCATGAGCCTTCTTTAAATGATGTATATAACATTTTTAATAATAATTGTGGACAATTTTCATCCATTGTGGTCATTGGCTTAAGCTAAATACTGGCACTAACATTTAACTTAATCTAAATACCCAGTTGGGATATGCAGATACCTATTGAATATACAGATAGTGTGATACTACTGGGGGTCATCTTAGAAGCTCTATTCGTGAATGCACATCTGAAAATGCCCATTAAAATGTGCCAATCACATACACATCCAAAATGCCATTTTAGAAAGGCCCAGATTTACGTGCGTCTGGTACAATCATGTTTATGCTGCAGGCTGAGACGTGTATGTGATGATGGATAAATGTACACACCTATGTTGCCAGTTTCATAGACATATATGTGCATGTTTCTAAAATTGTCCGTTTCCCTGCATGTGCCTGGGAGTTGATGGTGTATGTCCCAGTTTCCTTGTTTGTTGGTGAATATGTTTGTCTTTGGAGCAGAGATAGATCAATTTTAGAATGCATTCTCTGAGGCCTCTCCCATAGCATTTCAGATGTTTTGACTGGGATGTCACAGATGGTAGTAGCTAAATAGCCTTTCTAAAATGCCGCTTTGCCTGTTTTGTTTAAATCGACGCTTTAACAGGCCTAGTCTAATGAAGTAGGCTATCTGGATAAGTGACTTAATATTGCTTCTAACCAGACAATTTTTTGGCCTGCCTTAGCTCTTCCCTAAACCTAGCCCCTTCTTATATGAATAATATTGGGACATTCAGTTAAATATTTGGCTGGTACTATTTGTATAAATTTGTGAAATCTACAGATAGTGAAGGTATAACTTTGCTGGCCAGCAAGCTTCAGTGAGGCATGGCACAAAATCATGGTTTCATAAATCCACACATAGCATTAAATACTACTTCCCTTGACTAACCTTTTGTAGGAAAAAATAATCTGGATCAATGTGACCCGAATAATAAGGCCTTACTGAATACCTCCTTTCCTGAAATACTGTGCTCTCTTTCACCCTTATCGATTTCCTTTTTCTTCCCCTGCTGCTAGTGCTATGTCGATCACTTAATAGTTTCCAGGTTCTGTCCTTTTTCATACAGGGGCACCGTAACAGCTGTCAGTAAACCCCATCACCAAAGAATCTGTGAAAATTGTACATTACAGTTTTGATTGCTGAGTAACTTTGGCTATCATTCATGAAGCCTGAAAGCCTTGCTGATTTATGATAGATGTTTCTGAAATAGTTCTTCTCCATTTCCTATTTCCCTTGCACTTGTGGTAATATTATTAACTTTCTCATTAGCTTCCTTTTTCTAATTAATCCTTTGCAAGTGGAGTCTGCTCTTAGATTCTAACCCCGAGAATGTGACACACGCGTTAGTTGATAAAAGGACAGAGACAGGCTCAACAACAGCGTATAATCTAACTGCAAATGCTTAAAAAGCATCCATACTGCTCGAAATGGAACCCTGAATTCTATCAGCAACTTATGTAGCTGCTGTAAGATTGGCGAAATGTGATCTGAATGTTTCAATCCTGAAATTAGCCATGCAGCAACATTTTCTCTAATTGTATTGCACATAAGCAAGAAGCCAGGGATTCCATGTTTAATATAGTAACATAGTATATGATGGCAGATAAAGACCAGTATGGTCCATCTAGTCTGCCCACCAAGGCAGTAAGAATAGGTGCACTTGCCGCTACGTGCAGGTCACCCCTCCCCATGCCTATGTTTAGGGGTGTACCCACCATCCATGGGTGTCTTAAATTCATATTGCTGTCATAGTTATACTCAACTGCTCAAGCTGCTTTAGCAGCAACTCATGATTCACAAAGTCGAACACAACTGAAATATCAATGAAGTTCACCAATATAGGGTCAGAATTCTCTAGTTCAATGAGCCATCTATCCACCACTGAGGTCCGTAATGGTTCTATGCTATATTTTGGTCTAAAAACATATTGGTCTAAAACCCCTACTATAATCTCACCACCATTCTTTGTACATGTTAGACTCATTCTAAATGCATTAAAGTTCAAAGTATGTTCCCAATCCCCATGGACTTATGCCAAAGCTCCATATATATGTACATAGTTCCATGTACATTGTTCCCACTGAGGGATATTCCATACGGCGAATAGTCTGGGTGTACATGCGGGGCAGATACATAACTTACGGGCATCTCCCGGGTGAATGCTGCACCCTAGGCAGCCTGAACGTCCACAGCTTTGGGACGGGGATCGCTGTACATAGGCAGGAGTGGGCAGAGCGGGGAAAGAGCGAGGGCATGGCCAGGTGCTGCGACGTACACAGCGTCGCAGCACCTGCAATGGACTTTGCAATTATTGGAAAAACAACCCTTGAGGCACTCATGCTTAAAAAGATATTCTTTATTATATAGAAAAGATAAGAAACATACAAAATGTCTCGTGACCCACAAAAAAGGGGAAACTACATAGAAAAGGAGAACACCAAGCAACTCCATCACCATAAATTGTGCCTCCCTCATTGATCCTTTATTTCAAATATGAATTCTTTTGGTCTGAAAATTTTCTGAAATTCTAAACTGCATTTCGCATAAATAAACTAATAAGTATCATATAGGTTTAGAATACCAAAGTGTACTATCATGTTAGTGCACATTAATGCTTTCAAGAGACATTGGGCCTGATTTTTGAAGCACTAGGCACATGTTACACGAGTAAAGGAGGGCCTTACCCAGGTAAAACTGCCATTACTGTATAAACCAGATTTTCAACAAGTCAACTTGAGTTGGAAAATACTAGCTAGCCGCATAGCACCAGGCGCCAAGGCCCGGGGGTGTAACGGGAGTGTGTCTATTGCCAACCTACATAAACCGGATTTCTGAAAGCCCTGTGCGGCGACATTGGAGGGCACAAACTATGGAAGTCTATGCAACATTTCCTGGCGCCTAAGAATGAGAGGTGTGTATGAAACCCATTTAGTGGTGTTGCAGTATACAGTACAGTGAGGACAGCGTATCCAGGTGTGTACCTAACCCATGCAGAGCGACAACGCTGTTTGACTGGCCGAGAAGCCATGTGGGCCATGCACATGGTATTCCAGAGGTGGAGAAGTGGCAGTCATGCCCATGCAGAGTAGAGGGGGTGATAGGCAATGTGGAGACACAGCGGCAGGGATGGAGGTACAGTGCTCCACGTATACACAGGCCCAGGGTGGACTACCTACAACTGATGGAGGAGGAGGTCTACCAGAGGTACATACTAGATGGGGCAACAATAACAGAGCTGTGCCATAGGTCATGTGTGGTGACCTGGAGCCCTTCATCGCCAGAAGCCAGGCACTCCTGGTGACAATGAAGGTGACCACAGCCCTGGGATACCTGACAAATGGCAGCTTCCAGCATGTGTTGGGGCAAATGTGATCCCAAACTGTTGGGATCACACAGTCCACTGCCGGCATCTGCATGCATGCCTTCACCAGGGCCCTGCTGTGGAGAATGCACCACTTCATTACCTTCCCATGGATCCAGCAGGAGTGGCATGAGACCATGCAGTCCTATCATAATGTGGCAGGGTTTCCATCTGTCCTGGGAAGTATAGACTGCACCCACATTGCACTGCGTACCCCACGGATGGGGCAGAGGACATATCATAGCTGGCATGGCCACACATCGATGAACATGCAGGTCATTGTGGATGCCAAGAAAGCCGTAATGAATATGGGTGTCCACTTCCCGGGGTCATGCAATGATGCCTTTGTCCTTGCCCGGTCCAGCTTAGGACAGACAGCAGCTAGGGGAAAGCTTGGAGATGCGTGGCTACTCAGTGAATGACAACATATGTGATGCCCACTGTGTAACTAATATTGCATGCCACCCTGCTGGTATATGGTCCGTCACATCCCACATTCCCACCCAACACATGCCCAATGCATATGTGCACATCTCCCATTGCCCCCACAGGCAATCGTGGATACCCACTGAAGACATGGCTGCTGACACCAGTATGCCACCCCAGGAGCATTTTAAGCTTAAGTTAAGTTATCAATTCTTCATTAGAAATCAATGGAGGTCTCAGACTTCTTTGCACTCAAACATGGACTTCCATAGTATCCAAAAAATAATGCTCCCTTAAAAAATCCTCTTTAGAAGAATTACTAGAACCCGTGATATTGTCCTCAGAAGTGTCATTAAAATTAACCTGTTTCCTCGATTTCTTCAATTTCCGATTCAAGTTCATCCAAGAATAAACATAACCCACAGTATAGTCAGTATTGTCTCTATTCAATTTTTTTGTTTTCTTCACCATAACTTCCTGTCTTAAAGTATCTATTTGGTTTTGTAATTCTTCAGATTTCTTAATGTATCTTTCCTCTGTTTCCTTCTCCCTCAGTTGTTTTGTGATAACATCAATCTCCTCTGACAATTTATCCACTGCCATTTTGGTAGAATCAATAATAAGTACCATTAAATCCAAGGAACACTTGTTGAGAATTTTATTCCATTTTTCTATAAAATTGGCATCCATAGTCGGTATGTGTGGTTCTTTATATACACAAAGCCCCTGTGGAATCTGCTATCTACTGATATATTCTATTAAAGACAGTCTATGCAACTCTGCTTTCACTCTCCTCTTTTGTAACTTTAAAACTGATTCCCAATTTATGTCATTATGTCCATCAGTAGAATCCAGCGTTGTAATCACGTGTGTAAAAGGGGGTCTTCTCTTTAACCAATCCCAAAATGTGGTCTGAGACCTCCATTGATTTCTAATGAAGAATTGATAACTTAAGCTTATAAGTTCCGTAGAGTATAGATTGAGCGTATATTTTTGCATTTGATTTTACCCCAGGAGCCGGCAGCAGGAGCGCTACAACGCTGCCTATTAGCAGACGCAGGCAGTGGTGGAGAGAGCAATCGGTGTGCTGAAGAGCCACTTCCAGTGCATAGAAAGGAGTGGTGGGAAGCTCCTCTATAGCCCAGAATACATATGTTTATGTTTATTACATTTGATATACCGCTCAGGCCAAAGCATCAGAGTGGTTTACAATACTATATCATTTGAGGAAATATGAAAGGAACACCATTTGTAAGATAGGACAGAGTAGAGGACAGAAACAGTCAAAAAGATAAGACAAAGAGAAGAAACGGAACAGCAGGTTACCGTAATATACGAGTATGACAATCCAGACCACATCTTCAGTGCTAACTTCAGAACAGACGCCATGGTCCAACGCCTAAGGGATGGATGGATTGCCCGATTTAGAGCCAAAGGTTGCAGAGGAGTGTGAGGTTGCTGATGAAGTGGATGGCAATGGCGCCTGGCTGGGAGCCAGCAGCAGGCCTAGGCACTGGCACACTGTGCATGGCTGATACGCAACAGCTTTTGAGGTGGCCACTGTTATGCTATATGCAATCACCAATAAAGTGCCCTCATTGCTGTTACATGTTCTGTGTGCTCATTTCCCACCAACGGTATCCCCTGCCCCCATGTTTTGAGTCTGTCATGGGCGCTTGCTATCATGTGCACTGTAGCACAGTGGAGCAATGTCTGATGACATGCTGGCAGTGTAATCTCCCTCCCCCCTGCATACAGTTCAGGGCTACCAAGTGTTTGTGCAGGTGCACTTGCACCCCCTGCTCTCACCTCCCTGGCCTGCATTATGCCCACCATACTGCACAGTGAGCCAGCAATAGACGCCAGGTATGCCGCCATGTCCCACACGAGATGCAGTCGCCCCTAAAGGTGGTGCTCCACACGCAATCTGTGGTCCTGCCACTACTTGTGCTCTGCCTCCCTTGCCTGTTCTGCAGCCTGCAGATCCTGCTGGATACTATGTATCTCAGTCTGGATGCCCTCTGTGCATGCCAGGCATGCCCCCTCCCACACTAGCTCCTGGTCTGCATCTGTGGCATCAGCATCCCCAGGGTCATTGAGAATGGGGAAATGTAGCTTCACCAGTGATGCATCATCTGTCTTCCACAGCCCTAGCAGACACGCTGTCCTGCTCCTCATCGCTTGATATTGTACCGGACCATTGCTCGGCCCCTTGTGATGGGCCAGACTGCTTCACTGGCCTTGATGCCAGACTAGACTGCCCCTCTGATCTGGTATGCACAAGGCCCACTGTAGATGTGCTGCATTCCGGCTGTGCACCGGCCACATCCTCTGCAGGTGGTGAGGCTCCCTCTGACACAACTGGTCCTGGCTGTGTGTGTTGGGTTTCTGTGAGGGCTGTGGGAGAGCAAAGTGGGGCAACATAAGAACATAAGATATACCATACTGGGTCAGACCAAGATCCATCAAGCCCAGCATCCTGTTTCCAACAGTGGCCAATCTAGGTCATACGTACCTAGCAGTTTCCTCAAAAGACACAGGTTCCACAATGCTTGTACTGGGTCAAGCATTGATATCCTGGGTCCCTTCTTAATAATGGTTTATGGACCTTTCCTCCAGAAACTTGTCCAAACCTTTTTTAAACCCAGCTACACTAACAGCCTTTACTACATCCTCCAGTAACAAATTCCAGAGCTTGATTACACGTTGAGTGAAAAAATATTTTCTTTTATTAGTCTTAAATAGTTTACCCTGTAGCGTCATTGCATGTCACCTAGTCTTTCTGTATTCTGATAACGTAAACAATCGATCTACGTTTACCCATTCCACTCCGTCCATTAATTTATAGACTTTTATCTCCCCTGAGCCATCTCTTTTCCAGGTTAAAGAGCCCTAACCTTTTTAGCCTTTCTTCATAGGGGTATCCTTCCATCCCCTTTACCATTTTAGTGGCTCTTCTCTGATCCTTTTCTAATAATGCTATCTCCTTTTTAAGATACGGTGACCAGAATTGCACACAATATTCAAGGTGCGGTCTCACCTTGGAACGATATAGAGGCATTATAATATCTTTTGTTTTATTTTCCATTCCTTTCCTTATGATACCTAGCATTCTATTTGCTCTCTTGGCCACCGCTGCACACTGGGCCGAGGGTTTTAACATGTTATCCACAATGACGCCTAAATCTTTTTCCTGGGTGGTGGTTCCTAATGTGGAACCTTGCATCGTGTAACCATAGTTTGGGTTGTTCTTCCCTAGGTGCATAACTTTGCACTTCTCTACATTAAAATTCAGCTGCCATTTTGATGTCAAGTCTTCCAATTTATCAAGATCCTCTTGCAATTTTCCATAATCCTCTTGGATTTTAACAACTTTAAATAGTTTTGTGTCATCTGCAAATTTGATAACTTCACTCGTTATTCCCTTTTCCAGGTCATTTATGAATATGTCAAAAAGCAGCGGACCCAGCACAGATCCCTGGGGTACACCACTATTCACCTTTCTCCATTGGGAAAATTGGCCATTTAGCCCTACCCTCTGCTTTCTATCTTTTAAAGAGTTCCTGATCCACAATAGTACACTGCCTCCTATCCCATGACTCTTTAGTTTTGTCAAACGTCTATGATGAGGGACCTTGTCAAAGGCTTTCTGAAAGTCCAGATACAGTATATCAACCGACTCACCTTTGTCCACCTGTCTATTCACACCTTCAAAAAAACATAACAGAATAGTAAGACAAGATCTTCCTTGTCTAAAGCCATGCTGAGCGTGGGAGCGTGGAAGAACTAACGCCATTTACTGCGGGTCGGAGTTTAAGCCCGATCACGACAAGCTAAGCACTTTTTTGGATTACTTTTGGAATGCAGTTTTAGAAATAATTTTGAAAAAAACGGTGGCTATGAAAAGTGTGGTCATTGATGTTAAGTCTGGGTTGGGATCAAAAGTTTCTGTTCCCTCCTTTGTAAACTGAGACCACGTTAGCCTCCGAGGGGTTGTCTATATTGATTTCACGTGCATTTCAAGAATAATAATTTTTTCAAAAATTTTTGGTCTGTAATTGAACAAACCTACCTTTCTGAGTTTAATGCAGAGTCAATGCTGTTTTTGATATTTGTAATACTCTGTGGAAAGTGGGGCCATTTATTGAATTTGTGAGCTCCCTTTAGGCCATGACTATCTACATGCTGAGTAATTTTGTTCTTTATGATGGTTTCTACCATTTTTCCCGGTACTGACATCAGGTTTACTGGTCTGTAGTTTCACGGATCACACCTGGAACCCTTTTTAAAAATTGGCGTTACATTGGCGATCCTCCAATCTTCAGGTATTACAGATGATTTTAATGAAAATTCACAGATTACTAATAGCAGGGCTGCTATCTCATATTTCAGTTCTTTTAACAACCTTGGATGTATACCATATGGCCCAGGTGATTTGCTACTCTTCAGTTTATCAAATAGTTGTAATACATCTTTCCGATGTATCGATATTTCCTTCAATTCTTCCGCACCTTTAAATACCACTTCAGTCATGGGTAACATCCCTACATCTTCCTCAGTAAAGACCGAAGCAAAGAATTCATTCAGTCTCTCCGCTATAGCCTTGTCGCCTCTTAGTGTCCCTTTAACCCCTCTATCATCTAAAAGACCAACTGACTCTCTCGCAGGTTTTTTGCTAAGAATGTACTTGAAAAAGTCTTTATTTCACGTTTTTGCTTACGCAGCAAGCTTCTTCTCAAATTCTCCCTTTGCCTGCCTTATCAATGCCTTGCATTTGACTTGCTGGTGCTTGTGCTGTTGCCAGGTTTCGTCATTTGGCTCTTTTTTCCATTTCCTGAAAGATGCTTTTTTGGCAACAACAGCCTCTCTGACCTCACCTTTAAACCATGCTGGCAGTTTTTTGGATGTCCTTCCACTTTTCTTAAAGCGTGGAATACAGCGGGTCTGGGCTTCCAAGATAGTATTTTTCAACAATACCCAAGATTAATGTAAGTCTTTAACCTTTGCAACTGCTCCTTTTAGTTTTTTCTTAATTATTTTCCTCATTTTATCATAGTGTCCCTTTCGAAAGTTAAAAGGTAATACTATGGATTTCCTTACTATCCCTCCTCCACTAATTAAATCAAATGCGATCATGCTATGATCACTATTGCCAAGTGGCCCCAACACCCTTATCTCTTGCACTAGATCTGGTGTTCCACTAAGGACTAGGTCTAATATGGCAGGGGGCTCCCTGGCCATCACTGCCCCCAGCCCCCACATCACCCAAGCAACATCAGACAGATGGGCAGGCCCTGGGCAGGCAGCACCATGGCATGGGCTCAGACATGTTCCCCATGGTGCCACCCAGGCAATGCAGAAACCCCTATTCACCCTCCTGTGTGCCAGTGGTGGAGCTGTCAAAGCCGTGACCCCTGCAATGGAGACCTCTTCCACGAACTGCAGCACCTGTTCCTCCAGGGGGGTGAGTTTGTGCTGACACACAGTTGGTAGCTTGTCATTGCTGCCCCTCCTCTCCTTTGCAGCCTAATGTGCCATCCATCACTTTTTCTTTTTGTCCTCCACGTCCCTGTTTTGGTGGTGGACAGCATTGACCTGACTATGTCACAACTTACTGACATTTGTGTGCACCAATCTTCAGTAAAAATAACAGGATCCACTATGCACACCAACAAACATATTTCAACAAGTGCAGTCAAAAAACAGAAAAGACTGGAGTAAAAAAATAATTCAGGAGAAACACCAAAGCCAGTACAATGGCTCAAAAAGCTTGAAACACCAGCTTGCAATCTGCTAGAGCCGTCACTGACTTACTGCAGTATCACATCCTCACATCATACATCACAGAAAAAAAAGTTCCAGACCTCCTTTAGGCAATTGTCTCAACCCAACAACTAACTTAAAACTCACAGTAAATGGCAAGGTTTAACACATGGCAAAAATACTCAGCTCCAGTCACAGAGACAATAACAGGTCTTATTCCAACGTCAGGTGTTTCACTGAGGCTGCTTCACTTGTCTTGTGTGCCATCTGAGGTGTTTCACTGAGGACTGTCCACTTCAAGCCCAGCTGCTGCTATAATTCAAGCTCAATGAGTAACTAACTGACCTTCCTCTGCTGCCAAATGCTCCTGGATGAGCTGGAGTTGCACTGGTTGCCTCCGCCACAACATCCAGAAATGGTAATTTAGTGCCTCAAGGGTGCATCACACACCATAGTAATTGTAAGGAAGAGGGGATTAGGACACACATGGGATCAGCTGTGTGTTTCCATGGCACCTATTGCACATACCTGTATCCTCTCTGCCTGGGGGACAACCTGGTATGGGGACAGGGCAGATCCATGGGTAGCTGGTGGGGGGGGGGGGGCATGTGATGGTACACCACTGCCAGATGGGACGGGGTTCATCCACTATGTTCCCATTGGCCTTGGACTCATGCCCTGTGCCACCACCAACAATGCCAGCTGTCCCATTGCTGCACCTATGTTACCCCTGTGTTCCATTTGCAACTTCAGCAGCCCTCAACCCTACCTGATCCTCCCATCTGTTGCACACATCCATGCCTTGGCAACATGATATCTGGTTGGGGAACATGGGTGGGCACAGCTGTGGGGAGGGAGTTATGGGCAGTGGTGGCTTGTACACATGCAGGGGTAGGCCGACAGCACAAATGTGGGTGCTGACACTGGCCCCCTACAGCCCTGGCCAGGGATCAAAGGGGCTGGGGGTATGGGTGCATATCCAGGGCATCCCCACAGCCCAGCAGGTTCCCTTGGGGCAAGCATCCCCACTCCTCATGCACAAGACAGTGCCTTTGCAGCACCAGCCCTGTGGTGTGGCTGCCATCCGCCACCAGGGGTGCAGCAGCAGCCTCCCCACCTGCTGTGTCTGGACTTTCCTTCTGCTGTGGGCAGCCAAGGATTGGAGCTATAGCATGCATTGCCCATCACCCCACTGTCACCTTTTCCACTATGATTGGTGCATCCACCAGCATGTGTCTTGGCCCAACAGTCCTTTCTCCTGGGCCAGACACATACCTGGGCCATTCAGGGTGAATCTGGACTGTGATGTTGCTCAGCCTCTCCACTTTCCATGCATGTGCAGCTCTCCTTACCTACATAGGTGGAGCTGGATGGCCCTCCAAGTAACCATTGCGAGACACAGGTTGAGATGATCCCCCCCCCCCCCCGGGGTATAGGACCCCCTCGTACCTAATTACAGCATGGGCAAGGAACTTGGATTCTTTGGGGGGGGGAAGTTTTCAGTTTGTCCCACCACTATTTCACTGTTGTTGACCCTCCAAGCAACAGGGGGCTCCTGTATAAGCACCTCGCGGGGCCTGAATGATGGAGTCATCCATGTACGGGTACAATGAGTGGGGCATACATGGGTTCATGCCAACTTGCCGTTCCGCCTGCCTGCCCACCGGTGGGGAGGCCTACACAGGTAAGGCAGTCTAACTTGTCTTGTGTGCCGAACCCATTTTCCAGCCCTTGTGCATACACGGCTAGGCCGTGCTAGGTGCCTGCCGCTATGCTCGCTTTATGCCACATTTTCGTGGCCTACCCATGTAGGCGGCGCATGATTCATGATTTGGACACTTTTATTTAATGGGTATCTTTCTGCGGGTACGGCCTGCCTCGGCGCCTTGTTGAAAACCTGGCCCATTATCAATAACTAGATCTCACTGCATACATTGGGACCTGCTGTAAATAAAAGAAACCTAGCCCAGCTAATGAGCATTGACTACAAAACATGGCACTGCCCTGGTCAGAGGGTCGCAGTGGGTCCATAATCGGGAAAGGAGTCCCAGGAAATGATTCAAGAGGTTTTTGAGAAGGGATGGGAGGAGCAAGAGAAGCAGCATGAGTTTATAAATCACAGGTGGAAGGCAAGAAGGGCATTGTGAAAATCAGCATCTTCTGGCAAAGAGTGTGCAGCAATGAGAAGGAAATCCTGATGGCAAACAGCGGGGTTGGCAGCATGAACGGATAAAAGCAGAGACCAAAGACTCATAAAATAGATCAGCAATCGCAGACCAACACCCGAGATAGCTGCTGCAGCTAATTGCAGACACAGACGAAGTGATGTTAACACAGAATCACAGCAGCAATACACTAATGAATGGTTGTGGCAGTCTGTGCTTGCGATCAGACTAATAGTGGACTATACTGTATATCATATTAGGAAGAAGGAGACCACACTTTATATGCCGCATCAATTTACTGCTACTGAGGTAGCAATTTGTGCCAGCATGGAGTTGCAGTTTCCAAACTCTGTGAAATGCCCAAAACTGTTGCAGCGCTTCCATTTGCACAGTGGGTCTGAGGTCTTTGCTGTGCCACAACTAACTCTGTAATTTCCCTAAGTATAGGAGAGAGACCATAGATAGGAGCGTCAACCAAATTTGAAAGGTAGAATTAAACAGCCCAGTCTAAAGAGAAGATGAGACAGTGCAAGGAAGATGTATCATTGCAGCAACTTCACGATGAATGCAGCAACATAATATTTCAAGAAGGTGGACTGTGCAAGAAAGATGTCAGAGTACGACAATGTCATGATGCTATATCAGGAGAAGGGCTTATATCATTGCTCAGTGCTTAAGGTCATAAGAAGATTCTAGCATAGTATTAGTATATCTCTGGAGAGCTTATATAAAGGAATATGAACTATAGCATAGTGACTGAACATAAATACAAGAAGTTACCAAGAAAAGGTATTTAACATGGCATGTGGCAAAAATGTGAGCAAGGATAAACAAGAAGGGAGCAGAAACAAAACAAAACAAAAAAACAATTGCATGCTGATGAGCTAAGAAAGAAAAAGCGCACAGAAGAAACATCCTAGCCACTTGAAACTGAAAGCGCATCAAGGCTTGCAATGAAAAAGACATGCTGCAGGGAAAAGGGGAGAGCAAGAGTGCAATGCTCTGAATATGTGATTATGCAGAACCCAAGTAGAGGAAGCAGAAAAGAGAAAGAAAACGGAGACCGAAAAGTTACGAAACAGCGAAAGCAAGTCTGAGTTCCAAGCATTGTTGATTACCACGTGGACAGCCTTGGACCGGAAGAATCAACTACAATGGCTGGAAAGAATAATGACGCCAGAGAGGCAGGCGTACAAGATCTGGCCAGTGGAGTGAGAGCTGTGGTGGCAGTCCATGGAGCGGGATGCCTACATGCAGTCATCACGGAACTGGAGAGGCAGAGAACTGATGATGACAGATCTGCAAATGATCATTCTTCCAAACCCAGGAAAGAGGCATAAGGAAACAACACGCCCACTGACATATCATGAGGGGAGTATTATGTTAACACAAAAAATTGATAATATGCACTCAGCACCAAGAAACAATGGGGTAAGGGAGATTGAATAGGACACAAACTGCAAACATAATAAGGAGATAATGTAAAAGAGAACAGGACTGCAAAACAAGTATAGGGAGCAAAGGGAGGAGAAAAGACAGAAATGGGGTGGGGGGGATCATGACCACACTAGCCAAAATTATGCTGATGTTGTCAGAAAAGAAAGCAGAGAGAGAACAGATGGGCTCAAAAGGAGAAATGACAAGACTAGCACAAAAAAGGTTTGGGTGGGGTGAAGTGGAATCTCACAAAGGGGTGTCACACCAGATCAGTGGTTCACAACTCTGTGCTGGTGTATGCCCCAGGCCAGTCACGTTTTCAGGATATCCACAATGAATATGCATTAGAGATTTGCATAAAGAAGAGGACCACCAGGACAGGGATGATTACCACTGATGGCAACCAGTCATCAGAAAATATGCTGCCAGCATTTTAGCTTGCCAGGAAGTCTGCGTTGGAGGGGGCGGAAGGGGCAGATAACAGACAACCTGAAAGCTTGGGAAGCCCTGAGAACAATGGCACTCTAGGCGATGTCCTAGTTTGCCTATTGGGTCATGTCTTCCCCGAGTTCATACAATTCAAAAACTGATGACCAATGAAACAAAGGGGTATGTTTACTAAAACCCCGCTAATGTGCGGGCTGCGGTAGTGTGCGGATGACATATAAGGAGTGGGCGTTCCGTCCTGAGAAAGAAAATCCGGAATTTACATATGCGCTAAGGTGCGCGGCGCCCATATGCGCCCCGCACATTAGCGTGTGAGATAGCTGCGCGGGAGGCATAAGTGGCGCGCTGATGTGCACACAGAAAAGCAGAGCCACAGCACAATGGTCAAGGCACTTACCCATGGTACAGGGATCAGGGGTTTGATCCCCCACAGTGCCCAATGAAGACAGCTGGCCAAGGCATTAATTTATGAGGCAGTTAAATAATGGGCAGCGGCAGGCTGATGGGCATAAGGTGGTGGGCTAATCTTTTTGGAGGCATGTTAATACTAGGCGGCATAAGTGGCGCGCTGATGTTCAAGCAGAACATAAGAGACACAGCACAATGGTTAGAACACTGACCAATGGTGCAGAGATCAGGGGTTCAATCCCCACAATGTAGATGGCTGGCTGAGGCATTACTTTAGGAGCTAGTCTAATATTGTGCTGCATAAAGCAGCACGCTGATGGGCATTAGGTGGCATGCTATTGATTAAGGAGCCATTTTAATATTGGGCGGCATAAGGCGGTGCACTAATGTGCAAGCACAGGGACAAAACCACAGCACAATGGTTAAGACACTGACCAATGGTGCAGGGATCAAGGGTTCAATCCCCCACAGTGCCCAATGAACAAGGCTGGCTGAGGCATTACATATTATGAGGAAGATTGCTTTTGGAGTCATTTTATGTTTATTTTAATTATCACTACTAGCAAACGCACTCTCAAAGCGTGTTAACATAAGGTGCCCTATAAGGCACATTTTAAAGTGCACTGTCCGCAAAGGCACCCTAGAATGTTGCTTATAGGGCGCTTTAGAGGGTGCCGTATGAGGTATCGTAAGGTCAGAGTACTGTTTTTTATGGCAGCACTGTGCAGTTTAAGGAATGAAAAGCATAAGTAGGTGCGCTGACAGGCAAGGAGGAGCAGCAGTCCAGCACAATGGCTAAGGCACTGACTGCTGAGACAGGGGTCATGAATTGACTCCCCAGGGTGCCTAATACGTAAGGCTGGCTGTGGCATCATCTTTGCAATGTACATATTTTTTCCTGCAGCACTTTATTTTTATTTTAGTAATTGCTGCCAGCAAACACGCCCTCACGTGCTGTAAGTGAAGGTGCCGTATAAGGCACCCTATAAGGCACTCCATAGGGCACATTATAAAGTGCACTGTCCGCCACGGCACCCTAAAATGTCCCCTATAGGGCACCCTATAAGTTGCGTCACAGGATAATGTATAGTGCACCTTATATGGACGGGAACCATAAGGTGCCCTATAGGGCGCCCTATAAAGCACCCTCAGAGGCACCTTATGGGTACAGTACACTGAGGGTATTTTTGCTGGCAGCAAAAATGTACATTAAAAAGAGATAATGCTTTGGGCAGCCCTATCAAATAACCCCACTGTGGGTTTGAACCCATGACCTCTGTCTTCACAGGCAGTGAAGTAACCAGTGGGCTACAGCTACTAACAAGCCCATGGCTGGCTGTAGAGAGCCTGCATGTCACCACACACACACAGTCTGTTGTGGTCACCAGGATAGGTGCACATGCAAATCAGCTGTCCAAAGATGAACACAGGATGGGGTATGCACCCCCACAGCACCTCGGCCTGGTAGGGGGTACTGACCGTGTGTTTTACTGGCACAGAGTAGCTACACACCGTCACATTGTGCGGGTAATGTGCTCACCCTGAGGGTGCAATGAGGCGCCCAGGACCAGGTCCACAACACCTCCCATGGCTGAAAGAGGCCATGCCAGAGGTCCAAAGCAGTGTTAATGTGCAAGATAGGTAGTTTCTGCACAAACACCTTGGATATCTCTGTCTGTCTTAATCAGGTGTAGCCCCCATGGACCCCCAGGTGGGCCATGCACCACCACCCACCAGGGCCGAAGGTGGCAAACAGGGTCTCCTATCAATAGATCCACATTCTATCTCCCTGCAAAGGTGGCAGTAGAGGGGAGGCTATCAACCCCAGTCCTGCTGAGGAACAGACACCCCACAGGGCAGTCAATACAGCTCTATACACATTAATAACACAATAGCAGACAGACATTAGGCCTGGATACAGAAAGCTGCACCCCCACCACTATCTTATATTCTCCTGCAGCAAGTCATCAGCCACTGCACCCTACAAGCCACTCCATCAAGACACATACCAGCTGCAAACAGTCTGCTAGTTAGTCAATAGTGCATGTTCCCAGTGGAGATGCATGCACCCAGAACTGGGATGTCAGCATACACAGCAGGCAGATAAATCAGTGACTGGGCCCCAAAAGGAAACCCATATCTATCACATGAGAGAAATACTATATAGCACTATGGGGGTGCCTAGCCATGCTGTGGTCACTGCACAGTCAGGGTGAGAGTGATCTCTCAGCAGGACATACTGAGGTCATCCTTTCTGTGTAGGAGGTGGCCGGGCACTAAAATGTCCCAGTCAGTGCTCTATGCAGATGCACCCTGGCCAGGCCACCCTGTCCGGCCTATACCCATGGTACCTTGCTCTTCATTATGCACATTGGCAGCCCAAAACTGGCAACATTGCTGGCAGTGTGGCCTGTGGAAGGTGTTTGCAGCCACCACACACTGGATAGACAGACCGCCACCCCCACACCTATGCCAGCATTGTGCTACTATAGAGGAGTTCAGCAGCCATACCCACCACACCAGTCCTGGGCACAGTACAGGCATGGATATGGTACGCAATACTGTTGGGGGTCACTCCCCAGGGGGGTAAACACTGTCAGAGACCAGACCTGCAGCACACACTGCAGACATCAGAATGATTGATATGGTGGAGCTCAATGAGCAAACTGTGCTTAACGTAGGACTTGCTATCTGCCAGTTATCATAGGAAACGTTTGATAGCTGTGCACCATATACCCAGGTGTAGGGTGGCATTGCTAAGGTATGCAAGTGCTAGTATTGGGAGATACAGACAGAGCCCAATGTCCTGCCTATCCAGGAGGCATTGGCCAATGGGGCCTGTGGGTGTGGGTGTGGGTGTGTCTGGCCCTGTTGGCTGCTGCTTTATGGCAGAGTTTCCCAACTCCAGTCCTAGTGTTCCAGACACTGTTCGGGTTTTCATGCTGTTCCTCATAAATATGCATGAGCTACATTTGCATACCATGGGGGTGGTGCACAGATATGCAGCACAGGCATCTTTAGTAGAGGCAGCATGGAACCTGAATGGTGTGGGGCCCTCCAGGAATGCATTTGGGAGACTCTGCTCTAGGTACTGCGGCTGTTTATGGTGTCTGTGTTTGGTGTGGTAAAATATAGGCGTATTAACCATGCGTAGGTTCTCAGCAATAAAGGTTTGTCCTTACTATCACGGTTTAGTTGTGGGAAAAATATGTGGACAGGATTGGCAGTAGCCCCAGCTGGCCTTTGAACCTGTGACCTTCTGTTCTTGCACACACTGTCTGTGTGCACTGCACCACTGTGTTGCCACAGATATGCTGCATTCCCTGGGGAGTCCATGACTGTACATCCAACAGAGCCTGTCTTGCGGTAGACGGTGCCAGCCTGCACAGGCCTAGGCCACTGTCTACTGTAGCTTGCAGCCACTGCCCCCTCCACCACCTGTACCCTTCCGCCAACATGCAGACATGTCCTTATCTGGGACAAAACATATGACCTGATTGAATGGTAGCACTCCAGGACTGAATCTGGGTGACTCGGCTGTAGTATTGCCCATTGTTATGGTTTGGGTGTGGTGTAGGTTAAAATATGGGTGTTTGAACCATGCTTATGTTCCCTGCAATACAGAAGTGTCTTTACTATCACTGTTTAGTGGTGGTTAAAACTGTGGAGACTGGGTTGGCAGGAGCCCCAGCTGGGATTTGAACCTGTGACCTTCTGGTCTTACAGGCACTGGCTGTTTCTGTTGCACCACACTGTGGCCACAAAGACAGTGCTGTCCCTGGAGATAGGCAACCTGGCCTGACGAGTCAGAATGCCTGCTCTGCACAATATTACTGTGGGCTCATTTACCTTGTATGGAGACAAAACTGCAAATAAACCGCACAAATGACCTCAGAAAAAGGGGCAAACACCCATATCCAAGCTGGGCAACAGTGATATCACTGGGCAACATTAAACAACACTCCCAGGAAAGCTCCAATAAACTGAAATGATTTTTGAAAGGGTCTACGGAGCGTAGACCCTTCCAAAAATCATTTCCTTTTTTTGGAGCTTTTCCTGGGAGTGTTTTTTATTGTTGCCCATTGCTATCACTGTTGCCCAGATGACTTATATTTTTTAAAATATTTCTTGTGGTCATTTTAATGTTTTATTTGACATTTTGTTCTGTGCACATGTATCACACTGCTCACGTTTTGCAGTTTTCCCCGGTTTTGCTGTACATTGCTGACGTAAATGGTTTCTCTTCCCTTTAAATAGGCTCTAACGCGAGGTTTTCACTCGCGGTATTTTTTGGACAGAAATTCAGCCTCGCTCCTGTGCGGAGAGCCTCTCCCCTCCCACTCTCCACCCATTGACCCCGTCCCCCGCCCCTCGGGAGCCTTCCTCCGCCCTCGAAATGCCTTTCCACGCCTCTATCGCACATCAGCGCGCCGCACACTTTTGCGGGCGGCGCACACGTGTGCGGGCGGCGCGCACGTGTGCGGGGCACCAAAAACGCACTATCAGCATGCGCTAAGGTACCTTAGCACACGCTCAAGTGCGCCCCGCACAATTGCGCGGTTTAGTAAACATACCCCAAATATTTTTTGAGTTCTTATTTACATCTTGAGCAACTGTTTCCTTCTCCCACATTTTGGGGGAGCCTATTCTACCATAAGGGGCCAGATATGGGAAAGAAGATGCACACATGGGTTATTTAGGTCTGCATTTCTACTGATGTTTTTGGAACAGAAGGAATTGAAAGTGAGAATCATATATTCTGTGCACAAACGTGGGAAAGTTGGCAGCATCCTTGAGATGCCCATTAATTCTGAGTGCATTCGTTGACATCATGTAAAGATCTTCATATATGAACTTTTTAATTATGTGACCCTGTCTATTAATCAGGGTTGACAGAACAAAGAAGTTGATTTAACACTCAGTCTAAATCGGCACCTCTAATAAAATATTGTATAAAGGAAGACTATGCTTTTGATCAATTGTGATGGCAGGTACTTGATCTTTGTTAATCTCAGTGGCAGGGAGGAGATAGAGATAGCTTGCTAAATTATAAAGAACAGTTATGAATTTATACTCTGAACAGTTATCTGAATGGTGTTAGCACTGAGGTTCAATGGATGTCATTAATTTAGGAGAGTTCACTAATTCAAGAGTTTTTAATGCAGTTCACTCAATGACTTTGTCAAGATTGACAGCATAGGTCATGTGATAGTTTTAAATAAAGAACACTGATGTCTTTCTACTGAATTTTTAGGAAGACTCAGCATGAAGGATTATGTTCCTGAGAAATTTTTAAAACAGTTACAGAACAGCCCCTAAAGCAAAAGATGATCGAAACATGATGACATGTAAGCCTGGAACAAATGTAATGGAATTAACATAGAAACATAGAAACATGATGACAGAAAAAGACCACATGGCCTATCTAGTCTGTCCTTCCATATCAACAACTACAACAGTCCCCTTTTTATCTTTAGAGATCCTCTGTGTTGGTCCCATGCTTTTTTGAATTCAGTTACTGTCCTCATCTCCACCACCTCCACTGGGAGACTATTCCATGGATCCACTACTCTTTCCGTAAAGAAATATTTCCGCATATCACTCCTGAATCTATGTCCCTTCACCCTCATCCCATGTCCCCTCGTAGCAGAACTTGCTTTCAATTGAAAGAGGCTCTCTCCCTGAACATTTATGCCACGGAGGTATTTAAACATCTCAATCATATCACCTCTATCCCGCCTTTCCTCTAAGGTGTACATATTAAGATCCTTAAGTCTGTCCTCATATGCTTTATAATGAAGCCCACTAATCATTTTTTTAGCCACCCTCTGCACCGACTCCATCCTGTTCACATCCTTTTGAAGGTGCGGTCTCCAGAATTGCACACTATACTCCAAATGAGGTTGCACCAAAGACTTATACAGAGGCATTATCACCTCCTTTTTTCTGCTAGCCATTCCTCTTCGTATGCACCCAAGCATCCTTCTAGCTTTTGCCATCGCCTTTTCTACCTGTTTAGCTACTTTAAGATCATCAGACACAACCACGCCTAGGTCCCGCTCTTCTTTAGTGGACAAAAGTACTTCACCCCCTATACTGTATTGCTCCCTTGGATTGCTGCAGCCCAAATGCATGACCTTACATTTTTTAACATTAAATCCCAGCTGCCGAATTCTAGACCATTCTTCAAGCTTAGCTAGATCCCTCCTCATGTTATCTACACCTTCCTGGGTGTCTACTCTATTGCAGATTTTGGTATCATCCGCAAAGAGGCAAACCTTACCCGACAGCCCTTCCGCTATATCACTAACAAAGATGTTAAAAAGAATCGGACCAAGGACAGATCCCTGGGGCACACCACTGGTAACATCCTTCTCCTCAGAGTGAGCTCCATTTACTTGTACTCTTTGTCGCCTCCCACCCAACCAATTTCTAACCCAAGCAGTAACTTTAGGGTCCATCCCTAGGGTGCTCAGTTTGTTTATAAGTCACCTGTGAGGAACAGTGTCAAAGGCTTTACTGAAATCTAAATACACCACATTTAGAGCTCTCCCTCGGTCCAACTCCCTGGTCACCCAGTCAAAGAAATCAATCAGATTTGTCTGGCAAGACCTGCCTCTGGTTAATCCATGCTGCCTCGGATCCTGTAATCCGCTGGACTCCAGAAACCTCACTATTTTCTTTTTCAGCAGTGTTTCCAATAATTTACTCACCATCAAAGTTAAACTAACAGGCCTGTAGTTTTCAACCACATCCTTACTTCCGCTTTTGTGTAAAGGCACCACATGAGCCTCTCTCCAGTCCTTTGGCACCACTCCCGATTCCATCGAGGCATTGAAAAGGTCAGTCAGTGGGGTTGCTAGAACGTCCCCAAGTTCCCTCAGTATTCTAGGGTGTATCCCATCCAGTCCCATCGCTTTGTCTACTTTAAGTTTATTTATTTAGCATACATTTGTATACCGCTGCTTCCAGCGATCAGTAGCGGTTTGATTACAGATATGAATTTGTCAATCATGACAGGAATTTTTGTGGTATACACACATTGATTTGAAGGGAGAAGCACAGCGCACGATGAAAGGACTTACGGAGAGGAATCAGAATTTACATATGCACATATTTACATATTTACATAACTGCAACCATGTTTCATTGGGAGGTTGAGCTAGTTTCTCACGAGCACAGTCTTCTGAAAATTGTTCAAGATGTCTCTCACTTCTGTTCCTATTTGTGGGTGTTTTCTGTGGTCCTGCTCCTGTTCTTTATCTGTGAACACAGAGCAAAAATATTTGTTAAGCAATTCCGCTTTATCCTTATCAGCTTCTACATATTCCTCCCCTGCACCCTTGAGTCTGACAATACCACTTTTGCCCTTCCTCTTCTCACTAATATATCTGAAAAATGAGCTAACCAGACCCTATGGGGGTCATCCCAAAGTACAAATAGTGGGGATGTATGTTTGGTTTGGACGTACATCCCCTGCTATTTTCTGGGGGCCAATTCTGGTTCCAAAGCTCCCCGCACATACAGAGGAGATGTGCGGGAACCTCTGGATGGGGGCAGGAGGGGAAGGGCCGGAGGTAGATCGTGTGTAGTGCAGAGGTGGGACCTCGGATGTACAGGGCCGATTCCAGTCATGGCCCTATATGTCTGGGGCAACAAGGATGGCCAGGTAACTTATTCCATCTCCAAGGTACGGCTCCCACCACATCTAACCCTCCCAATCCTCCAGCGTGGAGCCTCAGTGCCATGGCTTCACATTGCCATGGCACTGGGATACCATGCAGGAGCCCCAGTTCCCCACACCGGATTAAAGGTCCTGTTCCCCACCAGGGGTCCAGCTGCAGGGAACCTCCCACTGCCACTCACCTGTGCTGAGGGATCCTCCGCTGCTGATCCTTTCCCTTGGGGTGACTTATTCCAGTCACCTAAGGGAAGCGATCGGCAGCAGAGGACTCCTCAACGCAGGTGAGTGGCAGCAGGAGGTTCCCTGCAGCCTGACCCCAGCCTTGGCAGGCCCTATCACAGTCGGGTGGCAGGGAACAGGACCTCTAATGCGGTGCAGGGAACTGGGGCTCCTGTATGGCATCCCAGTGCCATAGCAATGAGACGCCACGGCACCGAGGCTCCACGCAGGAGAATTGGGAGGGTTGGACATCGTGGGAGTCATACGTGCAGCGGGACAGAATTGGAGCCTGTCCAGCCCATCTAGGCCCTTTGCCCCAATTCTGCTTCCGCAGGAACATCTAGCTCCCGCGGATGCAGAATCGGGTGCAAATACAGTTGCCCAGATTTTTGATGTCTGGATGGGACCAGACATGCCCCGATCAGAATGGGGCCCAATGCAAATAAAAATAGTATCACAAATAAGTCCCTGGAATACACTGACTTAAATAATGGACTGACAATTAGATATGGAAGGAGAAGTATGAGGAAAGATAAGAACATAAGAACATAACAAATGTCATACTGGGTCAGACCAAGGTCCATCAAGCCCAGTACCCTGTTTCCAACAGTAGCCAATCTAGGTCACAAGTACCTAACAGTTTCCCCAAAAGACACAGGTTCCACAGTGCTTGTATTGGGGCAAGCATTGGATATCCTGGGTCCCCTTTAATAATGGTTTATGGACCTTGTCTTCAAGAACTTGTCCAAACCTTTTTTAAAACTGGTTACACTGACAGCTTTTACTACATCCTCCGGTAACAAATTCCAGAGTTTGATCTTAGAACCCTCCATGATATAAGACAGGTCCACATTAATAATTCTAAAACTATTTTAAAATAATCATAAGATTAGTGGGCATGTGTTCAGTGTTCAGTTTTGGAGACCATACCTTACAAAGGATATAAAAAAGTTTGAAATAGTTCAGGGGAAGGTGGCCAAGATGATATGGGGCCTGCTCCAAAAAGCAAAAACACATGAAGACCTAAATATGTATAGCCTAGAGACAGGGGGATATAATTTAGACATTTAAATACTTCAAGGGTATTAATGAATAAACTTTTTTCAAAGACAGGGAAGCTGTAGAACCAGATGACATGAAATGAAGCTGCAAGGAGGTAAACTTATAACCAACATCAGGAAATACTTTTTCACGGAAAGGGTGGTGGATGCCTGGAATGCCCGGCCAAAGGAGGTGGTCGGAGCAAAAACAGTGATGGAATTCAAAAAGGCATGGGACAGACACAGAGGATCACTACATAGCAAGAGGATGGACTCAAAGGAAAAGTAAATAACTTCGAAAATAGAGAGGGACAACCTACCTGGAGCGGCAGGTACAACCTTAACCAAAGCAGCAGGGCAACTCTACAACTCTAACCACTTGATTGGGCAGACTAGATGTACCCTGCCGATCTTTATCTGCCCTCATCACTATGCTACTATGTTATATTTGGATTGACATGTTAAAGTAGAATAGATTGATTTTGGAAATGTGACACTTCAGTCCCTAGATACTGGATTGTTTATAGCCTGGCAAACCTATAGCTTAAACACATGACAGTTTTGCTGAAATTTGTCAACTTTTTCTGTTCTTTAACAAAAGGTAGAAACGTAGTCTTCTGAAATTCTATGTACTTCTTAAGTATTTCAAGACAAGATCATTTCAGCTATTCAGTGAATAATGGTAGCAAACAGAGGAGAATGATATTGTAAGCATAAAACTACTGTAACTGCCAGAAATGAAAAACAGTAAACAATAACTTCAATTAAACATGGGAAAGTTGTTTATTAACCTTGACTTGCTCAATAACTAGCAAATGGCTACGATACAAAGAAAAGAGGACATTGTGTACTGTATCTTTATTCACTGCAGACATATCAGCATAAGAAGAAATAAATTAGCATAATCTTTCAGCACAGCAGTGAAGCATATCAGGCTCGTCTGAAGATAAAACATTTGAGGTTAATTAAAATGCATGTTCAGCTTGAAGGATTAATAAGAACATGGCACATTAATATAAGCTAATATTATAATGTAGTTAGTGCCTGCATTTAAAAAGCTTTACATGCACAATACCCAAGGCATGTTACAAGATCGGACTTGGTGCACATTTAATTTATTCAGTAAGGTAAAGTGTGTGGTTGAGTCGTATTAGCCCACTTGAAGATGCAGGCGAGAACATGTCATTAGATTTGATACATCTATTCATGAGAAAATAGCACAGTTAGATAGGGCTTAAAAAGTGCAGAGTCTGCTGGATGTGAAGTTATCTGCTTATGCCTTTATGAGTGAAGGACTAGCTTAGGGATTAATACAGTGGGCTAGGAAGCGGTGAAACAGGCCTTCAAACCCCACTGACACTACTCATGACGAGCGATGTGATGCATTAGTAGGGCATGTCAATTTTAGGGGTCGATTTTTCTTTTTCCAAGCTTTGCAAACTACGTGATCAAATTATGCAGTTTTGCTCGGTGAATCTAAAGATATCTTCAAAAACTGCTTAAAGTGAGTCTGACTACTACTACTGAGCATTTGTATAGCGCTACAAGACATTCACAGCGCTGCACAGACACATGTAAGAGACGGTCCCTGCTCATCAGAGCTTACAATCTAGTCAAGACAGACAACACGTAGCGGCAGACGTGGGATATTTCTGGGGGAATGGTAAGGAAACACAAAGGAGATCAGGTGAGTCAAGATCCCAAAGCTGCAGCAAAGAGGTGAGTTTTCAGCCTGCATTTGAAAAGGGTCAGAGAGGGTGCCTGACGTACACACTAAGGAATAAGGAGCAGCAAAGTGAAAGTAGCGAAGTCTGGAGTTAGCAATAGAAGAGAAGGGCACAAATGGAAGTGATTTGGAGGAACTGCAAAATGAATGCACTCATAAGTCAGCAGGAGAAGTTTGAGCTGGATGCAGAAATGGATAGGGAGCCAATGAAACGACTTTAGAAGAGGTGTAATATGAGCATGACAAGCCTGGCGGAAGATTTGCTGCGCAATGTTACCTACGTCAAATCACAGTTGAAATATGTGGAAAATAAGTAATATTCAGAGTGGAAGAGTAGCCTAGTGGTTAGAACACTGGCTTGGTAACCAAGCAACCAGGGTTCTATTTCCACTAGCATTCCTTGTGGCCTTGGGCAAGTCACTTAACCCTCCATTTACCTCAGAAGAAAGGCCTGGCAATCTACTTCCAGTGACACTGCCAAGAAAACCCAGGAGCTTCTGGGTCACCAGGAGTCAGGACTGACTCAAAGGCACACATTGCATTTGCAAGTAATATTTATTTGAATGTACAAATAGTCTGAACAACATCTGTAACCACATAATTGTCTTTAAAATGTCATTTATGCAGTCAATTTAATGTTATTTAACAAAATTCACCAAAGAAACCATATCTTGTTTTGCTTCTGTTTTGGCTCATGAGCTCCCTGTTGACCATCTGAGCCCTAATATAATGTTCCCTCCTCTCTTAATTGTACCCATGACCAGCAGCATCGGTTGTCATTTTTACACACCTTTGTACAGACTGGGTGTGTGATGGCCAGTCTGGAACCACCATGGGCTTGCTCAGAAATGCCTTGATCTCTGCTGTTGTCATGGTACAAGTAAGAGGAGGCTCATAGACTGTGGAGCTCCAGTCAAGTAATTGGGTGAGTGTAGTTGCCTCAGTGTTGATGGATGGTGTTTTTCTAGGTCTCACACTGCTGTCTCCAAGCTGAGTCTTCTCATCTCTTTCACCTCTGATCTTCAGCATCTTCTCCACTGCATCTCCTCTCTCCTGTTCCTCTTCACTGCACAACATAGCTTGCAGAACAGACTCGCTGTAACCATTCCAAGCTGAGCTTCTCACTGTAGGCATGACTATCTTCCTTACCTCTTCACTCTGTTCTTTCAACAGTTGCAGCTGGCAAAGGAAATGCCTGGGACCTTTGTATCCAATTGCTATTTATTTTTATAGTGAACTAGCAAAATTGCTTAACAAATATTTCTGTTCTGTGTTCACAGAAGAAGGGCCGGGAGCACGACCTCAGAAAACACCCACAAACAGAAACAGAAGCGACGGGAATCTCGAACAATTTTCAGAAGACAGTGTTCGTGAGAAACTAGCTCAACTAAAAGTAGACAAAGCGATGGGACCGGATAGAATACATCCAAGAATACTGAGGGAACTTGGGGACATTCTAGCAGCTTCACTGACTGATTTTTTCAATGCCTCTTTGAAGTCGGGAGTGGTGCCAGAGGACTGGAGAGAAGCCATGTGGTCCCTTTGCGCAAAAAGCAGAAGTAAAGATGTGGTTGAAAACTACAGGCCAGTTAGTTTAACCTCGGTGGTGAGTAAATTATTGGAAACGCTGCCGAAAAATAAAATAGTGAGGTTTCTGGAGTACAGCGGATTACTGGATCCGAGGCAGCATGCATTCACCAGAAGCAGGTCTTTTCAGGCAAATCTGATTGATTTCTTTGGGTGATCAAGGAGCTGGATTGAGGGAGAGCCCTATATGTGGTGTATTTACATTTCAGTAAAGCCTTTGACACCGTTCCACACAGGTGACTTATATCCAATTGAGCACCCTAGGGATGAACCCTAAAGTTACTACTTGGGCTAGAAATAGGTTGAGTGGGGGGTGATAAAGGATAAAGGCAAATGGAGCCCACTCTCAGGAGAAGGAGTTATTAGTGGAGTGCTGCTGGGATCTGTCCCTGGTCAGATTCTTTTTAACATCTTTGTTAGTGATATAGCGGAAGGGCTGTCGGGTAAGGTTTGCCTCTTTGAGGATGATACCAAAATCTGCAATAGAGCAGACACCCAGGAAGGTGTAGAAAACATGAGGAAGGATCTAGCTAAGTTTGAAGGATAGTCTAGAATTTGGCAGCTGAGATTTAATGCTAAAAATGCAGGGTCATGCATTTGGGCTGCAAAAATCCAATGGAGCAGTACAGTGTAGGAGGTGAAGTACTTCTGTCCACAAAAGAAGAGCGGGACCTGGGCGTAATTTTGTCTGATGATCTTAAAGTAGCTAAGCAGGTAGAAAAGGCGATGGTGAAAGCTAGAAGGATGCTTGGGTGCATACGGGGAGGAATGGCCAGCAGAAGAAAGGAGGTGATAGTGCCTGTGTATATTTTTTTAGTGTGACCTCATTTGGAGTATTGTGTGCAATTCTGGAGACCGCACCTTCAAAAGGATATAAACAGGTTGGAGTTGGTGCAGAGGGTGGCTACTAAAATATTTAGTGGTCTTCATTATATAGCATATGAGGACTGACTTAAGGATCTTAATATGCATGCTTTAGAGGAAAGGCGGGACAGAGGAGATGTGATTGAGATGTTTAAATACCTCGGTGTCATAAATGCACAGGAGGAGAGCCTCTTTTAATTGAAAGCAAGCTCTGCTATGAGGGGACAAAGGATGAGGGTGAAAGAGGATAGACTCAGGAGTAATATGCGGAAATATTTCTTTATGGAAAGAGTGGTGGATGCATTAAAAAGGAGGACGCCATCGGGCGCAAAGCTGCACGCCGGGGATCACGCTGGGCCATCTGCCCTTTAAAAAGGAGGGTGCCATCAGGCGCACCCACACCTGGCAGGGCCTCGCCAGAGGGCCCTTTGGCGTGGCCCTTAGGTGGGGACCAAAGGCGCCCTGGCATGATCCGTCAAACCCAGCACCAGCAGATCACCTGGGAAGCATCAAGGAGCAGAGCAGGAACAAAAGCTTCTCCACACCTCGCCTCCTGACCCCAACCAGCTCCCATACGAAGTAAGCACCCACCAATGCTACCTACAGCCTAGTGACTCCATTGCTACCCATCGCTCCCTCACTATCACTACCCCATTACCTGCAATTAACTCTTGTTGCATTGAATTTGCTACCCATTGCTAGCATTCAACTTGCTACCCATTACTTGCACTGATCTGTGCTGCACAGGCTATAGTCTCCCCACTACCCATTGCTTGTATTTTAACCTATATTGCATAGCATGTAGTCCCCACTTGTAACTCAACTTATACTGCATAGTGTGTAGAATCCTTAGCCATCTCATTGCTTGTAAAATAACATACGCTGCCTAGCCCCCACTACTTCTTTGCTATGGCCCCACATCACATTGTCCTTCTCTTCCTCATACTCCCCAACTGCCTCCCCTCCTACCAGCACCCTCACTCCTGTCCCCCCTACTCTCCCTCTACCTTCCTCACTTCTCCCTCCTTTCTGTCTTCTAATCTAGCATCTGCTCTTGAGCTTCAGCACAACCTCCCCCTCATTCAACCAGCCCCTCTCTCTCTAAGGCAACCCCACCCTCGCTTCCGCCGTACCGCCTCCGCTTTACCCCGCTCTCTACTACTCCTTCTCCTTCTCTCATCAGGTAATATCAACCCCAGCCCTGGTCCCCCTCAATTTCCTTCTCACTCTAAGAAGAGTTCATCACGTAACTTATCTAATCTCATCCACATCCCTTTCCTTTTCCCTTCCACCCTCCCTAACTCATGCCCCAATCACTCATCCAGAGATATCAACCCCAACCCTATCCTATTTAGAGTTCTGTCTCACTCTAAGAAGAGATCATCACGTAACCTATCTAATATCATCAATATCCCCCTCCATTCTCCTTTCACTTCCCCTCCCTCATGTCCCTCATGGAGGGCACACTCATCCAGAGACACCCACCTGTACCCTGACCCCTCTAGATCTCCGTATTACTCTGGAAATAGATCCTCATGTAACGGCCCCCCTAGACCGCTGTCTCACTCTGAAAAGAAATCCTCATGTAACTTGTCCAACCTTATCCATATCCCTCTCCTTTCCCCCTCCACTCTTCCATTCTCATGTGCCCTATGGAACACATGCTCAGTCTCTAACAAACTTGTTTTTACTCATGATCTCTTTTTCTCTAATGCACTACATCTTCTTGCCCTAACTGAGACCTGGCTCTTTCCAGATGATACCGCAACCACTGCTGCTCTCTACCATGGGGGCTACCAGTTGTCCCATACACTTCAATCCACTGGCTGCAGTGGGGGTGTTGGGCTTCTACTTTCTCCCACTTGCCAATTCCAACCCCTCCTGCTGCCTCAGTCATATTCCTCCCTCTCTTTTGAAGTCCACTCCATTCGCCTCCTCACACCACTTCCCCTTCGTGTAGCTGTTATCTATCGCCCAACCAACAAATCCGCATCTACCTTCCTTACCGACTTCGACTCCTGGCTTTCCGTCTTTCTTGATCCCTCTTCCCCCACTCTTATTCTTGGTGATTTTAACATTCACGTCGATAACCCCTCCGATCCCCATGCTTTAAAGTTCCTTGCCCTCACCTCCTCGTTTGACCTCCAACTTTGTTCCACCCACCTGCACGGCCACTGCCTTGACCTGATACTCTTCTCTAATTCCTCTCCCTCAAACTTCCGCAACTCAATCCTTCCCTCATCTGACTATCACCTTTTAACCTCAAACCTCCTCTTCCGCTGTCTCAACCTCGTCCTGTCTCCTCCAACCTATTTAGAAACCTTCATAATATTGATCCCTTGACTCTCTCCTCCACCATTTCACCATCTCTTTCCTCCATTATGTCCTCCAGGTCCGTCAACGAGGCAGTAACCTCTTATAATGCTGCACTATCCTCGGCTCTTGACACTCTTGTCCCACCCACCCCACATCCTGTCAGATGTTCTGCTCTCCAGCCCTGGCTTTCATCCACAACCTGCTATTTATGCACCTGTGCCCGTTCTGCTAATGTGCTTGGACCAAATCCCACTTCCCGGAAGACCTTCTACACTTCAAATTCATGCTTGGCTCCTTCCAGTCAGCCATAGCACTTGCCAAACAAGAATACTACATCCATCTGATTAACTCCCTTGCCTCTGATCCTCGCCGCCTCTTTAACACCCTCAATTCTCTCCTCAAGGTGCCCCCTCCCCCGGTCCCACCCTCCCTTTCTGCCCAAACCCTAGCCGACTACTTCCATGACAAAATCCACAAGATTACTCTCCAATTCCACACTTCCTCATCTACCTCCCCTTCCCCAATTCTCCCCCCATCCATACTTCCTCTGCTACCCTCTCCTCCTTCCCCATGATCTCGAAAGAGGAAACCACACTCCTTCTTTCCTCCTCCAAACCCACCACCTGTTCCTCTGACCCTATCCCCACCCATCTCCTACACCCCATCTCCCCCACCATTGTCCCCTCCATCTCTCATATCCTCAACCTTTCACTCTCCACTGCAACTGTCCCCGTAGACTTCAAACATGCTGTTGTCACACCTCTCCTCAAGAAACCCTCACTCGATCCCACCTGTCCCTCTAACTATCGACCCATCTCCCTCCTTCCCTTCATATCTAAACTACTAGAACGAGCAGTCCACCGCCGCTGCCTCGACTTCCTCACCTCCCAGGCCCTCCTGGGCCCACTACAATCCAGCTTCCGTCCCCTACACTCCACTGAAACGGCTCTTACAAAAGTCTCCAACGACTTGTCCTGGCTAAATCTAAGGGTCTCTACTCTGTCCTCATCCTTCTTGACCTCTCCACTGCCTTTGACAATGTTGACCACAATCTCCTCACCACCCTCTCCTCGCTTGGTTTCAAGGGCTCCGTACTATCCTGGTTCTCCTCCTACCTCTCCCATCGCTCCTTTAGTGTATGCTCTGGTGGCTCCTCCTCCTCTCCCACCTCACTCCATGTTGGTGTACCCCAGTGATCCGTCTTGGGCCCTCTCCTTTTCTCTCTATACCCAATCCCTTGGTGAGCTTATCTACTCCCATGGCTTCCAGTACCATCTCTATGCCAATGACTCCCAAATATACCTCTCTACACCTAATATCTCTCCAGCAATCCAGACCAAGATCTCTGACTGCCTTTCTGACATCGCTGCCTGGATGTCTCACCGCCACTTGAAATTGAACATGGCCAAGACTGAACTCCTTGTCTTTCCCCCAACTCCTCCCCTCCTCTTCCTCCTTTCTCAGTTTCCGTGGATGGATCTACCTTCCTGTTCCCTCAGCCTGCAATCTGGGGGTTATCTTTGACACCTCTCTCTCCTTCTCCACACATATCCAGCTCGTAGCTAAGACCTGCCACTTCTTTCTCTACAACATTAGCAAAATCTGCCCCTTCCTCTCTGAACACACTACCAAAACACTTATCCACTCCTTAATCTCCTCTCACCTCAACTACTGCAACCTACTCCTTGCTGGTCTCCCTGTGAGCCATCTCTTTCCCCTTCAATCTATACAAAATTATCCTGCTTGACTAATCTTCCACCATTCTCGCAATGCCCACATTACTCCTCTTCTCAAGTCACTTCACTGGCTCCCTATCCAATTCTGCATTCAATTCAAACTTCTCCTACTGACCTATAAATGCATTCACTCTACGGCCCCTCAATACCTCTCATCTGTTATCTCTCCCTACATCCCCTCCAGGGAACTTTGCTCCTCTAACAAATTACTTCTATCTAGGCCTTTCACTCACACCGCTAACTCCCAACTTTGCTCCTTTCACCTTGCTGCACCTTACGCCTGGAACAGCCTACCTGCGTCTGTGTGCCAGGCACCCTCCCTGGCTCTCTTCAAATCCGGGTTGAAGACCCACCTCTTCAGTGTCGCTTTCAGATCCTGACTTCTATCCTTTATCTTAACCTGACTCCCATCAATTTTCATGACCGATTTGTAAAGTCCATATTGTGTTTTGCACCAAATTGACTAATGCTCTGTATATTGTGTTTTGCACCGAATTGACTAATGCTCTGTATTGTCTCTACTAGATTGTAAGCTCAGACGAGCAAGACTCTGATGAGCAGAGACTGTCTCTTGTATGTATGTCTGTACAGCGCTGTGTGTGTGGCGCTATATAAGTGCTGAATAGTAGAGTATCTGAATTCAAAAAAGTATGGGAGAAACACAGAGGAACTCTAAAGGAAAAGAGGGGACTGTTGTAGTGGTTGACGTCATGTTTCTATGTTTCTATGTAAACCCCAACACAGAACTCTACAATCATTCTTAAGTTTTTCAGATTCTTTCCTTTCAGATTATTCTTGGAAATCCATATTCTCATGAACCTTAGAGCATCTGCTATACCTCGTATGACACAAGTTCTATTTCCAACAGAGCCAGATCCTTTGGCAAGACACCTGTTCTAATGGCAATTACAATTCTATAGCCATAGCTTTGATCTGTACTTAAGTCTTTGATCATCGCTGAGCTGAGGAAGATAAGGGCCAACAGAGATCTTAGTAAAATCAGGATTTATTTCCAGTTCAGTAGCAGAATCCAGCATTTTTCCTATGGGACCTGACCATTTGTTATTGCTTAATGACTTGCCATTTAAAGAAGTCACCAAGTGCCTCAATGGTAGTTCACCTGTGTGCAGGTTATAGACAAACCACACCAGCTTCCTTTGTAGCTTCTCCTCAACCTAATGCATCACTCCTCCCTCCCAACCAGCGTTTACATTACAGGAATCACCTCCAATAGCTTGAAGAGTTTTGTCTGCCTCTCTTTCACTCAGCCATGCAACCAAATTATCAGCAATTTTTTCTGCATGAGTCTTCTCTTTAGTTGCTCTTGTGGGAACACAGTGCCACACATATCTGCCTCCTGGCTCCATACAAACTGTGTAATGTTCCTCTTTCATCATACCTGGATACATTCTGCCATTCTATTCTGCCTTTAATATGAGCCTGGTATCATCATGATGACCATCAAAGAAAATGCAACTGATGCCATTCTGCTGCAGCTCCTCTTCAAACTGTACCTCCAAATTTTTCATGATTCTCACCTGAGTCCTCTTGTTGTGATCGATCACCAAAGCAGTGTCCAAGCGAGTGACGAGTCCTGCATCAATCCAGGCAGCAGTAGCAATCTTTGCCTTCTCTCTCAGTCTAGTATGGTGTCTTAAACTGGCAAGAACTATGTTGGTTATATCCTCAGTATTATATTTTGGCCTCTTCCTAGCTTTCTCTAGAGAAACAGGAGTTTACTCCATTGGTTCTTCCACCATGTCATCCAAATCTCCCTGTTCTACTTACATAGTGACATAGTATATGACGGCAGATAAAGACCAGCATGGTCCATTTGGTCTGCCCAGAAAGGTGGCAAGAGAAGGTGCACCTGTCGCCCCTTGCAGGTCACCCCTCCCCATGCCTTTGTTTAGGGGTGTACCCACCACTCCGTGCAGGTCACCCCTATTTGTTGAGATATAAGAGATAGTTAAGTTTATTTTGATTTTATCCTGTTTCTATAAAGGAATCCACTGTGTCTGTCCCATGCCATTTTGAATTCTGTCACTGTATTTGCTCCCACCATTTCCATCGGCAAGGCATTCCAAACATCCACTACCCTTTCAGTGGTCTTCTGCTGTTCTTTTTTTCACTCTTCATTCTCCGCGTTTCTTCATTCTCCTTCCTTTTTGCCTGCCTTTCCTTCTGTAGTTCTTGTCTTCTGGTCTCAGAGGTTGACTGGTCCAATCTGATGAGGTCCAACACTCCCAACTTTCTCTTTTTGACCTTTTATAAAGGCTAACTCAATCACAGGAATCTTCTTCTCTCTGCTGCAGTCACAAAGTATGTGTATTCTACTGACACAGGCAGAATTGCACCCCACATCAGAACAACTCTTTATCACACACTTGCAGGTAAGTATGTCCATCAGACTGTTGAGCTTCTCCATAAATCTGTCTTTCTCCTCCAGTTTTGCTCTGTATTCTATTGAAAAAGCAGAACTGAAGAGAACAGAATCTAAGACTTCCTCTAGGAATTTAACAATTGATGTTTGTTTCTCTGCTATTTTTTGTTTGTTTGTTTTTGTTTTAAACCATAACTTTCCAATTTATACAATAAGATGATAACAAGCTATAGCAAGACTGTACTTGCCCATGATGTCCGAATATGAAGACCCCCAGCCCCAGACAATAAAAGCAGGAATTCTTCCCGGAATCTCCCCTTGAAACGGACTCACCTTTCTCCTGAACAACACTGAGAGGAAAATGGAATGGGGGGGGGGGGGGTCTTGGATTGGACTGAAGGGACTCAAGGAAAGACAATTAGCAGGTAAGTTCTAATTTTGCCTTCTATATCATCCCCCCCAGTCCAGTCCAGCACATGTGGGATGTACGAGAGCAGTAACTACACTTGGGAAAGACCTACGAGTCCGACCAACAACACCAATGCACCAAACTGCGCATCTCTGGCCTCCTACACATCTAGGCGATAATAATGTGTTAAGATAATAATGTGTAAAGATATGCAACAATGCCCGTGTCGCCACCCTATATATGTCTGCCAATGGGACCAACTCCACTCAAGACAATGCTTGCACTTGCATAGAGTGCGCCTAAAGCATAAGGGATACCTCCTTCCCTTTGATCATATAGGCAGAGGCAATCGCCTCCCTCACTAAGTGTACTATTGATGCATTTGAGGCCACCTCTCCCTTACGTGGGTCCCCATAAAGGACAAACAATCTATCCATCTTTCAAAAGGGTGCTGGATGGGGGGGCGGAGCCTGATGTCCAGCGGGTAAGACGCTTCGCGCTGAAGCTCCCGAGAGGCCTACTTAGAATCCTGACATAATACCTATACAAACTTACTATTTCGCTCCGGGCTGACCGGGGTACCTCGGGGGGGATGGCGGCCCATAAACCAGCGCGCTTGGACTTCGGGTCTCCTTCTTCTTCTCACGGAAAACGCTCCAAAACAGAGGTGTCCTCCCCACAGAAGATGGTTCCATTTCGGGAGAACCCCGAAATGCACCTGGAGATTTTAGAGGAAATACGCGGCGTGAAGGAATTGGTGCAGTCCAATGGAGAAGCGCTTAGAGCCATGCGAGAAGACTTTGGAGTGCTCCAGGACCGACTTGAAGGTCTCTCATTACGGCAGGACAATATGGCGGGGGTCCTCGACTCGCACGCGGTGCGTTTGGGCACACTGGACAAGGCTGAGCGCCAGATACAGAATCTTCAAAAGGAGTTAGAAGATAGCAATAATCGAGCCCGTCGCAACAATGTGAGGCTCATTGGAATACCGGAGGGGGTGGAAGCGGGAGATATGAGAGAATTCCTGCTCAAAACTCTTCCTTCCTTGCTGAAGATCACCTTTCATAAAGAACTGGAAATCGATCGAGCACACCGTGTTCCTACCCACATGGCGCTCAACCGAACGACCCCCCGGCCTATTATCTTTCGCTTGCTACGATATCAACAAGTGGAACAAATTTTAAATGCTGCCCGGGCGAACCATCATTTGGAATTTGAAGGTCACAAAGTCTCCTTCTTCCCTGACTTGGCAAAGCCTACAGTCGACCGACGGAAGAAACTCCTTGCTTTTCGCCCTCGACTTCAACAGCTACAGGCTCGCTTTGGCCTGTTGTATCCCGCGAAGCTCCGAGTGACTCTCCACAACCAAACCAGGACATTCGAAGATCCTGATCTACTATCAACATTTTTAGACTCCAAAGAAGCAGAGCAGATGCGCTAATCCAACGACTTGGACTTTTATTTGCCGGCTCTGTCCGCCATTTTGAAGGGCCCGATGCGGCGGTCATAATTCAGTACAGAGACTGCCTGGACTTTCTTTCTTTCTTTCTATGACTTTTGTTGTGTGGTCTCCTGTCCCTCCATGATGTGTGCCTCGGTCGGATTCGGAGCACGCACAGTCCTACAGGTTATGTGTTTTTTCAATTTCGGCCTTCTCTGGGGCTTCTCCCCGCAGACACATGGTCGCCAGTAATTTTTGGGGTTCTGCTTCTTCTCTACCGCGCTGCGGTTTTTCTTTTTTCATGTGGGGCGCTTCATTGTATTATCTAAGCTTATTTTCTTTTCTGCCATATGTACAGCCAGATACAGTCAATATGAGGGACATTGTGAAATTATGTGCGCTATCATGCTCAGAATTTTTAACTTGTCTGAATGGCTTTATGTAAAATCTTATCACTCAACGTAAAGGGCATTAATAGTCCAATCAAGAGAAAGAAAATCCTTAGCTATCTTAGCCATGAGCATGCTGACTTAGCGTTTCTTCAGGAAACGCACTTAAACTCTGCTGAAACACTGAAACTCAATGTTAAGCCTTACATGGTGGCTGCCTATTCTCCCGCCGTTTCCAAACGGTGCGGGGTAGCCATTCTGGTTAAGAAATCTTTGCAAGCTACTGTAATTGATACTAGCGCTGACAAGGAGGGTAGATGGGCCCGCGTACATCTTAAGGTTGGAGATAGTGAATTTACATGTATTTGCATTTATGCCCCGAATGTGGACAACCCTGCTTACTATGCAAGTATTGCGCAGTTGGCACAGGCCTCTGCCAATACTCCATTAATACTTGGTGGTGATTTTAATCAAGTGTTAGACCCTCTGATAGATAGACAGCCGCCTAGAACGAGTAGTCCACCCAAGAGTCTTGCTACCCTTACAGCTCTGATGCAAGACCTTGCGCTGGTAGATATATGGAGGCTGCTTCATCCCTCCGACTTAGAGTTCACTTTCTTTTCTGCCCCCCATCACTCCCAATCTAGAATAGATTTCTTTCTCATTTCCAAAGCACTGATTTCTCAAGTAGACACGACTAGGACTCATCCTCTCCATATTTCAGATCATGCTGCCATATCTTTATCATTACGTGTCACTGCGCGGGACGATTCTCCCCGAGCTTGGTTTTTTGATAGATCCCTACTGGGTCAAAAGGATTTTCAGGTTGATATAAAGGCCGCTATCCAAGATTATTTTCATTTTAACTCCCCCCATGATACAGCGAGCTGGGCTTGGTGGGAGGGTTTTAAAGCATCTATCCGCGCCACTATAACTAGCTATCAAATTCGGCAGGGGAAACAAAGAAAGCAGCATTTACTGATTCTAGAGCAGCAGATACAAGCTGGGGAGCGTCTCCTCACGTCCCGTACTGACCCATGTATTTTACTCCGTTTACAACGCTTGCGTTTTCAATACAATCAGCTTTTGTACACTGCTGCTGTTAAAAATATCGAATCACAACAAGGGCTATATTATCGGGAAAATAATCGTGCTGGCAAATTATTAGCAAATGCCCTAAAAGGTCAAAAAGAAGCCAAGCGTGTTACCGCCCTCCGTCATCCGTCGGGGGGGGGCTTGGTCACTAAAGATACCGAAATCTTAGAACTCTTTCGTGATTTTTATACTCGGCTTTATCAATCTGAATGTGATTTTGAGCCAGATGTATTTGAACGCTTACTTTCAGGGGTACAAAGACCGACCCTATCTGACGAAGATAGAGTGGCTTTGGACACACCATTTACTGTCTCAGAAATTCATTCTGCTATCAAGAAATGTGCCTCAGGTCGAGCCGCAGGCCCAGACGGTCTCCCTGCTGAATTCTACAAAACTTTTCACGCTGACTTAGTTCCAGTTTTGAAAATTTATTTTTCTGCTCTGGCCGAGGAGGGTTCTCCTTCTGGGTCCTTTTCAATGGCAAATGTAGTAGTTTTTGAGAAAGAGGGGAGAGACCCGCAACTAACAGCTAATTATCGTCCAATTTCCCTCCTAAACGCGGACTATAAAATATTTGCCACCATTCTCTCTACCCGGCTCTCGGATAGGATGCCTACCTTAATACACCCAGATCAATGCGATTTCATTCCTGGTAGATCAACTGCTGACAATGCTCGGACTCTATGCCATGTACTGACTACCGCAGTTAATCTTGATCGCCCATTTGTTGGCCTCTCGCTTGATGCTGAGAAGGCCTTTGATCGCTTAGAGTGGCCCTTCCTGTTTGCAGTCCTCCGCTGGTACGGATTCGGGGAAGGTTTTCTCCGTTGTCTTCGCACCATGTACGCACAGCCTACAGCCAGTATATGTGCCAATGCTTTAAAGTCTCAGCCTTTTCCCCTTCAACGCGGCACTCGCCAGGGATGCCCACTGTCTCCACTTCTCTTCGATCTTGCACTTGAACCCTTGGCTTTACTAATCCGGCAATCGGAGGAGATTCATGGAGTCCCCTTCACCCATAGGGAAATCAAAATTTCAGCGTATGCTGATGACCTTATGCTTTTTGTCTCTATAGACTCAGTACCGGCTGTCCTAGAGCAAATTGGTAAATACTCACAACTGTCCGGTTATAAGATAAATTGGACCAAGTCGGTAGCCTTTCCATTAAATCCTTTGCTTCATCAGGCAGATATGCAACCCTTCCCCTTTTTATGGCAACCTCGCATGGTCAAATACCTTGGGGTTCACTATTGTTCTCCTTTGGAAGACACTATCTCCTTCAATGCCAAAGACTTAACCTCTAAAGTCCGGGCGCTTACTCACCGCTGGACTCCTTTAACACTTACCTGGTGGGGTCGATTAGAAACCATAAAAATGATGATTGTTCCGAAAGTGAATTATATCTTAGAAATGTTGCCCTGTCTCTTCCCTCGCCGTATATATAAAGATATAGAGGGCCTTCTGACTAGATACTTGTGGCAAAACAAGACACCTAGGATAGCGAAACATAAGCTGCAAGCAGATAAGGAAAATGGGGGTGTCAGATTCCCTGATTTCCTGAAGTATCATCAATCTTTTCTTCTCAAACAAGGTGCTCGCTGGCTGGAAGATCCAGTACCGAGTAGACCTGTGTGGCTAGACATAGAAGAGGACCTTTGCAAACCGATTCCTCTTACTTTTCTCCCTGGTATGACTCTCCCATCAGACTCCCACTTTCCACCAATGCTTTTAGACACCTTAGGTGCCTTTAATAATCTTATGCACTCTTTAGACTCCCGACTCTGTCCGTTAGACAAGCTCCCACTTTGGTATAACACTCGATTTCGAATACAAAATAAGCCGATGGCGTGGAGCCCCTGGTACACTAGGGGCATTTGGATTCCTAGTCAGTTGTTCCATGAAGGTCGCTGGAAAACTTTTAGTGAATTGCAAATTGAATTTGGTCTCCCAGCGAAACACTACTTTCAGTTGATGCAACTTCAGCATTGCCTTCGGAGTGCTAAGGTGCTCCCGCCATCGGCCTCCCCTACACAAGGTTGGTTGGAGACTATCCGATCTATCGGTAGTTCACCGGGTGTAGCATCCAATTTTTACAAAACCTTATGTAATGCTATAACTAGAGATACCCCTATAGCGCAGAAAGCATGGGAGAGAGAATTGCATGTGACTTTGACCCCGGAGCAATGGAGCCTTGTCTGGAGTAGAGTGACACGGGTCTCCCGATCCGCCTCACTCACTCAGACACTCTTCTTTCTAGCCCACCGGTGTTTTTACACTCCTGACAGATTAGCCAAATGGAACACTACTCAGGGCAATAGTTGTTGGACATGCCATGCGGCCATTGGTTCACTACCTCATGTTATGTATGAATGCCCCGCACTACAGTATTACTGGCGTCGGGTCTGGGGTCGTATCCAGTCTATTTTGCACTTTCAAGAGCCCCTTTCTTGGAGGATAGTGGGACTTCGCTCAGCTGCGGGGATCCCCTCTCTTCCAAAAACGGCTTACTTCCTTTTGGACTTTATGCTTGGCATTGCTATTTCCCTAATTACGAAATACTGGAAAAATAGCTCTCAGCTGAGCCCCAATGAATGGTGGAATCATGTCTGTCTCTACAGTAAATATGAACAAATACCTCGTATGTTTGCTTCCCCCATTCAGACTCCTCATCATCGGTCTAAATGGAAGATGCTCAATGACTATGTACATTCTGCTCAATGCTCTCATCTGACTGTCTAAATTTGTATATATCTTTGTCCCATGATTATTTCTGTATCGCAGATACTCTTTTGATTGGTTTTGATGTATAATCACTGTTGTTTGGAAGCGCTCACATGCTGACATAATCAGCTAGAGAAGAAGCGTGGGGGTGGGGGGTAATTGGGTTTACTTTTCTTTATTGTATACTTGTTTTGTCTCCTTTGGTGTGTTGTTTCTTTTGTTTGTTGCAAAATGAAAATAAAAGTTTAAAAAAAAAACAAAAGGGTGCTGGATGCTTCAGATAGTGCTTAAAGACTCAGTGATCTCCCATCAAGTAAGATGACTGGGCAGAGACATCACCTGATTCAAATGAAACCGCAAAACTACTTTGGGGAGAAAGAAAGGTATTGTTCATAATACCACTCTTTCTTTGGACAGAGTCAAATATGGCTCACAGCGGGAGAACTCCTGCAATTCGGACAGTTGCCTGGCTGAGCAAATGGCCACCAGAAACACCACTTTCAGCATGAGATCCTTCAAGGATGCTTGAGTTAGCAGCTCAAATGGCATTTGAATCAGTCTGGTGAGTGTCGGTTCAAATCCTACAGTGGCACTACAGGCTGCCTGTGTGGGCACATCTGCTTAACCACCCAGAGGAACCGAGCCACATCCTGATGTTCTCTCAAGGACCAGTCCTGCACATGCCTCGAAAACATGAGAGAACAGCTGCTTGCACCCTCAACAAGCCGAAAGCCAAACCTTTCTCCAGCACTACCTGCAGAAATGCCAGGATTGCAGGATGGAAGCTGCTAGTGGACACACATTGCATTCTACACTCCATTTCTTAAACATGTGCAACATTCTGATATATGCCAAAGAAGTGGACTATTTCCGTGACCACAGAAGAGTGGCTACCATTCCTGCCAAATAGTCTGCATCTTAATCGCGCCCTTTCAAGAACCATGCCATAAGCAAGAACCAACCTATTTGTGGCATCAAAATCAGTCTCTGTGCTAACAGATTGATCCTGCAGGGCAGTTGCCATGGACTGGCTATCAAGAGGCAGGTCAGATTGGCATACCCCAGCCGATGAGGCCAGGCCAGAACAATGAGGACCACTGGCCCTCAGTGACTCTCTATGCACTGTAGAAATCGCCCTATAAGAGCCTATGGCAGGAACACACATATGAGTCCCTCCATTGGCCACTTCTGCACCAGAACATTGAGGCCATCTGTTCACCTTGGCACTGGAGAAGGATGAAATCAAATACATAATTGGCATCCTCCATCAAATTGTGAGTTCGTGAAAGACCACTGCATTCAACTCCTTCATCTGGATCGAGCGTGTGCTGACTGAAAAAGTCCGCTTTCACATTCTCCTTGCCAGCCACATGGGCCACCAAGAGCTGTGAGGTTGAGCTCTGCCAATGAGAGAAGCGGCTCCACCTTCTCTGCTAGAGCCAAACTGCCTATGCCACCCTGTTGATTAATGTAAGCTACCACAGTCATGGTGTCAGAGAAAACCTGTACTGCACAGTGGCAAATATGCCCCTGGAAGGCTTGCAGCACCAGAACAACTGCCTGCGTCTCCAGTTGATTGATGGACCACTCCTTCTGAGACCATTGCCCTTGTGCCACATCGGACTCGCAATGTGCCCACCTTCCAGTGAGGCTCACATCCGAATTCACCAACACCCAATCGGGTAGGTGAGAGCCATCCCTATCTGCCCACAAGCGGAGAGTATGAGTGGAGGAACAGACACAGCAAAGGATGCTTGGAAACACCAACTGTAGACCCTATAAGATCGGGTCTCTTGCATTTGCACTTTGTGAGCACCATCCCTACCTGCCCGCAAGTGGAGAGTTGGAGTGGAGGAACAGACATAGCGAAGGTCACCCATGAACACCAGCTGTAGATCCTATAAGAACAGATCCTTGGTAAGGTGCACAGCCTTGGGCATGTGGCTGTGGTGTGCCCAAAGGGGGGTGCTACAAGGGGCATGTTAGGCCCCTTGGGCACCTCTTTAGAGCCTATTTGGAGTATCAGGTGTTTGTATTGCTGTATGTATGTTCCACTTACGATGAAACATAAGAAAAAAGAATTTCCTGCAGTCGGAGCAATGCTTGGAGGCCGGTGTGTCTACACTAGGTACTGTTTCTCAGGCTCCATCTCCTACGGGGACTTCCTTAAGATCTCTGGACCGCACCTCATCTCTCCCCCGATGACTGAGACTCCACCCATGCCTACCTATAGTGAGGCACCATTACAGCAGAATACTCTGTAGTCACTGCACTCCACATATAAAGTAGTAACTTGGATTCCTTCTGTAGCTGAAGTTGGGCAAATTGGGGAATCCCAGGTCTCCCTAACAGATGTTTGGAGAGTTGTGACGTCTATTGAGAGGACTCTTGTATCCACCACCCCTCAGCTGTGCCAATTCTCATAGGAGACTGTGGCTAGTCTTGGGGACATGGAGACATGATTGGACTCTTAACTAATTCAGTACTTAAATGTGAGATCCAGCATGCCTCTTTGCATGCAGTAAATTCTTCTACTGTTAAGGGTAGTATTGTTACACATCGCAAGTTAGAATCCTTTGAGAATACGGTTAAGAGCAAAAAATGTTCGCTTTTTTAATTTTCCCTGTCATAGGTTGCTCTCAGCAGATACTCTATTGCATAAATACTTTCAGGAAATTTTGCTTATTTCAAATTCTGATTCATTAGGGGTTTCTAAATGTTATTACCTAACTGGTAAGAGTTTGTCTGCTAAGCCTTCAGGTAATTTTGATGTCCTACAATCACAATCTGAATTTGATTTAACAAAGCTTCTTGAGGACACACAAGAGAATATTTCTACTAGAGCTACTTCAGTGGTTACTCTTGTAAGTGATCAAGATAAGGTGCTGATATATAAGAGATACTTTAAAAAGAAAGAAAAAGTGTTTTGTGGAGTTAAAGTTAAAGTTTTTCCAGATGTCTCAAAGGCCACACAAATGAGAAGGGCCTTTTTAGCCCTGAAGCCCAGATTAGTGGCCCTAGGGGCTATATTTTTCCTTCAATACCCCCATGTTTAATTACACTTCAGGTGATTCGCTATGTGTTTCTTGATTCCTTACAGTTAGAGACGTTCCTGAGTCATGGCTGAGTTGGGGATTATATATGGTGGTGACTAATTAGTAGGGCAGTGATTTTGGAATATTTGTTTTCCTTAGTTTCTTGTTCAGGGTTTTCTCCCTTTCTTTTAGGATTTTTACCTACATACTCTAAGGGGTATGTTTACTAAGCAGTCTTAACGTGCACCCGGCGATAATGTGCAGGCTGCCATAAAAGGAGTGGGCGTTTCGGTCGTAACGTAGCAAAACGGGATTATCGCGCAATAACGTGCGCTGCGCACATTATCAGGCGAGATGCCGCTAAGCACGTTAACACGCGGTAATCTTAAGTATGCCCGCTGACATCTAAACACAGAAACAGAGGTGTAGCACAATGGTTAATACACTGACTGATGGTATTGGGGTCATGAATTCAATCCCCCAGTGTGCTTAATGAACAAGGCTGGCTGAGGCATCTCCCTTTATGTTTAAGTAGTGCTTTTTGAGGCATTGTAGTTTTATTTTAATTAGTGCTGCCAGCAAACACACCTTCACAGTGGTGTAACCTAAGGTGCCAGATAAGGCACCCTATAAGGCGCTTCAGAGGGCACATTATAAAGTGAACTGTCTGCCAAGGCACCCTTCAATATCCCCTATAGGGCACCTTATAAGGCACCTTATGAGGCGCTTTATTTATATTCTCTTATATACCGCGCTATTCTGCATCAGTGTGGTTTACATTGAACAAACTGAAATTACATTGAACAGGGCATTATAACTTGGAAATAACTATTTTACAGGGAACATGGGCTATGGAGGGTTAAGTGGCTTGCCCAAGACCACAAGGAGCACCTGTGGGACTAGAAACCCCAGTCCTTCTGGCCCAAGGTTGCTGTCCTCTAGTGGGATTTGAACCCCTGACCTTCTGGCCTGAAGTACCTTGCCCCAACCACTAGGCCACTCCTCCACTCCTTATGGGACACCCTATAAGGCACCTTATGAGGCGCCCTATAAGGTGCCTTATGGGGCACCCTAAGGTTACAGTACTCTGAGGGTGTTTTTGCTGGCAGCACTAATGTACATTAAAAATAGACAATGCCTCAAACAGCCCTATCAAATAACCCCACTGTGGGCTAGAACCCATGACCTCTGGCTTCACAGGCAGTGAAGTCACCAGTGGGCTATAGCTCTACAGCTGCTAACAAACCCCTGGCTGGCTACAGAAGGACTGCACGTCACCACACATACAGTCTGCTGTGGCTACCAGGATAGGGGCAACCCACCCGTACCCTTGATGCACAGCACATGCATATCAGCAGTCTACAGATGATCACAAGATGGTCACCTCAGCCTGGTAGGGGGAACTGACCGAGTGCATCCCCACAGCACCTCAGCCTGGTAGGGGGGTTCCGACGGTGATTGTTAGTTGCACAGAGTAGCTACAGACCGTCACATTGTGCGGGTATTGTGCTCACCCTGAGGGTGAGGTGGGGCGGCCAGCACCAGGTCCGCAGCTCCTTCCATGGCAGACATAGGCCATATTGCAGGTACCCATCAGTGCCAGTGTGTGTGATTAGGTAGCTCCTACAAACACACCTAGGATACATTAGTATCCATCTGAAGTTGTCAATCAGGACTGGCCCTTATGGGCTATGATGCACCCAGAATAGTGCAAATTCTGCCATGGTAACATGATATAAGTGACAGGGAGTGTTTGGACCCATAGATTGATTATGTACCACCACCCAACCCAACCTAACTTCTGTGGCTCAGGGTGGGAGACAGGATCCCCCACCAACAGATCCACATTCTACCTCCCTGCCATGGTGGCAGTAGAGGGGGGCCATCAACCCCAGTCCTGCTGGGGAACAGACACCCTACAGGGCAGCCAATGCAGAGCTGTACACATCCATAAGGCAATGGCAGAAAGACAGTAGGCCTGGAAATGCTCAGCTACCCCCCCCCCCCATCCCCATCACCATCTGACATTCTCCAACAGCAAGCACAGTGAGTCACCAACCATTGCACACTGCAAGGTGGTCCAGCCATACACACATAACTGCAGACAGTCTGCTAACTAGTCCACAGTGCATAACCCTGGAGAAGATGTGTACATCCAAAAGGTGGGATGTGAGCACACCCACCAAGCAGATAGGTCAGTGATTAGGCCACAAGGAAAAGAACCTATACGTTTCACAGAAAAGAAATACAGCATAGCACTATGGGGGAGCCTAGCCATGCTGTGGTCACTGCTCAGTCAGGGTGAGAGTGACCTCCCAGCAGGACATGATGTGGCCACCCTGTCGGAGCAGGTTGTGGCCGGGCACTACAATATCCGAGCCATTGCCCTATGCCCTGTGCTGATGCATCCAGGCCACCCTGTCCAGCCTATACCCATGGTACCTTGCTCCTCATTATGCACATTGGCAGGCCAATACTGGCAACAGTGCTAGCAGTGTGGGCTGAGGAAGGTGTTAGCAGCCACCACACACTGGATAGACGGACACACACTCCCCACACCTATGCCAGCATTGTGCAACTATAGAGGTGTTTGGCAGCCCTGGACAGCGCACCAGTCCTGGGCACGGGGCAGGCATGGCTATGGTATGCAATACTGTTGGGGTCACTCCCCAGGGTGGTAAACACTGTCAGCACCAGACCTGAAGCACACTCCACAGACATCAGAAAGGTTGCTATGATGCAGCTCAATCAGCAAATTGTGCTTACCTTAGGAATTGCTATCTGCCAGTTATCATTGCAACCTTTTGATAGCTGTGTACCGTTTTCCCAGGTTTAGGGTGGCATTGCTAAGTTATGCAAGTGCTAGTATTGGGAGATGCACGCAGGGTCCAACATCCTGCCTCTCCAGGTGGCTTTGGATAATGGAGCCTGTGGGTGAGGGTGTGTCTGCCCCTGTTGGCCGCTGCACTAGGGCAGAGGTTCCCAACTCCAGTCCTGGAGGACCAAACAGTGTTCGGGTTTTCATGCTGTCCCTAATGAATATGCATGAGATACATCTGCATACCATGGGCGCGGTGCATAGAAATGCAGCACAGCCATATTTATTAGACGCAGCATGGAACCTGAATGGTGTTTGGCCCTCTAGGACTGCATTTGGGAGACTCTGCTCTAGGTAATGTGCCTGTTTATGGTGTCTGTGCTCTGTAGGGTAAAATGTAGGTGTGCTGGGCATGTTTACGTCATCTGCAATAAAGGTTCTGTCTGGATTAGCACGTTTTAGTAGTGGGTAAAATGTGGAGACTGGGTTATCAGGAACCACAGCTGGGAACCAAACCTGTGACCTTTTGCGCCTGCATACACTGGCTGTGTGCACTGCACCACTGTGTTGCCACAGAGACATGCATTCCCTGGGGATACCATGACTGTTCGTCAGACAGGGCCTGTCTGTTGCAGTGCATGGCACCCACCTACACAGGGCTAGGCCATGGTCTGCTCTGGGCAGCTTCCACTGCCCCCTCCACCACCAGTACCCCTCTGCCACCATGCTGACATGCCCTTCTGCTGGTGGTGCTGGTGGTGCGCAGTCTCAGGTCATCCAGTGTGCGGGTAGATGGCTGCCTATGGTGTGGGTTCTGGGGTAGGGGTGCCTGCATAGCTGTCCATGCTTCCCCCCAGCACCGCCTGCCAATATTCCATGCCCTTGGGGGTACCTGCTGGGTACTATCACCTGTGACACTCTGGGAAGCACACTCGTGCCCATGTTGGGCCCTCAGCAGCTACTGTCTGGCTGCTCTATTATTTCAGCATTCCTATGGGCCAGCTAGCCATCACCCTAGTCTGCACTGTGGACCAGCTGCATCACAGCATGTGCCGCCTGCAACCCTCTGTGTCCCCTTTTCTAGCATCTGTCCAGTAGCCCATTTCGACATGCCCGCCCTGCTGTTCTTTCATAGAAATAGATCTGACATAGAAATATGATGACAGAAAAAGACCACATGGCCTATCTAGTCTGTCCTTCCATATCAACAACTACAACAGTCCCCTTTTTACCTTTAGAGATCCTCTGTGTTTGTCCCATGCTTTTTTGAATTCAGTTGCTATCCTCATTTCTACCACCTCCACTGGGAGACTATTCCACGGATCCACTACTCTTTCTGTAAAGAAATATTCCCGCATATCACTCCTGAATCTATCTCCCTTCACCCTCATCCCATGTCCCCTCGTAGCAGAACTTGCTTTCAATTGAAAGAGGCTCTCTCCCTGAACATTTATGCCACGGAGGTATTTAAACATCTCAATCATATCACCTCTATCCCGCCTTTCCTCTAAGGTGTACATATTAAGATCCTTCTTTCTGTCCTCATATGCTTTATAATGAAGCCCACTAATCATTTTAGTAGCCACCCTCTGCACCGACTCCATCCTATTCACATACTTTTGAAGGTGCGGTCTCCAGAATTGCACACTATACTCCAAATGAGGTCGCACCAAAGACTTATAGAGAGGCATTATCACCTCCTTTTTTCTGCTAGCCATTCCTCTCCTTATGCACCCAAGCATCCTTCTAGCTTTTGCCGTCGCCTTTTCTACCTGTTTAGCTACTTTAAGATCATCAGACACAACCACGCCTAGGTCCCGCTCTTCTTTAGTGGATAAAAGTACTTCACTCCCTATACTATATTGCTCCCTTGGATTGCTGCAGCCCAAATGCATGACCTTACATTTTTTAACATTAAATCCCAGCTGCCAAATTCTAGACCATTCTTCAAGCTTAGCTAGATCTCTCCTCATGTTATCTACACCTCCCTGGGTGTCTACTCTATTGCAGATTTTGGTATCATCTGCAAAGAGGCAAACCTTACCCGATAGCCCTTCCGCTATATCACTAACAAAGATGTTAAAAAGAATCGGACCAAGGACAGATCCCTGGGGCACACCACTGGTAACCTCCTTCTCCTCAGAGTGAGCTCCATTTACTTATACTCTTGCAGAACATGTGCACGCCATAGGAAACCTGTCCAATGGAGAGGAAAACCCTGCTCAGCGCAATTTCACTGTGGGTTCATTCACCTTGTATGGGGACGGAGCATAGACCCTTCAAAAATTCATTTTTTTTTTTTGGAGCTTTCTTGGGTGTGTTTTTTGATGTTTCCCATTGATATTACTATTGCCCAGCTTGGTTATGTTTTTTTTACATTTTCTTCTGTTCATTTTCAATGTTTATTTGCTCTTTTGTTCCGTGCACATGTATCACACTTACCACGTTTTGTTGGTTTCTTTTCCCTTTGAATCAGCTCTAACATCAGGGTTTCTTTGGCGTTAGTTTTCAGCCTCGGATTTCACAGTGTTAGTGTGCGGGGAGCCTCTCCCCTCCCACTCTCTGCCCATTGACCCTCTCTCTCTGCCCCTGGGGAGCCTTCCTCCGCCCTCCGGGAGCATTTCTTCAACCTCAGAGCTCATTTGCGCTGCTGCACACGTTATCGCACGCTACTGTACCTTCACGCCCGATAAAGCACCATTATTGCGCGATAAGGTACCTTATCGCATGATAACATCGCAGAGCACACATTAAGATGGTTTAGTAAACATACCCCTAGTCTTTATGAACGATTGTATCTAAAATGAAAAACTTGCGGGTAGACAAGGGGGTATGTTTACTAAACCGTCTTAATGTGCGCTCTGCCACGTTATTGCATGATAAGGCACCTTATCACATGATAATGGCACTTTACCGGGTGATAAGGTGCGTTATCGCGCAGTAACTCGCTCAGCGCCGCTCAGCGATGCAAACGAGCGCTGAAGGGAGGAGAAAGGCACCCGGAGGGCGGAGGAATGCTTCCCAGGGGCGGAGAGAAGGGGTAAATGGGTGTAGAGTGGGAGGGGAGATGCTCCCTGCACACTAACGCTGTGGATTCCGGGGCTGAAAATTAACGCCAGTGAAACCCTCGCGTTAGAACTGATTTAAAGGGAAGAGAAACCATTTACGTCAGCAATGTACAGCAAAGCCAGGGAAACCTCAAAAAAGTGATAAGTGTGATACATGTGCACGGAACAAAAGGGCAATTAAACATTGAAAATGGCCGTAACGAAATGGGAAAAAAATTAACCAAGCTGGCCAATAGTGGTATTAATGGTAAACAGCAAAAAACACTACCGATAAAGCTCCACAAAAAAGATAACAACCTCGGAAGGGCCATGCTCTGTCCTCATACAAGGTGAATGATCCCACAGTGAAATAGCGCTGATCAGGGCATTCCCTTGAAACTGGACAGGTTATGTATGGCGTGCACATGTTCCGCAACAGCAGGGCGGGCATGTCAGAATGGGCAACTGGACAGATGCCGGAAAAGAGGACACAGAGGGCTGCAGGCGGCACAAGTTGTGGTGCAGCTGGGCCACAGTGTGGACCACGGTGATGCCTAGGTGGCTCATAGGAATGCTGAAACTGTACAGCAGCCAGACAGCAACTGATGAGGGTCCAACATGGCAATGAGTGTGTTTCCCACAGTGTCACAGGGGATAGTACCCAGCAGGTACCCCCAAGGGCACAGAACATTGGCCGGCGGTGCTGGGGGACGCGTGGACAGTTATGCAGGCACCCCTACCCCAGAACCCACACAATAGGCAGCCGCCTACCCGCACAATGGATGGCCTGAGACTCACACCCACAGGCTCCATTATCCAAAGCCACCTGGAGAGGCAGGAGTTTGGGCCCTGTGTGCATCTCCCAATACTGGCACTTGCATACCTTAGCAATGTCACCCTACACCTGGGAATACAGTATACATCTATCAAAAGGTTGCCATGATTACTGGCAGATAGCAATTCCTAAGTTAAGCACAATTTGCTGAGTGAGCTGCATCATAGCAACCTTTCTGATGTCTGTGGAGTATGCTACAGGTCTTGTGTCTGACAGTGTTTACCACCCTGGGGAGTGACTCCTACAGTATTGCGTACCATAGCCATGCCTGTACTGTGCCCAGGACTGGCCCGGTGGCCAGGGCTGCCAAACACCTCTATAGTTTCACAATGCTGGCATAGGTGTGGGGAGTGTGTGTCTATCTATACAGTGTGTGGTGTCTGCCAACACCCTCCTCAACCCACACTGCTAGCACTGTTGCCAGTATTGGCCTGCCGATGTGCATAATGAGGAGCAAGGTACTGTGGGTATAGCCCAGATAGGGCGGCCTGGGCAGGATGCATCTGCACAGGGCATAGGGCACTGGCTGGGACATTGTAGTGCCTGGCCACCACCTGCACAGACAGGGTGGCCACAGCATGTCCTGCTGGGAAGTCACTCTCACCCTGACTGAGCAGTGACCATGGCATGGCTAGGATCCCCCATAGTGCTATATAGTTTTTCTGTCTAATGATATATATGGGTTGTTTTTATGGGGCCCAATCACTGACATATCTGCTTGGTGGGTGTGTTCACATCCCAGTTTTGGGTGCACACATTTTCTCCGGTAACATGCACTATGGACTAGCTAGCAGACTGTCTGCAGTTAGTATGTGTATGGCTGGAACACCTTGCAGGGTGCAGCGGCTGGAGACTCACTGTGCTTGCTGCTGGAAAATGTCAGATAGTGGTGGGGGCAACTGGGCATTTCAAGCCCTGCTGTCTGTCTGCTATTGCCTTATGGATGCGTACTGGACTGCCCTGTAGGTTGTCTGTACCCCAGCCGGACTGAGGTTGATGGTCCTCTCTACTGCCACCATTGCAGGGATTTCAAATGTGGATCTGTTGTTGGGAGATCCTGAGCTCCAGAGCGCAGGTTGTGTGGTACTACATAATCCGCCTATGGGTCGAAACACCCCCCTCCCCTAATGTTAACCGCTGACATTAGTTTTGACAAGTTAAAATGTTTCTGTATTGACCGAATTGAGCAAGGCTCAGGGGGTAAATCAAGAAATATTACGCTGTTGCAACGAGAATAAAGATGGATTTTTAACTTGGATACGGTGTCGCCCAACATCTCAACTCTCAGATTGAGTAGGAAGTATGGACAGTTTGGATTGGGTCACGTGATATTTTAAAGTTCTTAAATTCCCTGGGGGGATTAGGTCCGCATGCGCAGCGTTTTTCAGCAGTTAACATTAGCTGACTTTGCAGTATGAGGTGAGCGAGGGTCCGCTACATGTTTATAGTTAATAACAACATTGCAAGATGATGTATGCATTAAATTCATTTTCGTTTGAACTCTACAGATTGAGTGATACATGAGGATAGTTGCTTAATGGAATAAAGAAGATGAGTACACCCTGAAGAAACGCTTGATCGTGAAACGCCACGGCGCTAATATCCGGCATTGGGAGAAAATTTATTAATCCTAGATAAGCATCCTCTTTTCTATTCCTCAATGAGTTTAAGCTTTACTGCTCTATAGAAATAACCACTTTAGCTTATGGTAAAAAAAAGCAACACGTTGGGTCATTGATGTCAGTTAATTCCAGTCTGAGACCCAGTTGCATATTACATAAAGCTGTGGTTGAGTTGAGATATAGTGAGTTCGTTTATCATATCATCTTTAAGGTGAAGAGTGGAGCTGGTTATATAAAATTGCTGAGAAGTCATATGGAGCTCTGAGAGGTGACGCTATATATATATTTGAAAATGTAATACACTACATCAAAGAATTAGTATTTGCACATTATACAGTAAAAACTTTTATCAGTGTATGTATAATTGTCAGTATCATGTTTCCAGTGAATATTTTTTTCTGAAATGTTATGTACAATTATTATTCTGTTTTGTTATTTATTTTTGTTATTTATTTTATAGCTAGAGTAGAATGTTAAAGATTACCCTCTACGTGAGATTCACTACAGGGTGCTCCAGTGAGTACCGTCTTGTAAATCTATAATTGCATGTTTCCTTATATAATTCATTTCCTATTGTCCTCCTCATTGCCTTGTCAATATTTCTTCTACATTCTCATAATCAGTATTTATACATGTGTTTCCTTTTTCTGCCCTGCGTTTTATTTTCTCTTTTCTTTTTTTTATGGTTTTAAAATGATATATGCATGTATCATTTTTTAATGTTTCAATGTATTTGTGATATATATATATATATATATATAAATATATATATATATTGTTTAAATTGTCAATCTTATTTTATTTTATAAGCTGCATACCCCCTGAGGAAGGCGTTGCCGAAATGCGTTGGGGTTTCATCAAACAAAGGCACCTGTGACCTTCACATGTCTCTTGCTTTTTGTGTTCCCTGGCTCCTAGTACAAGAGTGGTTGTTCTTCTTTGTGTTTACCTCACAGATTCTCAGACATCTTTGCACATCCCAGATCCTATCAACTTAGTGGATTTCTTTTCCAGTAAAGTTCTTACTCTTCGCTTTATGCTTCCTACTTGTCCCTCTTCTCTCAGATCTGCCATCATCTTCTCCTCTGTCACCACCATTAGAACCACCATTGATACATACTTGGTCATCATTCCATCTGATCTCTTCAGCTGAGCTCTATAAAGCACTTTCCTTCTCTAGAAAGACCACTTGTTCCTTGGATCCCATCCCTTCTAAATAGTTGCTTGAGTCTTCTCTTGCCTTTCTCCCTCCAATTCTTACTTTATTCAATAATAGCCTGACCACTGGTACTTTTCCTGCCCTGTGGAAGCATGCACTGATTTGCTCTATACCAAAAACCCCTTCTCCTGACCCTTCTGTCTTAACCCACTAACGTCCTGTCTCCAAAATCCTTGAGAAGCTGGTATTTACTCAATTAGCCATCCAACTCACTTCCATTAATGCTCTTAAGCCCTATCAGTCCAGTTTTCAGATGGTCCATAGCACCAAATCTATTCTGCTCTCAGTTTTGAACAAACTTCACTTGGCACGCAAAAGTGGAGATTTCATTCTTGATGTATCTCTGGACCTTTCTTCCACTTTTGATTTGGTCAATCGCCATACTCTTCTTATCTGTCTTTTTGATCTTGGGTTGCATGGTACTACGTTGAGGTGGTTTTGGTCTTTTCTAACTGGTGTTCTTTCTCAGTTGTATCTCATTCTTCTGCTTTGCCCCCCACTTCTTTGTCCTGTGGTGTTCCCCAGGGCTCTGTGCTGTCCCCACTTTTTAATATTTTCCTGGCCCCTCTCTCTCTCCTGATACAAAAATCTGGGATCGCAGTCTACTATTATTCCGATGATATCATTCTTCTTTACTGCACTGATTCATCTGTCCCTGAGCTGTCCTTCCTGAACTCCTGCTCTTGTCCATTCTTGGATAACAGCAAATTACTTACACCTAAATTCATCTAAATGGACCGCCACCTGGTTCACTTTCTGTGCCCCCCCCCCCCCTTCCTTAGCTCCTGCGATCTCCACTACTTTCATCCCTTTGACTACTTCCTTCTGATATCTTGGTGTGACACTCGACTCCTCCCTCTTCTTTAAGAGACATATTTCTTCCATCACTCACCACTCCTTCTACTACTTGTGCCAAATCCATGCCATCCACCCCTTCCTTTCTACTCTTTCCTTGACTATGCTTCTTCTCTCTCTGATTATCACCCATATTGATTACTGCAATGTTGCTTTGGCCGGCCTCCCACTATATCAGCTACAGAGACTTCAATTACTTCAGAACACTGCTGTCCGTATCCTCACTCACTCCTCTCGATCAGACCACATCACCCCTCTGTTAGTTCATCTTCACTGGCTTCCCATCCATTTTAGAATCCAGTATAAGATCCTCACGATTGTTCATAAAACCATTCACATTGGCATACCCCAGTATCTCACTGATCTTCTTCACTTCCATATTCCACCTCGTCTTCTACATTCCATCCATAATCACCAGTTAATTCTTCCATCCGCTTCCCAGGCATTACTTGAAAGCACATGGGGATCTGCCTTCTTCTTCTTGGGTCCCGCCCTTTGGAACTCCCACCCCTTCACCCTTCGGTCCGAGCTCTCTTTTAAGAATTTCATAGCTGCTTTAACAACCTATCTGTTTAGCCTTTCAGACCCTCCTCCCTGACTAGTCTCTTATACCACCCCTACCCCCTACCTCTGCCATCTCAGCTGCTACCCACCTTACCCTGTGTGCTTTTGTTTCTCTTTACTTTCCCCCCTGTCCTATTATTGAATTGGTGTTCCATTTCCTTTCTTTTCTGCCTTTTGCAGTCCATTGTTAACCATTCTGATGCTGTTGCTAGAGCGGTCTATCAAGCAAAGTAATAAAGATAAAGACATCTTCCTCAAACACACAGGTACCCCGGCAGCACTCTCCATCCCTCTGGCATTCCATGATCTTGACTTTATAATCCTGGCACTCAGAAGCAAAGAAGGAGGAATGACAATACTGGTCCCTCTGGCAGTCGTCAGCATCATGGAACTCCTTCTATTGATCAACGAGGCCTCGGTCCCCATGTTTTATAGAGGTGAACTTCTTTCGGGAAATCATTGTCTCCCCTGTCTGGTTGTTGGTCGCCTTATCAATCTTCCTGTGACTAAAAACAGTTGCATTGCCCACTTTTCTCTCCTCCTGATGCTTGTTGTGATAGTTTTGGGGAGCTTATGTTTGCCAGGTCCTTCCTGGTATCCCCCAGGAGCTGTCCGAGGTTCTGGAACAGGCTTTGTATGGACCGCGGCAGGAAAGCTGTGCAATATAAATAGTAAGAAGTAGTAGCAGTAGCAGTAGTGTTTTGTAAAATCGGCCTTTTTCGATTCTGAAAGATGCACATGTCCCCTGCCTAAGAGCAAAAATGGAGATGCGCAAAGTTATGTGCTAGCCATTTACAGGAAGTATTTAGAAATTTGAACATATTGTATATGCGTGTCCACAGAATAGAGGACAGAAATGTGCACGCTGCCCTATCACAGAGCACGATTGTGGCTCTCTACCCGCTGCATGTCCCTGCCTGTCATTCTGCAAACGGAGACGTGTTGCAGCTCAGATGCCTGGAGAAATGTGTGTCCTATATACTGGCAGGCATATCTGAAGAAGTGAAAAGTGCTGGAAGAATGAATAGGCATTTCCCTCTTCATCCTACTGTTGTTATGTTGCTGAAACAAGCATCTTTGCTAATCCTGTTCCTGCCCTACAGCAGGTATAGCCATGGATGTCTCCAATAGCGATTTCAGACATGCAGCGCTGGTCTGAAATCATGTGTGCATACGTGTCTTTATGGATCCACCCCTGAATGACCCCGGCATGCCCACAGCCAACTTGGATTGTGCCGACACGTGAATCTTCAGGCTTTGTAAAATGGTTCTGGGCACATCTCTGTGATTTAACCACCTAGATGCCTATTTTCAAATGTCCAAATTACAAACAGAGCTTCTAAAACGACCCTCTTAGTGAAATTTTTAGTATAAATTTAGGAACTCGGCCCTAGTCAATTTTCAACGAGGCCAGTCTAGGAACAGAACTCTGAAAGTTAGGGACATAAATACTTTGAATATTGGGTCCAATGTAAACTGAACCAAGGTCTTTCCAACAGTACCCACATCTATAAATCTGTCGTTCTGGAAATATAGCAGTATGGAAAAGGTTTTGTTTTGAGGAGCTGAATAAATATTAATAAATCAATGTTACAGTTTCTGATGCTTTATCCCTTGCTAAATCTTTGTAGGTGCTTTTAGGCTTATATCAGGGTATTTGCTATTTATGTCTAGTTAGTGTGTTTTCCCTCCATTATATCCTATGGAATTTGGCCAAATAATTCTTGATGAGAGTATATAAATGAGACAACCTGTGATTGACAAATAGGCCTTATGTCCTTGGTTTACCTTGATGTTACAGCCCTCAAGTGATCAATACCATTTCCCCTCTTTTTTTTTTCTACAGAGTACCAGCATCACCCAAAGGTTTCAGAAGTTAGAAATGAAATAGTGAGGTTCATGCATACTGTAAATAGGTTAATAAGGTTTGTGCATATTGTTAAGAGGATCATCGTTTATTCTGTAGTTTGGGGAAGGTTTGCCCCAAAGGACCTTATTATGTATTGTTTATCTTCCTATTTGCTGCTGTTCAGCTCCCAAAATAGATTTCTTCAGTCTCAGAATAGTGTTTACCATATACGCTCACAACAGCACGTTCTCTGATCTCAAACCGGGTGAATTGTATCCCGTGTGATACATGGGGCAGGGAAGTGCCTTTTCTGAAATTCTATTCATTTGTGATGGTGCATACTGAAAACAGAGTGTGAAGAGATGTCAGCTTCTTGAATGACTACTGACTAGTATTAAGGATAGAGGACATATATTTATCACCCTTGCTGAGGAGCTGTATATATTTGTCTCTATAAATATGTGAACTCACCTTGATTCTGAAATAGCCTTCCTGCATATCACGACCCAGCTGCCGAACAGCCCTGAATAAAGTTGGACAATAGCACTTAGACCGCTCTGTGAAGGCTCATTTTATGATCAGCAGGGCCAGGAACAATATGCATCTGTTGGTTCTTATATCAGCATGCTGGCTTTCATATTAACAAGAACGTCAGTCATTCATACTCCCTATTTTTGTTGTAATCATGGACTGGAAATTCTACAACCTGGCAGCCAGGCAAACAAACCAAGCAGGTTTTTCTGTATTTATTTATTTATTTGCTTCACCGCTGCGTAAGAAGCACCATGGAAACCAGAGTTCTTCTAAAACCCAAACAATTTTAAAACTTAGAAATAGCTGGTTATGGCTATGCATTTTCTTAGCAACTCCGGGAAATACCTGCCAACATCTGAAAGCTCCTTAAAAGTAAATTTTGGAATAGATCAAAGAAGAGGACTTAATCTTTCAAAAATGCATTGGGCTTAGGCAATTCTTAGAAGGGAGAGTGTAAAGGAATAGTAATCTTTTGGGAAAAAATATAAAAATAAGGAATGTCTCTTTTAGTGTTTCTAGAAAATTCCTTTAAAAACATTTTGATTCTTTCTCTTCCAGGAGATCTACTGCATTTGCAACTAGCAAGGATGTGAGGCTGGTCCCCCAGAGAAACTGTTCCCAATAGTCAAGCCTCAAAATACCTGCAAGATTCTTTGGACAGTGTTGTTTGCTGGATTTTTCATTTGTTTGTGTTTTTTTTTTTTTTTTAATTTCATTTTAGGGAGGATATCATTAGAGTAACTAGAAAGTTGGACTGAAGGTGATATCTAGATGTGGGGTACTTAGATTTCAGTAAAGCCTTTGACAATGATCTGCACAGGCCACTTATAAATACATTGAGTAACCTAGGGATGGACTCTAAAGTGGCTAAGGGCCCAATTCTGCAAGGCACCTAGCGGGGCTGCACGTCCCAGAGCTTCAGTATGGGAAGAACCGGTGGGGGGAGGGAGAGAGCAGAGAGTGGGTGGAGCAGGGTTAGGCCGAGGTGGCAGGACGTACAAGGCCAATTCAGGTCACGGCCCTATATGTCCTGTGGAAGGGAGATGGAGTCCTGCTTATACCACCATGGAGGTGGAATAAACAGGGGGAATGGTGGAGAATGGGCCCAGGAAGCACACCCAGATTTGAGAACGGAGGCAGGTAGGTCCCCACTGCCTGATCCGGGCCCTGGCTGCCCTGCCAGGGGTCGGGCAGCGGGGTATCAGGACAGGAGTCTTCACTGTGAATGGCCGACCGAGCCACGGGGTGGACGTCCCTGCAGGTATGCAGGGGCATGCCAGGCTAGCTCAGGGCCCGATTCTGCAGCCGCAGGAATGTCTGGCTCCCACGGTGAAGAATCAGGTTCTAATGGGCCATTCCTGCTCAGGGTTGTCCAGGTAGCCCGGACATGCCCCTACTGGGATCGAGCTCTGACTGAGTTAGAAATTGGTTGAGCGGGAGGTGACAAAGTGTACAGGTAAATGGAGCTTACTCTGAGGAGAAGGCTGTTACCAGTGGTGTGCTGTAGGGGTCTGTCCTTGGTCTGATTATTTTTAATATTTTTGTTAGTGATACTGAGGAAGGGCTGTCAGGTAAAGTTTGTCTCTTTGCAGATGATACCAAAATCTGTAATAGAGTAGACACCCAGGAGGGAGAGATAACACAAGAAGCAGAGCTGGCTCAAGGGTTTCTGCTGCCCTAGGCAAAATCCCTGGTGTGCCGCCCCCTTCCCCTGCGTGCCATCCTGTGCTGCCCTCCTTCCTTCCCAATGCTGAGCCGTGCTGCCGCTGATAGTGATGACGGAGTCTGGGAGCAGCTCAGTGGTACAGCAGCAGGCCATGTGCTTTGGCACACATGACCTGCCCCTTCTGTTCCCTCCGACACAACTTCAGGGGGTCAGAAGCAATAGGCCATGTGTGCTGAAGCACATGGCCTGCTGCTGTCGCTGAGCCAACCCCACCATCAGAATCAGAGGTAACGGGGGCGGTGGCATGGCGTGACTCAGCTCAGCATGAGGGGATGGAAGGCCATGTATGCCGTGCCGCCCACGGTGTCTACTGCCCTAGGTAACCACCTAGGTTTGCCTAGTGGACAGGCCGGCCATGATAAGGAGGGATCTAGTAAAGCTTGAAGAATGGTTGAGAATTTGGCAGCTGAGATATAAAGCTAAAAAAATTCAGGGTCGTCATTTGGGCTGCAAAAATCCAAGGAAGCAGACCAGTAGAGGTGGTGAAAAACTTCTTTCCATGAAATTAGAGCAGGACCTGGGTGTGATTGTTTCTGACAGTAACATAGTACCATAGTAAATGACGGCAGATGACCAGTATGGTCCATCTAGTCTGCCCAGTAAGATGGCAAGAGTAGGTGCACCTGCCGCTCTGTGCAGGTCACCCCTCCCCATGTCTTTGTTTAGGGGTGAACCCACTGCTCCGTGTAGGACACCTCTGTTTGTTGAGAAATTAGATAGTTAAGTTTATTTTGATTTTAACCTGTTGCTATAAAGGGATCCACTGTGTTTGTCCTATGCCATTTTGAATTCTGTCACTGTATTTGCCCCCACCACTTCCATCGGGAGGGCATTCCAAGAATCCACCACCCTTTCAGTGAAAAAGTATTTCCTGAAAGTGCCTCTCAATTTACCCCCTTGCAGCTTCATATTATGCCCTTTAGCATTACAGCTTCCCCGTCTTTGGAAGAGGTTTGTTTGTTCATTAATTCTCTTTAAGTATTTAAAGGTCTGAATCATATCTCCCCTATCCCTCCTCTCCTCCAGAGTGTGCATATTTAGGTCTTCAAGTCTCATCTCATAAGGCTTCTGACACAGGCTCCAAATCATTTTGGTTGCCTTCCATTGAACCATTTCTAGTCTTTTTACATCCTTTGTGAGATATGGTCTCCAAAACTGAACACAGTATTCCAAGTGAGGCCTCACCAGTGACTTATACAGTGGTATTAGTACCTCATCCTTTCTGCTGGTAATTATTCTTTGTATGCAGCCCAACATCCTCCTGGCTTTTGCCACTGCCTTGTCGCATTGTTTGCCACCTTGGGATCCTCAGAAATAATCACACCAAGGTCCTTCTCCTGGACCGTGCACACCAACCTCTCACCCCCTATCGCATACATTTCCCTTGGATTTCTGCTTCCCAAGTGCATGGCACTGCATTTCTTTGCATTAAATCTTAACTGCCAAGCATTAGACCATTCTTCCAGCTTTTGTAGATCTTTCCTCATGTTATCCACTCCTTCAGGGGAGTCCACTCTGTTGCAAATTTTTGTGTCATCTGCAAAAAGACAGACTTTTCCATTCAGTCCTTCAGCAATATCACTCACAAATTCATTGAATAGTGCTGGCCCAGGACCGAACCCTGGGGCACCCCTCTAATCGCCCTCTTTTCATCCGAGTGAGCTCCATTTACCATCACCTTTTGTCATCTGTCAGTCAACCAATTTCTGATCCAGTTCACCATCTTTGGACCCATCCCCAAACTATTGATTTTATTGATAAGCCTCCTATGAGGAACAGTATCAAAGGATTTGCTGAAATCCAGGTAGATGACATCCATCGCATGCCCCTGATCTAGTTCTCTGGTCACCCAGTCAAAGAACTCAATCAGATTTGTTTGGCAAGATCGTCCTTTGGTAAAACCATGTTGTCTCAGATCATGCAACCTGTTGGTTTTGAGAAAGTCCGCCATTTGCTCTTTCAGGAGCGCCTCCATTACTTTTACCGCCAACAAAGTAAAGCTCACCGGCCTCTAGTTTGTCACTTCTTCCCTGTCACCACTTTTTTGAAGAGGGACCACATCAGCCTTTCTCCAGTCCTGTGGAACTTCTCCTGTCTCCAAGGATCTATTAGAAACATCCTTTAACAGCCCTGCAAGAACCTCTCTGAGCTCTTTCAGTATCCTGTGATGTATCCCATCTGGTCCCATGGCCTTGTCCACTTTCAGTTTTGCAAGTTGTTCTAACACATCATCTTCTGTCAATGGTGTGGTATCTACTTCATTCCCATTTTTATATTTGGGAGTTGCAGGAGGTCCTTCTCCAGGATTTTCTTTAGTATAAACAGAGCAAACGTATTTGTTTAGCAATTTCGCTTTTTCAATGTCACTTTCCATGAGTCCGTTCCCAGCACTTCTGAGTCCTGAAATTCCACCTCTGATGTTCCTCCTCTCCCGAATATACCTGAAGAAAGATTTCTCACCACACTTTACCTCTTTAGCCATCTTTTCCTCTGCCTTTGATTTTGCTTTCCTTATTTCTCTGTTTGTCTCTTTTAGTTTGATGCTGTATTCCTTTCTGTGTTCCTCTGTTTGCAAGCTTTTGAATTTTGTGAAAGCTGTGGGTTTTGCCTTTATTTGAGCAACCACTTCTTTGGAGAACCAAATAAGTTTCCTTCTCCTCTTGTTTTTATTTACTTTCCTTACATGTTGCCCCTTTTATTGCCACCTTTAGTTTAGCCCATTGCAATTCTACTTCCCTTATCCCCTCTCACCATCCCACCCTCCCAACTCCTCCTTCAGATACTTGGCCATTTTACAGAAGTCAGTGTTTTTGAAGTCTAAGACTTTGAGCTGGACTGCACCTTGGCTTTTATCTCAAACCACACTGTGCGATGATCGCTGCTGCTCACAGGGGCACCCAACCGGACATTCGACATGCTATCACCGTTGGTGGGCACTAAATCCAGCATTGAGCTTTCCTTGATTGGTTCCATCACCATTTGTCTAAGTAACGCATCTTGGAAATCATCCACAATTTTTTTACTTCTTTCCAGATTTGCAGAAGGAGTAGTCCAATCCACATCGGGTAGATTAAAGGCACCCAATATGATCACTTACTCCTTTGTGGCTATCTTTGCAATATCTATAATCAGTAGCTAAACAAGTAGAAAAGGCAATGGCAAAAACCAGAAGGATGCTTGGGTGCACAGGGAGAATGGCCTGCAGGAAGAAGGAGGTGATAGTGCCTCTGTATAAGTCTTTGGTGAGGCCTTATTTGGGGTAATGTGTGCAATTCTGGAGATCACACCTTCAAAAGGATTTAGACAGAATGGAGTCAGTATAGAGGATGGCTACCAAAATGGTCAGTGGGCTTCATCATAAGGAATATTCAGCAGATTTAAAGATCTCAATATGTATACTTTGGAAGAAAGTCGGTAGAGGAGAGATATAATGGATATTTTAATAACTCCATGGCATAAATTCACAGGAGGAGAGTCTCTTTCAATTGAAAGAAAGCTTTGCAACGAAGGGGCATAGGATTAAGGTGAAAGGGGATAAACTGAGGAGTAATATGTGGAACCACATTAAGAAGCATGGGTATACCAGAACACCTGATTGTTCTCTTGCACAACCTTTACATCAAGAACATAAGAACATAAGATATGCCATATTGGGTCAGACCAAGGTCCATCAAGCCCAGTATCCTGTTTCCAACAGTGGCCAATCTAGGTCATAAGTACCTAGCAATTTCCCCAAAAGACACAGGTTCCACAATGCTGGTATTGGGTCAAGCAGTGATATCCTGGGTCCCTTTTAATAATGGTTTATGGACCTTTCCTCCAAGAACTTGTCCAAACCTTTTTTAAACCCAGCTACACTAACAGCTTTTACTATATCCTGCGGTAACAAATTCCAGAGTTTGATTACACATTGAGTGAAAAAATATTTTCTCTTATTAGTCTTAAATAGTTTACCCTGTAGCTTCATTGCATGTCCCCTAGTCTTTCTATATTCTGATGACGTAAACAATCGATCTATGTTAACCCATTCCACACCATTCATTAATTTATAGACCACTATCATATCTCCCCTCAGCCGTCTCTTTTCCAGGATGAAGAGTCCTACCTTTTTAGCCTGTCTTCATAGGGTATCCTTTCATCCCCTTTACCATTTTGGTGGCTCTTCTCTGTACCTTTTCTAATAACGCTATATCTTTTTTAAGATACGGTGACCAGAATTGCACACAATATTCAAGGTGCGGTCACAACATGTAACGATACAGAGGCATTATAATATCCTTTGTTTTATTTTCCATTCCTTTCCTTATGATCACACCTTCAAAAGGATATAAACAGGATGGAGTCAGTATAGAGGATGGCTACCAAAATGGTCAGTGGGCTTCATTATAAGGAATATTAATCAGATTTAAAGATCTCAATATGTATACTTTGGAAGAAAGTCAGGAGAGGAGAGATATAATGGATATTTTAATGACTCCATGGCATAAATTCACAGAAGGAGAGTCTCTTTCAATTGAAAGAAAGCTTTGCAATGCTCTCTTGGCTGCCGCTGCACACTGGGTGGAGGGTTTTAACATGTTATCCACAATGACGCCTAAATCTTTTTCCTGGGTGCTGGGTCCTAATGTGGAACCTTGTATCGTGTAACCATAGTTTGGGTTGTTCTTTCCTAGGTGCATAACTTTGCATTTGTCCACATTAAATTTTATCTGCCATTTCGATGCCCAGTCTTCCAATTTATCAAGATCCTCTTGCAATTTTCCATAATCCTCATGGGTTTTAACAACTTTAAATAGTTTTGTGTCATCTGCAAATTTGATAACCTCACTTGTTTTTCCCATTTCCAGGTCACTTATGAATATGTTAAAAAGCAGCAGACCAAGCACAGATCCCTGGGATACTCCACTATTCACCTTTCTCCATTGGGAAAATTGGCCATTTAGTCCTACCCTCTGCTTTCAATCTTTTAACCAGTTCCTGATCCACAATAGTACACTGCCTCCTACCCCATGACTTTTTAGTTTTGCAAAAAGTCTCTGATGAAGGACCTTGTCAAAAGCTTTCTGAAAGTCCAGATACACTATATAAACTGACTCACCTTTGTCTACCTGTTTATTCACACCTTCAAAAAAACATAACATATTAATAAGACAAGATCTTCCTTGTCTAAAGCCATGTTGGCTGTCTCCCATTAAGCCATGACTATCTACATGGAGTAGCCTAGTGGTTAGAACACTGGCTTAGTAACCAAGCAACTAGAGTTCAATTCCCACTAGTACTCCTTGTGGCCTTGGGCAAGTCACTTAACCCTCCATTGCCTCAGACAAAAGGCCTGGCAATCTGCTTCTGGTGACACTGCCAAAAAAACCCAGGAGCTTCTGGGTCACTAGGAGTCAGGACTGACTCAAAGGCACACATTATATTGCATCTACATGTTCAATAATTTTGTTCTTTATTATGGTTTCTACCATTTTTCCCGGTACTGACGTCAGTCTCACCGGTCTGTATTTTCCTGGATTAATTCTGGAACCCTTTTTAAAAATGGCATTATATTGGCCATCTTCCAATCTTCAGGTATTACTGATTATTTTAATGATAGTTCACAGATTACTAATAGCAGGTCTGTAATCTTATATTTCAGTTCTTTCAACACCCTTGGATGTTTACCATCTGGTCCAGGTGATTTGTTACTCTTCAGTTTCTCAAATAGTTGCAATACATCTTCCCAGTGTAACGATATTTCTTTCAATACTTCCGCAGTATCACCTTTAAATACCACTTTTGTCATGGGCAACATCCCTACATCTTCCTCAGTAAAGACTGTATCAAAGAATTCATTCAGTCTCTCTGCTATGGCCTTGTCCCCTCTCAGTGCCCCTTTTACCCATCTATGATCTAATGGTCCAACTGATTCTCCCACAGGTTTTTTGCTACTAATCTACTTGAAAAAGTCTTTATTACGCGTTTTTGCTTCCACAGAAAGCTTCTTCTCAATTTTTCTCTTTGCCTGCCTTATCAATGCTTGCATTTAACTTGACAGTGCTTGTGCTGTTTCCAGTTTTCATTATTTGTCTCTTTTTTCCATTTCCTGAAACATTCTTTTTTTGCAACAACAGCCTTTCTGACCTCGCCTTTATACCATGCAGGCAGTTTTTTGGACTTCATTCCACTTTTCTTAAAGCATGGAATACAGCTGGTCTGGGCTTCCAAGATAGTATTTTTAAACAACACCCAAGCCTGATTTAAGTCTTTACCCTTTGCAACTGCTCCTTTTAGTTTTTTCTTAACTATTTTCCTTATTTTATCATAGTCTGCCTTTCGAAAGTTAAAAGGTTGTATTGTGGATTTCCTTACCACCTCTTCTCCATTAATTAAATCAAACGTGATCATGCTATGATCACTATTGCCCAGTGGCCCCAACACCCTTATTTCTTGTACCAGATCTGGTGTTCCACTAAGGACTAGCCACAAAATGCCTTCCCCTCTGTTTGGTTCATGAACCAACTGCTCCAAGAAGCAGTCATTTATTTCATCTAGAAACTTTATCTCCCTAGCATGTCCTGCAATGACACTGACCCAGTTTGAATGGGGGTCAGGGAGGGAGAGGTGTTTATTTATAAGTTCAGGGGCAATGTGGAAATATTTCTTTACGGAAAGAATGGTGGATGTGTAGAATAGTCTCCCAGTGGAGGTGGTAGAGATGAGGACTGTATCTGAATTCAAGAAAGCATGGGACAGACACAGAAGATCTCTGAAGGAAAAATAAGGATATAGTCATTGGTATGGAAGGGTAGATTGGATAGGCCATGTGGTCTTTTTCTCCTATCATGTTTCTATGTTTCTATTAATAGTGTTCACTCTCACTCAGTAGTGCATACTATTGAGCAATAGTTCATATCTTCAAACGATAGCACACACTATTTAGCAATAACATTAGTGTGCATTACAAAATTTTAGGATCATTGATATTTCCTTCTTTCAAAGAATTGCACATCCCAACCATGTGTCCATGTGTATTTTCCACAACCTTATGGGTATTTTACAAAAGATTCTGCTTTTAGAGAGCCTTTTATAAAATGCACTGCAAATTATGAACATTTGCACTTAGACATCCCTTTTCTCTCTAGAAGACTTCTGCAAAGCCGGGCTTTGAAGTCTTTTATTAACGAGGGCTAGCTGGCGGCACATGTTCTGCTGCTTTGGGACATGTGTCGCCAGATAGCATGAGGTCTTGACAGCATGGGACGATTCCCACACTAACTGTGCAACTCACATGAGGGGTGTGAGTGGGCGAGTTACGAGCAGAGAGGGATTGTGGTATGCTCAGCACAGTTAGTGCCGGGTTCACACCATGCGCTAACTGCATTAAGCGCAGGTTTACTTAACGCCGCTCGTGCTACTATAGCTTGCATTAGGGGACGTGCTCTGCGTTAACTGCCGGGGAAATGCTTTCCACGCTCCTGTCAGTTAATGTGGTGGTGTTGCACCTAACGTGCCATATTTTCAGCATTTTTTGGAGCATTAGCTACAACAGTCTAGCGCCCCTTAGCAAAAGGGCCACTTAGAATGCCTCTAGTTCCAACTCTACATAACTGGATAAAGTTTTTCTGCCAATAAACTGGCAAGAGAAAATTCAAGCAAGCAGAGAAAGATGGAAGAATTGTCAGGGTAACTCAGTGTTACCTATATAAATCTTTTGAATAACAGCCTCTCAGAAACCACACAAAAAACATAAAATTGATTGTTGATGCTCCTCATTTTTTGCAGTTAAGTGGTTCATGCTAAATGGAATATATGCACATTGAAAAACAGAATGCGATGCAAGACTTTCAAGGTCATTTTAAAAGCATATCATGTGTAAATGGTGGTATTTATATGTATACACAGAGATTTCAAGGGGATGCAGCTTGGGTGTATCCTGAAAGAATTGATATATGCCTGAAAGGTTTTTTTAGAAAAAGGAACCTTCTGAAGAGGATACAAAATATGATAATCAAAAAAGTCCCCTCAATGTCCAACCCCTCAAAACTTTCCCAACACCTTAAACAAAAAATCTTAAATTTAACAAAGTACTATTTTTGTTGGAGCGAGCCGAGGGAGGGCCAGAACTAAGAGTCCAACCCCCTCCAGACGGCCAACTTCTTTTATTCAATTTTAGGTTTCCAAACCCCATGAAAACCCCATCACCGAGGGCACTTATCTGTATCTTTCTTCTGCTCAATAGCTATGTCCAAATCCCTTAGTTGCTCAAAGGTCAAGATTGTTCGCACGACGTGCATGTTTCGGGATAAACCCTGTATCAAGTGCATTCAAAGATCAAATCTTGTCAGGCAACCATTTCAGCAAAAAACGCCGTCACCGCGGCCAGGATTTTTCATTTATAAATGGCGTCCACCAACTGTGATAAAATAAAGGAAACCTACCAATCAAAAAACAGGGCCCCTCCCACTGTTAGGGAGTCCCTATCATGATTGGTCCGACCAGATGGTTACATCAACATGCTCTCCCATTCAATTTCCCGAAAAGTTTTTTTGGCATTTGGGAGATTACTAAATAGGAATCCCTTTGCATTCAGGGATTCAACAACTGTGAGAGTATGTGAAGTGCTATTTCAGATCCCAGAGAGAGTATGGAAGCTAAGAGGTCAGAGGAAGAGTACAATGAAGCATCGACGCAAGGAGAGGAAAGCTGAGAGAAAGGCCTCAGAATATAACTTCAGCGACAGAGGCTGTTTCATCTGCACTGAGGAGCCTGGTGAGAGCTGTGCTGAGGCTTGCTTGGACCCTGTGCTACTTCCTGCATTGGTCTTAAGGGGATGTCAGAAACCGGGTGTCACTGTTACTTCTGGTCCCGTGGCTTAAATTCCAGCCAGAGCTGTGGTAGAGTGGAGAGGCTGTTCTGTCTGCACTGAGGAACCTGGTGAGAGTTGTGCTGAGGCTTGCTTCGACCCTGTACTATTTCCTGCATTGGTCTTTGGGGCCAGCAGTCATGTGACTTAAGAGGCGTGACCAAAGAGGCATGTTTGGCCCCTTTGATGCCCCTTAGGAGCCATCTGAGGAGCCGAGAGGAGAGGCATGGTACTCAACCATCTGGTACAGCTACAATCTTGGATTTGCAAAAAATGATGGGGAAGAGAAAGGCAAAATTTAAGGATGCACCTGGCTTGATGGAAATCTTTGTTCTATTACAGGGCAGGGGTGGTGAGGGCCCCAGACTATCTTCAGTTTTGAGCCCCATTAGGTGTGAGCTGCCTTCACCAAGCCCAGACTCACACTTATTGCCTACCGATCCAACTGTGAGCCAGGTTGCTACTGGCTTGGTTTCTACTCCATTGGGAAATGGATGTAGTCCAGCTGTCCTTAATGGCAATCAGGGGCAGGACATTAACATTTCTGTGTCTGTTTATGCTGTGCAGGGTATATCTCCTGTATCTTCTGCTGTGATGGGGGAGATCAGAGTGGTTACTCCAATTATGATTATGTGTATCTCTATGCGATTTCTTGATATATCTCCCAGGCTGAAGGGCATCAGAGTGGTTTACAATCACTACAAGGAGGTACTAGATGCATCATTCCCTTAAAGCCTGAAGTATTTAGTGGGGCTTTGGGGAATGGATCACCCATTCCACTGACCCCCTACCCCCGCCCCCCCAAGGAGGTCACAAATTGGGAGATCTGGCAGATTGTAGACGAGGTGGATGTAACACTATCTGGCTGTCTTTTGTAGTTGTGTCGGTTCTCAGGGAGGCCGTGAACTGTGTGACTGTCCTTGAGGGGCAGTTGGGGTAAATTACTGGCTTTAGAGTAGGTTAATAATGCTTTACTGAAGGTTAATTTGTTGATGGAGAACAGAATTGATAGGTTGGAGAATTCTCTGAAATTATTGAATTTGCAATTTGTTAATTTTCCGTACTGTGTTAAGATTTCTGCTGTAGAAATGCTTAAGTCTTATTTGGTGAATAATTTGCATATGGCGGATGCTCAGCTTCCTGAGGTTCTCAATGCATATTATATTTTACCTTCCATAAAGAATATTGCCGGGGGTACTTTGGTCTTCAAGTCTCTTTTCATAAGTTTTCTGGCGCAGGCTCCAAATCATATTGGTCGCCTTCCTCTGAACCGCTTCCAGTCTTTTTATGTCCTTTGTGAGATACTGTCTCCAAAACTGAACACAATATTCCAAGTGAGGCCTCACCAGCGACTTGTACAGTGGCATTAGTACCTCTTCCTTTCTGCTGGTAATTCCTCTCTGTATGCAGCCCAGCATCCTTCTGGCTTTCCTGCTTTGTCCTTGTCGCACTGTTTCCTAAATTTGTGCCCTGGGAATTCATCTTAATTTTGGAGCTTAAATGTTTTGCTTATAAACTGCCGTTCATTTGTATAGATTTAGGAGCCTAATTTGTGAGCCTAGTGCTAAAAATCAGTGCTAAGCTGCTAACTTCTTTCCCAGCCCTAAACACTCCCATTGCCACCTACTTTTTAAGCTCCTTAATTTAAGAGTTTAATAATATTCTGAGTAAAATCGTAGACACTCAGCCCTAACACTTTCAAATTAGAAGCATAACTGTCAAAATTAGGAGCATAAATCCTTTGCACACCGGGCCCTGTATTATTCCTGCCTGATTTGTTCATATTATCTTCCTCTTGCAATGCTGTGAGGGATCTTAAGTTCTTCCTAATTTTCCTTTCCGTACCACTACGGATCTTGTGTGCTTGTTCCCATTTTTGGCCTCCACACTCATGGCAAGGCTGTTCCTTCTACTAATATCAATCCAGTATATTTTTCAATTGATGTTAAGTTATGAAATAGCCTATATTAAACCTTACATGGCAAAAGAAATCACCAACCCACTAGTAAGTGGTAAACAATTTGTTTTGAAGGTCTGTTTCTTAAACACACTTGGCAGAACATACCGTTTAACGGTACTTTCAGCTCTGTCAATAAAACATTATTCTTTTTTTTTTACTTCAAGAACATTATATGCCAAAACTTTAACAGCATTTATCTAAAACAGAAAGCTTAATTGTTTTGGTAGTTAACTGTTCAGACTGCATTGATTCAGTGCTTGCGTTATTAAGATGTGTTTAATTGTTGTTAAGGGAACTTTCAAACCTGCGTAGCACAGTAGAAACATATTCCAATGAGACAGCTTCTGATTGAACATACAAGTCTTGACAGTCAACCATAGCGGATATAAACAAAAAAAACCAAGTGGATGAGATTGGGTTTGTCTTTTATGTTCACTCATAAAAAGAACTAGTTGATTCATATCTCATTGCATGGCATACATAGCACACTGTTTCTCTTATTTTAGCTCAGAAGTCGTGAAACGGTCTTATATAGTTCCAACTTATTTATTCTAACACATACTTTAGGATTATCTATGCAGACTATCAGAGCTGTGCCTCATTACAAAAAATAGATCATGCTTTTCACCTATCTGCCCCATTTTTTGCTTTCTGTTCGATGTTGTCTCATGATGTGAATATTACAATCTACAAATGCATTATATCCCATAGAAAAGTTGTTTTGAGAATGAACATCCTCAGGCTGGCTTCAGGACATACAGTTCTCATTTTAAAGAGGCACCAGTGAGTTTTTTTTTATTTTCTTAAAAAGAAAAGGAATGTCATCAAAGTAGCAATCTTTGGTAAACCACTGTAATATTTTCTAGGTCTCTAATAACTGACGGATTATGTTATCTAAAAAAACACAAGGCTGATATTCAAAGGGCTTATGCTCCTAACTTTGAGAGTATGGCTCTTAAGCAATTTACTAAGGCTGAGTTCCTAAATTTATGCTCCAGATTTCACTAAACTCCTACATTTAGGAGCATTAAAAGTGGATTGCAACAGGGGTGCATTTAGGAGATGGAAAAAAACACTGATTTTCAACACTAGGCACTTAAATTAGACTCATAAATCTAAGCAAATGAATGGCAGACCTAAATTAAGGAGCATGGGGCGTATATTCGAAAGGGTTTAGCCCGTTAGTAGGACTTCCCAACTGGCTAAATGATGATGATCCCAATATTCAGTGATACTATAGGGCTCGTTGTGTTCCAAACCTAGATCCCCTCTGTACATCTGGTCTGAGCCGATCGCGATTCTGATCCTGCAGAGCACATCTCTCCCTGTGGAATCAGAATCGCGAACAGCCCTGTATGTGCAGATCAGGACTGCGATTCAATCCGGCCTGCACATACAGGACCTTCCTGGCTAACTCAGTCAAGGCTTTTCAATGGAGCCACAGCGCCTTGGCATCATGTTGCCATGACACCGCGGCTCCATTGAAGAACTGTGATGCCGGTCGCTGGAAGCAAAAGTTTATTCCCCACAGCCCGACCCCTGATCTGGCCTCCTAAGGCCAGGGTAGGGCTGCAGGGAATGTCCTCCAGCCCTCCCTGCCCCATTTGCACCCTGGCTTTGAAAAGCTAACACATCCAGGGAAGTTATTCCACCTCGGAGGTGGAATAACTTGCCTGCACATGTCAGCCGACATTAGAATCGTCCCTGTACGTCCAGGGCCAGTGACCGCCCACCGCCCACCCAGTCTCCACCCCTGAGCCACTCCTTCCCTGCCCTCATCTAACTTCCCCGCACAGAATTGGGTCCTATCATAATAGTGCCACAGAATATCTCCACAGACCTCTGGAAAGATCCACTAACAGGCGAGTTAAAACCGTATAAAGTTAGGACCAGTCGATGGCTGTCCTAACTTTATTTGGGTTTTGCTATCCAGCTGGTGACTGGATAGCTCTGCTAACCAGAGAACTGGATAAGGTCTGGCACTGAATATCTGGTTTGAATTAAAGCAGAGGCAACCAGACGCTTTAAAAGCACCGACAGTCACCATTGAATATCGGCCCCATCATTTTTAAGATACTAAATTTAGGTGAATTCTAGGATCCAATATGGCACCATAGGGAAGGCTGTGGGCCATGAGTGGAAATGGAAAGCTCATCCTAAGCCCTGTCCTGTTGCTACTCCTACGATGACTTCATTGTTGGGCCCAATAGACACCTTTGTTGCCTGCCTGATGTCAATGCTGGGAGTTGGATCATTGAGGAATTCAGAGGGGGAAATTGTGCCTCTGTCTCTCTCGGGTCATGGCATTTTGCTAAGCCCCGTTGAGAGGGCACCCCCAAGAAACCTTGCAAAGAAGCAGGCCAGTGCTGTGAGAAGTGCATCAGCGCAGAGTTCAGAGGTCATCCGTCATCAAACATCTGCTGGTTCAGCTGTAGAGGCAGCATTATCTGTGGTGGATGAAGTATAACGATCAGTCATCTCGAGGAGAAGGATCTCCTTTTGCAAGCTGGGACTACAATGGCTAAAGCCTTTCATTTGAAGAGACCTAAAGAGATCCGTGGAGGAAATCTGAAAAGCCATTGTGGGAGTGGATAAGTCCCTTTCTGAACATATCTTGTTCAGGTACAAAACCTTGGCTTTAGAAGTTGCTATGGTGGCTCAGAAGAATTACACATCAGATCAGGAAAAAAGAATTAAGGTACTGCAGGAAAAAGAGAAGAAATATTTGGGATTTCAGGAAGTTGTAGTGAAAACTGGAAGAACGTGGCTAGACACCAGAATCTTTGGTTTATTAATTTTCCTAAGTTACAATTAGAGTACCCATTGGATATGTTTAAACATTATTAGACTGAAGTCCTAAAGGTTCCACCACAAGCCATTCCTCTTGCATTAAGAATTTTTTCATTGACCTCCTTTAAAAAGGAAGAGGACAACCTTAGCATAATAGAGATTCTGGAAACAACAGATGAGGATCTGGCTGCACCATAAATGTTGTTTCTTTTGCTTTAGCAACAGACAGGGAGAGAGGAGTGGCCTAATGGTTGGGGTAAGTTACCTCAGACCAAGATTGATTCCCAATGACAGCAATCTTGGGCCAGAAGGATTGGGGTTTCTAGACCCATGGGTGGCCCTTGTGGTCTTGGAGAAGCCACCTAATCCTATATTGCCTCAGCTACCAAGACATAGATTGTGAGCCCTTCAGGGGCAAGATATCTGAATGTAGAGTGCCTTGACTGGTAGAAAAGCAGTATATAAGTCTAGTAAAATAAATAAGACAATGACTGGTTGCTTCAAATTTAAGAAGGATTTTAGAGTTTTTCCAGATATGGCCAAAGCCACACAAAAGCATCAAAAACAATTTCTTTTGATACAGCCTAGAACATAAGACATGTCATCCCGGATCAGACCAAAGGTTCATCGAGCCCAATATCCTGTTTCCAGCAATGGCCAATCCAGGTCACAGGCCTGACATAGTTCCAAAAGGTAGATAGGCTCCATGATGCTTATCCCAGGATAAACAGTGAATTTCCTAGTCTACTTTAATTTATTTACTATTTTTATTTATTTACATTCTCTTATATACCATGCTATTCTGCATCAGTGTGGTTTACATTGAACAAATTGAAATTACATTGAACAGGGCATTATAACTTGGAGATAACTATTTTACAGGGAACATGGGCTATGGAGGGTTAAGTGGCTTGCCCAAGCCCACAAGGAGCACCTATGGGACTAGAAACCCCAGTCCTTCCAGCCCAAGGTTGCTGTCCTCTAGTGGGATTTGAACCTCTGACCTGAAGTACCTTGCCCCAACCACTAGGACACTCCTCCACTCTGTAATGGTTTATGGATTTTTTCTCCAGGAACTTGTCCAAACCTCTTTTAAACCCAGCTACACTAACAGTTTTTACTACATCCTCCAGCAAGAAATTTTAGTTTAATTACATGTTGAGTGAAAGGACCTGAAAATGGGAACAACAAGTGAGATGATCAAATTTGCAGATGGCACAAAATTATTCAGAGCTGTTAAAACACAAAAGAATTGTGAAAAATTGCAAGAGAACATTGAGAAACTGAGAGACTGGGCATCCAAAAGGCAGATGAAATTTAATGTGGACAAGTGCAAATTTATGCACTTAAAGGTTTATTTTGTTACGGATGTAGATCCTCTCTGTATGTCCGGTCTGAGCCAGATGTACAGGGGAGGATCACATTTCTGATCCCACAGGGCACCTCTAACCCTGAGGGATCAGAATCGCAAACAGTCATGTACGTGCAGGCTGGGACTGCAATTCCATTTGGCCTGCATGTACATGACCTGCCTGGATTGGGTGGCAGGGACCCCCATGTACCTGGCCCCAGCTCTGGGGAGGGCTCTCCGGGCCCAATCATCCACAAAGTGCTGCTTATATTACTTTTGAGGTGATATAAGCAGCATGTCCCCCACGGGCTTGGCAGAACATATAGGGCCGTGATCTGAATTGGCCCTGTACATGATGCCAGGTTGGCCCTTCCCCACTCTGCCCTATTCCCGCCCATCCCCACCCCCTACCAGTTCTCCCAGTCCTGATATATAGGGATGTACAGGGAGAGCCAGAGGGGGAATCAGCTCCAGATGCCTTGCGGGGTTGAACGTCCTGCCGGAACGTGTAGCCCCTCCAACTCACATTCAGGAATGACCTCAGTCTTTCAGTGATGGCTTTGTACCCCTTAAAGGTCCCCTTTACCCTTTGATTCAACTGACTCCTTCTCCGGCTTCTTGCTTCATAAAAACATAAGAACATAAGATATGCCCTACTGGGTCAAACCAAGGGTCCATCAAACCCAGTATCCAGCACCATACCTAGCCCTGTGTGAGCAGTGCAGCCGCACAGGATGCAAAGAAATAGGGGCACATTTGTGGTTGCCGTCCTCGGCTGCCCCCATGCTGCTTGCCCTTCCCCCACTGCTGTTTTTTATGTTTCTGCAGTGCAGACGATAGCAGCAGACATCAAATTGAAAAAAACCCAAAACCCTGGATCTTTCTGACTCCACTCTTGCCTTCATGTCTGATCCCTCCCTCGTCTGACATATGCCTGCATCAGAGGAGGGAAGACCAGACCAGCCATTCTAGTGAGGAGCAGCGTGGTTTTGTTTTGTTTTTTCAATTTGATATCTGCTCCGCTGCTGCCATTGACCCCCGCTGCCACCAAGGAAACATAAAAAATGTCAGTGGGGCAAGGGCAGGCAGTACGCGTTGCTGGCTGGACTTGGAGAATAAGGCATGATGGGGAGATGCTGGGCAAATTTTATTTATTTATTTAACATTTCTTATATACCGCTTTTCATGATATCAAGGTGGTTTACATTGAAGAAACTGAAATTGCATTGAACAGGGCATTATAACTTGGAGATAACTATTTACAGGGAACATGGGCTATGGAGGGTTAAGTGGCTTGCCCAAGACTACAAGGAGCATCTGTGGGACTAGAAACCCCGGTCCTTCCGGCCCAAGGTTGCTGTCCTGTAGTGGGATTTGAACCCCTGACAAATGGCAAATTTATGAAGGGGGGGGGGGAGTGCACCAGATATGCAAGTTGCACAGGGGACATTTATGGCTTGGTACAGCCCTGCTTCCAACAGTGGTCTTTCCGGGTGTAAAAGTACCTATTGGGTTCCCAAAGGTATACACATTCCATGCTGCTTGTCCCAGGGATAAGCAATGAAATACCCCAGTCCTCTTTAATAATGGTTTATGGTCTTTTCCTCCAGGAACTCGTCCAAACCTCTTTTGAACCCAGCTATGCTAACAGCTTTTACTACATCTTCCCAATCCACAAGTGGCAATTATTTATTTATCTATTTATTTATTTAGTGTACATTTATATCTTGCTACTTCCAGCGATCAGCAGCGGTTTGCTATACATAACAGTATGGTTGTACAGGCCATGGATTAAAGACATACAATATGATTCAGTGTACAAGTACAGGACACAGCACTCGGATTAAAGGTTTACACTTGATTGCAAGACAGTGATTTCACATGTATATACATATTTACAGGTTGTCGGTTCTATTGGTGTCTGAGGTGTAGTGCTCTTTCCTTGTGCATGGTGATTCACTAGGGATAGAACATAGAGGTTAGGTAGGACTGAAGTGCGTCTGGAAAAGATGCGTCTTTAGCTTTTTTCTGAAGACCAACAAGTCACTGTTTGCTCTCAGCTCGCATGGTAGTTGGTTCCGTAGCAGTGGCACTATAAATGAGAACGCTCGGTTGCTGGTGGTTGCAGTGACAGATCTCAGGCTAGCCGGGACAATGAGGGTATTGAGGTGTGTGGTTCTTCTGCTTCTGTTATTTGGCTGTGATGTGATAAGTGTGTTGAGGTACGAGGGTGCTATATTATGAATGAGCTTGAATGCGGTGATTAGGATTTTATATTGTATGCGTGCAGTGATGGGGAGCCAATGTAGGTCCATAAGTACTGGTGTGATATGCTCTTTTAGGCCTTTCCTCATGATTAATCTAGCTGCCACATTTTGCGCCATTTGAAGAATGTTGAGGGGTTTTTTAGGCAACCCTTGTAGTATGGCGTTGCAGTAGTCCAGGTGAGGAATGATGAGGGCTTGAGCAACGGTCCTAAAGTCAGAGTGCTCTATGATGCTACGAAGTGGTTGCAAGACTTTTAGTTTGTGGAAAATGCTTCGATTGGTAATTCGGAGATGCTTTTCCATCTTTAGGTTGGAATCCAGTGTCACGCCTACGTATTTTATTTCGTTCTTTGTGGCGTAGAAGTTATTGTTCATGGTGACTGTAGGTGGTGGGTTGAAATCAGGTTTCCTGGATATGCACATCACTTCAATTCTTTTGTGATTTATGGCCATGTTATTCTGTTGCAGCCAGATTTGGAGCTCACTGAGGCATTTTTCCAGTTGACTGATATCCGGGTTGTCGACATCAAGTTGAGTGTAGAGCATTAGGTCATCAGCATAGATGTGATAATTATATGTGTGAATTAAACTGCAGTAAGTGTCATGCCTCTGTGCTAACAGTTACCATGGGCCCAAGCATCTTGTCTTGTGTTGGCTTGTCAGTGTCACTGACACATTTGCAATATCAAGTCACCAAGGCTTGATATTGCAAATGTGACAGTGAAATAATAAGCCAACACAAAACGAGATAAGTTCATTAATCTAAAACATATTTTAAAAAGTTGTAAACATTTTTTAAAAAGTTAAAAGTCTTGTTTGCAGAGCTATGATGATTGAATTGTCAGCAAGCCTACAATACTCTTTTTAGAAACGTCACTATCAAGTGCAATGAGTAAATGAAAGTCTGTTATTAGTAAAATTAAAATCCATGCTTTCCCCGGAATTGCCTGCCAATGTTATGTGCCCTTTGGGGTACTTGCTGGGTAATGTCCATCCATTGTGGCACTGTGGGACACACACTTGTGGATATGTTTGCCCTTAGTCAGTTGCTGTCTTGCTGGTTTTGCATTTCTACATTCATATGTGTCACCTAGGCATCTGCCTAGTCCACCCTGTGCCCCAGCTGCCCCACTGCATGTCCCATCTGCAGCCCCCTGTACCCCATTTGCAGCCTCACCATAGTGCCCTTTCATACTTGGGCACTATGCTGTTGTTGCACATGTATCACTGCTATCACTTTTCTTGGTCTCCCTGCCTTTGCTGTACATTGCTGACTGAAATGGTTTCTCTCTCCTGCAAATGTGCCTCTAACGCGAGGTTTTCACTGGCATTAATTTTCAGACCCTGATTTCACAGTGTTAGTGTGCCTGGAGCCTCTCTCCGCCCACTCTCCGCCCATTGCCCCATCTCTCCGCCATCTGGAACGACTTACTCCACCCTCTGTGCGCCTTAACGCCGCCGGAGACGTTATTGCGCGATACGTGACATTATCACACAGTAATGTTACATTATCGCATGATAGCATTACTTATCGCGTGATAATGTCGTCGCTGTGACGTTAGCGCTATTTAGTAAGCATACCCCAAAGTCTTAGGGGAATGTTTACTAAACTGCAATAACGTAGCAGCGGCTACATCAATGTTGTGATAAATAATAAATAAAGAAGCCCATAGTGAGCCTATGGAAATAGGAGAAACTAAGGATTTTACCTTTAAGAAAAGTGACATCCCTGAAGTGCACAGGTTTCAGCGTTTCCCTAGAGAGAGCAAGCACAGGGAAACTGAACTTAGACTGCCACACCCAAGCTCTGCTGACGTAGTTGCAGGCTTGGATGATGATTGCATGTACCTGTCTAGAGAGAGGGAGACACAGCCCGAGAGGCAGAGATATAAACCAAAGCTAGAGCTGAGGAGACAGGGAGGAAGGAGGACCACATTGACAGCCAGAGCGGAGGAGACAGCCAGGGAGGAGAAGAGAAGGCAGTGGAGAGAGCCTGGGTGGAGAGAGACCAGGAGAGGAGTGCTCAGAGAGAGTGAGCAGGAGAAGCTTCAAACCCCAGTTCCTGTTGAAAGGATTCAGAGAGTCCAGGACTCAGCCCGAGAATTCACAGAGCCCAGCCTGGAATAGGAGACCATGGCAGAGCTCCAGAGAAGAACTCAGGCAAGTGAGACAGGGACTGTTTCCCAGAAGCTGGAGGGAGAATGGTGAGCACAGCCAGGTGGAAGTGACCAGAGCCTCAGAGATAACTTATCCTTACCGGGGAGAGCTGTACTCCATAGAAACGCAGGGTTCCTTAGAGAGGGTTTACCCTGGGATGTCCTTTGAAGCTTCAGAGCAGGGCACTGCATTACCGGAGCTAGAGGGAATGCAGGTGGACCTCATTGAGCAAGATTCTATGCAGCCAGAGGAGCTCATGGACTGTATGTTTATGTTTATGTTTATTTCATTTGCTTGACCGCCCTTCAGTGGTAGTCAGAGCGGTTTACAATCCATAAATCAACAAAGAAGGGCATAAGGCCAGAAAATTGAAAAGAAGTTTACAATTCTTGATAGGAAAGAGAAAGAAGGGCTAGTAAAGAGCAATAAAACATAGCGGAGGAGGTTACGGAAAGGGGGTGGGAAGGTTGAAGGCTAGGGAGAAGAGGTAGGTCTTTAGATCATGTCTAAAAGTGTGGTGATGGGGTTCTAGACGGAGGGAAGTGGGAAGAGAGTTCCAAAGGGCAGGGCCTATGTAAAAGAAAGCGGAGGAGCGAGTGGACTGGAGGTGGGCAAGGGAGGGAGGGGGAAGGGTAAGGCGGTTGAGGTGAAAGGACCGAGGGGTGTGTCGAGGGGTATGGAAGTGGATGAGGTCTGCCAGGTATTGTGGGATGGTAGTGTGAAGTGCTTTGTGGACGAGAGTAAGTAGTTTAAACTGGATGCGATAAGAAATGGGAAGCTAGTGAAGATGAAGGAGAAGGGGGGTTATGTGGTCTCTAGGGAAGGAGTGAGTGACGAGTCAGGCGGCAGTGTTTTGAATTCTCTGAAGTCGGGTTAATTGAGAATTGGGTAGACCAGTGAAAAAAGAATTAGAAAAGTCGACGCGGGACATGACAAGTGATAATAGTATGGTTGTGAGAGCGGAAGGAGAAAGGAAAGGGCGGATCGCACAAATTTGACGAAGGAAAAAGAAGGAGGTCTTGGTGATATGAGAAACATGAGCGTGGAAGGAAAGGTCAGAGTCAAAGAGCACACCAAGGTAGCAGAAGGTGGAAACCAGAGATATGGGAGTGCCAAAGATGGGGCTAATGAGGGGGATGGGCGACCGTGAGGAAACCAAATCGCAGTAGTTTTTGTGAGGTTGAGGTGAAGACAGTTCAGGATCAATCAGTCAGTGACGGCGGTTAGGCAGGAGTTAAGTGGAGTGTGGCGTGTACACTGTGTAAAGCTGATAGTGTTGAGTCTCTCAGCTAAGAAATAGCTAAGAAGATAAAAGTCTCCTGAAAAGCTGAGCAAGGAAGCCTAGCCATAAGCAGAAGGTAGGAGCATGCTCTTGTTAAGAGGAGAATACTTATTGCTTCTGTATTTGAGTGCTGAATGAAGACAAAGGTAAAAGAAGGTATTTTACTTTGGCTGAATGAAGAAGCTATATTTTTTTCTATCTGTTATTTTGAAGCACTTGCATAAAAGAAAGGACTGTGAAGCTAATACAGCCCAGTTTGTAAATGTCTTGGAGCGAATACCTGGAACAGTATCCTATTACAACATGCTTGAACTTTGTTTGCGTTTTGGGGAAATAAACTTTGTCATTTTTGCCTACACTCTCGGTGCATAACTACACTTCCTATTAGAAGGCTAGAACTACTATTCCCAGCATCCTTCACTGGAGAACAAAGTATTCCGTTTAAGCTTTTACAAGGGAAGTTAATGGCATCCCTATCCCTCTAAGCCTTAGGCGGAGGGCTAGGGCATGACAATGTCCATTAAGTAACGTTAACGTGCATTAACGTTACCTAACGTGTGTTAACGTAACTGCCCTGGTAAGTCCCGCAGAGGGCGGGGAGAGGCTCCTTTTACACTAACACGGGGAAATGAAGGGCCAAACATTACCAGGACTGAAAACCTGTCATTAGATCAGAAGGTCAGGGGTTCAAATCCCTCTAGAGGACAAGCAACCTTGGGCCAGAAGGACTGGGGTTTCTAGTCCCACAGGTGCTCTTTGTGGTCTTGGGCAAGCCACTTAACCCTCCTTATTCTCTTTTTACGCTGGTCCTACTCAAATAATTTTCATGCCTGTAACAGGCATGTCTCTGCAGATCTCTGCTGCCAGCCAATAACACTCTCACCTCAGCTGCCAACCATTCTTCAGCCCATCTATCTGCCTCTGTCAGCTATGTACAGTCCTGTCTTCTTGTGCAGGCTGCTACCCCATGTCCTGCACTGGTACCCTTTTCTGCATTGTGGCTCTTCATGCTTGCCTCTCCTGTGCCTGATCTGCATTGCACCACTACTCCTCTGTCCTCCTATCACTGCAAATATCCTGCCACCTCTGCCTCTGCCAGGGGACATCTATTCCCATCCTCTGCCACCCACTGTTATTGCAGCACTTTACATTGGCACCATCCTGTGCATCAGTACAGCTGACTCCAACATGTTTGCCGCTTTACCGGCTACCACATAGGGTGCCCACAGATATGGCAGGTCCATCAGCTCATACCTCTTCTTCCTTCCATCACCTGTTCATTGCCTTTCCTTGGTTCTCTATCCAGCGTTAGGGTTACAGCTGTTTTTATGCCTTGCAGTTCATGCTTGTCAACTTAAATCACCTTATGTTAGGGCACCTTACAGCTCTTAGGCACCTTAGGTTAAGGCGCCTTAGGTTAAGACACCTTAACGTCCTTAGGGTACCTTATCTTAGGGCACTTTAACCTAAAGTGCCTTATGTTAAAGTGCCCTAAGGGCTTTAAGGTGCCTTAACCTAAGATGCCTTAGACTAAGACACCTTAACCTAAGGTGCTTTACATTAAGGTGACCTTAGGACATTAAGGTGCCATAGGCTAAGGTGTCTTAACCTAAGGTGCCTTATGTTAAGATGCCCTAACCTAAGGCAACCTAACTTAAGGTGCCTTATGTTAAGGCACCTTAACTTCCTTAGGGCACCTTAACTTAGGGCGCCTTAGATTAAGGCACTTTAAAGCCCTTAGGGCACCTTACATTAAGGCGTCTTACATTAGGGTGCCTTAAGTTAGGGCGCCTTAAGGCATGTTTGTCAGCCTTAATGTGCCCTAAGGTGCATTCTTATCACCTTAACGTGCAATGTCCTGTTAACATGCGTTAAACGTCCAAGGCGCTCTGTTAATGTACGCTAAACGGCCCATTGTTCCCTTTATGCTGGAACGCCCCCTACCTGCCCACTGCCTTATATGGCTTCAGGTACCTTAACGCTGCCCTTACCGCTGATAACTTTACCACGGTTTAGTAAACATACCCCAGATTATTTTTCACGCACATACTGTAACTAGCAAAAAATTAACTTTTCCTACGTATCCCTTTGAAGTATCACTCGCTGATATTGATCTCTAAGGCATCCCCCTAATCACTGTTCTCTAGTCAAAACCAGACCAAAGCCTGCGAGTGGAGGATGGAATGAAAAATAGTAGATATTGTGTTGGTATAATTATGCTTGTGTCAATTTTTTTTAATATCAGTTGAAGAAACTTCAATCAATACAGAATACTGCTGTTCGTGCCCTTTCACATGCTTGGAAATTTGATCACCTCACTCCCGTTCTCATCCAACATCACTGGTTCCCCCTTACACAATGAGTGCAGTTTAAAATCCTCCCTCTTACTCATAGAGCCCTTTCAGGTAAAGCTCCCTTCTACCTCTCCACCCTCATCACCCCCTTTGTTCCTCCCCGCTGCCAGTGGTCCCTTCATGATCAAGACTTGTCATTCCCTCCCCTGCTCGTACCAAATTCAAGTCTATGCAATGCTCTGCTTTTTACTCCCTGACTTTGTGACTTTGGAATTGCCTCCCCTCTTACATTTGGTTAGAACCATTTTTTTCCAAATTTAAATCCCTTCCAAAAACCTACCTCTTCAAACAGGTTTTTGGTCTGAATGTGCTCTAGGCTGTAATTGCATCAGTGTGCTTATTTGATTATTCATCTATTTTTGCTTGTCTGTCTCTACTGCTTGCTATCTCCTGTCTTCGTCCTTGTTTCCTTTCCTATCTTATATTGTAGTTGCTTTCTAAATTCTTTTTCATTATATGTTTTTTTTATCTTTTTGTAAACTGACCTGTATGCCCCAGGGCAGTATATGAAGTAACAAATAAACGATAAATGAATTTAGCGTCCCTGGAAAGCTCAGAGAATTTTCAGCAAATTGCAAAGAAAAAATTGCATTACCAAAAAAGCACAAACTATTTTCATCTATAACTTGAAATGCCATAAGATTTTTCTATGACAGCACAAATTTCCTGACTCACTATAAAAACCAAGACAGCAATTTCTAAAGAGTTTTCCATGGGTAAATGGGTATTTCCAAATGGGGAAGAAATAACACGTATACACTAACAGTATGACTCAGTGGTGCATTTCCCCCTTTTCCAGAATCAGGCATGTGGGGGCTTCAAATAAGTGTCTCAAAGCAAGTGTCTCAAAGCAAGTGTTAATCTGTGTCTTTTGGGGATACTGCTAGGACTTGTGACCTAGATTGGCCACTGTTGGAAACAGGATATTGGGCTTGATGGACCTTGGTCTGACCCAGTATGGCATATCTTATGTTCTTATGCTATGGCGTGCAAGAGACAGGAAGTGCCCCTGTTTAAATTCTATGAAGTGAGGGACACCAGCAGCTGCCAATTTAGCACAGCTGTGGGAGAAAAGGGAAAATGCTCCGGCAGCTGTTTACGCCCGTGGCTGTGCAGAGGTGAGTCAAGGAGCTAGGCTTTGGGCCTCACTGGCTCACTTTTAAGCCAGACAGGTGAGTGCGGAGCCTCTTGTGATGAGGGGCTATCTGTGTGTGAGGGTGGGAGGAGCTGCTGGCATTGGAAGAGGACTACTACTTGGGGCAAGAACAGGAAATGGGCTGATGTTGGGGGATGGGGAGACTATTGAAAGGAAGACAATGCTGTGAGGGACTGGGACTGGAGGGGGGTTGATACTGGGGGGCCAGGACTGGAAAAGGGCTGATGCTGGGGGATGGAGGGACTGGAAGGGAGCTGATGCTATGAGGAACTGGAATGGAGGGATAATAATACGGGGGGGGGGGGGAAAGGCTAGGACTAGAAAAGGGCTGATGTTAGGAGATGGGGAGCAAGTGATTGGAAGAGAGATGATGCTGGGAGGGATTGGGGCTGGAGGAGGACTGGAGGAGGACTGATCCTGGGTGGGGGGGGGGGGGGTGCTAGGACTGGAAATGGGCTGATGCTGGGGGATGGGGAGAATGGGACTGGAAAGGAGTGGATGCTGGAAAGGGGTTGGAACTAAAAGGGAACTGATGTTGGGGGAGTACTAGAAGGGCTTGAGGGAGAAGAAAAGATGTTAGTGGAGTGAGGATGGAGAGGGGAGGGAAGTAAAAAGGTCATACAGAGGGAAGAGTTGAAGGAGAGGGGCATAATGAATGTTGGGGTAAGAAGGAGGAAAAGGAGAGTTTAATGAATATCAGAGAAGGACGTAACTGGGTGGGTGCGCAGAAGGGATGTAGGAGGCAGTACTGGGGACAGGGAGAGGGGGGATGGCAGGGACTTGGACTTAGATGGAGACTTTAAAATTGGGTGGGAGAAAAGAAGAAGATAGAATCTAAGATTGGTTCAGTATTGGGAGAGTAAGTGGGGACTCAGATGGTAGGCCCAAGAGCTGGCACAACTCACTGTGCAAGCAGCTCTGGCATTGTGCAGCTTCATCTTTCTTTCTGTGAGTCAGCAACAGCAGCCAGTGCTGCCTGTAACATTCACTTCCAGTGCGCAGGGTCATTCATCAGAAGTGAATGCTACAGGCAGTACTGGCTGCTGCTTGTTGACTCAGAGAAAGAGAGATAAAGTTGGGGATGGTGCTAAGAGATCTTTCTGCTTCTGACTCAGAAAAAGAAAGAAGATGCCATGGATGGTGTTATATGATATTTTTTCCCAGGAGGGAGGACAGAGAGAAGGTGAAAAATAGAGATGGGATATGTTGGGTGTGTGTGTGTGTGTGTGTGTGTGTGTGTGTGTGTGTGTATGTGTGTGTGTGTGTGTGTGTATAACGTCGCTACTCACCTTAAACAGGTGTTCTCCAGGAACAGCAGGAATCAGTCCTCACATATGGGTGACATCGGCACCAATGGAGCCCACGTAGAGCATTTCCCCAGCTTTCAAAGAAAGCTTTTGGGACATGCTATCACACATGCGTGGTCCCCTTACCACCCAAGGGTGCCATCTTGCTCAGTCAGAAGACATAGCTAGGATGGCAGTAAAAACTAAAACAAGGTAGAAAGCAACTCCCAGGGGAGAAAATCGAGTTGTAAAGACTGATTCCTGCTGTTCCTGGAGAACACCTGTTACAGGTGAGTATCTACGCTTTCTCCAGGAACAAGCAGAAAGTCAGTCCTCACATATGGGACTCCCTAGCTCCAGGCTGCCAAGGACTGAACCAAGACAGCACCAACAGCGATCAATCAGGTAGCCATGAGTTGCAGAAGGTGAGCCCCCACTGAGAGACTCTGCAAGACCCCCACGTCCAGTGACACTATCACTCCGGTAGTCTGAACACAGAAGGGTCGGAGGGCAGGAATTGCCTACACCCCGACAATATTACAGAGTACTGCCAGACCAAAGGCACTGTCCCTGAGGGACTTGCTCTCCAGGCAGTAGTGAGCTGCGAACGTATGAATTGAAGACCTTGTGACGGCCTAAAAAATCTCCATCACCGGTACTGAGTGGAGATTGGCCACCGATGTGGCCATCACCCTCACACAATGTGCTGTGATTCGGTGCTCAAGAGAGAGGCCAGCTCGCTCATAAGTGAAAGCAATACAGTCTGCCATACACGTGGACAGAGTTCACTTAGTCATGGGGAGCCCCAGTCTGCTGGGGTCAAAAGACAGGAAAAGCTGAGGAGCTTTGCGATGGGCCTGAATCCATTGCATATATAAGGACAGGGCCCGCTTGCAATCAAGTGTATGAAGTATTAGTTCCTCCTTTCCGGTGCGAGGTCATGGAAAGAAGGTGGGGAGGACCACCTCTTGGTTGAAGTGGAAAGGAGATACCACCTTTGGGAGAAATTTGGGGTGTGTGCGGAGAACCACCCTGTTCTTATAGAACCTTGTATATGGTAAATCCACCACCAGGGCCTAGAGTTCACTTACCCTTCGAGTGGACATGAGGGCCACTAGGTAGGCCACTTTCCAAGACAGATATCATCTCAGGTGGCCAGTGGCTAGGGGCTCGAATGGCAGTTTGGTGAGCTGAGAGAGCAACACATTGAGGTCCCACTCTGCCAATGGGGGGCAGAGTGGGGATTTGGATAACAGGAGGTCCAGGAGGAACCTGGAGACCAGGGCTTGGTTTGAGAGGGGTTTCCACTCGATAGGGTGGTGGTGCATGGCGATGGCGTTCAGATGCACCCTCACAGAGTTAGATTTCAGCTCACTGTGCGACAGGTGCATTAGATACTGAAGGACCAGTTGCACATGGCAGAAGAAAAGATTCTCCTCCTTTTCTGCACACCAGGCAGAGAACCTTCTCCACTTAAAGGCGTAAGCCTGCCTGGTGGAGGGTTTTCAGGAGGCCAGTAAGATCTCCTCGACTTCCCCTGGGAGGTTGAAAGGGGCTAAGGCTACCCTTTCAGCAGCCACGCTGTTAGCAATAGCAACCTAAAACTGGGGTGCAAGAGGGAGCCCTCTTCCTGGGACAGGGGGACTGTGAGTGCCACTGACAGGGAGAGCAACAGAGGGAACCATGACTATCTGGGCCACCTGGGTGCTATCAGAATCACTGATGCCCCTCTCTCTTGACCTTGAAGAGATCAGGAAAGCATCTTTTGCCACTCTTCCCAGGTGTGGGTTGGCGCGAGCAAAAGCGAGGTAGCTGCGCTTTGTCCAGGGAGGCAACAAGGTCCATCACAGGCCTGCCCCAGTGGTGGAAGAGTTGCTTCATTACCCTGGGGTTCAAGTGCCGCTCGTGTGGGTGAAGGACTCTGCTCAACCTGTCTGCTAAGAAATTATCCTGGCCTGGCAGATATACCGCTCTCAAGAGCATGCTATTGCACACTGCGAAGGAGAGGAGGGTCACCGCCTCCTAGCAGAGGGAGTATGAGCCCATGCCCTTCTGCTTGTTGATATAAAACATGGCCACCTGGGGGGCGGAGCCTGATGTCCAGCGGGTAGGACGCTTTGCGTTGAAGCTCCCGAGAGGCCTACTCAGAATCCTGACTTAATACCTATATCAATTTACTATTTTGCTCCGAGCTGACCGGGGCACCTCGGGGGGGATGGCGGCCCACAAACCAGCGCGCTTGGACTTCGGGTCTCCTTCTTCTTCTCACGGAAAACGCTCCAAAACGGAGGTATCCTCCCCGCAGAAGATGGTTCCATTTCGTGAAAACCCCGCAATGCACCTGGAGATTTTGGAGGAAATACGCGGCGTGAAGGAATTGGTGCAGTCTAATGGAGAAGCGCTTCGAGCCATGCGAGAAGACTTTGGAGTGCTCCAAGACCGACTTGAAGGTCTTTCATTACGGCAGGACAATATGGCGGGGGTCCTCGACTCGCACGAGGTGCGCTTGGGCAAACTGGACGAGGCTGAGCGCCAGATACAGAATCTTCAAAAGGAGTTGGAAAATAGCAATAATCGCGCCCGTCGCAACAATGTGAGGCTCCTTGGAATGCCGGAGGGAGTGGAAGCAGGAGATATAAGAGAATTCTTGCTCAAAACTCTTCCCTCCTTGCTGAAGATTACTTTTCACAGAGAACTGGAAATCGATCGAGCACACCGTGTTCCTGCCCGCATGGCGCTCAACCGCACGACCCCCCGGCCTATTATCTTTAGCTTGCTACGATATCAACAAGTGGAACAAATTTTACATGCTGCCCGAGCGAATCATCATTTGGAATATGAAGGTCGTAAGGTCTCCTTCTTTCCTGATTTGGCAAAGCCTACCGTTGACCGTCGGAAGAAACTCCTTGCTCTTCGCCCTCGACTTCAACAGCTACAGGCTCGCTTTGGCCTGTTGTATCCAGCGAAGCTCCGAGTGACTCTCCATAACCAGACCAGGACGTTCGAGGATCCTGACCTATTATCAACATTTTTGGACTCCAAAGAAGCAGAACAGATGCGCTAATCCCAAATTTTGGACTCTTATCTGCCGGCTCTGTCCGCCATTTTGAAGGGCCCGATGCGGCGATCATAGCCCAGCACAGAAATAGCCTGGACTTTCTTTCTTTCTCTGTATGACTTTTGTCTTTGGTCTCCTATCCCTTCATGATATGTGCCTCGGTCGGATTCGGAGCACGCACAGTCCTACAGGTTATATGTTTTTTCAATTTCGGCCTTCTCTGGGGTTTCTCCCCGCAGACACATGGTCGCCAGTAATTTTGGGGTTTTGCTTCTCCTCTACCGTACTGCGGTTATCTTTGTTAATGTGGGGCGCTTCATTGTATTATATTAGCTTATTTTCCTATGTCATGTGTACAGCCAGATACAGTCAGTTTGAGGGACACAGTGAAATTATGTGTGCTATCATGCTCAGAATTTTAACTTTTCTAAATGGCCTCATGTAAAATCTTATTATTCATCGTACAAGGCATTGCTGGTCCACTCAGCAGAAAGAAAATCCTTAGCTATTTTAGCCACGAGCACGTTGATTAGGTGTTTCTTCAGGAAACGCACTACACTCTGCTGCAATACTGAAACTCAATGCTAGGCCTCACATGGTAGCTGCCTACTCTCCCACTGTTTCCAAATGGTACGGGATAGTCATTCTGGTCAAGACGTTCTTGCACGCTACTGTACCTGATATTAGCGCTGACATGGAGGGTAGATGGGCCCGTGTACACCTTGAGGTAGGAGATAGTGAATTCACGTGTATTTGCACTATGTCCCGAATGTGGACAACCCTGCTCACTATGCAAGTTTTGCGCAGTTGGCCTCGGCCTCCGCTAATGCTCCATTAATACTTGGTGGCGATTTTATTCAAGTGCTCCCTCAATCTTTTCTTCTCAAACAAGGTGCTTGTTGGTTGGAAGCTCCAGTATCGAGCAGACCTGTGTGGCTAGATATAGTAGCGGGCCTTTGCTCACCGCTTCCTTTTACCTTACTCCCTGGTATGACTCTCCCATTTGACTCCCACTATCCACCAATGTTTTTCGACACTTTAGGTGCCTTTAATATTCCTATGCAACCTTTCGACTCCCGACTCTGGTCAGTGTAACTTCAGCATTGCATTCGGAGCTCTAGAGTACTCCCGCCATCGGCACTCTCTGCATAAGGTTGATTGGAAACTTCCGATCTCTCGGTAGTTTACCGGGTGTAGCATCCAATTTTACTAAACCTTATGTAATGCTATCGCTAGAGATACCTCTATAGCGCAGAAAGTATGGGAGAGAGAATTGCATGTGACTTTAACCTCGGAGCAATGGAGCCTTATCTGGAGCAGAGGGACACGGGTTTCCGACCCGCCTCACTCACTCAGACCCTCTTCTTTCTAGCCCACCGGTGTTTTTACACTCCTCACAGTTTAGACATATGGAACACTACTCAGGGTAATGGTTGCTGGACACGTCCTGTGGCCATTGGTTTATTACTTCATTTCATGTTATGCATGCATATCCCGCACTACAGTATAACTGGCGTCGGGTCTGGGGTCGTATTTAGTCTATATTGCACTCTCATGAGTCCCTTTCTCGGAGGGTAGTGGGACTTCGCCCAGTTGCGGGGATCCCCTCTCTCCCAAGAAATGGCTTATCTCCTTTTGAACTTTATGCTTGGCATTGCTGTTTCCCTCATTGAGTAATACTGGGAAATTAGTTCCCATCTGAGCCTCAATGAATGGTGGAATCATGCCTGTCTCTACAGTAAATATGAACAAATGCCTCGTCTGTGTGCTTCCTCCGTTCAGACTCCTTCTTATTGGTCTTAATGGAAGATGTTCAATGAATATGTACATTTTGCTAAATGCTCTCATCTGACTGTCTAACTTTGTATATATCTCTGTCTCATGATCATGCTGTATTGTGGATATTTTTTGATTGTTTGATGTATAATCACTGTTAACTGGAAGCGCTCGCATGCTGATACAACCGGGTAGAGAAGAAGCACCGGGGTGGGGGGTAATGGGTTTACTTTTCCTTATTGTATACTTGTTTTGTATCTTTTGGTGTGTTGTTTCTTTGTTTGTTGCAAAATGAAAATAAAAGTTTCAAAAAAAAAAAAAAACATGGCCACCTGTTTGTCCATCTGAATCAGCACAGGTCGGTGCCTGAGGCAGTGGCGGAACGCTGTGGTTTGTTTGTTTTTTTTAATACTTGCAGCGGCAACCAAGTCTCTGCAAGTGGCAGGTAAAAGCATTTCCCTTACAGACTTTCCCTTCTCTTCTCCATTACCGCCGCTGCTACAACATATGGGGAGCAGAACTGATAGTGCCTTCAAGGAGATCCTGAGTCACAGAGGCCCCATGTTTATTACATTGTTTATTGAGTCTTGAAGGACTGCCGAGAGAGCAGCTGCTACAGCTGGAAAGGAATCTGCAATTGTAAGCATTTTCTTACTGGGAAATTCTCATTATCTTGGGGGCAAAGGGAATTCTTTGGATTTAAGCTGAAAAATCTGTGTCTATTTTAAAATTCTGTGAGTTAGGGCATAGTATAACAAGACGACTTTCAGTTAAACTCAGTTAGGGCAGGTTGCTAACAATGACATAGGAAAGCGTGGGAAGGAGGTTCTGAAAGTTGGTGATTTGATCTGGTGGTGGACCTCACATGCCATGTAGATAAGGTCTTAAAAGTGCTGGAGATGAGTCTGCTTTCTTAGTACATGTTTGTACCAATGACATAGGAAGTTGTGGATGGAGGTTCTGGAAGCCAGATTTAGGCTTTAGATAGAACACTAAAATTCAGAAGTTCCAGGATAACATTCTCAGAAATGCTTCCCATTCCATACACAGGACTCAAGAGGCAGACAGAGCTCCAGAGTCACAATCCATGGATGAGACATGATGCAAGGAAGAGGGTTTTAGATTTGTTAGGAACAGGGCGACATTCTAGGGAATGAGGAGGACTTTTCCAAAAGCATGAGCTCCACCTTAACCAGAGTGGAGCTAGGCTGCTGGCATTAACTTTTAAACTAGATAATGGGAGGTTGTTGATAGTTGCCCAAGAGCACATGGCTTGGAATGATGTATCCTTGATGGATACTAGCAAAACAGGGAAGTTAGGGCTTCCCGATAGAGTAATTCCAATAAAGGTTAAAACAACCCAAATCATCCCCGCATCTAATAACCAGATTGCCAATAGGAACAAATTACATACTTTGAAATGCCTGTATGCAAATGCTAGAAGTCTAAAAAAATAAGATGGGAGAACTAGAATATATAGCACTGAATGAAAGGTTAGATATGCTAGGCATCTCAGAGACTTGATGGAAGGAGGACAACCAATGGGTCACTGTGAAATATTGGTACAACTTATAGCACAATAACAGGGTAGATATGATAGCGGTCTATAAAATAATGAATGGAGTGGAATGGATAAGAAGAGATCAGTTGTTCACTCCTTCAAAAAGTAGAAAGACTAGGGGACATGCAATGAAGCTACAATGTCGTCAATTTAAGACTAATAGGAGAAAGATTTTCATGCAACAAGTAATCCAACTCTGGAATTCATTACCAGGAGATGTACAGAAAGCTGTATATCTGGGTTTAAAAAAGGTTTGGGCAAGTTGCTGGAGGAAAAGTTCATAAACAATTATTAAGGAGGACCAGGGAAATCCACTACTTATCCCGGGATAAGCAACGTGGGATTTGTGTACCTTTTTGGGAACCTGACAGATACTTATGACTTGGATTGACCGCTGTTGGAAACAGGATACTGGGCTTGATGGACCTTGGTCTGATGAAGAATGGCATATCTTATGTTCTTTTGTTAAATTAGTGGAGACGTTGCACTATATGTTAAATAGGGCATTAAGTCAAATAGGATAAAAGTTTTGCAGGAAACAAAATACACTGTAGAATCTCTATGAATAGAAATTCCATGTTAAAAGGTGGAAGGCAATGGCAGTGGGGGTGTACTACCATCTGCTTGACCAGAATGAAAAGATGGATGATGAACTGCTAAAAGATATTAGGGAAGCTAACAAAAATTTCAACTCAGTAATAATGTGTGATTTCAAGTACCCTGGTATTGACTGGGTCAAAGTTACAACAGGATATATTAGGGAGATAAAGTTTCTAGATGAAATAAATGGCTACTTCATAAAGCAGCTGGTTCATGAACTGACATGAGGGGAATCTATTTTAGACCCGGTCCTGCAGGATCTGGTGCAAGAGATAATGATGTTGGGGCCACTTGGCAATAGTGATCATAACACAATCACATTTGATTCAATAAATGGAGGAAGGACAGCAAGGAAATTCATGGCACCAGCTTTCAACTTTCAAAAGGGAGACTAATAAAATGAGAAAAACAATTAAGAAAAAACTAAAGAGAACAGCTGTGAAGGTTAAAGGTTTGCATCAAGCATGTTATGTTTACAAATACTATCTTGGAAGCCCAGACCAGACGTATTCCCTGCTTTAAGAAAATTACCAGGAGGGCCAAACGGCTGCCAGCATGGTTTAAAGGTGAGGTCAGAGGGGCTGTTTTAGTCAAAAAAGACTATAACAGCCTCAGAAAGAGCCAAATGATAAAAACAGGAAACATCATAAGCACTGGCAAATTAGATGCAAGGCATTGATATGGAAGGCAAAGAGATAAATTGAAGAGAAGCTTGCCGAGGAAGTTAAAACTTACAATTAAAGTTCATTTGTGGCAAAAGACATGTCAGAGAGTCAGTTGGACCATTGGATGAAAGGGGTAAAAGGGGCACTAAGGGAGGGCAAAGTCATAGCAGAAGGGCTGAATTAATTTGCTTTGGTCTTTACTGAAGAAGATGTAGAGAAGTTATCCATACCAGAAATGTTATTTAAAGGTGATGTAACAGGGGAATTAAAACAAATTTCGGTATACCGGGAAGATGTCATATAGCAATTTGATAAACTAAAGAGCATCAAAGTGTATTTATTTATTTATTTTATTAACATTTTTATACTGCAATTTCCTAAAGATCAATTGCGGTTTACAATGAACAGTGTGAACAATGTGAACAGTACAGGGTGGTACAATTCAGTTCAGTTTACATGGAACAGTAAAACTATGTACAATAGCGGTAACAGAACTTAGATAATTATATACAGGGTGTTCTTGTGTTAACTATGTACCATGTGATTTTGTGTTGCTGAGGTAATTGCTAGCGGGTTATAGATTTGAGGCATTAGACTGGACTCCATACATCCCAGAGTGCTGAAAGAACTCAAATTACAAATCTACTATTAATAATCTGTGAAATATCATTAAAATTTTCAGTTGTACCTGACACCTCATCAGGAGTTAATGGGCCTGATTAGCCTGTGAAAGAACTGAGAGCAGCTGAGGGCTGCACAAAAGTCTTCAGAGCCTTGCATGTTTAGGCATTCCTAATAGGGGCTCTGCATTTCAAGCAAAGGTAAGAGTCTGTGGCTTTTAATTACTAGCTATCTGCCTGGGAGCTCTTAAAAGAGTTTTTTGATACTCGTTTAAAAATAGTTACATTCTTTTTGGTGCATATTTTCTTTAGTGGTGTAGGTTTAAACTCAGCTTTTAGTCTCTCCCAGCTCTTTGAAGCCAATGACACCTTATCAGGTGATAGTTCCCTCCCTACCCACCCCAGCTCCTACCCACTCCAATTAGCTACACACGGGGACTTAGAACAGTGTGTTTAAAACACACTTAAAAGAGGTTAACTGCTACTTTGGTAGGTCTCTCTCTTTTGCTTCAACAGCTACCAAAGCTCCACCAACTGAACAATGGCTGGGAAAAATTGTATTGCCAAAGCTGTTGTCCCCATTACAGCTTCTGCCTCTGTCCAGACAGAGATCCCAATACCAGTAGAAGGACCGGTTCCGTGTGCAGGATACTTGCCCAAGGCCGCGTGGTTACCGCGGCCGCCAGTAACCCGGGCCCGGGCCCTGCTCATGTCCTCCGCGTGCGTTGGGGGGGGGGTTCATGTGAGGGGGGGGGAGCACCAGGATGGCGTCTTTTGAAATCGCTCCTGTTTCTGCTGGAGCGATTTCATTGGCTCTGGTGACCAGGGGCGGGGCTTGGATCGCCGAGGAGCCGCATGGTTTAGGCTTTCGGCGTGGCTCCTCTGCGGGTGAAGAGGCGTTCTCTGGCTGCTCTGCCTTGGTGGTCATCGGCTCCTTTTCTCGGCAGGCTCAGCCCCTGGTTCGCGGTTCTTGGGCATCGGGTGAGTGTCAGCCGGGCAGGGAGTTAGCCTTTTCGCTTGGTTTTTTTGTTCGTGGCCTGGGTGGAGGGTCTCCGGCCGCGTTGTGCAGGTTTTCTTTTATTTTGTGTTTTGTTTTCCTTCCACGCTTTGCCATCGATTGCATGGTGCGCTCGGCAAAAACACCAAAGGGGCCTCGCCGGGGTGCGGGCTCTATGGCCCAGTCTAGGGGAACGGGTGGGCAGTCTCGGGGTGCCTGTTCGGCTGCGCAGGCCCCGGTGGGGGGCCGGGGCCCGCGGCGTGCAAGTAGAGCCGGTAGGCAGCAGGCGAGTGGTAGGTCTGGGCAGATGCCTGTCGTGGGGGTTGATTTAGGTTCTGGTTTGGTAGGGGGTGGGCCTGCAGAGACTTTGGGGGTGGGGGAAGGGGCACATGGGTCTGTTTTGGGTGCTGCCAGGGTGGTGGTAGGGGGGTCTGGGGGAGATGCTGGTGATGAGTTGCCTCAGCCTGCTAGCATTGGAGTGGTGCAGGATCTGCGCTTTAACTCGTCAGGGACCGCGGGTACTGGCGCGGCCTTCTCCTTTGGCCATGGGTGGTCGGGGGGGTGGGGTGAGGGGTTTCTGGGTTGGTCTCCTATGTCTGGACGCCCAGCCGGTTTGGGACCTTGGGGTGGTGCCTGGGGCGATTGGGCTGGGGCGGGGTATCCGTGTGGCTTTTGTCCACCTCCTTGGGGGGCTGCGGGTTGGGCTGTGGGGGGGGGGGGTGGGCATTTCGGGGTGGTCCCAAGGGGGGGGGCCGGGTTGGGGGGTGGGGCAGTATGGTGCGGGTACTCCTGTTTCTGCTGCTTCTTTCCAGACAGCGAGCGGCGTTCCTGCATCTGCGGGATTGAGGGGCCCACAAGTGGCGATGGCGCAGAGCCTAGAGCAGGCTTCTCCGAGTGCTGCGCCGACGGCGGCTGCTGACCAATCCCCGGCAGGTGAGTATGCTAGTCCTGAGTCTGGCGCTGGCGTGGTGCTTTTGCCGGGGGGGCGAAGGGGGTTCGGGGGGCGAAAAGCCACCTCAAAGCGGAAGCACCGGCGTCGTTGTCGACGTAGCGCATCGTCCTCCTCGTCGTTGTCCTCGTCTTTGGATAGTTCCTCCGATGTCTCAATGGTGGGCCCTAAGTCGGGGGGGCACGGGGTCTTCGGTGGTGCGCTGCGCCGAGTTGTGGGAAAGCGTCCCATGCAAATTGCGGCGGCGCATCTTGAAAAGGCGTTATATAGATGTCTTTCGGCTCCTGGATGGGCGGAAGCGGTCCGGTGAGAGTCGGCATAAGGGCAAGGAGGATGAGAAAGCGGGTCGTGTCCGAAGGGTGTCGCGTAATACTTTAAATTGGACTCAGGCCTTTTTGCGTTTGGTGAGCGTTTGGGGGCATGCGGACCCGAGTTGTTACGGTGAGCTTTTGGCTTATGCAGATGCCATCTTGGCGGCGTCGCAGGCGCACGAGGGTTTCGCCTGGCTTAATTACGACGAGGCGTTTCGTGATATGATGGAGGAGAACCGGCAATTGTCTTGGGGGATGAAGGATATCAACCTCTGGCTGACGCAAATGTCTGCCAAAAGGGGCGGGGGCGGTGGGGGCGGGCAAGTCAAGGCAGGGAACACCCCTGCGGGACCGAGTTCGCGTTCCTTTCGAGCGGCGGGTTCCTTGCCTGACACTCTCAAAGGGGCACCTGGGGGGGACCTTTGTTGGCGCTTTAATAAGGCATCCTGTCCCTTCCCGGACTGTAAATTCAGGCACGCTTGCTCCCTCTGCGGTGCGTCCCACTCGGCTGCGAAGTGTAGCCGCAAAGGGGTCTCCGGAGCGCCACAAGGGGGGAAGTGATGAAGGGAGTTGGGGGTTGGCGCCTACCCCCGTTCTCATCCAGGTGCTACGGCCGTGGTTGGACCGCTATAGGCGGCATGGGCACGGCAGGGCAGGGGGGTTTCTATGGCGGGGTTTTAGTGAGGGTTTTCGCATACCCTGTCGGGGTGACGTAGCGCGTTCTGCCACCCGTAATGCTCGATCAGTGCGCATTCTGGCGGATGTGGCCCGGGACAAGATTGCAGCGGAATGTGCTTTGGGCAGGGTAGCGGGTCCTTTTGTTCATCCCCACTTTTCGCCGTTTATTATCTCACCGCTCGGTGTCATTCCTAAGAAGGAGCCGGGTCATTACCGGTTGATCCACAACCTGTCATGCCCTCTGGGAGGATCGGTGAACGATCAAATTCCAAGGGTATTCTGCTCAGTACGCTATGCGTCGTTTGATGAGGCTCTAGAGCTCGTGCATCGTTGTGGGAAGGGGGCGCTGCTGGCGAAGGTCGACATTGAATCGGCATTCAGGCTCTTACCCATTCACCCATCCGCCTTTCCGTTGCTTGGCTTCCAGTTTGACGCTCAGTTCTATTACGACAAGTGTCTGCCGATGGGTTGCGCGATATCTTGTGCCTACTTTGAGACCTTCAGTACTTTCTTACCTGGGTTTTAGAGCAACGTTCGGGCTGCCCATCTATTGTGCATTACTTAGACGATTTTCTCTTCGTCGGGCCGGCTCAGTCCGAGGCTTGTGCTTCTTTGCTTGGGTCCTTCCAGGAGATGGCAGCGGAATTTGGTATTCCTCTGGCGGCGGGTAAGACAATCGGCCTGGTGACGTGTCTGTCCTTCTTGGGGATTGAAATTGATGCGGGCGAGCTGGTTGTGCATTTACCCAGGGATAAGATTGAGCGTCTGCGGACCTGGGTGGCCAGGGTGGGGTCGGCGACCAAAGTGACGCTGAAGGACCTGAAGTTCTTGTTGGGCATCTGAATTTCGCTTGTCGTGTCCTCGCGATGGGGAGGCCATTTGCGCGTCGTCTTTCCTTGGCAATGGCGGGGGTGCACTGCGGGCATCATCGCATTAGGGTGACCGTGGGGATGAGGGCGGATCTGCGGGTCTGGGATACTTTTCTGTCGCAGTTTAATGGTTGCTCAGTGTTACAATCGATGGAGCTGTCCAATGTTGACTTGCAGTTGTTTTCTGATGCTGCGGGCAGTTCGGGTATGGGTTTGTACCTTCAAGATTCCTGGTGCGCGGCGGCGTGGCTGGCATTGTGGACTGAGAGTGGGTTGACGCGCAATGTGACGTTCCTTGAGTTGTTCCCGATAGTGGTAGCATTTTGGGTCTGGCCGGAGCGCTTCTGGGACAAAAAGGTTGTATTCTGGTGCGACAATGCGGCGGTGGTGCAAGTTATCAACAGACACTCGCCCAAGTGTCCACGTGTTGCGGCGCTTATGAGGGTGTTTGTACTGGCGTGCTTGCGTCTTAATGTCACGGCCCGTGCACGGCATGTGCCGGGTTCGCAGAATGCCATTGCTGATGCTTTGTCCCATTTTCAGTGGTCGCAGTTCCGGTTGTTGGCTCCAGAGGCGGAGGAGACTTCAGTGCAGGTGCCGGAGCATCTTTGGAGCATTGGGACGTCGGAATGATGGAATTGTTACGGTCTTCCGTGGCGCCAGGTACATGGGCATCATACAAGCGGGGTTATGGGCGTGTGCACGACTTCTTATGGACGTGCGGTTGGCGAGGGGGTAAGGTCGTCAACAGGCAGCTCGGTTTGTTCATAGCCTGGGCCAAAAGCTGTGGTTGGTCCAGGTCGAGTGTACGTGCGGCGCTGGCTGGTTTCTCTTTCTTTAGCAGGGTGTGGGGTTGGGGCAGTCCCAGTGCCTCGTTTGTGGTAAAGCGCCTCCTCGCTGGTTGGGTGAGGGTGCAGTCGCAGGTGCAGGACTGGCGTCGCCCCGTATCGCATGACTTGCTTGTGCGGATATGGGAGGTATTGCCAGCGGTGGCACTGTCTGAGTTCAAGGCTACGCTCTTTCGTGCTTTGTTTGTCACGGCCTTCTTCGGGGCATTCCGGGTCAGTGAGCTTGTCCCACGTTCGGGCAGGACGGGGGTGTGTGGGGGTTGGCGGGTCACCATGTGGATTTACCTTGCACACTCTAAAACGGACCAGCAAGGTTTTGGCCGCTGGGTTGTGCTGAGTGCGGTTCCGGGGGTCTGTTCCTGTCCGGTTCGGAATGTGGACACTTATCGGCGCTTGCGGCCAGTTAGTGCCAAAGCATTTTTCTGCCATGCGGATGGGAGCTTGGTTACCCAGTTTCAGTTCACTGCGGTGTTGCGCCTGGCTGTGCGGCGTTTGGGTTTGGACGAGCGCCTGTATGCATCCCACTCCTTCAGGATTGGGGCTGCAACGAGTGCGGCTGCGGCCGGGTTGGGGAGTGAGGTGATCCAGAGGATTGGGGGATGGAGATCAGGCGCTTATGCTGGCTATATTTGCCAGGAGTAGTTGTGCTGGCGGTGCTGGGGGGGGGGGGGGTTGGCTGACTTAGGGGCAGGGGGGGCTTGCTTACTGCTGTTTTTTGTTTTCTTTCAGGATTACAGAATCGATGGTGCTCCCTGAGCGGGCATGGCGTTGCGCACCCAGCAGGAGTTTGGTGGATTCTGGGACACTCCTATGTGTACTGGGCAGAGCGGAGAGCCGTGACGCGCCCGCTTGGGCAGCACCTGGGCCTGGCAGCCTGCAATGTTCGACTGCTGTGGATGGGGGTACGCAGCATGCGCTGGTGGCAGTTCCTCCTGACTCTTCGGCGCCTGGCGGAGCGCTGGCAGCGACCTCGGGGAGTTCTGATCCATCTCGGCGGGAATGATTTGAGCAGTTGGACATGCAGACAGCTCATACGGGCGGTGCAGTGGGACCTTTGGGCGCTGCAGGAGGAGTGGCCCGATGTTGTGTTTATCTGGTCGGACATTATCCCTCGGCCTGCCTGTCATTCCCAGCGACGGTGGTCGCGTGGGTTGGTAAAAGTGAACCGGCAGATTGGACGCTGGTTGATGCAGGTTGGGGGGGGGGGGGCCGGTGCAGCATCCTTGGGCTGATCCGCACTGTGCGGGGCTTTACCGTACTGATGGAGTGCACCTGTCTCCGGTGGGTCAGGACCTATTGCTAAATGATTGGCAGGAAGCTTTTGAGATCTGGGTTGGTCGCAGCTTTATGGAGGGGGGGGGGGCGGTGCGAGGATAATGTACATTACCTCGCACCGGTGGCGGGGTAGAGACCCAGCGCTCTCCGAGGCGGCGGGGGCTCTAACTGATTTATGAGCAGTGGGGGCAAAGGGCTCCCTGGGGGTGGGGGTGAGACAAACCGGTTGTGGGGGGTCTCGGCCTGGTACTGGGGGTGTGGAGGCCGGCCTTTGCTACTAGTATGGCAAGGCCGGCGGCGGGGTCCAGGGGAGGAGGATGCTCCGCCTTGCTACTGACACGGCGGGTAGGGGCATTCTCCGGCAAGGGTGGGGGGCAAACAGGGGTTTATCTGGATTGTTGCTATGTTGGCCAAGTTGGGCCGGTATGTTACATTTGTAATATAAAGCTGCGACCAAAATAATAATATATTTGCACCAAGAGATTGCTGTCAGTGTGATTTGTGGTATGGAAAGGTACTTGTGGTTGGGTGGGGGTGCATGACAGAGGCATGAGGGGCTTCCGGGTTACCCGGGTTACTGAATTCTGAAGCTCTCAAGAAACAAGTGGATTAGCTCAGAGAAGAAGTGGTGAGGTTGAGGAGCATTCAAGACAAGGAGAAGTATATTGATGAGATGCTTCTTGAATCATCCAAGCTCTCCAGCAGAGGTGAAAGATGGGAACCTACAGAATGACAAAGGTTGGACATGAGTCACCAGGGCCTGCATAATCACCAATCCAACTCCTCCAACCCTTGAATTGAAGAACCATTATGCAGCCTTAGAAGTGGAGGAGGTGAAAGGATCCCAGGAAAGGGAAGAACCAGAGCTCGAGCACCCCAAAGTCGTAGAATCAGTGACCACAAGGAAGCGAAGGGTAGTGGGATGTAACCATACTAGGCTATATTTATTCAGAAAGGATAGGGTAGGAAGAAGGAGAGGAGGAGTGGCACTATATGTAAAAAATAATATAAAAGCTATGGAAATACAGGGCTTAAAAGGGAGCAAAGAGGCAATGTGGGTTAAAGTAGAAAGAGGTAAAGAGAAATCCATTTGCACTGGTGTGATATGCAGACCTCCCTCACAGGGAGAAGAGGTGGACGGAGAGTTAATAGAAGATAAAGGCAGCATTGCCAGGAAAGGGTAAGGGCTACTGATAGTGGATTTTAATATGTCAGATGTTGATTGGCACATCCCTGCTGCCATGTCATGTAGAAGTAAGGAGATCTTTGATTCTTTAAAGGAAGAACTATTCAGGCAACTGGTAACAGAACCCACACATGAAGGGGCCATAATGGACTTGGTGCTTACCAATGGTGAAAGTGTTTCTGATGTTATAGTGGGAGATCATCTCGCATCCAGTGATCACTAGATGGTGTAGTTCAGTATTAGGAATGGATAAAATACATTCTAAAATGAGGGTCTTCGACTTTAAGAAAACTAACTTTGCCAAGATTGACCAATACCTCAAGGAGTGGTTAGCGGGATGGGAAAAATTGGGAGATGTAGAAAAACAGTGGGCAAAACTGAAAAGGGATATTTTAAGGGCAACCAGCCTTTTTGTTAGAATGGTAAATAAAGGAAAAAGAGACCGCTACGGCTCTCAAAAGTATTAGCTGAAAAGGTGAAGAAAAAGAGGGAGGCCTTCATGAAATACAAGAGATCACAGAGAATGGAAGACTGGCATCTACAGTATATTTGGAAAAATCTTAGAGAGGCTGGCAAAGCAGTCAAGAAAGCAAAGATTCAAAAAGAGGAGGAAATAGCCAATGCAATAAAATGGGGGGATTAGACATTTTTCAGATATGCTAGTGAGAGGAGGAAGGACAAACATGGTATTGTCAGACTCAAGGATGAAGGGGAGGAATATGTAGAAGCTGATGAGGATAAAGCGGAATTGCTTATCAAATATTTCTGTTCTGTGTTCACAGATGAAGGACCAGAAGCAGGACCTCAGAAAACGCCCACAAATAGGAACAGAAGTGAGGGGCATCTCTAGCAATTCTCAGAAGACTGTGTTTGTGAGGAAGTAGCTGAACTGAAAGTAGACAAAGTGCATGGTCGTAACTGATCTCCCCTCTTGGATCCTTATATCTTTCTTTCTTTCCATGATTAATATATTGTTATTTCTACTATTTCTTTCATTTTATTGGCCTGATATTCAGAGTCACTTATCTGGGTAGCAGGACCTGCTACTGAGACCATTCTTTGATTTCCAGTAGCATTATGTGAATAATCACAGCACCATCCAAACAGTAACGGGGCAGTGCATGGGCAGGGCAAAAGCGGTCCCAGAATTTTCTGTTTAGAGGTGATATTCAGTCTCCTAATAAGAAAACTATCTGGATAAAGATAGGATAGTGAAAAGGCGTCCTAGGTTTATCTGATTAGCTAGCCATATAGTGAGCTGGATATTGCCATCGTCCACATAGTGCCAGTGGTCTGGGCACTCAACACTGGCTGATACCAGGACTGAACGTCTAGATTTATTTCCGCCATGGCAGAGGCCAGCATTTAAAAAACGTTAACCAGCCTGGCTGAATATTGATCCTCAAAGAGTTCACAATCTAAAAAGCAAACAGGCGTGACAATACAAGAAGCATGAGGTCAAAGGAAAAAGGAGACACAGGGGAAACAAAGATCCCATGGTCTGAAAGCAGTCTCAAAAAGGTACGTTTTTAGCAAGGATTTGAAAAGGGAGAGAGAAGACACTTGATGTAGAGATAGGGGAAGCTTATTCCAGGCATAAGGAGCAGCAATGTGAAAGGATTGAAGTCTGGAGTTAGCATTAGAAGAGAAGGACATAGAGAGAAGAAGACCAGAGGAGGAGCAGAGATCAGGAGGGGGGGGGGGGGGGGATAGGGAGAGAGGAGCGAGGAAAGATAACGATGGACTGAAGAGTGAATGTATTTAAAGGTTAGGAGAAGTAGTTTGAAATGAATAGGAACCGAAAGGAAAGCCAGTGACGTGATTTCAATAGAGGGGGTCACATGAAAGTAATGCGGCAATAGCCAAGACGGGAGGTAATTAAGGAGTGAATAAGGGTCCTAGTAGTGTCTTCAGAGAGGAAGGGCTGAATTTTGCTAATGTTAAACAAAAAGAAAGACAGGTTTTAGCAATCTGTTGAATGTGAGAGGAAGAGGATTATGGCACTTTGCCCTTGTTAACTACATATGTAGTTGTATATTGCTAGACATGGACCTAACTAAAACTCTTTTGAAGCTAAAAAATACAAATATGAATAAAAAAAAGTGTAATAAGCTTGAGTTTGCATAGGGCATCTAGGTCAGGAATGGGATGCCCAGGTAGAGATGTTCACAAGTTCCTGGCTATTTTACAAAAGTCCTACTGAACACCAAAGGGATCATTTTAGAAACTCTAATCGTGATTGGATGTCTAAAAATAGGTATGCAAACATCCAAATCATGGAGACATCCCTGGAGCCATTTCACAAAAAGGCTCCAAAGACGGCTCTGCACCGAGGACATCTATCCTGCACAGGGCCATGGCAGGGGAAGGTGTCTGGGGGCATTGCAAAGACCTTAGATGTTTACGCTCATTTCAGGAATGTCTGGCACATCTCCGCCCCTGTCAAAGTCCATACCTTCTGCAGGGCAGGAATAGTCATCTGAAAAGTGCTTGTTTTTCCAGAAAAGTACTTGGAGGAGTAGAGGAGATAGAGCTCTTATCCTCAGTGCAGTCCATAAGAAAAAAAGAAATTGATCGCATTTGGAGATATATGTTGTGTGGTTGTGCTGCAAAACATTTCCACTACTTGAATGTCAGGCTGCGGGATGTCTCCAGTCAGTGATACAGTTACAGCAACGTCTTTGTAGACGCCCCTTATGATGTCAGTATCGGGGATGTCTACGTTTATGAGATCACCTCCAAATGTGGAGGTGGTAGCCACTTCCGGAGACAAATTGTGGCCTGGACAGCCTCGTAAAGTTGGGAGAGTCCTTTATCTTTGTGGTTAGCTATTAGGATAGTGGGTTGAGTATCTGGATACATTTTGTCTCTACCCCAGCTCTGCCACCGACCACCCTGGATAGTGCCATATCCTTCTCACTGGCACTTATCCATTTAGCAGGCCACTAAGTGGGTAAGTGCCTTTGAATATTGTCTCCTACATTTTTAAAGCATTTAAAATACTAGAATTGTGCCGTCACTGGAAGCCTAATGGTTAGAACGGTGGGCTAAGATTGAGGGAAGCCCCATTCAAATCTCACTGCCGCGTCTCGTTTTCTTAGAGAACTCAATTAACCCTCTTTTGCCTCGGATACAAACTTAGACCAAGTATGGCATATACTGCGTTCTTACTGTAAGCCCTCCAACAGACAGGAAAACACCTATTGTACCTGAATGTAACTTGCCCTGAGTCACTCTTGAAAAAGCTATGAGCTAAATCCAAAATCCCATCCTCTTCCTCTAAAACGCCTTGGATGAAATGAGCAAATGTCTGACTCAGAAACGATATTAACAGTAGTGATGAAATTATTTAGCATATACATGTATTCACATGCAAAATCAAAACTGTGCACTGAGGGGGGGGGGGGGTGGAGGTTGCCGCTGAACTTAAAAAACAGATATCCAATGACAAGGCCGTATCTGGCCACCAGCATGGACTACCTGGGTCAACCCGACAGTAGTGAAGCTAAAAGGGTAGTGGTGATATTCAGCCACTGCCCGGTGAGCTTTGGGGGTGAAAGTTAGGCCAGCCTTGAAGGTGCCTACCTTTCGCTCCTTAAGGATAACCAGGCAGCAGCTGACTACCCCGGGGGCTGCCTTTGCTCTGTCCCCAGAACACCCTGATACCCCAGGTCTGCTATCCACCTTAATTGCTTTCAATATCAGCCCCACTAGTTTTTTAACACCCTAAATAATACCCGGACTATGCCCCCTTTGACTTTGTGCATCTTGTGGCACTTACATGTGTAAACAGTGGCATTGTGAAACTGGTATTTGCTCATATACTGTATGCCGTCTACATTTGCTAATGCTGCTTCTAAAGTTTGCTGTGATAAAATGACAGCTTCCATCTTATAAAACCTGTGATTTATTTGCTTAAACACTCTTTAATTTTTAGAACAGAAAAAAAAATTATATCTCCATATCTAATGGTTAGAGAAGTGGGTTGAGAACCTTGGAAACCAAGATTCAAATCCCTGGTATTCCTTGTGAAGTACTCCATTGCCTTAGACACAAACGAAGGGTCCCTTTTACTAAAGTGCACTAAGAAATTAATGTGTGTAAGTGTGCGCCCGGGCCTGCAGCAACTGTCATAATGGCGCATGACAATTATCATGCACTGATTCCTGTGCTAACTTCCAGTTGCAGGTTGGGATATTGAATGGGCAGCTTAAGGGCGGAGAGTGGGTACGGGAAGCACATTGCAGTTAGCTGTCAATATTTCACTTAGGGCAGGCGCACCTAAAGCCACCTCAAAAGGTGGCTTTAGGTTCACCCAGGGTAATTGTACTATGTATTAAGGTACACTTCTGCGTGTTAACTGCCAGAAACATGCCAGCCATGCCAAGACCTTTACTGCGGAGGCTTCATACTTAACACGTGTTAGTTTTAGTAGTAAACACTCAGTAAGTGCAAAAATCTAATGTAGTATTGTAAAACGGCCCCTTAGATTGTAAACACTCTCGGGGTCATTCTGAACCACGAATAGCGGAGATGGACAGCTGCAGGCCCCGACTAACTTCCCTGCCGGTTATGCAGGGAAGTTACTAGGGGGTGGGAAGAGGTGGCCTGGGGACGGAGAGTGGGCGGTCACTGGCCCTGGACATACAGGCCCAATTCTAATGTTGGCCCTATATGTCCAGGGCCGGCGAAATGGCCGGGGAAGTTATTCCACCCCCTGTCATTTGCACTGGGGGGGCCAGAGTTAATTCCCTGCTGCCCAACCCTGACCTTAGGAGGCCAGATCGGGGGTTGGGCTGCAGGGAATTAACTCTTTTTGCAGGCAGCCGACATTATGGCTTTTAAATGGAGCCGCGGTGTCATGGCAACATGACGCCATGGCACTGTGGCTCCATGACTGAATTAGTCAAGCAGGGCATGTTTGTGCAGGCCGGGACTGAATCACAGTCCCGACTTGCAAATACATGCCTGTTCGCGATTCTGATCCCATGAGGCTAGATGTGCCCCGCAGGATCAGAATCGCGATCTCCTTTGGACGTTCAAAGGAGATCTAAATCTGGGAAAGAATCGGCCCCTCTGAGGACAGGAAATACCTATTGTACCTGCACATTACTCAGTTTGAGATACTAATGAAAAATGAGCGAGCTAAATTCCAAATCTTTATATTTCATTACATAAGGAGGGATCTAGCTAAGCTTGAAGAATGGTTGAGAATTTGGCAGTTGAGAGTGAACACTAAAATATGCCCGGTGCATTTGGGCTGCAAAAATCCAAGGGAGTGGTACAATATAAAGGGTGAGGTACTTCTGTTCATGAAAGAAGTGTGGGATCTGAGCATGATTATGTCTGAAGCTCTTAAGGTACATAAACAGGTAGAAATGGCAACAACAAAAGCCAGAATGATGCTTGGGTGCATAGGGAGAGGAATGGCCAGCAGGAAGAAGGAGGTGATAGTGCCTCTATATACTGTAAGTCTTTAGTGAGACCACATTTGGAGTATTGTGTGTAATTCTGGAGGCTACACCTTCAAAAGGATATAAGCAGGATTGAGTCAGTGCAGATGGTGGCTACCAAAATGGTCAGTGATCTTCATCATAAACTATATGGGGACAGACTTAAAGATCTCAGTATGTACAGTATACTTTGGAAGAAAGGCGGGAGAGAGGAGATATGATAGAAATGTTTAAATAGCTCCATGGCATAAATGCACAGGAGGAGAGCCTCTTTCAATAGCAAGAAAGCTCTGCAACGAGGGGACAAGCTCTCACGAGCAGGGACCATCTCTATCTGTATTTCTACAGCACTGCTTATGCCTTGTAGAGCTTTATAAAAGATTAGTAGTAGTAGGAGTAGACATAGGATGAAGGTGAAAGGGGATAGACTCAAGAGTAATATGTGGAAATAGTTCTTTACGGAAAGAGTGGTAGATGCGTGGTATAATCTCTTGATGCAGGTAGTAGAGACCAAGACAGTATCGGGGTCATTCTGAGCTGCAAATAGTGGAGATGGATGTCTTGTTGGGATGTCCATGCCTGCTATTCAGCCCCCTCTGCAATCCCTGCTAACCTCCCTGTACGAACGAGGTGTTTGTACGAGGAAGCTAGATGGGGTGGGAAGGAGGCAGGAAGAGGGTGGGAAGTGGGTGGAGTTAGGTCAGGCAGTGGGCAATCTGTGGCCCCAGACATACAGGGCCAATTCTGATGCCCTGTATTTCTGGGCTGGCAGACTGAACGGGTAAATTATTCCACCTTTGAGGTGGAATAAGTTCCCCTAGACAGCAGGGGACGGTTGGCCTGTGTGGCAGAAGGGGTTGGAGGGGTGCAGGTGTTTCCCCGTAGCCCAACCCTGGCCTTGGGAGACCAGATCGGGGGTTGGGCTGCGTAGAATTGAAGAACAAGTTGTCAGCCAGGGATCGCGGCTCCTGAATGGAGCTTGGTTCCATGGCATCCGGATGTCATGGCGCCACAGCTCTATTCAGGAGCCTTGACTGAGTTAGCTAGGTAGAGGCCTAGTCGTGATTCTGATCCCGAGGGGCTATATGTGCCCCGTGGGATCAGAATTGCATCTTCCCCTGTGCATCTGATTTCAATTGGGCGTACAGGGGCATGGACGTCCTGAACGTAATGAGGCTCTATCTGAATTCAAGAAAGCATGGGACAAACACAGAGGATTTCTAAAATTAAAAAAAGGAATACTGGATATTTGACGGCATTTACACAGGTAGTGCTGTTGAATACCCCCAACTAAGTCCCCTGTGCGCCTTGATGCTAGCCGGCTAGCATCGGGATGTGCCGGGATGGAGCAGAAGTGGGGACCGGCACTAACCATCCAGCACCGAAATTGGAAGCTGCACGGTTAGTGCTCAACACCTATAAGATAGGCAAGAAAAAAACTCTCCTATCTTATAGGCGCCGAGCGCTAACCGTGCAGCATCCAGTATCAATGCTTCACGGTTAGCCCCGGTGGCTATGGGGCAGTGCGGCCAGACTCGGATATTCACTTCCGCCGCCGTGGAAGTGAATATCCGGGGTTAAGGGGTCGGCAGTCAGGCCTTAGAATCTACGGCCTTAGCCCTGCCCAGATAAATATCAGACCCATAATAATTGGCATGGAAGGGCAGACTGGATGGGCCGTATGGTCTTTCTCTGCCATCATGTTTCTTTCTCTGTTTCTATATTCAATTATTGCTATTTCTACTCTGGTATCCAATGCTTTCTGCAAGGATTACCAGTTAAGTTTGTTCATGAGATGCTCTCTAATTGCCTTAAAGGGTAACATGATGACATGTATGATCCCAGCCAACTTCTATTTAAATTTTTCCTAAATTTTAAATCCTTGTATTCCCAAAGAATATAGTTGCAACATTATGTACAACAGAAACAGTGGATAGCCAAATTTTCAATAATTTAACCAAGAAAAATAATCATCCCAGAGCCCTACAAGCATGAGAATGGCATTGTAAACAGACAAGTCAACGCCAAGTGATTGTTCTGTACATTGTTTGGAGATAGACAAGATTCTCAAGTACCAAGAAATGTCATCAGAGACCAAGAAAATGTGGCAGAAGATACAGATATATTTCCCATCCCACAGGGCACTAAAGGCCGGGTTAAAAGCAATTTCCAAGCACATCTTGAAAAGTTGCCTATTTACATTATATCCTATGAAGTCCAGAAGAAAGCTTTCTTTGGTCTGATGCGAGTATTAAGGGGAGCTCTAGCAGTAAATTTGAGAGATTGAGATCATACCTGACATACTCTGCCCAACGTTCCTGTGAAGGTATACAGGAGTCCTCCACCAATGCTACTACTACTTCCACTTATCATTTATATAGTGCTATACAGCCTTTCCCTTCTCTTCTCCATTATACATCAGCACTATACATATAGATGTAAGAGACAGTCCCTGCTCATCTGAGCTTACAATCTAATCAAAATGAACAACATCACAAAACTGGGGACTAGGGTACGGCAAGATACACATAGCTGGTGAACAGGAGAGTCCAAAAGCAATCTTGAAGAGGTGAATTTATAGCCTGGATTTGAACAGGAATAGCGAAGGAGCCCAACATACTGACTCGGGTAGTTTGTTCCAGACATAAAGAGCAAGATCAAATGAATGGAGTTGGCAGTGGCAGAGAAGGACATAGATAAAATGGATCTGCCCGAGGAGTGAAGTTCTTGACAAGGGGTGTAGAGTGAGATAAAAAATCAAAGGTAGTGAGGAGCTGCAGAATGAATGAACTTATAGATCAATAGAAGTTTGAACTGATGTGGAAATGGATAGGGAGCCAGTGGAGTGACTGGAGAAGAGGACACTGGTGGCAGATTAGCCATATAGCTGAGTTCTGAACAGACTGAAGGGGAGAGACCAGCAAGGAGCAGGTTACAATAGTCAAGATGGGGAATGACTAGAGAGTGGATGAGGGTCTCAGTAGTGTGTTCAGAAAGGAAGGGATGCATTCTGCTGATGCTATAGAGAAAGAAGTGACAGGTTTTAGCTATCTGTTGGCTGTGTGCAGAGAAAAAGAGTAGAATCAAAGATGACCCCAAGGTTGGGAGCTGAGGAAACAGGGAGCATGATAATGCTATCCAGAGAAAAAAGAGAGAGGAAGGAAGAAGGGGGGGGGGGGTAGTGGATTTAGGGGAAAGGATAATGAGCTCAGTTTTGGCCATGTCCAATTTCAGAAGACAGTGAGATATCCAGGCAGCAATGTCGGATAAGCAGGCAGAAATCCGGGTCTGGATTTCTGGAGAGATTTCAGGTACAGAGCGGTAGATCTGAAAGTCTTCATTGTAAAGATGGTACTGAAAACCATGAGAGGAGATAAGTGCACCAAGCGACTAAGGGGTATGTTTATTAAACCGTCTTAATGTTACCGACGCTAGTTACAGTGATAATGTGAAGGATGCCATATAAGGAGTGGGCGTTCCGGCGTCAAGGTAGCAAGAATCTGTATCACGCGATAGTGGGTTGCCGTGGCATGTTAACGCGTATTAACCATAAGAACATGCCAGCGCAGTGTTAGACGCTATAAAGATGTAGCCCACTGGTTACTGCAATGATAGTGGAGGCAGAGGTCATGGGTCTGATCCTGCAGTGGTGTAATCTAAAAAGGCTGTCTGAGGCATTTTCTTTTAATTTAAATCAATGCTACCAGCAAAAACACCCTCACAGTGCCATAACCTAAGGTGCTTCATAAGGCGCCATATAAGGCGCCCCATAGGTCACATATAAAGAGCCCTGTCCACCAAGGAACCCTATAATGTGCCTTATAGGGTGCTGTATAGGGCGCCTATGAGGCACCTTAGGCTACAGCACTGCGAGGGTGTTTCTGCTGGCAGCACTGATTGAAATGAAAAGGAAAAGCCTCAGATAGCATTCTTAAATAACACCACTGTGGGATCAAACTCATAACTTCTGCCTCTGTAGTCATTGAAGTAAACAGTGGGCTACATCTCTACAGCATCTAGCACACTGCTGGCTGGCTACAGAAAGACTGCAGGTCACCACACAAACTGTCTGCTATGGTTACCAGGATAGGGTAAACCCACCCATGCCCATGATGCAGTGCACATGCAGATCACAAGATGGGGTATGCGCCTCTTTAGCACCCCGGCCTGGAAGGGGGAACTGACCATGTGTGTTACTGGCACAGAGTAGCTATAGACCGTGACATCATGCGGGTCCTGTGCTCACCCTGAGGATGAAGTGGGGGGCCCAGCACCAGGTCCGCAGCACATGGCATGGCTGAGATAGGCTGCACTGCAGGTCCCCATCAGTGCTAGTGTGTGATGGGTAGTCCTTATAGACACACCTAGGATATACCTGTGGCCATATGTATTTCCCCAGTCATGTTTAGGCTTTGTGGACTATGATGCACCCCGAATAGTGCATATCCTGTGTGGGTGTCATGGTCACATGTTATAAGTGAAGGCTGGTGTTCGGACCCCAAAGTGGATTATGTGGTACCACCCAACCTGCCCCGCCCCTGTGGATCAGGGTGGGGGACAGGATCTCCCACCAACAGATCCACATTCTACATCTCTGCAATGGTGGCATTAGAGTGGAATGGGCACTCTACAGGGAGGTCAATGCAGATCTGTACACTTCACATAGGGCAGTAGGCCTGGAAAAGCTCAGCTGTACCCCCTCCCCCCCCCCCAATCTGACATTCACCAGCAGAGGGCACGGTCAGTCTCCACACCCTGCACAGTGTTCCAGCCATACACATGCTAACCGCAGACAGTCCGCTAGCTAGTACAGAGTGCATGTTCATGGAGGAACCGTCTACACCCAAAAATGGGATGTGAGCACACACACCAAGCAGGTATGTCAGTGATTGGGCCCCAAAAAAGGGAACCCAGAGATATCAAATGAGAGAAATACTATAGAGCACTATGGGGTAACCTCATCATGCCGTGTTCACTGCTCAGTCAGGGTGAGAGTGACCTTCCAGCATGACATGTTGTGGCCACCCTGTCCTTGCAAGTGGTGGCCAGGCACTACAATGTCCCAGCCTTTGCCCTATTCCCTGTGCAGATGCTACCTGCCGCCCTGTCCAGGCCATACCCACAGTACCTTGCTCCTCATTATGCACATTGGTAGGCTAACACTGGAAACAGTGCAAGCATTGTGGGCTCAGTAAGGTGTAGGCAGCCACATAACACTGGATAGACATACGCACACTACCACATCTATTTCAGCACTGTGAAAGATGGAGGTGGTTGGCAGCCCTGGCCGCCACACTAGTCCTGGGCACAGTGCAGGCATTGCTATGGTACTCAATACTGTTAGGGTCACTCCCCGGGAGAGTTAAACACTGTCAGAAACAAAACCTGAAACACACTCCACAGATATCAGAAAGGTTGATATGATGAATCCCTGTCAACAAATTATATTCAACTTAGGATTTGTTATCTGACATTATTCATAGCAACCTTTTGATATATGTGGAACGTGTTTCCACATTTAAGACGGCATTGCTAAGGTATGCAGGTGCTAGTATTGGTAGATGCTGCTGCGCGCAGGGCCCAACAACCTGACACTCCATGAGCTGCTGCATAGTGGGGCCTGTGGGTGTGGGTGTTTGTGCCCCTGTTGGCCGCTGCTGTAGGGCAGAGGTTCCTGACTCTGGGCCTGGTGGGCCAAACACAGTTCAGGTTTTCATGTTGTCCCTAATGAATATGCATGCAACATTTGCATACAATGGGGGTGGTGCATGTAAATGCATCTCATGCATATTTATTAGGGACATCCTGACAACCTGAATGGTGTTTGGCCCTCCAGGACTGGAGTTGATAAACTCTGCTCTAGGGATTGCAAATGTTTATGGTGTATGTTCTCTGTAGGATACAATATAGGCATTTATGGCGTATTACTTTTATCTGCAATAAAGATTACCACAGCTGGGACTTGAAGCTGTGTCTTTCTGCCCATGAATATACTGTCTGTGTGTACTGCACCAAACTGTTGTTACAGAGGCAGGTCATTCCCTGGGGATAGCATTACTGTTCATCAGACAGCCCATATCTGTTTCACTGCATGCCACCCACCTGAACAGGGCTTGGTCTTGGTGTGCTGTGGGGAGACGTCACTGCCTCCTCCACCACCAGTACCCCTCCGCCACCATGCTGACATGCCCTTGTGCCAGTGGTGCTTGTGGTGTGCAGTCCCAGGCCATCCAGTGTGCTGGTAGGCGGCTGCCTATGGTGCGGGGTCTGGGGTAGGGGTGCCTACATTGACATCCCTGCTTCCCCCTGGCACTGCCTGTCAATGTTATGTGCCCTTTGGGGTACCTGCTGGGTGATGTCCTCTGGGACACTGTGGGACACACACTCGTGGACATGTTTGCCCTTGGTCAGTTGCTGGCTTGCTGATTTTCTGTTTATGTGTTCCTATGTGCAACCTCGGCATCTGCCTGGTCCACCCTGTGCCTCAGCTGCCCCACTGCATGTCCTGCCTTCAGCCCCCTGTGCCCCATTTGCAGCCTCACTGTCGTGCCCTCTCGTACTTGGCCACTATGCTGCTGCTGTTGCACATGTATCACTACTATCACTTTTCTTGGTTTCCCTGCCTTTGCTGTACATTGCTGACTGAAATGGTTTCTCTCTCCTGCAAATGTACCTCTAACACGAGGTTTTCACTAGCACTAATTTTTAGACCTTCATTTTACGGTGTTAGTGTTCATGGAGCCTCTCCCCGCCCACTCTCCGCCCATTGACCCCCTTCTCTCCGCCCATGGGGAGCCTTACTCCGCCCTCTGGGGAGACTTACTCCGCCCTCTGCGCACCTTAACGCCACCGGCCACATTATCGCGCGATACGTGACGTTCTTACACGGTAATGCGCCATTATCGTACGATAACATCACTTATCGCGTGATAATGTCACAGCTGCACCGTTAGCACCATTTAGTAAACATACCCCTAAATGTAATGAGCAAAAAAGAGAAGTCCCAGGACAGAGCCCTGAGGAACACCAACTGAAAGTGCGATGACAGTGGAGGAGGATCCAAAAGAGCATAAATTAAAACTGTGATGGAATCAATAAGAAGAAAACCAGGACAGAATAGAGCCCCTAAATCCAAGTGAGGACAGGGTATCGAAGAGTAGGCGGTGACTAATAGTGTCAAATATAGCAGAAAGTTCAAGAAACATGAGGTTCGAGTAAAGGCCTTCGGATTTGGTGAGGAACACATCACTGGAGACTTTGGCAAAGTCTGTAGAATGTAGAGAATGAAAGCCAGATTGTAGAAGATTCAGAAGGGCTCGAGAGGAAAGAAAGTCAAGGATCTTGATAAATTGGAAGACTGGGCATCAAAATGGCAGATGAAATTTAATGTGGACAAGTGCAAAGTTATGCACCTAGGGAGAAACAACCCAAACTATGGTTACACGATGCAAGGTTCCACATTAGGAACCACCACCCAGGAAAAAGATTTAGGCGTCATTATAGGATAACATGTTAAAACCCTCGGCCCAGTGTGCAGCGGCGTCCAAGAGAGTAAATAGAATGCTAGGTATCATAAGGAAAGGAATGGAAAATAAAACAAAGGATATAATAATGCCTCTGTATCGTTCCATGGTGCGACCGCACCTTGAATATTGTGTGCAATTCTGGTCGCCGTATCTTAAAAAGGATATAGCGTTATTATTTATTTATTTACATTCTCTTATATACCGTGCTATTCTGCATCAGTGCGGTTTACATTGAACAAACTGAAATTACATTGAACAGGGCATTATAACTTGGAGATAACTATTTTATAGGGAACATGGGCTATGGAGGGTTAAGTGGCTTGCCCAAGACCACAAGGAGCACCTGTGGGACTAGAAACCCCAGTCCTTCCGGCCCAAGGTTGCTGTCCTCTAGTGGGATTTGAACCACCGACCTTCCGGCCTGAAGTACCTTGCCCCAACCACTAGGCTACTCCTCCACTCCATAGAAAAGGTCCCGAGAAGAGCCACCAAAATGGTAAAGGGGATGGAAGGATACCTCTATGAAGAAAGGCTAAAAAGGTTAGGGCTCTTTAACCTGTAAAAGAGATGGCTGAGTGGAGATATGATAGAAGTCTATAAATGAATGAATGGAGTGGAACGGGTAAACGTAGATTGATTGTTTACATTATCAGAATATAGAAAGACTAGGGGACATGCAATGAAGCTACAGGGTAAACTATTTAAGACTAATAAGAGAAAATATTTTTCACTCAACGTCTAATCAAACTCTGGAATTTGTTCCCGGGGGATGTAGTAAACGTTTTTAGTGTAGCTGGGTTTAAAAAAGGTTTGAACAAGTTCCTGGAGGAAAGGTCCATAAACCGTTATTAAAAAGGGACCCAGGATATCACTGCTTGACCCAATACAAGCATTGTGGAACCTGTGTCTTTTGGGGAAACTGCTAGGTACGTATGACCTAGATTGGCCACTGTTGGAAACAGGATACTGGGCTTGATGGAACTTGGTGTGACACAGAATGGCATATTTTATTTTCTTAAGACAGCAACAGTGAACTGCTCGTTCAAGTAGTTTTGAAGCAAAGGGGAGGAGGGAGCTAGGCTGATAGCTGGAAGGACACGTAGGTCTAATGAAGTTTTTTTTTAGGATAGATGTGTATGCTTGAAGGCCACAGGAACAGCTGCAGTGGAAAGTGATAGTTAAGGATATGACAGATGGAGCCTTACATGTACTTGTGACCTAGATTGGCCTTTGTTGGCCTTTGTTGGACTCGATGGACCTTTAGTCTGACCCACAATGGCACATTTTATGTTGTTATATTAAGATAATGACTTGTTAGATTTCCAAATAAATCACAGAGAAACAGTGTCACATCCAAGAGTGGGTGTGGTGAGCACATTGCAGGGATACACATCAGACACATTAGACACTAAGGGGTATGAAATCAATGGGGCTGCGGCTCTGATATCGCATGGAATCCGCTACCGTGGTTTAGTAAACATACCCCTAAATGTCAATGTTGCAATTCTTTATGGATTCACCTAAAGCCTAATTGCAAATGCCGCTGTGGCATATTAGGGTGCCATTCAGTGTTGTAACTGCCAGGAACATGCTGGACACCCCGGTAGTTATTTTATGATAATTGCAATCACTGCACATTTGTTTTTTGTGCTAAGCAAATGTTAGTTACAAAAACCTAATGCATTTTAGTAAAAGGTCCTCTAAGTTTGTAAAATGACTCCCATGCCCGTCTAAATGCCAACATTTACATGGGTGAGTTGCCGAGTTTCCTCCATCAGTTTTTCTCATGTATAAATTTGTAAAATAGCTCTTCCCACTTCACATGATCCATGTGCGTTCCCTCACTTCCTTCTATGTATTTTAAAGACAGCTATATGCTTCGCAGAACCATCTCTAAAATACTGTCGGAAGTGAGTATGCCCCAGCCTCAACATCTCAATGGTGATCTTCACATACTTCTAAAATCGTCCTTAAAGAACGCATATTAATACAAAACATCATAAAAACAAAGCATAAAACACAAATAATAATACAATTGTAATATTAAGAAATAAAATTATACTGAAATAAAAATCAAAGCTTACGATACAGAGAACACAATAAAGTTAACAAAGCCATAAATATATCGTAACTAAATCCAGCAATCTTAAGAATAATGTTTAGCAATGCTTATATACTGCTTTTCACCAGGTCAAAGCGGTGTATGTTCAGGTACAATATATATTTCCCTTGTACCTGAAAGGCTCGCAATCTACATTATGTACCTGAGCCAATGGAGGTTAAGTGACTTGCCCAAGGCCACAAGGAGCACCTGTGGGACTAAAAACCCCAAACCCTCCTACCTGAGGTTGCTGTCCTCCAGCGGGATTTGGCTGAGGCAACTTGCCCCAACCACTAGGCTACTCCTCCCTGCTGAAATAGCTATGACCTTAGCATATGCCAAAATTTCATATAGTTTTTTTCAACCCTAATTTACAGCTTCAGCCTATTTCAATGACAGGCCCTACATTGCAGTAAAACATTTCCATAAAAATTCTTATGTAGCGGTTCTTAGGGAGAAGATGTAAGGAAATCCACAGTACTACCTTTTAACTTTCGAAAGGGAGACTATGATAAAATGAGGAAAATAGTTAAGAAAAAACTAAAAGGAGCGGTTGCAAAGGTTAAAGACTTACATCAAGCTTGGGTGTTGCTGAAAAATACTGTCTTGGAAGCCCAGACCAGCTGTATTCCACGCTTTAAGAAAAGTGGAAGGAAGTTCAAAAAACTGCCAGCATGGTTTAAAGGTGAGGTCAGAGAGGCTGTTGTTGCCAAAAAAGCATCTTTCAGGAAATGGAAAAAAGAGCCAAATGACGAAACCTGGAAACAGCACAAGCACTGGCAGGTCAAATGCAAGGCATTGATAAAGCAGGCAAAGGGAGAATTTGAGAAGAAGCTTGCTGCGGAAGCAAAAACACGAAATAAAGATTTTTTTCAAGTACATTCATAGCAAAAAAACAGTGAGAGAGTCAGTTGGTCCATTAGATGATAGAGGAGTTAAAGGGGCACTAAGAGGTGACAAGGTGATAGCGGAGAGACTAAATGAATTCTTTGCTTTGGTCTACTGAGGAAGATGTAGGGATGTTACCCATGACTCAAGTGGTATTTAAAGGTGCGTAAGAATTGAAGGAAATATCAATACATTGGGAAGATGTCTTACAACTATTAGATAAACTGAAGAGTAGCAAATCACCTGGGCCGGATGGTATACATCCAAGGGTGTTGAAAAAACTGAAATATGAGATTGCAGACCTGCTATTGGTAATCTGTGAACTATCATTAAAATCATCTCTAATACTTGAAGATTGGAGGATCACCAATATAACACCAATTTTTAAAAAGGGTTCCAGGGGTGATCCGGGAAACTACAGACCGGTGAGCCTGACGTCAGTACTGGTAAAAATGGTAGAAACCATCATAAAGAATAAAATTACTCAGCATGTAGTCATGGCCTAATGGGAGACAGCCAACAAGGCTTTAGACAAGGAAGATCTTGTCTTACTAATCTGTTATGTTTTTTTGAAAGTGTGAATAAACAGGTGGAAAAAGGTGAGTCGGTTGATATAGTGTATCTGGGCTTTCAGAAAGCCTTTGACAAGGTCCCTCATCAGAGACTTTTGGCAAAACTAAAGAGTCATGGGATAGGAGGCAGTATACTACTGTGGATCAGGAACTGGTTAAAAGATAGAAAGCAGAGGGTTGGGCTAAATGGACAATTTTCCCAATGGAGAAAGGTGAATAGTGGTGTACCCCAGGGATCTGTGCTGGGTCCACTGCTTTTTGACATATTCATAAATGACCTGGAAAGTGGAATAACGAGTGAGGTTATCAAATTTGCAGATGACACAAAACTATTTAAAGTTGTTAAAACCCAAGAGGATTGTGGAAAATTGCAAGAGTATCTTGATAAATTGGAAGACTGGGCATCAAAATGGCAGATGAAATTTAATGTGGACAAGTGCAAAGTTATGCACCTAGGGAAGAACAACCCAAACTATGGTTACACGATGCAAGGTTCCACATTAGGAACCACCACCCAGGAAAAAGATTTAGGCGTCATTGTGGATAACATGTTAAAACCCTCGGCCCAGTGTGCAGCGGCAGCCAAGAGAGCAAATAGAATGCTAGGTATCATAAGGAAAGAAATGGAAAATAAAACAAAAGATATTATAATGCCTCTATACCGTTCCATGGTGAGACTGCACCTTTAATATTGTGTGCATTTTTGGTCACCCTATCTGAAAAAGGATATAGCATTATTAGAAAAGGTTCAGAGAAGAGCCACCAAAATGGTAAAGGGGATGGAAGGATACTTCTATGAAGAAAGGCTAAAAAGGTTAGGGCTCTTTAACCTGGAAAAGAGACGGCCGAGGGGAGATATGATAGAAGTCTATAAATTAATGAACAGAGTGGAACGGGTAAACGTAGATCGATTGTTTACGTTATCAGAATATAGAAAGACTAGGGGACATGCAATGAAGCTACAGGGTAAACTATTTAAGACTAATAAAAGAAAATATTTTTTCACTCAACATGTAATCAAACTTTGGAATTGTAGTAAAGGCTGTTAGTGTAGCTGGGTTTAAAAAAGGTTTGGACAAGTTTCTGGAGAAAGGTCCATAAACCATTATTAAGAAGGGACCCAAGATATCAATGCTTGACCCAGTACAAGCATGGCGGAACCTGTGTCTTTTGGGGAAACTGCTAGGTACTTGTGACATAGATTGGCCACTGTTGGAAACAGGATACTGGGCTTGATGGACCTTGTTCTGACCCAGTATGGCATATCTTATGTTTTTATGTTCTTATGTTAAGTATTTAATCTAGATGTCCTAATAGATCTCATGGGCAATGAACAACATCATATCATATGGGGCTAACTCATATTTAATTTTGAAAGTAAGACATCACAGTTTAAACAGAATTCTTAAACGGATTGGGAGCCATTGCAATTCTACTAAAAAAGGGGGACAATTTGGGGTATATATTTACCCTTATCCATAACATTTTATGGTCCAAATTTCAATTAGGCAGGTTATGTGCTGCCGCGGTGCGTAGCCTGCCTGCTGACCCCCTTAACTCAGATTTTTCACTTCCACGGCGGTGGAAGTGAAAATCTGGGTTTGTCTGGATGCACCGGCAGCTGCCGAGGCTGAACAGGTAGCAGCGATTTTCGATGCTACCCGCTTAGTCCTTTACAGCCTAAAGATAGGTGAGGTTTTTCCTCTCCTAGCTTTAAGGCACAGAGGGCTAAGCGGGTAACATTGAAAATAGCTGCTACCCATTTAGCCCTTTCCTCTGCCCCTAACATGCTCTGATGCTATCTGGATAGCATCTGGGGCACGTTAGGGATTTATCTGGGATTTTTGAAGGGCACGACCTGTGTAGGTGACTTTAGAAAATCACAGATCAGGCCTTTACATGGGTAAATAGGGAAGTTACTCCTGTAAAGACCTTCAAAAATTGGGCCCTTAGTCTTTAGTTTCAGGTTATTAAGCATCATCCAACTATCTGCAAGTGATAAATATTCCTGCACTACAATGTAAGCTGCTTGCACAGAATCTTGAAAGGAATGAGTAAAATTATATCATCAGTATAAACAAAGTAAGAAATGCTAACTTAATACCAAATATATTTAGATGCACATTGAATAAAATTGGAGATAAAGGGGATCCTTGCAGGACCCCATAATTCATCTTCCATGTAGCAAATAGCTCAGAGCCCCCTCTTTACTGTATATCTCCTACCAGTCAAAGATTTGGTCAACCATTTTAATAGCATGCTTGAAATGTCTAGGTCCTGTGGTTTACATGTTAGAAAACTATGATTGACCAAGTCAATGGCAGACAATAGGTCCAACTGTACAATCGGTGCTTTTGTGTTCTTATTCAGAATCAACTTCAATTATTAAAATACAAAGGTTGCGCCATTTCAGTGCTGAGCGTAGGTTGGTAATCAGATTCCCATTCTCTTAACTGCATACAATCATCTAAATACGTTTGCAATTGTGATGCTACAACAGTTTCAAGACGTTTACCCAGAACTGATTAACTGGTTGTTGTCCTGTTACTTACACAATTATACAATTCTCAACAGCCTTTACTCAGTCCTCATTCTTCTTTACCCTTCAGTCGCTTTTGACACTGTTGGCCGCCACCTTCTCCTTGACACTTTGTCCTCACTTAGTTTTAGGGGCTCTTTGCTGTCCTGGTTATTTTCTTATCTCTCCCATCATTCTTTTAGTGTTTGTTCTGGTGCTTCCTCCTCTACCGCTATCCCACTCTCAGTTGGGGTACCCCAAGGGTCTGTTCTGGGCCCTTTTTTCTCTTTATATCCAGTCCCTTGGTGCTCTTATCTCCTCCCATGGCTTTCAATATCATTTTTATGCTGATGACTCTCAGATCTCTCTCTACACCTGATATTTTTCCAACTCCCCAAGCCTGAATCTCTGCCTGCCTATCTGACATCACTACCTGGTTGTCTCACTGCCATTTGAAATTGAATATGGCTAAAACCAAGCTTTTTATTTTCCCCCCTAAACCCTCCTCCCCCTTCCTCTTTTATCTCTGTTGATAATACTCTTCTACTTCCTGTTTTCTCAGCCCGCAATTTGGGGTCATCTTTGACTCCTCCCTCTTTTTCTCCTAACCCATCCGATTGATTGCTAAAATCTGGTGATTCTTCCTCTATAACATCAACAAAATTTGCCCCTTCTTTTCTGAATACACTACTAAAACTCTCATCCACTCCCTAGTCACTTTCCATCTAGACTATTGCAACTCCTCCTTTTTAGTCTCCCTCTGAGTCACCTCTCTTTCCTTCAGTCTGTTCAGAACTCCGCTGTGTGGTTAATCTTCCCCCAGCCCCATTATACTCATATAACCCCTCTTCATAAGTCACCTCGTTGTCTCTCCTTCCATTTTGGTATCCAGTTCAGACTTCTCCTTCTGACCTAAAATTTGTGTTAATTTTATTGCTCCTCACTTACTTTCTTTTCTCCTCTCTCCTTACACTCCTTACACGCCTCTGGACTCTGCTCTTCTACTTGCTTGTGTCCCTCTATGCCCTTTTCTTCCTCTCCCAACTCCAGGCTTCATTCCTTTCACCTTGCTGCTCCACACACCTGGAATAACCTACCTGAATCTGGACATCAGGCTCCACCTCTTCCCCTTTTCAAATCAATGCTAAAGGCTCACCTCTTTGGGGCTGCTTTTGGATCCTGATCCCTTGCTTTCCTTCCTTTCCTTATTTGTACCCTTGTTCTCAGCTATTGTATTGTCTGTCTTGATTAGATTGTAGGCTCTAATGAGCATGGACTATCTTTTGAATAGTAGTTGTAGTATTATCCTGGTTTTAATAATGGAGTCAAAACTGCTGTATTTCCCCCAAGTAGGAGGGGAAACTCCCTTCCTCCAGTGCTAAAGTAACAAATGATTTGATTCAACACAGCACCTCAGAGGAGACCTCCTTTAATAATCTCCCAGGTCAAGGGTCATAATGGTGAGAACCCTTAGCCAATTTTCTCAACAAAATCATAGGAAGATACTGGCAAAATGTTCCTAAATATTGTACAATCTGATCTAATGCTATGCTATGCTATGCTTACCGTATGCAAACTGATTATGTTCCCCAGTTCAAATTGTTTCTAAAATTTAACAACTTTAGTTAGTATGTCCAAATGTAATCCATCTAATTTATTCCTAAAGAACATTGCAAAAACTGTCACAGTTAATGATACATTTATCTCATCCACATGTTCCTTCTTGTATATTGTTAAACATCTTACAAATTTACAAAATCCCTTAGAGCTATTAGAACTGTATGAAATCAGTTTTGAATTATACATTTTCTTTGTCTATGCTATCATTTTATATTATTTAAGTTGGAAATACTACAGCTGTCTCAAATTATCATCCACGGAAGATATCCACATACCGTACATTCCTGATAATGAGCCAAAGATTTAATAGCTTCCATACCTTTCACTACCTCTAACTTTGTTACATATTGAGATGCCCTCCAGACCAAATGATCCTTGACCCAGTTCTCCCCTAACAGGGATGGCCCACTATCCTGATTCTCCAGCAAATCCACTCATGCCTAGAACAAGTCTAATTCTATAAGATCCTATTAAGTCACCAACTATCTCACTCTGCCTCTCTGACATTGCTGCCTGGATGTCCCATCGCCGCTTAAAACTGAACATGGCCAAAACTGAGCTTCTTATCTTTCCCCCGAATGATTCCCCTCCTCTTTCCCCTTTCTCTCTCTCTGTTGATAACTCTGTACTTCTCCCTGTTTCTTCAGCACGTAAACTTGGTGTTATCTTCGATTCCTCTCTCTCTTTCTCTTCACATATCCAGCTCATTGCTAAAACTTGTCGTTTCTTTCTATACAATATTTCCAAAATTCGCCCCTTCCTCTCTGTTGACACCACTAAATTGATTGTCCACTCCTTAACCACCTCCCATCTTGATTATTGTAACGTTCTCCTTGCCGGCCTCCCTACAAGCCACCTCTTTCCTCTTCAGTCAATTCAACATTTCGCTGCTCGACTCATTTTCCACCAGTCTCGTTTTTCCCACATCACTCTTCTCCTCATGTCACTTCATTGGCTTCCCATCCGCCTCCGTATACAATTTAAACTTCTCCTCCTGACCTATAAATGTATTCACTCTTCTGCCCCCCAGGACCTTTCATCTCTCATCTCTCTTTACACCCCCTCTCGGTTGCTTCGCTCTTCTAATATTCTTCATTTATCTGTGCCCTTTACTCGTATTGCCAATTCCAGACTTCACTCCTTCCAACTGGCAGCACCCTTTGCTTGAATAGTCTTCCTATCTCTGTGCGCCAGGCATCCTCCTTGGCCATTTTCAAGTCCAGACTAAAATCCCATCTCTTCACTATTGCTTTCCATTCCTGTCTTACCCTATCTTGATCTCTCTATCAACATTTGCTTACTTTGTACTGTAAATTTTTGCTATTTGTATTATGTAACTTATTTTGTTTTCTGTCTTATTAGATTGTGAGCTCTGATGAACAGGGACTTTTTCTCTTCTATGTTTGTACAGTGCTTCGTATGTTGCGGCGCTTTATAAGTCTTTAATAATAATAATAATAATAATAATAATAATAATAAACTATCCCATTCATCTGTAACTTAGCTGTTGATGATGGATTTCCCCTTGACTCCATGTTTGCTAAGCAGCTCCAATTTTTTTTAATCTTTACTGGTAAATAAAATGAGGAAAGGAAGATAACCCATTTTAACTTGATTTGTAAGCTTCCTCATTATCTAGTGAAGGGTGCATGATTTATTTTCAGCTTGTATTAATTTATTATTTTAAAAAACTACTACTTAAATCTTCATCTGCTGATGATGTTCCCTGTAAAATAGTTATCTCCAAGTTGTAATGCCCTGTTCAATGTAATTTCAGTTTGTTCAATGTAAACCGCACTGATGCAGAATAGCGCGGTATATAAGAGAATGTAAATAAATAAAAATAAATGATAATATCCACTATGGCTTTCATCTTTCTAGATCTAGTGGATCCTTTATTATCTACCAATGCCTCTCAAATTGCCTTGACTTCTTAGAAATTTAAGACTTAAGCGATGACACTTATTATTCTGTTCATAACTCCTTCTAGCTGTCTGACCCCTTGGTTGCCAGTTGATTAATCATCTTATGTTAATATGACACACTCTTCTCAACACTCATATTCTCATAGGAGTTCATTCTATCCCGTGAATGGCGGGGATAGATGTCCCATTTGGATGTCCATCCCCGCTATTCGCTTCCCTGCCGGCCCCAGCTACTGCCCCCCCCCCCCCCACATGAACAGCGCATTTGTATAGGAAGGCCTATATGGGTGCGGGAGGGGGCATTGCTGAGGCGGAGCAAGGATGGGACATAGGCGATTCTGAGATCGGCCCTGTACGTCTGAGGCTGTGTACATAGACGGTAGACTTATTCCATCGTAGGGGTGGAATAAATCCCCCTGGATGTCAGGGGATCCTGCTTCTGGGCCCAGTAAAAGTGGTAGGGGGTACAGGAAGTTCCCTGCAGCTGGACCTTGGCCATGTCACTGCAGATCCATTCAGGAGCCTGACTGAGGTAGATGGGCATGTGACTGTGCATGCAGGCTGATTGGAGTTGGGGCCCAGCCTACATGGTCAGGACATAGACTCGATTCTGATCCCGCAGATGCATCTAGCTCCCATGAGATCAGAATCGGGTCTACCTCTGGGCATCCCGATTCTGATTGGACGCACAGGGGCCTGGATGGCCACATTGGAATGTGCCTTATAATGTGTAACCAAAACCTCATGTCTCGAGCCTAAAGACTCACAAAAATCACTCCTCACAGTAGTTGTGTCTTGAAGCGTTCTCCCAACACATAGCTGACAAAGCTGAAAGAATAATAAATTTAAAAAATGATCAGACTGGGGAGCGGAGCCTGACCGGGTACAAGATGGCTGCTTGATTTCACTCTCCCGATAATCCTGCCATAAAGCCTGCCCTCCCTGCGCATTGTGGAATTGGAAGAATTCCCCCAAGAAACATATAAAAGTGGGATGGTGTCGGGTAAACCTGGCCGGTTGGATTTCAGCGCTGCCACAAATGTGGGAGTGAAAAGACCGAAACCGGACTCCCCTTCTCCTCAAAAAGCGGCGGGCATGCGAGAAAACGTGGATGCTATGCAAGAGGTGCTCGTTGAGATTCGAGCGGTAAGAGAGATGGTTGCGGCCAATGGGGAAATGCTATCAGGTGTGCAGGCTGACATTGCAGAATTAAAAGAGCTGAAAGAACAAATAGTCGGGCTGTCGGAGAAGATGGCTGGGCTTGAAGTCAAAGTTGAATGTCATGTAGAGCATTTAAAACTTACTCTGGGCAACAGCAAACGCATCACCTTGCTAGAGCGTAACCTGGAGGTCCTCAATAACAGAATACGTAGGAACAACGTACGCTTAGTCGGTGTATCAGAGGGCGCTGAAGGAGGCAATATGATGACTTTCTTGGAAGAAAACTTACCAAAGTTGCTGCGGCTGGAGTTCACCCCACCGCTCGAGTTTGAATGAGCACATCGCGTTCCTGCTCAGACAGGCCTACAAGGGCAAAACCCGAGACCAATCATCATGCGGCTGAGGTTGTGAAAATAATGGCCGCGGCAAAGGTCTTGGCACCGGTGAGATTCGAAGGCCACAACATAGCCTTTTTCTCGGATTTCAACAAAACAACGGTAGAGAGACGAAAGCAGATGCTGTCTCTCAGGCCACATCTCCAACATCTCCAGGCCCGATATGGGCTATTTTCTCCCGCACGCTTCAGGGTGACACTGCACAATCAGACGCGCACATTTGAAGATTCTCAAACCCTGCTTAAGTTTATAGAAGAGCAAGAAGCAATGTTGATGCGGTAGAGACTCGATTATGACAGCAGCAAAGAGAATCACAGGTCTGGAAGAAATCATTACAGAGCAGATTTGGACTTAGAGACTTGTAGCTCAGTTGATCTCTTTCACTCAGTTAATGTATATGTATAAGTCCTGCCATAGTTTCATCTCATAGTTGGTGGTTCTGGTGGGAAGGGGGAGGAAACAGTATTGAAGGTTGATCATCTATTTGGAAGGGGATTCTATAACAAAACTATTGATAAAATAATATAAATGTCAAAAAAAACCCTTGGGGTGGGGACAAAGAGTGTTGGCAAGGGTGTAGTTTAAGGAGGGGAGGGTTTTAAGCGGGCTGTTGAGGGGAATCAAGGGGTAGCCTTGCGTTGGATGGCTCACCTAGGATCTGTATATTGGTTAAGGTTGGGGATATCTCCATGGGGGGCAGATCGGTATATGATGTCTGTTATGTATGTTGAGTATGTTGAGAGATTTATTTTATTTATTTATTTAATGCTTTTATATACCGCACTCTTTAAAATCAGTGCAGTTTACAATTAACATTTTGTACAGAGTAGGAAGAGCCTGCTCTGCACTTACATCGAACGGGTAATACAACTTGGATTCAGAACAGGGGTAACTATATAAAAGGCTATTTACAGTCTATGTGGGATATGCCTGACTATGTGGGATAGCCCTGGCTATTTACAGTCAATGTGGGAAGCCCTAGTAAGATTGTTCAGTTGCTATTCATGTGCAATGGGTTCACTTAAGCTACTTTCTCTGAACGTAAAAGGAATCAACAATCCGATTAAATGGAAAAAAATCCTTCTATACTGTAATAAGGAAGGGGCGGATGTTATCCTACTGCAGGAAAGTCACCTGGCCTCAGGTGAAGCGAAAAAGCTGGATACCGGGCAATATGCCCTGGTAGGGCTTGCTGAGGCATGTCACAAGAAGAATGGGGTAATAATTTTGGTTAGGAAATCATTGCAGCCGGTTGTCTAATTGGCCCGAGCTGACCCGGGAAGGAGATGGGCGAAGGTCCTGGTGCAAATTTGAGAGCGGAAACTAGGCATTGTGAATGTCTATGGTCCAAACTCCGATGATGTGTCCTTCTACCATAAGGTAGCAGAGGAAGTGCATGAATTAGCAGCCTGTGAGATCATACTGGGGGGAGATTTTAACCTGGTGTTGGATCCTCTGGTAGATCGACAACCCTATAGGTCCCTCAGGCCAAGCCGTGCACCACTGTGGTTACGGCCTTAGCTCAGGAGATGGATTTACATTAACTGATATATGGCGATTGATCCACTCCACTCAAAATGAGTTTACTTTCTATTCCCTTCTGCGTGGATCGCACTCGAGGATTGACTTCTTACTAATTTCCAAGATCTTTGTCGCATCGGTAGTGGAGACAAAAATTGGGGCAACTACTGTGTTGGACCATGCCGCTGTCTTCTTGACCCTTGCTAAAGGAACTGCTCCTCTAAGGGGTTCAGGATGTTTTTTTCAGAGATTGCTGAAGTCCCACCTCCAGTCTGGCAGCACCCCTGTTGCCATGGAGGAGAGAGGTCACGTGACAGGAGATCACCCTGGTGTGGCAGGAAGTGATCCTGTAACTAGGACCTGTCCTCCAGGTGATGTAAAACCCTCTCGCACCGAGGAAGTTTCTCCAGGGCCATCTGCCCATGAGGGAAGGGTTAGGACAGCCGTTATAGTTGGTGATTCGATCATTAGGCATGTAGATAGCTGGGTGGCTGGTGGACGTGAGGATCGCCTGGTAACATGCCTGCCTGGTGGGAAGGTAGCGGACCTCACGCACCACCTAGATAAGGTCTTAGATAGTGCTGGGGAGGAGACTGCTGTCTTGGTACATGTCGGTACCAATGACATAGGAAAATGTGGTAGGGAGGTTCTGGAAGCAAAATTTAGGCTTTTAGGTAGGAAGTTGAAATCCAGAACTTCCATGGTAGCATTCTCCGAAATGCTTCCTGTTCCACGCGCAGGACCCAAAAGGCAGGCAGAGCTCCGGAGTCTCAAAGCGTGGATGAGACAATGGTGCAGAGATGAGGGTTTTGGATTTGTTAGGAACTGGGGAACATTCTGGGGAAAGAGGGGCTCTTCCGAAGGGATGGGCTTCAGCTTAACCGGGATGGAACCAGGCTGCTGGCATTAACCTTTAAAAAGGAGATAGAGCAGCTTTTAAACTAGATATTAGGGGAAAGCCGACAGTCGCCCAAGAGCGGATGGTTTGGAAGAATGTATCCTTGAAGGATACTACCAAAAGCAGAGAGGTTCCACAAAAGAGTAAAGTAGCCCAAATGCCCTCAAGTATGGAGCAGACAGAGCTTAAAGATCCTAATTTACCCATGTCTAACAATAGCCAAATTAACATGAATAAAATACATTCTCTAAAATGCTTGTATGCAAATGCTAGAAGTCTAAAGAATAAGATGGGAGAGTTAGAATATATAGCACTAAATGAAAGGTTAGATATGATTGGAATATCAGAGAAATGGTGGAAGGAGGACAACCAGTGGGACACTGTGATACCTGGGTACAAACTATATCATAATGATAGAGCTGATCAAATTGGTGGAGGGGTTGCGCTCTATGTTAGAGAGGGCATTGACTCAGAAAGGATTAAAGTTTTGCAGGAAACAAAATCTGCTGTAGAATCTATATGGATTGAAATTCCATATAAAAGGGGGAAGGCAATGGCAGTGGGGGTGTACTATAGAGCACCTGGCCAGAATGACCAAATGGATGATGAAATGCTCAAAGAAATCAAGGAAACTAACAAACGTTACAGCGCAGTAATAATAATGGGTGATTTCAATTACCCCAGTATCGACTGGGTCAGTGTCACGTCAGGACATGCTAGGGAGATAAAGTTCCTAGATGAAATAAATGACTGCTTCTTGGAGCAGCTGGTTCATGAACCGACCAGAGGGAAAGCCATATTAGACTTAGTCCTTAGTGGAACACCAGATCTAGTGCAAGAGATAAGGGTGTTGGGGCCACTTGGCAATAGTGATCATAGCATGATCGCCTTTGATTTAATTAGTGGAGGAGGGATAGTAAGGAAATCCACAGTACTACCTTTTAACTTTTGAAAGGGAGACTATGATAAAATGAGGAAAACAGTTAAGAAAAAACTAAAGGAGCAGCTGCAAAGGTTAAAGACGTACATCAGGCTTGGCTGTTGTTGAAAAATACTATCTTGGAAGCCCAGACCAGCTGTATTCCACGCTTTAAGAAAAGTGGAAGGAAGTCCAAAAAACTGCCAGCATGGTTTAAAGGTGAGGTCAGAGAGGCTGTTGTTGCCAAAAAAGCATCTTTCAGGAAATGGAAAAAAGAGCCAAACGACGAAACCTGGAAACAGCACAAGCACTGGCAAGTCAAATGCAAGGCATTGATAAGGCAGGCAAAGGGAGAATTTGAGAAGAAGCTTGCTGCGGAAGCAAAAACGCGAAGTAAAGACCTTTTCAAGTACATTCGTAGCAAAAAACCTGTGAGAGAGTCAGTTGGTCCATTAGATGATAAAGGGGTTAAAGGAGCACTAAGAGGCGACAAGGCGATAGCGGAGAGATTGAATGAATTCTTTGCTTCAGTCTTTACTGAGGAAGATGTAGGAATGTTACCCATGACTGAAGTGGTATTTAATGGTGCGGAAGAATTGAAGGAAATATCGATAAATCGGGAAGATGTATTACAACTATTAGATAAACTGAAGAGTAGCAAATCACCTGGGCCGGATGGTATACATCCAAGGGTGTTGAAAGAACTGAAATACAAGATTGCAGACCTGCTATTAGTAATCTGTGAACTATCATTACAATCATCTCTAATACCTGAAGATTGGAGGATCGCCAATATAGCACCAATTTTTAAAAAGGGTTCCAGGGGTGATCCGGGAAACTACAGACCGGTAAGCCTGACGTCAGTACTGGGAAAAATGGTAGAAACCATCATAAAGAATAAAATTACTCAGCATGTAGATAGTCATGACCTAATGGGAGACAGCCAACATGGCTTTAGACAAGGAAGATCTTGTCTTACTAATCTGTTATGTTTCTTTGAAGGAGTGAATAATCAGGTGGACAAAGGTGAGTCGGTTGATATTGTGTATCTGGACTTTCAGAAAGCCTTTGACAAGGTCCCTCATCAGAGACTTTTGGCAAAACTAAAGAGTCATGGGATAGGAGGCAGTGTACTATTGTGGATCAGGAACTGGTTAAAAGATAGAAAGCAGAGGTTTGGGCTAAATGGCCAATTTTCCCAATGGAGAAAGGTGAATAGTGGTGTACCCCAGGGATCTGTGCTGGGTCCGCTGCTTTTTGACATATTCCTAAATGACCTGGAAAGTGGAATAACGAGTGAGGTTATCAAATTTGCAGATAACACAAAACTATTTAAAGTTGTTAAAACCCAAGAGGATTGTGGAAAATTGCAAGAGGATCTTGATAAATTGGAAGACTGGGCATCAAAATGGCAGATGAAATTTAATGTGGACAAGTGCAAGGTTATGCACCTAGGGAAGAACAACCCAAACTATGGTTACACGATGCACGGTTCCACATTAGGAACCACCACCCAGGAAAAAGATTTAGGCGTCATTGTGGATACCATGTTAAAACCCTCGGCCCAGTGTGCAGCGGCGGCCAAGAGAGCAAATAGAATGCTAGGTATGATAAGGAAAAGAATGGAAAATAAAACAAAAGATATTATAATGCCTCTATATCGTTCCATGGTGAGACCGCACCTTGAATATTGTGTGCAATTCTGGTCGCCGTATCTTAAAAAGGATATAGCGATTTTAGAAAAGGTTCAGAGAAGAGCCACCAAAATGGTAAAGGGGATGGAAGGATACTCCTATGAAGAAAGGCTAAAAAGGTTGGGGCTCTTTAACCTGGAAAAGAGATGGCTGAGGGGAGATATGATAGAAGTCTATAAATTAATGAACGGAGTGGAACGGGTAAACGTAGATCGATTGTTTACCTTATCAGAATATAGAAAGACTAGGGGACATGCAATGAAGCTACAGGGTAAACTATTTAAGACTAATAAAAGAAAATATTTTTTTACTCAACGTGTAATCAAACTCTGGAATTTGTTACCGGAGGATGTAGTAAAGGCTGTTAGTGTAGCTGGGTTTAAAAAAGGTTTGGACAAGTTCCTGGAGGAAAGGTCCATAAACCATTATTAAGAAGGGACCCAGGATATCAATGCTTGAACCAATACAAGCATTGTGGAACCTGTGTCCCTTGGGGAAACTGCTAGGTACGTATGACCTAGATTGGCCACTGTTGGAAACAGAATACTGGGCTTGATGGACCTTGGTCTGACCCATTATGGCATATCTTATGTTCTTATGTTCTTATGCTGTTAGATGACCCGACTTTTCAGGAATCTATGAAGAGTGCCATCAAGGACTATTTCGCAGTAAACCTCCCTGAAGACATGGCTGGATGGGCTTGGTGAGAGGCCTTTAAAGCCTCCATCCGTGCTAAGATAACGAGTTTCTCTATAAATGTGGCCAGACAAAGGAAAGCAAAATTGGCGGGGTTTGAGTCTCAAATCTTAGCGGGCGAGTGACTCTTGCGGTCTAGAGCAGATCCCTGCATTTTGCTTCGCCTGCAAAAGTTAAGATATTAGTATAATAGCATATTAAGTGTGGAGGCTGAGAAATTTTCGCATGCAAAGATGGCGAGATATTACCGGGAGCAAAACAAATCTGGCAGATTATTGGCATCAACTTTGAAACCTCGTGCCGGGAAAACTAAAATTGTCACAATTCGGAATGACCAACAAGACTTATATACTAAGACTGTTGACATAGCTAAAGCCTTTAGGTCTTTCTATTCAGATTTGTACTCTTCGGAGGGTGGGGACAATGAGAAAGCTTGTGGAGAGTTTCTGGAACAAATTCCACACCCTAATCTTACCACACAACAAGCTGTTGATTTGGATGTGCAGTTCACAATGAGCGAACTCCGGACCATCCTCAAATCAGCAAAAAAAGGGACAGCAGCTGGCCCTGATGGGCTCCCTATTGAGTTTTATCAGGTATTTCAGGAAGACATACTCCCCTATCTGGTAAGGTATTTTCAGCTTCTTTATGAACAGGCTCCATCTGTGGGTGAATTTAATGCGGCCACAATCGTGGTTCTAGAAAAGGCAGGCAGAGATCCGCTTAACCCTGGGAGTACCGATGGGGTCAAAAGTGACCCCACTGCAAGTTTCACAATGCGTATCACGAAACTAGTTGTTCAAGAATGCAATCTTTTTATTTTCACATGTCAATATTCTCTTTATATTCCGCCATGAGAGGAATAATTTTCATCCGCTAGGTGACGCTAGTGATGAATTTCAGCACAGAGTACCAGTGGGGTCATTTTTGACCCCAGGTGCTTACATCCGGTTTGGATCATGATACAATTTGCAGTTTTGAGAATTTTTTGATCTGACAAAGGTATTTACCATTAATTATGTATCATTTATTTTTGTACTCTTATTTTATGAAAATTACACATTTTCTGTAATTGATATCATACGTTCTCTCATTATTTACAATGAAATCTAAAGGCTTTCAGATAGTTCATCATGATTATTGTACACCTATAGTAAAACTGCTTTGCTTTTTATTCAACTTTATCTTTGGTTTTTTTTTGTTTTTTTAACTTTTATTTTCATTTTGCAACAAACAAAAGAAACAACACACTAAAGGAGACAAAACAAGTATACAATAAGGAAAAGCAAACCCAGTTACCCCCCACCCCCATGCTTCTTCTCTAGCCGATTATGTCAGCATGTGAGCGCTTCAAAACAACAGTGATTGTACATCAAAACGAACAAAAAAGTATCTACGATACAGTATGATCATGGGACAGAGATATATACAAATTTAAACAGTCAGATGAGAGCATTTAGCAGAGCGAACATAGTCATTGAGCATCTTCCATTTAGACAGATGATGAGGAGTCTGAACGGAAGTAGCAAACATACGAGGTATTTGTTCATATTTACTGTAGAGACAGACATGATTCCACCATTCATTGGGGCTCAGATGGGAGCTATTTTTCCAGTATTTCGTAATTAGGGAAATAGCTATGCCAAGCATAAAGTCCAAGAGGAAGTGAGCCGTTTCTGGAAGAGAGGGGATCCCCGCAGCTGAGCGAAGTCCCACAATCCTCCAAGAAAGGGGCTCTTGAAAGTGCAAAATAGACTGGATACGACCCCAGACCCGACGCCAGTAATACTGTAGTGCGGGACATTCATACATGACATGAGGTAGTGTACCAATGGCCGCATGGCATGTCCAACAGCTATTGCCCTGAGTGGTGTTCCATTTGGCTAATCTGTCAGGAGTGTAAAAACACCGGTGGGCTAGAAAGAAGAGTGTCTGAGTGAGTGAGGCGGATCGAGAGACCCGTGTCACTCTACTCCAGACAAGGCTCCATTGCTCCGGGGTCAAAGTTACATGCAGTTCTCGCTCCCATGCTTTCTGCGCTATAGGGGTATCTCTAATTATAGCATTACATAAAGTTTTGTAAAAATTGGATGCTACACCCGACGAGCTACCGATAGATCGGATAGTCTCCGACCAACCTTGTGTAGGGGATGCCGATGGCGGGAGCACCTTAGCACTTCGAAGACAATGCTGAAGTTGCACCAACTGAAAGTAGTGTTTTGCTGGGAGACCAAATTCAATTTGCAATTCACTAAAAGTTTTCCATCGACCATCATGGAACAACTGGTTAGGAATCCAAATGCCCCTAGTGTACCAGGGGCTCCACGCCATCGGTTTATTTTGTATTCGAAATCGAGTACTGTACCAAAGCGGGAGCCTGTCTAACGGACAGAGTCGGGAGTCTAAAGATTGCATAAGAGTATTAAAGGCACCTAAAGTGTCTAAAAGCATTGGTGGATAGTGGGAGTCTGATGGGAGAGTCATACCAGGGAGAAAAGTAAGAGGAATCGGTTTGCAAAGGTCCTCCTCTATGTCTAGCCACACGGGTCTACTCGGTGCTAGATCTTCCAGCCAACGAGCGCCTTGTTTGAGAAGAAAAGATTGATGGTATTTCAAGAAATCAGGGAATCTGACACCCCCATTTTCCTTATCTGCTTGCAGCTTATGTTTCGCTATCCTAGGTGTCTTATTTTGCCATAGGTATCTAGTCAGAAGGCCCTCTATATCTTTATATGTACGTCGAGGTAAAAGACAGGGCAACATTTCTAAAATATAATTCACTTTCGGAACTATCATCATTTTTATGGTTTCTAGGCGACCCCACCAGGTAAGTGTTAAAGGAGTCCAACGGTGAGTAAGCGCCCGGACTTTAGAAGTTAAGTCTTTGGCATTAAAAGAGATAGTGTCTTCCAAAGGAGAGCAATAGTGAACCCCAAGGTATTTGACCATGCGAGGTTGCCATAAAAAGGGAAAGGGTTGCATATCTGCCTGATGAAGCAAAGAATTTAGTGGAAAGGCTACCGACTTGGTCCAATTTATCTTATAACCGGAAAGTTGTGAGTATTTACCAATTTGCTCTAGGACAACCGGTACTGAGTCTATAGAGACAAAGAGCATAAGGTCATCAGCATAAGCTGAAATTTTGATTTCCCTATGAGAGAAGGGGACTCCATGAATCTCCTCCGATTGCCGGATTAGTAAAGCTAAGGGTTCGAGTGCAAGATCGAAAAGAATTGGAGACAGTGGGCATCCCTGGCGAGTACCGCGTTGAAGGGGAAATGGCTGAGACTTTAAAGCATTAGCACATATACTGGCTGTAGGCTGTGCATACATGGTGCGGAGATAACGGAGAAAACCTTCTCCAAATCCGTACCAGCGGAGGGCTGCAAACAGGAAGGGCCATTCTAAGCGATCAAAGGCCTTCTCAGCATCAAGGGAGAGGCCAACAAATGGGCGATCAAGATTAGCTGCGGCAGTCAGTATATGACATAGAGTCCGAGCATTGTCAGCAGTTGATCTACCAGGAATGAAACCGCATTGATCTGGGTGTATTAAGGTAGACATCTTATCAGAGAGCCGGGTGGAGAGAATGGTGGCAAATATTTTATAGTCCGCGTTTAGAAGGGAAATTGGACGATAATTAGCTGTTAGTTGCGGGTCTCTCCCCTCTTTCTCAAAAACTACTACATTTGCCATTGAAAAGGACCCAGAAGGAGAACCCTCCTCGGCCAGAGCAGAAAAATAAAGTTTCAAAACTGGAGCTAAGTCAGCGTTAAAGGTTTTGTAGAATTCAGCTGGGAGACCGTCTGGGCCTGCAGCTCGACCAGTGGCACATTTCTTGATAGCAGAGTGAATTTCTGATAAAGTGAATGGTTTGTCCATGGCCACTCTATCTTCGTCAGATAGGGTCGGTCTTTGTACCCCTGAAAGTAAGCGTTCAAATACTTCTGGCTCAAAATCACATTCAGATTGATAAAGCCGAGTATAAAAATCACGAAAGAGTTCTAAGATTTCTGTATCTTTAGTGACCAAGCCCCCCCCGACGGATTACGGAGGGCGGTAACACGCTTGGCTTCTTTTTGACCTTTTAGGGCATTTGCTAACAATTTGCCAGCACGGTTATTTTCCCGGTAATATATCCCTTGTTGTGATTCAATATTTTTAGCAGCAGCAGTATACAGAAGCTGATTGTATTGAAAACGCAAGCGCTGTAAGCGGAGTAAAATACATGGGTCAGTACGGGACGTGAGGAGACGCTCCCCAGCTTGTATCTGCTGCTCTAGAATCAGTAAGTGCTGCTTTCTTTGTTTCCCCTGCCGAATTTGATAGCTAGTGATAGTTGCGCGGATAGATGCCTTAAAGCCCTCCCACCAAGCCCAGCTCGCTGTGTCATGGGGTGAGTTAAAATGAAAATAATCTTGGATAGCGGCCTTTATATCAACCTGAAAATCCTTTTGAGCCAATAGGGATCTATCAAAAAACCAAGCTCGGGGAGAATCGTCTCGCGCAGTGACATGTAGTGATAAAGATATGGCAGCATGATCTGAGATATGGAGAGGATGAGTCCTAGCCGTGTCCACTTGAGAAATCAGTGCTTTGGAAATGAGAAAGAAATCTATTCTAGATTGTGAGTGATGGGGGGCAGAGAAAAAGGTGAACTCTAAGTCGGAGGGGTGAAGCAGCCTCCATATATCTACTAGCGCAAGATCTTGCATCAGAGCTGTAAGGGTAGCAAGACTCTTGGGTGGACTACTCGTTCTAGGCGGTTGTCTATCTATCAACGGGTCTAACACTTGATTAAAATCACCACCAAGTATTAATGGAGTATTGGCAGAGGCCTGTGCCAACTGCGCAATACTTGCATAATAAGCAGGGTTGTCCACATTCGGGGCATAAATACAAATACACGTGAATTCACTATCTCCAACCTTAAGGTGTACACGGGCCCATCTACCCTCCTTGTCAGAGCTAGTATCCATTACAGTAGCTTGCAAAGACTTCTTAACCAGAATGGCTACCCCACACCGTTTGGAAACGGCGGGAGAATAGGCAGCCACCGTGTAAGGCTTAGCATTGAGTTTCAGTGTTTCAGCAGAGTTTAGATGCGTTTCCTGAAGAAACACTAAATCAGCATGCTCATGACTGAGATAGCTAAGGATTTTCTTTCTTTTAATTGGACTATTGATGCCTTTTACGTTGAGCGATAAGATTTTACATAAGGCCATTCAGAAAAGTTAAAAATTCTGAGCATGATAGCGCACATAATTTCACTATGCCCCTCATATTATCTGTATCTGACTGTACACATGACATGAAAGAAAATAAGCTAATATAATACAATGAAGCGCCCCACATTAAAAAAGAAAAACCGCAGTGCGGTGGAGAAGAAGCAGAACCCCAGAAATTACTGGCGACCATGTGTCTGCGGGGAGAAACCCCAGAGAAGGCCGAAATTGAAAACATATAACCTGTAAAACTGTGCGTGCTCCGAATCCGACCGAGGCACACATCATGGAGGGATAGGAGACCAAAAAAACAAAAGGTCATATAGAGAAAGAAAGAAAGTCCAGATAGTCTCTGTGCTTGGCTGTGACCGCCGCTTCGGGCCCTTCAAAATGGCGGATAGAGACGGCAAATAATAAGTCCAAGTTGTTGAATTAGCGCATCTGCTCTGCTTCTTTGGAGTCTAAAAATGTTGATAGTAGATCAGGATCTTCGAATGTCCTGGTTTGGTTGTGGAGAGTCACTCGAAGCTTCGCTGGATACAACAGGCCAAAGCAAGCCTGTAGCTGTTGAAGTCGAGGGCGAAAAGCAAGGAGTTTCTTCCGACGGTCAACGGTAGGCTTTGCCAAATCAGGGAAGAAGGAGACTTTGTGACCTTCAAATTCCAAATGATGATTCGCCCGGGCAGCATTTAAAATTTGTTCCACTTGTTGATATCGTAGTAATCGAAAAATAATAGGCCTGGGGGTCGTTCGGTTGAGCGCCATGTGGGTAGGAACACGGTGTGCTCGATCAATTTCCAGTTCTCTATGAAAAGTGATTTTCAGCAAAGAGGGAAGAGTTTTGAGCAGGAATTCTCTCATATCTCCTGCTTCCACCCCCCTCCGGTATTCCAATGAGCCTCACATTGTTGCGACGGGCTCGATTATTGCTATCTTCTAACTCCTTTTGAAGATTCTGTATCTGGCGCTCAGCCTTGTCCAGTTTGCCCAAGCGCACCGCGTGCGAGTCGAGGACCCCCGCCATGTTGTCTTGCCGTGATGAAAGACTTTCAAGTCGGTCCTGGAGCACTCCAAAATCTTCTCGCATGGCTCGAAGCGCTTCTCCATTGGACTGCACCAATTCCTTCACGCCGCGTATTTCCTCTAAAATCTCCAGGTGCATTTCGGGGTTTTCACGAAGTGGAACCATCTTCTGTGGGGAAGACACCTCTGTTTTGGAGCGTTTTCCGTGTGAAGAAGAAGGAGACCCGAAGTCCAAGCGCGCTGGTTTATGGGCCGCCATCCCCCCCGAGGTACCCCGGTAAGCTCGGAGCAAAATAGTAAGTTTGTAGAGATATTAAGTCAGGATTCTGAGTAGGCCTCTCGGGAACTTCAGCGCGAAGCGTCTTACCCGCTGGACATCAGGCTCCGCCCCCAACTTTATCTTTGTTTATTTATTTTAGGTTATTGTTTATGATGTCAAAACGAAAGTATTCAGCTGCCCAAGTAAGAGAAATATTGCAACGAGATGCTGACAGTGACGGCTCTGAATCGTCTGATGATGCAGCATATTCAGCAAGCGAAGAAGCATATCAGCCAAGTTCAGGCAATAAATCTGATGATGACAGTCATGATTCAGATGGCGACAGCAGTTGGTCGCCAAGTGAATGTGAGATTGATGTTGAGCCGGTAACATCGCCTGCAGCAAAGAGTCAAGTTACAGGTAGAGGCAAAGGTCGAGGCTGTGCTGGACGGGGAAGAAGGCAGGAGTCCTCGATGTCAGTATCATCTGTGAGGAATCTTAGTTGTGGTCGTAGAGGAGCTAAGAGGTCATCAACTATAAGCACAAATGTTGCCATTGAAGCCTATGTATCTAAGGATGCCACATCATGGAACAGGAAACCTATAAAGCAAGCTGCTGGAAGATACACCAGGGCTAATGTCATGCCCATACAACAAGGTCCTACAAGGTATGCTGTACGAAATGTTGATGGCCCTCTCGCAGCATTCCATTTGTTCATGGGGAAGAACTTATTGAATGAAATCATGATGTGGATGAGCAAACAAGGAAGACACATTTATGACGACACCTGGAAAGATTTGGTAGATGGAGAATTTCAATGTTTTCTTGGACTTCTGATCCTCTCAGTTGTGTACAAGTCACGAAATGAATCCATAGTTCAGTTGTGGAACCTTGAAGATAGTCGTTCAGTTTTCGGTGAAAATATGGCCCATAACCATTTTCAGCAAGTTTCTTGTGCTCTCAGATTTGATGATGCAACCAACAGACGTGAACAACGAGGTGTGGATAAGCTTGCTCCAATCAGACACGTTTTTGATACCTGGGAAGCAACTCTAAGTGACGCCTTTATTCCTGGTGAAAATGTTACCGTGGATGAGCAACTGCTTACATTTCGTGGCCGTGTTCCGTTCAGACAATATATTCCCAGCAAACCTGGGAAATATGGCATAAAGCTATGGATGTTGTGTGACAGTGCAACGTCATATGTTCTGCGTCTTCAAGTATATACAGGGAGGGAACTCGGACAAAACAGGGAACAGAATCAGGGTGAAAGGGTTGTGCTGCAACTCACAGAAGGATTGACGTGATCTGACAGAAATGTTACTGTTGACAATTTCTTCTGCAGTTTACCCCTGTCACGGAAATTGCTAGAAAAACAAATGACACTTTTGGGGACAATTCAAAAGAACAGAAAAGAATTACCTCCAGAATTTGTAACAGCAAAGGGCCGAGAGGTATTCACTTCACTGTTTGCCTTTCGCGATGACCGCCACTCTGGTTTCCTATTGCCTGAAGAAAGGAAAAGTGGTTGTTCTTCTGAGCAGTTTGCATGATCAAGAAGAAGTAGATAACACATGTCCAGACAAAAAAACACTCATGATCTTGGACTATAATTCTAGTAAAGGTGGTAGTAAAGTAATTCTAGATACGGCAGATCAAATGTTGCGTACGTATACCACAAAACGAATGACAAGATGCTGGCCAGTGACAATCTTCTACAACATGTTGGACATCAGTGCTTTGAACGCCTTCATTGTTTGGATGTCACTAAATCCAGAATGGCAGGCCAAGACAAAGCACAGACGTCGTCTATTCCTCTTGGAATTAGGAAAGCAGCTGATTCAGAGTAATTGCAGCGAGACTTCTTCCAGCATTGAAGAAGCCACTGATGCTGTTTGCAATGTCAGGATCCCAAAGAAAAGGGCAAGGTGTCACTGCTATTCAAGAGAAAAAGACAAGAAAAGCAACATAGTTTGCACCTCCTGCAAGCGCAATGTTTGCAAAGAACATTCAGAAATTGTCTGTGTCTCATGCAAATGACTGTAGTACTTTACTGTGTTCATCAAGTGCATGCAAAAACTGCTTTCATGGCAACTCTTCTTCATGTAATTTTATGATAAAGCATTACATTTCAAAACATTTAACCTTCATATAAAAAATAATTAATTCGGAATAATATTTTGTCTGTTTAGTTTAAATTTTTCATGGTTAACAATTAAAATTTGTCGTGGGGTCATTTATGACCCCAACAGTATTCAGTGTGTGCAAAAAATCTCGGTAATTCCAGGGTTAAGGTAGAGAACTATAGCCGATCTCGCTCTTAAATGCGGATTACAAGATATTTGCCTCTGCCTTGGCATGTAGATTGGCAAAGGTGACTCCGGATTTAATCCACCCTGAGCAGTGCAGCTTCATGGCAGGGAGGTCAATGTCAGATAATGCCCGTTTGCTCTTGAACCTCTTGTCTGTAACGGAGCAGCTAGATTCTCCAGTGGTTGGGATCTCCTTAGACACCAAAAAGGCCTTTGATATGCTTGAATGGACTTTTTTGATTCATGTCTTGCATTGGTTTGGGTTTGGGGAGGCTCTCATCAGATTGATCCAGGTACTGTACTCCGACCCCCAGGCTCGCATTCTGGTGGACGGCCAGTTGTCTACCCCCTTTTCGCTTCACCGTGGGACTAGGCAGGGTTGTTCTCTATCACCGATCCTGTTCAACTTAGCATTGGATCCCTTAGTACTGAGGATCAGATACTCTGAAAGGTAAAACTATTGGCTTATGCTGATGATCTGTTACTTTTCTTGAAACCTAGTTCTATGGCAGAGGTGTTAAGGGTCATAGAAGAATACTCCAAGGTATCGGGCTATAAGATTAACTGGACTAAGTCTTAGGCCTTTCCAATGAACAGGGCCACCTTTTCAGAGGACATAAAGGGATTCCCATTTATGTGGGAAGCAAAGGCAATCAAGTATTTAGTGGTAAAATTTTGCTATTCTATGGAAGAGACCACTCATTTTAACTGCATCTGTCCTGGTGGAGCCTGGCTTGAGTCAATAAAAATGGTCTTGTCTCCCAAGGTAAATTATATCCTGGAAATGTTACCGATCTCTTTACCCTACAAGGTCTATAAAGCGTGGGAACGTTCGCTCACTGTCTTTCTATGGCAGGGTAAACCCCCCAGGATAGCACTCAGTAAGCTGAAAGCAAATAAGGATAACAGTGGGGTGAATTTTCCAGACTTCAGGTGGTATCATCAGGCCTTTTTGCTCAAACAAGGAGCTTTATGGTGCCCGAAGGAGGTGCTAGGTCAGAGACCGATCTGGGTAGAGGTGGAAAAATGGCTGGTCGTACCGACCCCATTGCCCCTATTGATTGGTATGAAGTTTTCCGTTTCCTCCACAGTTCTAAGGGTAGTTGCGGCAACTCAGGAGGCCTATATTAACCTGGCGGGTTGCATGGGGGCAGAAAATCCATTGTCTTTTGTGGTACCATTATGGCGTAATCCCAGGTTCAAAATTGGGCACAAAACAATAATGTGGAAAATCTGGCAGAACAAAGGACAACTTGTTTAGGTCAAATCTGGCAGAACAAAGGTCAACTTGTCTAGGCGGATGGTTGGAAGTCTTGGGCTGAGTTACAAAAAAGAGTGCGATCTACCAGAGTGTTGTCAATTTCAGTGGATTCAGCTAAAAAATTGTTTGACAAAGTCCAGGACAGTAATTAAGAACCTATCGTAGGTTTGGGGCCTGCAGGTCACGGCCCTCTCTTATATTAGTAAGGCTGGTGCGGCATCAAATTTTATGCCCTATTAAGAGAGGGAGGTTCACAATCAGAATCGGGGCCTCGGAAAAGATGGGAAGATGACCTGGGTATATCTATTTCACCTCAGAAATGGTCCTCGATTTGGACTAAAATCATTAGAGTTTCCAAAGCAGCTGGTATAACCCAAACCTTATATTTTATGTTCCATCGTGCATATATCACTCCCAACCAGCTTTCTAGGTGGGATCTGGAAGCCGGTAATAAATGTTGGTCCTGCTCATTGCATGTGGGTACTTTAAAGCATATGTTTTTCGATTGCCTTTAGGTTCAGAGTTTCTGGTCTTTAGTGTGGGAGAGAATCCAGATGGTTCTGCGTTTTGGGGCATTCCTGACTTGGCAGCTAGTGATCCTGCTCTCTGCTTCTTGTAATTTCCCAATTATGAAAGGGAATCATTTTTTATTTGATTTTCCAATTGCTATTGCTTTAAAACTGATTATGATTTGCTGGAAAGATTCTAGCAGATTGAATGTTCACCGTTGGTGGAACCTGGTCTGCTTATATGCCAGCTATGAAAAGGTGCAGGGGACTCTGGTCGCACGGGGGGGCTCGAGAAGCGGAAAGCTGAGAGCCTTGCAGATCTGGAATCGGGACAATATCTGGCCTCAGCACTAAATATCCGGGTGCCCAGATTTGCAGGAAGCTAACCAACCAGCAGAAATATTCAGTCACTACCCAGTTACCTTCTGCAGTGAAAGTTAGGCCAGCCTTTGCTGTGGCTTACTTTCACTGTTGAACCATAACTGGGCAGCAGCTCAATATTGCCGCTGCTAACCGGTTAGCATTGGGTCGTGCAGTGGCGACGTCCCGGGGTATTCTTACTAGACCTCATCTTCATCTTTCGACCAGACGTGAGCTCAAACTACAACTTCAGCATAATTATCTCCCCCGTTCCATGGTCAGACCACAATCTAATCAGATTCCAAATACCTATGCACCCGGATAGTGAATGGCCAATGAAGGTAACTGAAAAATCAGCAGCACCCTCAGGACGTTTCAGACTCTTCGACAAAGAGATGATCATCAAAGAGGTCCTTCCTAACATCATGACTGTGTCACCGAACCTTGAAGAGGTAATGGCCTCGGAACAACAGCTTGAGCTCCTTTGCTTGCATACCTAACCAAGCCAAGCCGTATGCCTCAAATAAGCAACCAAGAGGCAGAAAACCTGCACGCTGTTACACCACTGAGCTATGGACCTCACTACACCTGCTGAGGAAACTAGAAAGAAAATGGCGACGTACACAGTCCTCAGCAGACCAGACAGTCTTCAACTCCCACCTGCAGACACACCGGGACTTAATATCAACAAAAATGAAAGAACATCACTCCGCGCTCTTAAACAGATCACTTTACAAGCCCCACGAGCTGTTCAATATAGTAAAGACCCTAACGAAGGAACCCTCATCTTCCCAACCAGCCATGATACACCCCCAGGACTATGCAGACTACCTACTGGCCAAAACCAATAACGTCAGCAAAGCCACCCTTTCCAGTCCCAGTAACAACCCACCCCAGCTTAAGACACTTACCTCTCTCATGACACCATCAGCTGCAAGTATTGAGGATATCATTGCTTGCATCAATGCCACCACTGCTCCAAACGACCCTTGTCCAGCATTCTGGATAAGATCACTACGTAAGGAAATCAGCCCTATATTGGCCAAGATCATTGACCTGTCCTTCGCTACAGGATTATTCCCCTCATGCCTCAAGCAGACGTCAATCTGGCCCCTTCTGAAAAACACTAAACTAAACTCCCAGAAGGTAGAATCATACCGACCAATATCGAGCATCCCGCTGCTAGCAAAGATAATCTAGAAGGTCGTACAGCGACAAATACAGGACCACATTGACTCTACAGCTCCCCTTGACCCAAGCCAACATGGCTTTAGGGAATTACACGGAGTGGAAACTCTCCTCGCCACACTCATCAACACATTGATCATGGGGATCGACAACATCAAGCAAGGATATGCATTAATTTTCCTAGACATTGCTGCTGCATTTGACTCCGTAAACCATGAGCAACTCCTGATACGCCTTCAGGATAAGGGAATTAACGGCTCAGCATGGAGTTGGTGCAAATCCTTTCTAACGGACAGATGGCAGCATGTACGGACAGGATCCACAACCTCCGAGCCTTTTCAACAAAAACATGGTGTACCTCAGGGCTCCTCACTCTCCGCCCTCTTATTCAATATATACATGCAACCCATCTGCAAAATAATCCGCTCATTTAACATATCATGCCTGATTTACGCAGATGACGTATTACTCTTCACTCCATTCACGATCAACCATCCGGATTTCTCCCAACTAGTAAAATGCTTCGAGGCCGTAACCGATTGGCTCCACTCACAAAGTCTCAAGATAAACTTCAGCAAGACGGACGTACTGTTCATTACAAGAAATCAATCCTTCTCACCACCGCCTACATTAAAGACAAGAGATGCTGAACTCCCAAGTAAACACAGCATCCGCTACCTAGGCGTCACGCTGGACCAGCAGCTCGAATTTAAAACGCATATCAGCAACACCATCAAACAAATTTGCCACAAAATACGAACATTGCGACATCTCCAACCCCTGCTACAACCAGATGACTTCAAAACAGTTTTTCAGGCATTAGTGACCCCTCACTTTGACTACGCCAATGTGATCCTGCATGGCCTACCCAAAAACACGCTAAACTCATTACAGATGGCAATGAATGCAGCTGCACGCTTCCTACACGGAGCCTCCAGAAGAGATCACATCACTCCAATCCTAAAGGACTTACACTGGCTACCAATCTACTGCCGGCTCACCTATAAAGTAGTCCTGATGACCTTCAAAGCCATCAACAAATTATCCTCCGCCTCTCTAACGGACCTACTCTACCCCACTCCAGCAAATAGAGCAAGGAGAACATTCACCACCAATACCCTACAAACCCCTAACAAAATAACAAACTGCACCCAGGCAATAAAGAACCGAGCCTTCAAGTTCTATGCTCCCAGCTGCTGGAACGCGCTCTCAACCACCATCCGAGCGATCACGGATCTTGCCCAATTCAGAAAAGCCCTAAAGCACCACCTCTTTCTTCTACACTACTCACAACCCAGCAACTCAAATTCACTCACTACTCACAACCCAGCAACTCACATTCACCCACCATACACCCTGCTAGACAATTGTAAATTACAGACAACTCTTGTTTAGACAGTCAACCCATGTTTATATTGTAGATAGTTGTAGATAGTTGTAGATAGTTTCCCCAGTTGAAAACCAAGTTGTATCACCCGTTCAATGTAAATGTATAACAGTTCCCTTGTTCTGCACAAAACTGTTGTCTGTAAACCGCACTGATTTTAAAGAGTGCGGTATATAAAAGCAATAAAATAAATGAATAAATATAAACTCCCCTCCACTTACATTCTGACTCCTCTGCCGTCTCCAAATTTTTAAAATACGTATGTGAAATTGCAAACTGGCTTTAGCAGACATTATTCCCAATGAGTTTTGCACAGTGGGATGTCTGCAGAAACCAGTTTGCAATTTCAGATAAGTTATCTAAAAGTTTGGAGAAAGCAACTGTGAAACATACCTTTGTGCTGGGATTAGCATGTGCTGAAGAAAGTTTGCAGTTTCAGATAAATCTTTCACGTTTTTGAGACCTTAAATACGAGCAACAAGCAGCATGTTTTTCATGAATTCATTTTGAAAACACTGTGCTAAAATGAGGATATTTACCTTTAACAAGGGTTGTGAATGAGTCTTTTTTTTAGCAATTGCATGTAAAATAAATCAAAGACGAATAGTGAAGTAGTTTTGAGGAATGATGGGTGACAATAGAGCTCTAATATAAAATGAAGAAACAGGTCTGCTTTTATCTATGGGCAAAAGGGGCAATGGAAGGCCCAGCTGCCCTGCTGCCCACAGGTAAAAGCAGCTCTATTCCTTCCTCAGGTCATTTGCAAAAGAAGTGGGCGGCGCTTTAGTGAACAGACTGATGATTTCCTGCTTCAAGTCTGTTTACTAAAAGGCCGCTCACTTTGCTTGCAAGCAACTTGAGAAAGCAAAAGGAAGGAACAGTGCCTCTAACTGGGTGCTCTGGGGGGAGGGTGGGAGCGGAGCCGCGAACATTTGCCCAAGGCCCCATAAGGAGTTGAATTGGCCCTGCAAAGAGAACTGGCTTGAATAGCCTTGTTCTGATGGTTTCTTTTCCACATGTAAGAAAAAACAATTGGCATTGGGCATTAGGGTTTTTAAAATCCTGTCTTGAGCATCTCACTATATGACTCACAGGAGAGCCTGAGAACTGTGAGAGTTTGTGCTGCAAGTGTACAGTATGATACAGCAACATTTCCTGTCATTGCTGATTACTCTGAAGAAACTGGTTCCAGGAAAACCTCTGGAGCTCATCAGCATCAAGAGATCTAGTCAAGGTCATCTTTATTTGCGTAATCAAGTTTTCAAAGAAAATGAGGGAATTAAGCCCAGTAGTGGCACCAGCATAAGGGGCTGACTTTATAGCAGGGGACCTATGCGAATAGTCCAGAAAGGTGCCTATTTTATAAAGGCACATACTGAATAAAATGAAGCACCTCTGAGGTGCATAGCAATATGTACATAGCATTAGTAAATCCAGTCCATTGATAATGTTGAACATTTTCTTATGTATATGTCTGAGGGACCCTCAAAACAACAAGATGTGCTGTAGCCTTATCATCAGCTGATAAATAATAGCTCGTAGTCGAAATCATCAATCTGATCCCATGCTTACATACCAACCATTTTAGGTCCAATCCTTTTCACTGTTTTTCTTATCACATTAGCAACTTTGATCCAGTCATTTGGGCGAACATTCTTTATGTACAGTATGTAGATGATATCCCACTTCTTGTTCCTCTTGACTCTTGTTCCCTAGAATTCTTTGCTGATATTTCTATTAAACTTCATGCTATTTTCTACTGGCTCTCCGACAATGATATAAGAAAAGTAAATAAATAAATAAATAAGACATGCCTCTTAATGAGTGTCTGAATACCATCTGCATGGGCACTGAGGATTAAGAAAGACTGCCAGATTTCTACATGACTATACTCCAGTGCTAACTGCCAGGAAGTACTATAAACCCTGGTCATTTAGAACCCATGATATAACAAAATCATCAAAATATCCAGTTGGATTCGTCTGACAAGATCTACCTCTTGTAAAGTCATGCAGCCTTGGATCCTGCAATCCATTGAACTCCAGAAACTTTGCCATCCTCTGTTTTAGCAACGTTTCCATTAATTTATTCATCACAGAGGTCAGACAAACTGGTCTGTAGTTACCATTCTCTTCTTTACTTTCACATTTGCTCATCACCCATCCTGTTGGATCACATCCTACTCTAAATAAGAATTGAAAAGGTCTTGCAGCGGAGTCGCCAAACACTCAGATGAATCCCATCTGGCCCCATTGCTTTGTCCACTTTTAATTTAGCTAGCTCCTCACAAACCCAATCTTCTAAAAACATTTCAAGCTCCACCTCCCTTCCATTCCTATTGGTGTTTATTTTCTGAGGTCCTATTCCCGGCTCTTCATCTGTGAACACAAATATTGGTTAAGCAATTCTGCTTTATTCTTGTCAATCCTGACACTAACTTTGTCTGTATGTTGAAGAAAGATTTGTCTCTTGTCTCAGTGGCAACAAGTGCAGGCCTTGAACTTCTGAACAAACCCGAGTTAATCATGGCCCAGTATTTCTTCATTCACTCCAGATGGCAACACAATGCCTTGACCTACTTGCAGTCCCATAGTTATAGTGCTGGAGTGTCCTGCTATATTCCTATTCTTTTATGAGGTATTGATTTTCTGTTAATTATGAATATCTATTGTTCTGCTTTTGATCAACAGGGTTACAATGCATACACTTTTGTGGTTCAGTGTTAAGCCAGTGTGGCGAACATTCTTTTTTAAATGCCCATTGTAGTGTTTAAAAAAATCCAAGTATATTTTGTATTGCTCTACATATAGGAGGCAATTTTAGAAGAGTTACACTCTATTTGCTTATCTAAGTGGTGGATTTCACATGTAAATTGGCATCAGGTATAAGCAGTGATTTTAGAAACTGTGGTAGTTATATTCTGTGGCATGCAGAGAGCAAAAAGGAGATGTGTTCTGAGCATTGTTCAAGTGATTCTTCAAAGCATGCAATCCATATTTTACAACAATGTACACATGTTTATTTAACAGTTTTTTTTATATCACTTTATCATTTTGATCAAAGCAGTTTATATTGTAACTTAAACTTGGTAATGCACATTAAACGGGGACATTGATAACTTGGATTTTTCTGAGCAATGGAGGGTTAAGTGACTTGCTCAAGGCCACATGTAGTGCTAGTGGGAATTGAACGCAGGTCTCTTGGTGCCCAAGCCAGTACTCTAACCCTTAGGCTACTCCTCCACTCCAGGAAAGCTCCCCCTGGGCATTTATACCTGCTTGGAGTCATACCTAGCTGTTGGCTAGCTTCTCATTTGGATCTGGGGCAGAGAACTTGAGGGGGAATAGTGCTGCTCCCAGATCTTCAATCCCACCTCAAAATGCCAAAGGTTTAAATTGTGGAATGTGATTCACGTGCAGTTCTATAAAATCTGCCATGTGAAAGGTACTGTATAAGTGATGTCATTAACATGCATAAGCAGCTCACCAGCACACACACATGCAAGGAGGACTATTTTCCCAAGCAAAGCACGAAATGATGCCATGCTTTTTTGAACTCTTTTTTTTGGGGGGGGGGGGAGCTTAAGTGGCTTTTTTGATGGGTTTCTTAACGAAACGTGTAGACATATTCTAGGAGAGGCTCTGTGTTCACTGAGCCTTTTCTAAAACACTATTATGTTTTCAAATGCACGTGGCTAAAGATTCATTTTCTGACTTAGATCACTTACTGCAAAGTTATTCTCCATACGTCTAAAACATTTTTAGTATAGCTTTAAAAGTGAAAATGCCTGAGGGCCGCGCAAGAGGGCCCTTTGGCACGGCCCTTAGGCTAAGTCCTGTAAAGATCCACAAGACGGCTAAACAACGCTGAAAAAAACCCAAGCCCACGCCGACACCAACAACTACAACAAAGAGCAGCTGAGCTCCCCCAAGATCCAGCTCACGAACCACATCCTCACTGCAACGTTCCAATCGCAAGTATACCTGCCGACACCAACAACTGAGCTGACACCATAGATTTCTCTCATTGACTAACTGTACCAGCCCAACCGAGACACTCACTGAGAACTTCAAACAACAACTGGATAAGCATGCAGCTTGAGCTCCCCTAGGGTTGAGCTTGCTCTCACCATCAACCAGATGATCTGTCCATCACCGCAAGTATACTACCTCTAAATGAACTGATTGTCCATGATATTACCAGCATCTGTAATCACACTGTTCCCAGTAGCCATTACCTCTCTCTCTTATTATACTGTCGTCAGTAGCCATTACCTATTTCTCTTATTATACTGTTGTCAGTAGCCATACCTCTCTGTTATTATACTGTTGTCAGTAGCCATTACCTATCTCTCTTATTATACTGTTGTCAGTAGCCATACCTCTCTGTTATTATACTGTTGTCAGTAGCCATTACCTATCTCTCTTATTATACTGTTGTCAGTAGCCATACCTCTCTGTTATTATACTGTTGTCAGTAGCCATTACCTATCTCTCTTATTATACTGTTGTCAGTAGCCATACCTCTCTGTTATTATGCCGTTGTCAGTAACTGATACCTCACAAACATAGTACTGTCTTCATGCAGTTAATTATTGTCCAACTTGCAATCACTGTACTGTTACACTTAAATTATCCCAGTTACTGTTCTTCAATATCCTCCTGCACCGTTGTCAACTTGCTCTTTTTCTTCACAGTTATATATTCTGCTTGTAGTAGCAAAGTTACCCCGAACTGACTTCTCTGTACTGCACTTTATTAATCTACAATGTACAAAATCCTGTTCTTATTCTCTACCCTCCTAACCCTTGGTCTCCCTTGCATTTCAAATGCTTTCCACCATGATTCCAACCATATACCAATACTACATACCCATGGAAGGAGATGGTCTGAATTCCCCCACCACACCACAACAAAAAACAACCGTACACCCCACTCTCACCTACTTCACATTCCCCTCCAAAACATCAAAAAGACAAAAGCCGAGAAGCAGCATCATCAGCGCCGACTGAAATGTGCACTGATAAATGCCAGATCAGTAAAATCAAAATGGCCTGCTACCATTGACCTGATTCCACTATACAATCTTGACATCCTAATGATCACGGAGACATGGCTATCTGACTGCGACAACGCCCTATTGAACCAGATGCTGCCACCTGGATTTGATTTATACACATGCCACAGGACCATCCAGAGAGGAGGCGGGACGCTCATCCTTGCAAAAGCTGATCTACACTTCAAACTATGCAACTCCTCTAGCTCAGCCCACCTTGATTCCCTCACCATAGCTAATGAGCTATGCACAATTAACCTGTTCTATCGGGCACCCACCCCTTTACCAGATGACCTTCCAACAATAATTGAGCTTGCCTGCATGTCGTCCACCTCACGCTCCCCAACTTGGTTGGTAGGCGATTTCAACCTCCCATCTCTGCATGATAGCCACTCAACAGCATTCCTAGACGCCTTAGAGCAGGGGTCACCAACCTCCAGAGGGCCGCGGGCCGCACAGCCGACTACCGGCAGACTCGCGGGCCGCACCCCCCTCCCCCCCCCCCCCGCGCGAAAAAAAACCTGCTCATACCTGACCTTGAATAATCCATGTCAGCTCCCTCCCTTCTTCTGCAGCCGCGGCTCCCTGCCTCTTAGGGAACCACGGCTGTGCTTGTAAAATCATCGCGGAGCCCTTCCTGTCTTGACGGGCTCCGTGCAGCATTGTCCCGCCTCTAAAGGAAGTTGTTTACCACTTCCTTTGGAGGTGGGACAATGCTGCAAGGAGCCCGTCAAGACAGGAAGGGCTCCGCGATGATTTTACAAGCACAGCCGCAGTTCCCTAAGAGGCAGGGAGCCGCGGCTGCAGAAGAAGGAGTCGGTGAGTTTGCCTTGGCGGGCCGCACCGGGGTAGAGTCTCGCGGGCCGCACGGAAGGACCTCGCGGGCCGCAGGTTGGTGACCCCTGCCTTAGAGGATCTAGGCTACAAACAACATGTCGACTCCCCCACACACTCTAAGGGAGGTAAACTGGACCTCATCTTTCCCCCCATTTCAACGACTCAACAGCCCAAGACCTTGCACTGTATATATCACCTGTGCCTTGGTCAGATCACAAACTCCTTAGATTCATTATACCCTTTAATACATCCTACAAGAGCCAAATGTCATCAAACATTTCTGATACCCATACTGCCCGCTTCCGACCATTCAACCGGAGCGTAGTCTTAGAAAATCTTCTGCCACTTATGACCAACACGTCTCTAAACTTAGATGATCTCATCTCCAAATGGGATGAGAACCTTCGAGCTGCCTCCTGTCCATCCCACACTGAAAAGAGAACAAGGAAACGGGAACACGCACCATGGTTCTCCTCTGACCTTCGCTCATCTCTCCACCACCTGCGCAAACTTGAGAGACGGTGGCGACGATCACACTCCTCAGAATCACTTGATACATACAACTCTTACCTAATAACCCACCGTCGAAAGATAACACAGATCAGGAAACTCTACCACACAGATTTATTGAAACGTTCCATCAATAAACCACACGCCCTATTCAGACTAGTAAAATCCATAACAGGCGAACCGGTCTCCGCCCAACCCTCAATGCCCCAACCACAGAACTTTGCAAACTACTTGCAATCAAAGATGATTAAGACCAACATAAACATGAGTAGCAGTACCTCACCCATACCGTCTAAGGCACCCCTAGCAACTCCACTATGTAATTTCACTGTGGTCTCAAATAGAGAGATGGAGAACATTGTCGCCTCTATCAATCCCAGCACAGCACCCAACGACCCCTGTCCAGCCAATTGGATCAAAGAGCTGCGTCATGACCTAAGCCAAATCCTGTGCAATATATTGAACCAGTCTTTTCTAACAGGCTCGTTCCCACAGCGCCTGAAAAACACCTCCATCAAGCCTCTACTAAAAAATAGCAGACTTGACCCATCCAAAGTCGAATCTTTTAGGCCAATCTCGAGCATTCCCCAACTTGCAAAAATCATAGAAAAAGCTGCTCAACAACAACTCCAGCTCCATATTGACACTGAAGCTCCACTAGACCCGTCACAACACGGCTTCAGGGAAGCGCATGGTGTCGACACAGTCCTCACAACCCTATTCAACGAATTGGTCACTGGAATGGACAGCATTCAACAAGGATTTGTCCTCATCTTCCTGGACATCTCCGCCGCCTTTGACTCTGTGAATCATGACATACTTCTACAACGCTTGAAGGAAAAGGGGATTCAAGGCACAGCACTTGAATGGTGTAAATCCTACCTATCCAACAGGTGGCAACAAGTAAAAACAGGTCATACATCCTCGGAACCATTCCTGCAGTCCCAGGGGGTACCTCAAGGATCGTCCTTATCGGCATTAATGTTCAATATATATATGCAGCCGATATGTGATTTGATCCGATCTTTCAACGTACGATGCCTGGCTTACGCAGACGACATCCTCCTCTACATGCCGTTCAAAACTGACCAACCGATGTTCTCCCCAATAATCAATTGTTTCGGAGCGGTAGCTGATTGGCTACTGACACAAAACCTTCGGATCAATCATAGTAAAACTGATGTCCTTTTTGTTACAAAGAACCATAAATTCACCCCCCCCATCGCTACTTGTCAACGATGTAGAATTGAAGTCCAAACCTACAATCAGATATCTTGGCATCACATTGGACCAGCACCTAGATATGACCACACATGTGAAGAACGTTACAAAGTCTATATATCACAAGATCAGAACATTACGTCACCTCCGCCCCCTACTGGAATCCAATGACTACCGGACAACCTTTCAGGCATTAGTCCTCCCACACCTGGACTTTGCGAACATCGTCCTCCACGGCCTCCCTCAATCAACTTTAAATCCGCTCTGCCTGGCTATGAATGCAGCCGCAAGAGTTCTCTCTGGATCATCAAGAACTGACCACATTACACCAATCATGAAAAATCTGCATTGGCTACCGTTACACGCCAGACTCCAATATAAGTCATTAGTCCTTACTTTCAAAGCCCTGAATAACTACCCACCTACACCGATTAGCAAACTAATTCACAGCACCCTGGAAAACAGAGACAGGAGATCCACTGCAATGAACACCTTAATAGTCCCCAAGATGATGACGTCATGTACTAAGACCACTTCCAACAGGGCTTTCTCTATATTCGCTCCCCTAAATTGGAATGCCCTTCCACATGAAATCCGTGGCATCAAAAGCTTAATCCTATTCCGTAAAGCTTTGAAACACCACCTATTCACAATATGCTACCCTGACACCAACCCTGACACCCACACATCGGGTAAACTTCCCTCATGTCTCAGCTACCACAGCACCTTATTACAACCAGAAAATGGCTAGCCTATACTATTGCCCTCCCACCACTTTTACGCCTGTCCCTCCCACACAAAATGAAGATGATACCAAATTAGCTTAGAGTACTGGTGACAATACTAATGTAACCTGTAAATAGTTACCCTGTGAATAGTTACCCCGGTTGTCCTATGTTTCTTTCCCTGTTCTATGTAAAACTCAATGTTGCTTGTATGCATTGTAGTATGTTTTGTTCGATGTACACCGCACTGATTTTAATAGCGCAGTATAGAAGAAATGTTAAATAAAATAAATAAATAAATAAAATAAATTATCATCCAGTTATCCAATAATGCTATGTACTTCTTTATCAGTGAAAACCTATGCTAATTTAAGCAGTGGGGTGAGAGCAGGGGGTGCAAGGGATGAGTTTTGCCTAGGACATCTCATATTCTTGCCCCCGTTTCTCACATCTGGGCTCGGAATGTAGCAGCGCATTACATTTCCTCACCTTCCCCTAGCGCCCTTGAATTCAGAGTGCCTTAAACTATCCTATAGCTACTTCAATGGAAAATGAATTGACAGGAGACACCAGAGAAGAAAGTGAAGCATCCAGAGGGGCAAGAAACAAAGCCAGAACGAGCTCTCCACGTTAACTGAAGTGACTACAAGAAGCAGCAATTCCGTGTTCCAGGAAAAAGCTAATTATTCACTGGAATGTGTCCAAAGAAGCAGAGATAGGCATAGCTCGTATTCCTCATTTGCATTTCAGGGCATAGTACAATAAATTATTGGCAAATTCAGTTTGATTTTCAGTTATCTTGTAGAAATAAAAATGCAAAAACCAAGATAGAAAAGCATCTATCTTAACTCTTTGAGATGTATTTACTAAACTGCAATCGTATGTGTTCTAAATAAAATCAGTTCTCAATTCATATAAAAATGCATGATCACACATCATTGGCAATGTACCTTTACATGTTACCTATAAGAGCTCTAAGTCATGTCCGACAAGTGCAGGCTATTAATGAGATGTATTATATGCAAGGCATGTAAAGCTGCTCATTAGTATGAAGATGGATGAATGCAAATTGTGATAAATACTTCAATCTGTATTAATCTACTATCCTTAACTATCACTTAAAGACTTAATAGGATAATGACCTACTAATGCTCTCAGTCCTGAGCCCCAGTAAAGGCTAAAGGAATTTCAAACCCTGAGTCCCTTCCACAATAACAAACTCCCTTGTTCATTTGACTCTTTTCTGAATCCTCTCCCCCATGAGCTCTCCAAGTGTAAAAGGTGAAGCCTTTCCACACGCAACATGTGAAATGTTAAAAAAAATGTCTTTCTTGCTGGGCTACCCAGACTCACTCTAGCTGCAAAGCCTTCGAAATGATGCTACTTAACGTACGGCTTTCCTTTCCCTCAAACATGAAGGGCAAATGGGAGCCACAGGTCAGTTGGTTCCATGATTGATGATTTGGCTGGTGCGGAGTTATACAGGGTGTCACACCTGACCTTTTGCAATCTGGAGGTTCTACCAGGCAGAGGGGGATCTGGGGAGATGAGTGCTTCAGACGCACGGAAGAGGGGGAGGTTTTCACCAGATGGTGGAACTACAATTATGACACTTGGGAGGCTTTTAAGGTTTATTTAATTATTATGATTTTTTGAATGTTGATAAAGGAGTGGGAAGGGCCAAAGTGGAACTCGAGGCTTTAAATCATAGAAACATAGTAAATGACGAGAGATAAAGACAAGCATCTAGTCTGTCCAGCAAGGTGTTTAGGGTTGTAACTTCTGTTCCATGCGGGTTACCCCATTCTATGCTGTAACTGCTGCTCCATGCGGGTTACCCCTGCTCTAGACCTTTCCTTTATGTTGTATCTACTAATCCAGGACAGCTACCTGCTATGCTCTTTTGAAATGTGAAATGTGAAGGCTTCTCTCCCTAAATAGGGATCCCCTTTGCTTATCCCATGCCTTTTTGAATTCCATTACAGCTTTTGTCCCTGCCATCTGCTTTGGGGGGGGGGCATTCCACCCTTTCCTAAGTTCATAGCTTTCTAATCTTTGAAAAAGGTTTATCTGTTCATTAAAACCTTTCATAGTAACATAGTTTACGGCGGCAGATAAAGACCCGTAAGGTCCATCTAGTCTGCCCAGCAAGGCGGCAAGAGTAGGTGCACCTGCTGCTCTATGCAGGTCATCTTTCCCCATGCTTTTGTTTAGGGGCATACACACTGCTCTGTGCAGGTCACCCCTATTTGTTAAGATATAAGAGATAGTTAAGTCTATTTTTATTTTATCCTATTGCTATAAAGGGACCCACTGTGTCTGTCCCCTGCCATTTTGAATTCTGTCACTTCCATCGGGCAGGCATTCCAAGCATCCACCACCCTTTCAGTGAAAAAGTATTTCCTGACATTGTCTTTCAGTTTTCCCCTTGCAGCTTCATGTTCTGCCCTCTAGTTCTACAGCTTCCCTGTCTTTGGAAGAGATTTGCTTGTTCATTAATACTCTTTAAGTATTTAAAGGTCTGAATCATTTATTTATTTTTATTTATTTATTTTATTTAACTGCATTTATATCCCGCTTTTCACCGGGTCAAAGCGGTGGAACACGTAACATAGGACGGGGTAATTTTTTGGGTGGGGCCATCACCAAGGTCAACAATTAATGATTTGGGTAGACATAGACATAATTTACTCCTGTTGAATCTAAGTATTAGGTCATGGTGGTAAAAAGATGTTCACGGAATAGGATTGTCTTCAGCTGTTTCCTAAATGATGTGATGTCAGCGTTGTTCTTGATGTGATTTGGTAGAGAGTTCCAGAGGGATGGAGCATAAAGTTCGAATGCTCTGTTGCAGGTCCGTTGTGTGGATTTGGTTCTTTTGTGGGGGACAACGATAGAGTTATTGGAGGAATGTCTGGTTGATCTGTTGTGGGATGGTCGAGGCAGTAAGGGGTGTAGTGAGGTGTTCTGTGTGTGGTGGATTGTTTTGTGGATGAGTAAGATAGCTTTGTACTTGATTCTTGCTTGCACTGGAAGGAGGTGAAGGTCTCTTAGGATTGGGGTGATGTGGTCCCGTTTTTTTGCATTTTGAATAATCCTTGCTGTAGTGTTCAAGGCTGTACGGAGGGAGTTGGTGTGCGAGGCAGGAAGTCCATGATAGATTATGTTGCAGAAGTCCAGGTGAGGGAGTGTCACCGCTTGCATTACTGTCCTGAAGTCGTGATGTTCTAGGAGGGGCCAGAGGCGTTGAATAGTTTTGGCTTTGTGGAATATCATCCCGGCGGTTTTGTTGATTTGTTGTTTGAGGGTGAGAGCTTGGTCAATGATGACGCCTAGATATCTTATTTGAGGCTGGATTTGTATTTGTGTGGTACCCATGTTGAGGTGGGAAGGTGGTTTGAAGTCCGGTTCTTTTGTTACTATTAGGGCTTCGGTTTTCTTTATGTTGATGGATAGATTGTTCTCCTGTAGCCAGTTGGCCACGTCGTTGAAGCAGGCTGAAATCTGTTCATTTTTTGGGTTGGTGGTTGTAATTGGTGCGTAGAGCATTATGTCGTCCGCGTAGATGTGGAAGTTGATGTTGTGGGTGCGTATGATTGAGCATAGTGGACGGAGATAGATGTTGAACAACATGGCAGATAGGGTGGATCCTTGGGGTACTCCTTGTAGTTGTTGGTAGGGGGGCGAAGTTGCAGAGAGGGTGCGGATCCGTTGCTGTCTGTTAGTTAAGTAGGATTTGAACCATTGGAGTACAGTGTCTTTGATTCCAATTGTTTGTAGTCTGTGTATGAGGATTTCGTGTGAGATTGTGTCAAAGGCCGCTGATATGTCTAGGAAGATCAGGATGTATCCCGAATCTTTTTCTTGAGTTCCGATGATGAGTGTGTTCATTAGGATGGTCATGAGGGTCTCAACTCCATGTAGTGGTCGGAAACCGTGTTGCTGTGGGTCGAGTATGTCGTTGGTGTCTAGATGATCTTGAAGCTGGTGTTGGACTATCTTTTCTATTATTTTGGCGGTGAGGGGGAGGCTTGCCACTGGCCTGTAGGAGGTGGGGTCCATGGGATCCAGGTTGTTCTTCTTTATGGTTGGTCGGATGATTGATGTTTTGAGGGCATCCGGTATGTATCCTTGTTTAAAGGATTCGTTTACGATGTGAGTTAGTGGAGCACTCAGGTCTTCCTTGGTTTTCTTTATCCATTCGGTAGGGCAGGGGTCTAGTGGAGAGGTGGTGGTGTTCAGACAGGAGATGGTGGAGGATATCTCTTCTTTTGAGGTTTCGTTGAATGTATCCCAGTCAGCGTTTATGGTGATTCTGGGGTACGTTTTTGTGGCTGTAGCACAGCGGTAAGGTTGCTGAGGTTGCTGAAATTGTTTGTATTGTCGGGCCAAGAGATCTGAGGGGATATCTTGGGGGTTGATCGGACGTGGTTGGTGCCTATGTCAGTTTTTTGGCATATCTCCCCTGTCCCTCCTCTCCTTCAGAGTGTACATATTTAGGTCTTCAAGTCTCTTCTCATATATCTTCTGGCGCAGGCTCCAAATCATTTTGTTCGCCTTCCTCTGAAATGTTTCCAGTCTTTGTATATCCTTTGTGAGATTTGGTCTCCAAAACCGAGCACAATACTCCAAACTCTGGCTGACTATTTTCATGATAAAATTCATAAGATCACCTTCCATTTCCCCACACTGTCAGCTACTTCTCTTCCTCCCCCTCGTCAATCTCAACATTCCCGCTCTATCTCTGCTACCTTTTCTTCCTATTCTATCATCTCTGAGAAGGAAACGGCACACCTTCTTTCCTCCTCCAAACTCACTACCTGCTCCTCTGATCCTTTTCCCACCCGTCTCCTAAGCCCCATCTCCTCTACTGTTGTCCCTTTCATCTCTCATATTCTCAACCTATCGCTCTCCACTGCAACTGTCTCTGCAGCCTTCAAGCATGCTGTAGTTACACCTCTCCTTAAGAAACCCTCACTTGATCCTACCTGTCCTTCTAATTATCGACCCATCTCCCTCCTCCCCTTCGTTTCTAAACTACTTGAACATGCTGTTCACCATTGTTGCCTTGAGTTTCTCTCCTCTCAAGCCCTCCTGGATCCTTTACAATCTGGCTTTCATCCTTTACATTCTACTAAAACGACTCTTGCCAAAGTCTCCAGTGATTTGTTCCTGGCATAATCCAAGGGCCTTTACTCAGTCCTCATCCTTCTTGACCTCTCTGCTGCTTTTGACACTGTTGACCACAATCTTCTCCTTGACACCCTGTCCATGCTTGGTTTTAAGAACTTTGTACTATCCTGGTTCTCCTTTTATCTCTCGCATCGCTCTTTCAGTGTTTGTTCTGGTGAATCCTCCTCTGCTGCTCTCCTGCTCTCAGTTGGTGTACCCCAAGGATGTGTCCTGAGTCCACTCCTCTTTATATACCCAGTCCCTTGGTGCACTCATCTCTTCCCATGGCTTTTGGTACCATCTTTATTTTTATTTATTTATTTAACAGGGTTTTATATACCGCCTCTTCCCATGATCAGAGGCAGTTTACATTGAACATAAGTACAACTTTTACAATAAACATTGGAACTATGTACATTTAACATATAATATTGTCAAACTATATACAGAGAACTGTGTACAATATCTTTGTAAAGTCAGTCTTAAGTGAAATAGCATGTTTCATCTGTTGGAGTCACTGATGGGTTTCTGGGACTTGCTAGGTTTCTTGGGAGTTTGTGGAGTTCCCTGAATCTTTATTCTGATGACTCCCAGATCTACCTCTCTACACCTGAAATCTTTCCGGCAATCCAGACCCGGATCTCTGCCTGCCTTTCTGACATTGCTGCTTGGATGTCTCACCACCGCTTGAAATTAATCATGGCCAAAACTGAGCTTCTTATTTTTCCCCGTAAAACCTCCTCTCCTCTTCCTCCTTTCTCAGTCTCTGTGGATAACTCTCTACTCCTCCCTGTTCCCTCGGCTCACAACCTTGGGGTCATCTTTGACTCCTCTCTCTCCTTCTCTACACACATCCATTTGATAGCTAAGACAGGCCATTTCTTTCTCTATAATATCAACAAAATTCACCCATTCCTCTCTGAACACACTACTAAGACACTTATCCACTCCTTAATCACCTCCCGTCTTGTCTATTGTAACCTACTCCTTGCCAGTTTCCCGCTAAACCTTCTCTCTACCCTTCATCCTATTCAACACTGCTATGCGGCTAATCTTCTGCCAGCCTCATCATGCTCATATTACCCCTCTTCTCAAGTCACTTCATTGGCTCCCTATCCATTTCCACATCCAGTTCAAACTTCTCCTGCTGACCTATAAGTGCATTCACTCTGCAGCTCCACACTACCTTTCCTCTCTTATCTCTCCCTACACTCCTCCTCGGGAACTCCGCTCTTCTAGCAAATCACTTCTATCTGTGCCTTTTGCTCCTTTCACCTTGCTGCTCCTTATGCCTGGAACAAACTACCTGAGTCTGTATGTCAGGCACCTTCTCTGGCCCTTTTCAAATCTAGGCTAAAAACTCACCTCTTTGCTACTGCTTTCGGATCTTGACTCACCTGATCTCCTTTGTGTTTCCTTACCATTCACCCTAGATGTATCCCACATCTACGCCTATTATATTGTCTGTCTTGACTAGATTGTAAGCTCTGATGAGCAGAGACTGTCTCTTACATGTCTGTGCAGTGCTGCGTACGTCTTGTAGCGCTATTAAATGCTCAGTAGTAGTAGTATTAGTAGTAGTAGCCTCACCAACGACTTGTACAGGGGCATTAGTACCTCCTCCTTTCTGCTGGTAATTCCTTTCTCTATGCAACCCAGCATCCTTCTGGCTTTGGCATCGCCTTGTCACATGTTCTCCACTTTGATATCCTCAGAAACAATCACTCCACAGTCATTCTCCTGGTCCTTGCACACCAACCTCTCGCCCCCTATCGCATACAATTCCCTTGAATTTCTGCATCACAAGTGCATGACAATGCACTTCTTCACATTAAATCTTAAGTGCCAAGAATTAGACTATCCTTCCAGCTTTTGTAGAACTTTCCTCATTGTAATCAAAGGAAAGAAAGTAAAATTAAATAATACAAAATTGCCCCGGGGAGGTTTGCAGTGGCGGCAAAAGCATCGGGGCATTTAAACTAATAGGTTTAAAATTTTACAATGATTCAGTCAGTATAAGAATACCTAGGGGTATGTTTACTAAACTGTCTTAATGTTACCAGCGCTAGTTGCAGCGATAATTTGAAGAATGCCATATAATGAGTGGGCGTTCCGGCGGCAAGGTAGCAAGAATCTGTATCGCGTGATAGTGGTCGCTGTGGCACGTTAACAGGCATTAACCCTAAGTTCATGCCAGCGCAGTGTTAGAAGCAATTAAGATGTAGCCCACTGGTTACTGCAGAGGCAGAGGTCATGGGTTTGATTCTGCAGTGGTGTTATGTAAGAAGGCTGTCTGAGGCATTTCCTTTTTTTAATTTAAATCAGTGCTACCAGCAAAAACACCCTCACAGTGCTGTAACCTAAGGTACCACATAAGGCACCCTATAAGGCACTCCAAAGGGCACATTTTAAGTGCCCTGTCCGCCAAGGCACTTTATAATATGCCCTTTAGGGTGCTTTATAGGGCGCCTTATGAGGCACCTTAGTCTAAGGCACTGTGAGGGTGTTTTTGCTGGCATCACTGATTTAAATTAAAAGGAAATGCCTCAGACAGCTGTATTAAATAACACCACTGTGAGATCAAACCCATGGCCTCTGCCTCTGCAGTCATTGAAGTAACCAGTGGGCCCACATCTCTATAGAGTCTAACACACTGCTGGCTGGCTACAGAAAGACTGCAGGTCACCACACAAACTGTCTGCTGTGGTTACCAGGATAGGGTAAACCCACCCGTACCCATGATGCACTGCACATGCAGATCAGCAGCCTACATCTGATCACAAGATGGGGTATGCGCCTCTATAGCACCCCCGCCTGGTAGGGGGAACTGACCGTGTGTGTTACTGGTACAGAGTAGCTACACACCGTGACATTGTGCGGTTCCTGTGCTCACCCTGAGGCCGAGGTGGGGCGCCCAACACCAAGTCTGCAGCACCTGGCTTGGCTGAGGTAGGCTGTGCTGCAGGTCCCCATCAGTGCCAGTGTATGATGGGTAGTTCCTGCAGATACACCTCTGTCCATCTGTATTTCCCAGTCATGTCTAGCCCTTGTGGACTATAATGCACCCAGAATATTGTGTATCCTGTGTGGGTGCCATGGTCACATGCTATAAGGGAAGGGTGGTGTTTGGACCCCAAAGTGGATTATGTAGCACCCCCCAACCTGCCCTCTGTGGGTTAGGGTGGGGGACAGGAACCCCCACCAACAGATCCACATTCTACATCTCTGCAATGGTGGCAGTAGAGGGGACCATCAACCCCAGTCCTGCTGGGGAATGGGCACCTTATAGGGCAGTCAATGCAGATCTGTACACATCACTTAGGGCAGTAGGCCTGGAAAAGCTCAGCTTCCCCTCACCCCTATCTGACATTCAACAGCAAGGAGCACAGTCAGTCTCCACCTGCTGCACCCTGCAAGGTGTTCCAGCCATACACACACTAACTGCAGACAGGCTGCTAGCTAGAACACAGTGCAAGTTCCTGGAAAAACTGTGTGCAACCAAAAATGGCAGGTATGCCAGTGATTGGATCCCAGAAAAAGGAACCCATAGATATCACTTACAAGAAACACTGTATAACACTATGGGGGAACATAGCCATGCCATGGTCACTGATTAGTCAGGGTGAGAGTGACCTCCCAGCATGACATGCTGTGGCCAACCTGTCCTTGCAGGTGGTGGCTGGGCAGTACAATGCCCCAGCCATTTCCCTTTACCCTGTGCACATGCATCCTTCCCCTATCCGGGCCATACCCATAATACCTTGCTCCTCATTATGCACATTGGTAGGCTAACATTGGAAACAGTGCAAGCAGTGTGGGCTCAGTAAGGTGTAGGCAGCCACAAAACACTGGGTAGACATACACACACTCCCACACCTATGCCAGCATTGTGCAAATAGAGAAGTTTTTTGGCAGCCCTAGCACAGTGCAGGCATTGTTATGGTATGCAATACTGTTAGGGTCACTCCCCGGGGTGGTAAACACTGTCAGAAGCAAAAACTGAAACACACTCCACAGATATCAGAAAGGTTGCTATGATGAATCTCTGTCAATAAATTCTGTTTAACTTAGGATTTGTTATCTGACATTAATCATAGCAACCTTTTGATATATGTGTAACGTGTTCCCAAGTTTAGGACGGCATTGCTAAGGTATGCAGATGCTAGTATTGGGAGATGCTGCTCCGCAGAGGGCCCAACAGCCTGACTCTCCATGAGGCTTTGGATAGTGGAGCCTATGGGTGTGGGTGTTTGTGCCCCTGTTGGCCGCTGCTCTAGGGCAGAGGTTCCCAACTCCAGTCCTAGGTGGGCCAAACACGGTTCAGGTCTTCATGCTGTCCCTAATGAACATGCATGAGATACATTTGCATACAATGGGGGTGGTGCATACAAATGCAGCACAGACATATTTATTAGGGACAGCATGAAACCTGAATGGTGTTTGGCCCTCCAGGACTGCAGTTGGGAAACTCTGCTCTAGGGATTGCACATGTTTATGGTGTCTGTGCTCTGTAGGGTAAAATATAGGCGGTTATGGCATGTTTATTTTGTCTGAAATAAACGTTCCATCTTTATTACCACAGTTTAGTACTGGTAAAAATATAGGGAAATGGTTTGCAGGGGCCACAGCTGGGATTTGAACCTGTGACCTTCGGCCTCTGAACACACTGGCTGTGTGTACTGCACCAAACTGTTGCCACAGAGGCAGATCATTCCCTGGGGATACCATGATTGTTTGTCAGACAGACCTTGTCTGTTGTAGTGCACAGCACCCACCTGAAGAGGGCTTGGCCTTGGTGTGCTGTGGGCAGATGCCACTGCTTCCTCTGCCACCAGCACCCCTCCGCCACCATGTTGACATGCCCTTGTGCCGGTGGTGCTGGTGGTGCGCAGTCCCAGGCCTTGCAGTGTGCCGGTAGGCGGCTGCCTATGGTGCGTGATATGGCGTAGGGGTGCCTGAATAGACATCCATGCTTCCCCCTGGCACCCCCTGCCAATGTTATGTGCCCTTTGGGGTACTTTCTGGGTACTGTCCCCTGGGACACTGTGGAACACACACTCGTGGACATGTTTGCCCTTGGTCAGTGGCTGTCTTGCTGTTTTTCTGCTTCTACATTCCTATGTGCCAGGTAGGCACCTGCCTAGTCCACATTGTGCCTCAGCTGGCCCACTGCATGTGATGCATGCAGCCCCCTGTACTGCATTTACACCATCACCATAGTGCCCTTTCCCACGTGCCCATTCTGCTGTTGCTGCACATGTGAAAGCCACAAAAGGTACCCAATACACACCACAGAAAACCCTCAGCAGCACTATTTCTATGTTGGGACATTCACTTTGTAGGGAGACTGAGAATTGACCCTTCCAAAGGTGAGCTCGTCCTTTTTATTCTTTATACTGTCACGCCCTTGCCCCTTGCCTCAGGCTTAGAGGGGCGAGGTTGCGGTTAACTTCTCTTATAAGGCTTAGATAAACTATCTTTCCCTCTGATGCATGCTGGGAGTTGTAGTTTGGCCTTTTAAGATGAAGTGTAGTCATGAAACCAAAGGTAAAGACAAATGACAGAACTTATTTCAAAACGCAAACAAAGCCCATGTAGACCATAACAGGATACTTCTCCATTCATTCGCTCAGGATTATTTACAACGCAGCATGGATGAGCTTCACTATGGCTTCACAGTCATTAACTATATGCAGCTGCTTAACAATGTAACTGATATGGGAAACACAGCTTCTTCCCTCAACAAAGTAAAAATGTCTTCTTTTTAACTTTATCTTCGCTAAGCATTTAATAGCACATGTAACAGGTATCTCCCCATTAGAAGAGCAAGTTCCTACCTTCACTTCGGGCTTGGTTTCAATACACTACTTCTAGGAGACTTTCACCTTTTCAGCTATCCTTTAGCATAGGGATTCAACGCTAGTAGCCTGGCATAGAGTAAGGTCCATGGGCATTTCTGGAGATAGTAAATCCTGCTCAATAGGCTCAACCTGCAACTCCTCTGGCTCTGATAATGCAGTGCCCTGCTCTGAGCTCTTAAAGTATGTCTCCGGGTGTATTCTCTCTCTGAGGATACCCGTGTCTCTCCTGAGCCCAGCTCCACCCGGCAAGGATAGATTGTACCTGAAGCTGTGGACACTTCTCCCTGGCTGTATTCACTTGCCTCTCTCCAGCCTCTCGGAAACAGTTCTTGGTTCGCTTCTCTGAGTTCCCTCTTGGAGCTCTGCCAATGCTCCCTATTCCAGGCTTGGCTCCTTTGACTCCTGTGCTGAGTCCTGGACTCCCACCTCTGAGCTCTCCGAACCTTCTGATCAGGAACCTGGATCTGAACCCATTCCTACTCCTCTGCTTCCTGCAGTTCTTGCTTCTTCTCCCTCTCCTGCTTCCTCCTGCTTTGACTTTAGCAAAGGTTTATATCCCTGCTTCAAGGCACTAACTTTTCCTCTCTGCTCAGGTGCTTGTAATTATCTCTCAAGCCTGCAACTACGTCAGCAGAGCTTGGGTGTGGCAGCCTAGGTTTAGTTTCTCTCAGCTTACTTTCTTTATGTAGAAGCTGAAATCCATGCACTGCAGGGATTTCACTTTTCCTCAAAGCAAATTCATCACCTTTTCCTATTTTCATAAGCTCAATACAAGCTTCCTTGTCACAATAGGTTGTGTTCATTACCGTTTGTCATTATTTGTTCTATTGGCCAGCTCGGTGTTTTGGATTTCACTTTTGGTTCTGGTCATTATATCTGGGTTTTGCCTTTTTGGTTACAGCACATGTATCACTACTATCACTTTTTTGGGTCTCCCTGCCTTAGCTGTACACTGCTGACTGAAATGGTTTCTCTGTCCTGCAAATGTGCCTCTAGTGCAAGGTTTTCACAGGCGCTAATTTTCAGACCTTCATTTCACGGCGTTAGTGTGCCTGAAACCTCTCCCCGCCCACTCTCCACCCATTGATCCCTTATCTCCGCCCCTGGGGAGCCATACTCTGCCCTCTGGGAAGCCTTACTCCACCCTCTGCGCACCTTAACACTGCCGGACACATTATCGCGCGATACATGATGTTCTCGCATGGTAATGTGCCATTATCGCGCGATAACATCACGTATCACGCGATAACGTCACAGCTGCGCTGTTAGCGCTGTTTAGTAAACATACCCCCTAGTCTCAGGGGAATTTAGACTGCTGGGGTTGGGATCTGAATGTGGTGCTGGATGGAGGTGTGCTAGTGTGTGGTAGGTCTCTGAGGATGTGATTGTGGAGAGAAAGTGGGTTTGGAAATTAGTTGGGGTAGTGGCTGAATGAAGTATGAGGGAAAATAAGTGGTTTACATTTTAGAGCTTTTTAGTTGTGCTGCAGATGAGGTAAGGGTAGGACCATTTTATACAATTTTCCTGTTTTAAAAAGGGAATTGAATGTAAGAGACAGTGACACAGTTTAAACTGTGTTCAGAAAAGACTAGTACACAGGGAAACCTTGTGGTTTATGGAAAAGGTAATATGGTAAAAGGGTTAAAAAATGGGAAAAGTTTATTTTTCTAGGTTTTAGATGTGAATACCTGAGTTAGAATTATGGGTATAACTGAAACCAAGAAAGGAATCTTTATGCGTGGCAGTGCTGTAAGATTTCAAAGTTTTACTTTGATGTTGCAGCTCAGGGATCTGTTTTTAAAGAGTTTTAGTTCAAGTGAGTCATAGCCGGTGTGACAGGGATAGTTTGAGTGGGAATAATTGAAAGCTTGTATGAGATTTGAATGAGAGCTGATTGAAAGTGAATGGGAGTGAGGAGAAAAGGGTTTCGTTTTGTTTTCCCTAAAGAGAAATCTCTTTACACAGGCGTGCTTAACACAGATTAAGGGAACTCGGAGTCTCCAGATTTTGAGCTGCATGGGTGTCTGCGATGTCAGCTGTAAGGTAAGGTGGATGGAGAAGAGTATGGCTGCATGGTCTGACCAGGGTACTGGGAAGACTGGGTGTGATGTCTGATATGGGTCAGGGAGGATGTCGGAAGGCATGAATATGAGGTCGAAGATGTTTCCTTTCTTGCGTATTGGTTTGGTGAAAATCTGGGTATATCCAAGGGTTCCCATGGCTTCAAGGAATGCTATTGATTGGGAAATGGGGGAAGAGGCTAGATTGAGGTCTCCAAGCATTACTAAAGGCTGGTGTCTGATTGGGGCGGAGCAGGCAGTTTTAAGGAGCGTAGCAAGTTCAGATGTGTTGCCTATTTATTTATTTTGGAAGATTTTTATACCGCCTTTCACTGGGTCAAAGTGGTTTACAATAAACAATTTGAAATTGGTTTACAGAGAATGATTAAATATATACATTTGTAAGGAATGCATAAAAGTACATGTATGCCTAGCATATAGAGCCTTGAGGGTGGCTCTATAAGCTAGGCATAGCGAGAAGGAGTTATTTGCTACAATTAGAGTGTCAATTTCTGTGGTAGAACTGGAATCAGTGACGTTGAGCTTCAGGTATTCTTTCCAGATTACACAGACTCTCCACTTCTGCTGTTACAGTTGTTATGGCAAATTGGTGTGTCCTGAGGCCTGGAGGCTCAGTCAGAGGTGAGGGTTGCAACACACACACATATATGCCTCCCCTGCTTACCCCAGTCAAACCAGCAGGCGATATAGGAGCTGCACAGCAGTGTCATATTGGGAGGTAAGTGTAGGGGAAAGCTGCGGGGATGGGCTTTGACGAGGGTGTAACCTGGAATGCATTACTTCGTCACAGCCACAGGTTGCAAATACTTCATGAAGACTAACCTTCTGCTTGTCAATGGTGTCTCACACAGTATGTGGAGTTGCTGAATAGTTGACCCGCAGCATGTGGCATGCACAACCATAAAGCCTGGGCATCACATGCATGCACAGTACATTGCTGCAGCTCACAGTCCGCTCACAGGCCTCCTTTAATGTTCCACCATTGTCAATGCCTGCTCAGTGTTATTTATTATTTATTTAGCTGTATTTATATCCCGCTTTTCACTGGGTCAAAGCGGTCAATTGGGAGATACATTTAACATGAGGGGATATGAGACACATATGCTAATACTTACAGGGAACATGGGCAATGGAGGGTTAAGTGGCTTGCCCAAGACCACAAGGAGTGCCTACAGGACTAGAAATCCCAGTCCCTCCGGCCTGAGATTGCTGTCCCCAGGTGGGACTTGAACCCCCGGCCCATTGCAGGCACTATTGGCGCACTCTGCAATGCTCAGACGTTGCCCACACCCACTCGGTGTGCAGGCACTATTAGCACACTCTGCAATGCTCAGATGCTGTCAACGCCTGCTCAATGTGCTGGTGCTATTGGCATGCCCCACTCACTATATGTTAAATCTGTTAAATAAATAAATAATCGTGTTTATATCTGTTGACTAGGTCATTGTATTTCGTGTAAGATATGGTCTCCAAAACTGAACCATACTCAAAAGATATTGTAGAATGGTCAAAAGCAGAAGTAAGGATGTGGTTGAAAACTACAGGTCGGTTAGTTTAACTTCGGTGGTAAGTAAATTATTGGAAACACTGCTGAAAGAGAAAATAATGAGGTTTCTGGAGTCCAGCGGATTACAGGATCCCAGGCAGCATGGATTCACCAGAGGCAGGTCTTGTCAAACAAATCTGATTGATTTCTTTGACTGAGTGAAAAGGGAGTTGGACCGAGGGAGAGCCCTAGATATGGTGTATTTAGATTTCAGTACAGCCTTTGACACTGTTCCTCACAGGCGACTTATAAACAAACTGAGCACCCTAGGGATGGACCCTAAAGTTACTGCTTGGGTTAGAAACTGGTTGGGTGGGAGGCGACAAAGAGTACAGGTAAATGTCCATAATCTGTATATAGTTCTCCCGGTTCTTCCAAGTTTACTACCCCTGTTCAATATAAACTCAATGTGACCTGCTGCATTGTAGTATGTTTTGTTCAACTGTAAACCGCACTGATTATAATAGCGTGACAAATAAATAAAATAAATAAATGGAGCTCACTCTGAGGAGAAGGAGGTTACCAGTGGTGTGCCCCAGGGATCTGTCCTTGGTCCGATTCTTTTTAACATCTTTGTTAGTGATATAGCGGAAGGGCTGTCGGGTAAGGTTTGCCTCTTTGCGGATGATACCAAAATCTGCAATAGAGTAGACACCCAGGAAGGTGTAGATAACATGAGGAGGGATCTAGATAAGCCTGAAGTATGGTCTAGAATTTGGCAGCTGGGATTTAATGTTAAAAAATGCAAGGTAATGCATTTGGGCTGCAGCAATCCAAGGGGGCAATATTGTATAGGGGGTTAAGTACTTTTGTCCACTAAAGAAGAGTGGGACCTAGGTGTGGTTGTGTCTGATGATCTTAAAGTGGCTAAACAGGTAGAAAAGGCGACAGCAAAAGCTAGAAGGATACTTGGGTGCATACGGAGAGGAATGGCTAGCAGAAAAAAGGAGGTGATAGTGCCTCTGTATAAGTCTTTGGTGCAGCCTCATTTGGAGTATTGTGTGCAATTTTGGAGACCACACCTTCAAAAGGATATAAACAGGATGGAGTCGGTACAGAGAGTGGCTACTAAAATGGTTAGTGGTCTTCATTATAAAGCATATGTGGACAGTCTTAAGGATCTTAATATGTACACATTAGAGGAAAGGCAGGATAGAGGTGATATGATTGAGACATTTAAATACCTCCGTAGCATAAATGAACAGGGGAGAGCCTCTTTCAATTGAAAGCAAACTCTGCTACGAGGAGACATAGGATGAGGGTGAAAGGGGATACATTCAGGAGTGATATGCGGAAATATTTCTTTACGGAAAGAGTGGTGGATCTGTGGAATAGTCTCCCAGTGGAGGTGGTAGAGATGAGGACAGTATCTGAATTCAAAAAAGCATGGGACAAACACAGAGGATCTCTAAAGGAAAAAAGTGGACTGTTGTAGTTGTTGCTATGGAAGGACAGACTAGATAGGCCATGTGGTCTTTTTCTGTCATCATGTTTCTATGTTTCTATGTATGTGGATGAGCAACAGGCAACTCCGGATTCCTCAAGGGTCAGCATTATTACCACTTTTACCTTATGTTTATTTAGCGCCCTTGGGGAATTCAGTACACTGGTTGGGGATAGTGTGTCATCTGTATGCAGAAACATAATGTTAATTGGACCTATGGATGCTTCCAGAAATGTATGGCAGGAAGTGTCGTCATTGAATAATGGACTGCAGCAAATAGCGTGTTGGTTGCGGATGCGTCCATTGAAGTTTAACCCAAATAAATGTGAAAAGTGATGTAGCAGGGGCAGCGACACAATGATTATTGTAACGGCGCACATGTTGGCCTACCAGATTATCAGTTACAGAGACTTCAGTCTGTGCAGAATTGTGCAGCCAGGGTGATTTATGCTGAGGGGAAGCCTGAATGTGTGGTGTTTAACGCCAGTGGATGGGTGCTCTGGTGCATTGGAGTACTAAGCTATTGTCCTGCTTCAGGACTATACATTCTTGGTGAATGAGTCAGTGTGGGGCCATGGAGGTGTCCCGCTTCCCACATATTTGTTTAATTTCGACTCAGCAATGCAGCTTTCATTGGGTTTTTTGTTACCAGAATTGTGGAATAGCCTAAAGAGATACAAACTGAAATAAATTATATGTGGTTTCACAAAGGAGTCGAGACATGGCTGTTTCAGAAGGCATTGGTGGTAGGGGGAGGGGGTTTGAGTAGTCAGAGCACTACGGGAGGGGGGAGCGGATGGAAAAGATTATTAAGCTACCTTTTTCTAGGTTTTTAAGATGTTTATGTATTCTGTTTTAAAATATAAGTCACTTTACGGTCTTTGATCATAAGCAGAGTATCAAATATATGTAATAAATAAGAAAGAATTTTGTCTAATCTTCCCATTGGGGCTGGCATTTTTCTTTATTTAACCAGTTTTCTATACTGCCTTATCTTTCAATCAAGGTGGTTTCCATTATGTAATTGCTACAAGCAGGTACTGGATACATTCCCTTGTCCCCAAAGGGCTCACAATCTATGTGTACCTGAGGTTTAAGTGGCTTGCCCAAGGCCACAAGGAGTGCCTATAGGACTAGAAGGCCCAGTACCTCTGGCCTGTGATTGCTGTCCCCAGGTGGGGCTTGAACCCCCAGCTCTCTGGCCTGAAGTAACGTGTCCTAACTACTAGGCCACTCCTCCCTCCACTTTAGCTTTTGGATGATTTTTAGCTAGTACGCAACCTTGCTTTCCTAGGCTACCCTAGACAGAGGCAGAAAGCTAAAAAAAATCAAGGAAATTATAGCAATAACCAAGAATGGGGGGCATATTCAAAGTGGGTTAGCTGGTTAAACTGCGCTCTGCGAGAAATTCAGCAGCACTGGCATGGTTACGGCTGCAGACTATCCCCTCCTACCTGGTTTAAATGCTCCAAAGCTAATCTCTTAGGGGCATGTTTACTAAACACCGTTGCTGTGCGGGTTCCCGTTAGTGTGCTGGTGCCATATAAGGAGTGGGCGGGCCAGGCAGAAAAAAGCAAAAAACCGGACCATACGTGTGTGCATCGCGCTAATGTGCGGGGCCCACATTAGCGCGTGGGAAGGCTAAGTGGGGCGCTGCTGCAAAACCAAACAACAGAGCCGTAGTACAACAGTGAAGACACCGACCAATGGTGCAGGGGCCAGGGGTTCAAACCCCCATTGCACTCAACAAAAAAGACCAGCTGAGGCATCAACGTTTATGGGCAAAAGTGGTTTAGGAGGCATATTAATTTTGGGCGGCAGAAGGCGGCGCACTGTTATTTTTATTACGGCATGAGGCGGCGCACTGTTTAGTGTGGGCGGCAGATGGCGGCGCATTGTTAAGTTTGGGCGGCAGAAGGCAGTGCGCTGATAAATGTGGGCAACAGAAGGCGGCGAGCCGGTGGGCAGAAGGCGGCGCGCGCTGATGTGTGAGGGGGCAGTCCAATAGTGGGAGGGATAAGTGGCGCGCTGATGTGCAAATAACAGGAACAGAGCCATAGCACAATGGTTAAGACACTGACCACTCGTGCAGGGATCATGGGTTCAATTCCCCACAGTGCCCATTGAAGACAGCTGGCTGAGGCATTATTTTAGGGGCATTTCCATGTTGTGCGGCATAAGGCGGCACGCTGTTAATTTAGTGCGCCACAAGATGGCGCGCTGATGGCTACAAGGCTGCGCGCAGATGCACAAACACAGGAACAGAGCCACAGCACAATGGTTAAGACACTGACCAATGGTGCAGGGGCCAGGGGTTCAACCTCTCACAGTGCCCAGTGAACAAGTCTGGCTGGGGCAGTATGTATCATGGTGAGGAGTGCTGTAGGAGGCCTTCCATTTATATTTTATTTCCCACCACTAGTAAACCCGCTCTCACAGTGTGTTAACATACGGATGCCCGTAAGGCACATGTTACAGTGCACTGTCTGCCAAGGCACCCTAGAATGTCCCCTATAGGGCACCATGTATGTTGCGACACAGGATAATGTATAGTGCACCCTATATGGATGGCAACCATAAGGTGGCCTATAGGGCGCCCTATAAAGCACCCTCAGAGGCACCTAATGGGTATAGTAAGCTGTGTGTGGTTTTGCCGGCATAGACATATGTACAGTAAATAAAAATAAAGCTGTGGACAGCCCTATCAATGGGCCCCACTGTGGGTTTGAACCCATGACCTCTGGCTGTATAGGGAGTGACATAACCATTGGGCTACAGCTCTATAGCAGACAGCAAGCCCCTGGCTGGCTGCAGAGAGCCTGCACGTCACTCCACAGACAGTCTGCTGTTGTAGACAGGATAGGGTTAGGCCACCCGTACCCATGATGCACTGCACATGCAAATCAGCTGTCCACAGATGCACACAAGATGGGGAATGCACCCCAACAGCTACCCGGCCTGGTAGGGGGAATTGTCCATGTGCACCCACACAGCACCTCGGCCTGGTAGGGGGTCCTGAGCGGGTGGACTACCAGCAAAGAGTAGCTACACACCGTCACATTGTGCGGGTACTGTGCTCACCCTGAGGGTGTGATGTGGCGCCCAGGACCAGGTCCACAACACCAGGCATGGCTGGATGAGGCCATGACAGAGCGCCACAACAGTACTAACCTGTGAGATAGGAAGGTGCTGTCTCAGTTAGTGGAAACCCCCATGGACCCCCTAGGTGGTCAAAGTTACCCCTCCTCCCCTCCGAGGGTGGCAAACAGTGCCCCCCACCAACAGATCCCCACCCTGCACCAATGGTAGTAGTAGTGGATCATCAAACCCCAGTCCTGCTGGGAAATAGACACCCTACAGGGCAGTCCAAGCAGCTCCACACACATCCATAACACAATATCAGACAGACTTTAGGCCTGGATATCCAAAGATACACCCCAGCACTATCTGACATTCACCTGCAGCAAACCATCAGCCACTGCACCCTGCAAGGCACTCCATCAAGACACATACCAGCTATGAACAGTCTGCTGGCTAGCCCTGATGGAAATGCAAAACTGGGGTGGCAGCACACACAAGCAGAGAGTTCTGTGAGGAGGCCCCAACAGGAAACCCATATATATCACAAGAGAGAAACACAATATAGCACTATGGGGGTGCCTAGCCATGCTGTCATCACTGCACACTCAGGGTGAGAGTGCTCCCCCAGCAGCACATACAGAGGTCACCCTGTCTGTGTAGGTGGTGGCCTGGCACTACAATGTCACAGCCAGTGCCCTATGCCCTGTGCAGATGCATCCTGGCCAGCCCACCTTGTCTGACCTATACCCATGGTACCTTGCTGCTCATTATGCATATTGGCAGGCCAATACTGGCAGTAGTGCTGGCAGTGTGGGTTGGGGAAGGTGTTTGCAGCCAACACACACTGTATATAGACAGACACACACTCCCACACCTATGCCAGCATTGTGCTACTATTGAGGGGGTGATTAGCCTTGGCCATCACACCGGTCCTGGGCACGGCACAGGCATGGATATGGTACGCAGTACTGCTGGGGGTCACTCCCCAGGGTGGTGAACACTGTCAGAGGCCAGGCCTGGAGCACGCACCGCAGACACCAAACAGATTGTTCGGATGGGGTCAACTAGCAGTATGTGCGTAACGTAGGGATATCTATCAGCCTGTACTCTTAGCAAACGTTTCAGAGCTGTGTACCTCAGGTGTAGGGTGACATTGCTAAGGTATGCAGGTGCTGGTATTGGGAGATGCACGCAGGGTCCAATGTTCTGCCTCTACAGGAGACATTGGCCAATGGGGCCTGTGGGTGTGGGTGTGGGTGTGTCTGCCCCTGTTAGCTGCTGCTTTACGGCAGCGCTTCCCCATTCCAGTCCAGTTTTGCATCACACTGTTCGGGTCTTCCTGCTGTCCCTCATGAATATGCATGAGCTACATCTACATGCCGTGGGGGTGGTGCATAGATATACAGCACAGGCATTTGTATGAGTGGCAGCATGGAACCTGACTGGTGTGTGGCCCACCAGGACTGCATTTGGGGGATTCTGCTGTAGGTTCTGCCCCTGTTCATGGTGTCTGTGCTCAGTGGGGTAAAAGATAGATGTATTACCATTGCATATGTCCTCGTCACGAAGGGTGTGTCCTTACTGTCACTGTTTATTTGTGGGGAAAATATGTGAGCAGGATTGCTGGTAGCCCCAGCTGGTCTTTGAACCTGTGACCTTCTGTTTTCGCATGCACTGTCTGTGTGCACTGCACCACCTTGTAGCCACAGATTGGCTGAATTCCCTGGATAGTCCATGACTGTGGATCCGGCAGGGCCTGTCTGTTGCTGTGGACTGTGCCAGCCTGCACATGGCTAGGCCTCTGTCTTCTGTCGCTAGCAGCCACTGCCCCCTGCACCACATGTACTCTTCTGCCAACATGCTGGCATGAGCTTCTCCCATAAAAAGCAGGTGACCTGATTGGAATGTGGCAGTACGGGACTGCATTTGGGGTACTTGGCTGTGGGTAATGCCCATTGTTGTGGTGTGTGTGCGTTGTTGGGTAAAATATGGGTGTTTTCCCCATGCTTATGTCCCCTGCAATACAGGGGTGTCTGCGCTATCTGTGTTTAGTGGTGGGTAAAATATAGGGACTGGGCTGGCAAGTGTCCCAGCTGGGCTTTGAACCTCTGACTCTCTGGTCCTATAGGTACTGACTCTGTCTGCTGCACCACACTATGGCCACGTAGGCAGTGCAGCCCCTGGAGGTAGTAAGCCTGGCAGGATGGAGTCACAAACCCTGCTCTATGCAAATTTACTGTGGGCATATGCACCCTGTCTGGTGACAAACGTGCACATAAACCACGGAAATGACCACGGGAAATGGGGGACAAAATATCACCACGCTGGGCAACAGTGATATTAATGGGCAACCATAGCAAACACTCCCAGGAAAGCTCCACAAAAGGAAATGTTTTTTGGAAGAGTCTCCGCTCCGTAAACCCTTCCAAAATTCATTTCTTTTTTCTGGAGCTTTGCTGGGTGTGTTTTCTGTATTTTCCCATCACTATAACTGTTCCCCAGCTGAATTACTATTTTTAATAGTTCTGTTGTTGTCATTTTCTATTTTTATTTGCACTTTTGTGCTGTGCACATGTATCACACTGCTCACGTTTTGCTGGTTTCCCCGGTTTTCCTGTACATTGCTGACGGAAATGGTTTCTCTTCCCTTTAAATGCTTTCTACCGCGAATGTTTCACTGGCGGTATTTTTTCCTTGTAAATTCGGGCACGCTCCTGTGCGGGGAGTCTCTCCCCTCCCACATTCCACCCATTGACCCCGTCTCTCCGCCCCTCGGGGGCCTTCCTCCGCCCTCATTTCTCCTTTCCACGCCTCTATCGCACATGAGCGCCCCGCAAACGTGCGTGTTTTTGGCGCACGCGTGCAGGACCCGTTAATGTGCCACGCACGCATACGGGGCGCTTAAGAGCACTTAAATGCATCATTTTAGGGCGCTCAGGTGCGCCCCGCACAAGTGCCCCGTTTAGTAAACATACCCCTTAGTGTCGGGGGATTCCAGGGGCAGAGTGTGGGCAGTGATATAGCTGGTCAGCAGCGATATTTAGCCTCTAGCTATCCTAAACCAATTAAAGTTAGGCAGAAAAAAGGTTGAAAAGGATTCACTTGGAACTACTCTTTACACGCTACCTTTCTACTAAATTTCTGGTTACTGGTTTCTACAGTGTATAAATAAAAGCTATTGAGAGTCGACTTTCAAAACGGCTGATATTCATATGCCTCAGCAATCAGCCATAGTATTTAAATATCAGCGGAATATTCAGTGGCAATATCCAGATAGGAGCTGAATAGCCAGGCTAAGTGAGCCTAAGCAGATTAATGGTGTTTTCATCCAGTTAGTGGTGATTTTTAGCCATCAATTATCTGACTTGCAAATTAGGACAGCCTTTCAAGTGGACTAAGTCACCCTCCAGTGTCTCGGAAGAAAAGGCCTGGCCATCGACTTCCGGTCATATCTTGCCAAGAAAACCCAGGGGCTGCTGGGTCACCAGGAGTCAGCATTGACTTGACGGCACTTAAAAAAAAAAGTTGGCCAGATAGGTAGTTACCAAAAATAAAGGCACTCTTTATCTGGTTAGCGCCGACACCTCACTCACCTCGCCTACACACTGCCCCCATACTAATCGGATAGTAGGGTGGTCTGTGGGGATATTCCGCAGCATCCAGAAAGTGTCACTGAATATTGCAGTCAGTGTCAGTACTTGGCTGGTTTCCTGGTGGCTGGCTGGATAAGGGCATTGAATATCAAGCCCTTCAGTTTTCTAGCAAGTAAATAATCTGCTTTTAGACAATCAAGTAGCTAACAATCCAAACCAATTATAAGACATAACAATAAGAGGGAATTAAACAATTGCAAGTTACAAAGCAGAACATTTTTGTTGGCTTGTTTCCCTATTAACTGCCTGCAATGCAATGTGTGCCGTTGAGTCAAGGCAGACTCCTGATGATGCAGCAGCCGCTGGGTTTTCCTTTCTTCTGAGGCAATGGAGGATAAAATGACTTTCCCATGGCCGCAAGGAGTGCCAATCGGAATCAAATGCTGATCACCTGACCACCAGACCATTGCTCTACCACTATGCTACTCCTCCACTCCCTAAATGACCTACTTAAAAGGACGGTACTTTTTAACAAGAGAGTATCTTGCAGTTCTCACCAACCATGATGAACGGAAATAACTTTTAGGTGAAATGAATATAGTCTCCTAGATTTTGCCTATTCTGTGATGACCATAAATGAAAAATTGGTACAAAGGAAACATTTTTCACTTGCCAGAAAAAAAGTTAACAGCCTTTGCTCATAGTATATGAACCAACTGCTAGATCCATAAGCCAAACCTTTTAACAACAAAATGCAGTATACGTCATGCAAAGGCATTTCAACAAAAGGGTTTCTAGAGCTGTATCAGGGTAGCCCTATTGTACAATAACTAATGTGTCTCCAAAGATGAAGCATTTTAAGGTTACCCATTCTACAGATGGAGAGCTTACTATTCCCTGATCCTATCTAACAGGGAATAAGATACTCTAGACTTTTGCTCACTGTTGAAACTTGCTAAGAAGATAAGATGGCCTAATATTCAGCTGGGCTGGAGGCCTATCAGTATGATATATTAAACAAGAATTAAGGGCTCTCTGCCACTGAAATAGCATGTGAATAAATATTTTCAAAAAGAAGGGATTTTTTTGAATTTATCTCCCAACTTTCCCAGAAGCAGCTCAAGGTATGTTGCATTCATGTAAGTAGGTATTCATGGAAGGGAGGCACACTGGTCAAGCACTCGTACCTCTCAAGAGAACTGTGTTCCCTAAGGCAAGATAAATGGCATTCCTTTAAAGCCAATCTGTAATCCAATCAGTGCCTGAGAGTGAGAGAGCGCCTCATCTCCAAAGGACTGCAAAGAGTTTAGCAGTAATTGTCTTACGCTTTATGATAGGCAAACAGAATCTTCACACTATCAAGGACCAGAGCAACATTAGAAGCAATTTAGACCAACTGGAAAGCACATGCTCTTGAAGACGACATAAATTACATGTTCTATAAGAAAATACTATGAAAACTTCTTAGAATTTGCAAATTATGTTGCAGCAGTCTGTTAGAATTTCAATGCATCCAGTCCTCATAGTCATAGGTAGAGGCTCCTGACATTCCCTACTACGGTCTGATGTTATTATTAATAACACATATTAATGGTGAATTAAAGCATGTTAATGTTTGGATACCTTAGTAACTAGCCCCTTCAATATTTCCTGTTTTAGAGTAAGGATTATGGCAATTAAGATTTAATGCGAAGAAGTGCAGAGTCATGCACTTGGGAAGCAGAAATCCAAGGGAAATGTACGCGATAGGGGGTGAGAGATTGGTGTGTACGGATCAGGAGAAAGACCTTGGAGTGATTATTTCTGAAGATCTCAAGGTGGCAAAACAGTGCGATAAGGCGGTGGCAAAAGCCAGGAGGATGTTGGGCCGCATACGAAGAGGAACTACCAGCAGAAAGGAAAAGGTACTTATGCCATTGTACAAGTCACTGGTGAGGCCTCACTTGGAATACTGTGTTCAGTTTTGGAGACCATATCTTGCAAAGGATGTAAAAAGACTGGAAACTGTTCAGAGGAAGGCGACCAAAATGATTTGGAGCCTGCATCAGAAGCCTTAGGAGAAGAGACTTGAATACCTAAACATGTACACTTTGAAGGAGAGGAGGGACAGGGGAGATATGATTCAGACCTTTAAATACTTAAAGAGAAATAATGAACAAACAAACCCTCTTCCAAAGACGGGGAAGCTGTAAAACTAGAGGGCATAACATGAAGCTGCAAGGTGGTAAATTGAAAGGCAATGTCAGGAAATACTTTTTCACTGAAAGGGTGGTGGATGCTTGGAATGCCCTCCCGATGGAAGTGGTGGAGGCAAATACGGTGACGGAGTTCAAAAGGACATGGGACAGACACAGTGGATCACTTTACAGCAAGAAGAAAATATCAAAATAATCTGAACCATCTAATTCCTTAACAAATTAGGGTGTACTACAAGGAGTGGTGGGATCACCCCTAAACAAAGACATGGGGAAGGGGGGGGCCTGCACAGAGCAGCAGGTGTACCTACTCTGGACATCTTACTGGGCAGACAGAGCGGCAGGTGTACCTATTCTTGACATCGTACTGGGCAGACTAGATGGATCATACTGGTCTTTATCTGCCGTCATTTACTATGTTACTATGTTACTATGTTTATAAAACCATTAGGTTTCTAGCAAGTTCAGTAATGTAGTCCACAGGAAGAAGAAAGTAGCCTGAGCGTTGGGTGCTGGAGTCTTGAAACTCACAGGCAAATATTCAGCTCGGGGCAATCAGCGGTTACTTGAAACATCAGCCGCTGTGTGAAAAATATACTGGATATTCAAGGACAGTACCTGGACAGCAGCTGCCGCTGAACATCCATTTTTTGCCATTAGTTACCAGTGGCTATTTAGATAGCTGCAATATTCAGCGACTATAATCAATCTGCATAAACTTATGATGGCTTCTTACCTGCCCTACATTTTACGGATATTCATCCAGATAGTGAGGCTAACAATTGCCGCTATTCACCTAATTTCTGTCTCCTCCTTGGCTCTGCCCATAGACTGCCCCAACGACACTATCTAACTGGTGCCATGGTGCTAACAGGAAATATTCTGTGGCGGTAAGAGGAAATATTAGCTAAATATTGGGCTCAGTGGGACTTGGTCAATTAGCTAAGTCCTTTTGAAAATCGGACCCTCAAGTATTTATTTAATAGAATCCTAAAGTTGAGGATGGAGTAGACATGAGAGTTTCCCATGAAGTAGAAGACAGGTCTCATGCTAGGTATTTCCTAAGGAAGGTGTCACTAACTTTACCGTATTAGCGATTAGGCATAAACTCTAACCATTCCCTGCCCGTCCCATACTCCCTAATAGGAATTTCTGTGTCAGACGTTAAATGCAGCAGTCAAAATGTGTTGTTGGCAAGGTATCATAACAGCTTTTCAGGTTCAATGTTAATGCATGTTAAAGCCCACATTAGGAAACAGGCCCCTTAAAAAAGCACTGCAGGCCACAATATTTGTATTGTGGAAATTATGTTAAAGGGTTTGGTTGTCTTGAGCATAAGAAATGGCATACTGGGTCAGACCAAGGTCCATCAAGCCCAGTATCCTGTTTCCAACAGTGGCCAATCCAGGTCACACGTACCTGGCAGGTTCCCAAAAAGGCACAAAAATTCCACAATGCTCATCCCGGAGTAAGCAGAGGATTTCCCGGATCCTCTTTAATAAAGGTTTATGGACCTTTCCTCCAGGAACGTTTCCAAACCTTTTTTAAACCCAGCGATACTAACAGCTTTTATTATATCCTCCGGTAACAAATTCCAGAGTTTGATTACATGTTGAGCAAAAAAATATTTTCTTTTATTAGTCTTAAATAGTTTACCCTGTAGCTTCATTGCACGTCTCCTAGTCTTTCTTTATATTGATGGCCTAAACAATCAATCTACGTTTACCCATTCCACTCCATTCATTAATTTATAGACCTCTATCATATCTTCCCTCAGTTATCTCTTTTCAAGGTTGAAGAGCTCTAACCTTTTTAGCCTCTCCTCATAGGGGTATCCTTCCAGTCCCTTTACCATTTTTGTCGCTCTTCTCTGTACCTTTTCTAATTACGCTATATCCTTTTTAAGATATGGCAACCAGAATTGCACACAATATGCAAGATGTGGTCATACCTGGAACGATACAGAGGCATTATAATATCCTTGATTTTATTCTTCATTCCTTTCCTTATGAGTCTTATGATTCCTATCATTCTATTTGCTTTCTTGGCCGCTGCTGCACACTGGGTGGAGGGTTTCAACATATTATCCATGATGACGCCTAAATCTTTTTCCTGGATGGTGGTTTCTATTGTGCTACTTTGCATTTTGTAACCAGTTTGGGATGATCTTTCCTAGGTGCATAACTTTGCACTTGTCCACATTAAATTTCATCTGATATTTGGACATCCAGTCTTTCAATTTTTCAATGTCCTCTTTCAATTTTTCAAAATCCTCTTCTATTTAACAACTTTGAATACATTTGTGTCATCTGCAAGTTTGATCTCCTCACTCATTATTCCCATTTCCAGGTCATTTATGAATATGTTAAAAAGCAGCGGGCCCAGCACAAATCCCTGGGTTACTCAACTATTCACCTTTCTCCACTAAGAAAATTGGCCATTTAGCCCTACTCTCTGTTGAATATATTAAAAAGCAGCAGGCCCAGCACAGATCCCTGGGGTACTCCACTATTCACCTTTCTGAATGCAGAGATTGTTTTATGAATCTGAGCAATTATATTCCTTAGGACACAGAAGTGAAACTTACTTGATGAATGGAAACGAGCACCCATGCTCCCCCTTCAGAGTGAGCGCAGAAAGGGGAGGGGGGAGGGGTGTGATTGCACATATGGGAAGTCTCCTATTACTGCTTTATTTTCCAGAGAGCACTCCCGCAAAATCAAGCCGCTTCTATGGAGGAAATAAATGGTTAAGACACTGATGACAGAGAAAAACTAATGTCAGTTCTTTGAGTTGTTCAAGGCAACACTAATCAACTTTGTTTGCTTCGAAGATGGATGGAAACTCCCAAAGATTTTTATTTCAATAGGTTAACCCGTCTGTTCCAGAAGAACCTTCACCTGTTCTTTCATAGGTGGATGCCCTCTCTGCTCCGCAGCTTTTCCAAATCATCTTATGGTGTGGGAAGCTGAAATACTCTCAATGACACCATCTATGAAACGTGGTGGTAAATATTACTGCAGTAAAATGCATTATTTTACTGCAGCTTAATAACTACCTCTCCAAACTTGATAGCATGCTTTGCAAAGGTCATAGAAGGGATTAAAGAGAGCCACAAAGAGGAAGGGGCCACAATACTTTCTCCCACCAGGGACAGTGAACATAGTAATGCACAAGATAAAGATGTAACTGACTTTATCCATTGTTAGATAGCCTTGCTTTTGACTGATGTCTACAGGTGGTCAATGGCAATGACATGTCAGAGATAATTGGTTCTGACACAATTTTTTACTTAATAGAAATTCAGATTCCCAAGGAAATATCTTTTGCGAGAATGATTCTAAATATATGTATATTTTGGAAGAGGGGGGATATGACAGAGAAATTTCAATGCCACCAAAAGTATAGACACGTCTTTCACTTGGACAAATGTTCTAGAATGAAGGTTATTGGAGGAGGGTGAAAGTGGATAGACGGGAATAATTAGGGGCATATTCAGTTTGATTGATGTGGTTAGCAGACGTACTAATCACTATGAGTGGGATATTCAGCAGCATATGGCTATTTTGTGCTGCTAAAAATTTCTCCTAATGGCTCTGTACACTCCGATGCTAAGAAGCTGATTCTGTACTGGCCATCCAGCTCCTTGTGTGGCCGATCAGAATCGGGGTGTACAGAGGTAGACCCGATTCTGATCCCGCAGGGGCTAGACATACCCGCAGGATCAAAATTGGGTCTATGGCCTGGACATGCAGGCTGGGTCCTGATTCTGAGCTGCTGCACATCCTGCCACATACCCAGCTAACTCTGCCAGGCCACTGAATGGAGCTGCAGTGCCATGGTGTCTCATTGCCACGGCACCACGGCTCCGTTCAGGGGCCGTGTTCCCTGGCCACAATCAAGTTGCTGCTTTCCCCACAGCCTGACCCACGATCCAGCCTCCCATGGCCAGGGTCGGGCTACAGGGATCCCTCTGTGCCCCTTACCTCTTTGCCGCCCCCCCTCGGTTCCTGCATCACTCATCTAAGTGGAGTGGAGGAGTGGCCTAGTGGTTGGGGCAAGGTACTTCAGGCCGGAAGATTGGGGGTTCAAATCCCACTAGAGGACAGCAACCTTGGGCCGGAAGGACTGGGGTTTCTAGTCCCACAGGTGCTGCTTGTGGTCTTGGGCAAGCCACTTAACCCTCCACAGCCCATGTTCCCTGTAAAATAGTTATCTCCAAGTTATAATGCCCTGTTCAATGTAATTTCAGTTTGTTCAATGTAAACCGCACTGGTGCAGAATAGCGCGGTATATAAGAGAATGTAAATAAATAAATAAATAAAGTTGCCGACCCTGGATGTATGAATATCAGCCATTGGCCCTGTACATCTGGGGTCAGTCCCCGCCCACTGCCCATCCTCAGTCCTCCTGCACTTCTTGCGAGGAGCTCTGTTGCAGACAGGGTGATCTGGGCATTTAATGGGTCTGGACATCCCAAGCGAACATTCAGACTCACTAAACATGGTTCAGAATGAACCCCTAACTGTTTAGCACTGAGGCATACCAGGGGTGGTGTTTACAATAACCAGCCAGCAATGCTAGAGGATTCTTAAGTGCGGGTGTGTGCATTGCTGTTGGAAATATTTGAAGCAGTCAGAGCAGCTATGACTATGGTTGAGGTTTCAATGGTTTGGCGAGTATTTGGTTGGGAAGCGGCCAGTGTTGTGTCTGATTTAAAGCACGGAAAGTGTGTACGTGTTAATTCGGGTGTTTGGTTGGATTTTTTAAATTGTTTTTTTCTCTTGCATGCCTAGCAGGGTGGTTGAATGTGTTGGATATTAATCTCAAGCCTTTTCTGTCCCACAGCATTTGCCTTTTCTGTTGAGAAATTGATTCTGTTAGCAAGTTTTCCCCTGAAGAAGCTGAAGGTGAAACACTCCTGATGGCATCTTGAAGTGGCACTAGGATGTTGCTGCTGGTGCAGCTAATTTCTGTAGATGAATGCAGATAAGTGCAGAGTAGCATTGATAAATGTGGCATATTCTGCATTTCATTTGGAAAGAACCTCTTTGCATGCTCTGAGAAAGTGAAGGTTTGCTGTGAAGTAGCAATCAGAAAATAGTTTAAAAAATATTTAAAAAATGATTATTAAATCTATTAAAGTGATTTAAGATTTGGCATATGGGACGTTTTTCAGGATCCATAATGGTGAAGTCTGTGCACTTAAGGCTTGATACATTCTGCCTTATCTTGGTATTGTAGGCAGCAACTCTGGTAAGCCGTTTTGGTGTTTTTGAGTTATTGAGATCCTTTTCTCCCTTGCGTAAGTGAAATGATCAGATGGACATTATGGGATTCCACATCCAGTTACCCTTAATGTTGTTTTGGTGGAATGATGTTTTCATTTTTTGGTTAGCTTTCCAGGCAAAAATTAGGCCATCCTTTGCTCCGCTTTATTTTTACTGCTTTGACATAACTGGGTAGCGGCTCAATATCACCACTGCCTAGTTATGGCTAGCTCCTGCCCCCAGAACATCCCCGGAATACCCTAATGCTAATGGCTGGCAACGAAACATGCAGCGGTGGTACCCAGGGAAAATGCCACTGAATATCACAGATAAAAGGTAGTTATTCACCTGTAGCAAGTGTTCTCCATGGAATAAGTCTTCACGTATGGGTGATGTCTCTGAAACAGCCCATGCGGGAACGCTCTCCAGCTTCTATTGGAAGCGTTTGTGAGGCTGCACCGTGCTTATGTGTCTGCCTTCCTGCCTGCTGCCAAGGCGCCATCTTCTCCAGTCCGATAACAAAGCTGTAGCAGAATACAACTCCTCAAGGAGGTGGGAGGGTTATGAGGACTTATTCCTGCTGTCCACGGAGAACATTTGCTACAGGTGTCAAGCAGGTAGTAAGTTCTCATGTATGAGACTCCTAAGCTACAGAGTACTGAAAACCAAGGAGGCCGCCACGAACCCAACTGGGGCAAAATTTAACTAATAACTGCAGAATCATCTATGTACAGAAGTGGTAGTTCATGAAAGAATTCACCTGATGCAGCTTCTTCAACACTTTTTTTTTTGTAGCCTGGACGGACAGTAGTGTCTTGGGGGATGGAGTTTGATTCTAATCCCCAAACAAATGCTGGTGTACCGATTGGTCGAAGTTACTGCCATGTTGGGAATCCCTATCGTGATAGTAGTGAGATGTGAATGTCTGGACAGAAGATCACGTTGCAGCCTCACAGATCTCTTCCATGGAGACTGAGCACAAATTGGCACTGACGCAGCCATAGCTCTGTTGTTGTGAACTGCAACATGACCATCAAGGCTCAGGTCAGCCAGGTCTTAAGCAAAAGAGATATAGTCTGCCTGCCAAACTGAAAAAGTGTGTTTGAAAACAGCAGCCCCTAGCTTTCTGGGGTCAAAAGAAACAAACAGCTGGATGGACTTATGGTGGGTCTTCGTCTACTCTAAGTAGAAAGCTAAGGCTCATTTACAGTCCAGAATGTGCAACGCCGCTTCGCCTCTGTGGGCACGAGGCCTCAGGAAATTTGTCAGAATGACTGACTGATTAAGATGGAAAGTGGACACCACCTTTAAAAGGAATTGAGGATGAGTGTGCAGGACCATTCTATTATTATGGAACCTGGTACACGGCAGATGAGCCACTAGAACATAAAGCTCACTTACCTGGTGTGCTGACATAACTGCCGCCAGAAACAAGACCTTCCAGGTCAAGAACTGTATAGGGCAGGAATCGAGTTGCTCAAAGGGAGCCAACATGAGCTGCGCCAGAACCACACTAAGGTCCTAAGCCGCCGCTGGGGACTTGAAGGGAGGCTTTGAGAGAAGCAAACTCCGCATGAAGCAAGCCATCATTGGCTGAGCCGAGATCGACCTTCCTTCTATTCTACCATGGGTGAACCATGATAGAGCTGGACTTGAGATTCAACTCCAAGAAGTGTAGGAGGTACTCGAGTAGTCTGTCAGTGGAGCAATTAAAAGGATCCAGTGCCTATTCTGCACATCAGATCACAAATCTCTTCCATTTGAGTGCATAAGACCTTCTCGTCGAGGACCTCCTAGAGGCCAACAGAACATCTGTTGCTCAATCGGGCAGAATAAGTTCCAAGAGCACTAGCCTCTCAACATCTATGCAGTTAGGGTCAAGAACCAGACATTGGGATGTAGCATCCTCCCATCTTCCGGTGACATAAGGTCTGGGGCAGAGTCCAGCCGCAGAGGTTCCCACTGGGAGAGCTGAAGCAGAAGGGGAAAGCATGTCTGTCTGGGCCAAAACTGCATGATGGGTATCATCATACCTTGTCTGTCTGGAGTTTCAGCAGAGTCTTTGCTATGACAGGTATGCAGGAGGAAAGCATCCGGTGCTGCCTGCTGCATGAGGTCACTCTGGAGAAGAACTGATCCACTTGGGCATTTTGTTGGGTGGCGAACAGGTCTATCGAGGGGGTACCCTACCTCTGATAGATATAGGCTGCCATGCCCCTGTCCAGTGTCCATTTGTGTGTCTGGAGGACACAATTCAGCTGTGACTGTGAAGGCCATCCAGGAACGCTCCCAACCTAGTTTGGAGGAGTCTGCTGTCAATATTTTCTGAGGTGACATCTTCTGAAATGTGAGACCCTTGAGCAGTTCTGATGACCCAACCACCAGTTCAGGAACTGGATGAGAGAGCTGGTGACAGCCACCCAATCCCAAAGGTGGCCAGTGGCCTGGTTCCACTGTCCTCAGTGTCCATTGAGCCTATCTCATCGAAAGACGTGTGTAGTAGAGGCCATGTGACCCAGCATAGTCAGTATCCCATGAGCCATTGTCTAATGACTCCACTGGGTATCTCAGACCAAGGCCATCAATCTCTTGAGCTGGTCTAGCAGAAGGAAGACCTTCGCTTGTTGAGGAGAACCCCTATGATCAGGGTACATAGAGATACTATCTTGAATTTTTCTTGAACCAAGAAGATGTTGAGGTTTCTGAGATCCTGGATGGGCTGAAACCTTCCTGTCTTTTTGTGGACTAGAAACTACCTGGAGTAAAATCCCCATCTAATCTACTCCTGCAGCATGGGCTCGATGATAAGATCAGTCAGAAGGGTGGAGATTTCTCCCTGGAAGAGGTTTAGATGCAGAGGGTCGAGGGGATACACCCTTGGGGGGTATTGTGGTGGCAGCTTGGAGAAGTGCAACATTTAGCCACTTTGGTCTATTTTTAGCACTCATGAGTCCGAAGTTACAAGGGGCCACCTGTGGGCAAAAAGAGTGTGTTTTCTCCCACCAGAGGGTTCCCCTCTGTGGACACTGGAAGATTGTCTATGCTCCGGAGGAACCAGTCAAAACCCTGCACTCAACTTTGGTTGCAGGACAGGCTGGGACTTTTGAGGCTTTTCTTGGTGTTGTGGGTGAGGAGCCTGCATTTTTTCTGAGAGGTTTGAGGACCAGGAAAGAACCTGCACCTACATGATAGTATGTCTTCTTCTGGCCTCCACTTTGATACCTCCTGCGATAGGCAGCTGGTTGGGCTATGCGTCTCAAAAGTCTGGTGAGGGTGATGTGTTTCATCTCTATGATGCTCGTCTTCTCCTTCACCTACTCATAAGAACATAAGAACATACTGAGTCAGACCAAGAACCATCAAGCCCAGTATCCTGTTTCCAATAGTGGCCAATCCAGGTCACAAATATCTGGCAGGTTCCTAAAAATTCACACAGGTCCCACAATGCTTGTCCAAAGAGGTTCTCTCCCCAGCAGGGCACGTCCACCAGTGTATTTTGGACTGATTGTTCTAGGTCAGAAAACTGAAGCCAGGTGAGCCTGCAGACTCCAGTGCCCACTGCTGCTGTTCTGGACACCGTCTCAAAGGCATCATAGACTTCCCGGACCTGTAACTTCAAGAAGTCTTTGCCATAGACCACCAGGGCACCATAGCATTCCAATTTCTTCAGGGGAAGAAACTGGCATAAGTCAGCATGATCATGCATGATGTCCTTTAAGAACATGCCCATGTAGAGCTGGTAAGAGTGTACTCAAGCCCCGAGAGACTCGAGAGGGAGATGGCCCCTCTGGGACCCAGTATCTGATCTTTTCGATACCCTGACATTGATGCCTACAAAGGCAGAGCATGCATCTCGAGGATCAGCTGCACAGCGCTCAATGATGATGCTGTGGGCACTGAGGCACCAGTCAGCTGTTTTTACAGAAAATATGCAATGTGGGCTTTGAGTGCCCAAAGGAGGTGTTCCTCCATTGCTGCTGATTCCCAAGGCCTTGGAGCCTGAGCAGCTTTGGCCAATGTTTCCCTGGCATCCATGTGAGGTATCGGCATTGCCTCAGCTGTCGGGAGCTGGCCAGTACCCCTCTGAAACCCTGGAGGTTGAACGGTCTTCTCTTCGGGCACATTGATGAGCCACTCATGCCCATTACTCTTGATGTCCCGCTTGGAAGGGCTCTGATGCAGATGCACTTGGGCTTTCATCGGGTGCTCAGATGGATCCCTCTTCAACATCGATGGAGACAAGATCTAATCCTTTCTCGACTCCAGGTGGAGACCAACCAATGGCCAATGCTCTGAGGCACTGTGGGTGCTCGTCTCTGACTGAGCCCACGAGCTCATCGATGTTGATGCACTGTCAGCGGATTCCTGGGAGGCCATCAAGATTGATGGCAGTGCCAAAGGCACTGAATCAGACCTTTGGCCAAAGAAGGATTCTCTTTGTTTCTCTTGACTCCTGGGGCTTCTCATTGTCATCTGCAAGCACAGATGACAAGAAAAGGGCTGGTGATCAGGACCCAGGCACTGGAGGCACTAGTTGTGCCAGTAGGTGACAGAGATATTTATTTATTTATTTACATTCTCTTATATACCGCGCTATTCTGCATCAGTGCGGTTTACATTAAACAAACTGAAATTACATTCAACAGGACATTATAACTTGGAGATAACTATTTTACAGGGAACATAGTCCTGGCATACTTGGTGCACTTGTTGAACTTGCTGGCAAGTTTCTGGGACATGTCCAGGAAAATGGCCTTGACTAAATCAAATGGCTTGATGGTGACCATGGTCCTGGTTGGGCCACAGCGAGGAACAATTGAGAAAAAGAAACTTTACTGAAAAACGCCAGAACTGATAAAGGAACCATAATCGACAGAACCGATGCTACCAATGGCAGGCACTAACACGACACTTGTTCAGGAAGGCCCCCAAAGGGGGGAAAAACAGCATTTACCAATGCAGGACTGCGGGGCTTTGCAGAAAACGAAGACTGGAGAAGATGGCACCATGGCGGCAAGTGGAAAACAGACACACAGACATGGTACGGCTTCCAAGAAGCTTCCAGTAGAAGCTGGGGAGTGTTTCTGCAAGGGGTTCTGTCAGAGACATCACCTATACATGAGGACTTACTTGTCCATGGAGAAGGGGTTAACACAGTTAGTAGTTCTGCTAACCATGTTAACCCCTTTGAATATCGGGCCCTTGGAGGTTAAAATGAAACAGAGCATACAGAAAAACAAAAGGGGACCCTATGTTAACAGAACAAATCTTTTTGAGATGTCTGTGGATAACCATGGTTACTGGTATCTCACTATCTGAGATCTTTTCCAGTTTTTGGTTTAAATATCAATGTTTGGTACTCATTGTGGCTATTGCCTCAGGTACAAACCAAGATTTTAAGCCCCCTAGGGACAGGGAAATACTTACTGTACCTGTATGCAACTCACCTTGAACTATTAATGGAAAGGCATGAGCTACATACTGTACTACTAAATAAATAAAATGTTTGCAACTCAATCCTTTTTTTTAAGGACAAAAGTTCACATGTGGCTGGAAGCAAGACTGGATTATCATTGTTATAGATGCCTCAATAAGAACATTGGCTGGACATGCGAAGTGCAATATTTTTTAAGAAGAAATGCTTTCAAATTTAGAGGCAGAAGTAAAAAAAAAGAGGAATTATTTATTGCAAACTTCAAAATGTGTCTTTGGGAAGTTTGAACTTGAAACCAGTTCAAGCAAAAATACATGCAAGATCTTTTATGTGCACAACGACAGCAGTTTAACTAGCATTCAATAAAATTTTATTGAATTAAATGACTTCAGAATCAAATTTTTATGGTGAGGTTTATAAGACAAACTTATTAAATCTTTCCAACCAATGAGTATTGCAGTTCTCTGAACTCATTGCAGCTGGCACAAACAGAGTGCAGTAATACTGATTTACTAGCTGAGGTTCGTGAATCTTCAGGAAAAAGTCAACCATTAAATTACCAAGCCAGAGTCATGGTGGAAAGCCAGCCCATTGCTCATTCCAGAATCCTTAAGGAAAATGTCATCTAATACTTCTAAAGTACACCTCACTGTCTCTCCCAGTAATCAAGCCGCTTGGTAGAGATTGGTAATTAAGGCTTTGCGATATGGTGATGTGATCAGGTGACGTGCCATTGAACGAGGAGAAGAGCAGAAGAATGCAAGGGAGCAAACGAGCACTTCAATGCATGGAAAAATGCTTTGTGGTATGCTGTGAACTGACTTTGTCTCATCTCCTATCAATCTATCTTTGTACAAGAAAGAGAATGAAAGTGTTTGTGGAGCCTGGAAGCTGATTGTTTGGAAAGCCAAGCTGCAGAATTAAAGTAGACCAATGAGAAGGAGGATGGACTGATCTGGGCTTCTGTAAAGTCAATACTGGAATCTTCAGGGAGGAGATTGGAGGGGCAGCCTGCCAACTGATCAGGAGGAGAAGGAGAATTTGTGAGAGGATCTGATGGCCAACCAGGCAAATAATCATAAGAAGAAGTCAGATGCTGGGGAACCTGGATGACGAAGCGACCAGGTCAAGAAATGAGTTTGTATAGGTCTGTGCTTCACAGATGACTCTGCCAAGTTCTTCTGAACTTGCAACCCTGTTGAGCCCATTCTCATGCAGGTTCAGGAGCTCCTGAATCCACTGTAGGACTATGTCTTGCTGTCAAGTGGTGGAACACAGCAATAGCCTTCCAGCAGATACCCTAAAAGCAGTGGTTCTCAACTTACTCATCTGGGATCCCCAGGCCAGTCAGGTTTTCAGGATATCCACAATGAATATGCATGAGATAAATCTGCATGCACTGATAGTGGGCATGTTTTAAAGAAGTCACATAGTTGCAAACAACAGGCCCAGTTTTAATGGGCAATTTTAGAAAAAGGTTCCCATGTGAAAAGTCTTGCTAATCTTATAAAGGCAACATTTATTTAGCTGCATTTATATCCCGCTTTTCACCGGGTCAAAGCGGTTGGGGGATACATTTAACATGAGGGGATATGACACACATACACTAATACTTATAGGGAACATGAGCAATGGAGGGTTAAGTGGCTTGCCCAAGACCACAAGGAGCACCTGTGGGACTAGAAACCCCAGTCCTTCCGGCCCAAGGTTGCTGTCCTCTAGTGGGATTTGAACCACCTACCTTCTGGCCTGTGGTACCTTGCCCTAACCACTAGGCTACGCCTCCCTACATGTGTCTTTCTTCATAAAGTACATTCCCAGAATCAGCTCCAATAGCACACAAATTTACATCTGCTCAGAGATGCAAATGTGTTCATGTACGCAACGGGATAATAAAGTTATTTTCAGATATATGTGGCAATATCCATACTTAAAATAGATCTTACGTACAGTAATTAGGTAAGGGGTCAACGCAGGCACCATGTCGTGCAAGAGCATACATTGACTGTAGGGGGACAGTAGGTGTTACCAAGGGGGTGGTTTGGGCAGAGTGGGTGAAGGTCTAAAATGCATCTTAGATTATGAAATTCCTTAGTTTACACACATACTTCCATAATCTAGGCGCAGGCATCTACATCTGCCCTCAGGCAGGCATAATATCCACTCATGGAATGCAGCCGTGATTTTACAGGATTTACACTAGTGTCTTAATAAAGACAAGTAGCTGACTCCTTTTTATAAAATAGGTTTAAAATAGACCCTGCCCCCCCCCCCCCATTAACCTAGGCAATGTGTTATAAAATCATCCTCTCTGCATGCATTTTCATATTTTATAAAATGCTTGTAGGCTTTACAACTCTACCCCTGGGCTGCCTGCAGTATGTCCTCAGGCACACCTATGTGTAGTGTGCATATACGTGTGTGCCGTCTTGTTGGCATGCATGCGTATGTGCACACATTTGGCTGCAAATTTTTAGGAGTCACAAAAAACATGCATAATTATATTCAGGCATATGTCTTTATACATCACACAAACCATTCTATTAATCATAAGCCATTTTATCTGGATAAATGTATTTATTTATTTAACTGCATTTGGATCCCGCTTTTCACCAGGTCAAAGCAGTTTAAAATCATCATTTACCAGACCTGTGGGGGCGGAGCCTGCGAGGTCCCAGCATGGCGGCGTAAGAGTGTCTCTCCTGGCCCCAGTCAGTCAATCCTGATCTTCTCATCAAGTCTACTTTCCCAGATCGGCGCAAATTTGGAACGGTGGACTGTGAATATGTCTGGGGGCAAGCAGACCCGTTTGGATTTCTCCAATGCAGCGTCGTCCGGCACCAAAAGAACTAAGACAGACCCGCTATCCCCACAAAAGATGGCGTCCTCCCAAGACTCGGCGGAGGGGCTGCAGGAGATATTGAAGGAGATACGGGCAATCCGTAGTCGGGTGGATTCAAACGGAGAATCCCTTACCGAAATGCAATCGGATTTGAAAGAGCTAACTGCACAAATGCAATCGCTAATGCAAAGGGTTGTAAGTGTGGAAGCGGCAGTGGCGGCACACGAGGACCGCTTGACTCTACTTCCAAAAATCATTCGCAAGCTTGACGGGCTGGAAAAGAGCTTGGAGGACATGAATAATAGAGCCTGGCGTAACAATATACGTATTATTGGGATAGCAGAGGGGGCCGAAGGGGGCAACCCTATTCGTTTTCTGGAAACATTAATCCCGAAGTTATTGAAAATTGAATTTTCACGCCCTTTAGAGATTGAAAGGGCCCATCGGCTACCACCAACAGCTACCCAACGATCCAAGCATCCACGCCTGATGAGTTTGTGCGTGTTGAGGCACCAGCATGCCATTCAAATTCTGGCTGCAGCAAAAACTTGTTATCCACTACAATTTGAGGACCAGAAGGTCGCCTTTTACCCGGATTTCAGGAAACCTACCGTCGAGAAAAGGAAGCAGTTTCTCGCTTTGAGATCACAACTTCAGCGTTTACAGGCTAGGTATGGCCTATTCAACCCTACGCGATTCAAGGTGACTTTGAACAATGTAACTAAATCATTTGAAGATCCAGCGGCGCTTGCACTGTACATAGAGGATCAAGAGGCCTTACTGATGCAGGCAGGCTAAACTCGAGGCAGTCATGTTTTCTGGTCAACCGCCTAGAGGGGCTGTGGTCTTGCTATTTGGAATAACGGATCTGTGACATAACTTGTATCTCGAGTCAATCCCATTTGTTCAGCAATCCAATCTTATGGACTTACCTGTGAAGATGAAGTTTCAACAGGCTGGCTGAGCAGTCGAGAATTGGAGACAGGGCGGGGTGCAAGCCCCCGTTGTTTGGACCGGTGGGTCTAATTGCACAGTTTAAAAGTTCTTAGTCTACCAGGCTGTAGGAAATGCAATGTGACTCTTGTGGGGGGGAAAGTGAAGAAAACTCCGTGATCTGACCACAATACCACGGCTCTTTAGGTCTCTGGTCCTCAAGCAGCGAGAAACAGGCAGAGAGTAATACAGAACACAATCACACAAACAAGTTTTACTTTCTTTGAGCTCAGAGGGAAGACAATAAACGGGTCTATGAACATGCATAATTCCACGCTTATTGAATTCAAATTCCTCCTCCTAAAAAGCTCCTTTTATTAGAGAAAAAGAGGAAGTAACAGTCATTTATTATAACCATGAAATAACACAAGGTGTCGTCAAAGTACTTTTTACAGAGTAAGATCTGATTACAGTGTATTAGATGAAATTTATAATTACAAAGTTGCAAAAATTATGTTGTGTCAGCAGGGACTTCCAGTTGACTGTACAATGAACTTTATGCTTGCACAGTTAATAGCCTATATTTACTCTTTATGCTTGCGTTAACACTGTTCCATCTATTTTAAAGACGGTTACACAGAACTCATGATCATGACATCCTATTCTATTTAAGAGGAAGTAGGTGAAAAGTCAAACTTCTAAACACATTCTATATCAAGAAATTCATCCATCTTCAATTACATATTGGGGATTCTGGTATCCCTTTATCTGTCCATTCCTACAGAAAGTATTCCAGGGGCCAGGCTGCGCTAAGTTGGTTGATCTCGATGTCTCACCCTAGTTGTTCTATTATGTTTTGTTGGGGGGTAAGGAATGGTTCTCTGGGGAAGAGTATGGGATGCAATGTTGTGGGAAGCCTACCGCAGGCTGTGTATGGTGATTTCTCCTTAAGGTATAATGACTAATGGGTTGAAGATTTTATCCCTAAACGTGAAGGGTATCAAAACGCCAACAAAAAGGAAAAAGATATTAACATATTGCCGCCGCCAACAGGCAGATATAGTTCTCTTGCAGGAGACCCACCTTACTTTGCAGGAGACTAGAAAGTTGGAGGATAAGCAATACATTCTGGCAGGTTCCTCCCCGGCCGACCAAAAAAAGAATGGGGTGGCCACGCTTGTGCGTAAATCGCTGGGGGCAACGATCGTGAACACTAGTAACGATGCCTTTGGGAGGTGGTCCAAGTCTCTAATTGAAGTTGGGAATTTCAGGTTCTTAATTGTAAATGTTTATGGCCCCAATAGGGATGATCCCGACTTCTTTCACACCCTAAACAGTAACCTACAGATGGGTAGTGTGACCCCAATCATCATAGGTGGTGATTTCAATATGGTAAGGGAGCCTTTGTTGGACCGCAACCCAGGGAGAGCTGATAGGCCCTCTCGTGCGGGGACTGCCCTCACAGGCCTTATGGAGGACTGTGGACTATTAGACATATGGAGGCTGTTCCATCCGGTTGACAAAGATTTCACCTTTTTTTCTCCAGTTCATAACTCCCTCTCTCGGATTGATTACTTTTTAATTTCTAGATCCCTGGTTTCAAGCAGCTGTGAAGCGGATATTTTAGGTATGTCTGTATCTGACCATGCAGCCGTTATGGTTAAAATTGTTGTGCAAGAGGTAGATAGGCCTCGCCCGCCTTGGTCATTCAATAGAGCGTGGCTAGTGGAGCCTGCTTTTCAGGATGAATTAAGGGATGCCATTAGGTCCTATTTTAGTGTCAACAAATTGGGCGATACTGCTTGTTGGGCCTGGTGGGAGGCATTTAAAGCCACACTTGGGGCAACTATCACCAACTATCAGATTAAGGAAAATAAAGGGAGGAAGGTGCAGCTATTGGCTTTAGACAATCAGATTAAAGCTGGGGAAAGGCTATGGATTAGGCACCCTAATCCTGGCATTTTACTCAGGCTACAAAGATTAAGATTTCAATATAACGAGATATTGAGCTCGGAGGTCGAGCAATTGATGTTGAAACAATCTGCCAGGTATCATGTGGAACAAAACAAAGCTAGCAAGCTCCTAGCAAGTGCTCTGAGAGGGAAGCGAGTAAGTAGTAATTAGATTCACCACTCAGGGGGGAGTAAGTAGTAATTAGATTAACCGGAGTGTCCGGAGTGGAGAAGGAGGGCCCGGTCGGACACTCCGGTTAATCTAATTACTACTTACTCCCCCCTGAGTGGTGAATTACAAAAAATTTTACGTAAACATGGTACTGTTTTAAACACCATTCCAGGGTTGGAGAATAGTAAGATCCGTTGTGTATGGCAGAGAGCACCAAACCTGAAGGATATGTTGAGCCCGGCTCGAGTACCAAGCAGTATGCAGGAGACACAGAATCATGGCCCAATAGGGCATTTCCCGTGCGGTACGTGTGACATTTGTGCTATTACTTTAAGCTTGGATACATTTGTTTATAAGGGGATCTCATTGCCTATAAAGAGTAGTACAACTTGTGAGTCAAGAGGGGTTGTTTATGCGATTATCTGTCCGTGTGGCCTTTGTTATGTAGGTCACACGGTTCGTATGTTTCGTATACGTATGCGTGAACATCGCAGTCGTCTTCGCTGTGGCTATGTAGAAGCTCCCATTGTCACCCATTGTCAACAGAGGGCTCATGAGTTCGAGCAGTTACGGTTTTTATGTTTGGCTCAAGTTCGATGGGCTAGCCGAGGGAAGACATTGGCTCAAACACTTCATCTAAAAGAGCAGAGATTAATCTTTAAATTGAACACTCTGGCCCCTGCGGGGTTAAATGGCCAGATTGAATGGCTAACTTGTGTTGCTGAGTCGACATAAACCTGTGGGAAAGGTGCTCCCCTTGAATGATTGGCTGCGGCCAGTTTTAAAAGGTAGAGTGAACGTAAGGGGCGCATGCGCGGCGTTTTCCACTGGCGAGCTGATATTTTGGCGGCTAGAGTAACATGGGAGAAGACGCGGGCAGCATCACAGGTAGATTGGGTTCGCGGTCCTTTTTACTAGTATTTTATTGTTTAATGTAATAAAATAGGGTGTGGGACATCAGATTTATGGTTGGGTATTTTTGTAGTTATGTCTAGGTCCCCTGACGAAAGAGCATGAAACGTCAGCTGGTGCCGGGATTGAACGTCGGGATAAAAGAAAAATTGAGAAGATCTTATCTAGATCCTGCTTAGAAGCTGAGTACACACTTATTCAACATTAAAAGAAAATCGAATGTTTTCAATGCTTTCAAAGCTTCTAATAAGGATTTAAAGTTTTATACCAAACTGACAGTGGGTCATTGATGTAATAAAACACCTATACTATGCATTGGGTGCAAGCCCAGCTCTAGTGGTGTGCTTTTGAACTGAGACCTTATCTGCCAGTTGTTATAGTGGTTGGTTTCCCCTCAAGTGAGAGGTAACCTAAGGTGCCGCATAAGGCACCCTATAAGGCACTCCATAGGGCACATTATAAAGTGCACTGTCCTCCACGGCACCCTATAATGTCCTATAGGGCACCCTATAAGGTGCTCCATAGGACAACTTATAAGGCACCTTATACAGACTGTAACCATAAGGTGCCTCAGAAGGCGCTTATAGGGCGCCCTTTAAGGCGCCTTATAGGGCACCTTCTGAGGCACCTTATGGTTACAGTACCCTGAGGGTGTTTTGCTGGCAGCACTAATGTACATTAAAAATAGACAATGCTTCGGACAGCCCTATCAAATAACCCCACTGTTGGTTTGAATCCATGACCTCTGGCTCCACAAGCAGTGAAGTAACCAGTGGGCTACAGCTCCATAGCTGCTGGCAAACCCCTGGCTGGCTGCAGAAGGACTGCACGTCACCACACAAACAGTCTGCTGTAGTCACCAGGATAGGGTTAACCCAACCATACCCATGACGCACTGCACATGCAAATCAGCAGTCTACAGATGATCACAAGATGGGGTATGCACCCCCACAGCACCTCGGCCTGGTAGGGGGGACTGGCAGTGTGTGGTACTGGCACAGAGTAGCTACACACCGTCACATTGTGCAGGTACTGTACTCACCCTGAGGGTGAGGTGGGGCGCCCAGCACCAGGTCCACAGCAGACATAGGCCATGCTGTAGGATCCCAGCAGTGTTAATGTGTGAGATAGGTAGTGTCTGTAGACACACCTTGGATACATATGCATTTCTCAGTCAAGGTTTAGTCCTTATGGACCCATAGGAGGATTATGTACCACCACCACCCCCCCTCTCCTCTGGGGCTGAGGGTGGTAAACAGGGTCTCCCCCCAACAGATCCACATTCTACCTCCCTGCAATGGTGGCAGTAGAGGGGACCATCAACCCTAGTCCTGCTGGGGAGCAGGCACCCTACAGGGCAGTCAATGCAGCTCTGTACACATCCATAAAGCAATAGCAGACAGACATTAGGCCTGGATATGCTAAGTTGCACCCCACCACTATCTGATATTCTCTTGCAGCAAACCTTCAGCCACTGTACCCTGCAAGGTCTTCCAGCAAGACACATACCAGCTGCAGACAGTCTGCTAGCTAGTCCATAGTGCATATTCCTGGTTGAAATGCGTGCACCCAGAACTGGGATGTCAGCATACAGATAAGTCAGTGACTGGGCCCCAAAAGGGAACCCATAAATACCACATGAAAGAAATGCTACAAAGCACTATGGGGGAACCTAGCCATGCCGTGGTCACTGCTCAGTCAGGGTGAGAGTAATCTCCCAGCAGAACATGCTGTGGTGGCCGGGCACTACAATGTCCCAGCCATTGCCCTATGCCCTGTGCAGATGCATCCTGGCCAGGCCACCCTGTCTGGGCTATACCCATGGTACCTTGCTCCTCATTATGCACATTGGCAGGCCAATACTGGCAACAATGCTGGCAGTGTGGGCTGTGGAGGGTGTTTGCAGCCACCACACACTGGATAGACAGACACACACTCCCACACCTATGCCAGCATTGTGCTACTATAGAGGTGTTTGGCAGCCCTGGCCACCACACCAGTCCTGGGCACAGTGCAGGCATGGATATGGTACGCAATACTGTTGGGGGTCACTCCCCAGAGTGGTAAACACTGCCAGACACCAGACCTGAAGCACACTCCACAGACATCAGAAAGGTTGCTATGATGGAGCTCAATCAGCAAACCGTGCTTAACGTAGGAATTGCTATCTGCCAGTAATCATAGCTACCTTTTGATAGCTGTGTACCTTATTCCCAGGTTTAGGGTGGCATTGCTACGGTATGCAAGTGCTAGTATTGGGAGATGCACACAGGGCCCAATGTCCTGCCTCTCCAGGAGGCATTGGCTAATGGAGCCTGTGGGTGTGGGTGTGGGTGTGTCTGCCCCTGTTGGCTGCTGCTTTACGGCAGAGGTTCCCAACTCCAGTCCTGCGGTGCAAAACACTGTTCGGATTTTCATGCTGTCCCTCATAAATATGCATGAGATACATCTGCATACCATGGGGGCGGTGCATAGATATGCAGCACAGGCATCTTTGTTAGAGGCAGCATGGAACCTGAATGGTGTTTGGCCCTCCAGGACTGCATTTGGGAGACTCTGCTCTAGCTAATGCGCCTGTTTATGGTGTCTGTGCCCTGTAGGGTAAAATGTAGGTGTTTTGGACATGTTTACGTCATCTGCAATAAAGGTTCTGTCTGTATTAGCACGTTTTAGTAGTGGGTAAAAAATGGGGGCTGGGTTGGCAGGAACCACAGCTGGGATTTGAACCTGTGACTTTCTGCTCCTGAACACACTGGCTGTGTGCACTGCACCACCGTGTTCCCACAGAAACTGTACATTCCCTGGGGATACCATGACTGTACATTAGGATTATTCATATTTACAGTCAACAAATTTATAAGCAATGTATCTACAAAGAAGGCCACAGATACTCAAAAGATTGTTTGTGATGATATCTTATGGTTAATCAATGAGGGAACATCAAGATTATTGTTAAGTTGGAGATATTTTGGTCTGCTCTGATTGACCCCCAAAATGCTCAAGACACAGACGTGTCTTGGGGCTTATGTTTACTAAACTGTGTTAACGTAGCAGCGGCTATGTTAACGCGCATTAGGTAACGTTAACGTGTGTTAAGGGTACCTAATGCGTGTTAACGTCACTGTCCACGGTAAATCCCGTAGAGGGCGGAGAGAAGGGGTCAATGGGCGTGGAGTGGCCAGGGAGAAGCTCCCACAGCACTAACACAGGGTACTGAAGGGCTTAACATTACCGGGACTGAAAAACTGTCATTAGATGCACATTTGCAGGGGCGTGAAACCATTTCCGCGTCAGCAATGTACAACATAGGCAGGGAGCCCAAGAAAAATGATAGCAGTGATCCATTTGCAGCAACAGCATAGTGCCCAAGTATGAAAGGCCACTATGGCAATGATGTAAATGTGGCTTAGGGGGCTGCAGGCGGGACATGTAGTGGGGGCAGACTAGGCTGTAGTGGTGGCAGACTAGGTGGCACATAGGAACATAGAAACTGGAAATCAGCAAGACAGCAGCTGACCAAGGCCAAACACACTCCACCTACATCTACCTGGTCCACCCTAGCCAATAGTTGCTAGGGTACTGACTTGACATCCCACCAGCTATCCCTCCCCCATGTGGAAGGGACATAATATTGGTAGGCGGTGATGGGGGGGATGTGAGGATGTCCATGTATGCCTCCCCACCCCAGGCCCTGCTCCCTAGGCGACCGCCTACTTGCACAGTGGATGGTCTGGGACCGCGCACTACCAGCGACGACAGCATATGGCTAGGCGGCATGGCAGGAGGGCTTGTGTTGGTGCTGGAGAGGGCAGTGGCACCTGCCTGCAGTGCACCCAGGCCATGCCCTGTACCAGTACGTGGTGTGCATTACAACAGAAAAGGTCTTGCTGAGGAGAAATAAAGGTAGCCCCAGGGACTGCTGTGCTTCTGTGGCAACAGTGTGGTGCAGTACACACAGCCAGTGTGTTTCAGATCAGAGGGTCACAGGTTGAAGTCCCAGCTGTGGATCCTGCAGAGCATGCCCCTATATTTTACCCTACAATGCAGATACAAAATCAACATGTGCAATCCCCAAAGCAGTGGCGAACAGGGGTGCAAACACCCACTCACACAGGCTCCACTATCCAAAGCTCCATGGAGAGTCAGACTGTTGGCCCCAGCATGGAGCCACAGTTATCTCCAGAGCACTATTACTACCTCCTGCACAGTTTGGCAATGTCGGCACTGTGATCAGGACCAGTGTGGTGAGCAGGGTTGCCAGCCACCCCTATCTTTGCACAATGCTGCAATAGGAGTGTGTGTGTGTGTATGTCCATCCATTGTTTTGTGTCTGCCTACACCTCACTGGGCCCACAATGTCCCACTATTACCAGCGTTAGCCTGCAAATGTACATAATGAGGAGCAAGATATTGTGGGTATGGCCCGGGCAGGGCGGACTGGGCAGGATGCATCTGCAGAGGGTGTAGGGAAATGGCTGTATGGACATGGTGGCCATAGCACGTCTTGCTGTTAGGGCACTCTTACACTGACCAAACAGTGACCATGGCACGGCTATGTTCCCACATAGTGCTACATAGTATCTGTCTCAGGTGATAAATGTGCATCCCCATTTTGGGGGTCAGTCACTGGAGCACCTGCCAGGTGCCTGTGCCATACAATCCAGGCCTGGGTGCACATAGTTCCCCTGTGAACATGCAGGATAGACTAGCTAGCGGAGTGTCCGCGGTTGCTTCATGCATGGCTGGGGCACCTGGCATGGTACAGCAGGTACAGCGTGCACAAGAACACACGTGATGTCTGTTTGGAACATGCGTTCTTACGCGCCATAATTTTACTACATATGCTAAGGCGCCTAGACGTATCTCATAAGGCATGTAGAAAGCTCTGTAACGTCACGCGTGTTCTTTAATTTAATTTAATTTAATTAGCAGGTTTTATATACCGCCACTTCCATAGATCAGTTGCGGTTTACAATGAACAACAATTAACAAGCAAGGCTGTTTTACAAGGAACAGTAATAAGCATCATGCTGTTTTTACATATAACGGTGTTAACAATAAAATCAATTTCTATAATAACAATAATGGGTTCAAACTATCAGAAACAGGTTGATAGTTGAGAACTATATACATTGAACATGTTTAGAACTAAAATACAGTTTTACATAGAATCTTGTGTGCGCTGCGTGTCAGACACCCTGCTATGTGTGTTCTCCGCAATGCGCATATGTTGCAATGCACGTAGTATGCAGAACATGTAGGATGCACCACTGCCTGCTAATCTAGCAGATACGATGGCCACTTGGTGGAACATATTTGCATTGTGCTTGTTTTGGTTGTTTGGAATAGTGGTTGCAGACATGCATGGAGCCAACATAGCTTGTGGGTTTGGGTCCCACAGGTTCCTTTTCCTTTCTTTTAGTTTGTTCTGCTCTCTTTACCATACAATGGCTCCGGCTTTCTCCCTTCTCCATGCACCCTTCCCTCTCTTCACTGTACCCTGCAGTGTCCCCTCCATGCAACCTATCCGTCACATGCTAACTGTTACATATGCTCCCTTTCTTTGGGATGTCTGGGTAGGCAGGTGGCTCAGTGCTTTGGTATTGGTGTCTGTGAGCTGTGTTTGGGCTCTTCAGTGTGCCAGTTTGATTCCCTCTTGCTCCTTTTTGGATTCCCTGCCCATTTTGCCCTTATACACACACCATCCACACAGCTGGCCCTTCAGACCAACCCCTGATGCCCTTTCCGTTACCTTTGTTTACTCCTCTGCATGCTGGGTTCACTGCACACCATTTCCTGGTGTATGGCAATGGCTGGGACAGTGTTAACTGTGGCTCACGTCCCCATTACAGACTGCGATATCAGCTGCCTGTGGTCTATGGCCTTACACCTACAGCTCCGTTTCTCATGTGGCACCATGTCTGCACATCCCTCAGCACGTCTTCTACTGTCAGCGCTCCTTAGATTGCATCCCCTTCGGATGCACTGCTGATTCCCATCGGCTGTGATGTTCATGAGCGGTGAGTCCATGGTGCACTGTACCACGCACTGTACCATGCATTAAGCACCTTGCAACACGCGTTACCTGACACAGCTTACTTTAACGATGCACCGCCCACTCCTTTATATGGGAACTTAATGCAGGTAACATTACCGGAGTTTAGTAAACATACCCCTTGATTTCCTTCTGGAATATCTGTAGATGCGTAATGGATCTTATTTTTTCTGGAAGGGAGTTCCAAAGTGTAGGTGCAAAATAAGAAAACACTATTACTGGTAGAGTGATTAGGTCTACGAAAGTCGCTAGGAACTATTATGGTGTTCTGGGTGCAGCTTCTTCGTAATCTTTCATCTGATGGGATGTTAATTAAAGTGGAGAGGTATGAAGGGGCTATGTTTCTGAAAAGTTTAAAAGTGATCATTAATGATTTGTATATTTTCCGACTTAGAACCGGTAACCAGTGAAAGTTGTACGGAACGGGTGTAATGTGATCTGTGCTTTGGCTTTTAGAGATTATGCGAGTTGCAACATTTTGGGCCATCTGGAGCTGATGGAGAGTCTGCTTGGGGAGTCCCTGGAGTATATTATTACAAAAATCAATGTGTGGTGTGATTATAGTTTGGAGCACAGATCTGAAATCATGATTTGATAGTAACAGACTCAACTGTTGGAACATCCTTAGTTTATAATAAATTGAGCTGGCAGTTAGTTTGCTTTATGTGAGTAACCATGCTAAGTGACTGATCAAGGGTCACTCCAAGGTACTGTACTTGACATCATTTTTTACTTCATGTTCTGTTTCTTGAAGTTGGATCATGTGAGGAGGTATAAAGCTATGGTTCCTGGCCACATATAATACCTCAGTTTTGTTATAGTTTATTTTGAGGTTTGACCACTTTGCCATGTCACTGAAGCAGGACTTCATCTGATGAGGTATGGGATCTGGTAGGGATCTGGTAGGGCGCCTTATAGGACACCTTAGGTTACGGCACTGTGAGGGTGTTTTTGCTGGCAGCACTGATTTAAATTAAAAGGAAAAGCCTCAGACAGCCTTATTAAATAACACCACTGTGGGATTGAACCCATGACCTCTGCTTCTACAGTTATTGAAGTAACCAGTGGGCTACATCTCTATAGAGTCTAACACACTGCTGGCTGGCTACAGAAAGACTGCAGGTCACCACACAAACTGTCTGCTGTGGTTACCAGGATAGGGTAAACCTAACCATACCCATGATGCACTGCACATGCAGATCAGTAGCATACATATGATCACAAGATGGGGTAGGCGCCTCTATAGCACCCTGGCCTGGTAGGGGGAACTGACCATGTGGGTTACTGGCACAGATTAACTACAGACCGTGACATTGTGTGGTTCCTGTCCTCACCCTGAGGGTGAGGTGGAGTGCCCAGCCCCAGGTCTGCAGCACCTGGCTTGGCTGAGATAGGCTATACTGCAGGTGCCCATCAGTGCCAGTGTGTGATAGGTAGTTCAAACACACCTAGGATAGATCTGTTTATGTCTGTATTTCCTAGTCACGTCTAGCCCTTGTGGACTAGGATACACCCAGAATAGTGTGTATCCTGTGTGGTTGCCATGGTCACATGTTATAAGAGAAGGGTGATGTTTGGACCAAAAAGCGGATTATGTAGCACCACCCAACCTGCTCTCTGTGGGCCAGGGTGGGGAACAGGATCTCCCACCAACAGATCCACATTCTAATCTCTGCAATGGTAACAGTAGAGAGAACCATCAACCCCAGTCCTGCTGGGGAATAGACACCCTACAAGGCAATCAATGCAGATCTGGACACATCACATAGGGCACTGGCAGACAGGCAGTAGGCCTGGAAAAGCTCAGCTACCCCCCACCACTATCTAACATTCACCAGCAGAGGGCACAGTCAGTCTCCACCCACTGCACCCTGCAAGGTGTTCCAGTCATACACATGCTAACTGTAGACAGTTTGTTAGCTAGTACATAGTGCATGTTCCTGGAAGAACTGTGTGCACCCAAAAAAGGAATGTAAGCACACACACCAAACAAATATGTCAGTGATTGGGCCCCAGAAAAAAGAACTCATAGATATCACTTGAGAAAAGCACACTATAGCACTTTGGGGGAACCTAGCCATGCCATGGTCACTGCTCAGTCAGGGTGAGAGTGACCTCTCAGCATGACATGCTGTGGCCACCCTGTCCATGCAGGTAGTGGTTGGGCACTACAATGTCCCAGCCATTGCCCTGTGCAGAAGCATCCTGCCCAGACCACTGTGTCCGGGCCATACTCACAATACCTTGCTCCTCATTATGCACATTGGCAGGCTAACACTGGAGACAGTGCAAGCATTGGGGGCTCAGTAAGGTGTAGGCAGCCACAAAACACTGGGTAGACATACACACACTCCCACACCTATTTCAGCATTGTGCAAAGATAGAGGTGGTTGGCAGCCCTGGCCACGACACCAGTCCTGGGCTCAGTGCAGGCATTGCTAAGGTATGTAGGTGCTAGTATTGGTAGCTGCTGCTCCGTGCAGGACCCAACAGCCTCTCCATGAAGCTTTGGATAGTGGAGCCTGAGGGTGTGGGTGTTTGTGCCCCTGTTGACCGATGCTCTAGGGCAGAGGTTCCCAACTCCGGTCCTGGTGGGCCAAGCACGATTCAGGTTTTCAGGCTGTCCCTAATGAATATGCATGAGATACATTTGCATACAATGGGGACACTGCATACCAATGCATCTCATGCATATTTATTGGGAACAGCATGAAATCCCGAAGGGTGTTTAGCCCTCCAGGACTGCAGTTGGGAACCTCTGCTCTAGGTTGTGCACATGTTTATGGTATATGTGCTCTGTAGTGTATAATATAGGGTCATGGTCTGCAGGAGCCACAGCTGGATTTTGAACCTGTGACCTTTTGCCTCTGAACACACTTGCTGTGTGTACTGCACCAAGCTGTTGCTACAGAAACAAGTCATTCCTTGGGGATACCATTACTGTTCATCAGACAGCCCTTGTCTGTTGCACTGCACGTCATACTCCTGAACAGGGATTGGCCTTGGTGTGCTTTGGGCAGATGCCACTGACCCCTCCACCACCAGCACCCCTCTGCCACCATGCTGACATTCCCTTATGCCGGTGGTGCTGGTGGTGTGCAGTCCCAGGCCATCCAGTGTGCCGGTAGGCGGCTGCCTATGGTGTGGGATCTGGGGTAGGGGTGCCTACATAGACATCCTCGCTTCCTCCCAGCACCACCTGCCACTGTTATGTGCCCTTTGTGGTACCTGCTGGGTGATGTCCCCTGTACACTGTGGGACACACATTCGTGGGCATGTTTGACCTTGGTCAGTTGCTGGCTTGCTGGTTTGCAGTTTCTGTGTTCCTATATGCCACCTAGGCATCTGCCTAGTCCACCCTGTGCCCCAGCTGCCCCACTGCATGTCCTGCCTGCAGCCCCCTGTACCCCATTTGCAGCCTCACCGTCGTACCCTTTTGAACTTGGGCACTATGCTGTTGCTGCACATGTATCACTACTGTTACTTTTCTTGGTCTCCCTGCCTTTGCTATACATTGCTGACTGAGATGGTCCCTCTCTCCTGCAAATGTGCCTCTAACGTGAGGTTTTCACTGGCATTAATTTTCAGACCTTCATTTCACAGTGTTAGTGTGCCTGCAGCCTCTCCCCCACCCACTCTCCATCCACTGACCCCTTCTCTCCACCCTTTGGGGAGCCTTATTACACCCTCTCTGTGCCTTAACGCCGCCGGAGACATTATCACGCGATAATGTTACTTTATCACGCAATAATGTTACGTATCACATGGTAACGTTATGTATCGTGCGCAAACTGCGCCGCTGCGACATTAGCGCTGTTTAGTAAACATACCCCTATGACTAATACAGTTAAATGCCAAAGCAATGTCTAGAAAAATAAGTACAAACGCCTTATGAGAGTTGTCAATGCCTCTAATCAGTTTATCCATTAGAGCTAGTAGAAGCATTTCAACTCCATGATTCAGTCTGAATCTGTATTGATGCTTGTCCAATGGGGCATTCAGTTCAATATAATCCTGTAATTGAGTTTGCACAACTTTTTCAATAACCTTTGCAAGAAAGGGGAGGCTGGAAATTGGTCTGTAGGAAACAGGGCTTTCTTTATCCAATGACTTATTTTTTAATGTCAGGCAGATCATTACGTTTTTTAGAGCTGATGGCATTACACCTTGTCTCAATGATTGTTGGACCATTTTAACACTAGAAGCCCCAAAGTGCATCAACTGACGCAAATGCATCTGCTAGAACCATGTCAGTCATGTTCCATGACTTTGTTAATGAGGTCAAGATGTTGAAATATGTGCATCGAAAATTAATGACAGGTGCACTTCCTAGCGGGAAAATGAATTTATACCTAGAAGCCCCAAAGTATGTCAATCGACGCACTCAATTGTCTTGGATGCGTCAATTGATGTACTTTGGGGCTTCTAGGTATAAATGCATGTTCCCACTAGGTGGCACATCTCAATCACTGTTTACAGTTTTACTCCGACATTACAAACAATAAACACATGATGACATCATGTAATGACGTCACATACTGCACGTATTTAACAAATAAGTAACTTCACATTAATTCACATCTGCATTTCATGCTAAAGGCAGTCATCATGATAATGCGTCAATTGACACACTTTGGGGTTTCTAGGTAAAATTCCTTTTGCGGCTTCTAGTGTTAAGGACAATAGGTGAAAGCTCTGTATGGGTTACTTTCAGCCAACTGACTGGACAAGGATCTAGACTGGAAGTTGTGTTGATTTTGGATATTATATTATCAAAGAATTCTAAGCTGATTTCGTGAAAGGTTTGCCATCCTACAGATGGAGTATATTCTGTGTTTGGTTGAAAATGGTTTCTGTGGGAGCTCTTTTCAAACTTTTCATCAAGAGCCCAATAACACCCACTGATACCAGTCCCAGATAAATCTAGGGTATATCAACAACTCACCAAGTGTGATATTCATTCCCATAGTGGGCTGGTTTCCCTATGTATCTTCTGTATATATGATTCCATGTAGTATGTTTTGTAAATAGTTACCCCGGTTATCCAAGTTATTTATACCCTGTTACCTGTAAACTCATACGTGTTAAATGTACTGAGCATTTTGTTCCATGTGAACCGCGCTGATGCTGAATAGTGCGGTATATAAGAGACTGTAAATAAATAAATAAATAAATAAATAAGTGGGTAGCTAAGGTTTGCGTATTTAAAGAGAAGTTATTTATTTCTGCATTAGGTGTCTTGGTGAGTGCTTTAACAATTTTGAACAACTCCCTAGGGCGGTTGAGGGAATTGGTAAGAATCTTGGAATGGTATTCCTTCTTTTTATTATTGATAGAGGGCCTGATTTTCAAAGGCATTTACATGGGTAACTGCCCTAGTTACCCATGTAAATGCCGTATCCGGGATTTTCAAAGGCATCTACACAGGTAGTGCCCTTCGAAAATCCTGGATAAGTCCCTAATGCACCCAGATGCTATGTGGTTAGCATCGAAGCATGTTAGGAGCATTCCAGGGCAGAGCAGGAGCGGAGGAAAGAGTTAACTGGGTAGCAGTGATTTTCGATGCTACCTGCTTAGCCCTCTGCGCCTTAAAGATAGGCAAAATCACTGCTACCCAGCTAGCTCCTGCAGCTTCCGGTTTGTGTGGCCCCGGCATTGAAAATCCGAGTTAGACGGATGGCGGGCGGGCTTTGCACTGATGTGGCGCATAGCACTGCCCAGATGAAAGTGGGGCCCAGAATCTTTGTAATGTTGGAGGGTGTTCATATAGAGTATTTTGTCTGCACATGCACTCAGTTCTCATCAGGGATCTCTATTTTCCTATTTTTATTATGTATTTTTGCTTTCACGGCAAACTTTTTTTCAAATTCTCTCTTTGCCTTCCTTATCAATGCCTTGCATCTAACTTGCCGGTGCTTATGTTGTTTCCAGTTTTCATCATTTGGCTCCTTTTTCCATTTCCTAAAAGAGACTTTTTTTGCTACAACAGTCTCTCTGACCTCACCTTTAAACCATGCTGGCAGCTTTTTGGACTTCCTTCCACTTTTCTTAAAGCGTGGAATACAGCTGGTCTGGGCTTCTAAGATAGAATTTTTAAACCACACCCTTGCTTGATGTAAATCATTAACCTTTGTAGCTGCTCCATTTATTTTTTTCTTAACTATTTTCCTCATTTTATCATAGTCTCTCTTTTGAAAGTTAAAAGGTAGTACTGTGGATTTCCTTGCTGTCCTTTCTCCATTTATTAAATCAAACGCAATCATGCTATGATCACTATTGTCAAGTAGTCCCAACACCCTTATCTCTTGCACCAGATCTTATGTTCCATTGAGGACTAGGTCTAAAATGGCTTCCCCACTTGTCGGTTCATGAGCCAGCTGCTCCAAGAAGCTGTTATTTATTTCATCTAGAAGCTTTATCTCCCTAGCATGTCCTGCCATTACATTGAGCCTTTGCATACAAGCATTTTAGAGGCTGTATTTTATTCACATAAATCTGGTTATCATTTGGCAGAAGCATTGTTGGGGCACTGGCAGGAACCTGGGTATTAATGCCTGATCTCAGAAATGCCCTGGATGTCCCTAATTGCATCTAAAGTTACATTTGTTCCAGGCATAAATAGGCATTTGAAAACTGCTCATTTTGGCAGACAAACATTTGGAAGGTATAGAGATGGAGCTACATTAACACCCCCTGTATTTTTTGCACTATATCAGCGGACACTGATGGAATGGGGACTCATGTTTTCATTTTGCTATGTCGCTGGATCTCCCCTTATGTTAGCTTAACTGAGATGGATGTTTTTGGCATAGGCATACCTATCGGGGATATCTATGTGGCCGTCCGCATACACATCCATGTCAGGGATGTCTATGTTCCTGAAATCAGCCAAAGATAAAGATGTCCCTGCCATTTTTCTGCACATTCTGCCCTGGAAGTCCCTAATTTAACTTGGGCATCTTTTCTAAAATTCCCCTCTTTAGGTCATAAAACATTATGGCCCTGATCCAGTATGACGGATAGCGGACCTGCACGTCCCGGTGCAGCCCCACTATCCGCCATTGCCCTATGTCACCTCCCGATCTTAGCTGTATGCACAGAGCCACTGTGCATGCTGTGGGAGACAGGGATGGGATGGGGGTGGAGAGTGGGAGGGGCATGGGCAGGATCGGCCCCTGGATGTACAGGGCCTATTCTATTCATGGCGCTGTATGTCCTAGGTTCACCAGGGGGACGGCCAGTTTATTCCACCTCAGAGATGGAATAAGCACTGGACGCCCTCTTGGATCAGACGGTCAGACACCCCGAGGCAACGGTGGCATGCCTGGTGAATCCCTGCCACCTGATCAGGGCACTGGCTGCCCCCATCAGGCTTGGGCGGTGGGGAATCAGGGTCCTGGGGGGGCAGTGGATCTGCAGTGCCATGGGGATGATGTCCCTGCAGTGATACTGCCGCAGCCAGGCTGTCTCTCTGTGTCTGATCCTGCACCTGCGTGAGCGTCTTGCTCCCACAGTGCAGAAACTGTGTTCATTAGGAACTAGCTAAGCTAAAAGTAAACAAAGTGATGGGACCAGATGGGATACATCTGAGAATACTGAAGGAACTTGGGGATGATCTAGTGACTCCACTGACTGACCTTTGCCAATGCTTCTATAGTCGGGAGTGGTCCCAGAGGACTGGAGAAAGGCAAATGTGGTTCCTTTACACAAAAGCAGAAGTAAAGATGAGATTGAAAACTACAGGCTAGTTAGTCTAACCTCTGTGGTGAGTAAATTATAGGAAACACTGCTAAAAGGGAGGATAGTGAGGTTTCTGGAGTCCAGTGGATTGCAGGATCTGAAGCAGCATGGGTTTACCAGAGGCAGGTCTTGCCCAACAAGTCTGATTGATTTCTTAGACTGGGTGACCAGGGAGTTGGACCGCGGGAGAGTTTGAGATGTGGTGTACTTAGATTTCAGTAAAGCCTTTTACACCATTCTGTACAGGTGACTTATAAACAAACTGAGCACCCTAGGGACTGACTGGGTTAGAAATTGGTTGAGTGGGAGGTGACAAAGCATACAGGTAAATGGAGCTCACTCTGAGGAGAAGGAAATTACCATTGATCCGATTATTTTTAACATTTTTGTTAGTGATATTGCGAAAGGGCTGTTGGGTAAGTTTTGCCTCTTTGAAGATGATACCAAAATCTGTAATAGACACCAGGAACGAGTAGATAGCATGAGGGATCTAGATAAGCTTGAAGAATGGTCTAGAATATGGAAGTTGAGATTTAATGCTAAAAAATGCAGGTCATGCATTTGGGCTTCAAAAATCCAAGGGAGCGGTACAGTGTAGGGGGTGAAGTACTTCTGTCCATAAAAGAGCAGGTCCTGGGTGTGATTGTTTCTGATGATCTTGAGGTAGCTGGACAGGTAGAAAAGGTGATGAGAAAAACCAGAAGGATGCATGGGTGTATAGGGAGAGGAATGGCCAGCAGAAAAATGGAGATGATTTGCCTCTGAATAAGTCTCTGGTGCGACCTCATTTGGAGTATTGTGGGCATTTCTGGAGACAACACCTTCAACAGGACATAAACAGGATGGAGTTGGTGCAGAGGGTGGTTATTAAATTGGTTAGTGGTCTTCTTTATAAAGCATATGAGGACAGACTTAAAGATCTTAATATGTGTATGTTAGAGGAAAGGCGGGATAGAGGAGATATGACAGAGACATTTAAATACCTCCATGGCATAAATGCCCAGGAGGAAAGCCTCTTTTGATTGAAAGCAAGCTCTGCTATGAGGAGACATAGGATGAGAATGAAAGGGGATAGACTCAGGAATATTATGCTGAAATATTTCTTTATAGAAAGAGTGATAGATGCATGGAATAGTCTCCCAGTGGAGGTAGTAGAGATGAGGACAGTATCTGAATTCAAAAAAGCATGGGATAAACACAGAGGATCTCTTAAGGAAAAGAAGGTATTATGATATTTGATATGGAAGGGTAGACTAGATAGGCCATGTGGTCCTTTTCTGCCATCATTTTTCTATGTATAGCTTTAAGAACTGAGAAAACAGAAACAGAAAATCCTCACCAAAATAAATACTAGCCTTTTCTGTTACTCTCAAAGCTTAGCAGTTCACATTTCTAGCTTAGTCGGAAGCATCTAGTACCTTGAACCTTCATTAGCGACTATCTGGGGATTTTTCCTCATTTATATCCCCTTCCCCATTGCCAGCATACCTAGTCTGATCATTGTAATGATGGTCCTGTGCTGGGGTCGTACACCAGACTTTCTTCCAAAAATAAGTATATTTGCACCTGACTCTGCCACTAGGTGTTACGCTTAAACAATGACTAGTACTTATTCTCCCCAGGGACTGTGGCTCCGCAGCATCCCCAGTTCCCACTGCCACAGGGAGACAAATATTTTCTTTGGAGATCAAACTAGGGACCTTCAACAGGACACTGCACAGCATTTGTCATCTTATCCTATGTGCCAGCTCTAGTACTTAATGGGCCCGATATTCGAAGGCTGCAATATTCAGCAGCAGTAACCAGTTAGCATCGGGGAATTCCAGGGGCAGCCTCCGGCCATCACTGGGCAGTGCTGATATTGAACTACCGCCCGGTGATGGCTACGTGGTGAAGCAAGGTGCAGCAAAGGCTGGCCTTACTTTTGCCACATAAACTAACTGGGCAGTGGTTGAATGTATATCGCCACCGCCTGATTAGCTTCCTGCAAATGTGAGCAACCTCGATCTTCAATGCCAAGTCCGGATAAGACACCGGTATTGAATACCTGGGTTTAAAGTTTGGCGGCGTCTCATCAGAGCCCATTAGAGCCAGTTATGGGTAGATGGCAATTTCACGAGTCACACAGGCCACAATAGTAGCTTGGTATGACCCTGAGTGTTGTGTAATGGTGAAAGTCCATGTCAAAAGAGCTTATAACCTGAGGCAATGCGAGATAAAGCAACTTGTGCAAGATCTGTTCCTGAAGGGCTTCAACCCTGGTTCTCAGCCCATTACATCAACCAGTAGGCGATTCCTTCTCTTACAATGCTGTATACCAAAGGACTTCACAACAAACAGCAATCAATGTACCGTCTGTGAAATAAAAACTTTTTTTCCATGGAGTCTTGGCCAGAAGACAGGGAGAAAAAAGACCAAACGTCATTTCTGAAAGCACATGGCAGAGAAAGTTGGGACAATCTTCTCCAGCTCTACTGGCTGAAACTTGAAAGTAAAGACAAGCGAGGATCAAGAGGTTTTGCCTCACTGCGGTGGCTTTGTTTGTTTTTTTTCTGTCTGCTTTGAAAGGAATCCGCTGTGTTGCAAAGTGATGCTGCTGCTCGGTCACTAAGCTATATCCAACTGTCTGTTGCAGTATTTCATGCGCTCCAGGTGGTACAAATTAAAGCTGATTTTATTATTGTGTAACCATTCCAGATTAATAGATGTTCTTAAAAATAGTCCGTGCTCAGACACTTCGACATAGCAGGCTGTCACTGGGAGTTGTTTTGCACATCTGAAACTGATCTGTTTTTTCAAATAGCGGCCAGAAATTTCTCAACAGCCTGTTTCTTCAGTGTTATATTTAAAAGAAGACAGAAATCATTGTTTCCTCTGTCCCATCACCCCTCTATACCTTATATGTAGCAAAAGCACACGCGAAGGTCATTTTCGCAGGCACAGTTGGGGGCTAGATACGCAACCAAAGACAAACCTCTGACTTTAACGCAATCTCTTCATTACAGTATTTCATACTGCACAACAAAGCCAGGCTCTTTTATTCAACAACATGTCTACGAAAAGGGCAGATTTGGGAACATTCGAGGTGGTGCATTTCAGAAATATTTGAGAACATTGCATTTTTTAAATAAAGAAGGTATATGTGCTCTGTCACCGCCTTGAGTTCATCTGTGACAGCCAGATACTAACTGGGCCAGCACAGGCATACCATTTCCATCTTTGACTTGGTTGCTGGAAGTGTGGGGGGGGGGGAGGGGGGGAGATATTCAACAGCAATGGCTAATTATTCTAACGCAGCTAACTGCTGCCCCTGAAACTTAAACTCAGAGGTTCAATGCCAGGGGGGTCATATCCAGCCCTGGCATTGAATCTCCAGGTTGTCCAGATTGGCAGGAAGCTGAAAGGGTAACGGCAATATTCAGCCATTGTTTGGTCAGCTTCCGTGGCAAAGTTCGGCCAGCCTTTGCTGTGCCTTACTTTCGCTGCTTTGCCATAACCGGGCAGCGGCTCAATATCACCATTACACATTATGGCCAGGTGCCACCTCAGAAATAGTCTGATGCAGTTAGCACCAGTTAGCATCAGGGTGTAGAGCGGCATCATTCGGGGATATTCAGCAGTTCTAACCACGTTAGTGCTGTTGAATGTTCCGGACAGAGGGATTAACATGGTTATCAGGTCTGCTAACAGTGTCAATCCCTTTGAATATCAAGCCCATGATGTCTACCCGTGTAAACCTCCCATTTTACCCAAAATCCCGGAAAAGCTTGTTTTCTCACAACTTCTCTCCCCCCTTGATGCCACTAATGCCTTTCATCCCTGTCAGGCAGGATATCGTCCGGGTCATAATACAGACACCATTATTCTCTCCCTCCTTAATGAGATGCGGCAATCATTGGACTCTGGCAATGTCACTCTCCTAGTCTCTCTTGATTTATCCTCAGTGTTCGATCTCACTGACTTCTCTATCCTCCTTTCACGTCTTCACCATCTTGGTCTTCGCAGTGTATTTCACGATTGGTTTAATTATTTTCTTTCTGGACTCTCTTTCTCGGTCTTGTCTGGCTCGTCTGTCTCTGCACGCTATCTCCTATATCCACAAGGCTCTGTTCTTGCTCCACTGCTTTTCAATGTCTTCCTTTCCCCTCTGGCCCTCCTTGTTCAACAACTTGGTGTTTCTGCATATTACTATGCTGATGATATTCTGCTTCTTCTTCACATGGATCCTTCCTCCCCTGATCTTTCCCCTCTTAATACTTGTCTTCCTTGCAATACCAGGCTCATACTTAATTCTAGCAAAACCTCCATCATTTGGCTGGCAGGGCCAATCTCTTTGTGCCCCTTCTCTCCTTGGTGCCCCAATCCCCCTGGTTCCCTCTATCCAATACCTTGGCATTACCTTGGATTCCACACTCACTTTCGATGATCAGATTACACATATTGTCCATAAATCTCTCTACTCTACACTTTTTCAGATCAGAGGCCTTTGTCCCCTTCTGTCTTCCCTCTCCACGGACCTCCCCCTCCCTTGTGCACACAGCTGGCTTCTTAATCCCTCTGTCTGAATCACCCTCTTCCAGCCCTGAATTCTGAGCTTTAGAATTTTTCAAGGTGGACTACTGATAATCCCTTTGGAAAGGGATGGGTAGCTTCTTATATATTTAATAAAAATACCGCCTGAGAAGGAATGCAATCCAAATATAAATCAACACTTCTCAGTAAACTACCAATATATAAACCAGCTATAAAAAAGTTTCCATAAATTCCAAACCACCAATCAAAACAGTAACAATGGGTTCTCACCGGACCTCAGGAATCATACACCCTCCATCTGGCGAAATTCATCACCATAGGGAAATGGTGGACACTTACATCATAGGTCCTTCACCTCAATAACTTCTTAAATACTTTATCCGAATATTCCATTCAGCACTATAAATAAATAACTTACCCTGACTGGTATAAGTTAGCTGATTGGTACCTAGTTTTGAAAGCTGCTGACATCAGACGCTAATGTGAAGCGTTGTTCGAGGAGGCATTTTGTGCCTAAAATTAAATGATTATTTATCTTGGTTAATTTTGGTTCCTGATGAAGCCTGGCGGCGAAACGGAGGCTTTCGTTGGACATTTGACGGCGGCTTATGGAGCAGTTTTGCTGAAAGATTCGTTGACTTTTTGCTTCCTAGCAGATAAGTAACAGATTATGCCTTGTATAATGGTGATTGCTGAATGTTAGTCTTAAGACTTTTGTCTTATTTTTCAGTGAACTCTCGTGGACATCATGCTTGGATATACTTTCACCTAAAGATCTGCATAATCTTTTCTGTTCCTTCTGCTTAGTAGAGATATGGACACTTTGCAGTAATGCGTATATTGTTTGTGGTGTGTTATGTGATTTATGGTTTTGGGTATGTTGTGTAAGTGTCGTATGAATTCCTATATGAAGTTATAGATAGGGTAAGTTATTTATTTATAGTGCTGAATGGAATATTCGGATAAAGTATTTAAGAAGTTTATTGAGGTGAAGGACCTATGATGTAAGTGTCCACCATTTCCCTATGGTGATGAATTTCGCCAGATGGAGGGTGTATGATTCCTGAGGTCCGGTGAGAACCCATTGTTACTGTTTTGATTGGTGGTTTGGAATTTATGGAAACTTTTTTATAGCTGGTTTATATATTGGTAGTTTACTGAGAAGTGTTGATTTATATTTGGATAACTTCTTATATATCCCATCTCAAATAACAACCTGAGGAGTTACCTAAAGAAATTAGAAGACTAGACTAATGCTTAGCAGTTAGACAAATGAGAAAAGACTTGATAACTTAAATGTGTATACTCTAGATGAGAGGAGGGTCGGGGGAGATATGATAAAGATGTGAATACTTGAGGGAAGTGGACTATAAATGTATTAAATCAATCAACAAACTTTTTTCTAAAGAAGGGAAAAGCTGAAGAACTAGAGGACATGAGATGAAACTGCAAAGAAGTAACCGAAAAGCAAGTTCAGAAAATGTTTTTTCACAGAAATGGTAGTGGAGATGGTGGAGAAAAGTTAGTGATGGAATTCAGAAAGGCCTGGGATAAATATAGAGGGTAAAAATGGTCAAGACAGAGCTCGTTATCTTTCTTCCTAAACCCACCTCCCCCTTTCCTCCTTTCCAAATTCTTTAGATAACGCTATCAGGGCTGAGCCAACCACAAGGCAAACCGGGCCATTGCCTAGGGCGGAAGATTCTGCGGGGCGGCAAAGAGAAAAGCATTAAAGCCAAACACCAGATTCTAACAATGGTGGAGGGGAGGGCATAAGACTTGAGGTTTGCCTAGGGCAGCAACACTTTAAACCAACTCTGGGGCTGGCCCCGAACGTTATTATCCTCCCTATTTCCTCAGATTGCAATTATGGGGTCATCTTTGACTCTTCTCTTTCTTTCACTGCATTTTTTTCTCTACAAAATCAGCAAAATTGGTGCCTTTCTTTCTGAATACACTACCAAGACTCTTATCCACTCCAAAGTCATATCCCATATGGACTATTGCAACCTGCTTCTCACTGGTTTCCCCCTGAAACACCTCTCTCCTCTTCAAACCATTCAGAACTCTGTCATGAGGCTTACCTTCCACCAGTGTTGCTATTCTCACATAAACCCCTCTCCTCAAGTCAGTTCATTGGCTCCCTATCCGTTTCCACATTCAGTTCAAACTTCCTCTACAGGCCTAAAAGTGCATCATGACGCCAAGAAGACATTTGACCAGGCCCTACCTCATTCAGGTGCTGGAGCAGATGGGGATGGGGTGGCTCCTTTTTGCAATGGATACAAGTATTTTTCTCTAATCCCCTAGCCCGGGTTCAGGTTAATGGGTCCTACTCGGCGACCTTTGAGTTACAGCAAGGGACCCGGCAGGGGTCCCCCCTGTCCCCTCTACTCTTCGCTCTTGCTAAGGAGCCCTTAGCACAGAGTACATGCCAAGGAAGATATAGTGGGAATGCAAGTGGGACAAAACCAATATAAACTATCCCTATTTGCCAATGACCTTCGCCCCTAGCTTCACTGAAAGTGGTTGAGGAAGAGCTGGGGGCTTTCGTAAAGGTCTCAGGATTTAAAATCAATGGAGGAAAGTCTGAGCTGTTGGAGTTGTTTCTTCCCTCAGGGGATAAGGCAGCACTACTTAAAGAGCTTCTCTTTAAGTAGGTCAACTCGCATATCCGCTATCTCAGGGTGAATCTTCCAGCTGAATCCTCTAAGTTATTTAGTTTGAATTTTGAACCTCTTTGGAAGAATGTAAACTATGACCTACGGCAATGGAGGAAGATGTCTCTCTCATGGGTGGGAAGAATTAATAGTGTAAAAATGATGGTAGTGACTATTTAATGCTTTACCAATTGAGAAACCAGACAAGTCATTTAGGAAGTGGCAGAAGGGGGGGTGGACAACTTCATCTGGTCCAATAAGAAGCACTGAGTGGTTGGTGGAATAATGAGGAGGCCGAGGGGGAAGGGGGTCTGGGCGCCCCAGATTTTAAAAGATACTATCTAGCAGCGTAAGCTCACGTGGCAGTGGAGTGGCAAATTAGTCCCTGGAAGGAGTGGATTGGGATTGAGCAAGAGGAAGTTGGGGCATGCTCGCTACACTATCTACTCTGGGGTGATGGGCACACAGGATGCATTAAGGTGGAAAATCAGTGGACCACACTGACTCTATGAATTTGGGAGTCTGTGTGCCAGAAGGTATTGGGGTCAGGACAGGTTTATTCACTGTCCCCCTTAAGATATAATTCCCTATTTATCCCGGGATATCACTGCTTGACCCAATACAAGCATTGAGGAACCTGTGTCTTTTGGGGAAATTGCTTGGTACTTATGACCTAGATTGGCCACTGTTGGAAACAGAATACTGGGCTTGATGGACTTTGGTCTGACCCAGTATGGCATATCTTACGAGGGTTGCTCAGAAAGTAAATGCCCCACGTGTTTTTTTCTCAGTCCAGAATGAAGATAGAGATGTGAAATCGAAAGGGTAGTAACTTGGAACTTCAAAGGACACATGTGTTTAATTTTACAGTCGTCTGACAAATAGCGAGGCGGTAGTGATCCTTTAAATGGCATCTGTGAGTGACACACGGTACAAACAATGAGCTGTAATTGAATTCTTGGTGGAGGAGAAATAAAGTATGAGAAACATTCACAAACGGTTGTGTGGTGTGTATGGAAGTTCTGCGGTAGATAGGAGCACCGTTGGACGATGGGTGAAGAGAGTAAAGGCTTCAGAAAGTGGTAAAACGGAACTGGAAGATCGGCTGCGGTCTGGTCATCCTGCCTCAGCCACCAGTCCAGACAATCTGTCTTATGTAAGACGGATTTCAATTCTATCAGGTCTGTCACTTTCTGAGAGAAAATTACAAACGGGGGGGGGGGGGGAGTGTGAACTGAAACTGGGTGAAATGGAGAGGGAGTTTCTTAAAAAGTAAACAAAAGGGAGCCTGTCTAGGTCATATAAAATTCTGGGGGGAACCAATCAATCAAAAGCTGTGCACCGTATCAAGTGGGAAATGAACCTAGGGGTTCATTGGAGCCAAGAAACATGGGACAAGGTAATCCAGGGACTATACAAGGGGGTCCAGGCTTCATACTTACTTGAAAATAATTATAAGGTGTACGTCCACTGGTATTACACCCCAACCTGCTTACTATGGATGGGCTTAGGAGATGATCTATGTTGGAGCGAATGCGGACAAGGGAAGATGTACATCCATATGTGGTAGGACTGCCCCAGGGCCCAGCTTATCTGGACAAAAGTGTTTGATCTGGCCTCCCAAATTCAGGTGTGACAGATCTCTCCATCCCCTGTATTGGCCTTGTTAAATTTAGAGGAAGAACCCAATCAAGATACTGATGGGGACTGGATTAGGTGTATGCACATTGCTGCTAGACTGGCTATAGCTCAGTGGTGGAGGAAAAGGGATCCCCCTCCAATAGAGTTGGTAAAGAATAAGCTGCAACTGGTGCATATGATGATGCAGCTTACTGCCATGCGCCAGTGCAACCTTCCGCGATTCACCAGAGCATGGAGAGCCTATTCAGAGTGGAAGGCGCGGTCTTCTGAGAGATTGGGCTCCAGAATTGGCTGAGAGAGCATTAGAAATACATTGAGATTAGATGGGGGTTTTCTCTGTGGAGTATCAATGCTTAACAGATGGGAAGAGTTGTCCAGCTTGTAACATTGTTGTTCGACTGGGTGGAATATTACTGTATAGTATGTGTTCTGTTACTCATTTTGTTTTGTGATACTCCATTGCCCATGTCGCCTGTAAGTATTAGTGTATGAGTTTCATATCCCCTCGTGTTAAATGTATCCCACAATTGTGCTGTGACCACTTTGATTGAAGGATAAGGTGGTATACAAAACTGTCTAAATAATAAATACTGTTCTTTTCAAAAATATAAATAAAAAAATAAAAGTGCATTTGCTCTCCTCATGACCTCTTCTCTCTTATCCTCCCTACACCTCTCCTCAGGGGCTGTGCTCATCAGGCAAATCCCTTCTGTCTGTGCCCTTTTCTTCCACTGCCAGCACCAGATTTCTCTCACTATACTTTGCGGCACTGCATTCTTGGAAGAGACGACCCGAGTCAGTGTTTCAGGCTCCATCTCTGGTCCTATTCAAATCCAGGTTTAAAGCCCATCGCTTGGACACTGCTTTTACATCCTGACCTTTTACTCACCCAGTTGTCTTAGAACTATTTCTCATGTGTATATGTACAACATTACGTAAGCCTTGACGTGCTATACAAATGATACATAGTGGTAATAGGATCCCTATATGGCAAGAAAAAGTGTGAAGGGAGTTACCTGCATGGAGCGGCAGGTATAACCCTGACCACATTACTGGCAGACTAAATGCGCCAAGCTGCTCTTTATAGGACAACATTTATTATATTATGTTGCTATATTTTCTAGAAACGTCGGGAAGATATTAAGCAGCAGCGGATAGCTGTTCCAATGTGACTAGCCATCCCTGCTGAAATTTAAACCCAGACATTCAATTCCGGAGTCATATCCGCCCCTGCATTGGATATGTGGATTGTTAGGAAGCTAACCAGGCAATGGCGATATTCAGCCGCTGCGTGGTTAGCTCCCACATCAAAGGTTAGACCAGTTAGCATCGGGGCGTACCACGGCGGGCCCGGGGATATTCATGTTAGTGCTGCTGAATGTCTCGGATACAGAGATTAACGCGGTTAGATAGTGAATATCCGCATACTGAAGTCAGCGCCAATAACTACCCAGATAGCGGTGGTACTCAGCTGCTATCCAGATAACACCTCAGGCAGCTTTTTTTTTCTGTCGTTATACGGATAGACTATCCGCATAATGGCGGAAATGATCTGGACAGCGACTGAATATCTTCGCTATGTGGATAGCTGCTGACATAACTGTTGCTCTGCCCACGGACAGCCCTCGCACTATTTGAATAGCGCTGAGGTGGTCATTCGAGACATAATGAAGGTAAGAGAACAGAACAAAGAACCCTTATGGATTTCTGAGATAATAGCAAACAAAAATTGCAAAGAAAAATGGCATCAGAACACAATAGGAGACGGATGAAATGTTGCAGATTCATGCTTATGTCCATGACAGAGAAGAAAATGGAACATTTGCTGAGTTGCATTTTTTACCCATAGGCACTAGTGAAGCCGCAATCAGCGTACTTAATGTAACCTGAGGGTTAAAATAAAATAAGTTTTGCTGGGTTAGGCGGGGGAAATGCTGCCCAGAGCTAGCTGTGGCAGCTAGAAATGCTTCTTTCCCCTCCAGGGAAGTTTTGCAGCTTTCAGAGATGTGTGTTTACGTGGGGGAGATGCAGGAATCTCTTGAGTGAGCAGCCTTTCTGGAGGGAAATTGCAGAAACAAAAACAGGGAAATGAAACTGAAAGCAGCAGCTAAAACTTGTTCTTGGAAATTAAGAATTCCTTAGTAGGAACTGGCCTGGAAATTTTTGTGTAAACGTTACTTCAGGCGAAAGCTGACAGATTTCACTAACCCTGTCTTACTCTCCCTTTACTATGAGGCAAGTAGAGAGCAAAAGGAAAATAAACTAAAGTGGATAAACCACTATCAAGGTGATGTTACAGGTATTAATTGTACTAGGTAGTGGTTTGTAATAATGGACTCCATAAATGACATTTACTTTCAGGAATAGGATTTTTAGTGCAATTTATTAAATATTACAACAGTGTAATCATCCAAAATATTCTCCTTAACTCACAGTAACATTTTGCTCACGTCAACATAATAATAATTCAGGTATTCAGTCGCATCAAGTAACAGGCAAGTCAAAAATTTCCAGGACAATTCCTACTAAGGAATTCTTATTTTCCTTTTTAAAACCTTTAAACCTTTCCCCCTCTAATAGTAAATTTCATTTTTGGATTTTTTTTTTATCCCAGGGTCTGTTTTATTTCAGCTCAAATATATTTTCCCTGTTTGTCTCTGTGTAGGGTGCACCAGTACCTCTTCCAGTTCTCTTTCTTGTGAAGGGGCCCAGGACTCCAGATCCTTCTGCTACTGAATTGAAGATCTTCCAAATTTCTTCATATGTCCTCCTCTGCGCTGGATCCTACCCCTTATCTTTAACAAATCAACAAGGGAAAACCCTGTCTTTCTCTTTAAGAAATAATACTGGGGGGGGGGGGGGTTTCATGAACTATAACACTTTCCCTATCTAATTAAATAAAAGGATAATTGCTACACCTTGTCTTTCTTTGTTTCTTTGCATATATCTATTCCACTCCTCCACACTCTCAACTGCAACCCAACCATACCCACATGCAGCAATCTCCCAAACACACTTCCCTTAACTGAGCCAGCTAGGGACTGCTTTATTCTTTCAATCCAGGAATAAGACTATCTTCTCAGGTCCATTAAGGGTCATTCTCAATTAGCTAAGCACAGAGCCCTGCAGAATGTTTAAACTCTGTGTTCTGCTTCAGTTGCACACAAATAGTTCAGTCACAGCTTAGGTTTGAATTTCCCCTTCTTTTCTCAGGATTCTTGTCAGTCACTTCTGAACCCAGAAATTACCTTTTTCTGGAAATTCAGAGGTTTTTTTCCTCTAGTCCAAGAGGATAATTCTTATAAAATCAATTCTTTCATCCATTCTCAAGAGCATAAAGTCAGATTCAGAATTACAATTCCAACTCTGAGTATCTATAGCTTCACTAGACCTTAGACAGGATTCCAAGGAGAATTTCATTTCCTTTAAGAAATATTCTTTACTCAGTAGGACTCTCAACCAGTCAGTCAGTATTTCTCTCAGAGTTACTCACCCAAAGTTCCAAATGGTCACCAAATTCAGTTTCCAAAGAATTAAACCACACTCCCACAGTTACCAATAACCAATTCAACCCTTTTCTTTACTCAGCACCCTTCAAAACACTTATTACAGCCCTCTTTTCACTCAGAAATCTCTCAGATATCTCACCTTTTTCCATGAGCAAGCTTCAATTGCTGCTTTCAGTTTCATTTTCCTGTTTTTGATTCTGCAGTTTCCCTCTAGAAAGGCTGCTCACTCAAGAGATTCCTGCACCTCCCCCACAAAAATACACATCTCTGGAGGCTGCAAAACTTCCCTGAGGGGGCCAAAGAAACATTTCTAGCTACCACAGATAGCCCTAGATAACACTTTCCCAGCCTAGCCGGACAAAATTTATTTTATTTTAAACCTTGCTAATGATTAGTATCTATGGCTGAAAAATGAACTCAGCAAATGTTTATTTATTTATTTATTTTATTTAACAAATATTAATATACTGTTTTTCTATGAGGCAAAACAGTTTATATGGAACTGAGTGGATACAATGAACGATTATATTGAGCATGATGAACATTTTACAAAGAACATTTTGAACATCTTGAACATTTTGGATAGAACAAAGAAGAGTGAATATCTTTTAGAAAGCTCAATAAGTTGGAGTTTAGACATTTGTAAAAACTATATACATTGTTTAGTAGGGGTTGGAGAATGTAGGGGGTGTAGGGAGGTCATCTTCTTCTCTTTCTTGGACATAAGCATAACTCTGCAACATTTCATCAATCTCCTTTTCTTTTCTGATGCCATTTTGCTTTGCAATTTTTGTTTGCTATTATTTCAGAAATCCATAAAGGCTCTTTGTCCTGTTCTCTTACCTTCATATATCGACTCTCATTTTTATTTTCCACTTTCTTTCTTTGGAGTCCTTTTAGTAAAGTGCGTTAAGCAGTTAAGGCTTGTTTTCACACTTGACAGCTGCCTGCTTACCACGCATTGATTCGCATGCTAATTGCCACTCACCCATTAGGGCCCGGATAGGGGCAGAGAGTGGGCATGGTGAGCACGTTGTAGCAAGTGTCGGGGGGGGGGGGGTACATGAGTACGAGTGCACCTGACACTTGGTAATAGCATCAGCAAGTTAGTTGTCAGGAATATGCTGTTCACGCCCCTGGCAGCTACTGCGGAAGCTTTATGCATGACTCACGTTACTTTTTGGTGCTAAACAGGCAGTTAGTAAAAGAGTTCCTTTGTCTATAACGAGCTGCTAATCTTTGCATTTTCCATTCTTGTTCTGTAGGAGGCACCCAGTACCGAAAAGGAATGAAAAAATAAGACTTTGGATGGACCTAATGTACCCATTAAAATCTAAAACGAATATACAGTGTTTGATATTAGATTAACTGTGACTAGAGTAAGTGCTCTTCCTACAAGTAGGTAAAACACCAAGTATGATATTAATTAAAATATTTTGACTGGCAGTTAAGCAGTGATTTACCATTGAAAGTGTTGGTGTGCTTCCAGAGAAAATTGACTGAACAATGCAGTGATATATCATTTATTTAGCAGTAGATTCAACATTTTATTTAGTTATGCTCCACCACTCTATATTTCTACTAACAGAATTATAAACAATGAATCCAGTAAAACACACCTGTCAGGGTACAAAGAGGTCTGAAACAAGGTTCTTTTAGCTGCCGTACATAAATGAAAATTCAGCACACTCTGGAAGCTGGTGGGAGAGGAGAGGGGAAGCTGTGAGTGGCCAATGTTGTGGGAGGAGGGAGAAATGGAAAGGTAGAAAAAAGCATAGGAAACGTAGTAGGGAAGGGAGACATTGAGGACAGGTTTACCAAACTGCACCGAGAATCATGAGAGGTATGAACAATCTGCAGTAGCTGTTGAGGGTGTTGCTGGTAAGCTCCTGAGCAGTTAGTATGATAGGAAGTACCTCACCATGCTAAAGCTGCAACTGTGATTAATGTGGGTACACTTACTGCCACCCATTGAGGTGGCAATAAGTGCACCCATGCTAACTGTGGCATTGCATTAATGATGCCGATACTAATTGCAATGTGCAGGCAACAACCAGTCTGTACTTAGCATGCTTTTTTTTTTTACCATGTACTAAACCCATTGCTAAGGTGCAAGGATATGAGGCATCCTAGGCAAACCTCATTCCCAGTGCCATCCTAAGGGGAGGAGTGGTCTAGTGGTTAGGACAAGGTACGTCAGGCCGGAGGGCTGGGAGTTCAATTCCCACCTGGGGACAGCAATCTCAGGCCGGAGGGACTGGGATTTCTAGTCCTATAGGCACTCCTTGTGGTCTTGGGCAAGCCACGTAACCCTCCATTGCCCATGTTCCCTGTAAGTATTAGCATATGTGTCTCATATCCCCTTGTGTTAAATGTATCCCCCAATTGACCGCTTTGACCTGGTGAAAAGCAGGATATAAATACAGCTAAATAAATAAATAAATAAATCCCTGCTCCAGCCCTTGCCACCCCTCTCAGGGATGTACAGTGGTAGAAATACATCTAAAAAGTCACCACAGCACCAGGATTACCTTCTCTTCTGGGCTATGGTGCCATCATGCTTCTGCCCCTCCCTCCCTCCCAATTCAATTTCCTTCAACATGGTCTGGCTACCTTGCACCACTGCCACAGTGTCCAGACGTATTCCCATAGCCCACCATATAGGACACCCACCCATGTGGAGGTGGGAGGCAATCCATATAAGGCATCTATGCTTCCCCCTAATGGGAAGAGCTCTGGGGGAACACCTCAGTACAAACCATACACTCCCATGGAGGTGGCCAAAACCAAACAGCCCTCAGGCTGAACACCCTAGCTGTTAGGGAGCTGGAGGCACCTTTTGATGTCAAACCATCATGATGCCAGTATGTTAAACCCTTCATTTGCATGTCCCAGTCCCTGCTGCACAGAGCACGGGTTCTTGTATCTCCCAACACTACCACAGCACATATGTAACACCAGCAGCCACCTGCTATCATCACTTCAGTTACAAGGGAAACATATACCATACCTGAATGTACACCACTTTGACCCGGTGAAAGCAGTATATAAGCATTGCTAAATAAACAAATATGTGGAGATGAATAGCAGTCAGTCACGAAAGCCACTGTTTCTGTTGATGTTTGTGCATTGTCCCAGCAGGGTCACTCCTGACCTGGAGGCCCTGGTTGTGTGTCCGTCGGGCTGTTGTGGTCCACTGCCTTGGCAGCTGTACCATTCAACCCCTCCGAGAGATGACCTTGGCAGGTGACTAGGTATTCTAGCACTCCTTTTTTTTAGTCCTGTTTCTGCCATTCATATTTGTTTAAAACTGTGTACGAACCACGTGTTTGAGATGTGCTAGCGAGGCAAGTTCCCCTGAGCATGAATGTTTTTGCCTTTTAGAGCGCCACTATCATGGTCATGTTAATACCGCTTGGCAGTTGCCACCCACTTTCTACCCCGATTCCACCCTAACTTCGTCTATCCATGTACTGCTCTGGTAACACGGAGGTTTTATACTGAGTGCCTTTCAGCTGCGTTCTACTGACTACCGCAGGCTGAAGATGCGTGTTATCCCCACGCGCAATCCTACGCGCCCAGCTGCCATGCTTTAGTAAACTTGCCCTAGTGTGTGGCTAATGTGGAAGGAAGCAGCGAATAATTTAGGAATGGGCGGGGACGGCACCTTACATGCATAAACTATATGTTAACATCACAGATTACACAGCACAGTTGAGTGCATTGTGTTATCTGCAATTAATGCACAGCATTAGAAAATTCTCTGCATTAACTATGCATGCCTCCATCAGCTAGCACAGAGGTTTTGCATTTATTATGCTCTAATTTTGGCAGTTAATGCCCGGTATTCGTAAAACCTTACTGCGGCTTAGTAAATGAAGCTCTCAGGGTTTTGTTCTATTACATTCTTCTTGAACAACACTGATCTGAGAGAGGTTTTCAGAAGAAATGTAATACAATAATGGAGTAATTTCACAGAGCTTTTTCCATGTCTAAAGCCTTTTTTGCATGCAGACAATGGCTTTTATGAACTTGCATGACCCCATGAAAGTGTAAAAAGTGGGCACATGGAAAGCGGGCACCTACATTCATGCAATCTGCGTGTAAGCATTTTCGGAGATGTGGTTTGGGCAGAGCAGAGGCAGAATTGTGCTGTACAGGTGTGTTTATGAACTATGCAGGTACATGTGGGGCCATTGCAAGGAGGAAAAGCATCCTAGGTGAGCCTCATCCCTTGCACCCCCCATTTGCAAGCAGCTCTGCGGTGCTTACCTTACAACTTCGGTTCCACACGGCCATTTCCAAAGAGGAAGTCGCATCGGAGTGGGTGGAAGCAAACAGCCCCATAGCACCGAAGTTGTCAGTTAAGTGCCGTGGGCTACTTTGTGGCCATTGGCGTTGCTGCAGGTCCCAAGAGGGGTGACAGCAGTTGTAATGGGTGCCCCATAGGACCGGCACTCTAGGACCCTCTACACATGTAAAATGTGTGTGTCTGTATGCATGCCCTACAGAAGCTCTTCCTGGGAGCCTATTTCATACAGGCACATATGTGCTTATATAACCTTGATAAAATATCAGAAAACTCTGGATGTTCCCAAGTGAAATTACTCAGAGTAGTTCTAAGCTGGGAGTTAGTGATGACTGAATGTGCACAACAGATAAATAGTTTTTGCTCAACGGCATTTATGATTGAAAGGATTGGATTACTGCACTAACATAAAAAGTTTCAAAAGAAGTGTTTTTTATGAAAGCAGAAAAAATGATAAAAAATATGGGTTTTGGGAGCAATGATTGAGAAAGTGCTTTAGTTAACTGCAAAGTACGAGGCTCAGTTTCTGAAGTCCCTTTCGTCCCTTTCAGTGGTTACCTCATTACGTGGTTCACCATTTGATATTGTGTGATAGAATCCGAGTGAATGGCAGCAGGGCTTTCAAGGGTTTTTTTTTACCCTTACAACATAGACACCTTTATAGCCTTCTCACATAGAGACCCCATCATAAAATCAGGCCCTAAATTAGAAAATATATCACACTATGAGAACACATGACTAAAATGCATCTGCAAATTATATCAAATTAAGAGCTAAGGAACTGATACTCAAAAGCACTTATCCAGTTGGCAGTACCTGCTAACCAGAGAAGTACCAGCCAGCACAATAATTGGTGGCGTACTCCAGTAGCGGAGGAATTGGTGCGTCATTATGGGATTCATGCAGGTAACATCCGGTTCTTTTCTTCATTCAATGGCAATACCGCCGTTGTCGTTGCCAAGCTGAAACAATGGTTGACTTCCGTTTCTAAGTGGTATTTTTTAATAGGCTTGAATTGAATATTTAAAAAAGGGAGATTATGGTCTTTGCTCTACCTGATTCTTCTGATATACCCCCAACTATCACATTTAGAGATATACAGATTGAAGTGGTTAGTCCAGTGCGTAGGTTAGGCATGCTTTTAAATTCAACACTTTCCATGATTCTGGAGAATTAGTTTAAGCTGCAATTATTAAACTCCAGTTGATCTTAAAAAAATCCAAATTGAAATGATTTTTGAACAATTATACTGAGTTTAGCTTAGTTGAAGCTTGATTATCTTAATTCATTATTGCTGGCTGTTTAGTTTGTGCAAAATATGGCAGCAAGGCTTGTGACCAGTTCCTCGCGCTGTAGTTCTATCTCCCCATAATTAACAGCCTTTTATTGGTTGCCCGTTCTATTCCACATTAAATATAATTCATAAAGCCTTGAAAAATGAATCTTTATATTACCCAAATTCCAGTCTGAAAATATGAAAAATATTCAGAAACTTAAAAATCAGAGGGCAGTCATTTGTTAATGATTCTAATACTGACAAATTCATTTTGCGGAAACTACCGGTCATACCATGTCAATTTGTAGTCCAAAAGAACAAGAGAATTGAGACTTACTAAGGATACTACCAAGTTAAAAAAATAATAAAATGCAGTAGATTCCACAAGCCTTTTACTAAAAGGCTTTTAATCAAGATAGCTGAGGAACGGTTTTATACAGCAGCCTAATTAAATAGGTCCATAAAAATGCTAACTAATATGTTCTGTACTTTAATATGTTCTGTACTTTACCCACATGTTTTTGCAATATTGCATCTTTGAAGCTTTTGATAGCGATTTCGCTGTGTGTTAACATCTAATGAGCTACTTTGTATAATTTCGATAGCACAGGTCAATTGCTAGAATGGATATACTTGCTATTTATCATGTAGAATCCCATTTACAAAGTTCAGCACAAGTTGGGACACTGGCCTGATAGGCTGAAAATATAGATGGAAATACTAGTGAAATAAACCACAAAGGTGAAATCAAGGTGAATCACAAGTTACAGGCATGGAAAAATAAAAAGTTGCATTGTCAAATCACTGAATTTTTAAGCATTTCCCATAGAGTTCAGAGGGAATAGGATGAATAGTTTGAATTTGTTTAACTACCTGGGGAAACTTGCAATACATCCGACTTTACCTCGGAACAGATGAGAAATATTTGAAGAGAAGAGAACCGAGAATCATGACTTCTTGAAAGATCACAGACGACTCTTCACTCTACGATGAGCCCTGTGGGGAAGGGTAAATAGGGCCTTGTATGACAAGTTCAGACAGTGCCTCTTCTCACACTTTTTTATATAATTGTTGCTGTATTTATGCAAAAATTTGTAGTTTAAGTCAGCACTGATTCTCATAAGCACACGTTTATCATACCTCTGCCCTAACCAAAAAAAAAATAATGAGAAACCGGTTGAGGACAAATAGTATTTTCTCATACTCTGTTGCACCCGTTGTCCTCTTTTCAGTCACGTCGTTGGTTTGTTTCTCATCTATCACTGGGCAGGCTGGTGTATTTTCTAAGTAGCAATGCCACAGGAGGCCTAGAAAATGGTTTTGATTATACAAATCGTTGAGAGATTATTTGCCTCAATTGGTCCTCTGTGACATAATTTCTAAAACAGTTGCTTCTTTTGAATTCCAGGCTTTGAATCCTAAAATAAACTTCAAACCATGACCATGACCTTTCTTGCCCTCCACAAAATAGATGGAAAATCCCTGTTCTCTGCCGATGGAAGGGAATGGGATGTCCTCATGCTGCTGGGTGAGATCATGGTGTGGTGACCCTTATACAACTCCCTAGGTGTAATAAACTTTACTCAGTAGTATGCAGGCAACTGATAGACATGAATCTATGTATAGTAAATAAGTTGTAGTAGGGGCCCTTTTGCTAAAGTGCTCTAAGGAATTAATGTGCTTTTTACCGCACAAGCATGACAGTTACCATGTGCTAATTCCCGCAGTAACTGCACATTGTGCAGTGGGAAGGGGCAGGATAGGGGTGGAGAGTGAGTGTGGACAGCACATTGCGATTAGCATGAGGGGGACTGTCAATGTTGCAGTTAGCATAGGAGCACTTAACGTCACCTGAATTTGCAAATACCGCTGCTGCCTGGATCCAAGTGGGAGGCCAATTTTTGTGGCTGTTTCCATAATGGTTTTGCTGCAATAATTTACATTAAGTTGCCTTTAAAGCTCACATCTGTAGATGCCAATACCATTGAGTAAAAGGAATTCCCCTTTTGAATACAGTGAAATGATCGAGTCTTCTTCCTGTATGTAAGGAGACAATATGTATCAGTGGTATTCGAGCTCGGTCCTGGAGAGCCATAAATAACTCACATTTTCAGGATATCCCTAATGAATATGCATGAGGACGGTTTGCATGCATGCATCCAAGTCTCCCTCATGCATATTCATTAGTGATACTCTCTAAACCTGACCCTTTGACAGCCCTCTACAATCAGGAGTGAATATCAAGGACGTACATAGTACATTTAACACACAGAAACCAAGAAACATAGAAAATGACCACACAATCCATCTAAGCATCCCAGTTAATGTAGCAATATGCTTAGAAAAATGACCTATTGTGCTTTCATAATACACAGTACATTTTTCAAAGGTTCTTTGTTTCTGATCAAAGATGGATATTACTGCTTGTTGTTGTTGCAACAATCAAAGGTTGCTAGAATTTCAGTATTGTTGACCTGGAGGTTTACAAGAAATACAGGCAAATATTGGTTTTCTAAATGAAAGTGTCTCTTAAACAAACACTTTGGCACAGTATTAACTTAAGCTTCATTAACCTGATATCATTAAGGCTGCATGACAAGCTTTTTTTTTCCTTATAAATTGAGTGTTCAAGACGCATTGGCAAATTGACAAGTCACAAAGCCATCCAACATAGAGAGGACAACTTCACGTCTTGGAGCATCAGTTCAGCTGGAAGGATGAATGAATCATGATTTACGTATTTCTTATGGATCTGGTGCTTTATCATCTAGGAAGGGATAGTAGTAATATGTCTTGGTGTAACATCCGATAAGGTAATGTACTATAGCATCATGGCACAAATTAAAAGACACAAACCATTTGTTGACATATCAAAACACAATTCCAGATCGTGCTGCTAGACCAGTCTAGACAAGTGGGTTGTGTCCTCCTGTCAGCAAAAGTCCAGGACCTGCTCCTTATGCTATGTTATCTCTGCAGTTAGGCTTCCAGCCTTCTGACCGTTGCTGTATGTAGTGGCTGTTCTCTACATAGTTGTACATAGCTCGGTTTTGTTACTCTCAGTGAGGTCATGTGTGGTCAGATTTTTGACCATTGCTTGGGTAAGAATACTGAAGTACTGTTTGCCCCTAGCTGCACTAGCTTAAGTAGCAGGATGATGCTTAAGTAGCTGTTCGTATGGGGAGCTCTGTCCCCAGCAGGCTTCCCGGCCGTTTAGCGGGTCTGGACGTCCGAAATGGATGCTAAATAGTGTACAGCATGACACTGATAGACTCTGAACTCACCTTCTCCTCTCACATTTCTCAGATCTGCTTTCTTGACTTTGAATGCAATTCAAGCACTCCATCCCTTCCTCGATCAAATTACTTTAACCACCTTGCTCATTAGCACAGCTATCTCCTGAATTGATTATTGCAATGTTTCCTTTGCTGGCCTTCCTCAACATAATTTGAAATGTCTTTAGTCAATTCAGAATACCGCCAACCGCATCCTCACCTGTGCTAGAAAATATGATTATATCACACCCCTCTTCATGCAGCACCACTGATTACCCATCCAACAGAGGATTCTTTTCAAAATCTTGGTACTCACCCTCAAGTCCCTTCACAATCTCGCACCATTCTACCTATCCTCTTTAATCATCCTGTATGTTCCTCAACACGGCCTTACTGTAGATTGCTGCAAGACAACCGCTCAGTCCTCCCATTGGCTGCTCGTGTGAAATATGAAACTACGCGCCATTCTGGATTTTTCTACTTAGCCCCTGCCCTTTGGAACTCTTTGCCCTTCCAGTTTAGGCTGGAAGCATCCTTTCCCATGTTTAATTGTCTTCTCAAGGCCCATCGTTTCACACAGGCATATGGTATTAACAGGGCCGGATTTACCTATACGCCATGTACGCCATGGCGTAGGGCCCACAGCCGGCAGGGGCCCACAAAAAAAGAACAAGTAAATTTTTTTTTAAATACAATCTAAAAAAAAAACCTGGTGGCTGCCGCCGTGGGGCCCCCTCTGCTGCCGCGGCAGCACCGACTGACCCGCGGGGGCCCCGTCTACAAGCTGAAGCCGTCGGGTCGGGTCGGGTCATTCCTTCGTTCCTCCCTCCCTCCCTCCCTCCGTCCGTGCGGGCTGCAGGCTGTGAGAGACGCGAAAGGAGAGTGTCTCCTCGCGTCTCTGATAAGCCCGCAGGGGCTGATGGGAAATTTCCCATCAGCCCCTGCGGGCTTAACAGAGACGCGAGGAGACGCTCTCTCTTCGCGTCTCTCACAGCCTGCAGCCTGCACGGAGGGAGGGAGGGAGGAACGAACGACCGACCCGACCCGACGGCTTCAGCTTATAGACGGGGCCCCCGCGGGTCAGTCTGTGCTGCCGCGGCAGCAGAGGGGGCCCCGCGGCGGCAGCCACCAGGTTTTTTTTTTAAATTAAATTTTACTTTAGGCCGACGGGGGGGGGGGGTAGGACTGGTAATGGGCTATGGGGGGGTAGGACTGGTAATGGGCTATTGGGGGGGCTGGGGCTGGAAATGGACTGGGGGGGGTGGGGCTGGAAATGGGCTGGGGGTGTAGGGCTGGTAATGGGCTATGGGGGGGTAGGACTGGTAATGGGCTGTTGGGGGGCTGGGGCTGGAAATGGGCTGGGGGGGGTAGGGCTGGTAATGGGCTATGGGGGGGGGGGTAGGACTGGTAATGGGCTATTGGGGGGCTGGGGCTGGAAATGGGCTGGGGGGGTAGGGCTGGTAATGGGCTATGGGGGGGGGGTAGGACTGGTAATGGGCTATTGGGGGGGCTGGGGCTGGAAATGGGCTGGGGGGGTTAAGGCTAGAGGTGGGCTGATGGGGTTAGGACTGGTAATGGACTGTGGGCTGTTGGGGGGGCTTAGAACTGGCAATGGGCTTTGGGGGGTTAAGACTGGTAATGGGCTGTGGGCTGATGGGGGCTGTCTGGTAATGGGCTATGGGGGGCCTAGGACTGGAAATGGGCTGGGGGGTTAAGACTGGAGGTGGGCTGATGGGGTTAGAACTGGTAATGGGCTGTTGGGGGGGTTTAGAACTGGTAATGGGCTTTGGGGGGGGTTAAGACTGGTAATGGGCTGTGGGCTGATGGGGGTTGTCTGGTCATGGGCTATGGGGGGCTAGGACTGGAAATGGGCTGGGGGGTTAAAACTGGAGGTGGGATGATGGGGTTAGGACTGGTAATGGGCTGTGGGCTGATGGGGGGGGGTAGGACTGGCAATGGGCTATGGGGGGCTGACTGGAAATGGGTTGATGGGGTTAGGACTGGAAGTGGGCTGATGGGGGGTTAGGACTGGTAATGGGTTATAGGGGGGGCTTAAACTGAAAATGGGGTGATGGGTTAAGGACAGTAAATGGGTTGATGGGGGGCTAGGACTGGTATTGGGTTGGGGGGTTGCTAGGACTGGAAATGGGCTGATGGATGGCTAGGACTGGAAATGGGCTGATGCAGGGACTAGAAGGGAATGGATGCTGGGTGAGGCTGGAACTAGAAGGGAGCTGATGTTGGGGGAGGATTAGAATGGGATGGGGCTGGAAGAGTAAAATGGAGAAGGGAAAATATTTTGTGTGGGAGGGATAAAAAATCTACAATTGGCCGGGTATTGGGAGAGTAAGTGGGGATTGAGGATGGAGGGGTAAAATTTGAGTGGATGAAATAGGAATGAGGAAAGAGCAAAAGGAGAAAGATTAGTATGTTAAAGCAGATGTAGAGAGAGAATGGAAAAAAATCTAGAAGAGAGAAGAAAGGACAAATGGACAGCAGACGATGGAGAGTTAGCAGAAGACACGAAGAAACCAGAAGAAAGTGGCTGGAGCAATTGCAGCTGAAAAAAATGCACAAAAGGTAGAAAAATATCTCTTTATTTTGAATTTATTAATTGGAATATGTCAGCTCTGGTAAATGTGCATCATTAACGTCTGCGCTTTGTTTAGTACAAGAGCAAATTAATGTATAGTTTTATTTCTACAGTGTTGTACATTCCAAGTTTGGCTTTTGGGATTCCCAGTTTAATTATTGTCTTCCTGTTTCTAAATTGTGATTACTTGTTTGGTGATGGTCTATGTTCTGCATGTGTAACTGAGCTGAGGTGTTCTGTTTATATTTATTTATTTACATTCTCTTATATACCGCGCTATTCTGCTTCAGTGCGGTTTACATTGAACAAACTGAAATTACATTGAACAGGGCATTATAACTTGGAGATAACTATTTTTACAGGGAATATGGGCTATGGAGGGTTAAGTGGCTTGCCCAAGACCACAAGGAGCACCTGTGGGACTAGAAACCCCAGTCCTTCCGGCCCAAGGTTGCTGTCCTCTAGTGGGATTTGAACCCCTGACCTTCCGGCCTGAAGTACCGTGCCCCAACCACTAGGCCACTCCTCCACTCCACTCAATTCCTATTTGACATTGCCACTTGTTCTCTTTCCCCAGTAGGTCATGTATTGTTGTTCTCTGAAATGTATTGGTTTAATATTTGCAGTGTTGCCTTTTGATTGGTAGAGTATGGTGCTTTGTGAGCCCTGGTAGTGCTGTTAGGATACGGCGGGTTTACTATGGGTTCTAAATGGGCAGTGTTTGTAGTAGTTCCTAATGTGTCTGGCAGTTGGCACTGGATTATAGTAATGTAGAAATCTTTTAGTCTTTCTTTATCCATACACTCATTAAGAGGCACGTTTACTAAAAGTTAGTATATGGTAACATTATGCAAATATTTATGCAAATGAGGCCCCTTATGCAAATGAGGCCCCGCACCCCCCTTGGGCCGCCCCTGCTGGGGGCCCACAATTTTTGTTGGCGTAGGGCCTCACTCAAGGTAAATCCGGCCCTGGGTATTAATCTCCCTTAGCTGAGCTGCAGTCCCAGAGAGATGTCTTGCCTCCCTCCCTCTATTCTCCCTGCCCTGTACTCTTTCCTGTCCTATCAATTACTGGAGTTCTTTTCATTGTCTTCTTACTAGTGTGGTTGTTTTAATTTAGTTTTTTGGCATTGCAACCCACTCCATCTGCTTAGCAAGGGGGTATATCAAAAGCTAATAAACCATAAACCCTAATAAACCATATTCATCTTCTCTGGGTTCCATGCTGGTGGGCTGAGACTGGATATGTGACATATATAGACCTCCCCCTGCAAGGAGCTATATTGGAGGAGCTAAGATTGGATACAGTTTGTAACAGCCCTGGGGATCTATGTATAAAAGGATTAAAACAGATCCTTCTGAGGCCCCAGGGATAAGGAAATCAGTCACACCTGGATTCTGATGCACGCTCCATTCCAAAGCCTGGCATTCCAACAAAAAGGAATTTTACTTCAGTAGAAATGATTTGACATAAGACACATTTCTTCAAAGACGAATCCATGCTTTCAATCTGTACTGTACATGAACTCACTTTCTTAGGGTTTCTTGGGTCATTTTAGATTCCATCTTTTCCTATTGAATAACTTTAAGAGTTCCTTTTACCCTACGGACACCTTTCTACCTAAAAGCCAGTGTTCTGGTCTGTTCTGATTTCCTTACAGACTCTTGCTCCACAATTAAGGCATTTCAAAAGCCGTCAAAAGCAGGCAGAACATAGGTGGAGGAAAGACCCTTCCACTCAGAAGAAGGAAAACTGTAGGGCGTTACAATCGAGATGCAACTCTGATTACATCTGTCAACGCCACCTTCATTTCCAAGAAAACTATCCAAAACAGTTCTCCAAAACAGTAAAGCAACACTCAACCAGAGTCAGGCCCCCTCTATAGAGATATCATCTGATCAGTTTGGTTCCTCTTTAACAAAGCGCTAAAACGTCACAGGAAATCTGTGCGTATTAGCTTTTTTTGTGCCATTGCCAATCTGTGATACTTCTGGGCACAATATTGCCTTCTCTGGAATACTCCAAAGTTCTTTCTCTTGCTTAACAGAATTGCCAGAATTTAATGTGGAAAAGATTCAAGGCTCGATGAGCTCTTCTATGTCAATGTCAGATGCCATCCTCCCGTTTATTAAAAGACTGCTGGTCTACCTTTGCACCCCTTATCCTTAAGCTTATCAATCTCAGCCTCCCTTTTGGCATAGTATCAGAAATCCAGAAATACTTTTAGATACCTGCTGCAAAAGCAAAATCTGGACCTATTGTACCCAATATTCAGCGGCTGCGTCTAGCACTTCTAAAGTGACTAGCCACTGCCACTGAATTTTAAACCCAAATATGCAATGACGGGGTCACATCGGCCACTGGCATGGAATACCCAGGTTGGCGGGATAGCGCCACAGCTATCCAGGGCAATGGCAACATTCAGCTGCAGCGGCAAAAGTTAGGACAGCCTTGAAAGTGCCTAACTTTCATCACTGTGGGATAACCAGCTTGCAGTTGAATGTTGACATTAGCTGGTTGTACCTGGTTGTTGCCTCTACTGCATTTCAGAGCACGCTGAGGCTAGTTGACTAGCATCAGGATGTATATCAGCAGCACCTGCAGATAGATATTCAGCACTATTTAAGAAGTTTGCAGGTTTGTCAAATGCCTCTCCATTGCTTCAAGTCACTGTCATCCTGTCTCCAATATTCCTTTCTTAGCCAAGCTATTAGAAAAAGCACTGACTCAGCAGACTATTCGATTTTTGGATGGCAACAACTCATTCCATTCTAGAAAATTTGTGTTCCACAGTGGCCACAGCATAGAGACCTCTTTGGTTGCTCTGCTAAATGAGATAGTCAGCTATTATGACAAATTTAATGTTGTTATGGTGTTACAACTAGATCTTAATGTAGCATATGATGTTGTAGATCACACACCATTGCTTGACTGCTTAGTATAAATTGAGATAAATGGTGTCATCTTGAATTGTTTTCATTCATTCTTTTCTAAGCGCATCTATAAAATGTCTATCCAGAATGTGCTGTCCACCACCTATTCTTTATCGTTTGGCATTCCACAAGGTTCCAAATTGTTCCCAATCTTTTTAACGTTGCCATTTGCTTACTGGCTCTATTAATTGAAGATCTAGGTCTTAGTGCCTAACTATGTGGACAATATTCAATTGATTATAACCCATGATATTTTCAACACCATATTTCATCAAACTCTGGACAATAACCTAATAAAAATTTCATCATAGATAGACTCACTTAAGGGTGATTTGAAGACAGAGCAAAAGGGAAAAAGACAGAAGAAAAATACTCGATGATGGCGAAACTCTTTATGAGGAAGATTAGTGTGTTCTAACTAATTAATACATTGCCTTTGAAAATAGAGATATATATGATAACAGCTGAGGCCTGTAAGGCCAACCTAGTCTGCCTAATTTATCCCCTGTTGCAATGCCTTATACTAGGGGTTTTAACCTTTTTGATTGAGCAGATTCTTCTTCAACCTCCAGAAAATTTGAGGAACCCCCAGTCCAGTCCTAATACACTCTCTCTCTCTGCCTGTCTCTACTAGTCTTCCTTCCCACCAGTTCCCTTCTCTCTAACCCACCCATAGCCTGTGTCCAACAATCCTACTCCTCATTCAATCCTCATCACTTACTCTGCCCCCTGCCTTCAACAGCTTTACTGTCCCTCTCTTCTTTTTCCCTGGTCCTCCTTCCCAGCCCCACTACTCATTCTTCCTCTTCCCTGGCTTATCCCCACTACCCTGAGTTTCTTTCTTCCCCTCACATGTTGACTGCTGTTCTTGTTGTTTCTGGTCTCCACAGGCTTCCACTGGTGTCACCAACATCTCTGCTCCTGAATTCAAGAAAGCATGGGACAAGAGCAGCAGAGCATTGATCCTACCTTGAGTCATCCTGGGTAAAGGCCCGATGTGACCGCATAAACCAAAGGTTGCTGCAGTGCTGGGGGCAAGATTGGCAAAACCATGAAATCTGGATAGAGCAGGAGTGGTGGAAATGGGAAGAGAGAGCAGCAATGCTGATAATACCATTGGCAGCCCACAGAGACCAGAATTCTGTTACAGTTTCTTTGGACCCACACTGTGGCTGCTGATCCTGCCCATATACATCCTGCTGCTTCCAGATGGGAAGCAGCAGGACTCATAATGTCAGCTTCCACATATACGCAGATGACATTATGCTCTATGATCCCATAACAATGACAAATCCAACAAATCCTGAACTAACAAACTGCTTCAACGTCATCTCCAAATGGCTCCAGGAAAATGATCTCACAATAAACCTCAAAAAAACAGAAGCATTATTTGTCACAAAGGACCAAACCTTCACCACCACCACCACCCCCCACCCCACCCCAATGCACCTCACACTGGGAGCAACCCAAATAAAAGTCCAAACCCACATCAAATATCCAGGGATCATCCTGGATCAATCACTATCTTTAAAACAACAGATTGCAAAAACAGCAAAAACAATATTTTTCAAAGCCAAGATATTATAGAGCCACAGACCTCTTCTAGGCCGACAAGATTTCAGAACAGTCTTGCAGGCTATGATGCTCTCCTCCCTAGTCTACTGTAACAGGATATACCAAGGACTCCTGGCCATCAGTCTCAACCCACTGCATACAGCCCTCAATACGACAATGAGGATCATCTAAAAAAGGGACGAAATAAGACCACATCAAACCCATACTGAGAGATCTTCACATTCTTCCTCTAAAAGCACGGATCAAATATAAAACACTAGTCCTGATTCATAAAGCATTTCAGCAGCAACAAGCCACACATATGAGCACCCTGTTACAACGTCCAAGCTCCAGAAGACCATCATGACAGGCCACATGTGACTTACTGTCCATACCATACGAGAAGACCAAATTTAACGAGCAAACTTGTAACTGCGCATTTCACCTATATGCCCCCCACATTATGGAATGCACTCCCACCCAGTATCCGAAGCAACACGGACCTCTCCTCATTCCGGAAAAAACTTAAGACCCATTTATTCGGCATCCACCTGGGACACGAACAGAGAAGCACCCAGTGAATCCAAGCCGAGACTCAGAAGCAGACCGAAAGTAGACTGTAAATGAGACGACTGCACAACTGAAATGTACATATGTTCGAACCTTCTGGTGTTGGTAACCCCCCCCCCCATAAATATGAGATACCATGTTTCACTGTAACCCCTCTCCCTTATAAATATGAGATAGCATGTTTTACTGTAAACACCCCCACCCCTTTATTTTGTAAACCACTTTGACCCGGTGAAAGGTGGTATATAAGCACAGCTAAATAAATAAATAAATCACCCTCACAAAGAAACTCAGGGATATGTTTACTAAATGGTGCTAACGTCGCAGCTGCGACGCTATCACGCGATACGTGACGTTATCGCACGATAATGGTGCATTACCGTGCGAGAACATCAAGTATCGCGCGATAACGTCTCCAGCGGTGGTAAGGTGTGCAGAGGGTGGAGTAAGGCTCCCCAGGGGCAGAGATAAGGGGTCAATGGGTGGAGAGTGGGCGGGGAGAGGCTCCATGCACACTAACGCCGTGAACTGAAGGTCTGAAAAGTAGCTCTAGTGAAAACCTTGCACTACAGGCACATTTGCAGGGGCGAGAGACCATTTCAGTCAGCAATGTGCATCAAAGGCAGGGAAACCAAGAAAAGTGACAGTAGTGATACATGTGCAGCAACAGCATAGTGCCCAAGTACAAAAGGGTACGACGGTGAGGCTGCAAATGGGGTACAGAGGGCTCCAGGCGGGACATGCAGTGGGGCAGCTGGGGCACAGGGTGGACTATGCAGATGCCTAGGTGGCACATAGGAATGTAGAAGCGGAAAACCAGCAAGACAGCAACTGACCAAGGGCAAACATGGCCACGAATGTGTGTCCCACAGTGTCCCAGGGGACATTACCCAGAAAGTACCCCAAAGGGCACATAACATTTGCAGGCGGTGCCGTGGGGGAAGTGTGGATGTCTAGGCAGGCACCCCTACCCCATATCACGCACCATAGGCAGCTGCCTACTGGCACACTGGATGGCCTGGGACTGCGCACCACCAGCACCACCGGCAGAAAGGCATGTCAGCATGGTGGCAGAGGGGTGCTGGTGGCGAAGGGGGCAGTGGCATCTTCCCACAGCAGACCATGGCCAAGCCCAATTTAGGTGGGTGCCGTGCACTGCAGCAGACAAAGTCTGTCTGATGAACAATCATGGTATCCCCAGGGAATGATCTGCCTCTGTGGCAACAGTTTGGTGCAGTACACACAGCCAGTGTGTTTAGGGGCAGAAGATCACAGGTCCAAGTCTCAGCTGTGGCTCCTGCACAACATGTCCCCATATTTTACCCAGTACTAAACCATGGTAATAAAGACGGAATCTTTATTGCAGATTAAATAAACATGCTATAAATGCCTATATTTTACCCTATAGGGCACAGACACCATAAACATGTGCAATCCCTAGAGCAGAGTTTCCCAACTGCCATCCTGGAGGGCCAAACACCATTCAGGTTTCATGCTGTCCCTAATAAATATGCCTGTGCTGCATTTGTATGCACCACCCCCATTGTATGCAAATGTATCTCATGCATATTCATTAGGGACAGCATGATAACCTGAACCGTGTTTGGCCCACCAGGACTGGAGTTGGGAACCTCTGCCCTAGAGCTGCGGCCAACAGGGGCACAAACACCCACACCCACAGGCTCCGCTATCCAAAGCCTCATGGAGAGTCAGGCTGTTGGGCCCTGCGCGGAGCAGCATCTCCCAATACTAGCACCTGCATACCCTAGTAATGTGGTCCTAAACTTGGGAACACGTTACACATATAGCAAAAGGTTGCTATGATTAATGGCAGATAACAAATCCTAAGTTAAACATAATTATTTGACAGAGCTGCATCATAGCAACCTTTCTGATATCTGTGGAGTGTGTTTCAGTTTTGGTTTCTGACAGTGTTTACCACACTGGGGAGTGACCCCAATAGTATTGCGTACCATAGCAATGCCTGCACTGTGCCCAGGACTGGTGTGGTGGCCAGGGCTGCCAAAAACCTCTATATTTGCACAATGCTGGCATAGGTGTGGGAGTGTGTGTATGTCTATCCAGTGTTTCGTGGCTGCCTACACCTTACTGAGCCCACACTGCTTGCACTGTTTTCAGTGTTAGCCTGCCAATATGCATAATGAGGAGCAAGGTACTGTGGGTATGGCCCGGACATGGCAGCCTGGGCAGGATGCATCTGCACAGGGCATAGGGCAATGACTGGTACATTGTAGTGCCCGACCACCACCTGCACGGACGGGGTGGCCACAGCATGTCATGCTGGGAGGTCACTCTCATCCTGACTGAGCAGTGACCATGGCACAGTTAGGTTCCCCCATAGTGCTATGCAGTATTTCTCTTAAGTGATATCTATGAGTTCCCTTTTCTGGGGCCTAACCACTGACATAGTTGCTTGGTGTGTGTGTGTGCTCACATCCCATTTGTAGGTGCACAAAGTTCCTCCAATATCATGCACTATGTACTAGCTAGCAGACATCTCTGCAGTTAGCATGTGTATGGCTGGAACACCTTTCAGGGTGCAGCAGGTGGAGACTGACTGTGCCCTCTGCTGGTGAATGTCAGTCAGGCACTGTGGAGGGCAGCTGAGCTTTCCCAGGCCTATTGCCTATCTGCCAGTGGCTGATGTGTTGTGTACAGATCTGTATTGACTGCCCTATAGGGTACCTATTCCCCAGCAGAACTGGGGTTGATGGTCCCTTCTACTGTCACCATTGCAGAGATGTAGAATGTGGATCTGTTGGTGAGAGATCCTGTCCCCCACCCTGCCCCACAGAGGGCCGGTTCGGTGGTGCTATATAATCCGCTTTTGGGTCCAACCACCACCCTTCTCTTATAACATGTGACCATGGCAACCACGCAGGATATGCACTATTCTGGGTGCATCATAGTCCACAAGGGCTAGACGTGACTGGGAAATACAGATGGACACAGGTGTATCCTAGGTATGTCTGCAGGGACTAACCATCACACACTGGCACTGATGGGGACCTCCAGAACAGCTTGCCTCAGCCAAGCCAGGTGCTGCGGACCTGGTGCTGGGCACCCCACCTCGCCCTCAGGATGAGCACAGGAACCACACAATGTCACGGTCTGTAGTTACTCTGTGCCAGTAACACATATGGTCAGTTCCCCCTACCAGGCCGGGGTGCTATAGAGGCGCATACCCCATCTTGTAATCAGATGTGGGCTACTGATCTGCATGTGCAGTGCATCATGGGTACCGGTGGGTGTACCCTATCTTGGTAACCACAGCAGACAGTTTGTGTGGTGACCTGCAGTTTTTCTGTAGCCAGCCAGCAGTGTGCTAGATGTTATAGAGATGTAGCCCACTGGTTACTTCAATGACTGCTGAGACAGAAGTCATCAGTTTGATCCCTCAGTGGTGTTATTTAATAGGGCTGTCTGTGGCATTTCCTTTTAATTTAAATCAGTGCTGCCAGCAAAAACACCCTCACAGTGCCTTAGACTAAGGTGCCTCATAAGGCGCCCTATAGGGCACATTATAAGGTGCCTTGGCTGACAGGGCACTTTATAATGTGCCCTATGGAGTGCCTTATAGGGCGCCTTATGCGGCACCTTAGGTTATGGCACTGTGAGGGTGACTTTGCTGGCAGCACTGTTTTAAATTGAAAAAAAGGAAATGCCTCAGACAGCACTGATTTAAATTAAAAGGAAATGCCTCAGACAGCCTACTTTCATAACACCACTTCAGAATCAAAACCATGATCTCTGTCTTCACTGTCATTGCAATAACCAGTGGGCTATATCTTTATTGCTTCTAACACTATGCTGACATGAACTTAGGGTTAATGCGCATTAACGTACCATGGCGCTCACTATCGCGCGATACAGATTCTTGCCACCTTGCCGCCGGAACGCCCACTTCTTATATGGCATTCTTCACATTATCGCTGCAAATAGCGCTGGTAACATTAAGACGGTTTAGTAAACATACCCCTCAGTGGGAATTACTTTTCTCCTGTCCTGCATCTTGCGGACCCCCTCTCCCCACCCCTTGTGATGGACTCATAGACCACTAGTGTTCCATAGACCATAAGCTGGGAACCACTGCCTTGAAGGACAATTAATCTCTGCCTTTTTTCTTCAGTTTTTCACACTGAGAGATTCACTATGCTTTTCAATATTTCTTTCAGTTCTGTTACTTTTCTCTACCACCTCCACTGGGAGGTCATTCCATGCATCCTCCACCTTTTCTGTGAATATTTTCTAAGAATACTCCAGGAAAACCAGTCTATATTTCAGCACTTTGTATCCCATAGAGCACATATTATTCCCCAAGAGTGTTTACTGGCCCTAAACTTCTGCCAAAATCCATTATTTGCATAGAGACCTTACTGGAGACAATTTACAACTGTTCTGAAAAGCTGGAAGGGAGTTCAGATTTGATCCAGATTTATTTCAGGTCTAGCACACTGTTTTGATATAAAGGGATGCCAAACGTTTGACGACACAAAAACAAAAATAGGGCAGAATCAAAAAAAGTCGTGAGCTTAAATATATGTGTATGTGTAAATGTTGGAAGCTTAGCCGTGAGGAAAAACTACCTCTCGTGGCAGTACTTCCGTTTTACTCAATTTAAATAGCTCTAACAAGAGCCTAAAAGTAGGTAAAGCCACCAAATAATAGTGTTCCCTACACCAAAATGCATTCAAAAAAATGTTTCTTTCCAACAATCAAACTACTGAAATCAATCCAATAGGACTATCAAGAATAACGAATAATGAAAGTTGCTTATCTGATGTCCATCGAAAAACCAAGCCGTAGCATTTCATCAGACTCAGTTAGATTTCTGTTTCTTGAATAGCCGCAGTTTTGAAAAAGAACACAGTACTGCGTTTCGGGAAAATCAATGTTAATGCCCTGTGTCAACGATTGACTACAGTATTTAACTTACAAAATCTAGTGGAAACCGCCAACCTTCTCTATTTTACACACACTACCTAGTCACCTGAAAGCTTGTGAAACCTAAGTTGGAAAACCCGAATGGAAAGTCTTTGAAGTTGTCATTTTTTAATCAGAAAATATAATTTTACCAAAATGCAAGCGTGATATATTTACAAAGCAGCACATTTGATAAACATGTGCTGGTAATGTGAAATGGAACCATTTTGTATGGTCTCCATTAATGTAAATTGTTGATGCTGTAATTGGCCATAAAGGTGGCGATAGGCACCCCAGATCTTTTTTCTCCTGTTGCAAGAAAGACATTTGAAAGCAGCTTAGAGGACTTTGAGTTCTTCATCTTGAAGAATGGCTTGTCTGTACATAGTTTTTGTATTTTTCAGTTTTGCACTGTAGGGGCCCACTTACATTAGGGGGCAGTTTTTGTAAAGAGATGCACAGGCAAAAACAGCTCAGTTCGTTATCAAATTCTGTGAACTTTTTCTTGATTTTCAGGCCTTTTTTGTTTGTATCAGATATTTATTTTAATAAATAAATTTATGCACATCAGAACATTTTAATGCACACAAATAAATTGTATAACTGTTAATTGATACTGTAGGTTAAAATGTATTAACTCAGCTTTTAACAAGTCAATATTCAAAAGCACTTATCTGGATAGGAACACTTGATGATTTTTACCGCATTATCTGGATAGCACAACTAAAAATCATACAGCACTATTCATATAAAACCAGGGCAGAGCATGGATAGAGCATGGGCACTCTCTAGCTCAGATTGCTTTGATATTCAGTCTGCAATCTGCATAATGAGGATGTGGATACATAGGATCCTACATACATATATGATGGACTTTTCCCTTTCTTCATGGATGTGGAAGCAGAGGATCCTAGATATATATGTGATGGACTTGCCCCTTTCTTCATGGATTTGGACGCATAAGATCCTAGATACATATGTGGTAGACTTGCCCCTTTTCTTCATGGATGTGGAAGCATAGGATCCTAGCTACGTATGTGGTGGACTTGCCCCTTTCTTCAAGGATGTGGATGCATGAGATCCTAGATACATATGTGGTGGACGTTCTCCTTTCTTCATGGATGTGGATGCATAAGATCCTAGATACGTATGTGGTAGACTTTCCCCTTTCTTCATGGATGTGGACTCATAGGTCCTAGATACATATGTGGTGGACTAGCCCCTTTCTTCAAGGATGTGGATGCATGGGATCCTAGATATACATGTGGTGGACTTTCTCCTTTCTTCATGGATGTGGATGCATAAGATCCTAGATACGTATGTGGTAGGCTTTCTCCTTTCTTCATGGATGTGGACACATAGGATCCTAGATACGTATGTGGTGGACTTGCCCCTTTCTTCATGGATGTGGACGCACAGGATCCTAGATATGTATGTGGTGGACTTTCCTCTTTCTTCATGGATGTGGATGCATAGGATCCTAGATATTGTAGTAAGGAGAGTGCAGCACAGCCTGGAGAAACAAAGGGAAAAGGGACTTTTTCCTCTTTGCGGGGGATGGGTGCACCTGAACACATATACCAAACTAAAGGCAGTGAGAGAAACCACAGCTGTAGAGCTAGGCTAAAGCCCCACCCAGACTCCATAGCAACCCTAGGTAAGGATAGGAGTTACATGGGGGTGGAGTCAGAGGGGGAGGTGCCCTGCTCAGCGTTTAAGTTTGAGCAAACAGGCAAGACAGACAAAAAAGGCAAGCCACGCAAGCAAGGCAAGGGAGGCAAGGAAGCCAAGGAGGCCAAGGAGAGCCAGGACAAGAACAAAGGTAGCCAGCGCTGCAGCCAAGAGAGCAGCAGACAACACTCCCAGGAGAGGACCAAACGCAGTGGCAAGAGGGAGAGAGACAAAAGGTTGGTGTTGGAGAAGCCAAGGCAAGTGAGCTCAGATTCCTCTGAAGAAAGGCGTGTCTTCAGGCAGAGGAAACCTCGGGTAGCTGAGAGGAATTCCTACAATGATTCCTTGACTAGCTCTGAGGCAGAGATAGCTACAGCCAGCAGAAACTCCAGCCGTGAAACTCCCACAGAAAAACTCCAAGGTAGGAGAAAGAAACCAGAGAGAGAGAATGTTTGTATCTCTTGCTCAGACTCTGAGGAGAGGGTTATATCTGGAAAAACCCAGAACAGAAGGAAGGGGTTTTTAAAGAAAGCTGAACAAGGAAAGCCTGCTAGGGTTCTGCCAAAGGAAGGGAAGGCAGTACAGTGGGATAGGCTGTTTAAGCTTTTAAAAGATATTAACCAAAAAGTACCTGAACAGTTCCAAGATTCCCCAGCAGCCAGCTCTGAAGAAAGCATGGAAGCGGATGATAGGGAGAGTGACCAGGGATCCACATGCTCTGAGATGGAGTGTGCCGTATGCATTGGTGCTAATTGAAGGAAACCAAAATAGGGGGAAGAATTAAGGAAACTGTTATCAGTTTGGCATAGCTGAAAGCAAGAAAGAAAAGGGAGAAAGAATCCTATGTTGAAGCAATAAGATTCTTTCCTACAGAAAAGTGGATAGTGCAATCAAGTCTGTGCTAGACAGCTGAAACTGTTTAATTGCAAGCAGCAAAGAGAGAGAGCTGGCAGCACTGCTGATCTTGATTGTCTGTTGTATCTACATGTACCTGTGTTAACCCTAAAGCAAGAAGCCTCTTTAAGGAAAAGGGGGAAAAGAAGCTATTGTAAATAATTCCACGGGAACATTGTTTCCATGTTCTTTATTTTGGAGAAGTTTATCCTTGTTTCTTTTTGCTGAGAGTAAAAGTTTCTTTAAGGACTGTAATCAAGTTGACTTAAATGGAACCCAATAAAATTCCTGTGCGCTTTAAACATCCACTTGGTTTTACTTTGAGTTCACAACTACACCTTTGGAGCAAAAGAATACAAGATGGACGCCCGTCCCTACTAGGCGACCGCCTAGGAGGGGCGTGAGCGCCACAATATATATATGATGGATTTACCCCTTTCTTCATGGATGTAGACACATAGGATCCTAGATAAGATATATATGCTACCACTGTCCCTGAAAACCACCTCCATCAGACCATTGCTAAAAAACAATAAGCTAGATCCTCTGGACACCAGCTCCTACAGACCCATATCCAGCCTCCTCTTCCTGACTAAGATAACAGAAAAGAATGTCCAGTAACAAATCCAGGAACACGTCGACTCCCATGCTCCTCTTGACCTACAGCAGCATGGGTTCCGTCAGCAGCATGGGGTTGAAACCCTTCAGGCTACCCTACTTGACAGACTCCTCACAGGAATAGATTAAAAAAGCAGGGATTCATCCTAATATTCCTGGACATTGTCTCGGCCTTTGATCTGGTCCATCATGATCTTCTACTTGTCTGATTACGGCAAAAAAGGATACAGAACACAGCCCTTGACTGATATAGATCTTACTTGACTGGTCTCCAGCAACAGATATGTATAGGAGCACATAAGACACATTCCAGCAAATGCAGGGAATCCCGCAGGGCTCATCTTTTTTGGTCCTGCTCTTCAACATCTATATCCAGCCGATCTGCACAATAATTCTGTCATACAACATTCTATACCATATATATGCTGATGACATCTTACTATACACTCCATTCTCCACAGACAGTCCTACTTCTCCATCATTTCAGAATGTTTCACCACTGTCTCAGAGTGGCTCTCCGCACACAACCTTAATGTCAACTGCAAGAAGACGGAAGTCATATTTATAACCAGAGACCATACATTCCCCCCCTCCCCACCCAACTTCCCTGCAGGTGAATGTCATCAAGGCAGTTTACCATAAGATAAGGACCCTCCCTCATTTACTCCTGCTCCTGGACCATAAAGACTCACTTGTTCCAGCTATTCTACGACTACATACCATAGATAGGACATGTCCAATGCCTGTCAACCCACAGCTCAACCTCCCCTATGTAACCATTAAGATCCACTTACCAACTTGTAATTTAGTTCCCCCTGTTCTACCAAAGTTCCTCCTGACCTACCCAAGTTGATGTTCCTGTTTAATATTAATCACTTGTTCCAGTTTATACCTGTTCTATGTAATTCTTGTTTAATACTTGTTCTAAATAAAACAGTTTAATTGTTCATGTTCTACGTAAACCGTGCTGATTTTGAAATAGTGCAGTATATAAAAGCAAATAAATAAATAAATATATGGTGGACTTGCTCCTTTCTTCAAGGACGTGGATGCATAGGATCCTAGATACATATGTGGTGGACTTTCCCCTTTCTTCAAGGATGTGGACATATAGGATTCTGGATACGTATTTAGTGGGCTTGCCCCTTTAAACTTTTTTGGAAGGAGGTTAAGAAAATCATTGAGAAGATTCTCTAAGATACGATACCCTTTACCATAGAAATATCTCTACTTGGCCACTATATTTCACTGTCTTTGCCTGAAAGAGAGATAAGTTTAGTGCAAGGCTTGCTATTTTGGCAGCCAAAACTGTCATTGCAAGTTATTGGAAAATTAATTCTTGTCCAACAAAAGTAGAATGGTTACAGAAGATCTGGGAAATGGCCTCCATGGAAAAATTATCCTGGAATTGTAAACCAGATGCATTTTTTTAAAATTTGGAATCTGTTCACTAGATTTTATAATGGAGGAGTAGTCTAGTGGTTAGAGCAACTGCCTAGTACCCAAAAGATCAAGGGTTTAATTCCCACTAGCACTCCTTGTGACCTTGGTTAATCACTTATTTATTTAGATGGATTTAGCATACCGCTTTATCATTAAATCAAAGCGGTTAACACATCAAACAATCAAGATAATTGTGTGGTCAGTAGCATGCAGTGGGAGATTAAGAAGAGTGATGTGGAGTGCAGAGTGCTAGATTTTACTGGTGAGCTATATAAAAAGTGAGCAAAATACATATATACAAGATTAGAGCCATGTACAAAGGTGATCTAAGATCAAGACCTACAGAGAGTTGTAGGTACTGCACATAGGAATCAGTTCAGGTGAAGTCCTTGTAGTGTTCTGTAAATAGAGTTGTTTTAAGCAGCTTTCTGAAGTCCTTGAGGTCTTTGGTTGATCTTAGATGGTCGTGGAGAGAGTTCCATAGGGCGGGCGCTGCCAGGGAAAGTGCCCTTCTTGATGTGGCCTGATTTGTTTTGGCAAATTCCTTTGGTGGGCTGATGGTAACTGAGGTTCCTTTTCTTCTTGGTCTTATGCTACGGTCGAGTTTAATGAGTGGTTGTAGGCTGTTAGCTGAGAGGTTGTGTATTATTTTGAAAATGTTTATAAGTACTTTGAAGCGGATTTGAGAGCTGATTGGGAGCCAGTGCAGGTGGTACAGGATGGGAGCAATGTGGTTGTGTCCTGAACAATCTGTTATGATGCATGCGACGGTGTTCTGTGCTAACTGTAGAGGTCTGAGAGGCTGTTTTGGTAGCCCCTGATAGATAGGGTTACAGTAGTCTAGTGTGGGAATGATGAGGGCTTGACAGACTGTTCAAAAATGCTTCTGAGCGAGGATGGGTTTGAGCCTTCTGATAGTTCTCATTTTGATGTAAGCGCTCTTTGTGGCTTTGGCAATGTGGGATTGTAGGTTAAGGTCCTTGTCGAGCGTCACTCCCAGGTATTGTACTTCATGTTTTACTTCACCCTCCATTGCCTCTGAAGAATAGGCTAGCAATCTACTTCTGGTGATACATTGCCAAGAAAACCCAGAGGTAGCTGGGTTGCTATCAGTCAACACTGACTTGATGGCACTAAAAAAAAACCCCTCACCTATAGCAGGTGTTATCCATGGACAGCAGGAATAAGTCCTCATGTATTGGTAACATCTCTGACAGAACCCCACACAGGACCATTCCCCAGCTTTTATTGGAAGCTTTTGGGAGGTTTCACATCCTACACTCCTGTCTGCCACAGCACCATCTTCTCTGTAACAGAAGACAACTCCACAAGGAGATGGTGGGTTTATAAGGACTAATTCTTGCTGTCCACGGAGAACTCCTGCTACAGGTAACTAACTACCTTTTCTCCATGGACAAACAGGAATGGTCGTCACATATGGGACTCCCAAGTTATAGGCTACCAAAAGGTGAGGAGGCCAAAAAGCACAACAGGGGCAAATGGAATAAGAACTGGAGAATCAACTATGTACAACAATGATAATCCCCAAAGGGGAACTCATCTGATTCAGCTTCTTCACCATCCAGTTGTACTCATTATCATTCATGTTCTTTGGTATTTTGATGATGAGAGATAAGCTATTGGTAGCTTAACTACTGGCGGGGTCTCCCAAGATGGTCAGGTCTCAGTTGAGGTGCCAGACCAAGACAAACCACTCATCTGGGCAGCAGCAGAATGGGACGGTGTTGGTGGTGGAGGATCACATTTCTGCGAAAATGGCAGGCATGGCTATGGTACGCAATACTGTTGGGGTCACTCCCCGGGGTGGTAAACACTGTCAAAAACAAAAACTGAAACACATTCCACAGATATCAGAAAGGTTGCTATGATGCAGCTCTATCATTAAATTGTGCTTAACTTAGGAATTGCTATCTGCCATTAATCATGGCAACCTTTTGCTATATGTGTAACGTATTCCCAAATTTAGGGACAGCAAGAAACCTGAATGGTGTTTGGCCCTCCAGGACTGCATTTGGGAAACTCTGCTCTAGGGATTGCACATGTTTATGGTGTCTGTGCTCTGTAGAGTAAAATATGGACGTTTCAGGCATGTTTATTTTATCTGCAATAAAGGTTCCGTCTTTATTATCACAGTTTAGTACTGGGTAAAATATGGGGACAGGGTTGGCAGGAGCCACAGCTGGGACTTGAACTTGTGACTTTCTGCTCCTGAACACACTGGCTGTGTGTATTACACCACACTGTTGCGACAGGGACAGTTCATTCCCTGGGGATACCATGACTGTTTGTCAGACAGACCCTGTCTGTTGTATTGCACAGCACCCACCTAAATGGGGCTAGGCCATGGTCTGCTGTGGGCAGATTCCACTGCCCCCTCCTCCACCAGCACCCCTCCGCCAAAATGCTGCCATGCTATTATGCTGGTGGTGCTGGTGGTGTGCAGTCCCAGGCCATCCAGTATGCCGGTAGGCAGCTGCCTATGGTGTGGGTTCTTGGGTACAGGTGTCTACATGGACATGCGCGCTCCCCCCCCCCCCCCACACTGCCTGCCAATGATATGTGCCCTTTGGGGTACCTGCTGGGTAATCTTCCCTGTGACACTGTGGGACACACACTCGTGCCCATGTTGGACCCTCGTCAGTTGCTGTCTTGCTGCTTAACAGTTTCGGCATTCCTATGTGCCACCTAGACATCTGCCTAGCCCGCGTTGTGACCCAGCTGGACCACAGCATGTGCCGCCTGCAACCCCCTGTATCCCATTTACAGCATTAGTACAGTTGCCCTTGCCTACGTGCCCACTCTGCTGTTGCTGCACATGTGCACGCCATAACAAACCTGCCCAATCTAAACGACAGAAACCCTGTTCATCACTATTTCAATTTGGGATCATTCACTTTGTAGGGCACTACAGATCTGACCTTCTAACATGAGCATATCCATATGTATGCAGGGGTTATATGTACATGTATAGGGCAGCATATACACATTGATGTTTTACATGTGGTCCTTGCAAAAAATTGGCAGAAGCTGTACACATGTACTATATGGGAGATACTCATGGATAATGGCTATTTTGAAAAAGGGACAAAACACATGTATCCCATTTAGATGTGATTGCTTGCTAAATCACCAGGTCATACTGGTAACACTGCTTGAGCTAACCATAGGACTTCTGATTCTGTGGGAGCTCATTCCAAAGCTTGACTCCACCACTACTAAGATACTCAGCTTTGGAAGTACTGGTCTGTCACCTGAATAGGTTGCAACTGCATGCATTCATAGGAAGCTGCCACTCCCCATCTGACCTATATGGTAAATCTTTCTTCTGACCTATATGGTAAATCTTATGAGGGACATTTATTTATTTTATTTATTTTAGCTGTATTTATATCCTGCTTTTCACTGGGTCAAAGCGGTCAATTGGGAGATACATTTAACATGAGGGGATATGACACACATACACTAATACTTACAGGGAACATGGGCAATGGAGGGTTAAGTGGCTTGCCCAAGACCACAAGGAGTGCCTATAGGACTAGAAATCCCAGTCCCTCCGGCCTGAGATTGCTGTCCCCAGGTGGGACTTGAACCCCTGGCCCTCTGGCCCGAAGTACCTTGTCTTAACCACTAGGCCACTCCTCCCCCCACTCCACATTTCAAAGCCATTTAGGCCACTCCTCCCCTCCACTCCACATTTCAAAGCCATTTAGGTACTTTGCAGTGGTTAGTGCTATTGAGTATCCCTGGGTGACAGCACTGAACCCCCCCCCCCCCCATTAGCTGGCTAGTATTGGGGCATTCTGAGAGTGGATTGGAGGTGGCATCCAGAATAACCAGCTAACGGTGATATTCAATCACTAGCCAGTTATCCCTAAGTGGTGAAAGTTAGGCCCCGCAAAGGCTCGCCTCACTTTCATTGATGAAGCAAATCGGGCAGCGGCTGGTTAGCTTTGGTGCTATCCAGCCGACCTGGATGTTCAGTGCAGGGGGCCGGTATGACCTGGCATTGAATATCCAGGTTTAGAGTTCAGAGATGGCGGCCAGCTACCTTATCAGTGCTAGCTGATACCACTGAATATCCCCTCCTTATGTTCCCATGTAGCTGAGGTGTGGAAGAGTAGCCTAACGGTCAGAGTATGGGTTTGGGAATCAAAGAACCAGGCTTCAATTCTCACTGGCACCCCTTGTGGCCTTGGGCACGTGACTTAGCCTTCAATTGCCTCAGCAGAAAAGGCCTAACAAACTACTTCCAGACATACCTTGCCAAGAAAACCCAGAGGCTACTGGGTTGCTAGGAGTCATCACTTCAGAAAAAAAATGTTTTATGTACTAATTATAATGAACTAGAAGTCAAAATTGTTTGTGTTATGTAGAATATATTTTTGTTAATGTACCTAATTTAGAAAGACATATTTTACTAATATGATACAATTATATTAGCAGTATCCTGAGTGATTGTAATGAGAACACGATACCCAGTGTGCTGCGTACATATTTCTAATTCAGTAGCTTAATGTATAGCTGCTTGTTTCAATTTTTATATATACAGACCCCATTGATTTTTTTGATGGATTATTTTTGGAGATTTGTTTTGGCAGATTGGGTGGTTTTTATTAGGTCAGGTCTAGTACTAGCATACTGCAAAATGAGCAGTGTATAAAGTGGTTTGAAACTGCCACACTCCCTGCCCACTAGCTGTGTTAAAGAAAACAGTTGGCAGGTAGCAGAAGTGAAGCAGTTCCAGTGTGAAACAGGAAAAAACAAGAACCGCTTCCCTTCCGCGGCATCTGCTCTTGTCCTGTCCCTGTTCAGCTCTCTGCTACTATGGGGCAGGAAGTGATCGGTCCACAGACATAGCAACAGCTCTCAAACCTCCCAGATTTCTTTTTTTTTTTTTTTTTAACTTTTATTTTCATTTTGCAACAAACAAAAGAAACAACACACCAAAGGAGACAAAACAAGTATACAATAAGGAAAAGTAAACCCAATTACCCCCCACCCCCACGCTTCTTCTCTAGCTGATTATGTCAGCATGTGAGCGCTTCCAAACAACAGTGATTATACATCAAAACAATCAAAAGAGTATCTACGATACAGAATAATCATGGGACAGAGATATATACAAATTTAGACAGTCAGATGAGAGCATTTAGCAGAATGTACATAGTCATTGAGCATCTTCCATTTAGACCGATGATGAGGAGTCTGAATGGGGGAAGCAAACATACGAGGTATTTGTTCATATTTACTGTATAGACAGACATGATTCCACCATTCATTGGGGCTCAGATGGGAGCTATTTTTCCAGTATTTCGTAATTAGGGAAATAGCAATGCCAAGCATAAAGTCCAAAAGGAAGTAAGCCGTTTTTGGAAGAGAGGGGATCCCCGCAGCTGAGCGAAGTCCCACTATCCTCCAAGAAAGGGGCTCTTGAAAGTGCAAAATAGACTGGATACGACCCCAGACCCGACGCCAGTAATACTGTAGTGCGGGACATTCATACATAACATGAGGTAGTGAACCAATGGCCGCATGACATGTCCAACAACTATTGCCCTGAGTAGTGTTCCATTTGGCTAATCTGTCAGGAGTGTAAAAACACCGGTGGGCTAGAAAGAAGAGTGTCTGAGTGAGTGAGGCGGATCGGGAGACCCGTGTCACTCTACTCCAGACAAGGCTCCATTGCTCCGGGGTCAAAGTCACATGCAATTCTCTCTCCCATGCTTTCTGCGCTATAGGGGTATCTCTAGTTATAGCATTACATAAGGTTTTGTAAAAATTGGATGCTACACCCGGTGAACTACCGATAGATCGGATAGTCTCCGACCAACCTTGTGTAGGGGAGGCCGATGGCGGGAGCACCTTAGCACTCCGAAGGCAATGATGAAGTTGCACCAACTGAAAGTAGTGTTTCGCTGGGAGACCAAATTCAATTTGCAATTCACTAAAAGTTTTCCAGCGACCTTCATGGAACAACTGACTAGGAATCCAAATGTCCCTAGTGTACCAGGGGCTCCACGCCATCGGCTTATTTTGTATTCGAAATCGAGTATTGTACCAAAGTGGGAGCTTGTCTAACGGACAGAGTCGGGAGTCTAAAGATTGCATAAGAGTATTAAAAGCACCTAAGGTGTCTAAAAGCATTGGTGGATAGTGGGAGTCTGATGGGAGAGTCATACCAGGGAGAAAAGTAAGAGGAATCGGTTTGCAAAGGTCCTCTTCTATGTCTAGCCACACAGGTCTACTCGGTACTGGATCTTCCAGCCAACGAGCGCCTTGTTTGAGAAGAAAAGATTGATGATACTTCAGGAAATCAGGGAACCTGACACCCCCATTTTCCTTATCTGCTTGCAGCTTATGTTTTGCTATCCTAGGTGTCTTGTTTTGCCACAAGTATCTAGTCAGAAGGCCCTCTATATCTTTATATATACGTCGAGGTAAGAGACAGGGCAACATTTCTAAAATATAATTCACTTTCGGAACAATCATCATTTTTATGGTTTCTAATCGACCCCACCAGGTAAGTGTTAAAGGAGTCCAACGGTGAGTAAGCGCCCGGACTTTAGAGGTTAAGTCTTTGGCATTGAAGGAGATAGTGTCTTCCAAAGGAGAACAATAGTGAACCCCAAGGTATTTGACCATGCGAGGTTGCCATAAAAAGGGGAAGGGTTGCATATCTGCCTGATGAAGCAAAGGATTTAATGGAAAGGCTACCGACTTGGTCCAATTTATCTTATAACCGGACAGTTGTGAGTATTTACCAATTTGCTCTAGGACAGCCGGTACTGAGTCTATAGAGACAAAAAGCATAAGGTCATCAGCATACGCTGAAATTTTGATTTCCCTATGGGTGAAGGGGACTCCATGAATCTCCTCCGATTGCCGGATTAGTAAAGCCAAGGGTTCGAGTGCAAGATCGAAAAGAAGTGGAGACAGTGGGCATCCCTGGCGAGTGCCGCGTTGAAGGGGAAAAGGCTGAGACTTTAAAGCATTGGCACATATACTGGCTGTAGGCTGTGCGTACATGGTGCGAAGACAACGGAGAAAACCTTCCCCGAATCCGTACCAGCGGAGGACTGCAAACAGGAAGGGCCACTCTAAACGATCAAAGGCCTTCTCAGCATCAAGTGAGAGGCCAACAAATGGGCGATCAAGATTAACTGCGGTAGTCAGTACATGGCATAGAGTCCGAGCATTGTCAGCAGTTGATCTACCAGGAATGAAACCGCATTGATCTGGGTGTATTAAGGTAGACATCCTATCAGAGAGCCGGGTGGAGAGAATGGTGGCAAATATTTTATAGTCCGCGTTTAGGAGGGAAATTGGACGATAATTAGCTGTTAGTTGCGGGTCTCTCCCCTCTTTCTCAAAAACTACTACATTTGCCATTGAAAAGGACCCAGAAGGAGAACCCTCCTCGGCCAGAGCAGAAAAATAAAGTTTCAAAACTGGAGCTAAGTCAGCGTGAAAGGTTTTGTAGAATTCAGCAGGGAGACCGTCTGGGCCTGCGGCTCGACCTGAGGCACATTTCTTGATAGCAGAATGAATTTCTGAGACAGTAAATGGTGTGTCCAAGGCCACTCTATCTTCGTCAGATAGGGTCGGTCTTTGTACCCCTGAAAGTAAGCGTTCAAATACTTCTGGCTCAAAATCACATTCAGATTGATAAAGCCGAGTATAAAAATCACGAAAGAGTTCTAAGATTTCGGTATCTTTAGTGACCAAGCCCCCCCCCCGACGGATTACGGAGGGCGGTAACACGCTTGGCTTCTTTTTGACCTTTTAGGGCATTTGCTAATAATTTGCCAGCACGGTTATTTTCCCGATAATATAGCCCTTGTTGTGATTCAATATTTTTAACAGCAGCAGTGTACAAAAGCTGATTGTATTGAAAACGCAAGCGTTGTAAACGGAGTAAAATACATGGATCAGTACGGGACGTGAGGAGACGCTCCCCAGCTTGTATCTGCTGCTCTAGAATCAGTAAATGCTGCTTTCTTTGTTTCCCCTGCCGAATTTGATAGCTAGTTATAGTTGCGCGGATAGATGCTTTAAAACCCTCCCACCAAGCCCAGCTCGCTGTGTCATGGGGTGAGTTAAAATGAAAATAATCTTGGATAGCGGCCTTTATATCAACCTGAAAATCTTTTTGACCTAGTAGGGATCTATCAAAAAACCAAGCTCGGGGAGAATCGTCCCGCGCAGTGACATGTAATGATAAAGATATGGCAGCATGATCTGAAATATGGAGAGGATGAGTCCTAGCCGTGTCCACTTGAGAAATCAGTGCTTTGGAAATGAGAAAGAAATCTATTCTAGATTGGGAGTGATGGGGGGCAGAAAAGAAAGTAAACTCTAAGTCGGAGGGGTGAAGCAGCCTCCATATATCTACCAGCGCAAGATCTTGCATCAGAGCTGTAAGGGTAGCAAGACTCTTGGGTGGACTACTCGTTCTAGGCGGCTGTCTATCTATCAGAGGGTCTAACACTTGATTAAAATCACCACCAAGTATTAATGGAGTATTGGCAGAGGCCTGTGCCAACTGCGCAATACTTGCATAGTAAGCAGGGTTGTCCACATTCGGGGCATAAATGCAAATACACGTGAATTCACTATCTCCAACCTTAAGGTGTACACGGGCCCATCTACCCTCCTTGTCAGCGCTAGTATCAATTACAGTAGCTTGCAAAGATTTCTTAACCAGAATGGCTACCCCGCACCGTTTGGAAACGGCGGGAGAATAGGCAGCCACCATGTAAGGCTTAGCATTGAGTTTCAGTGTTTCAGCAGAGTTTAAGTGCGTTTCCTGAAGAAACGCTAAATCAGCATGCTCATGGCTAAGATAGCTAAGGATTTTCTTTCTTTTGATTGGACTATTAATGCCTTTTACGTTGAGTGATAAGATTTTACATAAGGCCATTCAGAAAAGTTAAAAATTCTGAGCATGATAGCGCACATAATTTCACAATGTCCCTCATATTGACTGTAGCTGGCTGTACATATGGCATAAAAGAAAATAAGCTTAGATAATACAATGAAGCGCCCCACATTAAAAAAGAAAAACCGCAGCGTGGTAGAGAAGAAGCAGAACCCCAAAAATTACTGGCGACCATGTGTCTGCGGGGAGAAGCCCCAGAGAAGGCCGAAATTGAAAAAACACATAACCTGTAGGACTGTGCGTGCTCCGAATCCGACCGAGGCACACATCATGGAGGGATAGGAGACCAAAAAACAAAAAGTCATAGAAAGAAAGAAAGAAAGTCCAGGTAGTCTCTGTGCTGGACTATGACCGCCGCATCGGGCCCTTCAAAATGGCGGACAGAGCCGGCAAATAAAAGTCCAAGTCTTTGGATTAGCGCATCTGCTCTGCTTCTTTGGAGTCTAAAAATGTTGATAGTAGATCAGGATCTTCGAATATCCTGGTTTGGTTGTGGAGAGTCACTCGGAGCTTCGCTGGATACAACAGGCCAAAGCGAGCCTGTAGCTGTTGAAGTCGAGGGCGAAAAGCAAGGAGTTTCTTCCGACGGTCAACGGTAGGCTTCGCCAAATCAGGGAAGAAGGAGACTTTGTGACCTTCAAATTCCAAATGATGGTTCGCCCGGGCAGCATTTAAAATTTGTTCCACTTGTTGATATCGTAGCAAGCGAAAGATAATAGGCCGGGGGGTCGTTCGGTTGAGCGCCATGTGGGTAGGAACACGGTGTGCACGATCGATTTCCAGTTCTCTATGAAAAGTGATCTTCAGCAAGGAGGGAAGAGTTTTGAGCAGGAATTCTCTCATATCTCCCGCTTCCACCCCCTCCGGTATTCCAATGAGCCTCACATTGTTGCGACGGGCTCGATTATTGCTATCTTCTAACTCCTTTTGAAGATTCTGTATCTGGCGCTCAGCCTTGTCCAGTGTGCCCAAGCGCACCGCGTGCGAGTCGAGGACCCCCGCCATATTGTCCTGCCGTAATGAGAGACTTTCAAGTCGGTCCTGGAGCACTCCAAAGTCTTCTCGCATGGCTCGAAGCGCTTCTCCATTGGACTGCACCAGTTCCTTCACGCCGCGTATTTCCTCTAAAATCTCCAGGTGCATTTCGGGGTTTTCCCGGAATGGAACCATCTTCTGTGGGGAGGACACCTCTGTTTTGGAGCGTTTTCCGTGAGAAGAAGAAGGAGACCCGAAGTCCAAGCGCGCTGGTTTATGGGCCGCCATCCCCCCCGAGGTACCCCGGTCAGCCCGGAGCGAAATAGTAAGTTTGTATAGGTATTAAGTCAGGATTCTAAGTAGGCCTCTCGGGAGCTTCAGCGCGAAGCGTCTTACCTGCTGGACATCAGGCTCCGCCCCCCAACCTCCCAGATTTCTAATGGATCCCATTCTGCTGGCAGAGGTATAAAGAGAGAGGTGGACATCACCGGGGAAGTTGTAAGGGTGAGGGAGAGAGAGTGATAAATGCCGAGACCAGGGCAAGGTGAAAGGGGTCAGGATAAGGCAGAGGTTCTCAATCCAGTCCTCAGGACATACGCAGCCAGTCAGGTTTTCAGGATAACCACAATGAATATGCATGAGAGAGATTTGTACGTACTGTCTCCATTGTGTGTGCTGTCTCATGCATATTCATTGTGGCTATCCTGAAACCCTGACTGACTGGGTGTGTCCTGAGGACTGGGATGAGAAAGCCAGGAATAGGATGAGGATAGGAGAACATCTGTGTGGAAGGGTTTCTCCCGTTCCCCTCAGAATGGCAACCCTAGAGGAGAGAGAAAGAGGAACCAGAATGGAGAGGGGGAGGAAGTAGGGATTGAGAAATAACAAAGGTTGGAGGTGAGAGGAGAGGGGAAAGCACCAGTGGGGAAAGACATTGTGTGTGGGGAGGGGGGGGGGGAGAGAGCACCTGTGTGGTGTCTCAGTCTATCATCTCTCCCACAAGTGCTTTTCCTCCCCCCCCCCCTCCCTTCTCCTTCCCTTACTGACACCTTTCCCATGCCATGATGGTGACAGAGGAGGCAACTCTGGCAAAGGAGGGATATGGGGTCTGCAGGTAAGAGCACTGCTCTCTCATGCTTCCTGCCAGAGAGAGCAGGGGACACTGGGAAGGCGGCAGACCATGCTGTGATTGAGCTCTGCAGCCAGTCCCAGGGCACCCAGCTACCTCAGGATTATGGGGTTCCCAAAGTGCAGTACCCTGGACGATGACCCTGAATTCCCCTTCCCCATTAGAAATCCCTGCATTATCTAAATACAATGCTTTTCTTTCTAGAAAATAAAATACCGGTAATTGATAAAAACATTTTGAAGTCTTTTTTTCCCTAAAATAGATGTGATGTTTTATGGAAAAAGAATTAATATCTTTCCGGATGTTTCTAGGCCTATTCAGGTTAGGTGTAACCTTGTAAGGCCTTTTTGGAACTGAAACCTCGGGTTTTGGCACCTGGGGCTCTTTCTTACCTTAAGTGTCCATGTAAATGCCTAGTAATATTCTGTGGTAAACGATATTGCTTCTTTGACCAATTGCAATTAGAAGATTTTTCGAAAGCTCATGGTCCTTGATTGGGTTGGAAGGTTTGGATTACTGGGTTTAATTAACTGAAGGGTTCAACTGTTGTGTGCTTGACGTTTGGCTGAAAGAATTTGTATCAGTCTGTTTATAATGTGGTTCTTTCTCTCCCTAATAGCATGGATTTAATGATAAGTGATATGTGTTATGAAATTTCCTTTGTGTGAAAATGTTTGCCTATTTTTCTTTTCTTTTAGTAACTTCTTTGTTTCTGATAATAAATGCATTCTTAATTGTGCACTGGGCTAGACAGGGCTGAGAAAACATCCATTGCAAAACAGTCAAAATTATTGGGTCTGAAGGAAGAGAATCATTGATATTCTAATTTACTTAAAAGATGGGGTTTATTCTGGTTGATGGGAAATTAAGAAAAATGTGCTTCCTATGTTATTTTGCAAGGAATTGTTCACACCTCGTGAAGGATGCTTCAACGTTAGAAATTTAATGACTGTCTGTATAGCTTTCTGTATCTCTTGCCATACCATAGGTAAAGAGGTGAACTGGATATGTACAAATATACATCCAGTCACAATAAAATTCTGGACATGAGGTGAAAATGTAGGGAGAAATTATCAAAAGGGGTTTATGCAAGTGAACACAAGTTTACCAATATAAAAAGCCCATTTAAAAATGGCAGCCCCTTGTGCTCGTAAAAGTGCATAGAAAAAGGATTGGGAGCCTGAGTGAGTTAGCTGGGCTTGGCTCAGTACAAGCAGGCCGATTGGAATAGGGGCCGGCCTGCACATACTGACCCTAGATGTGATTCTGATCCTTCGGAGGCTAGATGTGCCCCGCGGGATCAGAATCAGGTCTATCTCTGTGCATTTGGTTCAGACCAGATGCACAGAGGCCAGGATGCGCATATTAGAATGTGCCTCTATGCTTGAAGCCTTAAAAATTGGCACTTAAGCTTATAGCTTATTATGTGTTTAATGTACATAAGTATTTTTCTGTGGATGAATAAAAGCAACTGATCAGTTTAGTTTAGCAATCAACTTGATAACCCACCTTTCAGGCCATTGCCCTATTATCGTGATAATGCTTCCTTTCCTGGTAGGATCCATACTTTTCTGTAGGCAGAAAGGAAGGAGATGGATAGTACTAAGGATAACATGATGCTAGATAGGGTCTTCCTTGATCTTTCAGTCCTCACGGGTAAGTGGGCAAGTTAAAGTAGGATGGGAGCGAGTCAGGTTAAAGCTAAGTCCCTGCCTAATTTAAAAAATGCCACAGGGACTCTTAAGTGGGAATCACAAGGGGACTTGGGAAGAAGCTGTACTTACAGAAAAATGAGAGAGATATAGGGTATATAACGTTTTCCCTTGCATTCATAGCAGCCCCTTTCACATCTACTTTCTTCTTAATATATGCTGTAAGTTTGTTATGATATGTTTTGCATTTGTTGAGGGCATGGAGTAGTGTTCTGATGGGTAGGGAGCAGATTGCATTGGAGATCCCAGTAACCATGGTGCAAAGGGGAGCAATTGCTCTAGTCAACAGGTACCGGGTGCAATTGTGGCAATCATGGCAGTTGGGATCCTCTTACTGGAGCATGACTTGGGACTTATTTTGGTGTCAGTTCACCACTGGATGCTGCCTGTTGATGGCAACCTGTCTTGCTGGGCTGGGGCAGTTGGACTACCTAGGCAGTGCTGGGAGTCTGTTATGGTATTGTTGGGGCTCAGACATACTATTTGTGCGGTTAATGTCATCATAGCTCTTGTTTTCCACTGTATCATGTTAGTGATTAGCATAGTGCTCCACGAACTTGTGACAGCGGTTAACAGTGAAAGAAACTGAAGTGGCCTTATACAAGCAGGGTGGCACCAAATATACCAGAAATCCCAAGGCATTGTCAAAAAAATTCAAAACAGAAAACTGTTATTGCTTGGAGACTCCATCATCAGAGGCATTAACTTGGGAACTCAGCTCAAGGGACATAAGGTGGTCACCTCCCAGAATCTTCAGGCAGCAGGCAAACAAAGCTAATGAAGTCTGAAAGGAAAGTAAGAGTTGTAGGATTGATGTTATTATCCATCTGGGGGTCAATGATCTGACTAAAAACAGTACCTCTGCAGTTCAAAGAAAAGTCCAGATTTTGGAAATAAGGCTTAAAACACTTTAGTATTTTCAGAATGTTTCCCTGTACATAGTAAGGGAAAAGAGACTGCATGGCGCAACCAGCCTTAATGTGCAGTTCCAAACCCAGTGTAAACAAGAAGGTTTTAGATACATAGACAGCTGGGGCAATACACGGCACAACTTTCTGCGGCAGGAAAATGGATCCTAAATAAAAAATTCAGACAATATGTGGACAGGCATTTAAACTAGGGAAAGGGAGTGATGACTGGAAAACAAACAAGTTCAGGATATCACCCCCCTCCCTCCCCCAGTAAAAGCATCACAGCAATCTGAATCACACATTAATATCAAAGGGAAGAAAGTCATGAATAAAAAGCAAGCAACATACAACCAAGCCAATCAAAAATTGCTGGAAGGCAATGAGCAAAACTTCCTCATCTGGAAGCTCTGATGGTGGAATGGACTTGGACATTGTGGCCATTATGAAAACATGGTTCAATGAATCTCATGAATGGGATATTGCCATACCTCAGGATTTCCACAGTGTATAAAGCTAACTGACGTCAGTAAGAGCATTCCTTTGTATATAGTTACTATGACCTTGTAATTCTGACCAAGTATTTAAATACGTTACGTTTCACTGTACCATAGCTTGCATCTTCATGCACTGTTCTGTTCCTTAGTTATATGTAAACCACTTTGAATGGTGGAAAGGCGGTATAAAAATAAGTTTACATAAATAAAATAAAATACCTGGCTAAAATCTATTTAGGAGGGATAGACAGGGCAGAGACAGGGAGAGCTGGCATAGTGCAGGGAGAGAAGAGAAGTGGAAAGGCAATGAGCTAAAGTGAAAGAGGCCATAACCAGAGCAACAGATATATAAGTAAAGAAAACAAATAAAAACAACAGGAAAAGGAAACTGATGATTCTCCAAAGAAGTGGCTACAAAAATAAAGGCAAAAAAGGCTGTGTCCACAAAATTCAGAAGATCACAAAATGAGGAACAAGGGAAAGAATATCAGATAAGGCTGAAAGAGGTAACGAGAGGATGGCAAATGCACAAGCAGAAGAAAAAAATGGCTAAAGATGTGAAGCAAGGTGACAAGACTTTTTTCAGGTATACTGGGGAACGAAGGAAAGCTAGATGTGGAACTGAAAGACCTGAAGTTTCTGAGGACCAATTTGAGGACAGTGATAAGGAAAAAAGGGAATTGCTAAACAAATACTTCTGTACCATGATCACAAAAGAAATATCCTGGAGAAAGACCACACATGGTTGGCAAAGGTACTGATGGGAATGGAGTAGATACCACACCATTCACGGAAGAAGATGTCAATGAACAATTTGCAAAACTGAAAGTGGACAAGGCCATGGGACTGGATGATTATACATCCCAAGACACAGAGTTCAGAGTTTCTGATGGGACCTTTAAAGAATGTGTTTAATAGATCTTTGGAGACAGGGGAGGTTTATGGGATTGAAGAAGGGCCAATGTGATTCCTCTTGACAAAAGTGGTGATAGGAAACAGGTGGCAAACTAATGGGCTATTAAACCTTAGCTCAGTAGGAAAAGTAACGGAGACACTGCTGAAAGAAAGGATAAGAAAGTTTCTGGAATCCAATGGATTGCAAGATCTGAGGCAACATGGTTTTACCAAAGGAAGATCATGCCAAACATTTCAGATTTATTTCTTTGATTGAGTGATCAGACAACTGAATCAAGGACATACAACTGATTTGAGCTACTTGGATTTCAGCAAAGCCTTTGATATTGTTCCTCATAGGAGGCTTATGACTAAACAGAGTAACCTAGGGATGGGTCCCAAAGTGGTGGAATGGATCAGAAATTGGTTGACTGATAGACATCAGAGGGTGGTGGTAAATGGAATCATTCAGAAGAATGGAAAGTGAGTAGTGTGGAGTGCTTCGGGGATTGGTCCTGGGACTGGTACTGTCCAAAGTCTTTGTGAGTGATATTGCTGAAGAGTTAAAAAGGAACATTTTCCTTTTTTTTTGGATGATACAAAGATATGCAAGAGAATGGACACCATGGAGGGAGTAGACAACATGAGAAAAGTTCTACAAAAATTAAAAGAGTGGTCTAACACTGGACAGTTAAGATTTAATGCAAAGAAGTGCAGAGTGATGCACTTTGGATGTAGAAATCCAAAGGAGCAAGATATTATAAGGGGCAAAAGACCAGTCTGCAGGGATCTCAGGGTAATAGTGTCTGAGGATCTCAAAGTGGCGAAACAATATGACAAGGCAGTGGCCAAAGTCAAAAAGATGCTAGACTACATACAGAGAGGCATAACCAGCAGAAGGAAGAAAGTGTTAATGCCCTTGTACAAGTCACTGGTGTGTCCTCACTTGGAGTATTGTGTTCAGTTTGAGACTGTACCTCCCAAAGGATATAAAAAGATAAGAATACTCCCTAGAACTTCCCCTATAACTTGTCTTTCGGTCATCAGATTCTGTAAATAGTTTAGACTCAACTCCCAGAACAACTCTGTTTAGGTATATATCTGACATGTAAACAGTTCATTGTATTATAGTTGTATATGTTCTCTGTAACTGAGTTGTGAGTTTTGTTCAATGTAAACCACCCCTGATCGATGGAACGGGAGGTATATAAAAACACTTAAATAAATAAATTAAAAAACAAAACAAACTTGAAATGGTTCAGAGGAAGGCAACCAAAAGATGTGTGAGGAGACACTTGAAGACCTAAATATGTATACCCTGGAGGTGAAGAGGGACAGGGAAGAGATATGATATAGACATTTAAATACTTAATGAAGCTGCAAGAAGGTAAACTCAAAAGCAACATCTGGAAATACTTTTTCATGGAAAGGGAGGTGGATGCCTGGAATGCCATCCCAGTGGAGGTGGTGGGGCAAAATCAGTGATGGATCCCTTTATAGCAAGAGGATCCCTTTATAGCAAGAGGATAGAATCAAAACAAACTTAAATAACTTTTACACTTCTGTGATGGGATCTATAGAATGTTACCCATCCCTCTCCAATGGGAGTATCAACAGTCCCCTTTAAGAGAGTCTGCAGACCAGAGTTCATGGCTGGGAGGGCATAGCTCACTGGGAGATGTTAAGAACCTAGTAGGCTGCAGGAGGGGGAGAGGCCTGTGGAGCCAGAAGTCCTTCCAAGGCAACCAATGCAAAGGAGTTCCAAGGTAGAAACTTTAACTGGGACTGGAAGAAGAAGGGCTGGGAGAACCAGTTTGTGAAGGTTTAAAAAGCTGGGACAGAATTAAACTGATTTTGCTTTCCTTGAACTGCTGTCTGTTCTAGGTTTTGCTTTGTGAAGGTTTAACAAGCTGGGACAAAATAAAAACTGCTTTTGTTTTCCCTGAACTGCCATCTGGCCTATATTTTAAAGAAAACACCTTCCCACTTCATGCCACGCTTACCACATATGGTGGCAGCTTAGGGATTTCCTCTAACCACGTGTCTGAGGGCAAATCCACAGCCCTCCAGGGCTGGGTCTTTACAGGTATAGTGTCAGATAGGCAAGACTTGTTTTTCCCACTAGAGACCGCTATATGTTTTTTGGAGCTGGAATACTACAGCATTAACTCAGCTGCAGAAGAGTGAGCTGTGATTGTGGTTTGCAAGTGAGCAATGACAAGCCAAAATAGAGAAGTTCCTTGAGCTGCAGGTAGAAGGGCAGCAACAACAACAACATCAACAGTTACAGAATCTTGTTTAGGCATGGGCAGAACTACAGAGTAGTTCTCTGGCTCAGTTGACCCAAGCCCTGCAGAGACCACAAATACACCCTCCTATGCAAGTGCTTCTTAAAATGATAGCTGAAGATGAACTGGACCATTTCTTGGTAAACTTTGAATGAACTGCCTCCATGGCTGAGTGGCCGGAGGCAATGTGGACTACTGATTTGGGGAATCTCCTTTCAGGCAGCAGTCAGGCTGCATTGCTGGATGCCAACCCAGATGGGCAAGCTGCATGTGCAGCTGTCAAGGCCACCATACTAGAAAAGACTGGCTGTACCCCAGAGGCTTACTGCCAGGGATTCAGAAGAGGGGGCTACAGATAAAAGAGGTCCCTCTATCAGTTGAAGGATCTTGCTTGGAAGTGGCTGCAAATGGAGGGAAAGATTGAGCCCAAGATAACCAAGATTGTGCTATTGGAGCAGTTTTTGGAGGACTTGACACCCCAATGAAACAGTGGGTACATCTGCATCCCAAGCTTACACTGGAGAGGGCACTGGATATGGTCAAAAGGTATCATGAAGTCCAGCCAGTGACTGAAGTGGACAGTGAGAAAGAGAAGAAGATATTCATTAGCTCAGGAGAATGGAAGGGGAAGTCGGAATGGATATTGGTTCCCATGTTCCAACCCCAAAAGTCACTTCCTAGGTAAGGGCATGGCCACAGCCATGACCCCTTCACCTGTTTTAGGTGCGGAGCCAGGGAAATTTTGCTCAGGAATGTCTCCTGGGTACAGAGGAACCCAGGGATGTCATCCTAATCACCCCTCACACCTGTTCATTTTTTGACCCTTCCCATTCAAGGGCACAGAACTTTGTGATTCCAGTGGAGCTCGAGGGGACCCACCTCCAGGTCTTGATAGACTCCGGGAGTGTGCGGACCCTCATTTGCTGGGAAATTATAACCCAATTTCAAATTGACTATGCAAAGATGGCAACACTGTTTTTTGTGCATGGATACCAGAGGCAGTGTCCAATGGCACAGGTTTAACTTAAGACTCCAGCAGGGCAATCCACGTTAGAGGTCATGGTGCTGCTCTGGCTTCTGTATCCAGTGGTGATCAGCTGAGACTACCCAAACTTTGGAGTGATATGGGCCCGGCTAACTGACATCTCCATTAAGTCGGAACAGGAAGATTTCCCTGAGATATCCCTGCTGGAAGACCCAGATCTATATGTCGAGAATCCCAAGCCTGCTAAATCCCAGAGTTGGCATCGCTGGGAAAAGCTATGCTACCAACAGAATCTGGGGGAGGCTATGGGGGAGGGATCGGGGGAGGGAGAGCCTAGTGAAAAAAACCCTGGGGATAGCTCAGGGCTCAGCGGTGGTGACCCAAATACAACTGTCTCCTTCCCAGAGTGGAGGCTGAAGGAAGACCCAGGGAGCTTCAGGAGGGCCCAACAAGAGGATGAGTCCCTTAAACATGCCCAAGAGTGGGTTTTAACATAGTAACATAGTAAATGACGGCAGATAAAGACCAGCATGGTCCATCCAGTCTGCCCAGCAATAAGGCAAGAGTAGGTGCACCTGTCGCTCTGTGCAGGCCACCCCTCCCCATGTCTTTGTTTAGGGGTGGACTTGGAGGTGAATGGGGTTCCAGTTGGGAACAGAGAGTCCCCTGCAAGAACCTTTTTGATTTTTTGCTAAGGAGAGATTTATTATACAGAGTGGCTGAGGGTGCCCTAGAAGGGGAAGATGTAGAACAACTGATAAGTCCTGCTGACGATAGGGCCAAGGAACTATTGTTGGCCCATAGATATTTATTAGGGGGATACCTGGGAGTGGAAAAAAATACTAGACACAGTCTTTTAGCTTGATTTTTCTGGCCCAGGGTCCATAAATAGGTGTAGCTATATTGCAAGTCATGCCCTACCTCCCAACTTCATAACCCTGCCAGAGTCCAACCTGCTACTCTAATGCCTATGCCCATCATTGAAATCCCATTCGAAGGAGTGGCCATGTATCTGCTAGGACCTTTGGAGTGAAACACCCGAGGCAATGAGTATACCCGATACCCGGAGCCAATTGCTCTAAGGAATATGAAGACTACCACGATCGCAAACACCCTCTGGGAAGTATTCTTGTGGGTGAGAATATCTAATGAGATCCTCACAGATCAAGGAACACCCTCTGTGTCCAAGATGATGAAGCAAGTGTGTGCCTTGGTGAAGGTCAAGATGCTGCAAACATCATTATATCACCCTCTGACAGATGGCTTCATTGAGCGACTCAATAAAATGCTGAAACAGACGTTAAAAAAAGTTTGTGCAGGAGGACAGGAAGAATTGGGACATTCTCCTACCCTATTTGAAGTTTGCCATTTGTGAGGTACCTCAGAGTTCCATAGGGTTTTTGCCTTTTCAGTTGCTCTTCAGAAGATGGCCAAGAGGCATATTAGACGTGGTAAGGGAAACCTGGTAAGAAGAACCCCAAGCCAGGCGTAACTTGGTGGAGTATGTTATACAAATGCATTACCAGCTGAGGAAAGCCAAAGAGGTGGCCAAACTCATTCTGGAAAAAGCCCAAGTCGAGCAGGCCAAGGGCTACAATCAGATAGCTGTGCACCACACCTTCCAACCGGGAGACAGTTTTTTTCTTGCTGCCCTAATCCAAAAGCAAGTACCTCTATAAATGGTAGGAGCCCTATGAGGTAGAAGAGAAAATGGGGTCTGTTAACTACAAGATTGGCTTTCTTCCATTTACGATATGGCTCAGCAAAGTTTACCATATTAACCTACTAGAAAAGTGGACTCCAGGGACAGCTCTGGTGGTACAGGGAGATGATTTTGGGCCATAAATGTCAGCCCTGTTGGATCCAGCTCATGTCCCAATTGAAGACTAGCTCTCTGCTACCCAGATAAGAAATCTAGGAGGTCTGATCCACCTAAACCTAAAGGTGTTCTCCACCCACCCAGGATAAGCCCACCTCATTTGTCATGATATCATTACTGACTCTGGGGTGATTATCTGGCAATGACCCTATTAGAAACCAGAGGCCCAGCAAAAGGCCATCGCCAAGGAGTGGAAGAGATGCTTAACCTGGGAGTTACAGAAGAGTCCATGGGTGACTAGTCATCCTCCATCATCTTGGTTCCTAAACCAGACAGAAGCATTAGATGCTGCATGGACATCCACAGAGTCAATGCAGCTTCTAAACTGGGCATATCCCATGCCCAGAATAGATGAGCTAAATCAAGTGACTCAGTAGAACATGCTTTATATCAACCTTGGATCTGAGAAAGGGATACTGGCAGGTGCCCTTGACTCCGGCTGCCAAGGAGAACACTGCTTTTTTAACACTGCAAGATCTGTTCCAGTTTACACTGCTGCTCTTTGGATAACACAGGGTTCCTATCATGTTTCAACACCTAGTCAACTGACAACTGATACCGTACAAGGTTTAGAGGCTGCATACCTTGATGATATTGTCATCGACAGCAGAAACTGGACCACCCATCTAAGTCACATACAAACCAAGTTGACCAACCTGCAGAAGGCCAGGTTGATAACCAACCCCAAGGAATGGGCAGATACAACCTCAACTATGGAAGGTGAATGCCATTGCTCAGGTCCCCACCATGAAATCAGAGAAAGAGGTTCATACTTTCCTTGGATTGATTGGATATTACCACCAGTTTATCCCTAATTTTGCAGAGGTGGTGGAACTGTTAACCGATCTCCTCCATAAGAGAGCTCCTGAAAGGATTCAGTGGTCACTGGATCTGAACCTGGTCTTCCAGCATCTCAGGAAGACTGTGTGCTCTGAACCAATCCTGATTAGCCCTGATTTCTCTCTACCATTTATTGTGTAAACAGATACCTTAGAGGTGGGCTTAGGAGACATTCTGGCGCAGAAAGTCAAGGGTGAAGAACATTCCATTAGCATTCATCAGCAGGAAGCTGCTTCCTCAGGAGCAGCATTATGCAGTGATAAAGAAGAAGCCCTGGCTGTCAAGTGGGTGCTTGAGACCTTTGAATACTACCTGTTCAGCTGTCCGTTCATGCTGGTAATGGACCACCAACCCCTCAAGTGGCTGGCTCAACATAAGGAGTTCAACAGCCATATTGTGGAGTGGAGGAGTGGCCTAGTGGTTGGGGCAAGGTACTTCAGGCCAGAAGGTCAGGCATTCAAATCCCACTAGAGGACAGCAACCTTGGGGCCGGAAGTACTGGGGCTTCTAGTCCCACAGGTGCTCCTTGTGGTCTTGGCAAGCTACTTAACCCTCCATAGCCCATGTTCCCTGTAAAATAGTTATCTCCAAGTTCAATGTAAACCACACTGATGCAGAATAGCACAGTATATAAGAGAATGTAAGTAAATAAATAAATATTAGCTTTTGAGTCTCCAAACCTACCAGTTTTGGGTCCGCCATAGGACTGGTTGGAGTTACCTGAACGCAAACGTCCTTTCTCGGGTGAGCAGGTGCTCAAAGGGGCATGATTGAGCTGAGAGGGAAGGTGTGTGATGAGGTCTATAGAATGTTAACCATCTCTCTCCAAATAGATTAGTTCCCTTTAAGAGAGTCTGCAGCTCAGAATTTAAGGTTGGGAGAGTGTGGCTGATAGGGAGAGGTTAAGAACCCAAAAGACTGTAGGAGGGGGTGAGGCCCATGGAGCCAGAAATCCTTCCAAGGCAAGCCATGGAAAAGAGTTCCGAGGTAGGAACTTTAACTGGGGCTGGAGGAAGGGCTGGGAGAACCAGCTGGTGAAGGTTTAACAAGCTTGAAAGAATAAAAAAACAATTTTGTTTTCCCTGAACTGCAGTCTGGCCTGTGTTTTAAAGAAAATCCCTTCCCTCTGCATGCCATGATTACCACAACTTCAAAAAAAAAAATAGAGGGGGTATACTGCACAGAATGGCAGGTACAGCATAGACAAAGGCACAGAGGAAGGGTAACCTGTATAGAGCATCAGGTATAACCGTAAACAAAGGCATAGAGGGGGCAACTTACATGCAGCAATGGGTATAACACCACCTTGCTGGGTAGACTTGATGGACCAGGCTGGTCTTTATCTGCTGTCAATTACTATGTTAATACAGATATCTCAGCTAATCATGTTAAGGGCTGTAATACTCAAAGGAAAATAAAATTTGTGAAATGAAACTTTGAAATCACTGAGTAGAGACAGTACCTTTGTACTGTTAGCAAATGCGTAGAGGGTTTAATTTGTGCCTGGTACGATCACTAATAAATGTTCTACCTCCATCATTAGGGTCCTGTCATGGCACTGAACTGTTCTTTGATGACCAGTCTTTTACAATAAAACTTGATAACTATAATGGTTTGATCTGAAGGGTTTATATCCCTATTAAACATTGGTGAATGTTTTAATGTAGGTTGAGGCGAGAAACCACAGCAAGAAGCACAATTGAATGGATAAGTTTTCGCCTTCATTTCATTCCCCCTCTTCCCCCCTTCCCTTCTCACGTTTTGTTGAAAGACGTATATAGCGCCATGGTGGCCAGATTTTAAAGGTATTACTGCAGGATGAGTACATTCTTGCCAGTTTTATTTTTATGGTCCCATATGTGTACATTATGGCCCAGTATAAATACTGCAGCTCCACCGCGTGAGGGTTGAGAAACAGCATCAGCTGCGCTCTGCTCCTGTTCTTTGCTAATATTCACACATTTTTCAACAGTGTACATTTATTTCAATTTAACATTGTGTGATAAAAAGACTTTAACAAATAGAGTTCATTTATAATGCACATGCAAATTAAGCACCTTTGACCCTGTCTTTTGGCGCAGTACAAAGGTATATTTAAAAGTGCCTTAATTTCCACGCAAATCCTTTGGGTGATAGAAAGACTGTTACGGGGTGACTATTTTCTCTTCGTAGGGTAGGGAATATGATTGATAATGTTTCCTAATATTTCCCTTATTGCACATTTCTGGCTATTTTCTGGCTTTTAATTTTATTGTTTAGAACTCGATTTACATTTGGCTCCAGCTGGCTCTGACCCTCCGTTCTTGATTCGTGTTGATGCAGAACAACATTGAGTAGACATAGAATCCATTTCTTAAACCACAATTGGCTTGGATTCAGTTCCTCCAATTGGTCATTGATAAATTAACTTCCTTGTCTTTCCGTTTTCTGCAAGATGTGTTTAACATTTAGCATGGTACTCCTCCTTTGAGACAATAGCACTGTTTTATTTATTTACATTCTCTTATATACTGCGCTATTCTGCATCAGTGTGGTTTACATTGAACAAACTGAAATTACATTGAACAGGGCATTATAACTTGGAGATAACTATTTTACAGGGAACATGGGCTATGGAGGGTTAAGTGGCTTGCCCAAGACTACAAGGAGCACCTGTGGGACTAGAAACCCCAGTCCTTCCAGCCCAAAGTTGCTGTCCTCTAGTGGGATTTGAACCCCTGATCTTTCAGCCTGAAGTACCTTGCCCCAACTAGGCCACTCCTCGACTGATATAATCTGACTCTTGATTTTATTTTTACAGATTTGGTTTTAACTTTATGAGCTATTGGAGTGTTTATATATTTTTTCTCAAGATATATTTCCCACAGTGTGCCATTGTAAGTACAAATGTATTATACATGAAAGAAGGCACATACCTCATTTCCTCCTCATCTCTCTTTCTCATCCCAGGATTGGGACGGCATATGTTCTCTGCTTATTGTGATGTGACTAGGTAACTTTGCATGTACCTTGCCTTACGTTTTTGACTTTTATGAGTTTTTATTGTCTTTTATTCTCACTTTTGTTTTTTACTGTGTCTACGTATTTATTTATTTATTCATATACCTGTTTAGTGATAGTTTAGACTATATTTTGTTTTTAATACCATTTGTGATTTTGTTTTTAATTTCTTTGAGGATGTGTAACCCCCGAGGAAGGTGTTTGCTGAAACGCGTTGGGGTTGTTCACTGAATAAAGCACCTGTGACCTCCATACACCACCCGCTCTGTTGCATCTTAACACATAATACAGCTGTGGGGGCATTTTCCGCTGTGGCTGTGCTGTACTGAAGTAAAAGTGCCACGGTCAGGCTACTTCACTTCAGCACAGCCGGGGGAGGAAAGGAAAATGCTCCCATGGCTGTGTTAAGCATTAATACAGCCATGACTACCTCCTAGCTTCCTCTGCCTGCTCTGTGCTGCCGCGGCCGTATTAACACAACACATCTGCAGAAGCCTTTTCCTTTCCTCCGACAGCTGTGCTGAACTGAAGCAGCCTGGCGGTGGAACTTTTACTAAAGCAGGAAGTACTTATTTTGATTTACTGCAAGTGCCACAGCCGGGCTGCTTCAGTTCAGCACAGCGCAACCACGGCTGTGTTAAGCATTAATACGGCTGCAGCAGCACAGAGCAGGCAGAGGAAGAGAGGAGGTAGCCGCAGCCATATTGGGGCACTGTATTCCATGGCAGGGAGAGGAAAAGAGGTGACTGCCTCAGAGTGATGTGGGGGAGGAGGTGGACAGATTGCCAGAGCTGATGGGGGAGGCTGGGATTAGGGAGCTAATATAGGGTGAGGGAGAGGGGAACTGGAAAGGGGCTGGGGCACTGAAAATGGGCTGATGGTGGTAGAGAGGACTGGAACTGGAAGAGGGCCAATGCTGGGAGGGGGCTGTGATTGGACGTTTGGAAGTGAGCTGTTACTGGGGCTGGAGGGGGGGAGGGAAATGTAACTGCAAATAGACCAAATCAGGGTTGGGAGGACTGAGATTGGAAATGGGCCGTTACTGGGGCTGCGGGGGGGGGGGGGGGGGGCGTGGAGCAGTCATGGACTGATATTGGGGCTGGGGGGGGACTGGGACCAGAACTAGAAATGGGATGATACTGGAGCTGGGAATGGAAATGTGTTTATGCTAGAAGGAGACTGGGAATGGAAGAAGACTAGTGCTGGGGGGGGGGGGGGGCTGGTACTTAAAGGAGGTTAGTGGTGACAAATGCTGGGGTCAGGGTGGGGAAAATGAACGAGATGCTGGGAGAGTGAGAAGGGAGAGGAGGATAGATATTGTGAAGGCTGGGGAATTAGTAAAGTCATAAGCAGGGGAAGTTTGAGAGGACAGGCCATAAGATCAGATGCTGGGGTAAGAAGGAGGCAAGGAAGGGCTAATAAGCAATGGAGAAGGGGGTACCTAGGTGGGCACACGGGGATGTGGGAGTGCAGGGACTTGGGTGATTAGTGAGAAAACAAAAGACTGACATAGGCTGGGTATTGAGCATGTAAGTGGGGACTCAAGGCTTGGGTAGGATTGTGAGTGAGGTCTCAGGAACTGGATAGGGTAGACAAGTGGGGGCTTGAGGGTACCCGGGGGGATAGTAGAGACTAAGCACTTAACCAGATATTAGGAAGACAGTAGGGACAAGGTGATGGGTATAAGTAGGGCTGTGAGACCAAGTGAAGAAATATGGGGAGGGGTGAATGTTTGCTCCCACAGGCCACTTCCGACCTTTGCCCTTGTCTATAAATTAAGCCCTGAATGCATATATTGGCTCATCCTTTACTACCCAGTTCTTTTAATCAGACAATGTCAATATTATCTGCTATGATCTCTAATACTCATCTACAGCCACCACAATATACTGTATATAAACTTGAGAAACAGGTACACTTTTTATGTATCTCGTTACCCTGTCCAGATACGACATCTACATTGATTTACTGCTAGTCGATGACAATTCCAGAGGTCCCCTTTTTATTAAACTTGTACAATATGTTCCCTTCAACCTCTCTCTCTCGGGCAGTTTTATGGCAGTGATAAGAGGCGAATAAATAAAGTTCACCATTTCACCCCAAACCCATGCTTAAACATTAAACTGGTACTAAGATTACAACTAACACGATTTTTATTGACAGCAAAATAAAGACTTCAGCCAGAAATACGACTTCGGTGCATGCTGTCTTCATGTGAGAAATTAATCAAGCTTATGAGATAGCAAAGTGCTTCCCCTTCTCCAGCGACAGCATTGCAAGGGAAAGGGAAGGCAGAGCTGATACTGCTGTTGTGTTAGCGACAGATTAGTGAAGAAAGATGATTTATATGAGGAATATGAGATGCAACCTAGTCATGCGTTTTGCTAGGTCTCCATCACATTCTTCCATTGTTTTTGTGCATCGGAATCCTACAGTATGTAAAATCACATAGTACCCACCGTACACAGCAGGAATTTTCCCCCTTCTTCAGTTGTCAGGCTTCCACGAGGGGGAGCAGGGAAAGAAAAAGTGGATATAATTTTGACAGCTGCTGAAGTATTTTACTCCCTTTGGGAACCCCCCCAAAACATTAGACCTCAGTTCAAAACATTTCCAAATCACAAGAAATATCTGAGTATTTGAAGATTTGCCCTGGGGCATTAGTTTTTGGTTTAGCTTGTTTTCCCCCTCAGGCAATATTTGATTCTACACACCAGAGATGCATGCCTCTGCATATATCTATATATATATATCTGTGACTTTCACATACTAGAAATGAATACTAAAGGAGCAGGTATTTTGTTATTCTGAATATAGCAAAAAGTATTGAGTTGAATTGTGAGTGGTGATAAGGGATGTATGGCATGAAAGAGGGATAGGAATAAAATATGTGCTATAACGTGTATGCTAGAGAAATACTGTATATACTGCTACGTAGCGCTATGAGTATTCAACGTGGGTGAGTCATGCTTCGTAATATAGCAGAGTAGTAAACCCATGCATGCTTATCTTGTGTACAGAACCCCATGTCTGTATATTTAAGTTGATGAACACAGGTTGAATTGAAAGATCTGAACGCATAAAGAATGTACAGTACGTGAAGAACATTTGTGAGTGAGTATGTGATATATGGCTTAATAGAAGGGGAGAGAAAGAGGAAATAAAAATGTGTCAAAGGAAAGTTGGCCCTAGAATAGTCTAAAGCGATAGTGTGGATGTTATATAAGGTAATAAATGGTGTTTTTTCTTTTAAGTGCCAACAAGTCAGTGCTGACTCCTTGTGACCCAGCAGCCCCTGGGCTTTCTTGATAAGGTATGACCGGAAGTAAATTGCCCTCCACTGCCTCAGAAGAAAAGGCCTGGCAAAGTAACTTGCCCAAGGTCACAAAAAGTACAATTGGGAATCCCACCCTGATTGCTTTGAATAAGGTGGTTGTTCTAACCACTAGGCTATTCCTCCTCACCAAAATGGTGATAAGCTAGGTGAAATCCCCCCTTGAACTCACCAGAAATCAGAAATGACTTTTTCTTTTTCAGGGACTTTTTTTTCTTTTCTTCACTGAATATCATTATTGATGACAATTGTTGCTTGAGATTTTTTTCTCTGATTGTTCTCTAGAGGACAAAATTTGGAGGAATCAAGCTCATGGGAGGGGGAATATTCAAAGGCATTTACAGTTTGCAGACCTGCAAACCATGTGAATGATGCACTCTGGGAAATTCAACGACACTAACGCAGTTAGTGCCATTAGATATCCACAAATGTGGCCGCTACATACCCTGGTGCTAAGTGGTTAGCATCAGAGCATGCTGGGGGTGTTCCAGGGCGGCACGCATTGCTAACCAGGAAGCGGCGATATTGCGCACTGCCTGGTTAGCTTTGCGGCAATCCAGGCAACGTGGATATCCAATGCTGGAGCCTGGATATGACCCTAGTACTGAATATCCGATTTCAAGTTCAGCGCTGACACTGAATATTGGGCCCTTTGTTCTTAACATTTTTGCAGACCTCCAAAATTTTGCAGAGTACGGGGCATGTTTACTAAAGTGCGGGACAGGTTGTTTGTTTGTTTGTTTTTTTAGTAGTAGTTTAAGTTTCAATATACAATGCAATCACATAAGCAGTGACAATCGATAATCCAATATAAAGGAAAATAAATACAACAGGACACATTCCATGTTTCTTAGCCCCTATCAAGAGGAAGCCAACCCTCTCCGCCCCAAAGAACGGAATGCAGCAAATATGAATATATGCTGGGATAACAAAACTCTGCCTGATACAAATTAAATCTAGAAACCAGGTAAGAAAAAGAACGAGGAGTGCATGAAGATCCAAGACTCATTTACCCAAAAGAAAAATCTCCACCTGAACAGGCTCCACAAAAATGTATCTCACTCCTTGAAACAGAATCGGACATTTAGAAGGAAACCGAAGGAAGAAGACGTTCCCCCAGCTGCCAGTACCTTAGGTTTTAGCTGGAGGAAATTCCTACCATGCAGTTGGTTGTATCTAGGTACATCTGGAAAGAGCATAATATTCTGGCAAAGAGCAAAATAAACTATCCTTTTTATGAAAATATGCTTTCAAAATCTTAATCTTATCCGACTCAGTAGAAAAAAAGGAAATTAAGATAGTTATTTATTTTACTTAACGTGCTATATAATTTAAATCAAAGTGGTTTTACATTGCAACTTAAACTTAGTAATATACATTAATGATTTAGATTTGTCTGAGGCAGTGGAGGGTGAAAGGACTTGCCCAAGACCACAAAGAGTGCTAGTGGGAATTAAACACTGGCTGCTTGGTTCCCTAAACCAGTGTGCTAACCACTAGGCTACTCCCCCACTCAAAGGCTAGAAGGGATCTCATCTACTGATGACTCCAAGAGGTTAGTCAACTTCAATTCTGTTTCTACCTCTACCTGAGCTGCCTCAGCCTCATTCTGTACCAAACTTCATTTAAACCAGCAAAATCTTCTAGCATTACCTTCAGATGGTGTATCTTCTAAAAGTACACCTGTTTTAGTAGTTTTTCACCCACCTGAGAACCATCTTGGTCAACTTGATGTAAATGAGTTGTTCTCAAAACTCATTTCAACAGGAATTCTTAAATTCAACACTACTAGCAGACACAAGTGGCCTAGTGGTTGGGGCAAGTTACCTTGGGCAAGCTACTTAATCCTCCATTGCCTCAGGTACAGAAACATAGATTGTGAGCCCTTTGGGGACAAGGAAAAAATATATATATACACAGTACCTGAATATACATTGTTTTGACTAGTAGAAAAGTGGTATAGAAGCCTAGTTAATTAAAATTATCACAGACCAAGTCTTCTTTGACTCAGTTGAGTGGCATTTCTGTACAGCCTGCCCTTGAGAAGGAAGAAAAGGATAACAAACAGAATGAAGTCCAGAATATCCCAGATCTCACTAACTTTATAATTGAAGAGCTAAAACAACTTTATGATACTGTTATAAATCTGTACACTGGCATTCAGTGTTATTCTTGTGGAATGAGGTTTATAGCATCACAAATTGACGTTTATGGAGACCATCTTGATTGGCATTACTGGCAAAACAGAACTGAAAAGCATGATAGCAGAAAAATCACACACAGAAGATAGTACTATGGTTTGATGGACAGGACTGAGTTTGAAGAAATAGCCGATCTAGAGGAGCGTGGTAAAAGCCAATTTTTTGAAAAAGTTCATGAAGAAGTGATCTTGAAGCTTCAAGAAGCTGCTAAAGAGAATGAGTTTCGGAGTTACCTGCTGGTCCAGCTGGAGAAGATGAAATGTGGCATATTTGTCAAGAGCAGTTTGAGCAGTATTGGGATGAGGAAGACAAGGAATAGCATCTAAAAAATGCTGTTCGGGTAGATGAAAAGATTTACCACCCATCGTGTTATGAAGATTTCCAAAATACATCATTTTTAGACTGCGCACCCTCTCCTAGTAAAACCCCTCTGGAAAACCCATTAAATATTATGCTGAATATTGTCAAACATGAGTTGCCAGAAACCGCTGACAGTCCCAAAATTAAAGAACCATCTTCTTTTTTTTTTTAAACTATGGTCTACGCAGGGAGGCTATAGTGTCACTATGTGGATGAGGTTCCCTAAAGCTAGAAGGCTGGAAAGAAACCATGAATTTTAGAAAAAAAACCTGAAGACTGTTTTCCCCAGTAAGTCCTGCTGATTATACATATTTTTGAAGTTATGTAACTCAATTTATATTCCCTGCAGTCTAGGTGAACAACCACCCTTGTGGCCTTAGAGTGAGGGGGTCCATATCCCTGTCCCCATGATAGACACTGTGGACAACCTGCCTGATCCCATACATGGCCCCCTGCATCTCCAGATACCTCATTAGCACCCTGTCACCTACTGGTTGAGATGCAGCACATGCTCTCTGCATATGTTTGCTTCCTGATTTGCATGCCCCGCCCTCTTGTACTTAGCCGCTATGCTCTGAGCTGTGCTTGCTGTTCAGTCTACTCCCGGTCACTCTATTCTGGACTGCCCAGTTGCTGCCTTCCTGTAGGGGTGCTAGGAGCACAGTTCTTACTGTCCACAGTGAATCCAAGGCTGACAGATGCCCCAATATCACACATGTAGCAGTATATTTTCTGATGCACAAAGAGACCGCGCACACTGTGCACATGAGTTGGGCCATAGGTTTGCTACTACCACACTAGTGCTGCAGCTAGTGTGGCAATAGTAGCATACCATGATCGCCCCCTTGTGTTTACCACTGTAACTGGGCTCTGGTGTGGTACTATGCAAGAATTTTCCATATTAACCCTACACTCCCTACCACCATTGGTAAATATGCCCCTTAATGCACATTTTATTAACACAAGTGCATGAGGTAAACTGAAGAAAAAAAAAAGACTGAAAATCATGGAAAGAGTCCATGGAACTAATCTGAAAATCAATCAACACTTTTTCTCCATGTGGTTCAAAGAAACTGCAGATAACAGTGCACAAAATAATAAAATGTATATGTCTACCACTGTTATCTGTGGCATAAGGGAATCATTTTAGGCCTTGCCATATCGACATAGCAGGTGTTATTGCCTCTGCTGAATGATCTTAAAGTTCCAGTATTACAATTGTTTAGTTATTAGATTAGTTCCATGGTGAAAGGCAGGGCATAACAAGGAGCATTGGCTTAACAGGACTCCAATTTACAGTAAGTCTTATCAACGACTCCATTGCAGTGGAGAAATGTGATCACTGATGGAGCTTAATTAAGTATATCCTGCCAGCCATTGAGCCTCTTGTATGCTGTATCTGCAGGTGAAAATCAAACTGAAGGATGAGGAGACATCAAATAATCATGGGGGAAGAAGCTAAATTGCTTTCTTTTGCTTATTCTTACCTTTTTTTGAGGGGGGCAATGTTAGTTTTAATTATATTAAACAGCACTCTCACATTTCCTTCACTGGGTCAGGTCCTTGAGTGAGTGATTTTCAGTTTTTGAGCTCCACTTTTTACTCTGTACCTCTCCCCCCCCAAACAATAGTTCTCTATTGCAGAATGCTTTAGTGGGGTGGGGGCGACAGCTTAAAGCCTGTCTTTCCTTCCCCTCAAATGCTCTTGTCAGAGCTTAGACTGGTTGGCAGTTCCAAGAAGCGAGAGCTCGAGAGGACCTTGAATAGCTCAAAAATGAATCAGAGCCTGAAGTGGGCTGCTTGCAATGAAAGAAGAAGTGCACCGACAGGCAATTGAAAATGTCTATTTTTCTTTTAAGTATTCCTGCTCGTATCTGTCTCTTAAAAGCAGATCAGATGACAATGAGTACACAGGCATCTAAAAGTACACTTCCTTATGTAATTTCAAATTCAATTTAAATCACTATATTGAGTTTCTAAGCCCAATGAAAGCACAGGGTGAAAGTATAGATTTAAAAGTATGAATCAGGATGGCTAGCAATTAATTGAGATGTTAATATGTTCAGACTCTATTGATGGTGGCATTTTTACAAGTTTGGATCTTCTGTTCAAACTTAAAGGAACACCACCCACCATGTACTTTGCAATTTATGAAAAGTACCTCAGCCAGGAAATAATGTGTACCCCACACTGATCAAAAAAACTTCAAATGTATTACTTTTGGGAATTTTTAGAGTAGCTGTTCTGCAAGGGCCTAGGAGCATTTTCTGTGGAACCAGAACACAACTGGCCCCATGTATAATGAATACGATGAACTGGTTTATGGCATCAAAGCCTATACAGACAAACGTTCTCCGTAATGGCAAGATAAATTAACTAGGTTTTCAATATGAGGCCACTGGTGATATTCTTCCAAAGAAAACTGCTCAAAGGAGCATGGTTACAACAATTCTAAAGCATATCCATATTGTTTTCCAAATTTGGATGATGTGAGTCTCAGCTAGCTGGGTTTTTGGCATCTTCACAATGAATATGCATGATATAGATTCAAATGCAAAATTATCCTACACATATTCATTAAGGGTACCCTAACAACCAGAGAGACTGGGGGTACCCCAGAACAGGTTTGGGAACCAATGATGTAGAGGTGTCAGTATTTAGTTAAAGCAGTGTGAATAAATGGCTACTTACCACATGAAATGTTTAGAGTACACAGTGCATACAGTTTTCTTTCAGGTGGGCTGTTGGTATGGTCAGTTCAAAGAGCTACCATTATTCTTTTGATGGTTCATGAAGAGCACAGAGATTTCTTTATGGTCCTATTTCCATGCTAGCTTTATGTTTGCTTCCATTGTTACTCTTCTCATTCTCATTGTTGTTACCCAAAGAAATTTCAATTGGATGTGTGTTGTGGCAAGGAGGCCTATCCGGAGTATGGGGGAGGACCAAGAGACAGGGAATTCTCCCTAATAAAGGGCCCCCTTTCACCGAGGCAGGGTAGGAAAGCCATAAACACCTCCAGAAATCAGAAAACTTCCACATGGCCCACATTTCATGCTCTCCCTAGTGGAATGAAGGGGAGAGGACACAGGGCCCAGAACCCCTTAGGCAGTGAATGCTTCAAGTACTCAGGTGCCCGAAGTCAGGCTGATTGCCATCACCTGGGTAGGGAGGAGTTGGAGCTAGAGCCCTGGAAATATAAACGTAGGCCAGAGTATGAGAGAAGGGGAGGAGAAGCAGGAAGCCAGACTGCCACGAGCCGAGGCACAGCTGCAAGCAAGGGAAGCTTAACTGGTACTGAACTGAGCAGAGGAACTGAGCTTCCAAGAGAGGAGAGTGCTAATTGGCATATAGCACGTCAGCAAGAGGGTTTGGAGCCAGGAACAGGAGAGACTCCAAGATCCCCTGAGAGGCTAGCTGAGCATTGTGAGCAGGATGGGGAGTCAGAGCCTATGCAGCTGGGAGAGCCTGAGGTGAAGCTGAATGAGGAGGACACTCCCATGGACTGTTCTTTGTGCCAAGCTTTAAACCTGAGGAACATGGAGAAGACAAGCCAGTCTTGAGAGAGAGTTTGCCAGGAAAAGAAACCCATAGTCCACAGGCTGGGTGGCCGTGAGTCCCTCGTGTTGGTAAAGGGAAAGGTCACAGGGACTAAAGAGCAAGCCTGGAAACTGGGATAAGCTTGTTAAGTTTCTGTTGCTGGAACAAGGACACTGGGGTAAGAAAGTAGCTAATTATAACGAAGCTTTCTTGTGCCCTGAGTTATATTTCTTGCTTGAAGGTTTTGAAGCTGAGAGAAGCTATACTATCACGGACAGTGAATGTGATGGTTACCCAGCAAGGCTAAAGAGGGAATTATCCTTGCTGTTAAAGACTGTGTATCCTGCACTATGGAGAACCTTTAAACAGACATTTTGGGGTTTTAGTTTGTTTTTGGAGAGTGCTCTGCTTCACAGAGTCCCTGAGCAAATATCCCGCATGTGGTATGAACGAACCTTTGTCTGTATAAAATAAATTTCTGTCATTTGCCTTTCCCTTGGAGCCCGACTACAGCTTTCTGTTTGATGCACTCATACAGCCAGCAGAAAGTTCCTCTAAAAACCACGCCCCTCTAAGCTAGAGGCGAGTGGTGGTGGCGTGACAATGGCGTAGTTGTGAGGATTTTCTACCACTCAGGATTTTCTACTATTCAGGATTTTCCAACATCCAGGATATACACTTACAAGAGTGATAGCACAGAAGGTTGGCGGAAAAGACAATTTTTGTTCTTCAAGAGTCAACACGTGAGCAAAGTATCGCCGGAGATGGATCCAAAAGATCTGGTACAATGGATGGCCATGCAGTTTCAACGCCCGCAGGAGTTGGCCCAGCTAGCGCAAGAGAATGCAGCGGCGGCTATGAGGGAGCAGCAAAACCTGTCCTGTACTTATTGGAAGCCCTTATTACTTCCCAGAGGCAAGGAAGTGGAGGAACACTAACCCCGGAGGGACCAGCGATGCTGCAAATGGACAATCTAGCAGGCCCACACACCAGTGGGGCGTTTAATTTTGAGAAACTTTCTCCTGATGATGACATAGATGACCTTTTGGAGTCATTTGAGAGGGTGGCTCAAGCTGTGGGTTGGCCAGATAGCCAGTGGCCAGTGAGATTGGCAACCTCCTTAACAGGAGAAGCACTAGCCGTATATAGGGCTATGCCTGCTGCCCAGGCCATGGACTATAATGCTGTAAAAAATGCAATTAGAGACCGATTAGGGTTAACAAAAATGTTGTACCACCGTATGTTTAGAGCCACGGTCTTAAAGGCTGGAGAGACACCTAAGACCTTAAGCCAGAGAATTCCAGGGTTTAGCTTTAAAGTGTCTAGCCCCGGAAGGAAAAACTATGGATATGGTGTTGGATATGGTGATATTGGAGCAATTTATGTCTGCAGTACCAAAAAGGGTACAATCTTTTCTGATTCAGCAGAACTGCCAGAGCACAGGCGAGGCAACCCTTTTGGCAGAGCGCTACATGGAAGCTGAATTGGCGTTTCCCCCAAAGGCGGGCCCTCCAAAAGTAGGGGCAGAGACCAGTTTTGATTTATCAGAAAAGAAACAGGGAAATAATGCAAAATGTATGAAAACTTGTGTGTCTGCTCATGAGGGTTAGTGGGCTGAGAAAAAATGCTATCGTTGTGGGGAGATGGGACACCTGCAGAGGGGATGCAAAGCCCGCATTGGGTTAACTGGTACCAATGTGAAACATTTAGGAGAGGGATTTCTCTTAAGTGTTAACATACAGGGGGTCACTACCCGTGCTCTGCTCGTCTATGGGGCCGACCAAAGCATGGTGTCATGAAAGCTTTGGCAAGCAATTGAGGCCCAGGATGAGTCTAGCCAGAGAAAGCCAGAAGGGCAGGTCCAAATTAGGTGCATCCATGGAGCTGCTTCTTTCTACCCTTGTACAAAGTAGTGATAAAAGGGTTGGGGATACAGAAAGAAGTTCTCGTGGCAGTGGTTCCAAAACTACCCTATGATTTAGTATTGGGAAGGGATTGGCCCCAATTTAAGGAAGGATTAGAGAAAGGCCTTGGGAGAAAAGGGGAGGGGATGATAATGGTGGTTCCTGGCCCTCTTTTTGAGAACCCCTGAAAGCCAAGTGAGAACCCAGGGAAAGAACCCCTGGGAGGTGTGGCTCCCCTTAAACAGTAGTTTGTATTAAAGTTTTGTAAGATATCCGAGAAGGCCCAAGCTCCCAGGAGGGCGTCCCCGCAAGCCGCGGGATATGATTTATGCAGTGCTGAAGATCGGGTGATACCCAGCCGTGGAAAGGCTCTCATTGATACTGGCCTTCAGATGGAGATGCCCATAGGATGTTATGGTTGGATAGCACCGCGATCAGGTCTGGCTCTGAAATATTTCCTGGACGTCGGGGCTGGGGTCATCGACCCGGATTATAGATGGAGTGTAAAGATATAACTGTTCAATTTTGGCAATGAAGACTTCCATGTGAAGGTGGGAGACCAGAGTGCCCAGCTGCTGTGCGAGAGAGTAGGCTTTCCCCCACCGGAAGAGGTCCCCATGTTGTCTCCTACGGAACGAGGAGCCTCTGGATTTGGTTCCACCGGAGGGGCCGGGAGGAAAAGCCTGACAGCCACCTGTGGAGAGAGAATGAGGAGACTGAGAAGGACGACCTGGGACCTCAAGTGCAGACTGCAGGAAGAACCTGGAGCCCCAAGTAGGGGAAGAACTATCGTTGGTCCAGAGACAGGATCTGGCTCAACTATTGGAGAGGTTCCCAGATGTACTGACCCTGATCCCTGGTGAAACCCGACTCGTGGCGCATGAGATCCTGACGCCACCGGGGAAGGTGGTCAGACAACGACCGTACCACTTACCAGAAGCTAAAAAGCAGGAGGTCGTGGCACAGGTGCGCGAGATGTTGGTGATGGGTGTCATTGAAGAATCAAGAAGCCCGTGGTGCAGACCCATTGTTCTGGTTCCAAAACCGGATGTTACATTACGCTTCTGTATAGACTTCAGACAGGTGAATGCCACCTCGGTATTCGACGCTTACCCGATGCCCCGTATCGAGGAGCTTTTGGACCACTTGGGGCAGGCTCAGTTTTTGACTACCCTAGATATGACGAAGGGGTACTGGCAGATTCCATTGACTAGGGAATCTCGACCGAAGACTGCCTTCAGCACTCCGATTGGCCTATTCCAGTTTAAGAGGATGCCCTTTGGACTTCACGGCGCCACGGCGACCTGCCAGAGATTGGGGGATCAAGTCCTGCGTCCTCATCAAGAATATGCTTTTGCATATATGGACGGTATTATTATCCACAGTTGCAGTTGGATAGAACATATCCCGAGGCCTGAAGCCGTCCTGCGATCTATGAGGCAGGCGGGCCTCACCCTGAACCCGAGCAAGTGTGCCTTCGCCAAGCGAGAAGTGAAATACCTGGGGCATATGGTAGGTCGGGGAAGGATTAAGCCTTTGATTGACAAAGTGGACAGCATCAAGAATTTTCCTCGTCCCACGTCAAAGAAGCAATTAAGAACCTTTCTAGACCTGATTGGCTATTACAGGATGTTCCTGTCAAGCTTTGCGGAAGAAAGTTCTATCTTCACAGACATGTTAAAAAAGAATTGCCCAAATCAACTCCGTTGGACCCCGTAGGCGGAGAGGGCTTTCACCATATTAAAAGGACGGCTATGCACAGCCCCAGTATTACGCGGGGTGGATGTCACGCAGCCCTTCATTGTGCAGACGGATGCCTCAGAGATAGGCTTAGGGGCCATCTTGTCCCAGAAGCATGAAGGAAATGAGCATCCTGTGATGTTCCTTAGTAGGAAGTTGTCCTCGGCAGAGCAACACTACTCTACGATTGAGAAAGAGTGCCTCGCCATCAAATGGGCAATAGAGACCCTCCAGTTCTACCTCACCAGACGAAAATTCCTGCTAGCTACCGATCACGCACCCTTGAAGTGGCTCCAACAGATGAAGAACCACAATGCACGATTAACCAGATGGTACATGGCCCTGCATGCTTTTGATTTTAAGGTAGAGCATCGGGCAGGGAAGCTACACCACAATGCAGATGCCTTATCCAGGATTATGGACTGTTCGGAGGAGCTTCAACAACCTCCACCAGCCCGTAATATCTTAAGTAGGGGGGTATGTGGCAAGGAGGCCTATCCGGAGTCTGGGGGAGGACCAAGAGACAGGGAATTCACCCTAGTAAAGGGCCCCCTTTCACCAAGGCAGGGTAGGAAAGCCATAAACACCTCCAGAAATCAGAAAACTTCCACATGGCCCACATTTCATGCTCCCCCTAGTGGAATGAAGGGGAGAGGACACAGGGCCTAGAACCCCTTAGGCAGTGAATGCTCCAAGTACTCAGGTGCCTGAAGTCAGGCTGATTGCCATCACCTGGGTAGGGAGGAGTTGGAGCTAGAGCCCTGGAACTATAAACGTAGGCCAGAGTATGAGAGAAGGGGAGGAGAAGCAGGAAGCCAGACTGCCACGAGCCGAGGCACAGCTGCAAGCAAGGGAAGCTTAACTGGTGCTGAGCTGAGCAGAGGAACCGAGCTTCCAAGAGAGGAGAGTGCTAATTGGCATACAGCACGTCGGCAAGAGGGTTTGGAGCTAGGAACAGGAGAGACTCCAAGATCCCCCGAGAGGCTAGCTGAGCATTGTGAGCAGGATGGGGAGTCAGAGCCTATGCAGCTGGGAGAGCCTGAAGTGAAGCTGAATGAGGAGGACACTCCCATGGACTATTCTTTGTGCTAAACTTTAAACCTGAGGAACAGGGAGAAGACAAGCCAGTCTTGAGAGAGAGTTTGCCAGGAAAAGAAACCCATAGTCCACAGGCTGGGTGGCCGTGAGTCCCTCGTGTTGGTAAAGGGAAAGGTCACAGGGACTAAAGAGCAAGCCTGGAAACTGGGATAAGCTTGTTAATTTTCTGCTGCTGGAACAAGGACACTGGGGTAAGAAAGTAGCTAATTATAACGAAGCTTTCTTGTGCCCTGAGTTATATTTCTTGCTTGAAGGTTTTGAAGCTGAGAGAAGCTATACTATCACGGACAGTGAATGTGATGGTTACCCAGCAAGGCTAAAGAGGGAATTATCCTTGCTGTTAAAGACTGTGTATCCTGCACTATGGAGAACCTTTAAACAGACATTTTGGGGTTTTAGTTTGTTTTTGGAGAGTGCTCTGCTTCACAGAGTCCCTGAGCAAATATCCCGCATGTGGTATGAACGAACCTTTGTCTGTATAAAATAAATTTCTGTCATTTGCCTTTCCCTTGGAGCCCGACTACAGCTTTCTGTTTGATGCACTCATACAGCCAGCAGAAAGTTCCTCTAAAAACCATGCCCCTCTAAGCTAGAGGCGAGTGGTGGTGGCGTGACAGTGTGTGTAGATATAGATATATGTAAATGCAATGTGTGCCTTTGAGTCAATGCTGACTCAGCAGCTCTTGGGTTTTCTTGACTGTGTGACCAGAAGTAGTTTGCCAGACCTTTCTTCTGAGATAATGGAGAGTTAAATGACTTGCCCAAGGCATACTAATGGGAATCCAACTCTGGTCTCTTGACTACTAAACCAGTGCTCTAACCACTAGGCTATTCATCTACTATAGATATATATATCTATATATAAATAATATTCTATTGGGTTATCCAAGTTAAATAATTCACCATAGGAAAATCGAAAACAGAAAACAAAAATTCTAAATAGTTTGTCAAATATTTTAAATAACAGGCCAATATTCAGCCGTCAACCATTTTAAAACACTGGCTGCCATGGACAAACGTGAAACTGGCTATTCAGCAGAAGTGCCCAGGTAGCAGCTTCCACTGGATAACCAGTTTCAGTGGTAATCGCTGCGGGTTATCGGGATAGTGGCAATATTCAGCTACTATCCAAGTAGGCCAAACCACAAAGGCCTGCTTCTTTTTTGGCCTAACTTAATTCAATCAATCACTTATCTGGTTAATAAACTGAAAATCACCACTAATCATTAAGTGCTTGCACCGTTCTCACCTTGTCCACATGGCCGTTAAAGGGAATATTCAGAAACACAATGCAGATAGTGCTGCTGAATGTCAGGCTCAGTGGGGGTTATCTGTTAGCAGGTCCTCCTAACCGCATAATCCTAAGCAATTAAATAACGGCACTGGGTTATTACTTTTCTCTTCTCATCCTTGAACCCTTCTCTTCCTCTAGTGCTATGAGATCCCCTATCAGGATTCCTCTTTTCTAGTAGACCAATGCTTCTGCAAGCAGCTCCTCCAACATTGTCGCTCTTTCCTCTGTATGGTCCTTGAACATAGAGACTCTGTTTTGGTAATATTCCAAAACTTACATGTCTCTTGATCTGTCAAGACTCTACCAGCACATCAGATACTTGCTGAACATACTCTCTTCCAGTATACTTCACCACTGACCATAGGTTTCCAGCTCACCACTCGTTGGCCACTCATCCTCTCCACTAGGGTATCTGCATCACTTGTCAGAGTCAGCCAACCAGAAAATTACAGGCTCTATGTCTTCTTCCCCAGGGCAATCCCAAACTGGTCATAGGCTTCCAGTTAGCCTCTCAAATTTGTCCCCTCTTTTTGTCTATGGCCTTGTTCAGCACCCAGATCCCTACTGAAGCAGAAGCCTTGTGCTCACTTTTTTCAATATATCAGAAAGAAAGTATAAACTCTGATCTCATTAACTTTTCCCCCGGTCATTCCCAGTGAGAGAAGATCAAATACAACTTCACTACTATACATTATTATATAAGCAAGGCAAGTGGTGCCTCTTCTTAAACAATTACACAGAATAGGTCTACACATTGGCAAGATACCAAGACCAATATACTGTAATTCAGCGGTGTAGCCGGGACTTAAGTTTTGGTGGGGCATGGGTTTAACATAGGTGGGCTCAAGGCAGTGAAAGTGCTTCCTCCAATTCTGCTTTCATTTGACTTTTCAGTTGCTGCTGACTGGATAGGCCTGATTCCAAAGTGGAGGGACATCATGGCCCACCCTTTGCTACACCCCTGCTGTAATTACAGGGAAACTTCAAGCTAATTTATGATAGGCCACCTATATGAAAAGTCCAGAAATGTACCTTATAAAAAAAAAGACATACCAGCAACCTCTATTACCCTGATACTTACAAATATTTAATTGTATTACTTTCTGGACTTTAAGAAAGCAAGCATAGTAATGTGGAGGCAGATTCTGATCTCTGCATGTCCGGACCATCCGGATGTGTAGATATTGTACGTCCTCCAGTATATCCAATTCTGCAATCGCAGGAGCTATATGTTCCCGCAGATGCAAAATCTGGGCACTTGGATGGGCTGGCATGAACAGCATTCTACACGGGTCTACGTCCAAGTGCCTGCACATACCTGTATATAGTTAGCAATTGTTAAATGTATCATTGCCCCATTTAATCCTGTTCTTTGTAAAAGCTTGTTGCTGTATTTGTTCTATGTAAACCACTTTGAATTAATGATAAGGCAGTATAAAAAAACCTGTTAAGGTTCTAGTGGCCCAGTCCTCACCAGAAGGGGCATCTCTAAGCTCTGGCGGTAGAACACCATCACCTCACCCACTACCTTCACCTATCTTCTACTGTCTTAGAGGGTTATCTCCTGGTTTAGATTGTGAAAGTAGCCCTTGGGTGCTGGTTCCTAAGCCAGTGCTTTCCTGGTAATTTGGTGAGGTCCCCAAGCCCCTGGATACGTCCCTGGAAGGGAGGTTGTTCTAAAGGACTTATGGGGAGCTATTAAGAACATTGACTAAGTTAAATTCTACTGTTTCATCTTTATGTCATTTTATTCAAGAGATTGTGGATAAATTGCAAGATTTAGAAGTTAAAGTGTTGTCTCTAGACAGATCTTTGTCACAAGTGGATTCTCAAGTTCAGTCTTGACAGCAAACTAATGTAGTTTATATTAAAGATTCCCTTACTATTCACGCTCAGCTGGAAGCACTTGAAAATTCCTTTCATGCTGGCATTAATGGCATTAGTACCTCTTCCTATCTGCTGCAACTGTACAAGTTGCTGGTGAGGCCTCACTTGGAATACGGTGTTTTTTGGAGAACATATCTCGCAAAGGATATAAAAAGACTGGAAACGGTTCAGAGGAAGGCGACCAAAATGATTTGGAGCCTGAGTCAGAAGACTTATGAGAAAAGACTTGAAAACCTAAACATGTACACTCTGGAGGAGAGGAGGGACAGGGGAGATATGATTCAGACCTTTAAATACTTAAAAGAGTATTAATGAATTAAGAAACCTGTTCCAAAGACAGGGAAGCTGTAAAACTAGAGAGCACAACATGAAGCTGCAAGGGGGTAAATTGAAAGGCAATGTCAGGAAATACGTTTTCACTGAAAGGGTGGTGGATGCTTGGAATGCCCTCCCGATGGAAGTGGTGGGGCAAACACAGTGACAGAATTCAAAATGGCATGGGACAGACACAGTGGGTCCCTTTATAGCAACAGGATAAAATCAAAACATACACAACTATCTCTTATATCTGAACAAATAGGGGTGACCTACACGGAATTGTGGGTACACCCCTAAACAAAGGCATGGGGAGGGGTGATCTGCACGGATTGGCAGGTGCACCTACTCTTACTACCTTGCTGGGCAGACTAGATGAACCATGCTGGTCTTTATCTGCCATCATATACCGGTAATATGTTACTATGCTAGGAATTTGAGATTTCTCAATTTTCCCTTTACTCATTTGCTGTCAGCAGAAATTTTGTTAAAAAAAAATACGGACGTTTTAAAAATGTTTAATACTATTGAGATAGTAAACCTGCACTATATCCCCAGTAAGCCCTGTGATGTTAACCTTGTTGAAGGGGCTTTGGATATACTCCGCCCCTCAGAAAGCCAGAAATTTACTGCATTTTTAGAAGATACCACTCACACTATTTCTAAGCGTGCTATGCTCTTGGTGACTTTTTCTCTGAAGCAGTTAGGATTTGAGTATTTTGACCTTATTTTAAAAATAAAGATGTTCTTTTATGTGGTCAGATATTCAATATCACCCAGCTTCATAGAAAACAATTCTTGGAGTTGAAGGTTTGGGTTTCAGCACTTGGGACTACTTCTATTTAAGGTTCCCCTGCAAATGTTTTGTTACTTTCCAGGGAGATACCTTTGTCTTCCAGGATGTTTCCCACTTGGAGAAATTTTTGCAGGCTAGGCAGAAGTAGTGGAGCTTTTGGTTTTGGGTTCATGAGAAATAATGTTCCTCCTGTATATGGCATATATTGTCTAATTTCTTGAATATATTTTTTGTTTGGATTTATTTATTTAGCTGTGCTTTTATACTGCTTTTCACTGGGTCAAAGTGGTTTACAAACAACTGAAGGATACAATAAAATGAGGGGTGAACGTAACATAGCTATGTACAAATAACTTATTTATGAGCTGGTATATATAAACATGTATGGCATTGGTTTCCTTTAAAGTGGACTTGACCATCTTATTGCCTCTGTTTGATGGTTTTCTGCTATTAAGTAGAAATTGTATATTTCAAAACTCTCAATAAAAAAAAAAAGGAGAGCGCGTACAGGTTTCTATCAACTGAAGGATCTTGCTTGGAAATGGCTACAACCAGAGAGAAAGGCTGTGCCCAAGATAGCCAAGATGGTGCTATTGGAGTAATTTTTAGAGGGCTTGATCGCCCTTGAAACAGTGTTTATGCCAGCACCCCAGGCTTACACTGGAGAGTGCACTGGAAATAGTTGAAGGGTATCATAAAACATAGCCATGATTGGACTGGATGGTGAGATAGGGAAGAAGTCACCTGTTAGCCTGGGAGGACAGAAGGGGAAGTCTGAGCAGATGTTGGCCTCCTAGTTTTGAACCCCGACATCACCTCCTAGGTGAGGGCATGGGCCCAGTCCCAACCATTTTAGTGCAGAGCCTGGGGACACTTTGCCTGGAAATGTCCCCTGGGTATGGAGAAACCAATGGATATCAGCCTAACTCCCCCTCACACCTGTGCTTTTGCGGACACTCCCTGCACAGGTCACTGAACTTTGATTCTAGTGGAGCTCGAAGGGACCTGCCTCCAGACCTTGATAGACTCAGGGACTGTGCAGACCCTTATTTGCCGAGGAACCATAAACCGATTTCAGATCAGTTATGCAAAGACTGTAACACTGTCCTGTGTGTGCATGGAGACCAAAGGCAGTATCCAATGGCACAGGTTTCACTCAAGACTGGTAGGGCATGACATGTTCAAGGTCCGAGTGCTGCACTGGCTTCCATACCCAGTAGTGATTGGCCGAGACTATCCTAGCTTCTGGACGATATGGGCCCGGCTAACTGATGACTCTGCTAAGTCGAACCAGGAAGATTTCCTGGAGGTTTTCCCCCTAGAAGACCCAGATATGCAGATCAAGAATCCCAAGGAGAAACTACACTACCATCAGAATCTGGGCATGGTTATAGAGGAAGGGTCCAGGGAGAAGAGCCTAGTGAAGAAATCCCTGTGGATAGCTTATGTCCCAAGGGTAGTGACTCAAACACACTAGTCTCCCTTCTCATAGTGGAAACCAGAGGGAGACCCAGGAGCTTCAGGAAGGCCCAACAATATGATAAGTTCCTTAAACATACCCAAGAGCTGGTCTTGGAAGTTGATGGGGTTCCAGTAGGCAGTAGAGACTCCCCTAGGAAAATATTTCCCTATTTTGTGCTAGAGGGAGATTTGTTATACAGAGTGGCTGAGGGTTCCCTAGAATGTGAAGAGGTAGAACAACTTCATAACCTACCAGAGTCGGACCTGCCCTTCTAGTGCCAATGTCCATCATTGAAACCTCATGCAAAAGAGTGGTCATGGATCTGGTAGGGCCCCTGGAGAAAACCACCTGAAATAAGTATATTTTAGTCACACTAGACCAGAGGTTCCCAACTCCAGTCCTGGAGGGCCAAACACCATTCAGGTTTTCAGGCTGTCCCTAATGAATATGCATGAGATACATTTGAATACAATGGGGGCAGTGCATGCAAATTCATCTCATGCATATTTATTAGGGACAGCCTGAAAACCTGAATGGTGTTTGGCCCTCCAGGACTGGAGTTGGTAACCTCTGTACTAGACTATGCTATCAGATATCCGGAGGCCATTGCTCTGAGAAATATGAAGACTGTTATGATTACAAATGCCCTCTGGGAAGTCTTCTTGGGTAGGAATACCCAGTGAGATCCTCACAGATCAAGGAACACCCTTTGTATACAGGGTGATGAAGCAAGTGATGAAGCAAGCCTTGGTGAAGGTTAAGGTGCTGCCAACATAAATATATCACTCAAACAGATGGCCTCATCGAGCGATTCAATAAAACTCTGAAGCAACTGTTAAAAAGGTTTGTGCAGGAGGACGAGAAGATATGGCAAACATCAAGTAGGCTAGGAGAGTGTCCCATCTGTGAGGTGCCTCAGAGTTCCACAAGGTTTTTACCTTTTGAATTGCTCTTCGGAAGACATCCAAGAGGCATATTAGACACGGTAAGGGAAGCCTGAGAAGAAGAACCCTGTCCTGGGTGTAATCTGGTGAAGTACATCATACAAACAAGACCAGCTGAAGAAAACTGAAGTGGCCAGAGCTGAACAGGCTAAAGGCTACAACTGAGCAGCCGTGCACCACACCTTTCAACCGGGCAAGTTTTAGTCTTGCTCCCCTCATCTGACAGCAAGTTACTCTGTAAATGGTGCTTGTGTCTTCTGTTCCTGACTGCCTGGCTGGGGTCAACTACCACTGGAATTCTATTTCTGGTTCCAGAAGCAAGTGAGAAGAAATGAAAAACATAGCACACACAGGGTTATAACATAACAAACTCTGCTAAAGATTAAGAAAGAAAATCATAGGCCCGCAAACATGAACAATCTCCTGTAACTCCCTTCATTTACTTGGTCGCAGCATCTACTTTTATTATGAAAAAACTGCTACATTGTACATTCTTTTGCCTTATTGCTCTGTGTCATGCCTTTTGCTTTACTTTTTGTTTATCTATATCTATATGTGAAAAGTCATATCAAGCACAAACATGTTGTTCACGTTTAATCAGGGCAAGCTTCCTGAAAACCAGAAACTCTATCTTGCAAGATGTAACCTTGACAGTCTCGCTTATTCATAAACACCCCCTTGTAATACTGAAAAAATATTCAGAGCTGTTCTCACATGCTAAAACTTTCCCCATTAGACCCCAACTCCCCTTTGAGTCACTTTCTACAAATGGCAGGGGCCCTATGAGATGGAAAAGATTATGGGACCTCAACTACAAAATTGCACAGCCATTTAAAAAAAAAAAAAGGTAAATTAATCTTCATCCTTTAAGTGCCATCAAACCAGTGCAGACTCCTGACAACCCAGCAGCCTCTGGGTTTTCTTGGCAATGTATAACCGGAAGTAGATTTAAAAAACAAAACAAAGAGCAGGACATAATTCACCATGGAAGGACTACTTTAATTAACCAAACATGAGGTCTCGCAACACGTGTTTCAGGCAGGAGGCCTTCTTCATCATAATAAATAAATAATGATCAATCATAAATAAATAAGTAAATACATAAATAAATGGAAAGATAAAACATATAAGAGGTAAAAACTGGAGGTGCAACCTGACATTTCAAAATAAGACAATACATGTACTGTATATAAAAGATATGCTGAACATGAGCATACAAAAATATGATAATTTCTTAAAAAACAGTGCAAGGGAAAAAAAAGAACCATCAAAAATAGACATAAGTTACATATGCAGAGTTAAATCATTCCTGAGAATATACTAAAAAGTGAATGATACACATTACGCTGAATGTTAATTCAAAAAATACCTATGTGTCTGAAAGAACCCAGAGAACAAGAAATCAAAAGATATATGTACAGAACCAAAAGGTCAATTAATCACCAGCAGGACATTGTCACAAAGAGCCAAATAGAAAAAGCTGATGTTGAGGGAGTGAAAAGGAACAGGAGAGATATTGGGGGGGGGGGGGGGGGGTGGAGCTGAAGCAAGTACATTTGCTGGGTAAGTCTGAAATAGAATGAAATGGATGCTGGGGATGGGGGTGGTAGGGGCAATGAATGTTAGGGAAGGGATGTATAGTGGTAGAGGGCTATGGAGGACATGAGTGACAAAGTAGGCAGGTCCTTAACAAGGGAAATGAGGTAGATAAAAAGGAGAATGGTAGCCTGGATAGGGGGACTGTAATACAATGTGCCAGGAGGGATGAGAGGGAGAGAAGGAGGGAGGGCGAGAAAAGGGAGAAAGGGGGATGAAGGAGAAAGATTAGAGAGGAGGGTGTAAGGAATGGGATAGAAGCAAGGGAAAAAAGGTAGAAGGGAAAAAAGAGATAGGGAAAGGCAAGAAGAGGGGAAGGGTGAGAAAGGGAAAGGAGAGAGATGAGAGGAGATGAAAGAGAGCTGAAAGAATTGTTAGGATATGAGTTGGAAGCAGGGCTGGCGCAAGGAGATGAGCTGCACTAAGTGAACCTCACCCTTTGCGTCCTCCCTCCCCCCTTCTGGCGCTCACTTCCACCCTTCTACGGACATGTAGCAGCAGCAGCAATGGGCACAGACAACCCCATGGCACTTACCTTTAAACTTTGGTGCCGCGGGGCTGTTTGCTGACTTCCTGCTGCAAACAGGAAGTCAGCATTGGGCATCATAGAGGGAGTGGGAGCAAACAGCCCTGTGGCGCTGAAGTTTAAAGGTAAGTGCAACCGGTCTGTTTGCAACCATTGTTGCCTATTGCTTGTTCCAAGAGGGGCCACGGCAGTGGCCATGGGCACATCCAGAGGGCTGGTGCTCTAGGTGACTGCTGGCCCTGATTGGAACAAGGAGCAGGAGGAATGGGGAGGGTGGGGTGAAGGAAAGACAAGCCCAGACGGAGGGGTGGGGGAAGAGATATAGTAAGGGAAAGTGGTGAAGGATGTGGAAATTATGTAGAGGTGAGTGCAAGAGCATGTGTGGGGAGGGGAAGGAGAGGAGAATGGAAGAGTATAGACAGAATAAAGAAAACATGCAAAAAAGGGAAAAATGAAAAAAAGTGTAACCTATACTATAAGCAAAAAAAAAGAGATAACAGGATAGAAATATCTACAGGAAATCCTGGAAGAATAACAGAAGAAGGAAACTTATAAATCAGAGAGGCGAGAAAATGTGAAAAAAGGAAAACAGGAAAGTCTAGAGAAAAGACAAACCTCCCCCCCCCCCCGCCCCAACACACACACAAAACAAAAATAAAAAAAACAAAGGAAAATGATAAAAATAGATTAACTGGTTTCAAATCTTTGCATTTCTTAACTGCCATCCTGCTGCAGTTACAATTGAACATGTGGGAAGGTTGAGGTTGTCACGGCAGGTCCGGGAGTGATGAAGTAGGTATGTTTGAAAGAAAGTATCAATACGGGATAATAGGAAAGTAATCAAAACCAATCGGTGGGGAGAAGGAAAAAGTTCACCCCTCTCATTAATCTGAACTCCTGACCCCTTGCTGCTCCAAACAAAGCTGGCAAACCATGCCAGTGCCAGGCATTTATGTTTTCCATGTACAATTTTATAAGAGCTGGTTTCTGTATATAAAACATGCTTTTTAGTTACCCTATAACCTATACTAGGATAAAGTACAGTTATAGTTCATCATTGTGGGTTGTACTATATGGTTTAAGCTATATTTTAATATTGTTGTGTTATTATGCTATTGTCGTTATTTGTTGTTTATTGTATGCTGTTTGAATGTTTATTGATTATGTACTATAAAGCACTTAGATTTGTTAGGTGGAATATCAAGTTGAGACTGGATATGAATAAATAAATACAATTATTGCATGAATGACCACATACAGTATTCCCATAACACAGAAACATGACAACAGAAAAAGACCACATGGCCTATCAAGTTTGCCTTTCCATATCAATTACAATAGTCCCTTTTTTACCTTTGTGCTTGTCCCATGCTTTTTTGAATTCAGATACCATCCTCGTCTCTACCTCCTCCACTAGGAGACTATTCCACACATCTACCACTCTTTCCATAAAGAAATATTTTCTCATATTACTCCTGAGTCTATCTCCTTTCACCTTCATCTTATGTCTCCCTTGTAGTAGATCTTGCTTTTAATTGAACAAGACTCTCCTCCTGTGAATGTATGCCACAGGGGTATTTAAAAATCTCTGTCCTATCTCTTTTATTCTGCCTTTCCTCTAAAGTATACATATTAAGATCTTTAAGTCTGTCCTCGTGTGCTTTATAATGAAGACCACTAACCATTTAATAGCCATCTTCTGCAACTCCAACCTGTTTATATCCTTTTGAAGTTGTGGTCTCCAGAATTACACACAATACTCCAAATGAGATCACACCAGAGGCTTATACAGAGGCACTATGATCTCCTTTTTTCTGCTGACCATTCCTCTTCCTATGCACCCAAGCATCCTTCTGACTTTCGCCGTCATCTTTTCCATCTGTTTACCTACTTAAGATAGTCAGACACAATCATGCCCAGGTCCTGCTTTTCTTTTGTGGATAGAAGTACTTCACCCTATACACAGTACTGCTCCCTTGGATTTTTGCAACCCAAATGCATGATCCTGCATTTTTTAGCATTAAATCTCAGCTGCCAAATTCTAGCCACCATTCTTCAAGCTAAGCTAGATCTCTCTTCATGTTATCTACTCCTTCCTGGGTGTCTACTCTTTTGCAGATTTTGATATAATCCACAAACAGGCAAACCTTACCCGACAGCCCTTCCACAATATCAGTAACAAAGATGTTAAAAAGAATCAGACCAAGGACGGATCCCTGAAGCACACCACTGGTAACCTCCTTTTCCTCAGAGTAAGCTCAATTTACCTGTACCCTTTGCCGCCTCTCATTCAATCAATTACTAACCCATTCAGTGACTTTAGGGTCTAGGGTGTTCAGTATATTTAAAAGTCGCCTGTGAGGAACGATCTGAAAGACTTTCCTGAAATCTAAGGATACCATATCTAGGGCTCTTCCTCAGTTCAACTCCCTGGTCACCTAGTCAAAGAAATCAAGCAGATTTGTCTGACAAGACCTGCCTCTGCTAAACCCATGCTGCCTCTGATCCTGCAATCCATGGTACTCCAGAAATCTCAGTATACTCTTTTAGCAATTTTTCCAGTAATTTACTCACCATAGAGGTTAGACTTACTGGCATGTAATTTTCAACTTCATGCTTACTTTTTGCTTTTGTGTAAAGGGACCACATGTGCTTTTCTCCAGTCCTCTGGCACCACTCCCGACTCCAAAGAAGCATTGAAAAGGTTGGTCATTGGCGTTGCTAGAATGTCCAAGTTCCTTCAGTATTCTTGGATGTATCCCATCACTTTATCTACATTTACTTTAGCTAGGTCCTAATGAACACAGCCTTCTGAAAGTTGTTGGAGCTCCCCATCACTTCTGTTTATGCAATTTCTTGATATACTGCCCAGGCTGAAGGGCATCAGAGCAGTTTACAACCACTACAAGCAGGTGTTAGATACATTCCCTTGTCCCCAAAGGGCTCACAATCTAAATGTACCTGAGGCAACAGAGGGTTAAGTGACTTGCCCAAGGCCACAAGGAGTGCCTATAGGACTAGAAATCCCAGTCCCTCTGGCCTGAAATTACTGTCCCCAGGTGGGAATTAAACCCCTGGCCCTCCGGCTTGAAGTACCTTTTCCTAAGCACTAGGCCACTCCTCCCCTGTTCCTAGTTGTGGGTGTTTTCTGAGGTCCTGCTCCTGGCCCTTCATCTATGAACACAATAGAAATATTTGTAAAGCAATTTCATCAGCTGCTTGGAAGTGATATGGGATGGATGGGGAGGGGGAGTCAGGGTTATAACGCCTCTTCCCTCCTCTATGTCTTATACTCCAACCTGGAACTAAGGTGCTCCTTCCTCCCTCCCACACACTTCGGAAAATTGTCCCAGATTTGACTGCGAAAAAAAAAATTTGGTAACCTTAATACAACCCCTCAAAAATTGTCTTCATGTATAGGGACGTATGAGGGATATAAGGCAGAGATTGAACCAGGCTGACTCCTAGAATCAGTTTGACCCACAAATTACAATTCTCCCCATATGAATTGTATTACTCCGAGCAGTTTTTGCAAATGGGTTAGTTTTGTGCATATCATGATAGTCATGAACCTCGCTTCTAAGCCAGGGTATGTGGAGTATGATCTCAGCCTTTCAAATTTACTGCTAATGCTCGGCATAATACCTGCATTGTGCCAAAGAGAGCTTCCTTCTGGAGTTCGTAAGATGTAACAGGTATGGGTAGTTTGTCAAGATGGGTGGCCCAGTGACCCTGCGTCAGAGATATTTTTACTCAACACAAAACTGTAAACAGACATTTTGAATATCCGGTCTCTGTTGATTCATAAGCTTTCTGGCTTTCCCAAAACTTCATTTCATTTGCAATTAAGTTAAAACAGCTGCCGGTAAGGACACTGCCCTGAGGCTTGTGCTCTGTTCTGGTCAGTCAAATGACTTCAGAAATAGAAAATTGTGGTAGACAGGTCTACTTAAAATGTCCAGCTAGTATGGGAAAAATATACTGCATACAATACAGACAAGAAAAAAAAAGAAAGGCTTGTTCGGGCAGCTTGCTGGGAATTCTGTTTAGGAATAAAAACCTATCACCAAACCACCTTTGTACTGCAACCCGTAATTTGCTTGTATATTCCAGCTACATTATCTATATCTCTTTATGCCCTGGTCTGATTAAGTTCTTAATTAGTCACAAATCTTACATTAGTCCAGTGAAAAAGAGAGCACCTCAGCCTATCTGTAAGATTGCTCCTCCTCGGTCTGCCCGTCTATCTGCGTGATTGCATCTCTGTCTTATCAATTATTGGCATTCTTTTCCTCCTATAGCTCCCACAGCAACATTAATTACTGTAAACTGCCCTGTTACCTCAGTCTGGGTGGCATATTAAATGTTGGAATAAAGATAAAGATACAACTTGGTTGTTCATCTTAATTTCTACAGTTATCAATGACGACACCTATAATCTGTGATATTACACATTTTACATTGGTTAAAGTTGAGTCAGTTCACATAGAGCCCAATTCCAGGAGAGGCATTTCTGGGTCATCTGGACGGCCCCAAATGGGATGGGTCATTTGGAACCTGATTCTGTACCGTGGGAGCCAGACGTTCCCGCATGTGAAGGATGGGGACCTGAGAGATGGCCCAGTGTGCCCCTGAATCGGCGAGGGGATGTCCTCTCCATGGCACAACCTGCCTGCTGCCATGGAGCCCCCATTTCTCCCCTGCCTGACCCCGAAAGGGGCAGATGGGGCCCGGATCGGGTGACAGGTACTCACCCTGCTCGTTGCCATTGCTTCTGGGGGGCTGGCCGGCCGATCTGGAGGGGTGGCCAGCACTTATTCTACCTCGGAGGTGGATTAAGCTGGCCGTCCCCCCAGTGATCCCCAGATGTACAGAGCCATGACTGGACTCAGCCCTGTATGTCTGGGGGGGTCAGTCCCGCCTACGCTCCACCCCATCCCTTGCAGCCCCACACAATGGTTCTGTGCATGCAGGGGGGCCTGGAGGTGGCATACAGTTCAGACGGCTAGTGGGGCTGGACGTTCCCTCGGGATGTACAGCCCCACTACTCACCTTGCAGAATCGGGCTCATAGTTTATTTAGACCTTCAGAAAGCTTTTGTCAAAGTCCATGAGGAAATTAAAAAGTCATGGCAAAGGATGCAACGACTTATTGTGGATTAGAAATTGGGTGAAAGAGGAAACAAAGGAGGCATAAATGGTCAATTTTCTCATTGGAGGAAGGTAAGTAGTAGAGTACCCTAGCAATTGTTACTGGGAACAGTGCTTTTTAACAATTTATAATATGTTCTCGAACTAGGAGCAGTAAGCAAGGTAATTGAGTTTACAGTGACACCAAACTAGTCCGACTTCTTAAATTGCATGTAGAATGTAAGAAATTGCAGGAGGGCCTTGCAAGACTGAGCATCCAAATGGCCAGATGAAATTTAATCTGGTGGTAAACAGAACTCATTCAGAAGAAAAGAAGGTGAGTAGTGGGGTGCCCCAAGGATCAGTCCTGTGACTGGTACTGTTTAATGTATTTGTGATTGATATTGCTGAAGGATTGAAAATCCCTTTTGCAGATGACATGAAAATTTGCAAACGGAGTGGACAATATGAGGAAAGATCTACAAAAACTGTAAGAATGGTCTAATGCTGGACAGTTAAGTTCTAATGTGAAGAAGTATAGTGTCATGTACTTGGGATGCAGAAATCCAAAGGAATTGTATGCAATAGGAAGCGAGAGTTTGGTGTGCACAGACCAGGAGAAGTACCTCAGAGTGATAGTGTCTGAGGATCTCAAGGTGGCAAAATAATCTGACAAGATGGTAGCCAAAGCCAGAAGGATACTGGGTTGCATACAGAGAGGAATAACCAGCAGAAAGGAGGAGGTATTAATGACCCTGTACAAGTCATTGGTGAGGCCTCACTTAGAGTACTGTGTTCAGTTTTGAAGACTATGGGGTATGTTTACTAAACTGCGGTAACATAGCAGCGGCTACGTTAACGCTCATTAGGTAACGTTAATGCGCGCTATGTAACGTTAACGTGCGTTAATGTTACCTAATGAGCATTAGCGTTCCCGGTCGCAGTAAACACCGCAGAGGGTGGAGAGAAGGGGTCAATGGGCAGGGAGTGGGTAGGAAGAGGCTCCCTGCACACTAACGCGCTGAACTGAAGGGCTGAATCCTACCACAAATGAAAACCTGCCGTTAGAAGCACATTTGCAGGAGAGAGAAACCATTTCAGTGTCAGCAATGTACAGCATAGGGAGGGAGCCCATGAAACGTGATAGTAGTGCTCCATTTTCAGCAACAGCACAGTGCCCAAGTATGAAAGGCCACTATGGCAATGTTGCAAATGGGGCATAGGGGGCTGAAGGCGGGACATGTAGTGGGGCAGATGGGGCACAGGGTGAACTAGGTGGGCGCCTAGGTGGCACATAGGAACATAGAAACCGGAAATCAGCATGACAGCAGCTGACAAAGACCAAACTCAATTCACCTACATCTACCTGGTCCACCCGAGCTAACAGTTGCCAGGACACTGACCTGACATCCCCCCAGCCAACCCTCCCCCAAACGGAAGGGACATACTATTGGTAGGTGGTGATGGGGTGGGGGGGATGTGAGGGTGCTCATGTATGCCTCCTGCCCCAGACCCCGCTCCCTAGGGGACCACCTACCCACACAATGGATGGCCTGGGACTGCGCACTACCAGCACCAACAGCATATGGTCATGTCAGCATGGCAGAGGGGTGTGGCCGTGCTGGAGGGGGCAGTGGCACCTGCCTGCAGTGGACCTAGGCCATGCCCTCTACCAGTATGTGGTGTGCAGTGCAACATAAAAGGTCTGGCTGAGGAAAAGTACAGGTAGCTCCAGGGACAACCATGCAGGTGTGTTGCAGTACAACCAGCCAGTACTCCAACCTGGAACTAAGGTGCTCCTTCCTCCCTCACACACACACAGATATGACTGTGAAAAAACAAACAAACTGGTAACCTTAATACAACCCCTCAAAAATTGTCTTCATGTATAGGGACATATGAGGGATATAAGGCAGAGATTGAACCAGGCTGACTCCTAGAATCAGTTTGACCCACAAATTACAATTCTCCCCATATGAATTGTATTACTCTGAGCAGTTTTTGCAAATGGGTTAGTTTTGTGCATATCATGATAGTCATGAACCTCGCTTCTAAGCCAGGGTATGTGGAGTATGATCTCAGCCTTTCAAATTTACTGCTAATGCTCGGCATAATACCTGCATTGTGCCAAAGATAGCTTCCTTCTGGAGTTTGTAAGAAGCAGAGGGTCACAGGTTCCTTCTGGAGTTCGTAAGAAGCAGAGGGTCACAGGTTCAAGTCCAAGTTGTGGTTCCTGCAGAGCATGTCCCTATATTTTACCCTACAATGCAGATACAACAGCAACATGTGCAAAGCCCAAAGCAGCGGCAAACGGGGGTACAAACATCCACTCACACAGGCTCCACAATCCAAAGATGCATGGAGAGTCAGGCTGTTGGCCCCAGCATTGAGCTGCAGCTATCACCAGAGCATTACTACTACCTCCTGCACGGTTTAGCAATGTCGTCACTGTGATCAGGACCAGTGTGGCGGGAAGGGTTGCCAACCACCCCTATCTTTGCACAATGCTGCAATAGGAGTGTGTGTGTGTGTGTCTGTCCATTGTTCTGTGGCTGCCCACCCCTCACTGGGACCAAAATGTCCCACTGTTACCAGTATGTGCACAAAGAGGAGCAAGGTATTGTGGGTATGGCCCGGACAGGGCGGATTGGCCAGGATGCATCTTCACAGGGTGTGGGGCAATGGCTGGGACACTGTAGTGCCCAACCACCGCCTGCATGGACAGGGTGGCCACAGCATGTCATGCTGGGAGGGCACTCACTCTAACCGAGCAGTGACCATGGCATGTCTAGGTTCCCACATAGCGCTCCACACTATCTACCTCCAGTGATACTTTTGTGATCCTAGTGCTGGGGTCCCAATCACTGAAATGCCTGCTTGGTGCACATAGTTTCTCTGTGAGCATGCACTATAGACTGGCTAGTGGACTGTCTGCAGTTAGACTGTGCATGGTTGGAACACCTATAAATACAGTCTGACTGTGCTGTCTGCTGGTGACTGGCAGACAGGGGGGTGAGGCAGTTGGGGCTTTCCAGACCTAACCCCAGCATTGCTGCTGGTCTGCCACTCCCCCAGTCACAGGTATGGGCGCCTTGTAATGTGTCTTGTAAGGTGCCTTATAAGGCACCTTGTAATGCGCGTTAATCTAAGGCGCCTTGTAACGTGTGTTAGCTGATACGGTTTGCTGTAACGATGCACTGCCCACGCCTTTATATGGGCATCTGTACCTTTAACCCGGAACCTAACGTGGGTGACATTACTGCAGTTTAGTAAACATACTCCTATATCTCAAAAGGATATAAGAAGACTTGAAATGGTTCAGAGGAAGATAACCAAAATGATTTGGAGACTGCACCAGAAGACATATGAGAAGAGACTTGAAGACCTAAATATGTATACTCTAGAGGAGAGGAGGGACGGGGAGATATGATACCCTTTAGAGATTTAAAGATCTGTATTAATGAATGAACAAACCTTTTTCAAGGTAGGGGAAGCTGTAAAACTAGAAGGTATAAAATTAAGCTGCAAGACAGTAAGCTTAAAAGCAAAATCAGGAAATACTTTTTTTTCACTGAAAAGGTGGTGGATGCTTGGAATGTCCTCCCAATGGAGGTGGTGGGGGAAAATACAGTGACGAAATTCAAAATGGCATGGGGCAGACAATGGATATCTTTATAGCAAGAGGATAAATCAAAGCAAATTTAAATATGTTGTATACTTCAATAGATATGAGTGACCTTAACGGAGCATTAGGTACAACTACTCTAGCTACTGTACCTTATTGGTCAAACTAGATGAAATACTGCTCTTTCAAAAAGTACAAGGACCGGGGACATCCCATGAAGCTACCAAGTAATATATTTAAAAAAATAGGAGACTATTTTTTTTTCTTTGAGGGTATAATTAAGCTTCGGAACTCATTGACAGAGGATGTGGTAAAAGCAGGTAGTGTAGCTGGGTTTAATAAAAGTTGGGACAAATTCCTGGAGGAAAAATCCATACATCATTTTTAAGATAGACCAGGAGAGAACCACTAAGTAACGTGGATCTGGCTATTTTTGGCATATGTCCACACAACAAAAGTAGAACTAGAAAAACAAAAGAACATTCACAAAATTATTAAACAGGGAGTAAACACACTAGTTCCAAACTGACAAACTAAAGGACTTTGTCTAGTATATAAATACTGCCCAGAGTCCACCAATGCAATCAGATGCGTATCTACTCCCTGTTGCCACATGTGAATCATGTGCCATCCCAGCACAAAAATAAAGATTTATATTCTCCAAAAATTAAAAGATAGAGTCAGAGTGAGGAGCCATCAGCCCACAGGTACATGGCCCATGGCAGCGCCATGGTCCCCCCCCCCCCCCAGTACATGTAGTCACTGCCATATTGTTTATTGTTTATTGAACTTGATATACCGCCTTTCAATTATAATAGTAAGGCGGTGTACATACATAAAAAAAACAAAAGAAAACGGCCGGTGGCCTGGAAAAGAGAAAAAGAAGTTACAATAATTATAGGGCAGTAGAAAGAGAATCAGGTATACCAGAGAAAGGGATACACCCATGAGGAGTAGGGGTCAAACAGAAGGAATGGGGAGGTTGAAAGCACAAGAAAATGAATGAGTTTTTAGTTGGGATTTGAATGCGCGATAGTCCTGTTCAAGCCGGAGGGATGTGGGTAGTGAGTTCCAGAGTGCAGGTCTTATGAAGAAAAAAGCGGAGGTACGGGCAGATTGTAGGTGAGCTTGGGAGGGAGAGGGAAGATGCAACCCCATGCAGGTCCTGGGGTTGAGGTTCAGGCTGCTTTGTTTCACTACTATGTCAGCTGTACCATGCAGCACCCACAAAAAACGATGACTTAGGTGTGCGCCTTAATATTCAGCTCCCACCTTCTATTGGCCCCCTATAGTTCCAGTGTGTTAGCCCTGCTCCTACCCTTCATATTTCTTAACACTTGCATATGAACCGCCCATCCAAACCGCACGGGGGCATGGCGAGAACAGCTAGCACCTGGTCAGAGGCTGCCGCACAATCACCGTGCCTGCTACAGCCTCCCACCCTGACTCCACCCTCTTTCCTCTCAGTCTCCACCTTGGCTCCACCTACTCATGCCTCGCTGCGGTAGTACAGGAATTTTAGCGCGATGGTCTTGGTCACACGCATGCTTTGCTGCCACATAGCCACACCGCACACAAAACCCTGCACTCCTAAGTGGAGTATAAAGTGACTTGTTCAAGGTCTCAAGGAGGATCAGTGGAATTTGAACTATGGCTTTTTTGTAGGCCACTTGCACCCAAGCTTAAATTTGAGCAAGAGATTTGTATGTTGACTGAGAAAGTTATTGACTAAGAAGTCCATGGTGAAGTACCTTCTTAATAAGAATTTAGTTTATGCCTTTTTGCTAGCAGCTCAAGGCAAGTCACGTTTAGAAAGCTAGGAATTACCTTGACCCTGGAAGGTTTAAAATCTAAGAGCCTGATATTTATTTATTTATTTATTTATTTATTTATTTATTTCTCTTATATACTGCGCTCTTCAATATCAGTGTGGTTTACATGGAACAATTATGTTTTACGGTGGGTTAACTGTAAAACTACAGTTAAACAGGTAATTCAACTTGGATGGTCAGAAAATTACATGACCTATTTACACATATTTAAACATAGAATTATTTACATGGTATACATTACATTAAAGAACATAATTATATATTGGACGCAGGGCTAATTTGGGAAGGTCGGGATGATGCATCTTTATTTGGGTAGCATTCGCAGAAAAGGTGGTGTTTCAATGCCCTTCTAAAGTTGATTAGATTTGGGATTGCACGTATGTTAGGGGGCAGGGCATTCCAGAGTCTGGGGGCATTGATACTAAAGGCCCTGTTTGCTGTAGCCTGAGTGCATTGGGTCAGTGTTTTGGGGATTGCCAAAGCGTTTACTGCTGTAGTTCTTCTGGTTCTATTGGGGGGGGGGTTGTGTACGAGACCGGCAAGAGATATGGAGGAGGGCCCATTTATGGCCTTGAATGTTAGTAGTATTGTTTTGAAGATGATCCTATAGTGGATAGGGAGCCAGTGGAGACTCTTGAGGATGGGTGTTATATGGTCCCGCCTCGAGGCCCCGTTCAGAACTCTGGCAGCGGCGTTCATGGCGAGCTGGAGAGGGATCATTGTGGATTTTGGGAGTCCTTGGAGGATCGCATTGGCATAGTCCAGATGTGGAATGGGTAGGGCCTGGAAATGGTTCTGAAGTCGTCTGGTTGTAAGAGGGGACGTAGATGTTTGAGAGTCCTAATTTTGTGGTATGTTGATTTGACCATGTTTCCAATGTGTGTCTTCATGTTGAGGCTCTGGTCCAGGGTAACCCCCAGGTAACGGATTGAGGGCTTGGATTGCAGCTCTACATCGCCGACTTTTAGATGTGTAGGTGGAGAGAAGTTTGAGTTTCTGGTGATAAACAGCACTTCGGTCTTTTTATGTTGTATGCGAAGATTCTGATTCTGGAGCCATCTTTCTACTGCACTGAAGCATTCTGTAAGGGGTGAGAGGTCAATTTTGGCAGTGTTGAACGGCAAGTATAGCAGGACATCATCTGCGTATATCATGCATTCAGTGTTGTATGAGCGGATAATGTCGCAGACGGGCTGCATGTAGATATTAAACATAAGAGCTGAAAGGGAGGATCCTTGTGGGACGCCTTGTTTCTGGTGAAATGGTTTAGATGTAGAGGATTCGGTTCACACATGCTGCCATCTATCGGCGAGGTATGACTTGCACCAATTTAGTGCTAAGCCGCAGATGCCTTTCTCTTCAAGCCGTTTCAGGAGGGTTTGATGACAAACTGAGTCAAAGGCATTTAAAGGCATTTACATAGTTTGCAGTCCCACAAACCATGTAAACGCCATTCAGCGAGATATTATGGTTAGTGCTGCTGAATATCCGCAGGTGATACTGCTGCATGCCTGATTCTAAGTGGTTGGCATCACGGGGTTCCAGTGCAGTCCGGAGGCAGTTCGGGGGGATTATCTGGCCATACCCAAGCAGCAGCAATATTGGGCTACTGCCTGGTAAGAGTCGGGCACAGCAAGGGCCGGCCTAACTTTTACTGCAGAAGCTAACCGGGCTGTTTTTGAATATCGCTGCTGCTGGGTTAGCTTCTAGCAAATCTGAGCAAGCTTGATATTCAATGCTGGGGACAGATTTGATCTCAGCATTGAATATCTGGGTTTATTATTCAGCAGCGGTGGCCGGCCACATTAGATCGTTTAGCCATCATCGTTGAATATCAGACCCTAAGTTTGTATCTGAGGTAATGACGGGTTAGGTGACTTGTCCAAGGTCACAAGGAATATCAGCGGGATCTGAAATGATTTCTCTGGTTCTCAGCTCACTGCTCTAACCAGTGGGTTGTACTATACAGAGTCAGACTACCCAAGAGCCGTAGTCTATGCTATGACATGGCAGACCAGCTGAGTGGGAACTTTATTGCCTATTGAAAATGAATTTTGGATTAAGTTGTACAAGAAGGTTATACACCTGAAGACTTTCACCTTCACTGACTATTACAAATGTGAACAATAAATTTCATACTTATCTCCAGTCTACATTATAACGACTCTCACCCTTTCTGTACTGTTACCCCCACTCCTTTGTAAGTAATAAGAATAGAAGTACCTGTAAATAGTTACATTATTTTGTTATTGTTAATCACTAATGTTATATGTAAGTGTTCCTTGTTAATCATAACTGTTATATGTAAGCGCTCCCTCTTCTATGTAACCTGCATTGCGCAGGAGTTCTAAACTTCTATGTAAACCGTTCTGATTACTAAGACAAAGCGGTATATAAAAATAAATAAATAAATATACAGTATGTTAGCTGCGAAACGTGTTGATTAGAACCCACACTGAAGCAGTCACCTAATTCTTCTTTTAAATTTAGCTCACATCTTTTCAGTAGTAGTTCAGGCGAGCTACATTCAAGTACAGTAGGTATTTCCCTATCTCCAGAGGGGAATATTTACTACAGTGGGGTAGAGAGCGCAGGTTTAATGAGTTGAATTCACATATTACTGTGCCAGAGCCCAGTGACCATGGTAGACACAAAGGGCATGGTGGCGGTATGCTGCTAACGCCATGCTAGTTATGTCACCAGCACAGTAGAAGTGAAGGCTCCGTTCATTAATTTATAGACCTCTATCATATCTCCCCTCAGCCGTCTCTTTTCCAGGTTGAAGAGCCCTAACATTTTAGACCCTCTTCATAGGAGTATCCTTCCATCCCCTTTACCATTTTGGTGGCTCTTCTCTGTACCTTTTCTAATAACTCTATGGGGCATATTTACTAAACAGTGATAATGTTGCAGTGGTGCTGTTTATGCGCAATACGTAATGTCATCACGCGATACATAACATCATTGCGCGATACGTAATGTTAGCGTGCGATAAAGTAACATTATCGCACAAACATGTCTCCTGCGGAGTTAAGGCACAGAGAGGGTAGAGTAAGGCTCCCCAGAGGATGGAGAGAAGGGGGCAATGGGCGGAGAGTGGGCGGGGAGAGGCTCCATGCACACTAACGCTGTGAAATGAAGGTCTGAAAATTAGCACGTGAAAACTTCGCGCTAGAGGCACATTTGCAGGAAAGAGAAACCAGTTCAGTCAGCAATGTACAGCAAAGTCAGAGAAACCAAGAAAAGTGATAGCAGTGAAACATGTGCAGCAACAGCATAGTGCCTCCTTCCGGTATCTAGGGGTGATCCTTGACACCACCCTTTCCTTTCAGGACCACATCTCCTCCCTTACTAGGCGCTCTTTTGCTATTCTCCGTCAGCTTAGGGCTGTCCGTTCTCTTCTCCCCTTTGGTTCCCTGGCTACTCTCGTTCTTGCTTTAATTACTAGCCGACTTGATTACTGTAACATTTTTCTGGCCAATCTCCTTAATTACCAACTCCACCACCTCCAGTTTGTCCAAAATACTGCAGCCCGCCTTATCACTTTTGCCCGCCGTTTTGATCACGTTACCCCCATCCTTTTCCGTTTGCATTGGTTGCCCCTCCGCTTTCGTTTTCACTATAAAATCCTCATTCTCACTCATCGTGCCATTCATACTAATAACCCTCTGTACCTGGCTGATCTCGTTTCTCTTCATACTCCATATCGTCAACTTCGTTCCCTCCACGCTAATCGTTTATCCTTACCTTCCCCTTCCCATGCACATCTTGAAAAGACTCGTCAGTCCACTTTTTTTTTTCTTGGTCCTTGGTTGTGGAATGCACTACCTCCGTCTCTCCGATTGGAACCCTCCTATTCCCAGTTTAAAGCTTTACTTAAAACCCACCTGTTTCAACAAGCATTTGACCTTCCCCCTGATCCTCCTCCCTGAAGCTGCCGCAGGCTGTTTGGTTCACCCCAGCCGCATCTTGTCCTGTCCTCCCTTTGTCTGTTTCCCCCCCTGTTTTGTTTGTGTCTGGTTTGGTTTCTATTTTTAGGTGTATGGTCTTTTTATTTTTGTCCTATCCTTTTCTCTTTCTTTCCTGTCATCTTATGGCGTTCCTTTTTCCGTAGTTTGCAGTGTTGACCTTTTTATTTTATTGTACACCGCTTAAATGTCTCGGCGTAAGTGGTTTATCAAGTGTGGAAATAAAGATAAAAGATAAAGATAAAGATAAGTATGAAAGGGCACTACGGTGAGGCTGCAAATGGGGTACAGGAGGCTGAAGGCGGGACATGCAGTGGGGCAGCTGGGGCACAGGGTGGACTAGGCAGATGCCCAGGTGGCACATAGGAATGCAGAAATTGCAAATCAGCAAGCCAGCAACTGACCAAGGTCAAATATGCCCACGAGTGTGTGTCCCACAGTGTCCCAGGGGACAGTACCCAGCAGGTACCCCAAAGGGCACATAACATTAACAGGCGGTGCTGGGGAGAAGTGCAGATGTCTATGTAGGCACCCCTACCCCAGATCCCACACCATAGGCAGCCGCCTACTAGCACACTGGATGGCCTGGGATTGTGCACCACCAGCACCACTGGCATAAGGGCATGTCAGCATGGTGGCGGAGGGGTGCTGGTGGTGGAGGGGGCAGTGGCATTTGCCCACAGAACACCAAGACCAAGCCCTGTTCAGGTGGGTGGCATGCAGTGCAACAGACAGGATCTGTCTGATGAACAGTAATGGTATCCCCAGGGAATGATCCACCACTATGGCAACAGTTTGGTGCAGTACACACAGCCAGTGCATTCAGGGGCAGAAGGTCACAGGTTCAAGTCCCAGCTTTGGCTCCTGCAAACCATGTCCCTATATTTTACCTTACAGTGCACATACACCATAAACATGTGCAGTCCCTAGAGCAGCTGTTCCCAACTGCAGTCCTGGAGGGCCAAACACCATTCAGGATCTCATGCTGTCCCCAATATAGATGCATTGGTATGCAGTGCCCCCATTGTATGCAAATGTATCTCATGCATATTCATTAGCGACAGCCTGAACACCTGAATCACGTTTGGCCCACCAGGAGTGGAGTTGGGAACCTCTGCCCCAGAGCATCGGCCAACAGGGGCACAAACTCCCACACCCACAGGCTCCACTATCCAAAGCCTCATGGAGAGTCACACTGTTGGGCCCTGCGTGGAGCAGCAGCTACCAATACTAGCACCTGCATACCTTAGCAATGCCTGCACTGTGCCCAGGACTGGTGGGCGGCCAGGGCTGCCAACCACCTCTATCTTTGCACTATGCTGAAATAGGTGTGGGAGTGTGTGTATGTCTATCCAGTGCTGTGTGGCTGCCTACACCTTACTGAGCCCCCAATGCTTGCACTGTTCCAGTGTTAGCCTGCCAATGTGCATAATGAGGAGCAAGGTATTGTGGGTATGGCCCGGACACGGCGGTCTGGGCAGGATGCATCTGCACAGGGCATTGGGCAATGGCTGGGACATTGTATTGCCTGACCACCACCTGCACGGACAGGGTGGCCACAGCATGTCATTCTGGGAGGTCACTCTAACCCTGACTGAGCAGTGACCATGGCATGGCTAGGTTCCCACATAGTGCTATGCAGTGATTCTCTCAAGTGATATCTATGAGTTTCATTTTTTGGGGCCCAATCACTGATCAACTTGCTTGGTGTGGGTGCTTACATCCCACTTTTGGGTGCACACAGTTTCTTTAGGAACATGCACTATGTACTAACTAGCAGACTGTCTGCAGTTAGCATGTGTATGGCTGGAAAACTTTGCAGGGTGCAGCAGGTTCCCACTGACTGTGTCCTCTTCTGGTGAATGGAAGATTGTGGTGGGGGGCAGCCCAGCTGAGAATACCTATTACCTGTCTGCCAGGGGCCCTGTTACAGGTACCGACCTGCATCGACTGTCGGGTTCCCAAAAGGAAGGTGTCTGCTGGTCCCACAGCTTGTTATCATGTTGTACTACTTGCCCCTGTTGGAAATGTGCAGAGTGTGGGTCTGTTGGGGGCAGATGATGTCCCCCACCCTGGCTCATAGAGGCTGTTTTGATATGTACATCAGCATCATGTGAGTCCACACACACCCCTGCTCCGAGAACAAGTATGACCATTGCAGGAACACTGGCTTTGCACCACCTTGGCAGCATCATAGTCCACAAGGGGCAGACATGACTGGCAAATACAAACAGAAACAGGACATTCGGAGGCATCCCTGAAAATACCTGTCACACACAAGAACTGATGGAGACCTGCAGCAAAGCCTACCTCAGCCAACCCAGGCACTGCGGACCTGGTGCTGGCCACCCCACCTCACCCTCAGAGTGAGCACAGAACATATACAATGACATGGCCTGTAGGTAGTCAGTGGCAGTATCACACATGGTCAGTCCCCCCTACCAAGCTCACATGCTGTAGAGGTGCATACCTCATCTGGTGAGCAGATGTAGATGGCTGTTCTGCATGTGAATTGCATCATGGGTACTGTTGTTAATGCCCTATCCTGGTGACGACAGCGGACAGTATATCCGGTGACCTGCACACATTCTGTGGCCAGCCATTGTTATGGAAAACCCCATACTGATGTAGTACAATGGTTAATAGGATGAGCCCAGTGGCATACGTCATGGGTTCAATGTCACAGTGGGCTCCCATCAGTAAGACTGTCGGAAGCAACTCACCTTTATGCCTGTAACAGTCAAACATATGTTTGAAATGCCGTTTTCCAAACCAAAACACCCTCACCTCATTTGCCCAAGGTAACGTCGCCTGGAAACTGCCCTAGCTGTGGATCTCCCCAATCCCAGTAAGCACAGCAGAATGTTTGTGGGTTGACGTGCAGTTCATGTGTAGCCAGCCATAAATATGAAGACAGGCATAGCACACTGGTTTATACAATGACTTTGCAGCCAGCACTCATAGGTTCAATTCCTCAGTGCTACAACATCAGGAAGAGGGTCTAAGGCAGCATCTTTTTTCATGGCTGTAACAGTTATACACATCTCTGTAGCCTGTGGTTAAAGCAAAACACACACTCATCTTAGTCCTGTACACTATGGCGGCGCAGAGCATGGGCGGGCAGAAGGCGCAACGCAAGTTAAGGAGCCCTATGATGCATCTGTTGTTGAAACACTGGAAAGCCTGGCCCGCCGTAAATAGCCAGTCCACAATCAAAATAAATAAATGTTGGCGTGGTTACGAGATCGGATGTATGGGGATTGTAAAAGGGGCTTATACCGTTTGCGGCACATTTGACTGATCTGCTAAGAAGACTTGCCGTGTACCGGGCGTGACAATGCCATGTGTGCTGTGCACTGTAGTAGCGCGAGGTAGCGCAAGATAGCGCGTGTACGTGTGCACCAAGACGCATGCGCGACATGCATCAGCATGCCATCCACATCAGCAAAAATGGACAGGAGGTCACGAAAGCCAGTGTTCACCAGGAGGGAGGTGAGAACACTGGCAGCAATGATCTGCACAAGGCAGACTCTTCCCTGGTTCCTCCAGATACCAGGACCTTGGCAGGGTGAGGAGGGCATTGGGGCGCCTCACCATATGGTTTAATTGATGTGCCGACTACCCACGTGAAGCAAGTGTATGGAGACAGGTCACACAATGGCAGTTGTGCAACACTATATACAGCAATCATCACATATCATACATGCAGAACATGGTGGAAATACCAGTCTGTGTGCCACCCTGTGGCTAATGTAGATGTGTATGGTGTTGATTGCAAGTATGCCCTATCCCCACAAGGCCCTCAGACCTGATTACAGAGGTCTATGATAGATCCTGGTGTTATGGTAGCTACATCTGCTTCAGTTTCACAGCTCTGCCCTACCCCCAGGAGGCCTTATACCTGATTACACAGGTCTATCATAGCTCCTGGTGTTATGGTAGCTGCATGTGTTTGGGTTTCACAGCTCTGCCCTACCTCCAGGAGGCCCCAGACCTGATTACTATTAATATTATTATTATAATATTATATAATATAATATACTATGTCACAGTGCTGACTCATTAGTGACCCCTGTGGAGGCAGAAAATAGTGCAGTTCAGGAAAGGAATGATGTGCTGAGAAAGCACATGGTGGAAAGTTGCCAGGGGCAACGTAAACAGGTGAGATCACAAGCCTGGAGGACACCCTCAGCCAATAGGGAAGCCAGGGGATTTCCACCTGACTCCAATCAGTTAGGGAGTGGTGCAGCTAGGAATCACCTTAATAAACCTAGCTCACAAACAGTTAGAGAGTTCGAGTTGGAGCCGAGAGAGTTGCAGCTGGAGACCAGGGAGTTCCAGAACAGGACCGGAACAGAGTTCAGGAGCAAGCCCGTGCAGAAGCAGTCTATGAGCAAGGCTCAGAGCAAGGCAAGGAACCAAGACAGGAACTGGAGGGAAACACAGGAAAGGAACTTGTTACAGGATGAGAGGAGCTGTGGAGAGGGCGTGTCAGAGTACCTCGGTGGAAGCCTGCCTGGACGTCTGTATGAGTCTGAGGAGTGCTTGAGTAACAGAGGTAGACAGCGTGACACAGCTGAGGGAAGTAAAAGCTTCTTACCTGAAAAAGAGACATCCTTTACAAGGTATGTGAAACCTAGAGCTTCTCAAAGGCTATCATCAGGATTCCCAGCAGAATATCAGTTCCTGCCTAAAACAGAGCTCATAGCAGGGCCAACTTCCCCTAATAGCAGGGCAAAGCAATTCCTCCAACTGTTGCATAGAGGTCAGCAAGGGAGAGGCTCCAATTACCACAGACAGGGTGATTGTGGTAATTACAAACTGTTCTCATCTAGCCAGAGAGAACGACGTCACAGCCAGGACGGGCTGTTTTCTAAACCCACGCAGAGGGAGAGTACAGAAGGATTTATTCCTCACGTGGAACACATGCAGTGTGATTTGCCAGTAGATGAAGATATTGTGGAAATGGACTGTAGCATTTCTATAGCAGATGATATCATATCTCTGAGATAAGAAAGAATAAGAAGCCTGACAAGGTACAGCAGAGCCTTATTCACTGTGGCTACAAGCCCATGTTAAAAGTATATTTTGGTTGCTGAAAGAAAGCTATTTTATGTTTATTTTTGCTTTCTGTTTTCACCCAAGAAGGGTTTTTCTTTGTGTTGCTGTAAATAAGTGAACATCCTATTTGGGAAGGGAAATAAAGCCCTATTTACCTTCACTCGAGTCCACGACAGTTTTTGGTGTAATCTGGCAGCAGCTACAACTACAGGAGGCCAGTTACACCGGGGCCTAGTGCATTACCAGAGCTCACCGGTAGGTGCACCCCAGGCCTGTGACAACTATTAATATTAATATTATCCAATGGTCACTCAACAAACCTAGAGAGCTATTCTCCATTGCCAAATCCTTATTAAATGAACCTGTACAGCAAGACCAACCACCAAAAATAACTGCTCAAACTATAGCTAACCATCTGACCTCTAAATTCCTCCCGCCACCCTCAACCAATAACCCCCAATCTACTTCCTTCAATAGCACCCATCTACATGAACCAACCCCACTAAACACTTGGAGTGAATTTGAACCCATCACTCTAGATAATGTGAGTAATGTTATCAAGGACCTAAATGCCTCCACCTCTGCCCTTGATCCTTGCCCTGTCCCCTGGATCAAGTCTACTAGAAACTCCATCAGCCCCTACATCCCGCATATGGTACAATCCTCCCTCCAGTCTGGTTCTGTCCCAGCTCCTCTCAAGTCTGCCACAATCCGTCCTATATTAAAGGGAGCAAAACTTGACCCTACTTCCCCTACTTCCTACAGACCCATCTCCAGTATACCCTTCCTTGCAAAAATAACTGAAAAGATTGTCCAAACCCAACTCCAGAACCATATTGATGAGCACTTTCCACTTGACTTATTCCAACATGGTTTCAGGAAGAACCATGGAGTAGAAACCCTCCTTATCTCCCTACTTGATTCCTTGTACCTTCACACTCGGAATCCCACTCAGGGATGCCTTCTCATATTCCTCGGCCTATCCTCTGCTTTCGACTCGCTCCCACATCATCAACTCTTAAACAGACTCCATGAAATAGGACTGAGAGGCACAACCCTAAACTGGTTCCGCTCTTACTTAGACAGTAGAACACAGCAGGTTTGCATTGGAAATGACACTTCCCTTCCGTTTACCTTAAAACAGGGCATCCCCCAAGGATCCAGCCTATCTGTCCTTCTATTTAACATTTTCCTGCATCCAGTCTGCGAAATCTTCCAAAGCTATGGAATCCAATACCAGCTTTATGCAGATGACATGATGTGCTTCACCCCATTTAACCTTACAAACCCCAATTTCACTAAGTTAAGCGAATGCCTAACTAGCCTAAAATCATGGCTCTCCCAGCACAACCTCCTAATTGATCAATCTAAAACCGAGGTCCTTCAGGTATTTTCCAATACTTCATACACCCCACCTCTAACCCTTACTATTGGTGATCTCTCCCTCACCATAAAAAAACAAGTGAAATATCTTGGTATCATCCTTGATCAGAACCTCTCCTTCACTGATCAGATTAAGAGGACCACTAACACAATATACGCTAAATTACGCACTCTATGGAACCTCAAACCTCTCTTAAGCCCTGGCTCCTTTCGTGCTGTATGCCAGGCCCTCACAATCCCTTCTCTTGATTATTGTAACTTGGTATACCATGGCCTTCCCAAGCACTGCTTACAACGCCTCCAACTGGCCCAGAACACGATAGCCAGACTATTATCCAACAGCCCTAGACGGTCCCACATCACACCTGTCCTCTATAATCTCCACTGGCTCCCTATTCAATACAGAGTTAAATTCAAGGTGCTTACCATTACACATAAGATTATCTCCAATGAGTCCGCCCCATGCCTCTCCCCTCTCCTTTCCTCCACCAACAACACAAGAACATGTCGCTCCATTACCAAGAACCTACTTACTATCTCAATAAACAAAAGACATAGCAAACAATTTACTAGTAACAGGGCCTTCTCCCTCTATGCCCCATCCCTATGGAACACCTTTCCACATATCCTGTGAAACTGCTCCAGCCACTCCGAGTTCTGGAAAAAGTTAAAAACTCACTTATTCCTGGAGCACTTCTCCCAACCACCTTAATTCTTAGCCCCCTGCTTCCCCCTCCTCTTACCCATGCTATCTCAATGTTGATCATAAAACCATGTAGTATCTCTTATCCTGTATACACCATGTACATAGTTATTCTGTGTAAATAGTTCCACGTTTTGTTTCTATTTTCTGGCACACATATTTATCCCTGTTCATTGTTCTATGTAAACAGTTGAAACATACTGCTATAAAATGTTCTATGTAACCCGTCCTGATTTGTAGAAGGACGGTATATATAAAAATGTTAAATAAATAAATAAATTACACAGGTCTATTATAGCTCCTGGTGTTATGGTACCTACATCTGTTTGAGTTTCACAGCTCTGCCCTACCTCCAGGAGGCCTTAGACCTGATTACACAGGTCTATCATAGCTCCTGGTGTTATGGTTCCTGCTTCTGTTTGAGTTTCATAGCTCTGCCCTACCCCCAGGAGGCCTTAGACCTGATTACTAATAGATTATATTAGTAATAGATTATACAGGTCTATTATAGCTCTTGGTGGTATGGTACCTGCATCTGTCTCAGTTTCACAGCTCTGCCCTATCCCCAGGAGGCCCTAGACATCATTACAGAGGTATAGTATACCCCATGGTGATGTGGTACCTGCGTGTATTGCAGTTGCATAGATCTACCCTATTCCCAGGAGGCTCTAGACCTGATCACAGAGCTCTGTCATAGCTCGTGGTGATATGGTACCTTCCTGTACGTCTGTTTCACAGATCTGCCCTATTCCCAGGAGGCCCAGACCTGAATACAGAGTTCAATGACTCATCCTGCTGTTATGGTAGCTACTCCTGTTGAAGTGATTATGTCGACCCTATCCCCAGGAGGCCCAACACCTCCGTGCAGAGGTCCAATGTTACACATGGAGGTATGGTATTTGGCCATGCTGCACTTGCAATCATCTGCCCCATCTCCAGCAGGCCTTACACCTGTGTCCAGGGGTCTATTATACATCCTGCTATGATGTTAGTTGCTCATGTTGTTGTTGTCATGGACCCCCCCCCATCCCCAGGAGGCCAGAGACCTGCTCACATAGGTCTATTAGTGAGGTTGGTGTTATGGTGCATGCACCTGTTGCAGTTGCCCACACCTGCCCTATCCCCAGGAGGCCGTAGTCCTGACTACAGAGGTATGGTACATATCATGGTGTTATGGCATTGGCTTCTGTTGATGTGGTCAGGTCCACCAAATCCCCGTGAGCCGCACGGACACATTACACATGTCATCGACAGATATCATGGTGTCAGGGCAGGTGGTTTTGCTGATGTGCGTAGGTCAGGCAAACACACAGGTGTGTGCCATACCACACAGAGAGGTAGGAAACACCTCCCCTGGAGATACGCAAGCCTACTTCACACATGGCATGGTGCTGCCATGTCATGCAAGGAGAGTGTAGGAAAAGGGGTGGGGTGTCTGGGGTTAGCACACAGGACATGTAGGTGGCACCCCATAAATGCCAAGACTCACAGCCACACATGCAGGTGGCGCTGGCAACAGGTAGTAGTGGGCACACTGGCCAGAGCAGCAGCAGCAACCTGCTGCTCGCAGTGATGTGTTATATGCTTTGGGCACCCACCAGAGATATCTGGTCCCTAATGTTCCCATCCATTGTATTCACCCCCAGGTGGAGGACCTACGGAAGAAGGGATGGGAGTTGTGGCTGCACTGCCTGGAATACCTGGACCGCCTCCAACAGAGGGTGCTGCAGCAAAATGATGGTGAGTGGTGCAGCCTCAGCAGCACACTATAACATGCTCCAGTGGCCCAACAGCTTGTGGGAACCCATACCATGGTTATGTGTTGTGGCAAACGCATGATGGTGTGCTAATGCTTACTTTCCCCCACAGAGGATGCTGCTGCTGGCGAGGGGTCATTGACATCAGGGACCCCCACAACAGGCCCCACAGCCCTGTCCATGACAGTGGAGGTGGAGGAGGAGGAGGAGGCCGAGGAGAGAGAGGACGGTGACAACATGGAAGGGGCGGAGGATGGAGTGGGGCAGGAGGGAGGAGAGGACGAGGGTGTGTCTGATGCAGCGTGGGGGAGATGGGGGAGGTGGAGGAGGAGAGCAGGAAGGGGGCATGGGTGAGGGTGTTTGGGAAGTGTCAGGGGGGAGGAAGGTGGTGAGGAGGGGGGTGACCCTGAGGGTGGGAGGGGCCACAGGACAGCACAGGGAACTGTGGGTCCCTGCCAGCTGTTGCATGTGTGCGGCAATGGTGCCCGTCTGGGTGTAGCTACGCCACCCATTGCCACAGACAGGTCCCACACACATGCCACCACACAAACACCAGGCACATGGCGTGGGTGTGGTGGCAGATGCGTCTGGTACCTGTCTGTGGCAGTGCTTGGTGTGCTGCAATGCCAGCAGGCCCAGGACTGCACCATCCGGTGGCTGGCAGGCACCATTCAGTGGATGGCTGGCGAGATGCACATGCAGCGTGAGGCTGGTATGGGCGGTGCATCTCGACAGCCATCCCCTGATGAGTGTCCCAGAAGTGTGTGAGGAACACATTCCTGCCTCACACACGTGCCCTGTGCTGTCCTGTTGCCCGGGACCCAACATGTGGGCGGTTGTATATAGGCCACTATGTACCTTAGTGTAAATAAAGTTTGTTGATACAACACAATGGTCATGTGTCTCCCTTACAGACAGACTGTTGAGGTGTGCATGGGATATGTGTGTAGATGTCTATGTTTATGTGTGGCAGACATAGGTAACATACATTGACCATTTCCACCCTCAGGTGTGGGTGCTGGCCATGTGCACAGTCGCCTGTGTCCCCGGATGCCCCTGTGATGTAACCATGTGCTGGGTGTCCCAGCAGCTATGGCCAGAGGCATGATGCCTGTGATGTGTAGGGTGCATATTAGATGCAGCATATGCGGAAGAGGATGAAGGGAAAGGCTAGTAGTAGGTATGTGGCTGGAAGGGTAGGATGGACTGCTGTACCCAGGAGCATGACAGAGGGATAGATGGTGAGGCCAAGACAGGTGGATGTTGGTCTGGCGGAGGAACTGCAGCTTCCAACACGTGCTGGGAGGAGAAACTTACTGTAGCTAGTTTCTGTTGCCTGGCCTGTTTGTGTTGCAAGCATCTGTGGCTGAAAGGCCACCTAGGCCCTGGTGTGGGCCAGACAGAATAGTCACACATGTGGTGAGAATAATGTAGAGGATATGGGGGGTGAGAGAGTGACATATCCCTACAACATCTAGGAATCACCAACAACATCTACCTGGTCGACGGGTGAGGAAGGGTATACCCTCACGCAGTGGTAGAGGTGTGCACACATGGCACAGAGCATGGCACACAAGGCATGGTATAACATATGTGTGCTGATTGGTGTTACTGCAGACGCACCACCCTTAAGGGACCTGGGATGTCACATGTGACCAGGTGACCACATGGGGGACAGGGTAACCAGGGGAGCATGGTGAGAGATGCTGGAGATGTGCACAAAGGTGTCAACAGGTTGTGCTTTCTTTATTGGTACAGCTAGAGTGCCCTGTTCCCCACAATCAGAGCCTGCATTGCCGCCCACGTCCACAGCAATCACATCCCACACCACCCCTCTGTACCGGTTCTGCTGGCGCCGCCTCTGGCCCTGTGGCTGGCTGCTGGGGACGCCCAGCCATGGTCTCCTGGGCATTTGCTATATGCAGTAGTGCTGCTGCCATCGCCTCAGCTGTGGCACGCAGTTGGCTGACCTCATCCCGTACAGCCAACAGAGCCTGACGTGTGCCTGTGGGTGAAACACAAAGTGATGTGTGAGACATGTGTCACACCACCCACCGTGACCCATGCACATTTCCGGTGTATCTCAGCAGAACACTCCTCAGATCAGGTCTGCACACGAAGACTAGCAACATGTTACCATGTGTACGTCGGTGTGTCCCATGATCCATTCCCACTGCAGGTAATGTTCCTGATGATGGCTCGTGGGGATCCCAGATATGACACATGGTACTGTGTTGCAATTTATTGTGTCAATGATTGATCTGTGTACTGGTCACATGGGACTGGCCGGATAACGTGGGGTACATGGCAAGCAGATATATATCTGGGGGGCTCTGTTTGCTCTACACCTGATGCACAGTCCTGCCCACCACCACTACATAAGCTAGGTACTATCACCAGGAATGAGGGATCTGCAGAGTAAGCTGTCTAGGTGATCAGGGATAGAGCTTGGGTGCTGTACGTCTCCTTGGGGTATATGGATGACAACAGACGACCCATGCCACAAGAGGGGATTCTCACATGGCACAGAGTCCCACCAAACATACGGAACTACGTGCCATGGAGCCATCATCTTGGGGAGCACATGGGATGTCAGTGTGAATGTTATCTCAACTCCCTGGGAGAATCCTGTCTATTCTGTTACCTACCTTCAGGATCCTGCCTTAAAGAGGCAGTATGAGCCCGCAGCTCTGCCAGGATGACTTCCATGCTGGTGGGTGGGTTGAGGGATGGTCCTGGTGCCTGCACTGTGTGCCAGCTCCCCTCCATGTTGGTGCCCTCCACAGCCAGTGCGCTGCTGCTGGAGGCCCTCGCTGTGCTGTGGACATCCGCTGGGCCGTCCTCTGCCTTGAGCAATACATCAGTCCTGTGGGCCTCCATACCAGTGCTGGCGGCGACCTCGGACTCTGCCCCCTCTGGTCCATCCAAATCACTTGGCTCACCCAAATCCTCCTCCTCATATGCCTCCATGGCCTTGGGGTCACCTGGGGGATGGAACAGGGTATACATCACAGATGGGTTTACCACGTACATATATGTGCAGCTGTGTTGTACACCCATACCAGTAGCAATGTGTTGTCCGCCTATAACTGCTGTCACTGCGCCTTTAATGGGGACAACACATGTGCGTACAGTGTGATTTACCTGGCGGGGGGGGGGGGCAGAGCAGTCACCTGCGCTGGTGCTGCTTTGCCACATTTGATGGTGTTGTCTGGGGGGATGGGGTGGCGAGTGCCGGGGCCACTGTGTTCAGTAGTATGTATGCACTGTGTGTGTGATGGGGGCCCATACTACATGTGTCCTGGGTGCGTGTGGGAGCCCTCAATGTGACTGTGGCCTGTCATAGTGCATGTGAGCGATAAGTATGTAGTGGCCTGTGTGGTATGCACGGTACGAGTTGCACCATGCGAGCGGGTTAGCCAGACGTATGTGGGGACTGCCGTTTTGGCGGCCACTGTGCGTTGTGGGTGTACAGCTATCCAGTACTCTGTGTGTTGTGGTGGACTGCTCCGGGGGATGGGTGTAGTGATGCTGGGCATGAGGTTGCACCGTGGGTGGGGGTCATGCGAATGTGTCTGTGACACTGCGGTGCCTGTAGAGCAGCTAGCCCCAGGTGGTGTGGGGTTTGGGTTAGGTGCAGTTGGTGCAGCTTTGGAACTGTGCACCCCAATGGCCTGTGAGGGTGGATGTGGGATCCATACTGTGTGGTGAACATAAGAACACAAGAACATAAGATATGCCATACTGGGTCAGACCAAGGTCCATCTAGCCCAGTATCCTGTTTCCAACAGTGGCCAATCTAGGTCATACGTACCTAGCAGTTTCCCCAAATGACACAGGTTCCGCAATGCTTGTACTGGGTCAAGCATTGATATCCTGGGTCCCTTCTTAATAATGGTTTATGGACCTTTCCTCCAGGAATTTGTCCAAACCTTTTTTAAACCCAGCTACACTAACAGCCTTTACTACATCCTCCGGTAACAAATTCCAGAGTTTGATTACACATTGAGTGAAAAAATATTTTCTTTTATTAGTCTTAAATAGTTTACCCTGTAGCTTCATTGCATGTCCCCTAGTCTTTCTATATTCTGATAACGTAAACAATCGATCTACGTTTACACGTTCCCCTCCGTTCATTAATTTATAGACTTCTATCATATCTCCCCTCAGCCGTCTCTTTTCCAGGTTAAAGAGCCCTAACCTTTTTAGCCTTTCTTCATAGGAGTATCCTTCCATCCCCTTTACCATTTTGGTGGCTTTTCTCTGAACCTTTTCTAATAACTCTATATCCTTTTTAAGATATGGCGACCAGAATTGCACACAATATTCAAGGTGCGGTCTCACCATGGAACGATATAGAGGCATTATAATATCTTTTCCTTTCCTTATGATACCTAGCATTCTATTTGCTCTCTTGGCTGCCGCTGCACACTGGGACGAGGGTTTTAACATGTTATCCACAATGACGCCTAAATCTTTTTCCTGGGTGGTGGTTCCTAATGTGGAACCTTGCATTGTGTAACCATAGTTTGGGTTGTTCTTCCCTAGGTGCATAACTTTGCACTTGTCCACATTAAATTTCATCTGCCATTTTGATGTCCAGTCTTCTAATTTATCAAGATCCTCTTGCAATTTTCCACAATCTTCTTGGGTTTTAACAACTTTAAATAGTTTTGTGTCATCTGCAAATTTGATAACCTCACTCGTTATTCCATTTTCCAGGTCATTTATGAATATGTCAAAAAGCAGCGGACCCAGCACAGATCCTGGGGTACACCACTATGCACCTTTCTCCATTGGGAAAATTGGCCATTTCGCCCAACCCTCTGCTTTCTAGCTTTTAACCAGTTCTTCATCCACAGTAGTACACTGCCTGCTATCCCATGACTCTTTAGTTTTGTCAAAAGTCTCTGATGAGGGACCTTGTCAAAGGCTTTCTGAAAGTCCAGATACACTATATCAACCGACTCACCTTTGTCCATCTGTTTATTCACACTTTCAAAAAAACATAACAGATTAGTAAGACAAGATCTTCCTTTTATAAAGCCATGTTGGCTGTCTCCCATTAGGCCATGACTATCTACATGCTGAGTAATTTTATTCTTTATGATGGTTTCTACCATTTTCCCTGGTACTGACGTGAGGCTCACCGGTCTGTAGTTTCCCAGATCACCCCTGGAACCCTTTTTAAAAATTGGTGTTACATTGGCGATCCTCCAATCTTCAGGTATTAGAGATGATTTTAATGAAAGTTCACAGATTACTAATAGCAGGTCTGCAATCTCATATTTCAGTTCTTTCAACACCCTTGGATGTATACCATACGGCCCAGGTGATTTGCTACTCTTCAGTTTATCTAATAGTTGTAATACATCTTCCCGATGTATCGATATTTCCTTCAATTCTTCTGCACCTTTAAATACCACTTCAGTCATGGGTAACATCCATACATCTTCCTCAGTAAAGACCGAAGCAAAGAATTCATTCAGTCTCTCCGCTATCGCCTTGTCGCCTCTTAGTGCCCCTTTAACTCCTCTATCATCTAATGGACCAACTGACTCTCTCACAGGTTTTTTGCTACGAATGTACTTGAAAAAATCTTTATTTCGCGTTTTTGCTTCCACAGCAAGCTTCTTCTCAAATTCTCTCTTTGCCTGCTTTATCAATGCCTTGCATTTGATTTGCCAGTGCTTGTGCTGTTTCCAGATGGCCACTGAGAGGGTAGTATGTGTCTGGTATCTGTGTGATGTGGGTGTTTGTGTTTGTTTGTGTCTACCTCATAATCTCAGTGTGATAGGTCGTTCTCTGTCACTGTTCAGGGCTATGTCTTCGCAGGTCACTGTGTGTTGGGCTAGTTTATTTTATTTATTTTATTTATTTATTTACATTTCTTATATACCGCACTATTTGCGATCAGCGCGGTTTACATAAAAACAAGAAGGTAACCGACAATGAACAAAAGTCAGGTCATTACATTGAACAGGAACAAGTAACTTGGAAAACAGGGTAAACTATATACATATGCATAACCATGAATGGGTAACTATATACATGTCAGAGGGAGTTATTGGGTATTGGACATGCTTAGTGGCTGGGGTTCGGGCAGTAAGTGAGATGCTTGATAAAGAGGAAATGTTTTAAGGCCTTTCTGAACTGGCTCAGGTTAGGGATTGCTCTGATGTGTGGTGGTAGGGAGTTCCAGAGACTTGGGGCGTATAGTCTAAAGGCTCTGTTCGATGTTGCTTTGGAGCATTTTGTAGTGTCTCTCGGTATCACTAGCATGTTAGCTACTGAGGTTCTTCTTAGCCTGTTGGGTATGGGTGGTTGGATGAGGTCACATAGTGAGGAGGAGGAGAGTCCCTTGATGGCCTTGAATGTCATCACTAGGGTTTTGAAACTTAGCCTGGCTTGAATGGGGAGCCAGTGAAGCTGTCTCAGGAGGGGTGTGATATGCTCTCTTCTTGGTGTGCCGAGGAGAATCCGCGCTGCACTGTTCATGGCAAGTTGCAGGGGCTGTAAGGTGGCCTGAGGGAGTCCTTGCAGGATGGCGTTTGAGTAGTCCAAATGGGGGATGATGAGGGCTTGATAAATGGTGCGGAAGTCGCTTGGTTCAAGTAGGGGGCGTAAGTGTCTAAGAGATTTAATCTTGAAGTAAATCGCTCTTACAGTGTTGGTTATGTGTTGCTTCATGTTGAGGTTCTGATCCAATGTTACTCCGAGGTAACGAATAGCTGATTTTACTTGTAATTCAGCGTTGTCCACTTCTAGGTAGCTGGGTGGTGTAAACTCAGGATTTCTGGAGATGAATAAGACCTCCGTCTTCTTGTGTTGGATGCGCAGATTCTGAGAGAGGAGCCATTCGGATATGGTGTTGAAGCACTCAGTCAAGGGGGTAAGGTCTGGGCAATCCAGGGATATTGGAAGGTACAGTAAGACATCGTCTGCGTATATCATACAACTCACATTGAATGATCTGATAATATTACAGATGGGTTGGATATAGATGTTAAACATAAGTGATGATAGGGAAGATCCTTGAGGAACTCCTTGGCTTTGTAAGAATGGCTCGGAAGTAGACCCATTTGCACGTACGTATTGCCATCTGCCTGACAGGTAGGATCTACACCATTCAAGAGCTCTTCCACCAATGCCTTTCTCTCTTAGCCGACCTAGGAGAATTTTGTGGCAGACAGAGTCGAACGCCGCCGCTATATCCAAAAATACGAGTGCATAACCTTGGCGTAGGTTGTCAATGCCTGAGATTATGGTGTCAAAAAGCGTTGTGAGTAGAGTTTCGACTCCGTGTGACTCTCTGAATCCGTGTTGAGATGAGTCTAGGGGGGCATTGGTATCAATGTGATCTTGTAACTGTTTGTAGACTGTCTTTTCGATGATTTTAGCAAGCATCGGGATGCTGGAAATGGGTCTGTATGACTCCACTTTTTGAGGGTCTAATTTGGCGTTCTTCAGGAGCGGTCTAACGGAGGTCTGCTTGAGCGTGGAAGGGAACGACCCAGTGCTGAATGAAAGGTCTATCATCTTTGCTAAGATCGGGGCAAGGTCACAACGCAGATCTTTTATCCAGAATGCTGGACAGGGGTCTGAGTATGCAGTGGAGGTATTTAAGGTTGCGATGGTATCTTCAATAGATTTTTTTGATGGTGTGACAAAGGTGGTTAGGGATACTGAGAACTCTTGTTCGTTGGAGAGGTCCGGTGACATCACTTTATCAGTCTTGCACAGTTTAGATTGCATAAAGCTGGCGTAGTCCTGAGGGTGTATGGTTCCAGGGTGTTCCGGGGTGGGTTCTTTGGCAAGAGATTTGACCAGGTTGAAGAGGTCGTGCGGCTTGTTTAATGACCGTTTCAGGGTGTCTGTATGGTATTGTTTCATCCTGTCTATGACAGCCCTGCGATGTGTGTGTAAGTGCTGGGTGTATGCTACTTGGTCATTGGTGGTGCGTGACTTCCTCCAGCGCTTTTCCAATCTCCGTAATTGGATTAGAGATGTCCTTAAGTCAGCTGTGAACCATGGTGCAGTTGATCTTTTATTTGGGGCTTTAGTTGTTGGTGTACGGATTGCGATTGCGCTGAGCTTGCTGTTCCATGTGGTGATTAGGTCCTCTAGGTTTTGTGTATCCTTATCGAGGAGTTTGTTCGTTTCGGCTAGGGAGGTGTATGTCCCACCTGGATGTTTGTTTCTGTCATATTGTGGTGCCTTCCTGGCTGCGGATATATGATGAGTACGTGTGACCTATGTGGCAGGTAGGACTATCTGCTGCATGTGCTGGGTTAATGGGGTCAGAGGTGTTATGCCCTCCCTGTGTGTGCGGTCCCTAGTTGCTCATATGCACAGTGGTGGAGGGGTGGCAATCCTCCTGGTTGATGGACTGCCCCCCCCCCCTTGTTCTGTACCCCTGTGCAGTGCTTGGCTACGTCCCAGACTGAGATTGTCATGGAAACAGCCCCAGGTAGCAGCCTCCTATAGAGCACCTCATAGTGCTCTAGCACACTGTCCAGCAGGATGTGCTTCTCCTGCTGGCTGAATCTAACTGCTCTCCTCCATTCCTCGGCTGGCACTGGGACTCGCCTCCGTTTGGTACTGGGTGGCCTCTTGGGCTGCCCCTGTGTGGGCTGGGCCACACCCGATGGCCCTGCAGCCACCACCTCAGGCCCACCCATCCCTGCTGCCCCTGTGGACCGCTGTTCAGGGGTTTACCCCTCATCCCCTCCTGCCATGGACTGTCGCTCCATCTCCCTGCTCCCTTTAGCCTCTTCCTCCCTGTCACACATTCCCACCTCTCCCAGTCCTTGCCTAATCTTCCCTCCCCTGTTGCTTGCCTACCCTCCTCTCCCTCTCACCTGCTCCTCTCCTTGCCTCCTCTCCCTCTCCTCTGCTCCTCTCCTCACCTCCTCTCCCTCTCCCCTGCTTCTCTCCTCTCCTCCTCTCCCTCATGCCTGCTCCTCACCACACCTCCTCTCCCACACCCCTGCTGCTCACCTCACCTCTCCTCAACTGCTATCACCCTGACCGATTGCTCTCCACGCCTGCTTCCTCACCTTGCCTACACAAAACCCTGGGCTGGTTATAGCTTCAAGCATAATTTTGGTCGTACGGACCTTTTTTAGAAAATACGTTGAATAAAAGGAGGGTCTGTTACCTGAGTATGTTTATACATCCTCGCGACAGGCGATCCGACAAAAAATTAGAATTTTGAGTATTAGTTTACTGTCTAAACATGGCCATGGTGTCTACTATGGGCGTTTAGTGAGTGACCTTTCATATTGGATATACAAAACCCTTGGCATTTAACACGTGTGGTGGCCTTTTTATGCCTTTCTGTAGGGGGCGCGGGTTTGCATGCATTGTACATGTGCTGCAGTGTGTGTGTGCAATCGGCGTATGCCCTGCCGGGTATTGCACTATATGCGCATGCGCTGCAACACACGTGACACTCGTGCATGCACAGCAGCACTTGTGCTGCATGTGTTGCGCATGCGCCATGTTAGGGGGTCACTGTATGAGGGGTCTCCATGCATGACGCCCGTGAATAGGCACCCACGCAGCAGACGGTGCCCACAAACGTCGCATGTGCATGGTGCCATGCCTGCACACCATGTATGCATGCACGGAGCCCCATGCAACACATGCGCATGGGCACGGTCAGTCGTTACATGTATGTGCACCGCACACAGACACAGCATTTGCGGCACTGCGCATGTGCAACACGCACCAAGGCACACACTGGAAGAAAGGTACTTACCTGTCATGTACACGTGATACACGCCAAGGGTTTTGTGTAGGTGAGGTGCAGAGCAGGCAAGGTGAGGTATTTGTCGGGTATACAGCAGGTGAGGGGCGCAGCATGTGAGGGGCACAGCAGGTGAGGTGAGGTGAGGTGAGGCGAGGTGAGGTGAGCAGCAGGCAAGAGGTGGTGTTGGGGTGGTGGGGGCAGGTGAGGTGAAGAGCAGGTGGGGGTGGGGGAGGAGAGGTGGTGAGCAGACATAGGGTACAGGAGGTGAGGTGAGGGACAGATAGAGGGTGGTGTAGGTGGGGCGAGGGAGGGCGAGAACAACCCTCTGTCTGTGGTTTATCTGTTTTGGTGGTGACTGCAGGTGCGTCGGAGGGTGCTCAGGACCCACGGTTGCATGACGTGGGAGATGGTGCCCATGGTGCTGCGGCACAGAGCATGGGTGCAGACCCACTGAAACTCCGAACTGCAGCTGTGGAGGCCATGCAAGCTAGGGCTGAGCCGGCACGGCACAGGAGACGTGCAGAGCATTAGTATCTGCTCTGCAGCCGCCACTGTAGAGACTCTTAGGGGGGACTGGTATGTGGGGTTTTGCCTTTTGTTTTATTGTGTTAGCAGTATGACGTATTTTCTTTTTTCCAGTTTTTGGATCTTGATTTTCTATATAGTGGGCTTACTGCACATTGATTATTTGATTTCTATGATTGATTATTTTTGAGTTCTATTCACTTGTCTTCTGGAAAGTGTAATTTGAAATATGCATAAATAAAAATTTAAAAACAAAACAAACTCTGGCCAGCATGTCTGTCAGAGCGGGTCATGCACAGGCTTATGTTTCTCATTGATTTCTTTTTTCTTTGTTCTTGCAGGTTCCTCAGAAGGCGATGTCTTCCTCAGCAAATTTCTCTTTCTGCTTTTTGCTTCTCATCCTGCTATACCTACTGCCTAACTCAAATAAACTCAAAGGAGGTAAAACCCTAACTAGCCTCTCTAATAGCTTCCTTAACATAAATCTTTTTTTCTCTGGAGTTTATTTGTAAAACATGCTTGAGTTACAGGTTTATCTGCTTCTGTACTGTCACTACCTACTATTAAACAATCTAATAATGCCATGACTAAGAAACCAGGCGTTCTCCTTTATTCCCTCATATACATTTTTCCCTTGCTTCAAAATACAGTCAGCTTTGTTCGGCCATCATACTGAGGACTCACAACCATGCAATTAGGTTAAGTTGCCAGTATCTAGTCTTGCCATAAACTTGTCCACCTTCAACCAGGGGGTATTTATTTATTTAACCTGTTTTGTATACCACCTTATCCTTCAATCAAAGTGATTACAAGACAAGGTATACAAATATAGGTAAAAGCAAGGAAAGATATTGGGGGGTATAGGAAGAATACACAAAGCAGGAATACAAATTGTATAAGTAAATGCTTATGCTAAATTCTAAGTAGGACCATAAAATTGTATAAATAGAAAGGTCTTAAGCATTTACTAAACGGTGGTAAGGGAGCAAGTGTGCCGTTATCGTCACACTTAAACCCTTAATGCTCTAAAAAGTCATATTACTGAGCATTAAGGGCACAGTAGATGGAGAGTGGGTATTAATGAGTCAGAGAGTGGGTGTCAGCAACATGTACTCCCTTAACACCAGTTGCAAAATATGTTTAAAAGCCCTCTAATGCTGGGAACCCTAACACCAAGTTAAATCTCGTGGAAAGGTTGTATTTGGAGGGGAGAGAGCTTATTTTTCTGTCTGCAATGTGATCCACGCACAGAGGACCCTCAGACAGTGATAGTAGTGCTCCATTAGCAGCAGCAGCATAGTGCCCAAGTGGGGTTGCTGATGCCATGTGGCACATAAGAACATAAGATCATAAGATATGCCATACTGGGTCAAATCAAGGTCCATTATGCCCAGTACCCATGTCCAACAGTGGCCAATTGAAGTCACAAGTACCTAACAGTTTCCCTAAAAGACAAACAGGTTCCACAATGCCTGTATTGGGTCAAGCTGTGGGTTTCCTGGGTCCCCTTTAATAATGGTTTATGGACCTTTCGCCCAGGAAACTCTGCTACACTAAAGGTCTTTACTACATCCTCCAGTAATGAATTCCAGAGCTTGATGATGCATTGACTGTAAAATTATTTTCTCTAATTAGTCTTCAATGGATTATACTATAGTTTCAGTGCATGTTCCCTGGTCATTCTACATCTTTTTTTTTTTTTTTTAACTTTTATTTTCATTTTGCAACAAACAAAAGAAACAACACACCAAAGGAGACAAAACAAGTATACAATAAAGAAAAGTAAACCCAATTACCCCCCACCCCCACGCTTCTTCTCTAGCTGATTATGTCAGCATGTGAACGCTTCCAAACAACAGTGATTATACATCAAAACAATCAAAAGAGTATCTGCGATACAGAATAATCATGGGACAAAGATATATACAAATTTAGACAGTCAGATGAGAGCATTGAGCAGAATGTACATAGTCATTGAGCATCTTCCATTTAGACCGATGATGAGGAGTCTGAATGGGGGAAGCAAACATACGAGGTATTTGTTCATATTTACTGTAGAGACAGACATGATTCCACCATTCATTGGGGCTCAGATGAGAGCTATTTTTCCAGTATTTCGTGATTAGGGAAATAGCAATGCCAAGCATAAAGTCCAAAAGGAAGTAAGCCGTTTTTGGAAGAGAGGGGATCCCCGCAGCTGAGCGAAGTCCCACTATCCTCCAAGAAAGGGGCTCTTGAAAGTGCAAAATAGACTGGATACGACCCCAGACCCGACGCCAGTAATACTGTAGTGCGGGACATTCATACATAACATGAGGTAGTGAACCAATGGCCGCATGACATGTCCAGCAGCTATTGCCCTGAGTAGTGTTCCATTTGGCTAATCTGTCAGGAGTGTAAAAACACCGGTGGGCTAGAAAGAAGAGTGTCTGAGTGAGTGAGGCGGATCGGGAGACCCGTGTCACTCTACTCCAGACAAGGCTCCATTGCTCCGGGGTCAAAGTCACATGCAATTCTCTCTCCCATGCTTTCTGCGCTATAGGGGTATCTCTAGTTATAGCATTACATAAGGTTTTGTAAAAATTGGATGCTGCACCCGGTGAATTACCGATAGATCGGATAGTCTCCAACCAACCTTGTGTAGGGGAGGCCAATGGCGGGAGCACCTTAGCACTCCGAAGGCAATGCTGAAGTTGCACCAACTGAAAGTAGTGTTTCGCTGGGAGACCAAATTCAATTTGCAATTCACTAAAAGTTTTCCAGCGACCTTCATGGAACAACTGACTGGGAATCCAAATGCCCCTAGTGTACCAGGGGCTCCACGCCATCGGCTTATTTTGTATTCGAAATCGAGTATTGTACCAAAGTGGGAGCTTGTCTAACGGACAGAGTCGGGAGTCTAAAGATTGCATAAGATTATTAAAGGCACCTAAGGTGTCTAAAAGCATTGGTGGAAAGTGGGAGTCTGATGGGAGAGTCATACCAGGGAGAAAAGTAAGAGGAATCGGTTTGCAAAGGTCCTCTTCTATGTCTAGCCACACAGGTCTACTCGGTACTGGATCTTCCAGCCAACGAGCGCCTTGTTTGAGAAGAAAAGATTGATGATACTTCAGGAAATCAGGGAATCTGACACCCCCATTTTCCTTATCTGCTTGCAGCTTATGTTTCGCTATCCTAGGTGTCTTGTTTTGCCACAAGTATCTAGTCAGAAGGCCCTCTATATCTTTATATATACATCGAGGTAAGAGACAGGGCAACATTTCTAAGATATAATTCACTTTCGGAACAATCATCATTTTTATGGTTTCTAAACGACCCCACCAGGTAAGTGTTAAAGGAGTCCAGCGGTGAGTAAGCGCCCGGACTTTAGAGGTTAAGTCTTTGGCATTGAAGGAGATAGTGTCTTCCAAAGGAGAACAATAGTGAACCCCAAGGTATTTGACCATGCGAGGTTGCCATAAAAAGGGGAAGGGTTGCATATCTGCCTGATGAAGCAAAGGATTTAATGGAAAGGCTACCGACTTGGTCCAATTTATCTTATAACCGGACAGTTGTGAGTATTTACCAATTTGCTCTAGGACAGCCGGTACTGAGTCTATAGAGACAAAAAGCATAAGGTCATCAGCATACGCTGAAATTTTGATTTCCCTATGGGTGAAGGGGACTCCATGAATCTCCTCCGATTGCCGGATTAGTAAAGCCAAGGGTTCGAGTGCAAGATCGAAGAGAAGTGGAGACAGTGGGCATCCCTGGCGAGTGCCGCGTTGAAGGGGAAAAGGCTGAGACTTTAAAGCATTGGCACATATACTGGCTGTAGGCTGTGCGTACATGGTGCGAAGACAACGGAGAAAACCTTCCCCGAATCCGTACCAGCGGAGGACTGCAAACAGGAAGGGCCACTCTAAGCGATCAAAGGCCTTCTCAGCATCAAGTGAGAGACCAACAAATGGGCGATCAAGATTAACTGCGGTAGTCAGTACATGGCATAGAGTCCGAGCATTGTCAGCAGTTGATCTACCAGGAATGAAACCGCATTGATCTGGGTGTATTAAGGTAGGCATCCTATCAGAGAGCCGGGTAGAGAGAATGGTGGCAAATATTTTATAGTCCGCGTTTAGGAGGGAAATTGGACGATAATTAGCTGTTAGTTGCGGGTCTCTCCCCTCTTTCTCAAAAACTACTACATTTGCCATTGAAAAGGACCCAGAAGGAGAACCCTCCTCGGCCAGAGCAGAAAAATAAAGTTTCAAAACTGGAGCTAAGTCGGCGTGAAAGGTTTTGTAGAATTCAGCAGGGAGACCGTCTGGGCCTGCGGCTCGACCTGAGGCACATTTCTTGATAGCAGAATGAATTTCTGAGACAGTAAATGGTGTGTCCAAGGCCACTCTATCTTCGTCAGATAGGGTCGGTCTTTGTACCCCTGAAAGTAAGCGTTCAAATACATCTGGCTCAAAATCACATTCAGATTGATAAAGCCGAGTATAAAAATCACGAAAGAGTTCTAAGATTTCGGTATCTTTAGTGACCAAGCCCCCCCCGACGGATTACGGAGGGCGGTAACACGCTTGGCTTCTTTTTGACCTTTTAGGGCATTTGCTAATAATTTGCCAGCACGATTATTTTCCGATAATATAGCCCTTGTTGTGATTCAATATTTTTAACAGCAGCAGTGTACAAAAGCTGATTGTATTGAAAACGCAAGCGTTGTAAACGGAGTAAAATACATGGGTCAGTACGGGACGTGAGAAGACGCTCCCCAGCTTGTATCTGCTGCTCTAGAATCAGTAATTGCTGCTTTCTTTGTTTCCCCTGCCGAATTTGATAGCTAGTTATAGTTGCGCGGATAGATGCTTTAAAACCCTCCCACCAAGCCCAGCTCGCTGTGTCATGGGGTGAGTTAAAATGAAAATAATCTTGGATAGCGGCCTTTATATCAACCTGAAAATCTTTTTGACCCAGTAAGGATCTATCAAAAAACCAAGCTCGGGGAGAATCGTCCCGCGCAGTGACATGTAATGATAAAGATATGGCAGCATGATCTGAAATATGGAGAGGATGAGTCCTAGTCGTGTCTACTTGAGGAATCATTGCTTTGGAAATGAGAAAGAAATCTATTCTAGATTGGGAGTGATGGGGGGCAGAAAAGAAAGTGAACTCTAAGTCGGAGGGGTGAAGCAGCCTCCATATATCTACCAGCGCAAGATCTTGCATCAGAGCTGTAAGGGTAGCAAGACTCTTGGGTGGACTACTCGTTCTAGGCGGCTGTCTATCTATCAGAGGGTCTAACACTTGATTAAAATCACCACCAAGTATTAATGGAGTATTGGCAGAGGCCTGTGCCAACTGCGCAATACTTGCATAGTAAGCAGGGTTGTCCACATTCGGGGCATAAATGCAAATACATGTAAATTCACTATCTCCAACCTTAAGATGTACTCGGGCCCATCTACCCTCCTTGTCAGCGCTAGTATCAATTACAGTAGCTTGCAAAGATTTCTTAACCAGAATGGCTACCCCGCACCGTTTGGAAACGGCGGGAGAATAGGCAGCCACCATGTAAGGCTTAACATTGAGTTTCAGTGTTTCAGCAGAGTTTAAGTGCGTTTCCTGAAGAAACGCTAAATCAGCATGCTCATGGCTAAGATAGCTAAGGATTTTCTTTCTTTTGATTGGACTATTAATGCCCTTTACGTTGAGTGATAAGATTTTACATAAGGCCATTCAGACAAGTTAAAAATTCTGAGCATGATAGCGCACATAATTTCACAATGTCCCTCATATTGACTGTATCTGGCTGTACATATGGCATAAAAGAAAATAAGCTTAGATAATACAATGAAGCGCCCCACATTAAAAAAGAAAAACCGCAGCGCGGTAGAGAAGAAGCAGAACCCCAAAAAATTACTGGCGACCATGTGTCTGCGGGGAGAAGCCCCAGAGAAGGCCGAAATTGAAAAAACACATAACCTGTAGGACTGTGCGTGCTCCGAATCCGACCGAGGCACACATCATGGAGGGATAGGAGACCAAAAAACAAAAAAGTCATAGAAAGAAAGAAAGAAAGTCCAGGTAGTCTCTGTGCTTGACTATGACCGCCGCATCGGGCCCTTCAAAATGGCGGACAGAGCCGGCAAATAAAAGTCCAAGTCGTTGGATTAGCGCATCTGCTCTGCTTCTTTGGAGTCTAAAAATGTTGATAGTAGATCAGGATCTTCGAATGTCCTGGTTTGGTTGTGGAGAGTCACTCGGAGCTTCGCGGGATACAACAGGCCAAAGCGAGCCTGTAGCTGTTGAAGTCGAGGGCGAAAAGCAAGGAGTTTCTTCCGTCGGTCAACGGTAGGCTTTGCCAAATCAGGGAAGAAGGAGACTTTGTGACCTTCAAATTCCAAATGATGGTTCGCCCGAGCAGCATTTAAAATTTGTTCCACTTGTTGATATCGTAGCAAGCGAAAGATAATAGGCCGGGGGGTCGTTCGGTTGAGCGCCATGTGGGTAGGAACACGGTGTGCACGATCGATTTCCAGTTCTTTATGAAAGGTGATCTTCAGCAAGGAGGGAAGAGTTTTGAGCAGGAATTCTCTCATATCTCCCGCTTCCACCCCCTCCGGTATTCCAATGAGCCTCACATTGTTGCGACGGGCTCGATTATTGCTATCTTCTAACTCCTTTTGAAGATTCTGTATCTGGCGCTCAGCCTTGTCCAGTGTGCCCAAGCGCACCGCGTGCGAGTCGAGGACCCCCGCCATATTGTCCTGCCGTAATGAGAGACTTTCAAGCCGGTCCTGGAGCACTCCAAAGTCTTCTCGCATGGCTCTAAGCGCTTCTCCATTGGACTGCACCAATTCCTTCACGCCGCGTATTTCCTCTAAAATCTCCAGGTGCATTTCGGGGTTTTCCCGAAATGGAGCCATCTTCTGTGGGGAGGACACCTCTTTATTGGAGCGTTTTCCGTGAGAAGAAGAAGGAGACCCGAAGTCCAAGCGCGCTGGTTTATGGGCCGCCATCCCCCCCGAGGTACCCCGGTCAGCCCGGAGCGAAATAGTAAGTTTGTATAGGTATTAAGTCAGGATTCTAAGTAGGCCTCTCGGGAGCTTCAGCGCGAAGCGTCTTACCCGCTGGACATCAGGCTCCGCCCCCCGTCATTCTACATCTTGATGGCATAAAAAATTGATATAGGTTTACCCGTTCTACTCCAGTCATTAATTTATAGACCTCTATCATATTGCCCCTCAGCTGTCTCTTCTCCAGGTTGAAGAGTCCTAACCTTTTTAGCCTCTCCTCATAGGGGTCCGTCCATCCCCATTACCATCTGTGATGTCTGGCAAGATCCCACAGTGACAGTGGGATGTGCCATATGGGGCTGTCCAAGGGTCCTGGCACCCTAGGCAAAGATCCTGGATGTCTCCCAATGAATCAGCCAGGAAAGGTACAAACACCCATCAGCCACACTGACAGGCTGCACTATCTACAGCTGGATGGAGAGGCAGGCTGATAGCACCAGCACACTGAGCAAGGGTTAGCAACATGCGTAAATGTCAGAGCACACTACCAGCACCTACACAATGTGCACACGTTAACAAGGCTTGATCTAATATGAAGATAAAAGTGGCAGGCATGAATGCCAACCATCCTCACTTTTGCACAGTGTGGCGATGTGAGTCTCTCCATTGTTCTGTGGCTTTCTGCTGTTCACTGAGCCTCGCATTTCCTAAGCTGTTCCCAGCATTAGTCTGCAAATGTGCATGATGAGGAGCAGTGGATTATGGTTATGGCCTGAAACAGAGCGGATTGGCCAGGATGTGTCTGCGTCAGAGGTAGGGTCAATGGCTGAGCCCTCATCTGCCACGTCCATGGACTGAGTGGGCACAGCATGTCATGCTGGGAGGGCACTCTCACTCTGACTGAGCAGTGACTATGGCATGGCTATGTATCCTCATAGTGCTATATACTGTCTGTCTCCAGTGATGTAGGTGCAATTTCTCTTCTGGGAGCCCAATCCCTGAGCCAAATGCTGAGTGTCCATGCTGTTTCACCCATGCCAGGGTGCATATGGTCATTCTATGTACATGCAATGTGTACTGACCAGCGGACTGGCCACATTAGGTATGTGCACGGCTGAAAACCCAGTGGTGGGCAGCAGGTGCAGTCTGACTGTGCTTGCTGTGGTGGATTGTTTGTCCTAGATCCTAGATGGTTGGGACAGTAGTTGTTCCTAGCCTCCCCCCCCCCCCCCGTGGTCGGGGTAAGACCAACAAGACTGTAGCAACAGCTCCACACAAGCCTAAGGGGTCCCACTGCAGTTGGTATCCATGGCATCAGAACTTTAATACTGGACACTGACATGCACTGTTCTAGGAAGGTCCTTGTCTAAAAGAAGCAGGACACAAGACCTAGATGTGACTAGCGCCTACAGCATATTTCAATTGTGCAGGAAGCAAGGTGACTAGCATAACACACTGCAGACAATACCTGCCACACACTGGCAATGATGTGGATCTGCAGCACGGTCTAGCAGTGCAGGTTCTGAGGACAAGGCGCTAGCTGTCCATCCTCACCCTCATGGTGACCGCTCAAACTGCACAGCTTGCACGGCTGCCATCATGACAATTATTTTGAAGCGTGGGGCAAGGGGTAGGGCAGGCAACATGTGGCGGATTTTTCTCTTTCAAAAAATTGTCACTACTAGGCATAAAGCCTCTTCTAAAAAATTTCATGACTCCAATTTTCCTTTATTTCTTAAACAGTTGATATGGCCCCTTTAAATCTTTACGGCCTAGCACAATAATAGTCCTGGGCTCTGCATCAACATGGCCTTGCAGCCGCAGCCTTCTCAGCCCCCTGGCTCCCAAAAAGCTGTGCTCACCACCCGCCTTTCACAGTGCCGTGGCCACAGAGGCTGTGAACTGTCAACAGCTCTGTTCCCTCTTTTATTTTACTTCCTAAGGTCTGGCCTTATAATAGTAAGCACTGCAAACAGCTCACACTTCAATTGACAGCCATACTCACACAGCCACATGTCCAAAGCCACATGTCCACCTTCAAAACCAAGGAAATAGGCCTCAGCTTACCTCATCACTCACATAGGCCTTTCGATGAGGCCTCTTCAAACTCCCTAGGAGCTGAGTTGCTAGGGTGCTGACTCTGGGGCATCTCCAGTGTATTTTTCCTAGCAAAAAAAGGTGCCATAGTCATATGCAGGGCTCTTTCATTAATACATGAGAATCATGGGTCAATTTAGCTAAGGTTACCATATGTTCCTGATTTATGGGGATTGCCCCCAATTTTAGAGCTGTGTCCCAAATTCCCAACTGTTTGGCAGCCCTCTGTCCTTGATTCCAGTAATGGAGACGGAGGAGGTAGAAAAATGAATTTATTTTCAATTTAGCAATTTGAATAAGTTAGTTTTTAGAAATTGCATCCATTATCTTTACATTTTGTAGAGTATGGGGTAATGCACCACTGTTTCTATTTCTCTGTTGATTTGTCTGCTGCTTGGAGGTAACCAAAAGGGAGGCAGGAGAAGAGAATCTTCCGCAGGAGTATCAAAAGATCAGAGCGGAAGCTAATGACCACAGCCAACACAATGAAGATGGTGTAAAATAGCCTTTATTAACAGACCCAACTCAAACGGTTTCAGCCGGAGGCCTTCCTCAGGAGTCATAGACAAGCAAACAGACAACCAGAACAAGGTGGACAACGCCACTCTTCCCAGTCTGACAGCTATTGATAATTATCCACAGACCCCATTCAAGAGAAGAAGAAAGGAGGGGTCTGTGGATAATTATCAATAACTGTCAGACTGGGAAGAGTGGCGTTGTCTACCTTGTTCTGGTTGTCTGTTTGCTTGTCTATGACCCCTGAGGAAGGCCTCCGGCCGAAACCGTTTGAGTTGGGTCTGTTAATAAAGGCTATTTTACACCATCTTCATTATGCTGCTTGGAGGTGCCAATACTCAGTACCACCAAGTACCTCCTCAAAAAAAGCCCTAGGTATCTCCATGGCATCTCCATAGAGTCTCCAAGGAAACACCAATAGGGCTTCAAAGGATAGCTTCCCTAGCGGCTTGGGATTCCGTAACTGTGATGGAATGTTCGACATTTTCAACTGTTCCTACAGCAACGTTCACAGATTTCAATGGGATATCCTATATTTTGATAAAATATATTTTAAAGCATATCAAAAATGATAGAGCACTTCCCAAAATACTTTTTTGCACTCTCCCATGGCTCCAATCTTCCAGTTTACTCCTCGTGTTCAGCCCTGCTCTGCCACAGCACTAAAACAGTCCTGCAATTGTTTTTACCCTTTTCAAAGCTTTACCTGGCTTCTAGCTAAACTGTAACCCCTGCTGACTCTAATCTTCCCACCTCTGGCCACTGTCTGTCGTTTTCACATTTTTTGCTGTGCTGCTGGCACTTTCGCTAAATTAGGGCACTGGCCCTTTAAATTTTGGGCTGACAGCTCACTGATCTTGTCTTTCCAGCTCTCCTTTGCCCACCTCCTGGTCAGGGAGTCTCCTCCTAGCTTTTTACACCTCCAGCCCAACTTCACTAAATTTTGGGACAAAAGCTGTAGCGCTGCACTGCTCCTAATTCCCTCCGATCTGCTCCGGCTGCTGGTTTTCGATCCAGTCTGAATTTTTATTTAAAAAGAAAATGTGTGCAGCCCCTTTAAATGAACACAGTTTAGCCATGCACAGCTCCGTCAGGCTCCAGCAACACTCTCTCAGCCGCAAACCATGGTGCTTGCCACCAGATGGCTCCGGTTTTCTTTATTTCTTAAAAAGATGGCATGGCCCCTTTAAATCTTCACGGCTTAGCATCAGTAACAGTCTTGGTCTCCCAGAAAGCTGTGATCACCGCCTGCCTTTCACAGTACCGTGGCCACAGAGGTTGCAGAACATCAGCAGCTCATTTCCCCTTTTATTTACTTCGTATGTCATGGCCTTGTAACAGGTTGCAAACCGTAGCCTTTCCTGGGCCTTTCCACTGTTGTACAGGCAAAATATCATCTCAATATGGCCTGTACAGTAGTGGTGTGTTTTTTTACATTTTTAAAAATGTTTAAATGCGGCTGACAGTCCCCTACTAGCTCTTCAGATGGCCATTAAGTCACAGATTTCCCATACTTAACTCTCTTTTTGTAGAGTTCTAGTTAACTCTCATAAAATTACCATATTATTGTTATTATTATTATTATTATTACTAATAAACATTTATTAAGCACTACTATTTATTTATTTATTTATTTAACAGTATTTCTATACCGCCTTCTCCTACAATCAAGGCGGTTTGCACAGCAAACAATCAGGGGTGAACATGTGTCTTCATGCAGTGAGGGGGATGTTGTGTTAGGTGTGTTAGAAGTGTAGTGTTTGATTAGGTGAGGCTATGTACATTGTGCGCTATAATACATTGTGAGCTATTATACAATTTTCTATACATTGTGTGCTATATGAGGTCAGAGGGGGAAATTGCATCCATCCTACTAGGCATACACAGCACTGTACAAACATAGATAAAGACTTTCCCTACTCGTTAGAGCTTACAATCTAATCACAAACAAGACAGTTAGAAAGTGGATATATAGGAAAGGGTAAGGGGACACAAGGATCCAAAGGCAGCCTCAAAAAGGTGAGCCTTTAGCAAAGATTTGAAGAGGGTTAGAGATGAAGCCTGTCATCCAGACTCAGGGAATATTATTTATTTTATTATGTATTTATTTTATTTGCGTTTCTTATATACCGCACTATTATAATCAGTGCGGTTTACATTTGAACAGAACATACAACAATGCAATATGTTACATTGAGTTTACAGTCAACAGGGTATATAAACTTGGATGAACAGGGGAACAAACTATGTACATTGATATTTAGTCATAAGGCGTAACATTATATGAGGGACATGGTTAGGCATTGCAATGTGCAAATCGGATATGTAACAGGAGGAAGGTCAAGCTAACCATTTTCTAAACGGGGTTGGGTTAAGTGTGAGTTTTGGTGAGGAGGTATAGTATGTTGAGATTGATTAGGAGGATTGGAATTGTGGTAGTGTTTTAGGAACAAATGATGCTTGATAGCCTTTCTGAATGATATTAAATTTGCAATGGATCGAATTTCTGGGGGGAGGGCATTCCAAGCTCTTGGTGCAAATAGGGAGAAGGCTCTATTGGCTGTTGTCTTTGAGCACCTCATTAGCATTTTAGGGACTTCTAGTTTATTCAGACATGATGACCTTCTGCTTCTGTTGGGTGGCATAAGTTGGATGAGCTTAGTGAGCGGTGTGTGGGGCTGATTTTTTGACGCCTTGAAAGTTAGTACGTGGGCCTTGTATAGGATTCTGGCATGGAGAGGCAGCCAGTGTAGGTTCATCAGTACTGGGGTTATGTGGTCCGATCTTGATGTTCCTGTGATGATGTTCCAGGCATAAGGAGCAGCGAGGTGAAAGGACCGAAGTCTGGAGTTAGCAGAAGAAGAAAAGGGCAAAGAAAGGAGCAAGCCAGTAGAAGAACGAAGTTCATGAGGAGGGTTGTAGAGGGAGAGGAGAGAGGAGAGATAGAAAGGAGCAGCAGAATGAATGCACTTGAAGGTTAAAAGGAGGAGTCTGAATTGGATACAGAAACAGAAGGGAAGCCAATGAAGTGATTTGATAAGAGGGGTTATATGAGAAAAACGAGGCTGGCGTAAGATTAGACGTGCAGTAGAGTTTTGAACAGATTGAAGGGGAGAGAGATGACTCAGAGGGAGACCTGCAAGTAAGAAGTTGCAATAGTCAAGACGGGAAGTAATTAAAGAGTTCTAGCAGTGTTATTATAGAGGAAGGGGCACATTTATTTTTTCTTTCTAGCTTTCATACAAGCTTTTTACACACTTCTTCTGTAAATAATTCTCAATTGCTTACAGTTCTGATACCAATTCAATCCTTTTCCAGCTCTTCCACACAGTCATACTCCGGCACACCTTATCCCATCAGATTCTTCTTCTCAAACTCTAGCTAAAGTTCCTGCACCAGAATTATATCGGCACTGTAAGAGCGTTGTTCCACCTAGCTCCGTTTGAAAATAGTCCCTTTTTACTGGTTTCATTTCACCTCACACAGCACTTCCCATGTTTTAAAACTCCTAACAGACATATAAGCACATAAAAGAAATGTTACGAGCCATTTCCTTTAAAGTTCGCTGAGTATATATATTATTTATTTAAGTTGCATCCTGTAGTCTCCTCTGCTCTTCCCATGTGCTCCTGTAGTCTCAGCTGTTTCTTGCCTTCACATGAATCCAGCACACGCTATATAGACACTTAAAGATATGCCCACACACACTGGTATTTATTATTTTTTACTTTGTTCCATACTTATTTCTATCATGTAAACCTTTTCTGACACTTTTTATTTCATTTTATTGTTGCAGCCACTTGTTTCTCGTTACTTTTCATTTTTGTCTCTGCACGCATATATTATAAAATAAAGGGGAACATGAAAAGAATAGCTGTGCAAATTTACAGTACCTTTGGAGCAGGCTTCTAGAACAAAGTATAAAAAAATAATTCAATTTAAAGGAAAGAAAACATAATTTCCTATCGGGTGTCTCTTTCTGGTGCTAGTGATGTATTTACCCAGAGGCTTTCACCATCTGTGTGGTATTCAGGCTGAATGATTTATCTTCTGTAAAAAATACATCACTGGTTTGTTCCAGAGGTATGTGTAGTGTGATTACTCTTGCCTTTGTGACATGTTGACATATGGTTTGGGCCCCCTAATATGTTTCAAAAAGACTTGTGTATGTGAGTCAGTTGGTTCTGTATTTGTTAGCTTCTCAAAACATAAGCGGTGGCATTTCTGCTTATAACCTTTGGCCAATTTAGCTAGCAGGTTGCTATGGGGAATGTGCATTTCTCTCATGAGTTTACTCTAATTGATTGTGGTTTATTACTTGACATGGCACAGAGTGGAAGCCAACCTTTTCACTATAGTCCTACTATTCACTGGCACAGATCTTTGTGATTTCGTTACGAAGGAAATTATAAAAATGAGCACCTTTCATTCTAAAGCTTTAAAGATGGTTCCAGTTTAGGAACTGAGGTTGGAATGTATTATTTGCAGTTCTAAATCTGAAATTAAAACAAATTAGATTTATGTACAATAGGTACAGTATTTCTCTGTACTAGAGGCTTACAGTCTAACAGGTCTACTTACTATTTATTTATTTAGCTGTATTTATATACCGCCTTTCACCAGGTCAAGGTGGTTCATATGGAATGATGGTCCCGATCGAGTCAGGACTGCAAGCAGGGAGGCCCTAACCCCTCCCATTCACCATCCCAAGCCAATCGGGGACACAGCCTGCATAAGATTAAAAGGAAAGCGCCATCAGAAGCGCGTCTCTTCATCCACAAGCCCCGATCGGGTCAGGACTGCAAGCGGAAGGCCCTAACTCCTCTCATTCACCATCCCAAGCCAATCGGGGACACAGCCTGCACAAGATTAAAGGAAAGGCATCATCAGGCATGCCCGCGCCTGGCGGGCCCTTAGGCATGGACCAAACAAAGCAAAAAGAAGAAGCTAAATCAGAACAAAAGAAATTTTAAATCTTCAACAATAGTAAGTTGATCCTTACAGCACTGTAAACTAAGGTACAGGGAGCCTACTTACCAACAGATTACTGTACGCTTAATGCTTGCTGTCTTACTACTCACATCAACATTATTGTACCTATACTTGTAGATAAATCACTGACCACTGCACTGTTTATCCTGCTACTACCAGTTTAAAATTCTCAATTTACTATTACTAAACAGTAGAGATGAAAATGTATTTGTTTGTGTACTATGTTTTCATAGCAGCTTTACTAGTATCACAAGTAACACACTCACTTGCTTACACTCCCACTCAACTCTATCACAATATCCCTATTATGGAGTACCGACTATGTGCTAACCTACCTATCCCGCGGCATAAAATTAATGGAGCAATGTATAGACCAAACAGCAGACTCATCCATATTACACCTATATGGCAATCAGAACATCACAATAATAGAGAAAACCTGTCACATCCCAACATAAAATGCAGTTTAGTTAATGCAAGATCGGTCAAGAATAAAATCCCTATCTTGATAGATTATATACATGAGCATGACCCAGTCATAATGTTCATCACAGAGCCATGGCTCTCAATACAGACGCTATGTTAATAAACCAGCTCAGACAACCCTCCTTTGAGATATCCCACACACCTAGGAAAGCTAAACATGGAGAAGGAGTCCTGACCATAATCAAAGAGGACTTAAATGCAACACTATCATCGTCCATAAGCGTGGAAGGCCTAGATAGCCTAATTTATTTATTTATTTTACAATTCTTATATACCGCACTATTTATGATCAGCGCGGTATATAAGACTGAGCAATATACATTCTGCCTCATCTATAGGGCCCCAACCCCAGATACAAACAGTTTAACCAATATCTTGGAAACTGTATTCTCAAGTGCTCCAATCAATAAACAGATAGTACTCCTGGGTGACTTCAATCTAACATCCATACCTGGCAATCATACATATTATTTCCTTGAAGCCATACAAGATATGGATTTCCAACAGATAGTTCACACGCCTACACATGAAAAAGGCAAAATATTAGGCTTAATAGTCCTACCCAATGATGTAATTAATGTAACTAATCCTTTAACCTCATTACAATCTGTGCCTTGGACAGACCATCATATCTTCAAATTCACAATCCTAAAACAGCTCACCATAAACAAGCAACACAACAATGCCATCACACGGCCCTGCTTCAAGCAATTCAGCAAAGACATATTCTTAAAAGAAACACTACCACAACTTAATTCTGATTCAAATAACCTGGATGAACTGCTAGATAACTGGAATTCTATTATCAACAATGTAGCATCTGCCCTAGCACCTAAGACACCTAAGACTAACAATCACCCTACCCGATCAAACACCTGGTACACACAGGAATTTAGAATAATAAAGAGATAACTAAGAAGCTTAGAATGAAAATGAAGAAGAACAAAACTGCGGGAGGATAGGAATAGCTACATGAACACCCTTCAAGCCTACCGAGATAGCGTAAACAAACACAAGAAAGAGAACCACAACAAATTATTACTGAAATCCCTAAATCATCCAAGGGAACTATTTGGAATTGTGAGATCCCTGACACAATCTCATAATAGGGAGAACAACACAAACATAATCAACCCTCAAGTGTTAGCCAACCACTACATGAGCAAACTTCGATGACAACCAGATACTACAATACCCCCTGCCTTCCACCCAACAGTACACCATGGCAATCATTTTCCCAAAATCATTATGATTAATACAACCACATCCCCAACCAACCCATGTTCTGTCAGCTGGTTAAAAATGACCCAAACAGAAATGGCACCATGCTCAAAATAGTCAACCTTTCATTCTCCTGTGGACGTGGAGGAGTGGCCTAGTGGTTGGGGAAAGGTACTTCAGGCCAGAAGGTCGGGGGTTCAAATCCCACTAGAGGACAGCAACCTTGGGTTAGAAGGACTGGGGTTTCTAGTCCCACAGGTGCTCCTTGTGGTCTTGGGCAAGCCACTTAACCCTCCATAGCCCATGTTCCCTGTAAAATAGTTATCTCAATGTTATAATGCCCTGTTCAATGTAATTTCAGTTTGTTCAATGTAAACCACACTGATGCAGAATAGCATGGTATATAAGAGAATATAAATAAAATAAATATGCCTGCAGCATTAAAGGGAGCCTCGATTAAAGCAATCCTTAAACAGAACTCTTTAGATAAAACCAATCCCAACTCTTACTGCCCTATTTCAAGCTTCCCATTTATGGCAAAAATAATTGAGAAGATAGTCCAAGAACAATTGCAAGACCATGTAGATAATCATGCCCCTCTAGACCCACAACAATATAGTTTTAGACCATATCACAGAGTGGAAACACTCCTCCTGGCTTTGTCTGATAACCTCATTAAAGGGATAGCAGGAACTAAACAAGCCTTTATACTTATTTTCCTTGATATAGCTGCAGCGTTTGACTCCCTTAACCACTCCATCCTATTATCAAGACTGAAGCATCTCGGGATTGATGGCTATTCCCACCAATGGTTTGAATTTTACCTAACAAATCGCAGCCAGCAGATAAAAATTGACAAACCAGATCTAGCACATATAGCCAACAGCATGGCATCCCTGAAGGCTTGTCTTTGGGGTATGTTTACTAAACGGCGCTAAAGGCGCAGCTGCAATGTTATCATGCAATACGTAACGTTATCGTGCGATAACGCAATATCATCACGCGATAACATTACGTTTCGCACGATAATGTCACCGGCGGCGTTAAGGCACACAGAGGGCGGAGAGAGGGCGGAGAGAAGGGGTCAATGGGCGGGGGGGGGGGGGCGGGGAGAGGTGCCTGCTACACTAACGCCAGCATCTGAAGACCTGAAAATTAGCACCAAAATGACCAGAACCAGAAGTGAAATCAAAAACACAAAGCTGGCCAAGAGAAACAATATAGAAAAATCGAAATCAATACCACATATAAAGAATAAAATGGAGGATTGCAATTCCGGAAGTGTCAAGTCACATTCCCCCCACAAAGTGAATGTAACATTATTGAAACAGTGTTAAGGAGGGGTTAGTGTTGTGTGCATTGGGCAACTTGCAGATGTGGCGTACACATCTGCAGCAACAGCAGAGTGTCCACGTAGGAAAGGGCAACATGGTGGTGATGTAAATGGGGTACAGGGGGCCGTAGGCACACATGCAGTAGTCCAGCCGGGGCACAGTGCAGAATAAGCAGATGCCTAGGTGCCACATAGCAAGGCACAAACAGCAAAGCAGCAAGACAGCAACTGACGAAGGTTGAACATGGCCCGAGTGTGAGTGCCACAGTGTCCCAGGGGACACCAACCAGCAGTTACCCCAAAGGGCACATAACAGTGGCAGATGGTGCTGGGGGGAAGTGCAGATGTCTATGTAGGCAGCCCTACCCCAGACCCCGCACCATAGGCAGCCGCCAACCGGCACACTGGATGGCCTGGGAATGCACACCACTGGCATAGGGCCATGCCAGAAGGGTGGTGGAGTGGTGCTGGTGGCTGAGGGGGCAGTGACATCTGCCCACAGCAGACCAGGGCCAAGCCCTGCGCAGGTGGGTGGCATGCAGTCCAACACACAAGGTGTGCATGAAGAACAGTCATGGGATCCCCATGGAACGACATGCCTCTGTGACAGCAGTTTGGTGCAATACACATAGGTAGTGTGCTCTGAAGCAGAAGGTCACAGGTTCAGGTCCCATCAGGGGCCCCTGCAGACCATGCCCCAATATTTTACCCCACATACACCATACACATGTCCACCTCCCAGAGCACAGGTTCCCAACTCCATTCCTGGAGGGTCAAACACCATTAAGACTGTCATGCTGTCCAAAAGAAATATGCATGAGATACATTTGCATGCATTACTCCCATTGTATGCGAATTTACCCCATGCAAAATCATGAGGGACAGCCAGGAAACCAGAATCGTGTTTGCCACACCAGGACTGGAGTCTGGAACCTCTTCCCCAGAGCACCGATGAACAGAGGCACAGACACCCACACCCACGGGCGCCACTATGTAAAGCCTCATGGAGAGGCAGGCTGTTGTGCCCTGCACGGAGCAGCAGCTATCACTAGTTGCACCTGTAAACCATAGCAATGGCATCAGAAACATGGGGGAGGCATGCTGGTGGTATAGGGGGCAGTGGTATGTGGCCACATCAGACCAAGCCCAGGGCCCTTTTCGGTGGGTGGCGTGCAGTGCAACAGACAAGGTCTGTCTGAGGGACAGTCATGAAATACCCAGGGAACAACTTGCCTCTGTGGTGAAGTACACATAGCCAGTGTGCTCTTAGGCAGAAGGTCACAGGTTCAAGTCCCAGCTGGTGCTCCTGCAGACCATGTCCCTATATTTTACCCTACAGACCACATATACCGTACACATGTCCACCTCCATGTCCAACTCCAGTCCCGAAGGGGCAAATACCATGCAGGCTGTCAGACTGTCCGAAAGAAATATGCATGAGATGCATTTACATGCACCCCCCCCCCCCATTGTATGCAAATGTTTCACATGCAAATTCAGTAGGAACAGCCCAGGAACCTGAATTGTGTCAGGCCCACCAGGACCGGATATGGGAACCGGTTTTCTAAGGCACCAGCCAAAAGGGGGACAAACACAGACACCCACAGGCTCCACCACCAAAAATATCAAGGAGAGTCAGGCTGTGGGGCCCTGTGCGGAGCAGCAGCAAACACCAATAGTACATGCATGCCCTACCAATGCCGTCATCAACATGGAAACACGCTGCATTTATATAAAAAGGATGCTCTGAATAATTTCAGATGAGAAATCCAAATTGTTACAAAATTGGTTAATACAGATTCAGCATAGGAAGTGTGTAGATATATCTGGAGTGTGTCCCCAAAGTTGATTATTACAGTGTTTACCACCCTGGAAAGTGACCCTAACAGTATAGTGCTCAGTCGCACTGCCTGCACTGTGCACAGGACTGGTGTGGCAGCCAGGTCTGGCAAACACTCAATCTTTGCACAAAGCAGAATTAGGTGTGGGAGGGTATATATGTCTAACCAGTGTTCTGTAGGTGCCCAAACCTTACAGAGCACATAATGCGTGCACAGTTGCAAGCGAAAGCCTGCCAATGTGCATAATGAGGAGCAAGGGATTGTGGGTATGGGCCCAACAGGGCAGACAGGGCAGGATGCATGTGCACAGGGCACAGGGCAATGGCTCGGATAATGTATTGCGCAAACATCACCTGCAACGACAGACTGGCCACAGCATGTCATGCTGGGAGGTCACTCTCACTCTGACTGAGCATTGACCATGGCATGTCCATGTACACACATAGTGCTATACAGTGTTTCTGTCAAGTGACATTTGTGTGTTCCCATTTCTGGCGCACAATCACTGACAAACCTGCTTGGTGTTTGTGCCAATTCCCACATCTGGGTGCACAGAGTTCCTGTACGAACATGCACTATGTATTGGCTAGCAGACTGTCTGCAGTTAGCATGTATATGGCTGCAACACCTTGCAGGGTGCAGACTGACTGGCTGCTGCTGTTGAATGTCAGATTGTGGTGGGGGGCAGCTGAGCTGACCAGGCAGACTACCTATCTGGCAGTGGCCCTGTCACAAGTGCAGATCTGCATCAGCTGTTTGTCCGCTATCTGGACAAGGGTTGCTGGTCCCACAGCACGTCATCATGTACCTCCACCGCCCCCATTGCAAATGGTGAGAGTGCGGGTATGTTGGGGCCAGATCATGTCCCCCACCCAGGCCCAGTGATGGTCGTTTGCAACGTACAGCACTGTCATGTGAGTCCTGACACACACCTGCTCGCTGAACTTGTGCCCATGCCAAGCACACTGGAAATGCACTATATTGGGTGTATCATGGTCCACAAGGGCCTGACATGACTGGCGATGACAAACACAGAATGTTCTGTGGCATCTCTGCAAAGAATACCTGTCACACACTGGTAGTGATGGTGACCTGCATCAAAACGTATCCCCACCAACCCAGGTAATGCGGACCTAGTGCACGGCACGCCATGTCGCCCTCAAGGTGACAACAGAACAGCCACATCAGCATGGCCAGTAGGTACCCAGTGGCAGTAAGACGCATGCTCAGTACCCCCAACCAAGCTGACATGATGTAGAGGTGCATACACCATCTGGTGAGCAGATGTACACTGCTGTTCCGCATGTGAATTGCATTATGGGTATCCCTGGTTTCAGCTTCTCCATGCAACCACAGCAGACAGTTTGTTCGGTGACTCGCACCCGTGCTGTGGCCAGCCATTGGGAGCACAAAACACACATTGATGTATCACAATGGGTAATACAATGACATCAGTGGCAGAGGTCATGGGTTCAATCACACCGTGGGCCTCCTTTTAGTAAGACTGTTGGAGGCTATGCCCTTTCATAGCAGTAGCAGTCAGACATATAGCAAATATCGGGTGTGTCCACAAAAAAGAAACCATCACCTCAGCTGGAAAACCTAAGGTACCCTGTAAAGTGCCTTAGCTGGGGGTCCACCCGATCCTGGTAAGCACAGCTGACAATTTCTGGGTTGATCTGCAATTGTTGTGTAGTCAACCCTTGCTATGAGAAATGGCATAGCATACTGGTTAATACAATGCCTTCTGAGTCACTGCTTATGGATTCAAATCCCCAGTGCACCAACATCAAGATGAGTGTCTGTAACAGTCAGACACATCTCTACAATCAGTGGCTTAAGCCTAATATACCTTAACCTTTGTCCCATACACTAAACAGAGGTGTGGTGTCACCGAAAGCGTGTCATAAGGCGCCTAAAGCTAGGTGCACTAGATGCATCCCAGACCAAATGACTTCAAGCATGCGATGCTGTAAACTAAAGCCAGCTACTGTGGCCGTCAGTTGCCATATCCAATGTATATTCATGCCGCCCTAGAGTTTGTTTGCTGTGTGATGTCTGTAACACGTGCACATGGCTTGCGCAGCATAGTAGGCCACAGCACGCCACATGCACGATACAGCACATGCGCTATGTGCGTGTGTGACCTAACACATGGGCATCACCCAAAATGGTGACGCGATCCCGCAAGCCAGCATTTACCTGCTCGGACCAATGTCAGCTGGCAGCATTAATCTGCACAAGGCAGCCGTGCCTCTTTCCAGGTGCATCAAAACACCAGGATCTTGAATGCGTCAGGAGGGCGTGGGTGCGCATCACAAGGCACTTCAACTGTGTAGCACACTACCCACGTTACGTAAGTGTATGGGGACAGGTCACAAAATGGAAGGTGTGCAACACAAGATCCAGCAATCAAAACACATAAGACATGCACCACATGGGACAGACACCTGTCTGTGGCCAAATCTGTGATCAATCTATCTGTGTATGTTGCTGTATGCATGTATGCCCAATCCCCAGGAGCCCCAGACATGAAAACAGAGGTGCAGAGGTTAGTGTGGTGCGATGTTAGCTGCTCCTATTGCAGTTCACACTTCTGCCCAACCCCCAGGAGTGCCAGCTCCCATGACAGAGCTCTATTAGGCATCCCGGTGTTCTGATGGCTGCTGCTGCGACACATTACCGGCTCTGGACAATTCCCAGGAGGCATCTGACCTGATCACAGAGGTCAAGTAGTCATCTTGGTGTACTGGTAGTTGCTGCAGTTGGTGGATCACAGCCCTGCCCCATCCCCAGGAGGCATCAGATCTCATGACAGAGGTCCAGTATTCATCCTGGTGTTGTGATAGTTTCTGCTGTTTATGTGTGTAACATCACCCTAGGCCACGTAGGCCCCCAGACCTGCTTACAGAGGTGCATTAAACATCCTGATGTCATGGTGGTTGCTCCAATTGCAGTGTCCCAGCTATGCCCTATCCCCAGGGGGGCCCCAGACCAGATTTCACAGGTCTATTCTACATCCTGGTGTTATGGTGGTTGCTGTTGTTGCAGCTTCCCAGCTCTGTGCTATCCCCAGGAGGCCCTAGACCAGATCACAGTGGTCTCATATGCATCCTGGTGTTATGGTGGTTGCTGTTTTTGCAGTTTCCCAGCTCTGCCCTAACCCCAGGAGTCCCCAGACCAGATCACAATGGTCTCATATGCATCCCGGTGTTATGGTGGTTGCTGTTGTTGCAGCTTCCCAGCTCTGCCCTAACCCCAGAAGGCCCCAGACCAGATTACACAGGTCTATTCTACATCCTGGTGTTATGGTGGTTGCTGTTGTTGCAGCTTCCCAACCCTGCCCTATCCCCAGGAGGCTCTAGACCAGATCACAGTGGTCTCATATGAATCCTGGTGTTATGGTGGTTGCTGTTGTTGCAGCTTTCCAACTCTGCCCTAACCCCAGGAGACCCGAGAACAGATTACACAAGTCTATTCTACATCCTGGTGTTATGGTGGTTGCTGTTGTTGCAGCTTCCCAGCTCTGCCCTATCCCCAGGAGGCTCTAGACCAGATCACAGTGGTCCCATATGCATCCTGGTGTTATGGTGGGTGCTGTTGTTGCAGCTTCCAAGCTCTGCCCTAACCCCAGGAGGCCCCAGACCATATTACACATGTCTATTCTACATCCTGGTGTTATGGTGGGTGCTGTTGTTGCAGCTTCCCAGCTCTGCCCTAACCCCAGAAGGCCCCAGACCAGATTACACAGGTCTATTCTACATCCTGGTGTTATGGTGGTTGCTGTTGTTGCAGCTTCCCAACTCTGCCCTATCCCCTGGAGGCTCTAGACCAGATCACAGTGGTCTCATATGCATCCTGGTGTTATGGTGGGTGCTGTTGTTGCAGCTTCCCAGCTCTGTCTTAACCCCAGGAGGCCCCAGACCAGATTACACATGTCTATTCTACATCCTGGTGTTATGGTGGTTGCTGTTGTTGCAGCTTCCCAGCTCTGCCCTAACCCCAGAAGGCCCCAGACCAGATTACACAGGTCTATTCTACATCCTGGTGTTATGGTGGTTGCTGTTGTTGCAGCTTCCCAACTCTGCCCTATCCCCTGGAGGCTCTAGACCAGATCACAGTGGTCTCATATGCATCCTGGTGTTATGGTGGTCACTGTTTTTGAAGCTTCCCAGCTCTGCCCTAACCCCAGGAAGCCCCAGACCAGACTGCACAGGTCTATTCCACATCCTGGTGTTATGGTGGTTGCTGTTGTTGCAGCTTCCCAGCTCTTCCCTATCCCCAGGGGGCCCTAAACCAGATCACAGTGGTCTCATATGCATCTTGGTGTTATGGTGGTTATTGTTGTTGTAGCTTCCCAGCTCTGTCCTATCCCCAGGAGGCCCCAGACCAGATCACAGTGGTCTTATATGCATCCTGGTATTATGGTGGGTGTTGTTGTTGCAGGTTGCCAGCTCTGCCCTATCCCCAGGAGGCCCCCAGACCAGATGACAGTGGTCACCTATGCATCCAGGTGTTATGGTGGTTGCTGCTGTCTATGTGTGGTACATCACCCTATCCCCAGGAGGCCCCCAGACTTGATGACAGAGGTGTAGTACACATCCTGGTGTTATGGTGGTTGCTCCAAGTGCCGTTAGCCAGCTATGCCCCACCCCCAGGAGGCCCCAGGCCACATCACAGAGGTATATTACTCATCCTGGTGTTATAGCTGTTGTTGCTGTTGCAGGCTCCCAGCTCTGCCCCATCCCCAGGTGGCATCACACCAGATCACGTGCCCTAAAAGGCACCCCGTTGTAATGGTAGTTGCTATTGGTGCAGTGTCACAGCTCCCCCACACTCCCAGGTGACGGAGGGCGCAGCATAGAGGCGTGTTCAGGGTCTTGGTGTCATGGTGATGGTTCCTGTTGATGTGGGACTGTCTGCCCAACACCGAGGTGTGTGCTGGACTGCACTGAGGATATGGAATCACCTCCCCTGGAGATCAGAATGGCAACGCCGCACATTCAATGTTGCTGTCATGTCAGGCAAGGAGATGGCAGGTACATGGCATAGGATGCCTGAGAGGCAAGACACAGGGCACGTAGGTGTCACACAACACATGCCCAGCCTCACGCCTACACATGCAGGCGGAGGTGCCAACAGCTAGTATGGGACACACTGGCCATAGCAGGAGTGACCCATGTTGCATGCAGACAAATGTGCCATGTAGTTTGTCATGTGTAGGGATATCATGACCCTGATGGCCGCAAACATTGCTTATCCCCACAGGTAGAAGACCTACACAAGAAGGTGCGAGAGATGCAGCTACACTTCCCTGGGTACCTCCGCCACATGCGGCAGGAGGCAATGGCCGAAGGTGACGGTGAGTGTCTTAGCCTCCGCATGGGGCCACACCATGTCCCAGGGACACGGCAGCCTGTGGTGCCACATATAATGTGGCTGTGATGTGCTAAATGCATGACACATTGTGCATGTCTGTCTTCTCCACAGTGGCTGAAGATGCTGGGGAGGGGACCTCCGCACCCACAACACACGGTGGCAGCCCCCCCGTGACCACTGGAAGGCCGGATGTCGAGGATGGGTCTGCTGTGGCGGAGGACAGCATGGATGTGGAGGAGGAAGACATGGAGGGCCTGGATAGTGGGGAAGGGTGGGGGGAGGGGGTGTCCGAGGGTGATGGGGAGGTGGTGTGGGTGGGTGAGAATGGTGAGGAGGAGGGCATTGAGGAAAGTGAGGGGTCAGGGGAGGGCAGGGGGCCAGGAGGGCAGGGACGGGGAGCCTGTGTCTGGGAGCGGACATAGGACAGCACAGAGCACTGGGGGCCTCTGCCACCTGCCCCATGTGCATGGTCATGGTGTCGGCCTGGGTGTGGGACCCCCACACATTGCCACACACAGGGGCCACACAGATGCCACCACCCAGATAACAGCCGCCTAGTGTGGGTGTGGTGGCAAATGCATGGGTCTCCTGTGTGTGGCAATGGGCACTGTTATGAGGTCCCTGAGAGACCATGGCCACGCCATCAGACAGCTGACAGCTGCTGTTGAGGGTATGGCTGAGGTGATATGCCACCAGCATTATCATGACATGTTCACGGCACATCCCCAGCCATACCCTCACGGCGGGCCCCCGGGTGTGTGAGGCATACATGTGCACATGGCACACCTGTCCTGTGTTGTCCTGGGACCTGTGACCAGCACATGGGGTCCAATGACAATTGACCGCATGGGACGTATTACCAAATGTAATATAGTTGTAAAGTTTACCCGCCTGTGGGTGAGTGTTGTATGTTTTGGACTATCCAACATTTGTATGGCAAGCACTGACACAAATGTGAAGTAAAATATCATGTGGTCAGGCAACCCTTGCAATGGTCATGTGTCCTCTGTAAATACACACTGTAGCGGTGAGTGTGACACTTGTGTGCATGTCCCAGTGTGTATGTGTCACACAGACATGGACGAGGGCCCACAACAGGGTGTGGGGAGTGCCATTTGCGCATCCAGATGTATCCCCTGGTGACACCCTGATGTAACCATGTGCTGCACAGTTCATCAGACATGGACACATCCATGTTGTCATGGACAGTCAGTCTGTAGCAGGATGCACCACGTGACAGGATGGTGAAGAGGTAAGTGAGCTATACCTGTGAAGCTGGTTAGATGAGACAGACTCGTATATCCACGTCTATGACAGGGTATGAGGTGGTAAGGCTCCGAGAGGCTATGTTTGCTGGTGTGGGGAAGCAGCGGCTGCCTACAGGCACTGGAGTGATATAAACAACTGGCCGCAGCTAGGTAGATCTGTCCATCGTGTCTGTAGTCAAAGCATGCGCAGTGAGTATGACACGGAGACCTTGGTGTCACCCATGTAGATAGCTCGATGTGGATGATATGCGGTGACAGAGAGGTGATTCCCCTCATGATGTCAGTGATCAAGCAGACATATACAGCAGGTGGGAGGGGGAGGTAGGGTGTAGCCCCCGGCATATGTATAGCTGTGCACACATGGCACGGTGCATGGCACACATGGCAAATGTGGAGCTATCTGTCATATCTGCTGCTGGTGCAAACACCCCGCCACTCTGGGGCATGGTAGGACACATGTGCTCATGGTGACCCCAATAGGGACAGGCCACCCATGGAATCCCTGACACAAACAGTGGACATGTGCACATAGGTAATCAAAACAAGGGGTTTATTTGCTGCGGTGTTCTGTCATACATACAATAACAGCACTACCACCTGCGTGGTCGCCCCCATCCATGACCCCCACACCCCTTGGTGCTGGGGCCACAGATGCCTCTGGCGCCACAGCTGGCTGCTGGACTCGAGCCACCATGGCCTCGAGGGTGTCAGTCACATGGCCTTTCCCCGCTGTGATCTCTTTGTCAGTCTCTCGCAGCTGCCGTGTCTCCTGGTTGTGCTCCCGCACATCTCTGCGGAGCCCCAGCACCGCCTGAGTGAGGGCCCTGGCCGCCTGGCATTGGGCAAGCTGTACCTCCCGCTGTCCACGCAGTTATGACGGTAGTGCCAGCAATGCATGGCGAGTGCCTGTAGGTGGGAGGGAGTGTGACCTGTGAGACATCTGCTGCACACACCCATACATGCAGGACCGGGCCATTCCCCAATGTGCCATAACACTCACCCCAGATATGACCTGGGGGGCATATGTATGTGTGGAGGCTTACTATCATTGTGCATGTGTGTGCCCCCACCGCTGTGTCTGGGGGTTGGTGTGTCATACCAGAACATGCAAACATCCTGCTAGTTACCTACCTGCAGCATCCCTGAATGTCGACGCTGTGTGTGTCCTCAGCTCCTGGAGGACGACATGCATTGCGCTTGGTGGTGCGGTCACAGGCCCTGGTGATGGCATTGTGGGACTGACCCCCACATCCCCTACCCCCTCCCCAGCCACTGTGGTGCTGATATGAACACACTGCTGTGGTGTGTGTTCGTCCTCCGATGCGGCCACAACCTCAAGCATCACATCGGCCCCTGGGGTGTCTGGAACGGTGCTGGTGGCAGCCTCTGGATATGGCTTTTCAGTGACCCACACTGACTAAGACTTTTTGCCATATCCATCCTTGCCCACCTCAATGGCCTGGATGTCACCTGGGGGGGGGGTGGAACAAGGGACCCAGTAGATTTGGGGTTGACACTGACATAGACGTAGAGACCATTGGGATGTCACTACCATGGGCAATGTGTGTACCGCCTGTAGGTGATGTCACGGCACCTACAATGGGGTCAGCACATGTTTGTCGACTATGATGTACCTGGGTGGGGGGGGGGCAGCATGTTGTGGTGTGTGAGGTGCAGCGCCACATTGTCATGTTGGATTTGGGGGTCGGGGTGGTGAGTGCTGCGCAAACATTGTGCATCATCAGGTTAAACGTTAAACACTTCTTTCTGCAGGTGATGCAGGATATGGGTGTCGTCCCTGGTTGCTGACCCCTGTGTGTCTACCACAGACACATGCAGAGATGAGGTACAATGAAACCCATGCCTCCAGTTGCTCTGTCATCGAGCGCACCTTAGGAGTTTTGAAGAGTCACTTCAGGTGTCTGGATCATACTGGTGGGGCCTTACAATACAAACCCGTGACTGTGGCAGAAATCATTATGGCCTGTTGCATCCTGCACAACATTGCTCTCAGGCATGATATCGATGTCAAAATTAATGAGGATCTGGAAGAAGATCCAATGTGCCCTCCTGTATGTGCCCATGGTGACACACGTGAGGGCACAGCAATCAGGCATCAGTTTATTGAGGAGCTTTTCTCATGTAAGTACTGCATATGTTGGACATAACCTTTTGTTAGATATATATGTACTACTACTACTACTGAGCATTAGTATCACACTAACAGTCATATGCAGCACTGCCCTGACATAGCTGAGACAATGCCTGGCCATCACAGCTTACAATGTAGTCAAACCTGTAACACAGAAGGTGTGGCCAGGGGACACCGGTGGGTAGAGAGGATCAGTGTAGGCATGAATATTAGGCATTGGCAATATGCTGAACTGTCACACATGAGTTTGACCTTGTTGGTGGGGGTGGCTGCCCTGCAGTGACAGGTGGTTAGATGCAGGCATTGAGTGCTGCAAGGTGAGAGGTGTGTAGTCTGTCATCATGAGTAGGGGAGCAGGCCATGGATGGGAGCAGTAGCCTTGACGTGTGGTGATCACATTTGGGGTTTATGTGGGGATAAATTAGATTTTATGCTCAGATGAGCAGGGACTGTGTGTTAGATGTGTCGGTATAGCGATACATACATGTGTTAGCACTATTGATATGCTCAGTTGTAGTGGTATTTGTACTACCAGAGTTATGCGATTAAAGGTACAGGGCAGGCACAGTGTGACTGCATGCATAGATCAGTAGGTGCGGCTTGACCTGTATGCATAGACAGATGGGGAGCCTGTTAGATGTCATGACATGTGTTGTATTATTGCCATGATGGGGCTACTGGTAAATTAGCCATGCAGCGCTGTGTTGCATACATTGCAGCGGACAAAGAGGATTCAAAGGCAGACGTACGTTACATCAGACAGGATGGAAGATTATGAAGGGAGGCATTTGCATTTGATTTCTATTTTCAGGGGCGAGGGCATAAGTCTTGATGATGTTTTCTGGAACTACATGGCAGGCACTAGCTGCGCAATGGATATGTGTGGAGAGGGGGAGAGATGAGTCATTGACAAACAATACCTTGCAGACAAAGTAGAAGGACGGTGTATGAACCTAGACACAGACACTTTGACGTTTGGGGAGGGTTTGGGGCGATGATCAGATGTCCGGTCTTGGCCATGTTCATTTTCAAGCAGCGGGGGAACATTCAGCCAGCAATGTCAGCAGGCAAGCTGAGATCGCAATGTGGATTGCGAACCATAGTGCAGGCGTGGGGAGATATGTTTGGGACTCATCACCATACAGCTGCTCCTGAATGCGAGGGGGTGAGCTTGCTGCATCAGGGAACTGGGTATGGTGCCAGGGGAACATAGCAGCTCCTGCATATATCCCTTTGGTACAGAAACTGTGAGCGGGTTACCAGGGGAGGTGGAGCCAAAGGAACACACACTGAGGTTGCACTGGGAGAGATATGGGTGCGGCAGGATTGTATGAAGGCATTTGGGCGGAGACAGTTGTGGTCAACGGTACCAAGGGCATCAGAGAGGGCACGAAGGGGCCTGACTGGCTACAGGCCCTTGTGTTTGGCCAGGGACATGTCAGTGGGTGTTTGGGAGGAGGCAATTTGGTACAGTGTCATGACGAACTGCCAGACTGTGACAGATTGGGGGGTATGAGAGGTGGGTACGTGAGGGTGCTGTGTTTGGTGCACAGCTCCAACATAACATATGTATTTTTCTCTTGTGTTTCTTATACCACAGGACATGCTTGGTGACATTCCTGGTGCTGTGGTGCAGTGCAGGACACTGTGGTAGGTGGACATATAAGTAATTTGTCTGTGTGGAGAGTCATGAGAAGCACATGTCTGAGGTTATCTGTCTAATGCACATATGTTGTGGTGGACCTATCTTGCATGCTCCCCCATAAACCATATTTTGATGTTGGCACACATAGCCACATGTTCTCGTTCAGTTTGTCTTATCCAGCACTGTCTCTGGGACACATCCAACAGAGCTGTATGTGTCTACAGGCCCTAGGTGTTCTGGTGGTGACCCGCACTTACACCCTTCCCTGACATTGTGGCATCAGACGACAACAGTGTATCAGCACATATCAAAGACCTTAATCTCCACTAATCTCCAATTGTGCACATACAGGTCATATGTTACTCTTGGCATGCTGACCTTATCACATGTGTGTGTGTTTGGGGGTGCCTCTGCAATGATACCATGTGCATGCAGTTTGCATTATCATGTGGTGGGGGGTGTCTGTACACCTGTGGAGCGGTGGTGATTGTGCTATCTCTACCTTACTGGTGTTGACCTTGTGAACATTGTGCGTGTGTGTTGAAGGTTGTGGGTTTACCTATCTCTTGTGTGTTGACAGACCACTGCGCAACAGCATTTATGTATCACACATATCGCCATTACTTGGACATGTGTCAATGGTGACTGGACATGGCAAAATGGTGATTCCACACATTTTGTTGACATCTTCTGCCTTCACTGTGATGTATTGTGGCCTTTGCCTGCCTTGTAGACTCCCAACCAGACACTTGGTGCTGAAAAACGGTACGTTGCACTTTGGTTCATTTGTGTGTGGCATCAGCCTTTATATGTTTGTGTTTTACTGTTTGTTTCATGGACCTTTCCTTTTAGGTGTCTGTGCACCAACGCTGATGGACATGGGGTGGGGCTGTTAGACACCTGTGTGACATGAGCATGGGCATGGACACGACCATATCCATAGGGCATGCTTGCCTGCGGTTCCATTGCGAAATGTCCAGAACATCAACAGTGTTCTGTGCTGTGATCATGTAATGTTTGCCTGTGTGATGTTGTATTACTTAGATATTGATGTTTGACTCCCTGCAATGTGCCCTGATGTTGCGTACAACATACCATGACACTGTTTCTCCTTATTCTGACACAGGGCCGAGGACACACACAGCACATCTACTACAGTGCATCTGTGGCCCACATCAACCACCTGTTGGAGGACATAACAACACCATGCAACTATCCCTGGGAGATGGTGCCATAGGATGTTTTACCTCTGTGAGTGGGACACATGCCTATGATGAACATTACTGTTTGACTGCTACTTTGAATTTACTAGGCCTGTCCAACACACCGTTGCTGCTGTGCTCTGGCTGGGTGTCATGTTGATTGTGCGAAACACACATGACCTTTCGAGTACTGTAGCACATTGAGATGTCACACTTGAATATGCATGCCCATGGATTCATGGACAGTCTTAGTGGGACATTTATTTATTTATTTTTATTTATTTGCAGTCTCTTTTATACCGCGCTATTCGACATCAGTGCGGTTTACAATGAACATAAGAGTTGCACATCTCAATTTCGTGATTTGTGCTTACAGTGAAACAGGTATAATAACTTGGGTATACATTAAACAGGAAAATTAAACTTGGGTATGCAATAAACAGGTATAACAGGTAAAACAAATAGGGTACAAATTAACCAGTCCCTTAACAGGGAGACACGATGAATAAATACAGTCTACTATATGCAACAATATAATGAGTTATGCGGCACTGCATAAATTTCTCATGGTGGGTGAAGGGGAAGGTGTGATTGCGAGCGATCAGTCTGGGAATGTGAAGTGCATGAGTTTGAGGTGCTGCATTGAGATGTGAGAGTGGGTGGGTGTGGGGGAGAGACTGCAACATCATAGTGCTGACATGTTGTGTTGCAGACACCCTTTGCAGTGTGGACACTGTGTACCAGTCCCTACGTGTGCAGCATGGACTGACATAGTTGCTGTATGTTCTACATCCATCTGACATTTTGTTAGTGTGTGTTGCCCATGTGTGGATATCCTCATCTATTGCGATCACCCGGAGCATACAGCCATGTGTGTGGCAGAGGGACAACATTGTATAGGTACTCTTGTATATGTCAGCTTACCTTGCACTTGGACATGACACAGTTGTTACCAGCACACCACTTTAATGGCCACCAACATCTTGGATTGATGTTTGCCCTCACCAAGGGGGTTACAGTGCATATGGGGCATCACTGTGTCATGGTTCAACGTACACGGTGCATGTGCATGTGACTGAATATGTTGCTACACCAGTGCATGTGGCAGTGTGGCTTCTTTGTGGGGTACTGGCCCATCTTTGACCTTTCTTTCAGACTCCATATACAGGTCATTGTGTTTGGTTACTGTACAGACATGCCGCTGTACATTGATTTACAAACATAGCATTGCATGTCTGCACAGTCGACCTTATCCCCTTACATTCCGCCACTCACATTGGCTGATTACATTTGTATTATGACTGTGTGATTGCCCATTTTTCTTCCTTCATTTGTGCATCCCAGGTACCATGATCTCTGTCTACGGATCATGTATCCATGCCACCCATTGCAGAGGAACCTCTGCATGGTGCTATCCCTGCATGTTTGTGAGGTTCCTTTTTTGGTGTGCCACATCACAGGGTGCTAAGGGTTTCCATTCTGGCATTCCCATTGGGGGACATATTTGCTTTGCACTTGCTGTGGTTTTTTGGGATAGTGGTTGTGTACATGTGTCGGCACACCATAGGTTGCATGTTCAATTTCCGCATGTTCAATTCCCACTTGTTCCATTTTTTTCCTGGTTTTGTGCTAACCTGACCATGAACTCTGTTAAGACTGGTCACCTCTCCACACACCCTTCCATCTCTTCACTGTACACCACAGTGTGCCCTCGATGCAGCCTATCCATTGCATATTAGCAATTACATATGGCTCTTTTTTGTACTGTCCATGTCAGCTTGGGGGATTGGCATTGCTGTTGTTGATCTGATCTGGGCCATGTCTGTTTGTAGGTTCAGCTCTCACATGCTCCTTTTCCTTTCTGTTCCCCATTTTGCCCTGCTCCACAGAGCATCCCCTGCCGCCATTTGGGTTTGGGTTCTTTGCTCTTTTGCATGCTGTATCCACTGCAGAACATTTCATTGTGTATGTGCATGTGTTTATATGTGCCTGTCGTCACAATTAATGACTGTGATATGAGCTGTACACACCTGTTCTGCATTTGCAGTGCATCTTCATTACTGTTGGGGCTGCCCTATCCTGGCAGACAGCTGGCTTTTGGTGTGGTGCCCTGCAGTGTTCATGTATGCAGCCTTTGCTGTGGTACTCATGTTGGTGTTGTGCACTCACATTTGTGCTAGTGGTCATGGGTTTAATTCCTCTCTGTTCTACTCATGTTTATGCCTCTCTTACACAACTATTTTGCATTCCTGTAACAGTCCTATCTGTGAGGATCTGTGCTGCTGGCACATTATACCTTCGTCACAGTTGCCGATCATACTTCTGTCCGTCCATCTGTGCCTGCCAGCTGTGTGCTGTCCTGGGTATTCATGAAATAGGATGGTTTTTAGTTGCTTCCAGAATGTGGAAAGGTCTCCGTTGTTTCTGATTTGGCTCAGCAGGGAGTTCCAGAGGGAGGGTGCGTACAGTTCAAAAGCTCTGTTGCAAGTCCATTGATTGTACTTAGTTCATTCATGGGGGATAGTGAGGGTGTTGCTGGTGGTCTGTCGGGTTGTCCTGTTGAGGGTGGGCTTGGGTAGTAGAGAGCAGAGTTGGGTAGTCTGTGTTTGATAGAGGGCTTTGTGGATAAGCAGGGCAGATTTGTATTTGATCCTTGCTTTGAGTGGTAGTATGTGCAGTTCTCTCAGGACTGGAGTGATGTGATCGTGTTTTTTTGCTTTCTAGATGATACTTGCTGTGGTGTTTAAGGCAGTTCGTAGAGGGTTGGTGTCGGTGGCGGGTAGTCCGTGATAAATTATATTGTAGTAGTCCAGGTGGGGGAGCGTCATAGCCTGCATGACTGTTCTGAAGTCCTGAGAATCAATGAGTGGTCTGAGCCGTTGCACCGTTTTTGCTTTGTGGAATATTGTTCTGGTAGTCTTTTTAATCTGTTGGTTAAATGTGAGCGCCTGGTCTATGATGATTCCCAAATATTTTATGTGGGATTGAATTTGTATTTGGGTGTTTCCCAAGATGAGATATGGTGGTGGGGTGAAGTTAGGGTACTTGGTTACTATGAATGCTTCTGTTTTTTTTTATATATTGATGGATAGATTGTTCCTTTGTAGCCAGCTGGAGACCTCAATGAAGCAGTGTGATAGGTAATTTTTTGTTGGGTTGGTGGTTGTGATTGGTCCATAGAGCATTATGTCATCTGCGTAGATATGGTAGTTGATGTTATGAGCTTGTATGATCGCGCAGAGTGGTTGCAGGTAGATAGGGTATGGCCCAGACAGGGCGGATTGGCCAGGATGCATTTTCACAGGGTGGAGGGCAATGGCTGGGACACTGTAGTGCTCGACCACCACCTGCATGGACAGGGTGGCCACAGCATGTCACGCTGGGAGGTCACTCTCACTCTGACCGAGCAGTGACCATGGCATGTCCATGTTCCCACATAGTGCCACACATTATTTGTCTCCAGTGATACCTGTGTGTTCCCGGTTCTGGGGCTCAATCACAGAGATACCTGCTTGGTGTCTGTGCTGTGCATCCCACTTCTGGGTGCACAGGGTTCCCCCGTGAGCATGCACTATGGACTGGCTAGTGGGCTGTCTGCAGTTAGTCTGTGCATGGTGGGACCACTTTAGGATGACGCAGGTGCAGTCTGATTGTGCTGTCTGCTGGTGGACGGCAGACTGTGGCGTGGGGCAGTTGAACCTTCCCCTGCGCCCCCCCCCCAAAGCATCACTGCTGGTTTGCCATGGTCACAGTTATGGCTCTGGCCCATCAGCCCTGGAGAGCTGTCATCTGCCAGCAGGACTGTGGTTGCTGGTACTACAGCCATTCTGCAGGGTGCAGACACCTGTCCCACCACACCCTCATCTACAAAAGGGGTGATTGTGGGCTCCTTGGGGTATATAGTGCATACCACCTAGACCAATAGAGGCAATACTACCTAAACCTCATGCAAGCCTAGACACCCCACTGTCCTGATAACAGGTACCCATGGCAGCCAGACCTTATCACCGCATACGCACTAATCTGGGTGGTGTCTGATCCCACAGGGCCACATGTGACTGCAGAACACAGAAGTACTGTCAGTTGCACTGCTAGGAACACATGTCACACACTAGTAGTGATGAGGATGTGCAGCAGGACCTATCTTTAGCACCACATGTACTGTGGACCTAGTGCTGGGCACCCATCCTATTCCTCAGGGTGAACACGGAACCTGCAAAATGGAATGGTCTGTAGCTACTCTGTGCCAGTATCACGCACTATCAGTCCATCTTACCACGCTGCATTACCGGAGAGGTGCAGACCCCAATTGGTGGTCAGCTGTAGGCCACTGTTGTGCATGTGCAATGCATCATGGGTGCTGGTGGGGCTACCCTGTCCTGGCACACAGAGCAGATGGTTTGTGCGGTGACCTGCAGTCCTTCTGTACCCAGCCATTGCTGTGCAACAAGCCATAGAGGTATAGCCTACTGGTTAATGTACTGATGTTCTAAGCAGTAGTCATTGGTTCAATTCCTCGTTGTTCTCTCCTGTTCATGTCAGGTATTTTGCATGCCTGTGACAGTCATATCTTTGCAGATCCATGCTACCAGCCCATAATACCCTCACCACAGTTGCCATCACTCCTTATAAGGCGTTATAGGGCACCTTATTAGGCACAGTACAAGGCACCTCGTATTAGGCACAGTACAGGGCACGTTACAGGGCACGTTATAAGGCATGTTACAAGGCACCTTACTAGGCACAGTACAAGGCACGTTACAAGGCACGTGCCTTATAATATGCCTTATGACGTGCCTTGTACTGTGCCTAGTAAAGTGCCTTATGACGTGCCTTGTACTGTGCCTAATAAGGTGCCTTGTAACGTGCCTTATGAGGCGCCTTGTAATGTGCATTACCTGACACGGCTTGCCATAATGATGCACTGCCCATTCCTTTATATGGGCATCCAGGGAACCTAACACGGGGAACGTTACCGCAGTTTAGTAAACATACCCCTAAGTAAGTAAACAACTTCAATATCTGAACAAAACCTTAAAACTAAGATGTAGACAGCAGTCCAGCAGTGAGATGGGGGGCTATCCTGTCTTTTGCATTGACTGTCACATGTAAAATTTTCTCCCAGTTGGTTAGGGGTCTTACATATGCACTAGGTGCAAGGAGCTCTTTGCTCTCAGGAAACGAGTCTGATCTCTAGAGGCTAGGGTAGCAGACCTAGAGGAAATAAGGAAGACAGAGAAGTATATAAATGAGACCTACAGGGACATAATTCTGAAGTTCCACGTCCAGTCTGGCAACCTCCCTGTTGCCATGGAGGAGAGAGGTCACGTGACAGGAGAGTATCACCCTGACATGGCAGGAAGTGATCCTGTAGCTAGGTCCTGTCTTCCAGGTGATGTAAAACCCTCTTGCACTAAGGAGGTTTCTCCAGGGCCATTTTAGTTGGTGATTCAATCACTAGGCATGTAGATAGCTGGGTGGCTGGTGGACAAGAGAATCACTTGGTAACATGCCTGTCTGGTGCAAAGGTAGCATACCTCATGTGACACCTAGAGAAGGTGTTTTAGATAGTGCTGGGAAGGAGTCTGCTGTCTTGGAATATGTTGGTACCATTGACATAGGAAAGTGTGGTAGGGAAGTTCTGGAGGCCAAATTAGGCTTTTAGGTAGGAAATAAAAACCCAGAACTTCCAGCGTAGCATTCTCAGAAATTGTTCTAATTCCTTGATCAGGACCCAAAAGGCAAGAAGAGTTTCAGAGTCTCAATGCATGGATGAGACAGTGGTGCAGAGAAGAGGACTTTGGATTTGTTAGGAACTAGGGAACATTCTGGGGAAAATAAGATGGGAGAGTTAGAATATATAGCACTAAATGAGAGGTTAGATATGATTGATATCTCAGAGGCCTGGTGGAAGGAGAACAACCAGTGGGACATTATGATTCCTGGGTACAAATTATAGAGTAGATCAAAATGGTGGAGGAGTTGCACTTTATGTTAGAGAGGGCATTGAGTCACGCAGGATTAAAAAGTTGCAGGAAACAAAATACACGGTAGAATCTCTATGGACTGAAATTTCATGTAAAAAGGGGACGGTGATGGCAGTGGGGGTATACTACCGACTGCCAGGCCAAAATTAACAAATGGATGATGAAATGCTCAAAGAAATCAGGGAAGCTAACAAAAGTTACAATACAATATTAATAATGGGGGATTTCAATTAAACTGGCATTGACTGGGTCAATGTCATGGCAGGACATGATAGGGAGAGAAAGTTTCAAGATGAAATAAATGACTGCTTCTTGGAGCAACTGGTTCATGAATCAACAAAAGGGGAATCCATTTTGGACCTAGTCCTTAGTGTTATACAAGATCTGTTGCAAGAGATAAGGGTGTTGGGGCCATTTGGCAATAGTGATCATAGCATGGTCGCATTTGATTTTATAAATAGAGGAAGGATGGCAAGGAAATCCACAGTACTGCCTTTTAACTTTCAAAAAGGAGACTATGATAAAATGAGGAAAACAGTTAAGAAAAAACTAAAAGGAGCTGCTGCAAAGGTTAAAGATTTACATCAAGCATGGGCATGGTTTAAAAATACTATCTTGGAAGCCCAGACCAACTGTATTCCATGCTTTAAGAAAGGTGGAAGGAAGTCCAAAAAACTGCCAGCATGGTTTAAAGATGAGGTCAGAGAGGCTGTTGTAGCCAAAAAAAGCATCTTTCAAGAAATGGAAAAAGGAGCCAAATAACAAAAACTGGAAACAACATAAGCACTGCCAAGTTAGATGCAAGACATTGATAAGACAGGTAAAGAGAGAATTTGAGAAGAAGCTTGCTGTGGAAGAAAAAAATGCATAATAAATACTTTTTCAAGTACACTCATAGCAAAATACCTGTGAGAGAGTCAGTTGGACCATTAGATGATAGAGGTGTAAAAGGGGCATTAAGAGGGAACCAGGCGATGGTGGCGAGACTGAATAAATTCTTTGCTTCACTCTTTACTGAAGAAGATGCAGGGAAGTTACTCATGAATGAAACGGTATTTAAAGGTATGCATTGGAAGAATTGAAGGAAATATTGATAAATCAGGAAGATATATTACAACTATTTCATAAAAATAAACAGTAGCAAATCACCTGGACTGGTTGGTATACACCAGAGGGTATTGAAAGAACTGAACTATGAGATTGCAAACCTACTATTAGTGATCTGCGAACTATCATTAATATCATCTGTAGTACCTGAAGACTGGTGAATGGCCAAAGTAATGCCAATTTTTAAAATGGATTCCAGGAGTGATCCGGGAAACTACAGGCTGGTGAGCCTTATATCGGTTACAGGCAAAAGGTAGAAACCAATATAAAGAACAAAATTACTGAACATGTAAATAGTCATGGTTTAATTGGAGAAAGCCAACATGGCTTTAGCCAAGGAAGGTCTTGTCTTACTAATCTGTTATATTTTTTTGAAGGTATAACAATTGATATAGTATATCTGGATTTTCAGAAAGCCTTTGACAATGCCCCTCATGAGAGACTCTTGACAAAGTTAAAAAGTCATGGGATAGGATTGTGAATCAGGAACTGGTTAAAAGATAGAAAGCAGAGGGTAGGGCTGAATGACCAATTTCCCAATGGAGAAAGGTGAAAAGTGGAGTACCCTAGTGATCTGTGCTGGGTCCTCTGCTTTTTAACATATTCGTTAATGACTTGGAAATGGGAATAACAAGTGAAGTAGTCAAATTTGCAAATGACACAAAATTATTCAAAGTTGTTAAAACCCAAGAGGATTGTGAAAAATTGCAAGAGGAACTTGATAAATTGGAAGACTGGACATTCAAATGGCAGATGAAATTTAATGTGGACAAGAGCAAAGTTATGCATCTAGGAAAGAAGAGTAAGGCCGCGGGGCACAGTCCACGACGGCTGCCATTAAGGAGGGGGCGGCGAGGTGGTGTCCCCGCGAGCGCGTGAAGTGGTGAGCAAGGCCGGAGGAGGCCACGGAGAGGACGGCGTCCTTTAAATTGATTGGCTCCCACCGCGTGAATGAAGGCAGGGGAGCCAATCATGAGGGAGGAGGGCACCAGGGAGAGGGGGGCAATTTCAGAATGCGTTCGGCGGGATCCGGCTTCAGCACAAGGAAGCCAAGGAGAGAGCTAGCGGCATTGGTTTGAGGGGCTCCGGTAAGCTGTTAGTCTGCAGGCTTGGAGGGACGGTGTGTTTGGCAGCGTCAGCGGGAGTGTACAACTGTGATTGAGGAGAGCCAGAGGAGACCAGAGCAGGTGCAGGAGCAGTGGCGGCATGGCAACGGTCTGAAGGGGCTCTGCTACTTCTGTAGCAGCGTGATTGCAGGCTCGGAGGGTTATCGTTTCGGCGGAGTCAGTGGGGGTGTCAACTGCGATCGAGGGGAGCCTGAGGGGCCATGGGAAGGTGCAGGAGCAGAGAGAAGGCGGACGGCCATGTGGCGGGTGTCCAGTGAGGAGACGGCTGGGGCAGGCAAGTAGTAGTTTAATTCATTATTCTTTGAAACACGGTATATCTCCGCGTAAAGGTTTGACCGGGAGAGGAGCGGGAGCTGGCCGTCGGGCAGGGGTGGGGCAGTGGGGAGTTGCAGATCCTAGGGGTTCTTCACAAGGGGGGGTGGACTGGAAGGGGAGGAAGGGGATCTTGCTCCGTTCCAGGGCAGGGTAGGGGGAACACGCAGGTATGAGGGGAAGGTTCTCTGCCAGCGCAAGGGAGGGGTCATGCTTGGGCTCGTGGGCAGACTCGTGGTCAGGTGATAGCGCCGGATAATGGTGAGAGGGGTTGGAGAGGGGGGTTAGGGAGGTAAGTGGGGAGCTTGAGGGCAGGCTGGAGGGGAACATAGGGGCAGGTAATGCTTGGGGCCCCTGGTTCAATCCCTGGGGGCAGACAGGGGTGCAAGGGCTTGCTCAGGGATTGGGGCTGCCCGGGGTGTGGGAAGGGGGTAGTGGCATACCGGTTGGCACAAGGGGGCAAGGGGTGGGCAGCTCAGGGGGTTTCCAGTCCGGCAGAGTGCTGGGCATCCGATAGGAAGACTGGGGACTTGGGAACATTGGTTGGGGGGCAGTCAAGATTCCTCGGGGGTGGGGTGGCTAGGGGCATGGCCATCTGTTTGGGCAGCTGTGGTTCCCCCTCCTGTTTTTTCTGTCTCCCCGCAGGCACCTATGGTTTCACAGGGGATGAGAGACTAGCGGACGGAGGAGGGTGGAACGGCTGGATCACCAGCTGGGATGTGTTCTGTGGGAGTGACCAATACGGAGAGCGATGGACTGCGGGGCCTGGAGGTGCAGGAGCCACCTGCTGGGACCAGTATGGTGAGCACGTCGACGGCTGTTGCAGGTGAGTTGCTCATGGATCCAGGGGAGGGGCCAGTGCAGGGGAAGGGCTCGGAGGATATGGTAGGGGGGGAAGTGCATAACAAGCGGCGTCACACGGGTCAGAGGAGGCATAGCTCGGAGTCGTCCTCGTCATCTTCGGAGTCCGTTTCATTGGCTTCGGGGACGGATCAGGTTGTGCGTTCGGTAGTTTTGGGCACACCAGCTAATTCTGGGGCGGTTGGGGCTATGGCTTCGCTAGCTGCATTTTCGGAGTTGTGGGAGAGCGTACCGAGGAAACTCAGACGTTAGATTCGGAGGAGGCGATATATATACATTTTCCGGTTGTTAGAAGGGAGGAGAAGGTCGGGCGAGAGCAAGAAAAAGAGGAAAGAGGATGAGAAGGCGGGTAGGGTCAAGAAGGTGTCCCGGAATGTGATCAATTGGATGCGTGTGTTTTTGAGATTGGCCAGCGTGTGGGGTCAGCAGTCTCCAGAGGATTATGGGATGTTACTGGCATATGCGGACTCTATCTTGGAGGCGGCTTAAACGCATGAAGGTTGGGTCTGGCTCAATTATGATGAAAAGTTCAGGGATAAGATGGAGGAAAATAAATTGGTGTCATGGGGGATGCAGGACATTAATTTATGGCTAACCCAGATGTCAGCCAGAACCGGAGAGGGGGTTGGGGGAGCAAGAGGGGGGGGGGGCTGTTGCAGCACCAGGGTCGAATCATTCCTTTTGGGCAGGGAGGGGGTGCCACAGCAAAAGGTGGGAGGGAGTGCATCGGGGGACATTTGTTGAAGATTCAATAATTCCGGGTGTCCATTTCCCGACTGTAAGTTCTGACATGCGTGCTCAGTGTAACATAGTAACATAGTAAATGACGGCAGATAAAGACCAGCATGGTCCATCTAGTCTGCCCAGCATAATGGCAAGCATAGGTGCACCTGCCGCTCTGTGTAGGCCACCCCTCCCCACGTCCCTGTTTAGGAGTGAACCCACCACTCCATGCAGGACACCCCTATTTCTTCAGAAATTAGATAGTTCAGTTTACTTTGATTTTATCCTGTTGCTGTAAAGGGATCCACTGTGTCTGTCCCATGCCATTTTGAATTCCATCACTGTGTTTGCCCCACCACTTCCATCGGGAGGGCATTCCAAGCATCCGCCACCCTTTCTGTGAAAAACTATTTCAATTTACCACCTTGCAGCTTCCTGTTATGCCCTCTAGTTTTACAGCTTCCCCGTCTTTGGAAGAGGTTTGTTTGTTCATTATTTCCCTTTAAGTATTTAAAGGTCTGAATCATATCTCCCCTGTCCCTCCTCTCCTCCAAAGTGTACATGTTTAGGTCTTCAAGTCTCTTCTCATAAGGCTTCTGACGCAGGCTCCAAATCATTTTGGTCGCCTTCCTATGAACAGTTTCCAGTCTTTTTACATCCTTTGCAAGATACGGTCTCCAAAACTGAACACAGTACTCCAAGGGAGGCCTCACCAGTGACTTGTACAGTGGCATAAGTACCTCTTCCTTTCTGCTGGTAATTTTTCTTTGTATGCAGCCCAACATCCTCCTGGCTTCTGCCACCGCCTTGTCGCACTGTTTTGCCACCTTGAGATCTTCAGAAATAATCACACCAAGGTCTTTCTCCTGATCCGTGCACACCAACCTCTCGCCCCCTATCGCATACATTTCCCTTGGATTTCTGCTACCCAAGTGCATGACTCTGCACTTCTTTGCATTAAATCTTACTTGCCAAGCAGTAGACCATTCTTCAAGCTTTTGTAGATCTTTCCTCATGTTAACCACTCCCTCGGGGGAGTGTACTCTGTTGCAAATTTTCGTGTCATCTGCAAAAAGACAGACTTTGCCATTCAGTCCTTCAGCAATATCACTCACAAATACATTGAACAGTGCCGGGCAAAGGACCAACCCCTGGGGCACCCCGCTAATCACCTTCCTTTCATCTGAGTGAGCTCCATTTACCATCACCCTCTGTCGTCTGTCAGTCAACCAATTTCTGATCCAATTTACCATCTTCGGATCCATCCCCAAGCTACTGAGTTTATTGATAAGCCTCCTATGAAGAACAGTATCAAAGGTTTTGCTGAAATCCAGGTAGATGACATCCATCGCATGCCCCTGATCGAGCTCCCTGGTCACCCGGTCAAAGAACTCAATCAGATTTGTTTGGCAAGATTGTCCTTCGGTAAAAGCATGTTGCCTCGGGTCTTGCAACCTGTTGGTTTTGAGAAAGTTCACTATTCGCTCTTTCAGGAGTGCCTCCATTACTTTTCCTGCCACTGAGGTAAGGCTCACGGGCCTGTAGTTTGACACTTCTTCCCTGTCACCACTTTTGTGTAGAGGTATGACATCAGCTGCTCTCCAGTCTTGAGGAACCTCTCCAGTTTCCAAGGATCTGTTGAAAACATCCTTTAACGGCCCTGCAAGAACCTCTCTGAGCTCTTTCAGTATCCTGGGATGTATCCTATCCGGTCCCATGGCCTTGTCCACTTTCAGTTTCGCAAGTTGTTCTAACACATCATCTTCTGTGAATGGCGTGGTATCTACTACATTCCCTTTTTTATATTTGGGAGTCAAAAGTGGTCCTTCTCCAGGACTTTCTTTAGTAAAAACAGAGCAGAAGTATTCATTTAGCAATTTCACTTTTTCAATGTCACTTTCCACGAGTCAGTTTGCAGCACTTCTGAGTCCTGCAATTCCACCTCTGATCTTCTTCCTTTCCTGAATATACCTGAAGAAGGTTTTGTCGCCACACTTAACATCTTTAGCCATTTTTTCCTCTGCCTTTGATTTTGCTATCCTTATTTCTCTTGTTGTCTCTTTGAGCTTGAACCTGTATTCATTTCTGTGTTCCTCTGTTTGCGAGCTTTTGAATTTTGCGAAAGCTGTGCTTTTTGCCTTTATTTGAGCAGCCACTTCTTTGGAAAACCAAATAGGTTTTCTTCTCCTCTTGTTTTTGTTTACTTTTGTTACATATTTATTTGTTGCCCCTTTTATTGTCACCTTTACTTTAGCCCATAGCAATTCCACTTCCCTTATCTCCTTCCACCCTGTCAGCTCCTCCTTTAGGTTCTCGGCCATTTTATTGAAGTCAGTGTTTTTGAAGTTTAGGACTTTGAGCTTGCTATGATTGGCCTTTACAATGGATTTTATCTCAAACCACACTATATGATGATCGCTGCTGCTCACAGGGGCACTCACACAGACATTCGACACGCTATCACCATTGGTGAGCACTAAATCCAGCGTTGAGCTTTCCCTGGTTGGTTCCATCACCATTTGTCTAAGTAACGCATCTTGGAGAGCATCCACGATTTTTTTGCTTCTTTCCAGATTTGCAGAAGGAGTAATCCAATCCACATCAGGTAGATTAAAGTCACCCAAAATGATTGCTTCCCCCTTTGTGGCTATCTTGGCAATATCTATAATCAATTTGTTATCTATCTCTTCAATTTGTGTTGGAGGTCTGTAGACTACGGCAGAATGGATGACAGTGCCATCTCCTCTTTCCAACATAATCCAGAGCGCTTCTTCTTTTCCCTATGCCCCCTGCATTTCAGTAACTTTAATATTGCTTTTGACATACAAGACTACTCCTCCTCTTCCATTTTCTTTGTCTCTTCTGAATAGATTATAGCCAGGTATGGCTATATCCCAATCATGTGATTCATTTAGCCATGTTTCTGTAATGGCCACAATGTCCAAATCCATTTCCACCATTGGGGCTTCCAGGTCCAGAACTTTGTTGGCTAAGCTTCCAGCATTTGTGCTCATTGCTTTCCAGCATTTAACTGGCTTGTGTGTGTTTAGAATTGTTTTTGTTCTGCCTACATCTTCCCACTTGTTTTTGATGTGTGGTTTAAAAGTGTGGCTGTTTCTAATTTTAATCTGCTTTTGCAGGGGGTGACATCCCAGAGCTTGACCTTCTACATCCGTCACCCCCTTTTTCTAGTTTAAATGCATATCCACATATTGCTTGAATTTTTCACTTAGGATTCTTTTCCCTGCGACAGAGAGATGTAGTCCATCAGCACAGTATAATCTCTTGTTGTTCCATCTGTTACCCCATTCACCAATAAATCTGAATCCTTCTTGTTTGCACCAGGTCTGGAGCCATGTATTAAAGCTTTTAATGCAATGCAGCCTTTTTGCCCCCTTACCAAGCACAGGTAGAACCTATGAGAATGCAACAGTGTTAACAATGGGCTTGAGTTTCTCTCCCAGAGATTGGAAGTCCTTTTGGACTGTAGAGGCACTGTTTCTAGCCAGGTCATTTGTGCCCCAGTGGATAACAACATCAAGTTTGGAGTGTTCACGTTCTGCGCTAAGTAGTTCAACAATGCGGTTTGTATTCGTGCTGACTGAAGAGCTTGGGAGGCACTTGACTATCTTCTCTTCTTTGAACTGTGTTCCCATGTTGGTGCCACTGATGATGGAATCACCAAGTAGTAGTAATTAGCTGTTTGGTGAGATTTTCTTCATATTTGGTCCTTTAGCAGGAGATTGGGCATTGTCTGTCTCATTTAAGGGCCCTTCAGTTTCTTTGGATTGGGCATCCTCATTTGCCAAGGCAGAGAAGGCATTATAGAGTGATATCTCCTGATGCATAGGATGTCTCTGTGTCACAGGTCGCAATCTACCAGAACCTACTGTGATCCATTTGTTCCTGGGGTGTTTCATTCTTTGTGGGAGTGGTGGTGGACTTTGTTCAGTTTGTATCTTAGAAGAAGTGCGCTTCATTGCAGCCAGTTCCTCCCTCAGTTCCTCATCCTCATTAGCCAAGGCAGAGAAGGTATTATGCAGGGATATATTTTGATGCATAGGATGTCTGTGCGTTACAGATCGCAATCTACCAGAACCCACTGTGATCCACTTGTCCCTGGGGTATTTGATGCTTTGTGGGAGCAGTGGTGGACATTGTTCAGTTTGTATCCTAGAAGAGGTGAGCTTCATTGCAGCCAGTTCCTCCCTCAGTAAGGACACCTCTTTATGCATGTCAGCTAGGTCTTTCCTTAGTAGAGTCAGTTCTTTATGCATGGCAGCTGACCTGAGGCACATAGGACAAGCTCTGAGGTTCCAAATGATTCATCTTGGAATGAAAGTACTGCATTTATTGCACTGAATACACGACATGCTGAATAAGCAGTCCTAGAAGGAAAAGAGGAAGAAGAGGAAAGGAGGAAGAAGATGTAGGCTCTAACCCAAGTTAAAGGGGTAGATGGTAATGTATGCGAGCGCTATATAGGCAATGCAGCTCCTGGAGTGGGTGGGGTGAGGGGTAGAGTGGGCAGGAACCTAAGTGTCTCTGGCCAGTAGGCTGTTCCTGAGCTGGGGGCACCCACAGATATCTGCTCCAAGGCTACCCAGAAAAGCAGTCAATCAGATTATCCCCAAGCTTAATTTATAAGCACAGTTAAACTTAGTATTAGCAATTCCCACAAAACAGACAGTTAAACTCTATATTGGTAGCTAGAACCCAGCAGAGATGAGAACGAAAATTAGAGTCTTAGCTTTGTGAAAGATCCACAGCTCATGCAGCCGGTCTCAGACCCGTAGGTGTGGTCACTGGCCAAGGGTAAGATGGGAACAAAAAGCTTTCACCTCTCCCTCCCTGAAAAAGCACGCTTTCTCCACAGATTTAAACCTTTGTTATCTGGATACTCAGGTCTCAGTACTCTGAATATCCCCAAGCTTAATTTATAAGCACAGTTAAACTTAATATTAGCAATTTTCACAAAACAGACAGTTGAACTCTATATTGGTAGCTAGAACCCAGTGTGTGACGGGGGCATTCAGCAAGCAAATGTGTTAAGAAAGGGCCAGGGAGGGCGGGGGTGGGGGGGCAACATTGCCAGTCCCCAAGCAGTAGAGACTGGCTGGGCCAGTATCCGAAGACAAGGGATAGTAGGGTATTGGAGTTAGGTTTTAAGGAAGGTTTTGTGATCCCAGTTGAAGGGACAGTGTTGGTGTCGGCCGTTCGCAATGCTCCTTCGGTAAGGTGGTGGGCACACATTGTGCGGGATAAATTGCATAAGGAGTTGGAATTGGGTAGGATCGCGGGTCCCTTTACAGAACCGCCATTCTCGGATTTGGTAGTTTCCCCATTGGGAATTATACCAAAAAAAGAGCCGGGAAAGTTTTGCTTGATCCAGAATTTATCTTTTCCGTTGGGAGCATCCGTAAACAATCACATCCCTAGGGAGTTGTGCACAGTGAGGTATGCTTCTTTTGATTTAGTGGTAGAGTTGTTTAGGAAATGTGGAACTGGCTGTCTGATGGTGAAAGTTGACACTGAGTTGGCGTTTCGTTTATTGCCGGTTCACCCATCCGCATTTCATTTGCTCGGGTTTTGTTTTGAAGGAAAAAGTTATTTCTACAAATACATGGGTTGTTCAGTTTCGTGCGCGTATTTTGAAAAGTTCAGTTCTTTTTTGCATTGGGCACTCGTGAGGAGGGTCGGCTGTGCGGATGTCGTACATTATTTGGATGATTTCCTGTTTGTGGGAGGGGCACAGTCATTGGCGTGCTGGGAGTTGCTGGAGGATTTCGTTGAATTGTCTAGGTCATGGGGCGTTCTGTTAGTGGAGGGGAAGACAGAAGGTCCGGATACCAGGATTACATTTCTGGGGGTGGAGCTGGATTCGGGGCAATGGTGGCTCGTTTGCCGCCAAAGAAAGTTTTGAAGTTGAGGGTGCTAGTGGCGACAGTTTTGGCGTCCAGCAAGATAAGTTTGAGGGAGATGCAGGCCTTGATAGGTTCGCTGAATTTTGCATGCAGGGTTATCCCGATGGGTGGGGTGTTTTTACAGAGTTTAGCATCAGCGACTGCGGACATGATTAAACTGCAACACTGGATTAGCGTGTCTAGAAGTATACGGGGATTTGGGAGTTTGGGATAGATTTTTGCAAGATTTCAATGGGACTTCAATTTTGATGGAGGCAGCAATATCCACGGTGGAATTGAAACTCTTTTCAGATGCAGCAGGGGGGACGGGGTTAGGAATATACTTTGGAGGGGCTTGGTGTGAAGGTAGCTGGTCTCAGGAATGGCGGGAGGCGGGTCTAACCAGCAATGTAGCTTTCCTGGAGCTCTTTCACATTTTGGTGGTCCTAGAGTTATGGCCGGACAGGCTTCGCAACCGCAAGCTGATCTGGTGGTGCGATAATGCAGCGGTGGTTAGCGTGATTAACCATTACGCACCGCGGTGCCGGCAGGTAGCGGCCTTAATGAGGGAGGTGGTGTTAGCCTGTTTGTGTTTGAATGTATCGTGCGGGCGCGGCATATCCCAGACAGCACTAATAAGATTGCTGATGCGCTTTCTCATTTCAAGTGGGAGCTGTTTCGGAAGTTGTCACCAGCAGCGGACGTCGAGGACTGGAGGGTCCCGGAGAGATTATGGCAACTTGGCTTCCAGAAATGGTGAGGCTGCTGAGGAGTTCAGTGTCCGAGGCGACATGGTTAGCGTATCAGCGTGGCTGTGACAGAATTTTGGATTTTCTCAGGTCCCGAGGATGGCAATTGGGTCGGTTGGCTGACTACCTGATGGGGCAATATGTCCTGGATGTGAAGGCATGAGGTGCTTTGAGAGTATCGGTGTGGACGCACATGGCAGGCTTTGTCTTTTTTCTCGAGAGCGGTCGGCTGGGGCTCCCCGGCCTGGGGGTTTCTAACTTGCAGGCTGCTGCAAGGGTGGGAGCACGATCAGCAGACCCCTCGTGATAGTAGGCGGCCTATTACGCACGAGTTGCTCGTGAGAATGTGTGCGGCGGTATCAGCGGTGACATGGACGCCCTATGAAGCTACTTTGTTCAAGGCAGTCTTTTGCTTGGCCTTTTTCAGGGCTTTTCGGGTGGGGGAGTTAGTTACAAACTCTGTTCGGGCTGCGGGGGGGAATGGGCTGAGGTGGCAGCATATGCGGTTTGGGGACGGACAAATTCAGATACTGCTGGCGAGATCCAAGATGGATCAGATGGGAAAAGGAGTGGGGGTGCTGTTGAAGGAGATTCTGGGGGAGCCGACTTGCCCGGTGGCAGCTTTGCAGGCCTTTTTGAGGTTGAGGATGGGGTGGAAGGGCTTGTTGTTCGCGCACGAGGATAGAGCCCCTTTAACCCGCTTTAAGGTATCAGTGGTGCTGCGTTTGGTTCTATGTCAAGTGGGGAAGGATCCATTTCAGTTTGCCCCGCATTCGTTCCGTATTGGGGCGGCGACTAGTGCGGCAACCGCAGGCATACCGGAGGAGGTGATAAAGTGCATAGGCCGTTGGCGGTTGCAGATTTTTCAAGGATATGTACAGCCGTAAAGGGCAGTGGGAAGACACCAGCAAGGTTTAACGAGTATGTTTTCTTTCAGATGAAAGATGGATGCTGCTCGACTACTGGTTCCTTGGCCATTCATTTGTTTATTGGGCTGGACAACGGGCTGCAGTGCGGCCGATGGGGTTGAATTTGGGACTCAATACCACGCAGGTGGCCGTTCTATGGCTGGTTGAGTGGGGTCTGTGTTGGACTCAACTGTTGCCTTTGCTTCAGCACCACGGGTGTGCGGGAAGGCAGCCTTCCATGCTGCTGCTACATTTGGGTGGCATTGACCTTGGAGCTTGGACTTGTAAACAGTTGATACGAGCGACAAAGAAGGATCTTGCTGAAGTTCTTCAAATGTTTCAGGATGTACTGTTATTGTGGTCTGACATTATTCCAAGGCCAGCCTGTAGAGCTCAGCGACGGTGGTTGCCGCAATCATCAGATCGGTAGATGGGTGTGTGAGCATGGGGGATATCAAATCCTGCACTCCTGGGTGGATGTTGGGTGTGCAGACTTGTATAGGCAAGATGGGGTTCATTTATCCTCGGTGGGAATGGATTTGTTGCTCAATGACTGGCAGGAGGCCTTGGAATATGTGGTCAGACGGGTGTTTTAGCTGGTTGCAGTTGGTTGTGGGGGGCGGCACGCGACATGGATGTCGCTGTGCCGGTGGCAGAATCCTGGAGATTTCCGGGGTCCGGAGCCTTAGGTAATGATTAGGGCAGGGTGGGGTGCTCTCGACCCGGACAACCCTGGTTGGCCTTTGCTAATCATATGGCGAGGCTAGAGAAGGGTGGGTACTTAATTAGCCATTGGCCTGTCCGCGGCGGAGGCGGAGTTGATGTCACCTTGCTAATAATATGGCTAGTGAGGCATTGCTCCGCCAGATAGATTGTTATGAGGTTATGTTGGAATATGAGTTTTAGTAATGTTGGAATGTTAATAAAGCTGTGACTGGTTTATACCCAATATGAGTGTGGTTTGGTTTGTGAATGGGAGGAAATAAAAGGGGGAGGAGGGGGGTTTTGGGGGAGGTATGTGGGGGGAAAGGGGAGCCATCGAGTCTAGCGTACCTCCATTAAAAGCCAGACTATGGTTACACGATGCAAGGTTCCACATTAGGAACCACCACCCAGGAAATAGATTTAGGCATCATTGTGGATATCACGTTGAAACCCCCTGCCCAGTGTGCAGCTGCCAAGAAGGCAAATAAAATGCTAGGAATCATAAGGAAAGGACTGGAGAATAAAACAAAGGATATTATAATGCCTCTGTATCATTCGATGGTGTGACTGCACCTTGAATATTATGTGCAATTCTGGTTGTTGTATCTTAAAAATGATATAGTGGAATTAGAAAAGGTATGGAGAAGAGCCACCAAAATGGTAAAGGGGATGGAAGGATACCCCTATGAAGAGAGGCTTAAAAGATTAAGGCTCTTCAACTTGAAAAAGAGATGACTGAGGGGAAATATGATAGAGGTCTATAAATTAATGAATGGAGTGGAATGGGTAAACCCAGATCAATTCTTTATGGAATCAAAATATAGAAAGACTAGGGGACATGCAATTAAGCTACAGTGTAACCCGTTTAAGACTAATAACATATTTTTTTCACTCAACGTGTAATCAAACTCTGGAATTCATTATCAAAGGATGTAGTAAAGGCTGTTAGTGTATCTGGGTTTAAAAAAGGTTTTGACAAGTTCCTGGAAGAAAGGTCCATAAACCATTATTAAAGAGGAACCAGGAAATCCACTGTTTGCCCCAATACAAGCATTATGGAACCTGTGTGTCTTTTTGAGAAACTGCTAGGTATTTGTGACCTGGATTGGCCACCTTTGGAAACAGGATACTGGGCTTGATGGACCTTGGCCTGACCCAGTATGGCATTTCTTATGTTCTTACAATATGTTAACCTCAACTGGTACAGCCTCTCACTTCTGCTCTCTTTTGCAATGGGGCGCAGAAAGCAGAAGCGAGCCAGCCTACCCTTGGGCTTGGCTGCTTCCACCTCGACTGCCCAGGATTCATGTGGCTTCTTTGATCCGGGGACCGGAGCGGTGTCTTCGGCAGGGCTGTGCAGTGAACTGCCTTCAGCTCTGAGCGCAATGGTGATCTGATTTTCCTGTGACAGTGCACCCACTCCTTGCGAAAGTATACTGCCTGCTGGAGATGTGCTTCCCGCCGATCAGCTGATGATCACACTGGTATGGGGAGGTGAAGAGGGCACTCCGGCAGTGCCTGCAATTCCACCTTGCCCTGTACAGCATTGCCCTAGTGATGCAAAGTCTTCTTCTCTTATTTCGGAGTCATAGTTCGCTTGGAGGATTGCAGCTTTCTGGAGGTGTGGGGTTGGTAAAGCCTGCTACAATTACTTTGGAAGCGCTGTGAGATGCTTAAAATTCTTCCCTTACTGCAGTTGTGAGAAGTGTGAGTACTGAACTTGTACAAATTAAGAATCATTTTCAAGACGTATCAAGAGCTCAGTTAGATCATGCTGGGAAGATTTCTCAGATGGAAGAAGATCTGGCACAGTTCTTTGAGTTGCAAGCTCCCCAAGTTTGTAAAAACAATTTGAGGTTATTGTATTTTCCTTGATTTCCAGTTCAGCCTCCGGTGGAAATGTTGCAGAGGTATCTCAACGAGATTTTAAAAATCCCCCAGGAATGCCCCCCTCCCGCCTGACCCTGGAACAATACTTATCTGTGGGTGCTAGTGACTGGGGATGTGCCTCTGAGGCTATTTCTTTGAAAGAAGGGGACATTAAGGGGTTCCTCGAGGGCTGCAAATACAGTGACTAGCACCAATGCTGCTACCGCCCATTGCTCCTGCTGGCACAGACTTGCTTTCAGTCAACGTCTGCCCTGTACCTTGACCATATCTACTTCTTAATGTCATTCACCTGATTGACTTGATTAAGAAAGATATCACCAGGGTCAGAGGTTTCTATAGTGTCACAGTGTACAAGCAAATGCATCACAATAGTTGATGGTTTATTAAGTTTTGTTATACCGCCTTTCGATGCAGCAGAGCGGTGTACATCAAAAATTAAAAGGAGAAAGGAACTCCGATAAAATAGGAAACACAGTAATCACAATTCACACACACATTCACTATTGTCAGATAAAGTAATGTTGACAGTGACGTAAGAAATGTCAAATGGGCCAGATCAAAGACCCATCAGGTCCAGTATTCTGTTTCCAGCAGGTTCCCAAAAGATAGATTCCTTGCTGCCCATCGCAGTGGTAAGCAATGGATGTCTCCATTCCACTTTAATAATGGTTTATTGACTTTTCCTCCAGAAACTTGTCCAAACCTCTTTTAAACCCAGCTACAGTAACAGTTTTTACTGCATCCTCTGGTCACAAATTACTGAGTCAGATTATGCATTGAATGAAATAATATTTCCTTTGATTAGTCTTATATGTGCTATGTTGCAGCTTCATTGCATGTCCCCTAGGCTTTATGCTTCTTGAAGGAATAAACAACTGATCTATGTTTGCTTGTTCCACTCCATTTACTATTTTATAGATCTCTATCAGTCTTCTCTTTTTCAAGTTGAAGATCCCTAATCTTTTAAGTCTTTTCTCTTAAGGGTATCCTTCCATCCCCTTTATCGTTTTGCTCACTCTTCTCTGTAGATTTTCTAATTCCACTATATCTCTTTTTAGGTGTGACAACCAGAACTGCACTCAATATTCAAGATGCAATCACACCATGGAGCAATACAGAGGTATTATAATATCCTTGGGTTTATTTTCCATTCCTTTCCTCATAATTCCAGCACTCTATTTGCTTTGTTGCCCACCACGAATTTGATCACCTCACTCATTGTTCCCATTTCTGGGTCATTTATGGATATGTTAATAAGCAGCAGGCCCAGCATTGCCTGTGCTATTATCTGTCAGAGTGTCACAGCCCTCAGAGATGTTTCTACTACTACTCATCGTTTGAATGGCACTACGAGGCATACGCGGCACTATAAACATACACAAAAAGAGAGTCCCTGCCTTATAGAGCTCACAATCTATCCATGACAGAACAAACCGGGGACTAAAGAAATGTTTTAAAGGGGAACGATTAACACACACATGGGCATTAAAAAGGAGAATAAGGGGGTCAGAATCCAGAAGCAGCTTTGAAGAGGAGGGGTTTTAACCTGGATCTGAAAAGGATCAGAGGTGGAACCAGATCTACTGGCTCAGGTAGTTTATTCCAGGCATATGGAGCGCATGCTCACTATTGTCAGAAAGTCAGATATCTTTAGAAAACACTGAGCCCTGGCGTGTTATTTCACAAAAATGCACGGAATCGCACAGAAGCAAAGCAAACCCTCATGTTAGTGGGGCAGCCACTGAACCACATACAGTCACTATAAGACAGTGAGCTTTCCTTAGGAAACACAGCAAAGACTGATTGCTTCTCTACCCAACGCTGCTCTGTCACCCTAACAGAGAAGCGACACAGGCACGCACGCACGCACACACACACAAACACACACACAGCTAATGTGCTCCAGCACACACAAGTATCTCATGGTCCTCATGGTATATTGTCATTATTTTTATTACAATTTTAAAAAAAAACATTGAAATTAGAGATACCAAATGCTAACAAAAAATGTCTCGTTAAACTGTTAGTCCTGCCATAGCCAACATTCTAATTATTTATAGCGATCCACCCAATACTAATTAGAATGTTAAATCAGTTTGCCTTTTTCTGATATTTTGAAGAGCCCTTTTGAGATGATGATAAGGTCATGAATACTCAGAACAGCATAATTACAATAGTGCAGCAATATTTCCAGAGCAGGATCATTTATCTCTTATTTAAACGCATCTACCTTTAAAATTTGTCCTATGATGAAGAAAACAAGGTTGATCCCAGCATCCAAATCACTGGGAAGGAGGGGCTAGAGGGAGAAGGGATGGAAAGAAGAGTCGAAGTGTTGCAGGAAGGAGCTGAGTGTGGAACTAAGGAGAAACGGAGTCTGTGCTCAAACTATCTTAATTGGCAGGCTCTGCTGTCAGGACGTGCTGGATGCAGGATAGCAACAGAGTCATAGGCACGAACCCCCCGCCCACCTTGAAAAAGGGGACTGAATGTAAGAATGAGGCACGGGGACAGGGGAGGAGCAGACGTGGTGCAGGAAGGAGGTGAGAAGGCTGGTGGAGGAATATCATGGCTGAACCGTAATAGAGGGGAGAGACTTCCCCCATTGCAGCTATATCCCAGAATGGAATGGTGTGGGGAGAGAGAAGGGGAACAGTGGGCTTTAGCCTCCCATGACACGGGGGTCACTACCATGTGTGGCATAGATTACAAAAAGTCTCCTACAATACTTAAACGTTTGCTTCAGTCTGGTGTTGCTGCAGGCTGGGGGGTGGGGGTGGGGGGGTGGAATGCTGAGATGATGATTCAGAGAGAGGGGACGAGGACATTACCGTCTACTACAGTCTGATGCTAGTTCTGTGAGATACAAATTATTGTTGGAAGATTGTCAGGTTATCAAGCTGTTGATGCAATAATGTGAAGGCCATGTTTTTTGCCAATATCTCATGGCAACTGTGCTTCTCTTCTGGACCCCTACACATATGTTTACATATGCATAAACCAACATATGCATACGGACAGATGGATGGACACTCAACAATAGCGCTCTGCCCTCCTGCCCTTCTCATAGGCCCTAACAAAGATGGCCATGATCTTGCAGTGCTGCCCCCTAGCAGGAGGCTAGATAACAGCACTTTGTGATGATGGCCATTTTGTTTTGGCCGCAAGATGAGGCAGGAGCAAAAAAGATCATTCCTGCCTTGTTTTTCCTACAGACCACCAGGAAATGAAGGTATATGTTGAGGGGCCCCCCTTTACCAGCTGTTTTAATTTACCAGGATGTGGAAGGCCATGCCCCCCCCCCCCCCCCATCTTTCAAAAGTGCATCCAGGCGGAGGGAGGGGCCTTAGCCCAGCTGGCTAACCGTGACACTTTTAATCTTGATGGATGCACCGATCCCCCCTGGTCAGCTCCCGATAGGGATTGGGACCTGTCCAAGGGAAATCAGTACTGAACATAAGAACATAAGATATGCCATACTGGGTCAGACCAAGGTCCATCAAGCCCAGTATCCTGTTTCCAACAGTGGCTAATCTAGGTCATAAGTACCTAGCAGTTTCTCGAAAAGACACAGGTTCCACAATGCTTGTATTGGGTCAAGCATTGATATCCTGGGTCCCTTCTTAATAATGGTTTATGGACCTTTCCTCCAGGAACTTGTCCAAACCTTTTTTAAATCCAGCTACACTAACAGCCTTTACTACATCCTCTGGTAACAAATTCCAGAGTTTGATTACACGTTGAGTGAAAAAATATTTTCTTTTATTAGTCTTAAATAGTTTACCCTGTAGCTTCATTGCATGTCCCCTAGTCTTTCTATATTCTGATAACATAAACAATCGATCTACGTTTACCCGTTCCACTTATTACTTTATAGACTTCTATCATATCTCCCCTCAGCCGTCTCTTTTCCAGGTTAAAGAACCCTAACTTTTTTAGCCTTTCTTCATAGGAGTATCCTTCCATCCCCTTTACCATTTTGGTGGCTCTTCTCTGAACCTTTTCTAATAACGCTATATCCTTTTCAAGATACGGCGACCAAAATTGCACACAATATTCAAGGTGTGGTCTCACCATGGAATGATATAGAGGCATTATAATATCTTTTGTTTTATTTTCCATTCATTTCCTTATGATACCTAGCATTCTATTTGCTCTCTTGGCTGCCGCTGCACACTGGGCCGAGGGTTTAAACATGTTATCCACAATGACGCCTAAGTCTTTTTCCTGGGTGGTGGTTCCTAATGTGGAACCTTACATCATGTAACCATAGTTTGGGTTGTTCTTCCCTAGGCACATAACTTTGCACTTGACCACATTAAATTTCATCTGCCATTTGGATGCCCAGTCTTCCAATTTATCAAGATCCTCTTGCAATTTTACACAATCCTCTTGGGTTTTTACAGCTTTAAATAGTTTTGTGTCATCTGCAAATTTGATAATCTCACTCGTTATTCCCTTTTCCAGGTCATTTATGAATATGTCAAAAAGCAGCAGACCCAGCACAGATCCATGGGGTACACCACTATTCACCTTTCTCCATTGGGAAAAATGGCCATTTAGCCCTACCCTCTGCTTTCTATCTTTTAACCAGTTCCTGATCAACAATAGTACACTGCCTCCTATCCCATGACTCTTTACTTTTGCCAAAAGTCTCTGATGAGGGAACTTGTCAAAAGCTTTCTCAAAGTCCAGATACACTATATCAACCGATTCACCTTTGTCCACCTGTTTATTCACACCTTCAAAAAAACATAACAGATTAGTAAAACAAGATCTTCCTTGTGTAAAGCCATGTTGGCTGTATCCCATTAGGCCATGACTATCTACATGCTGAGTAATTTTGTTCTTTATGATGGTTTCCACCATTTTTCCCGGTACTGACGTGAGGCTCACTGGTCTGTAGTTTCCCGGATCACCCCTGGAACCCTTTTTAAAAATTGGCGTTACATTGGCGATCCTCCAATCTTCAGGTATTACAGATGATTTTAATGAAAGTTCACAGATTACTAATAGCAGGTCTGCAATCTCATATTTCAGTTCTTTCAACACCCTTGGATGTATACCATCTGGCCCAGGTGATTTGCTATTCTTCAGTTTATCTAATAGTTGTAATACATCTTCCTGATGTATCGATATTTCCTTCAATTCTTCCGCACCGTTAAATACCACTTCAGTCATGGATAACATCCCTACATCTTCCTCAGTAAAGACCGAAGCAAAGAATTCATTCAGTCTCTCCGCTATCGTCTTGTTGTCTCTTAGTGCCCCTTTAACCCCTATATCATCTAATGGACCAACTGACTCTCTCACAGTTTTTTTGCTACGAATGTACTTGAAAAAGACTTTATTTCACATTTTTGCTTCCGCAGCAAGCTTCTTCTCAAATTCTCCCTTTGCCTGCCTTATAAATGCCTTGCATTTGACTTGCCAGTGCTTGTGCTGTTTCCAGGTTTTGTCCTTTGGCTCTTTTTTCCATTTCCTGAAAGATGCTTTTTTGGCAACAACAACAATCTCTCTGACCTCACCATTAAACCATTTTTTAAATAATGTCATTGCCACTGAGAGCTCTGTGCACCCGATCACTACCATCCCTCCCCATGGATTTACTGCAGGGACCCGCAGGCACTGCGAGACTTTTCCCGTGGTATCTGCTAAGGTAGATAAGATGCGATCTCCATGGGAAAGCCAAACATCAGTGGTATCTGCAGAACCTTCCTCAGGAATGCCCCTTGCAGATACCATGGATGTTTTCTGCTTACCACGCGGTTTTGCATTAGCAGCCAAAACCTCGTGGTTTATAGACATACCCCATAAAGGGCTCTATTTTAGAAGCTTTATTTGCAATTTCCACCTGGATAATATGGCACTTTCATGGAAATGGCAATTTTAGAAAGGGTTAAATTTACATATGGATATCCATAGTACGTAGAAATGGCAAAGAGACATATTAGGACCATAGTAAGGGCATGGCATGAGCAGGTAAAAAATCTACACACGTATTCCCCATTTCATACAGGGAATATATGTGTTTGGACAAAATTGTAACTGCTTCCCCACACATATAGATTTTGAAGAAGTACTTGTTTTGACCAGCTCTTTACATGAGGGATTAAGAGAGTTATCTTCCTTGATCCCCCATAGCTTATTTTCCTCTCCAAATTGAAATGAATTAACAATAGCAGCCTTGGTAGTTCACTGTTGGCATTTACACATACAAATTTGCATAATACCAACATACATGTGTAAGTGCTGGCACTTATACGTCCCCGTTGCCGAGTTGTCTTTGCTAGTTTTTCCCACATGTAGATTTATAAAATGGCTTCTCCAGCTCTACACTGCACTCCCATACATCCTTAAATGTATTTAGAAAAGGCTCTTCTGAAGATCCAAGATGGCGGCCTCATTATGCCTGCTCCTGCTGTTCCCTCGTGAATGTGTGCTGTTCTCTTGTTCCTGTTGCTACCTGGATTTGTTTCTTTTTATTTTGTTGGGGAAGAGAAAGGGAAGGTAAAATACCCCAAGGACATACCTTCCTCTTACCATCTGCCCATCAAGAAGTTTGTGTTAGTCGGAGCTGAAAAGAAATCTGCCAAGGGCTGTGCTAGAGCTGACCCTAAGGTGATCTTATCAGCCTCAGATGCTAGTCTGAGCCCCGAGCAGTGCATCCCTCCATGTGTGAGCCTCTCCCATTGTGATCACAGTGGGGTCTCTTTAAAGTGGCTCTACTGGGTGGCTAATGTTTGCTGATATGGGCCATGTTGCCTCCTTTTCCGAGGTTTGTGTTACTTTGCGATTTTTATAATTCAATCTTTAGCCTCCTTGCTGGATCTTTTCCCCCTCAACTAGTGGGCTATCCATGTTTAGCACATATTTATTTTTGCCTATGTATAATTTAATATTGCTTTTTGTTGTTATTTGGTGTATTAATTCCTTTCAAGTGCTCTACCTTTTCCTTCAAGTATTTAAAAAAAAGGCTCTTCATTTGGCATATTACCACCAGGTAATAGATGCTAAGTGTATATACCCTGTACATAGTTACCCCCGTTAATCCCAAGTTATCATCCCTTGTTCATTGTAAGTCCAGTGTAGGCACGCCTGCACTGTTCAAATGTTGTTGGCTGTAAATCGCACTGATTCCAAAGAGTGCGGTATAAAAAAACACATTAAATAAATAAATAAATAAAATAAATATCCTTTTCTAAAATTCTGGTGGAAAAGTGTACATCCCAAACTCAACATCTCAATTCCAAACTCCAAGTATGGTTTAAAATGAGCTTTTATGTATCATGAGCGGTTATTGTTAATTTCGACTTATGACAACCCTATAGACAATTGTCCTAAACTATGTTCAGTCTTCAGTCAATCGAATGATAAATCTTTGTAGCTTCTGACTTTCATTTTATGCACAGCTAAATCAGCAGTCAGATGTCCTGAGGGCTTTGTTCCAACAACTGGATAATTACTGGCTTCACTCTGAAGAGACTTTAGCTCTTTCCCAGTAACCCATTAAGTGCCTTCCAACCTGGGGGTCTCGTCTTTCAGCACTAAATCACAATTTGTTTTGCTGCAACTATCTAATGGATTTTCATGGCAAGATATGGAAGTAGATTTCCAGATCTTTCTGCAGAGTAGGTAATGTCAGTGTTGTTGCCATTTTGTCATAGAAATGTGATTCACTGCCGACAACATCATCCCATACTACTGCTGTCCAGATGGGTGGTTTGTTTTAGTCTGGCACCTCAGCTGAGACCTGTCCATCTTGGAAGACCTTGCCTGTAGTAAGTTATGAACCAGAAGCGAGGTGGAAAAAAAAATGATAGCTATATTAATTCTACCCACCTCGCTTCGGTTGCTGTGAGTGTGTGTGCTCTTTCTTGGACCAGTAGTAAGTTACTGACAGCATAGCTATTAGCAACACTGATGAATATAAGCCCTCATGGCATGACAAGCACCTTGCTGTTAAAGCCCTAATTATGAGATGATTCTGGCATGCACAGATTTTTCTCCAAGAAGCACATGCCAGATTGTCACATTGATGGCAGATTAGTTCACTATTGTTTGCCAAGTTTCATATGCATCGAACATTTGTTCCTACAGAGTTGAATGAAAAGGCTGGATTTGAGGCGAGGATTCTGATTTTCCAAAGACCTCGAGCCTGAAGCTTCCCCTTTGCTTGGTAAATGTAAGTAGCACACGTCTTTTGTTGTCAGTGGTGTTTATTTTTCATGATACAGCGCTCTTCCACCTGTTCTAGTGGACTTGTGAGTAATTTGGTGGTCTCCCGTCTCCCATCCCTATAGGTTTGTAGGTCAGAATGAAGGGCCTTTGGCAGAAGTTGTATTTGCACACAGCTCCTCGGGTGAATACAGGTTGATACGGACTGTTTCACTATGGGAGTGCCTTGTTCTTGAGTTCATACAATCCTTCCAGGGAACAATAGGGTGATAATAAAGTGTTATCTGTGATTTCATGCCAGTTTTACACCTGGAAAGCAGACTATGTAATATTTGCTTCTCTATATATCTATAAAAGTATGCATAGGGAATAATTCCACAGGTGCTGTTTTACATGCTAGAATAGGTCTTTCCAGAGCCTAGATGCTCAGTATTTGAACTTTGCACATATTTTACAAAATGCAAAGTATAGGCGCATAACCCGTCAGACATACCTGGCGCAGGTATACATATGTGTGCCTGCCACTGCGGGTAACATGTAAAAGCAGCAATTGTAGAAGGGAATGTAGATATGAACTCTCCTTGTAAAAGTTTCACTTTTTGCACATACACTGATACATTCCAATTATGCATCTGGCTTTCAAATCACCTTTTACTTCTATATTTAAGCCTGAGAGAAGAGAATTCAATGGCTGGCCCACAAGCACCTGTTACACCAGGAAAGGCAGGGCTGGTGGTTACTCTGTAAGCTGGGGAACCGCGGCAGGAGGGCGCCTTTCTTCCAGGGTGCCAACATCACGGACAGCAGTTTGTTGCCGGCCCCCTGGACAGGCTGCTCCTGCAGACCGAAGAAGTGAAGCCAGAAATGATGTTGTAGGCATGGGAGCAGTGTGTCCCACAGACCGAAGGGATCACATCTAGCAGTTGTTTTTGGCCCACGGGACAGACTTCTCCCGCGAGCCACAGAAATGAAGGAGCCCACAATTGCTGCTAACATTTGTTGTGCTTGCAGGAGGAGCCTGTCCCATGGGCCAAAAGGATTGAGTCCTGAGCTTTTATGCACACAGGACAGGTTGCTGCCGTGGAAGTGAACATGGCAGCAATCGGTCCCATGGGCCAAAGAGAAGAAGCATGCTGCAGGAAAAGAAGCTGGGGCCAGATGCGCAGAGAAAGTAGGATACAATTTAAAGAGGGGGTGCTGATGTATGGGTTACAGGGAGGCACTAGAGCCCTGAGGAAAGGGTTACTTGGATAAGATGATTTGCCCATTGTCTCTCAGACTCAAAAGCAAATGAAACCAAGAATGTTCCATTTAGAGATCTCTTCACTGTGACTTGTAAAATTACTTCTGTCTCTAAATTTTACTTTTTAGCTTTAAATTGAATTCTTAGTGCTTATCTCCTCTAACTAGTGGGGCACCTTAACTCAAGTGACCATCAGGCATCCATTATGGTGATTTCAACAATATATGTTGCTTCTTAAATTCTTGTCCATCAAGCTCACACTTTCTGAAATTGACTTTTTTGCAGGCAGACCCATCCATTCAGAGGTTTTGCTAAATGTAAAAACATACTGCCTCTGGGCTTTACTGTGCAGAAGACCAAAGGTACAGAAGAACTTCAGGAAGGAAACACTGTCTTCCTTGGCTTTACTCTTTTCTAGGTCAGGACCAGCTTAACCGGGATGTCGATGGCTCCAGGGGTTCTCTCTCTACTACTCACACCCACTTCCACAAACTACTAGTCTAGTCCAGTGTGTGTTCTGAACCATAAAAACTGAAGTGGCAGTGTGAAAAGAAAATACAGTCATTCAGAAGAGTATAAAAATAGTACAAGCACAGTCATGTTACTTTCTCTGGATGGGGAACACCCTCTTCCCCAGACCCCATGTATCCCTTATGGATCTGGGAGTCTAGTCCAGGACTACTACTACTACTATTCAGCACTCATAGAGCGACACCATGCAGCGCTGCACAGCTGACCTACAAGAGGTAGCCAGCATGCAAGAGACAGTCCCTGCCCGTCAGAGTCAAGCTCATCGGCGCTTACAATCTAGTTAGAACAAAACATAAGTTAGAACAATATAGCAGTTAGAACAGTATAGAGCATTGGTCAGTTCTGCGCAAGGTACGGTTTGATCAGTAGGTTGGTCATGAATGATGACGGGGGTTAGGGTAAGATGAATAAGGAGTCAGGATCTGAATGCAACAGTGAAGAGGTGGGTCTTCAATTTGGATTTGAAGAGGGCCAAGGAGGATGCCAGGCGCACAGATGCAGGTAGGCTGTTCCAGGCGTAAGGTACAGCAAGGTGAAAGAAACACAGTCAGGAGTTCACAGTGTGTGTGAAAGGCATTGGTAGAAGTAATTTGTTAGTGGAGCGCAGATTTTGAGAGGGGATGTAAGGAGAGATAAGAGATAAGAGGTAGCTAGGAGCCATAGACTGGATGCACATAGGTTAGCAAGAGAAGCTTGAATTGGATGCAGGATTGGACAGGGAGCCAGTGAAGTGACCTGAGAAGAGGAGTAACGTGGGCATGGCGAGGTTGGCAGAAGATTAGTCGAGCGGCTTGATATTGTATAGATTGGAGGGGAAGGAGGTGGCTAGCGGGAAGACCAGCGAGAAGTAAGTTGCAGTAATCAAGGCAAAAGGAGATTAAGGAGTGGATAAGCGTTTTGGTGGTGTGTTCAGAGAGGGAGGGGCGGATTTTGCTGATGTTGTAGAGAAAGAAGCAGCAGGTCTTAGTTGCAAGCTGGATATGAGCAGAAAACGAGAGAGAGGTGTCAAAGATAACCCCCAGATTGCGGGCCGAGGGAACAGGAAGGACAGTAGATCCATCCACATGGATTGAGAGAGGGGGTAGTGGGGGTGAGGAGTTAGGTGGAAAGACAAGGAGTTCAGTCTTGGCCATGTTCAGTTTTAATTGGCGATGAGACATCCAGGCAGTGATGTCCGAAAGACAGGCAGAGATCTTGGACTGAGTTGTCAGGGAAATACCAGGTGTAGAGAGGTAGATTTGGGAGTCATTGGCATAGAGATGGTATTGAAAGCCATGGGAGGAGATGAGCGCGCCAAGGCCTTGGGTATAGAGAGAGAAGAGGAAGAGGCCCAAGACAGATCCCTGGGGTACTCCTACATGGAGTGGGGTAGGGGAGGAGGAGGAGCCACCAGAGCATACACTGAATGAGCGATGGGAGAGGCAGGAGGAGAACCAGAATAGTACGGAATCCTTGAAGCCAAGTGAGGAGAGGGTGATGAGGCGAAGGTCATGGTCCATGGTGTCAAAGGCAGCAGAAAGGTCAAGATGGATGAGGATAGAGTAGAGGCCCTTGGAATTAGCCAGGAACAGGTCATTTGTGACTTTAGTGAGTGCCGTTTCAGTGGAATGTAGGGGATGGAAGCCGGATTGAAGCGGGTCCAGGAGGGCCTGGGAGGTGAGGAAGTCAAGGCAGCGATGGTGGACTGCTCGTTCTAATAGTTTGGATATGAAGGGAAGGAGGGATGGGTCGATAGTTGGAAGGACAAGTGGGATCAAGTGAAGGTTTCTTGAGGAGGGGTGTGACAACAGCGTGTTTGAAATCAGTGGGGACAGTTGCAGTGGAGAGTGAAAGGTTGAGGTTATGAGTGATGGAGTGGACAATGGTGTGTGAGATGGAACATAGGAGATGGGTGGGGATAGGGTCTAAAGAACAGGTGGTGGGTTTGGAGGAGGAAAGAAGGAGTGTGGTTTCTTTGTCTGAGAATGAAGGGAAGGAGAGGGTGGCGAGGGGAGTATGGATGGGGAGGAGAAATGAGGAGGAGGGGAGGTAGATGAGGGGGTAGGGAATTGGAGGGTAATTTTGAGGATTTTGTCATGGAAGTAGTCGGCTAGGGTTTGGGCAGAAAGGGAGGGCGGGATTGGGGGAAGGGGGACCTTGAGGAGAGAATTGAGAGTGTTAAAGAGACGGCGAGGATCAGAGGCAAGGGAATTAGTCAGATGAATGAAGTAGTCTTGTTTGGCAAGTGCTAAGGCTGACTGGAAGGAGCCAAGCATGAATTTGAAGTGTAGAAGGTTTTCTGGGGAGCGGGATTTGGACCAGGCTCATTCAGCAGAACGGGCGCAGATGCGTAAGTAATGGATTGTGGGTGAAAGCCAAGGTTGGGGAGTAGATCGTTTAACAGGACGTGGGGTGGAAGGGGCAAGAGTGTCAAGGGCTGAGGATAGTGTAGCATTGTATGAGGATAATGCCTCATCGACAGACTCGAATGATAAAATGGAGGAAAGAGATGGAGAAATGGTGGAGGAGAGAGTCAGGGAATCAGTACTTTGCAGATTTCTAAATAGGTTGGAGGAGACAGGATGAGGTTGAGATAGCGGGCACTGTAGAGTAAAAGTTAAGAAGTGATGGTCAGATAAGGGAAGGATCGATTTGCGGAAATTTGAGGGAGAGGAATTGGAGAAGAGTATTATGTTAAGGCAGTGACCATGTAGGTGTGTGGGGGCAGTGGAGCAAAGCTGGAGGTCAAACGAGGAGGTAAGAATGAGGAACTTTGAGGCATGGGGGTCGGAGGGGTTGTCGACGTGAATGTTGAAATCACCAAGAATAAGAGTGGGGGAGGAGGGATCCATAAAGGCAGAGAGCCAGGAGTCAAAGTCGGTGAGGAAGGTTGATTTGGAGTAGTCAGGTGGGCGATAAATAACTGCTACTCGGAGGGGAAGTGGTGTGAGGTGGCGAATGGAGTGGACTTCGAAGGAGAGGGGGGAGTGTGATTGGGGAGGCAGGAGGGGTTGGAATTGGCAAGAGGAAGAGAGTAGGAGGCCAGCGCCACCACCGCGACCAGTAGATCGAGGTGTATGGGAGAATTGGAAGCCCCCATAGCAGAGAGAGTCCAGGAGTGATAGTAGGCCCTCCTAGTGTCCTCTTCTCATTCACAATCAGTAACACCCTTTTCCTCCTTAATATTCTGAGTTCTCTCCCTTCCTCAAACTCCCTTCAACATTCAAGTAGTAGTGGGGTCCTGGTATTGGAGAACCACAGCACAGACCTGGTAAAATGCAGGTGCCTAAACAGCTTCTGCCACCTCCTAGAGAAAACAGCTGTTCGTTATGGTACAGTGGCTTGGCCAACCAAAAACAAAGGGGTATGTTTACTAATCTGCGGTAATGTCACTCGTGTTAGGTTCCACAGTAAAGGTACAGATGCCCATATAAAGGCGTGGGCAGTGCATCGTTACAGCAAGCCGTATCAGCTAACACATGTTACAAACTAACACACGTTACAAGGCTCCTCATAAGGCACCTTACAAGGCACATTACAAGGTGCCTTGTAAGGTGCCTTGTAGGGTGCCTTCTAAGATGCCTTATAAGTAAGGTGCCTTATAAGGTGCCTTGTTAGGTGCCTTACAAGGTGTCTTACAAGGTGCCTTATAAAGTGCCTTGTTAGGTACCCTATAAGCTGCCTTATAAGGTGCCTTGTTAGGTGCCCTATAAGGTGCCTTGTTAGGTGCCCTATAAGGTGCCTTATAAGGGGCTTTGTAAGGTGCCTTATACAGTAGGGCTCCTTAGGCTAAGCGCCATATTACGCACCCCTGGATAAGGCACCTTAGAAGGCACCCTGGGTTACGGAACCATAGGTTAAGGTGGCCTAACAAGGTTATGGTGCCCTAGGTTAGTGTGGCCTAAGGACTGTAAGGTGCTTCAGGATGACATGCATGACCTGTGAGGAACAGAGACAGATGTAGCCCTAACAGTAGATAGAGCACTCAGGAAAGGCAATGAACAGGTGAGTGAAGGAGGGAGAGCTGGAAGCCGCTGGACCTGCCATATCTGCGGGCATCCCATGTGGCTGCCAGCACTGATGACAAACATGGTGGGGGCAACTGTACCATAGCACAGGGTGTTGGCAATGTAAAGTACTGGAAAGACAGTTGGTGGCAGACAATGGGAATACGTGACCCCAGTGGAGGCAGAGGTGGCAGGATAGTTACAATGATGGGTGGACAGAGGAGTGGTGGTGCCATGCAGATCAGGCACAGACGAGGCAAGCATGAAGAGGCGCAATGCAGGAAAGGGTAGCAGTGCAGGACATGGGGTGACAGCTTCACAGGCAGACAGGACTCTACACAGCTGACAGATGCAGATAGACGGACCGAGGGAATGTTGGCAATTGTGGTGAGGGTATTATGGGCTGGCAGCACAAATCTGCAAAAATATGACTATTACAGGCATGCAAACTATTTGAGTAGGACAGGCATGAGAGGAGAGAACAATGAGGAATTGAACCCATGAACACTGCCAAGAATGGCATTGTATTAACCAGTAGGCTATACCTCTGTGGTGTATGTCACAGCAATGGCTGGGTACTGAAGGACTGCAGGTCACCACACAAACTGTCTGCTCTGAGTGTCAGGATAAGGTAACCCCACCAGTATCCATGATGCAATGCACAGGCTGAATAGCTGTCTGCACCTCTCTGGTACCTCAGCTTGGAAAAACGAACTGACAGTGCGTGATACTGGCACAGAGTAGCTACAGACCATGCCATTGTGCAGGTTCTGTGTTCTCCCTGAGGGATAGAATGGGTGCCCAGCACTAGGTCCGCAGTACAAGTGGTGCTAGAGATAGGCCCTGCTGTATATCCCCATCACTACCAGTGTGTGACAGGTGTTCCTTGCAGTGCAGCTGAAGGTAATTCGGTGTCCATCTTTATCCTGCAGTCACATGTTGCCCTCTGGGACCAGACACCACCTAGATTAGTGTGTACCCATGTTTGAGTCTGGCTGACATGGGCACCTGCTATCAGGGCAGAGGGTTTTCCAGACTTGCATGAGGTTTGTGTAGCAGTGGCTTTATAGGTCAAAGTGGTATACACCACATACCCGCAAAGGGCTCACATCACCCTTTTTGTAGATAAGAGACCGGTGCCCCAGCCCCCGTGAAGCAACCTCCATCCTGATGGTATGACAGCCCTCCAGGGTTAGTGGGCCAGAGCCATACCTGTGACTGGGGCAGACCAACAGCAATGATGGGGTTAGCTCTGGAAAGCCCCAACTGCCTCACACCACTTTCTGCCAGTCACCAGCAGACAGCACAGTCAGACTGCACCTTATAGGTGTTCCAAACATACATAGTCTAACTGCAGACAGTCCACTAGCCAGTCCATAGTGCATGCTCACAGAGGAACTATGTGCACCAAGCAGGCATCTTAGTGATGGGGGCCCCAGCACAAGAAACACAAAAGTATCACTGGAGTCAGAAAGTGCAGAATGCTATGTGGGAACCTAGACATGCCATGGTCACTGCTCGGTCAGAGTGAGTGCCCTCCCAGCATGCTATGCTGTGGCCACCCTGTCCATGCAGGTGGTGGTCGGGCACTACAGTGCCCCAGCCATTGCCCCACACCCTGTGAAGATACATCCTAGCCAATCCGCCCTATCCGGGCCATACCCACAACACCTTGCTCCTCAGTATGCACATATTCAGACTAATGCTGGTAACAGTGGGACATTATGGGCCCGATGAGGTGTAGGCAGCCACAAAACAATGGATAGCCATACACACACACACACTCCTATTGCAGCATTGTGCAAAGATAGGGGTGGTTGGCAACCCTGCCCGCCACACTGGTCCTGATCACAGTGCCAACATTGCTAAACTGTGCAGGAGGTAGTAGTAGTGCTCTGGTGATAACTGCAGCTCAATGCTGGGGCCAACAGCCTGACTCTCCATGCATCTTTGGATTGTGGAGCCTGTGTGAGTGGGTGTTTGTACCCCTGTTTGCCGCTGCTTTGGGCTTTGCACATGTTGCTGTTGTATCTGCATTGTAGGGTAAAACATAGGAACAAAACAAATCCACGGGTTATCGGAGTAAATATCCAAAAATACAAAAAATTACCCCATTCATTACTTCTACTGAATTGCTCATGGAAATATATCATATCCAACAGATGTTCCTTTGAACACAACTGAGTGACAAACTCTCTCTCCAACAGTCCAATCAAAACAATACTTCTCTTCTAGACAGTTTCTCATATAGATGGTTATGGTCTGTTGTACTCTTCAAGCTGTGGGGGATCCAACTTTAATGTTGTGCCAGATGAAGATATAGCCATGTAGCTTCTTCAATTCTTCAGTAGAAGTAAAAAATAGAGAACATAAGGTCCTTGATGCAAGATACGGGGCATGTTAACCACAGCAGAGGTATACCTCCTGGGTTCTCCCCACTGAAGTCTGAGACCTGTTCCTAAGAAAAGTTTTTTTGTATTTTTGATATTGGTGATTGAATGGGGTAATTTTTTGTATTTTTGGGTAAAACATAGGGACATGCATTGCAGGAACCACAGCTGGAGCTTGAACCTGTGACCTTCTGCTTCTGGGCACACTGGCTGGGTGTATGGCGCCACACTGTTGCCACAGATGCATGGTGGTCCCTGGGGCTACCTGTCTTTTCCTCAACCAGACCTTTTATGTTGCACTACACAGCACGTACTGATACAGGGCATGGCGTAGTTCCACTGCAGGCAGGTGCCACTGCCCCCTCCAGCATGGGCACACCCCCCCTGCCATGCTGACATGACCATATGTTGTCGGTGCTGGTAGTGCGCAGTCCCAGGCCATCCGCTGTGTGGGTAGGTGGTCGCCTAGGGAGCAGGGTTTGGGGCATGGGGCATACACGAGCATCCTCACATCCCCCCCCATCACCGCCTACCAATAGTATGTCCCTTCCGCTTGGGGGAGGGTTGGCTGGGGGGATGTCTGGTCAGTGCCCTGGCAACTGTTAGCTTGGGTGGACCAGGTAGATGTAGGTGGATTGTGTTTGGCCTTTGTCAGCTGCTGTCATGCTGATTTCCGGTTTCTATGTTCCTATGTGCCACATAGGCGGCTGCCTAGTCCACCCTGTGCTACAGCTGCCCCCGCTACATGTCCCGTTTGCACCATCGCCATAGTTGCCTTTCATACTTGGGCACTATGGTGTTGCTGGAAATGGAGCACTACTATCACATTTCTTGGGCTCCCTGTCTATGCTCTGCATTGCTGACCCTTAAATGGTTTCTCCTCCTGCAAATGTGCATCTAGCAGCAGGTTTTCATTCGCGGTAGGGTTCAGCCCTTCAGTTCAGCGCATTAGTGTGCAGGGAGCCTCTCCCCGCCCACTCCCTGCCCATTGACCCCTTCCCCCCACCCTCTCTCCACCCTCTGTGATGTTTACCGCGGCCGGGAACGTTAACAATCATTAGGTAACGTTAACGCACGTTAACGTTACATACCGCGCGTTAACGTTACCTAACGATCGTTAACGTTACCTAACACGCAGTCTGTAACGTTACCGCAGTTTAGTAAACATGTCCCTAAGTGCACAAAAGGTCAACATACTCCACTGATGCTAGTTCTTGTAATGTGAGGGGCATGGGGCTTTCCCGCTTCTGGATGTCTGGGATCCTGGAGCTCCACTTCCACCCCTCAGAGGTAATTTCAAATGACGATAAGAGTTTAGAGATTAGATACGATACAGATATTGGGGATATTGAATTTGGGGGTATTGTTGGTTATGGTTTTTTTATGTGATTGTGTACTGGGTATTTTGAATCAGGATTGGATGTTGGTGATTTGATCTTTATGTATGATTTTATGTATGAATTCTATTTATGTTATTGTAAATTGCCTCAAGATTTTCATAGCAATGATGAATAAATCTCCATGAATAAATGAATATATAAATACGGTTATAGGCACAAAATATAAAGAACTTTGCAGGCCTACATATGTTCAACTCTGCTATACAGACAGCTGGTCATATGTATATTGGAGACACCACCGCCTACGATAGGCATAGCAGGCACATTCATCTATTAATGGGGGTAAATTTATAAGTGACCTTGCACTTTAAGCAGCGAAGCGTGTGCCTGCTTTGGCAGTATTTTAATCACTTACATGTGCATGTGGCCAATGGCATCTTATAAAATACCAGTGAGCGTAAAAGTGCAGAAATTCACATGACTGCGTATACTTTGCCAGTAGGCATAGATATTGGAGGAATTTGGGTGGAGCAAGGAAGACACACACAAGTACACATGTAGATTATAAAATACTATAATTTGTGTGAGTTGGTATAAATGCCCTCTCCTGCAATTTAGGCGTCATTTGCTCTTGCATTTTATAAGAAAAATAGGTACCTATTTGTCTTTATAAAATAGCATCTATGTAGACATCTTAAAATATGCTTTAACTAAGTGCCCCTTTATAAAATTACGCCCATATGTATAGCTAAATAAAGCCGCTTAGCTTTAAGGAAAGTGACCTAATATCACCACTACACACAAAGCTGGTCATTCTTGGATATCTGGTTAGAGGGTTAGGGGGATTTTCAACAGATTTATCTGGAAATTGCTGCTGAAGATCCACAAATAGTGGCCTTGTATGTTTCGTGGCAGGGTGTTGTGCTAGGAATCCAATCTGGTTATCTGATGAACTCTGATGAAACAGCCATGTTAAAAAAAAAAACGTGTGAAGATGCTTAAGTTCAGTAAATGTTTGATAAACCACATCAGAGCAAATGATCCCAGGGGAGCTCATACTATGCCTTAAGTTCCAGAAATGAATTACAAAAGAGGTTTTGTCATGACAGAATTCCCAGCAGTTCTCAGGGGTGGAATGTGTCATGGTGCATTTCCCATCCATTTGTCTCAAATAAAGATTCTTTCAAGGCACATGGAAATCCCATATACTGTATTTATAGCACTTGATGGGGAAGATATGTAACCTGTTTCTTTAAAAGGAAATAATTGCTACAAAATCTCTTATAATCCAGTACTTAAGGCAACTTTGCATTTTAAAAAACTCTCAAATGAAATGACCTATGCAATTATATTTAACATGCATGTTAAAGATTGTTTTACATGCACTAAACTATCATACCATGTGGTAAGACTTATCACAGTGTTAGGACAGCCATCCGATACTTCTAAAGGCTAAAATTAGCACATGCCTACAGGGAGCGTCATGAAAATGGGCTTTGACTGAGCCCAGAATAAATAGTTTAGTAGACAGTCCTTCACCTGCTATATACTTTGGGCCTGTGAAAGGGCACCAAAGCTGTGACACAAAACCTCTGCTTTTAAACTGCTGCTGAGCCCCCTCAAAGACCGAATCAGTGGTGGCACAAAGCTTCTGCTTTTAAACTACTGTTGCCAACAAGTCAAAATGCCATCCTACCCCCAAAGGTGGAATAGGCAGCGGAGGCAGGGGGGGGGGGGGGCTCAGCAGCATGACCAGGGGGGCAGCAAAATAGGGTGGGCTGGGGAGTGGTGACACAGCTGGGGCCCTGCTTACCAGAATCCAATCTCTGTTTCTGTTGTTTCTATATCATCATCACTAATAGTAATTATTTCAGTCTGTCATCAATTTAAACATAATAGAACTAAGAATAAAATGCTGATTCTCTCTACAGCACTCCCTCCCTTCTTTTCACTCTCCTCTGCTATTTTGAAGGTAAATGTGAAAAGCATAGAAACATAGAAACATGATGACAGAAAAAGACCACATGGCCTAACTAGTCTGTCTTTCCATATCAATAACTACAACAGTCCCCTTTTTTCTTTTAGAGATCCTCTGTGTTGGTCCCATGCTTTTTTGAATTCAGTTACTGTCCTCATCTCTACCACCTCCACTGGGAGACTATTCCATGGATCCACCACTCTTTCCGTAAAGAAATATTTCCGCATATCACTCCTGAATCTATCCCCCTTCACCCTCATCCCATGTCCCCTAGTAGCAGAACTTGCTTTCAATTGAAAGAGGCTCTCTCCCTGAATATTTATGCCATGGAGGTATTTAAACATCTCTATCATATCACCTCTATCTCGCCTTTCCTCTAAAGTTTACATATTAAGATCCTTAAGTCTGTCCTCATATGCTTTATAATGAAGACCACTAACCATTTTAGTAGCCACCCTCTGCACCGACTCCATCCTGTTCACATCCTTTTGAAGGTGAGCTCTCCAGAATTGCACACTATACTCCAAATGAGGTCACACCAAAGACTTATGCAAAATACAGAGGCACTATCACCTCCTTTTTTCTGCTAGCCATTCCTCTCCGTATGCACCCAAGCATCCTTCTAGCTTTTGCCGTTGCCTTTTCTAGCTGTTTAGCTACTTTAAGATCATCAGACACAACCACGCCTAGGTCCCGCTCTTCTTTACTGGACAAAAGTACTTCACCCCATATACTATATTGCTCCCTTGGATTGCTGCAGCCCAAATGCATGACCTTACATTTTTTAACATTAAATCCCAGCTGCCAAATTCTAGACCATTCTTCAAGCTTAGCTAGATCCCTCCTCATGTTATCTACACCTTCCTGGGTGTCTACTCTATTGCAGATTTTGGTATCATATGCAAAGAGGCAAACCTTACCCGACAGCCCTTCCGCTATATCACTAAAAAAGATGTTAAAAAGAACTGGACCAAGGACAGATCCCTGGGGCACACCACTAATAACATCCTTCTCCTCAGAGTGAGCTCCATTTACTTGTACTCTTTGTCACCTCCCACCCAACCAATTTCTAACCCAAGCAGTAACTTTAGGGGTCCACCCCTAGGTTGCTCAGTTTGTTTATAAGTTTGCTGTGAGGAACAGTGTCAAAGGCTTTTTTTTTTGTGCCATCAATTCAGTGTTCACTCATAGCAACCCAGCTACTTCTGGGTTTTCTTGGCAATGTATCACCAGCCTTTTCTTCCAAGGCAATGGAAGGTAAAGCAACTTGCTCAGTCACAAGGAGTACCAGTGAGAATTAAAACCTTGATCTTCTGGGTATTAGGCAGTTGCTCTAACCACTAGGCTACTCCTCCACTCCAATGTCAAGGCCTTTACTGAAATCTAAATACACCACACCTAGAGCTCTCCCTCTGTCCAACTCCCTGGTCACCCAGTCAAAGAAATCAATCAGATTTGTCTGACAAGACCTTCCTCTGGTGAATCCATGTTGCCTCGGATCCTGTAATCTGCTGGACTCCAGAAACCTCACTATTTTCTCTTTCAGCAGCGTTTCCAATAATTTACTCACCACCAATGTTATACTAACCGGCCTGTAGTTTTCAACCACATCCTTACTTCCGCTTTTGTGTAAAGGCACCATATGAGCCTCTCTCCAGTCCTTTGGCACCACTCCCGACTCCAACAAGGCATTGAAAAGGTCAGTCAGTGGAGCTGCTAGAACGTCCCCAAGTTCCCTCAGTATTCTAGGGTATATCCCATCCGGTCCCATCGCTTTGTCTACTTTAAGTTGAGCTAGTTTCTCATGAACACAGTCTTCTGAAAATTGTTCAAGATGTCCCTCGCTTCTATTCCTTTTTGTGGGTGTTTTCTGAGGTCCTGCTCCTGGTTCTTCATCTGTGTACACAGAACAGAAATATTTGTTAAGCAATTCCGCTTTATCCTCATCAACTTCTACATATTCCTTCCCTTCACCCTTGAGTCTGACAATACCAATTTTGCCCTTCCTCTTCTCACTAACATATCTGAAAAATGTCTTATCCCCCATTTTATTGCATTGGCTATTTCCTCCTCTTTTTTAATCTTTGCTTTCCTGACTACTTTGCTAGCTTCTCTGTTTTTCCAAATATAGATGCCTGTCTTCCTCTCTCTATGATCTCTTGTATTTCATGAAGGCCTCCCTCTTTTTCTTCACTATTTAAGCTACTTCTTTCAAAAGCCATAGCGGTCTCCTTTTCCTTTTACCTTTATTTAAGGTTGGTTGCCCTTAAAATATCCCCTTTCAGTTTTGACCACTGTTTTTCTACATCCCCCAGCTGTTCCCATCCCGCTAACGACTCCCTGAGGTATTGGCCCATCTTGGCAAAATTAGTCTTCCTAAAGTCTAAGACCCTCACCTTTGAATGGATTCTAACAGCCCTAGTCCTAATATTGAACCACACCATCTGGTGATCACTAGATACAAAATGATCTCCCACTAGAACATCAGAAACACTTTCACCATTGGTAAGCACCAAGTCCAGTACGGCACCTTCATGTGTGGGGTCTGTTACCAATTGCTTGAATAGTTCTCCCTGTAGAGAATCCAGGATCTCTGTACTTCTAGATGATACTGAAGCAGGAATGTGCATCTGGCATATTGAAATCCCTTATCAGTAGCATTTCCCCTTTCCTAGCAATGCTGCGTATGTCTTCAATTAACTCTCTGTCCACCTCTTGCTCTTGTGAGGGAGGTCTGTTTATCTTGCCAATGAAAATAGATTTCTCTTTCCCTCTTTCTAGTTTAACCCACAATGCCTCCTCTCTCCCTTTTAAGCTCTGTAATTCAAAAGCTTTAATAGTATTTTTTACATATAGTGCCACTCCCCCCCCCCCTTCTTCTTATCCTGTCCTTTCTGAATAAAGTATAGCCAGGTATAGTTACATCCCAATCATGGTTTTCTGTGAACCATGTTTCTGTAACTGCCACTAAATCCAAGTCGGCCAAAGCATGACCCAGGGAATTCTTTCCAAACCCTCTGCACATGCATATGTGGGTGTGTTTTTCTGCATGTGTATGTCTGTGTTGTTCTGTGTGCATCTATGAACTGGGATGAGGTGGCTTGAATAAATAGTTGCTAAACATTTTGCTGGTTTGGAAAGAATAATAAAATAAAATAAAGTGTGATAATACATCTAACCATTAGATAAAATACTTCAAATAATGGATTTTACATTTCAACCACAGGGTGTCATTGTATTAAGACAACAGATATCAGAACATAAGAACATAAGATATGCCATACTGGGTCAGACCAAGATCCATCATGTCCAGTATACTGTTTCCAACAGTGGCCAATCTAGGTCATAAGTACCTAGCAGTTTCTCGAAAAGACACAGGTTCCACAATGCTTGTATTGGGTCAAGCAGTGATATCCTGGGTGCCTTTTAATAATGGTTTATGGACCTTTCCTCCAGGAAGTTGTCCAAACCGTTTTTAAACCCAGCTACACTAACATATTTTACTACATCCTCTGGTAACAAATTCCAGAGTTTGATTACATGTTGAGTGAAAAAATATTTTCTCTTCTTAGTCTTAAATAGGTTACCTTGTAGCTTCATTTCATGCCCCAAGTCTTTCTATAGTCTGATGATGTAAACAATTGATCTGCGTTTACCTATTCCACTCCATTCATTAATTTATAAACCTCTATCATATCTCGTCTCAGCCGTCTCTTTTGCATGTTAAAGAGCCCTAACCTATATCCTTTTTAAGATACGGCGACCAGAATTACAAACAATAATCAAGGTGCGGTCGCACCAAGGAACAATACAGAAGCTTCTTCACCTTTAGGACGCAATATAATAGAAAACTACATGGTTCTTTCATTACGTGTCACTGTACACAGAAAACATTAAGAAATGTACACAGTTCAATCACTAGTTTTCATAGTAGGATTTACAAGAAAGGTTTACACTGGAAAGCAGTATGCATTTATGTCTGTAGCATGGGAAATAAGATTCCAAAAGTTGAGGCTTTAATGGAAGAGGCTGACTTGGATTTAATGGCGTTTACGGAGACATGGTTCACAGAGAACCATGACTGGGATGTAATTATTGTTGCTGTCAAATGCCATTGAGTCGGTGTTGACTCATGGCAACCCTCTGGATAGTAGTCCTAAACTGTATTTGGTCTTCAGTCATTGTTGATAAAGAGGCAATCATAGCTGCTGTTTTTGTATTGATCCATCTCATTGCTGGCCTTCTTCTCTTGCGTTAACCTTCTACCGTGCCAAGTATGATGTCTAATGATCTCTTTCTTCACATGATGTGTCCAAAGTATGAAAGTCGAAGTCTTGTCATCTGAGCTTCTAAGGAAAGCTTAGGTTTGATCTCTTTTAGTACTGACTGGTTTGTTCTTTGGGCAGTCCATGGTATACACAGTATTCAACATCAGCACCATAATTCAAAGGCATCAATTTTCTTCCTGTCTATCTTTTTCACTATCCAACTTTTGCAACCATATGATGTTATTGAAAATACCATAGCTTGAACAAGTCAAATCTTTGTATGGAGGGAGAAATCTCTTCTCTTGAGAATCTTGACAAGAGCCTTCATAGCCATTCTGCCAAGAGCAATGCATCATCAGATTTCTTGACGTCGTTTTCTTTATTGATAGTTGATCCAAGTAAGTTAAAGTTGTCAACAATTTCAATTTCTTCTCCATCAATGATGAACTTATTGATTTTGCCATTTGTCAGGATCTTTGAATTCTTTATATGAAGGTGCATTTTAAGACTATGGGATATATTTACTAAACCATCTTAATGTTACCGACGCTAGTTGCAGCATTACTGTGAGGAATGGGCGTTCTGGTCTTAAGGTAGCAATCGTGGGTTATCGTGCGATAAAGTGCGCCTTGCCCGTTATCGCGCGATAGACGGAGCCGTGCATGTTACCGCGCGTTAACCTTAACTTCGCGTGCTGACTTGCAATCACAGCAACAGAGGTGTAGCACACTGGTAAATACAATGACTGCTGAGATAGGGGTCATGTGTTTAATCCCCCAGTGGGCTTAATGAATAAGGTTGGTTAAGGCAATTCCTTTTTCTGCTTGAAACAGTCCAACAATCTGTGCTGCCAGCTAAAAATACCCACACCCCAGTGCCATAAACTAATGCACCTTTTAGGGCGCCCCAGAAGGCACATCCTAAACCACCACGTCAGCCAAGGTGGGTTATAATGTGCCCCAGAGGCCATGTCGAAAGATTGTCAATTCCCAAGGCACCATAGTAGGCACCCCATAAGCTGGCTGATTCTAAGGTTTGGCTTAAGATGCCCCAAGGATGTATAGGTGACTCAAAAAATGTTGGCCAAGGGCAGTAAGGTCCCCCAAGTTGAAAAGCAAGAAAGGTATGGGCCAAACACAGATGTAACCCTAACACTGCACAGAGCAACAAGGAAAGACAATGCACAAGTAATGGAAGGAAGTAGATCTGAGCTGATGGACCAGACAAATCTGCGTCCAGCCCATGTGGCAGCTGGAAAAATGGACAAACATATCGGGGGCAGCTGTAGCGATGCACAGGGTGATGGTAATGTACCATGCAACAATAGCAGTGTGTGGCAGAGGATGGGAAGACGTGTCCAGCAGAGGAAGTAGAGGTGGCAGGATAGGTGTAATGACAGGAGGACAGAGGAGTAACAGTGCCATGCAGAGCACACACAGGAGAGGCAATCAGGAAGAGCTGCAATGCAGAAACGTGTATCAGTGCAGGACATGGGGTAGCAGCATGCACATCAGGGTAGGACGGCACACAGCTGGCAGACACTCATAGATGGACAGAAGGATGGTTGGCAACTGTGATAAGGGTACAATGTGCTAACAGCACAGATCTGCACAGATATGACTGTCACAGGAATGAAAAGTAGCTGTGCAGGACAGGCATACAAATGAAAGAAAACAGAGAGGAATCAAACCTATGACCATTAGCACAAATGTTGATGCACAAACCGGTAGGCCACACCACCAACGGGAGGTCATTAGCAAAGGCCGCATACAAGAATACTGCAGGGCATCACACAAGAAGCCTGCTGTCTGCCAGGATAGGCAAACCTCCAACAGTAACCATGATGGAATGCACATGCAGATCTGGTGTGTATAGATCAGATCACAGTCTGTAATTGGGACCAGAGCCACATATAACTACATGCACTGAGCACTTTTCAAATCATTTAGAATCCCTTCAGCAAAGGCTCCAACGATCCTGTGAGCAGTGAGTGAGAATCAGCTGTGCCTACTTAGTTGGGAACTGTGTGTGAGAGAAAACTGCAGCCAATCTGAGCACTTTTCAAATCATTTAGAATCCCTTCAGCAAAGGCTCCAACGATCCTGTGAGCAGTGAGTGAGAATCAGCTGTGCCTACTTAGTTGGGAACTGTGTGTGAGAGAAAACTGCAGCCAATCTGAGCACTTTTCAAATCATTTAAAATCCCTTCAGCAATGGCGCGCCCGTGCCTTGCGGGCCCGCGCCTGAGGGCCTCGCAAGAGGGCCCTTTGGCGTGGCCCTTAGGCGGTGGACTGTGCGGGACCCACTATCTACTGCTATATGCTCATTCTGTTCAGCGATATGCTGTTTGTAGTTAATGTAAGGTAATGTAATGTAAGTTATGTACTGTGTTCCCTGTTTGTACTCCTAGTGTTTTGTTGTGATGTAATGATAATGCAATGTATGTTTCCCTCACCTTTGTTTAACTTTGTGCTGTATTAACCGCTTTGATTGAAGGAAAAGGCGGGATACAAAACATGTTAAATAAATAAATAAATAAATAAATGCACACACACAATGAAATGTTATGCAGTGGATACAGCATGCAAAAGAGGAAAGAACCTAAACCCAAAGGGATGCAGGGGATGCTCTGTGGAGCAGGGCAAAATATGGAACAGAACAGGAGAGAATTGAACCTCCAAACAGGTGTGCCACAGACCAGCTGAACCATGGCAATGCCAATCTCCCAAGTGGACTGCCATGCAAGCACTATAAAGAAAGAGACATATGTAACAGCTAATATGTGATGGATAGGCAGCACAGAGGGCACACTTTGGTGTACAGTGAAGAGATGGAAGGGTGTGTGCATAGGTGATGAACCTGCAAGTACCTAATGGTCAGGTTAGCACAACAGACAAAAATAAGTAAACCCCATGTGGGGATCAAACCTGCAACCTATGGTATTAGAACACATCTGTAACCACTATACCAAACAACTACAACAAGCACAATGCAAAAATATTACCTCAAAGGGAAGGTGGGTATGGGAACCTGTAACACCCAGTGATGTGGCAAACGGCTGGCAGATAGACAGCTGGAACCGTACAAGGATGTGAGCACAGGTGGGCCATGTACATGAGCAGGAAATCACTAAATACAAGTGTCAGTATGATCAAGCAGCAACAGAGACAAATGTACGTCAAACACATATTTTTATTTTGGTTAATCATCACGGATAGTGTAGATACCGCCTATCATAATATCAAGGTGAGTGGATAACAGGGGAAAATCTGAAAATACACTTTGCAGGGCAGCAACCCACATCTTACAGAAAAGTCACTGGCCCGTCTACGATGATGGGCAGGAGAGATAATGTGCATCAAGTGCATGGTGTGCAGTATGCATCAGCCCCCCACCCCCCACATGCAGCTGCACACCCCAAATGCGTTAGTTACATATGTGTGCATGTAGACAGTAGGCGGTGCATGATGAGGGCCCAACACACATCAATCATGATCTGTTTCTTAAAACATATCTGTCTGCCAACACAGGAGGCACACAAATGAAACAGCATATGTTGTTAAAAGTAAGAAAATGTAAACACACATATTGAAATATATCTTACAGCTGTCACATAATGCCTGCTATAGGAATCAAAGCTGCAACAATGTAACCCTAAACAATCGTCAAATGCACAATGAGGATATGCTAACAGGTAGCAGAGGCACATGAACACAGAGAATTCAAATGAAACCATCCGCAGAAACATGCAGAGATAACACTATGCAGAAGGTCCCCCTGCACTGGTTGGTGTGGATACAGTGTCTGTACACATATATCCCATGTTCCCTGTAAAATAGTTATCTCCAAGTTATAATGCCCTGTTCAATGTAATTTCAGTTTGTTCAATGTAAACCGCACTGATGTGGAATAGTGCGGTATATAAGAGAATGTAAATAAATAAAATAAATAAATATATCACGGTACATTGAATGCACAAATGAAGGAAGAAAATGGACACACACACTGCCACACTCCAAATATAATGGGGCAATGTGAGTGTCGTTACCTCAGGGGATAAATAGGACTGTGCAGACATGCAATGCTAGGTTTGTAAATCAATGCAGAGCGTCACGTCTGTACAGTAAATAGACACAATAACCTGTATATAGAGATGGAAAGAAAGGTCAAACATGTTACAGTAACCCACACAGAAGCCATATTGCAACATGGTCAGTCACATGCACATTCACCGTGTACGTTGAAACATGATACAGTGATGCCACACATGCACTGTAACACCCTTGCTGATTGCAAACATCAATCCAAGATGTTGGTGTACAGTAAAGTGGTGTCATGGCAAATACTGTGTCATGTCCAAGTGGAGGGTAGGTGGACATGGACAAGAGGACCTCTCCATTGCTCCCCCTGTGCCACATGCATGGCTGTATGCTCGTGTTGAAACAAACAGATGAGCGTATCCTTCTTTCCATGTCACACCCATGGGCAAAACACAACACAATGTCAGAAGGATGTACAACATACAGCGACAATGTCAGTCCCTGCTGCACACGTGGGGACCAGTACACAGTGTCCAAAGTGCAAAGGGTGTCTGCAATCCAACAAGTCATGTTACGACTGTCCTTGAAACCCTGGGCATGCATAGTCAAGTGTGACATCCCAATATGCCACAGTACTGGAAAGGTCATGTGTGTCTCCTGCGATGAACACGACACCCAGCCAGAGCACGGCAGCAATGGTGTGTTGGACAGGCCTGTCATGCCCAAAGTAGCAGTCCAACAATAATACTGTCCATCCTAGGCATGTATCCCACTCGCAGAGGTCAAACATCCTATGGCCAAATTTCCCAGGGATAGTTCCATGGTTTTGTTGTGTCCTCCAAAAGGTGGTTGATTGTGACGCCGGATGCACTGTAGTATATGTGCTTTGTGTGTTCACTTCCCTGTGTCAGAAGGGGATAAACAATGTATTGGTATGCTGCTTGCAACATTAGCCCAAATTGCAGAGAGTCAAACATCAATATGTACGTAAGGAAACGTCACACATGCAAACATAACATGATCACAACACAGAACACACTGCATGTTGGGGACATTTTGAATTGGAACCACAGACGAGGGTGTCACATGGATATGGTCATGTCCATGCCCATGTTACACAGGCGTTTCACAGCTCCACCCCATGTGCATCAGCGTTTGTGTATGGAGACCCAACAGGAAATGTCTATGAGACAAACAGTAAATCATTAACATGTAAAGGCTGATGTCATTCACAAAAGACCAAAGGTGCAACCTACCGTGTGTTTGCAGTAAGTATATGTTTGGGATCCCCTGAGGCTCTCAAAGGCCACAACATATCACAGTGAAGGGAGAAGATGTCATCGAAATGTGTAGAGTCACCATGTCCCCATGTCCAGCCACTGTTGATGCATGTCCACATTATGGCGATATCTATGATACAAAATTGGTGTTGTGCAGTGGTCTGTCAGCACACAAGAGATAGGTCAGCTCACAACACATAACACATGTCCACAATGTTCAAAAGGTAAACAGCAATAAGGTAGAGAGAGCACAGTCACCACCGCTCCCCAGGTGTATGGACCCCTCACACCACATGATAATGCAAAATGCCTGCAAGCTGTATCATCACACAGCCAACCCAAAAACACACATCCACACAGTATGCTAAGGTGAGTGTGCCATCAGTAGCATACGGCCTGTATGTGCACAATTTTAGATTAGTGGAGATAAAGGCCTGTTAAATGCAATGATACCCTGCTGTTGGCTGATGCTACAATGTCAGGGAAGGGTGTACGTGCATTCCACCACCCAAACACCTAGGACCTGCACACACACACAGCTCTGTTGGATGTGTCCCAGAGACAGTGTTGGAGAAGACAAACTGGCCAGGAACACATGTGGATATGTGTGCCAACAGCAACATATGGGGTATGGGGGTGCAGGGAAAAGAGGTGAATAACAACATATGTACAATATGACAGATCACTGCAGACATGTGCTCCCCCTGACTGTCGTCACAGACAAAGTAGCTGTAGGTCCACCTACCCCAGACTACTGCATATTGGATGATGTACAGTCACCTGTCAATGCACCACAGTACTAGGAGGGTCACCATGTATGTCCTGTGGATTGAGATACACAAGAGAAATATACATATGTCATGTTGGAGCTGTGCAACACACACTGCAGTTTCACGTCCTCAGCTCGCAGACCCCCCAAGATCCTTAACAGATTGACTGTTCCCCATCACACTGTACAGATTTGTTTCATGTTAAAGTTATCACTGAAGTGTGTGTGGCAAACAACAAGGGTCCGTCCCCTTCCTCACCTCTCTGTTGCTGTAAAAAATGTGGAACAGATCTATCTCCTCGCTTCTGTGTCCCTGCTTGGCTCTAAGCCCGCAGTACTATCCTGTGTCCCCCATATCGCTCCCAATGCCCCTTCAGTGTGTGTTCTGGTGTCTCAATGTCATCTGCTACACTACTGTCTTAATAGTGCTGAGTGATGCAGGATATAGGAGTCATGGGTGGACCCTGCAAACCTAGGGACCACATTCAGAATATGCATATTTGCATCACAAACAACCTGAACATTCAGGGAATGGTAGTGTTTGCGGTTGCAGAACACTACCTCCCTGTCTCCCTGTCCAACACATGTGCAATCAATAGCTCCCATCACATGTGGTATTCCGGCTAACGCCACACAGGCTGTGGAGGACGCAGAGTCAGAGGGGAGTCACCACACAATGCAGGCACCGGGGACATCACGCACCCAACACACCAGCATGGATATCATCCTTGCAGAGCTGCGGGCTCATACTGCCGCCATGACCATATGCTGTGGGCGCTGGTGGTGCGCCATCCCAGACCATCCACGGGGCAGGTAGGCGGCTGCCTAAGGTGTGGGTTCTGGGGTAGGGGTGCCTACATAGATATCCACGCTTCCCCCGGCACCGCCTGTCAATGTTATGCACCCCTTGGGGTGCCTGCTGGGTGATGTTCCCTGAATGTGACACTGTAGGACACAGACTCATGGGCATGTCTGACCCTGTCCAGTTGCTGTCTTGCTGGTTCCCATTTTCTGCGTTCCAATGTGCCACCTCGGCAATAACCTAGTCCACCCTATGCCCCAGTAGCCCCCACTGCAGGTCCCGCCTGCAGCTCCCATGCCCCATTTGCACCATCACCATAGTGGCCTTTCATAAAAGGGCACTATGCTGTTGCTGCAAATGGAGCACTACTATCACCTTTCTTGGGCTCCCTACCTATGCTGTACATTGCTGACACTGAAATGGTTTCTCTCTCTTGCAAATGTGTGCTAACGCCAGGTTTTCAGTTGCGTTAGGATTGAGCCCTTAATTTCTCCACGTTAGTGTGAATGGGGCCTCTCCCCGCCCACTCCCTACCCATTGACCCCTTCTCTCCGCCCTCTCTCCTCCCTTTTCTGGCCTTAACGCGACCGGGAAAGTTAAGGCGCGTTAGGTGCCGTTAAGGCACCTTAACATTACAGAATGTAATGTTAAGGTGCCTTAATGGCACATAACACATCTTAATGTAGCTTCTGCTACATTAACGCAGTTTAGTAAACATGCCCCTTTGTGTTCTGTGGAATGGAGCAGAGGTGTGTGATCCTACTTTGACTTTCTGCTGTCTGTCACTGAGGTATGATTGGAACCATTTGTGGGTGGTGTTACATAGGCCAATATCTCTTAGTCTGCCCAAGAGGATGTTGTGGGATACTGTGTCGAAAGCAGAGGAGATGTCAATGAATATTAGCAGGGAAACAGCTTTGATATTGCTGATTCCTCTGAGTAGGGTATCAAGTAGGTAGATGAGTAGAGTCTCAACACTGTGGTTAGGATGAAATCCATGTTGTTGCAGGTCTAGTGGAGCATGGGTGTCCAGGTGATCTTGGAGCTGTCTCTGTACTGTCTTCTCAATAATTTTGGTCAGAAACGGGAGGCTGGATATAGGTCTGTATGTAGCAGGATCTGTGGAGTCTGGTGAATTTGTCTTCGGAATTGGCCGTATTGTGGCTTCTTTTAGTGCAGTGGGCATGTAGCCTTGGGTTAGGGAGGCAGCTATTAATCTTTGGATAAATTTGACCAGCTCTTCTTTTGTTGATTTTATCCAAGCCACTGGGCAGGGATCTGACGGAGCTGTGCTGGAGTTTAGTTCAGTGATTGAACAAGTAACTTGCTCAATTGTGGGAATGTGGAATTGATTCCATTTGTTTGATAAAGTAGTACCCATGCCTTGCATAGAAGAGGAGGTATTGGTTGTGTCTTGGGTTCTCACTGGGGGGGGGGGGGGTGTTCTTGGCAAGGATAAAATCTGCAATGGTTTGTGGGTGAATCTTATCATCATCTTTTTGTGATGGCTCCTTTATAAGAGATTGGACTATCTCGAAGAGCTCTCTAGGCTTGTTGCTAGCTTTTAAGATGAGGTTGGTATGATATTACTCCTTTTGATTATTGATTAAGCTGTTGTAGTTATTTTGCATTATTTGGTATTCTTGCATTGTGCTATCTGAGCGGTCACGTCTCCATTGTCATTCTTTCTTGCGTAGATTTCTTTTAGATGTTCCAACTATCTCAGAATATCAGGGGGCAGGATTCCTTCTGGTGGTCCTTTGATTTGGGCTGACTCGGTCGGGTGCTCTGGCTGCTGTGTTAATGGTGGTGTTCTATTTGTTTATTGCATTGTCTAGATCAGATCAGTCCTTGGGGAGTTTATGTAGGATGTCACTGAGGAACTTGTCTTTGTCAAAATCTTTGAATCTTCTTGTCGGGTTGGTCGTCTTCTGTGGTTCTTGTGTGGGAGGGAGCTGAATCTTAAAATCTATGACGTGCTGGTCTGACCAGGGTATAGGCATTACTATGGGAGTGCTTATTCTGTCCTGTTCTATGAGGCTTTTAGCTATGAATATATGGTCTGGGGTGGATCCTGAGCGGTGCGTAGGTTGCGTTGGAAGATAGCAGAGTTTAAGATAATTCATATCTTGATGGAAGGCTATTTCATCCTTCTTAGATGCTGAAGTGAGGTTTAGGTCACCTAGTGAGATCAGTGGTTTGTAGGGTGACTTGGCAGCACATAGTGATTCAAGTATTATGGAGGTATCTTCAGCCACTGCACTAGGGGATCTATATGTTAGGCAGATGGCTAAGTGCCTATTTTCAATATTAATTATCTTGCAGCCTTTGGAGCTTGAAGAGCTAGTGGTCTTAAATTTGAGATCCGTTCGGGCTAGGATAAGTATTTCACCTCCCCTCTTATGTGTGCGGGGGCAGTTGTATGAGGTATGTGTAGTTGGAGTGATTTGATTCAGAATAATTTGGTCTGTGCTCTTAAGCCATGATTCTGTGATGCAAAGGATGTCTGATTGGTGGTATTGGATGTGGTCTATAATTTTGTTAAGCTTATTGCGAATGGAGGGAGCATTAATCAGGCCTATCTTGAGGAGGGTACTGATGACAGCTTGCGGGTGGTATAATGTAGCTTGAGATGCTGGTTGAATTCTTATCAGTCTGAAGGTCCTCCTGAATGATTGCTTATGAGTGACTTGCCAATCTGGTAGATAGAGTTGTATGACTGGAGGATGTGTTTGCAAGGTGAGTAAGGAGGTAGTGGTGAAATATGTGGCCTTGGTGGGTTTGCATAGAACACTAAATATGATGATGAGGGCCAGTAATTTTTGGTTTGATATGAGACTGTGCATCTTTGCTGTATCCTGAAGGAGTAATTGGTAAGATTATCAGAGGCGGAGTGCAATAGAGCTAGGGTGCTCTACTTACTTTATGCTGTCTTCAACCTTTCTGGGTGGCTTTTATGCTTATAATCGTCTTCATCTGAAGGATGGTGGTTGGTATTAGTCACGATTGAGATGTTTTGTGTCCACTCTGGTGAGGCCCTCAGGTGCGGGTGCTTCTTTTGGCATCTTGATTTTAAATGTCCAGGTGGTCGGGCCTGATTGACCTTCAGTGGAGGGAGCGGTAGGAGTCACCGATCCGGTACCTGTGCCGGATGCCGATCGGGCTTGGGAGGAGGAGAGGTGTGCTGCCTCCTTTGTTCTTTAAACAGAGGATAATGAGGTTTCTGGAGTCTAATGGATTGCAGGATCTAAGGCAGCATGGTTTTACTTAAGGTAGGTCTTGTCAAACAAATCTAATTAATTTTGTTGACTAGGCGACCATGCATTCGGACTGAAGCAGAGCCCTAGATGTGGTGCACAAACCTTTGACACTATTCTGCACAGGCAATTTATAAATAAATTGAGCACTCTAGGGAAGAATTATAAAGTGGGTTAGAAATTGGTTGAGTGGAGGCTACAAAGGGTTCAGGTAAATGAAGGTGTTTCTGAATAGAAGGATATTATCAATGGTGTACCACAAGGATCTGTCCTTGGTCTGATTCTTTTTAACATTTTTTGTAAGTGATATTGTGGAAAGGGCTATCGAGTAAGGTTTGCCTCTTTGTGGATGATACAATACAAAATGGTCAGTTTTCAGAGTGGAAAATTTTGCCAAAACAATAAACACTCACTCCAGCAGTAACAAAATTGTTAAATTGAATTCATTAGGTAATATTCACTCTACTGTTCTTTGTTCATCATACTTAAACAAAAGAAAACATTATCGCTTAACTGATTTTCCTTAAAAAAAACCTGCACGATCAGATGCTTTTCCTGATCTATTGCTTTTCCCCAACACCTCACTGTGGCGCCTTTCGAGCGTTTTGCTTCATAAAGCTTCATCAGGGGCAATAGATCAGGAAAATCATCTGATTGTGCAGTTTTTTTGAAGGAAAATCAGAAGTTAAGCAGTTTTTGATTTGCACATTTAAACTGCATTGCTATAAAGGTATAAAAGTTGGTTGTTGATGCAAGATGGCATAAGCATTTGGATATCTATTTCCTTGAAATAAATGCCAAACAAGTCTGAGACCTCCTTTATGTTTTCTTTTGTTTAAGTATGATGAACAAAGAACAGTAGAGTGAATATTACCTAATGAATTCAATTTAACAATTTTGTTACTGTTGGAGTGAGTGTTCTTTGTGGATGATACCAAAATATTCAATAAAGGAGGCATCCAGAAAGGAGTAGTTGACATGAGGAGGGATTTAGTGAAGCTTGAAGAATGGTTAAGAATTTGGCAGCTGAAATTTAATGCTAAAAAATGCAGGGTCTAATATTTGCGCTGCAAAAATCCAGGGGAATGGGACAGTATAGGGGGTGAAGTACTTCTGTCCATGAAAAAAGAGCAGGACCTGGGTATGATTCTTTCTGATGATCTTAAGGTGACTAAACAGGTAGAAAAGGTGGCGGTGAAAGCCAGAAGGATGCTTGGGAGCTTAGAGAAAGGAATGGCCAGAAGGAAGAAGGAGGTGATGGTGCCTCTGTGTAAGTCTTTGCTGAGATCTCATTTGGAGTATTGTGTGCAATTCTGGAGACCACATTTTCAAAAGGATATAAACAGGATGGAGTCAGTGCAGAGGGTAGCTACCAAAATGGTTAGTGGGCTTCATCATAAGGCATATGGGGACAGAATTAAAGACCTCAATATGTATACTTTGGAGAAAAGTTGGGAGAGAGGCAATATGACAGAGTTGTTTAAATACATATGTGTCATAAATGCACAGGAGGAGAGCATCTTTCAATTAAAAGAAAGATCTGCAACAAGGCAGCATAGGATAAAGGTGAAAGGGGATAGACTCAAGAGTAATATGCGGAAATATTTCCTTACAGAAAGAGTGGTAGATGCATGGAATAGTCTCCCAGTGGAGGTAGTAGAGACAAGGACAGCATCTGAATTCAAGAAAGCATGGGACAAACACAGAAGATCTCTAAAGGGAAAAAAGGGACTATAGTAGTTGTATTAGAAGGGAAGATTGGATAGGCCGAATGGTCTTTAACTGCCGCCATGTTTTTATGTTTCTATGAAAACAAAATACTCATCGGAATCACTAGGAGCCAGCCCAGAAGGAAGAGCGATGTGGCAAGGGTGGAGGATGCATGATGAGGAATTTCATGGAATAATTTCCAACCCCTCTGTGTTGTGAGTGTATTTGTGCATATGTATCTATGTATGACCAAATGTATGCATATGTTTGTATATGCATACTTGTGTTTGTGTATATGAGTGTCTTTGTCTGTTTTTATCAGTATGTATGTGTATGTCGGTAAATGCATATGTGTGCCTTTGTGTGTGTATATGTGTATATATATGGGTATATTTGAGTGTATCTCTGTGTATTTCTCTGTATGTTCATAGGTTGGTATCTGTGGGTGCGTGTGTTGGGTGTCTGTGTCTATGAGGTATGTTTAATAAGCAGTCTTAACGTGCGCCCGGCGATAGTGTGCAGGATGCTATAAAAGGAGTGGGCGTTCCGGTCTAAACATAGCAAACTGGGATTATCGCATGATAACGAGCGCAGTGCACATTATCCAGCAAAGGATTGAGCTATGCACGTTAACGCACGTTAATCTTAAGTAGGCACACTGACAGGCGAACAGAGCAGCAGAGGTGTAGCACAATAGTTAATATGCTGACTAATGGCACAGGGGTCATAGATTTGATCCTCCAGTGTGCCTAATGAATAAGGCTGGCTGAGGCATTACCCTTTATGTTTAAGCAGTGCTTTGTGAGGCATTTTATTTTTATTTTAATTAGTGCTGCCAGAAAACACACCCTCACAGTGCCGTAACCTAAGGTGCCACATAAGACGCCCTATAAGTCGCTCCAGAGGGCACATTATAAAGTGCATTGTCCGCCAAGGCACCCTATAATGTCCCCTATAGGACGCCTTATAAGGTGCTTTATAAGGCACCTAATAGGGCGCTTTATAAGGTGCCTTATGAAACACCTTAAGGTTACAGCACTGTGAGGATGTTTTTGCTGGCAGCACTAACTTACATTAAAAATAGACAATGCCTTGGACAGCCCTATCAAATAACCCCACTGTGGGATCAAACTCATGACCTCTGGTTCTACAGGCAGTGAAGCAACCAGTGGGCTACTAATACACCCCTAGCTAGCTACAGAGGGACTGCAGGTCACCACACAAACTGTCTGCTGTGGTTACCAGGATAGGGTTAACCCACCCGTACCCATGATGCACTGCACATGCAGATCAGCAGTCTACAGATGATCACAAGATGGGGTATGCACCCCCAAGGCACCTCGGCCTGGTAGGGGGAACTGACCGTGTGTGTTACTGGCACAGAGTAGCTACAGACCGTCACATTGTGTGGGTACTGTGCTCACCCTGAGGGTGAGGTGGGGCATCCAGCACCATGTCCACAACACTTGGCTTATCTAAGCTGGCTATGCTGCAGGTTACCCTTGTGGGCTATGATGCACCCAGAATAGTGTATATCCTGTGTGGGTGTCATGGTCACATGATTTAAGTGACAAGGGGTGTTTGGACCCATAGGCAGATTATTTAGTACCGCCCAACCTGACCTCTGGGGCTCAGGGTGGGGGACAGGATCTCCCACCATCAGATCCACATTCCTGCAATGGTGGCAGTAGAGGGGAGCATCAACCCCAGTCCTGCTGGGGAACAGTCACCCTACAGGTCAGTCAATGCAGATCTGTATGCATCCATAAAGCATTAGCAGACAGACAGTAGACCTGGAAATGCTCAGCTGCCCCTCACCACCATCTGACATTCTCCAGCAGCAAGCACAGTGCGTCACCAGTCACTGCATCCTGCAAAGGTGTTCCTGCCATACACATATAACTGCAGACAGTCTGCTAGCTAGTCCACAGTGCATGATTCTGGAAAAGATGTGTTCACCCAAAGCTGGGACATGAGCACACCCACCAAGCAGATAAGTCAGTGATTAGGCCCCAGAGAGGAGAACCTATATATTTCACTTAAGAAAAATGCAATATAGCACTATGGGGGAGGCTAGCCATGCCGTGGTCACTGCTCAGTCAGGGTGAGAGTGACCTCCCAGAAGGACATGCTGTGGCCACCCTGTCGGTGCAGGTTGTGGCCGGGCACTACAATGTCAGAGCCATTGCCCTATGCCCTGTGCTGACGCATCCAGGCCAGGCCACACTGTCCAGGATATACCCACGGTACCTTGCTCCTCATTATGCACATTGGCAGGCCAATACTGGCAACAGTGCTAGCAGTGTGGGCTGCGGAGGATGTTTGCAGCCACCACACACTGGACAGACAGACACACACTCCCCACACCTATGCCAGCATTGTGCAACTATAGAGGTGTTTGGCAGCCCTGCCCACCGCACCAGTCCTGGGCACAGTGCAGGCATGGCTATGGTACGCAATACTGTTGGGGTCACTCCCCAGGGTGGTAAACACTGTCAGACACCAGACCTGAAGCACACTCCACAGACATCAGAAAGGTTGCTATGATGCAGCTCAATCAACAAATTGTGCTTACCTTAGGAATTGCTATCTGCCCGTGATCATAGCCACCTTTTGATAGATGTGTACCGTATTCCCAGGTTTAGGGTGGCATTGCTAAGGTATGCAAGTGATAGTATTGGGAGATGCACGCAGGGCCCAACATCCTGCCTCTCCTGGAGGCTTTGGATAATGGAGCCTGTGGGTGCGGGTGTGTTTGCCCCTGTTGGTCTCTGCTCTAGGGCAGAGGTTCCCAACTCCGGTCCTGGTGGGCCAAACACTGTTCGGGTTTTCATGCTGTCCCTATTGAATATGTATGAGATACATCTGCATACCATGGGGGCAGTGCATAGAGACACAGCACAGCCATATTTTTTAGAGGCAGCATGGAACCTGAATGGTGTTTGGCCCTCCAGGACTGCATTTGGGAGACTCTCCTCTAGGTAATGCACATGTTTATGGTGTCTGTGCTCTGTAGGGGAAAATGTAAGTGTTTTGGGTATGTTTACGTTATCTGCAATAAAGGTTCTGTCTGTGTTACCACGTTTTAGTAGTGGGTAAATTATGGGGACTGGGTTGGATGGAACCACAGCTGGAACTTGAACCTGTGACCTTCTGTTCCTGAACACACTGGCTGTGTGCACTGCACCACCATGTTGCCACAAAGGCAGTGCATTCCCTGGGGATAGCATGACTGTTCGTCAGACCGGGCCTGTCTGTTGCAGTGCATGGCACCCACCTACACAGGGCTAGGCCATAGTCTGCTGTGAGCAGCTGCCACTGCACCTCCACTACCAGTACCCCTCTGCCACCATGCTGACATGCCCTTCTGCTGGTGGTGCGCAGTCTCAGGCCATCCAGTGTGCGGGTAGGCGGCTGGCTATGGTGCGGGTTCTGGGGTAGGGGTGCCTGCATAGCTATCCACGCTTCCCCCCAGCACCGCCTGCCAATGTTCTGTGCCCTGGGGGTACCTGCTGGGTACTATCCCCTGTGACACTGTGGGAAACACACTCATGCCCATGTTGGGCCCTCTTCAGTTGCTGTCTGGCTGCTCTACTGTTTCAGCATTCCTATGGGCCACCTAGGCATCACCCTAGTCTGCACTGTGGCACAGCTGCACCACAGCATGTGCCGCCTGCAGCCCTCTGTGTCCCCTTTTCCAGCATCTGTCCAGTTGCCCATTCTGACATGCCCTCCCTGCTGTTGCAGAACATGTGCATGCCATAGGAAACCTGTCCAATGGGGAGGGAAAACTCTGATCAGTGCTATTTCATGTGGGCTCATTCACCTTGTATGGGGATGGAGCATAGACCATTCCAAAATTCATATCTATTTTTTTGGAGCTTTCTCGGGAGTGTTTTTTGATGTTTCCCATTAATATCGCTATTGCCCAGCTTGGTTATGTTTTTTTATATTTTCTTCTGATCATTTTCAATGTTTATTTGCCCTTTTGTTTCGTGCACATGTATCACACTTATCACGTTTTGTAGATTTCCCTGGTTTTGCTATACATTGCTGACGTAAATGGTTTCTTTTCCCTTTAAATCTGCTCTAAAGCCAGGGTTTCACTGGCGTTAGTTTTCATCCCCGGATTCCACAATGTTAGTGTGCAGGGAGCCTCTCCCGTCCCACTCTCCGCCCATTGACCCTCTCTCTCCGCCCCTGGGGAGCCTTTCTCCGCCCTCCGTGAGCCTATCTCCACCCGCAGCGCTCATTTGCGCCGCTGCTCGCGTTATCGCACGCTAAGGTACCTTTTCGCCCGATAAAGCGCCATTATTGCGCGATAGGGTACCTTATCACATAATAACGTGGTATGTTTACTTTGGGGTATGTTTACTAAACCGTCTTAACGTGCGCCCGGCGATAGTGTGCAGGCTGCCATAAAAGGCGTGGGCGTGTCGGTCTTAAAGTAGCAAAAAGGGATTATCGCACGATAACATGCACTGTGCACATTATCAGGCGAGACGCCGCTAAGCACGTTAATGCGCGGTAATCTTAAGTAGGCGCGCAGGCATGCAAACACAGAAGCAGAGATGTAGCACAACGGTTAATACACTGACTGATGGTACAGGGTTCATGAGTTCTATCTCCCAGTGTGCCTAATCCATAAGGCTGGCTGAACCAGTAGCTTTTACATGTAAGTATTGAGTTTTGAGGCATTTTATTTGTAGTTTAATTAGTGCTGCCAGCAAACACACCCTCACGTGCCGTAACCTAAGGTGCCGCATAAGGCATTTCATAGGGCACATTATAAAGTGCACTGTCCACCAAGGCACCCTATAATGTCCCCTTTAGGGCACCCTATAAGGCACTTTAGAGGACACCTGATAAGGCACCTTATAAAGCGCTTTATAGGGCGCCTTATGGTTACTTTACACTGAGGGTGTTTCTGCTGGCAGCACTAATGTACATCAAAAATAGACAATGCCTCAGACAGCCTTATCAAATAAGCCCACCATTGGTTTGAACTCATGACCTTGGGACCCACAAGCAGTGAAGCAACCAGTGGGCTACAGCTCTATAGCTGCTTACAAGCCCCTGGGTGGCTGCAGAAGGACTGCACATCACCACACAAACTGTCTGCTGTGGTTACCAGGATAGGGTTAACCCACCCATAACCATGATGCACTGCAGATGAAAATCAGCAGTCTACAGATGGGTACAAGATGGGGTATGCACCCCCACAGCACCTCGGCCTGGTAGGGGGAACCGACCATGTGTGGTACTGGCACAGAGTAGCTACAGACCGTCACATTGTGCGTGTACTGTGCTCACCCTGAGGGTGAGGTGGGGCGCCCAGCACCAGGTCCACAGCACCTTTCATAGCTGAAATGCATCATGCTGCAGGTCCCCATCAGTGGTACTATGTGTGATAGATAGTTCCTGCAGACACACCTAGGATGCATCTGTGTCCTTCTGTATTTCTCAGTTATGTCTAGCTCTTATGGGCTATGATGCACCCAGAATAGTGCATGTCCTGTGTTGGTGCCATGGTTACATGATGTAGGTTAAAGGGGGTGTTTGGACCCCTTGGCAGATTATGTACCACCACACAACCCTACTAAAAGGGTCCCATTTATTAAACTAGAATGTGTGAAACAAACTTAAAAATACCCAAACGTCAGATAAAAAGGCAAATGAGCCAAAAATGAACTGAAAGTTTTCTGCTTATGCACGTCCTTAGCATGTAGGGACGTGTGATTCTGATTTTCTTAAGACAAACCAGATTTACAAGTCTGTGCTGTGAGGTTAAAATAGTATTGGATGAGCCCTCCCTGAAGCAACTGAGGTCAGTTGACATCCCCAAGCAAAGCCCATTGTTTGCCAATTAAATATGCAGGAGAAGAGAGATATGATAGAGATGTTTAAATACCTCCGTGGCATAAATGCATAAGAGGAGAGTCTCATTTGATTGAAAGTAAACTCTGTAATGAGGGGACATAGATTGAAGGTGAAAGGGGATAGGCTCAGGAGTAATTTGCAGAAATATTTCATTATGGAAAGAGTGGTAAATGCATGGAATAATCTCCCAGTGGAGGTGATGGACACGAGGACAGTATCTGAATTCAAAAAAGCATGGGACAAACACAGAGGATCGCTAAAGGAACAAAGGGGATTGCAGTAGTTGCTTTGAAGGGGCAGACTAGATAGGCCATAAGGCTTTTATCTGCCTTCATGCTTCTAAAAAAAAAGCATCAAAAGAGGGAATTTGGTAAGTATTCAATAAAAACAGAACAAAAAACAGGACTGTTTGAAACTGGAAAAAGCCTGTCTGTTAAATGCAGTCACTTAGGAATGGCCGTAACCCTATTTGAGAACAATGACCTAGCTAGGCACTGATTTGTGTTCCTTCATTTCTTACTCTAAATCCAACAGCCAAAAATGACACCTTTTATCTGAGAATTCTGGTATGGGTGTAAATAAACCTTGCTTGGACTAACCCTAATCTGTATGTGTTCTTGAGAAGACTTTGACAGACTCAGAGTGTACTACGTCAAACACTGCAGTGACACCGAGGGCAGGATGATGAGCCACCCTAGAATGCAGACATGTGCTAAGTAACAGATGAAGAATTTAGTTGTCTATTATAAGGCATTTTGATATTCTTGCAACCATTTCCTACACTGCTGTTCCAGACAGAGAACTCACTATATATTTAAACGCATGACTCACGTTTTGAAGCATTTATTCAATCCGAGGTTGTTCAGAAAAGGTTTTTATTTGATAAAAAGATAAAGGTCATACTGTCCTGAGATTGCAGACAACTAGAACATGACTTTATGTAGGCGAAAGTCACAGAAATGAGGATGTGTTTTGCACTGATGAATCAGTTTGCTAGAAATCACACGATAGAAACTAAAGTACATCTTTTGTTTTCCTAGCAGCCCATTCACCACATTTTGGATGTAGAGTAAGACCATATGCCATGTTGGAACAAGGACCATCAAGCCCAACATCTTGTCTCCGACATTGGCTAGTTGTTGTTGTTGTTAAGTGCCTTCGAGTCGGAGTCGACTCATGGCGACCCTCTGGATAGCTATTCTAAATTGTGTCCGGTCCTTAGTCATGCGGCTCATTGTTGACAGACTGGTACCCATAGCTGCTGTTATTGTATCGATCCATCTCATTGCTGGCCTTCCTCTTTTGCGTTGACCTTCTATCTTGTCAAGCATAATGTCTTTCTCTAATGATCTCTCTCTTCGCATGATGTGTCCAAAGTATGAAAGTCGAAGTCTTGTCATCTGAGCTTCTAAAGAAAGCTTAGGTTTGATCTCCTCTAGTACCGACTGGTTTGTTCTTCGGGCAGTCCATGGTATACACAGTATTCGCAGCCAGCACCATAATTCAAAGGCATCAATTTTCTTCCTGTCTATCTTTTTCACTGTCCATGGCTTGAACAAGTCAAATCTTTGTGTGGAGAGAGACATCTCTGCTCTTGAGAATCTTATCTAGGTCTTTCATAGCCATTCTGCCAAGAGCAATGTGTCGTCTGATTTCTTGACTGCTTGTTGCTTCTTTATTTATAGTTGATCCAAGTAGGTTAAAGTTGTTCACAATTTCAATTTCTTCTCCTTCAACGATGAACCTGTTGATTATGCCAGTTGTCATGATCTTTGTCTTCTTTACATTAAGGTGCAGGCCCATTTTGAGACTATGTTCTTTGATTGTGAGAAGCAAATGTTTCAGATCATCTTCACTTTCAGCCAGTAATGTGGTATCATCAGCATAGCAAAGATTGTTGATGAGTCTTCCACCAATCTTCACACATCTGTTGTCTTCATACAATTCTGCTTCTCTGATGATTTGTTCTGCATATAAATTAAACAGGTAGGGGGAAAGTATGCAGCCTTGTCTTACACCTTTGCTTATTTTAAACCATTCTGTTTCTCCTTGTTCCGTTCGAAGTGCTGCTTCTTGATCATTGTTCAGATTGTGCAAGAGTACAATCAGGTGTTATGGTATACCCATGCTTCTTAATGCGGCCCAGAGTTTCTCATGGTTTACAAAGTCAAAAGCCTTGCTATAGTCGATAAAGCACAAATAGATATCCTTTTGGTATTCTTTAGTCTTTTCAAGGATCCATCTCACATCTCCAATGATGTCTCTCGTTCCTCGCCCTTTCCTGAACCCTGCTTGCACTTCAGGTAGTTCTTGTTCCAGGTATGGTTATAGTCTCTTTTGAATAATCTTCAGTAGAATTTTGCTGGCATGTGGGATCAGAGCGATTGTGCGATAATTTCCACAGTCAGTTGGATCACCTTTCTTTAGTATTGGTATAAACACAGATCATTTCCAGTCAGTTGGCCATAATGTTGTCTTCCATATTTCTTGGCAGAGCCTTGTAAGTACAGTAACAGCTGCATCAGATTGCTGTAATACTTCTATAGGAATGCTATCAATGCCTGATGCTTTGTTCTTTGATAAGGCTTTCAATGCTGCTTTAACTTCTTCTTTCATCACCAATGGTTCCCGATCATAAGGTACAGGTTGAAACGGCTGTTGGTCCACTTGATCTTTATCATATAAAAACTCTGTATATTTCTTCCACCTTTTCTTGATCTTCTCAGCATCATTCAACATAGAACCTTGAGCATCTTGTAACATTCTAATTCGAGGCTGGAACTTTTTCTTTAATTCTCGTAGCTTTAGAAAAGCCGATCTTGTTCTTCCTCTAATAGTTTCTGCTTCTATTTCCTTGCATGCATCGTTGTAGTACTTTTCCTTGTCCTGTCTTTCTACACCTTGTAAATCTCTGTTGAGTTCTATTATTGTCTTAGTTTCTCTTCTGGCTTTAGCTTCTCTGCATTTCTGGGCAATTTTCAGAGTTTCTTCCGTCATCCATTTTGGCCGTTTTTGCTTTTTCACTTTTTGTAGAGACTTCTCGCTTTCTTCCAACACATCCTTCTTGATGTCATTCCATAACTCTTCTGGAGCTCTGTTATTTGTATCTAAAGCAGCAAATCAATTTTGCAGGCAGTCTTTAAATTCCAGTGGTATATTCTCAAGGTCATATTTTGCTGCATTCATGAGTGGTTTGCTCTTTTTCAACTTTAGCTTGAGTTTGCATACTAGTAGTTGATGATCTGTACCACAGTCAGCTCCAGGTTTTGTCTTTGTTGATGTTATAGAACTTTTCCATCGTTGACTTCCACAGATGTAGTCAATTTGATTTTTATACAATCCATTGGGTGAAGTCCATGTGTACAGTCGCCGCTTGTGTTGATGGAAGTAGGTGTTTGAGACGAATAGATCGTTGGTCTTGCAGAATTCTATCAGTCTTTCTCCAGCTTCATTTCTGTAGCCAAGTCCATATTTTACAACTACTTTGCCTTCTTCTTTGTTGCCAACTTTTGCGTTCCAGTCACCCATGACTATCAGGATATCCTGTTTGCATGTTCTGCCAATTTCAGCTTGTACTTGTTCATAGAACTCTTCAATTTCATTCTCTTCTGCAGCTGTTGTTGGGGCATATACTTGAATTATAGTTGTGTTGATAGGCATTCCTCATAGACAAATTGGCTAGTACTCAGTAGATTAAATAAAATTCATCTATTTCCCCTAACTCTAGATGTCTAATGTTTTATAGACTTTTCCTCTATAAACTTGTCCAAATCTCTTTTGTAATGCTGTTGTTTTTTAGATCCTATGAAGTGCCGGGTCAGATCTCTACTCCTTGAATTCACTTCCTTATTGCTTGTTTTGTGAAAGAAGGTTAACTGAATTGGCCCAGATTCAGAAAGGAGACTTGCGGGGCTGTACGTCCCAGTGGGACGTGCAGCCCCGCCATCCATCCTTCCCGAATTCTAGATCACTGTCTCTGCATGCATAGAGGCGCTATGCAGGGAGATGGAGATGTGGGCGGCATGGGGGAGAAACATGGGTGTGGCATGGGCAGGCCAGACAACCAGATGTACAGGGCCGATTCAGCTAACAGCCCTATACATCTGGGGGACATAAGGCAGACGCATTGCTTATTCCACCTCGGAGGTAGAATAAACACTGGTCCCTCATGCAGTCCAGCCCAGCATCTCCCTAATGCAGCAGATGCACGGCAGGCACTGGCCCGCCACCCGAGCACAGGCCTGACAGGCCAGCTGAAGGCCATGTGGGGAGGATACAGGATGGGGGAGCATCGGGCCATCCACTCACCGGTGGGTTCTGGGGGCCTGACCGTTCATTTCTGTGGATGTCCCTGCAGCTGTGGGAGAAGCACATCAGATCATCCTTGTGCTCAATTCTGACAGCTGTGGGAATGTTTTAATCCTGCATTTCAGAATTGGGTCAAAACAGAGCCATCCAGACAGCCCGGATTTTCTCCTTCTGGAATCGGGCTCATTGTGAATGGAATAAATTGTTATGGATAAGAAGAGGGGGGTGCTTAAGTACATGGTGTAGTCTTGCTCTTATTTTTAACACTTGTTGGTATAAGCATCTGGGACAAAAAGAAAAGCAAGCAAGACTGCTGATGTTATATGGAGTCAATATTCAGATGAGTTTATGCAGTTTGCTGTACCTGCAAATCGCATAAACTGACGATCCAGATAGTACCACTGAATATCCCCAAAGACCTCAATAAAGATGCCCTGTTAATTCCATGGTGTTCTGTGGGCAGAGCAAGGGCGTTCCAGGCAGCTATCTGATTAGCAGTGATATTCAGCCCTAACCAGATAGCTATACTGCAAAAAGTTAGGACAGGTCAGTGGCTCTGGTGCTACACATCCAGCTTCACCTTTAGCCGCAGTTGTGACACTCTGACTGTCGCAGCTGAATACCACACCCACATGTTTCTGAAGAAGCGACTAGTACTGATGACTATTTTTAAGCTGGATACATAACGATTAGCAGAAGTAGTTTATTTATAATACTGTTTATAACTGTGACATTTATGCTTTGATTTCATATTGCTTTATGAAGTCCTAAAGGTGTTCTTTACCACTGCAGTGTATGTTTTCACAGACACGTGGGGGGTTCTGTGCCATGAATAGCGGGATGAATGGCCCAACGGTACGTCCATCCCCACTATTCGTGCCTTCACCGGGCCGTGACTAACTTCCCCGCCGGTTGTGCAGGAAAGTTAGATGGGGGCAGGGAAGGGGCTGCTCAGAGGAGGAGTCTGGGTGGTCGCCGGCCCTGGACATACAGGGCCGATTCCAACATCGGCCCTGTACGTACGGGGCTGGCAACATTAGCGGGGAAGTTATTCTACCCCCATGGTGGAATAACTTCCCTGGATGTGATTTTACTGAAACGCTGGGGTGTGGATGGGGCAGGGGCGGCCAGAGGACAGTCTCCACAGCCCAAACCTGGCCTTAGGAGGCCAGATCGGGGGTTGGGCTGTGGGGAATAAGCATTTATTCTTCGGCGGCCAGCACAATAGAAGAGCCTTGACTAAGTTAGCCAGGGACAGGCCTGCATGTGCAGGCCAGACTGAATTGCTGTCCCGGTCTGCACATTGTGATGGCGAAAGTGTTTCTGAGCCTATGGAAATAGGAGAAAAACACCCATTTACCTTTAGGGAGAGAGACAGGCAGGAAGGCTGTAGCTCTCATGCTGAAGCTAAACAAAAAAAAACACACGTAGCTCCTGGTTACAAGCTACGCCCAAGCTCTGAAGCAAGTAGTAAAGTTAATGAGAGCCACCTGGGGGAGGAGCACAGGACCCTAGTTCAGGCACACTCATATAAACGCAGGGGAATAGAAGGAAATAGAACCACCAGGGAAATAGAAGGAAGCAGAAACTCGATGAAGTCTGAAGGAAGGAAGACCTTCAGGGCAGCTGAAGAGAAGAGTATTTCCAAGGACAACACTAGAGAGGGTTCCAGAGGGAAGGAAGCTGTGAGACCGAGTCACAGGAAACGTTTAACCACAGAGAACGCTGAGGAATGCAGTGGAGCTCTCAGTGGTAGGAGCCATAACCCAGAGAGGAGTCAGTGCTGCAGAGAAACTGCTTTGAGCTCTAGAGGGAGGAGATTTATAGCTGAGAGAAGTCCTGACGAGGAGCAACATACTTTGGCAGTAATCCAGGAAGCTATAGGAAATTTGCCAGCTCCAAAAGGGAACGTGAGTAAATCTGTGACTAAAAGTAATTTAAGTCAGTTAGAAGCACTATGCCACTTAATGAGAGAGAAGAGGCTTCACGTGCCTGCTGAAAAGCCTGTGTGCAGGGAGAAGTCTTATTGGAGGAAAGTACTAGAGCTGCTAGAAGATTTTATACAGGGAGAATTAAACCAGGATACAGAAAGCACTGATAGTGAAGAAATGCAAACTGAATGTTATGAATCTGACCAGGAGTCCGAGTCTGCTATAATGGACTGTTCTTTATGTCATAAGACTTTGTAATGATCTTAACTGAAAGGAGAAAGGCCTAGAATCTTACTGTCTGGTAAAGCATAAAAGAAAACAGGCTGGATGTTGTTTAAGTCAGTATTGCTCAAGAATCCTTTTTGCCTTTAAAAGAAGGAAACAGCTACACTTGCTTTATGCTGAGTGAAGCAGCTAAAACCTTATGCTGAAGGCTGGAACTTTAAAAGGAAAACAGCCACATGTCTTTAGTGCTGAAGGAAGCAATTAAAGCTTTGTTCTGAATGCTGGAAGTTGTAAGAAAAGTAACTACAAACGTTTTAACCTGACAGAAACAGTTACCATATGGTGCTGTATGTAAAAGTCCTTTTCTTTTGCGGAAAACATGGTTTTGGGAGAAAGAATCCTATATTAATTTGTTTACCATGCGTTGAGCTTTTAAAGGCTCTTTTTGGAAGGTGGAAAACAAAAATAAATATTCCTGTGTTTGCCTTAAAACTCTCGGGCCTCAATATTATTTGAACCCACAACTACAATCCCCAGAAGCACCGGCTCTGGACTATATTAAGGCACGTCCCCTCCTCTAGGCAGCTGCCTGGACAGAAGGGGGCGCGACAACATGCAGGACTGTTCGCGATTCTGATCCCAAGGGGCTAGACGTGCCCCGTGGGATCAGAATTGTGATCCCTTCTGTACGTCCAGTTCAGACCGGACGTACAGAGGGGATTAAAATCTGGGACGATATAGGGCCCTTGGCATTGATATCAGAGGGAAGATCTGCCAGTTCTATGCAGACAAGCAGTGGAAGGAAAGCACACTTCATGGTGATGTCACCAATGGAGCCAATGTGTCATAGTGGAGGAGTAGCCTAGTGATTATAGCAGTGGGCTAAGAACTAGAAAGCCCAGTTTAATCCTGATGTCACTCCTTGTGACCTTGGGCAAGTCATTCAACCTTTCACTGCCTCAGGTACAAACTTTGATTATAAACCGTCTGAGGACAGAGAAATATTTACCGTTCCTGATTGTAACTTGCCTTGTACTCTGAGAAAGGCATGAGCTAAATCCAATCCAGAGCTCTCCTCCAGCAGTGATTTAAAAATTGCATTCTAACTTAGCACCCTAAATCACCAAACCTAGGCACTAAAAAACCCAAGGCAGACCAACTCGATTTGTGCACTGATCTGCTTGTCTTCCCATGGCCGTCTCTTCTCATGGTCGTGATGCTATCAAGAGTTGCCTTTCCTCAAACTCAGATGCTGGCAGGGGAGTAATCAAAATTCAATATATTAGTCATGGGGCCAGAAGCAGTTGTCTTGCCAGTAGTGGCAGTGACGTAAGGAACACAGAGCTTGCAGCACCAGGATAGAAGCTCCACATCCACCCCTTAGCACATGGTGGCAGACATATTTCTCACCCAGCTCCTTCCTCTTCCTTCTGAGTGGCCCTTCCCAGACACACCACAGATCCTGGGAAAGAAAAACAAGACCATGGGGTATGTTTACTAAACTGCAGCAATGTCATTCACATTAGGTTCCGCTGTAAAGGTACAGATGCCCATATAAAGGCATGGGCGGTGCATCATTACAGCAAGCCATATCAGCTAACGCATGTTACAAACTAATGCGCGCTACAAGGCGCCTCATAAGGCACCTTACAAGGCACCTTATAAGGCACCTTACAAGGCACATTGCAAGGCGACTTGTAAGGTGCCTTGTAAGGTGCTCTCTAAGGTGCCTTATAAGGTGCCTTGTTAGGTGCCTCATTAGGTGCCTTATAAGGTGCCTTGTTAGGTGTCTTATAAGGTGCCTTGTGAGGTGCCCTATAAGGTGCCTTATAAGGTGCCTCATAAGGCGCTTTGTAAGGTGCCCTATACAGTAGGGCTCCTTAGGCTAAGCACCGTATTAGGCACCCCTGAACAAGGCACTGTAGAGGGCACCCTGGGTTACGGAACCATAGGTAAGGTGGCCTAACAAGGAGATGGTGCTCTAGGTTAGTGTGGCCTAAGGGCTGCAAGGTGCTTCAGGATGACATGCATGACCTGTGAGGAACAGAGACAGTTGTAGCCCTAACACTAGATAGAGCACCCAGGAAAGGCAAAGAGCACCCAGGAAAGCCGCTGGACCTTCCATATCTGCAGGCATCCCATGTGGCTGCCAGTACTGATGACAAACATGGTGGGGGCAACTGTACCACAGCACAGGGTGCTGGCAATGTAAAGTACTGGAAAGACAGTTGGTGGAAGACAATGGGAATACGTATCCCCCAGTGGAGGCGGAGGTGGCAGGATAGTTACAATGATGGGTGGACAAAGGAGTGGTGGTGCCATGCAGATCAGGCACAGGTGAAGCAAGCATGAAGAGGCGCAATGCAGGAAAGGGTAGCAGTGCAGGACATGGGGTGACAGCCTGCACAGGCAGACAGAACTCTACACAGATGCAGATAGACGGACCGAGGAAATGTTGGCAATTTGTGGCGAGGGTATTATGAACTGGCAGCACAAATCTGAAAAAATATGCCTGTTACAGGCATGCACACTATTTGAGTAGGACAGACATGAGAGGACCAAATGGGGTCTGCACCTCTCCGGTACCTCAGCTTGGAAAGACGAACTGACAGTGCGTGATACTGGCACAGAGTAGCTACAGACCATGCCATTGTGCAGGTTCTGTGTTCTCCCTGAGGGATAGGATGAGTGCCCAGCATTAGCTCCGCAGTACATGTGGTGCTAGAGATAGGCCCTGCTGTACAACCCCATCACTAATAGTGTGTGACAGGTGTTCCTTGCAGTGCAGCTGAAGGTAATTTGGTGTCCACCTTTATCCTGCAGTCACGCGCATTAACGTTACATACCATGCGTTAACGTTACATACCATGCGTTAACTTTACATAATGCGTGGTCTGTAACATTACTGCAGTTTAGTAAACATACCCCCATATAATAAATAATCTGCCCAAAAAAGTTTTTTTTTTTAATCAAGGTATACAAGGTAATCAATACACATGAATCAGTGCCCCAATAGTTTAAAAAGGGATAAAACACTCAAAATAAGTCCTTCCTTCTAGCTATGGAATGTCCTCACAACAGGGATTTCAACTGGCTGAGTGGACGGCTCCTCAAGAAAAAAAACCCTCTATATGGTAACTTTTTATTGCTAATGAGTTCTCACATTCTCAATAACCACACCCACAAAAATGACTTATCTAATAGATGAAGTTAATTGTACAGCATACTCTATGACTACTACTACTTATCATTTGTATAATCCTACAAGGCACATGCAATTACCCAGGTATCGACTGGGTCAGTGTCATGGCAGGACATGCTAGGGAGATAAAGTTTCTAGATTAAATAAATGACTGCTTCTTGAAGCATCTGGCTCATCAAATGACAAGAGGGGAAGCCATCTTGGATGTAGTTCTTAGTGGAGCACAAGATCTGGTGCAAGAGATAAGGGTGTAGGGGCCACTTGGCAATACTGATCATAGAATGATCGTGTTTGATTTAATAAATGGAGGAAGGACAGCAAGAAAATACACAGTAGTACCTTTCAACTTTCAAAAGTGAGACAATGATGAAATGAAGAAAATAGTTAAGAAAAAAAACTAAAAAGAGCAGCTGCAAAGGTTAGAGATTTCCCTCAAACATGGCTGTTGTTTAAAAATACTATCTTGGAAGCCCAGACCAGCTGTATTCCACACTTTAAGAAAAGTAGAAAGAAGTCCAAAACACTACTAGCATGGTTTAAAGGTGAGGTCAGATAGGCTGTTGTTCCCAAAAAAGCATCCTCCAGGAAATGGAAAAAGGAGCCAAATGATGAAAAGTGGAAACAACATAAGCACTGGCCAGTTAGATGCAAGGCAATGATAAGGCAGACAGAGGGAATTTGAAAAAAAGATTGCTATGGAAGCAAAAACACATAATAAAAATGTTTTCAAGAACATTCATAGCAAAAAAAAAAAACCCTGTGAGAGTGTCAGTTGGACCATTAGATGATAGAGTGGTAAAAGGAGCATTAAGAGGGGACCAGGCCATAATGGAGAGACTGAATGAATTCTTTGCTTTGTTCTTTAGTGAAGAAGATGTAGGGAAGTTACCAAAGACTGAAATGGTATTTAAAGGTGATGCATCGGAAGAATTGAAAGAAATATTGATGAACTGGGGAGATGTATTATAACTAATAATAAACTAATAAGAAGCAAATCACCTGGACCAGATGGTATACATCTGAGGGTGTTGAAAGAACTTAAATATGAGATTGCAAACCTACTATTAGTAATCTGTGAACTATAATTAAAATCATCTGCAATACCAGAAGACTGGTGAATGGCCAATGTAACGCCAATTTTTAAAAAGGGTTCCAGAGATGATATGGGAAGCTACAGACAGGTGAGCCTGACATCAGTACCAGCAAAATGGAAGAAACCATTATAAAGAACAAAATTACTGAAATTGTAGATAGTCATGGTTTAATAAGAACATAAGAATATAAGATATGCCATACTGGGTCAGACCATGGTCCATCAAGCCCAGTATCCTGTTCCCAACAGTGGCCAATCTAGGTCATATGTACCTAGCAGTTTCCCCAAAAGACACAGGTTCCACAATGCTTGTACTGGGTCAAGCATTGATATCCTGGGTCCCTTCTAAATAATGGTTTATGGACTTTTCCTCCAGGAACTTGTCCAAACCTTTTTTAAATCCAGCTACACTAACAGCCTTTACTACATCTTCCGGTAACAAATTCCAGAATTTGATTACACGTTGAGTGAAAAAATATTTTCTTTTATTAGTCTTAAATAGTTTACCCTGTAGCTTCATTGCATGTCCCCTCGTCTTTCTATATTCTGATAACGTAAACAATCGATCTACGTTTACCTGTTCCACACCGTTCATTAATTTAGAGACTTCTATCATATCTCCCCTCAGCTGTCTCTTTTCCATGTTAAAGAGCCCTAACTTTTTTTAGCCTTTCTTCACAGGAGTATCCTTCCATCCCCTTTACCATTTTGGTGGCTCTTCTCTGAACCTTTTCTAATAACGCTATATCCTTTTTAAGATAGGGTGACCAGAATTGCACACAATATTCAAGGTGCAGTCTCACCATGGAACGATATAGAGACAATATAATATCTTTTGTTTTATTTTCCATTCCTTTCCTTATGATACCTAGCATTCTATTTGCTCTCTTGGCTTCCACTGCACACTGGGCCGATGGTTTTAACATGTTATCCACAATGACGCCTAAATCTTTTTCCTGGGTGGTGGTTCCTAATGTGGAACCTTGCATTGTGTAACCATAGTTGAGTTGTTCTTCCCTAGGTGCATAACTTTGCACTTGTCCACATTAAATTTCATCTGCCATTTTAATGCCCAGTCTTCCAATTTATCAAGACCCTCTTGCAATTTTCCACAATCCTCTTGGGTTTTAACAACTTTAAATAGTTTTGTGTCATCTGCAAATTTGATAACCTCACTCATTATTCCCCTTTCCAGGTCATTTATGAATATGTCAAAAAGCAGCGGACCCAACACAGATCCCTGGGGTACACCACTATTCACCTTTCTCCATTGGGAAAATTGGCCATTTAGCCCTACCTTCTGCTTTCTATCGTTTAACCAGTTCCTGATCCACAATAGTACACTGCCTCCTATCCCATGACTCTTTGGTTTTGCCAAAAGTCTCTGATAAGGGACTTTGTCAAAGGCTTTCTGAAAGTCCAGATACACTATATCAACTGACTCACCTTTGTCTACCTGTTTATTCACACCTTCAAAAAAACATAACAGATTAGTAAGACAAGATCTTCCTTGTCTAAAGCCATGTTGGCTGTCTCCCATTAGGCCATGACTATCTACATGCTGAGTAATTTTGTTCTTTATGATGGTTTCTACCATGTTTCCCGGTACTGACGTCAGGCTCACCGGTCTGTAGTTTCCCGGATCACCCCTGGAACCCTTTTTAAAAATTGACGTTACATTGATGATCCTCCAATATTCAGGTATTACAGATGAGTTTAATGAAAATTCACAGATTACTAATAGCAGGTCTGCAATCTCATATTTCAGTTCTTTCAACACCCTGGGATGTATATCATCCAGCCCAGGTGATTTGCTACTCTTCAGTTTATCTAATAGTTGTAATACATCTTCCCGATGTATCAATATTTCCTTCAATTCTTCCTCACCTTTAAATACCACTTCAGTCATGGGTAACATCCCTACATCTTCTTCAGTAAAGACCGAAGCAAAGAATTCATTCAGTCTCTCTGCTATTGCCTTGTCGCCTCTTAGTGCCCCATTAACCCCTAATGGGAGAAAGCCAACATGGCTTTAGCCAAGGAAGATCGTGTCTTATTAATCTTTTATACTTTTTTGAAGGTGTGAATAAACAGGTAAACAAAGATGAGCTAGTCAATATAGTGTATCTGGATTTTCAGAAAGCATTTGACAAGGTCCCTCATGAGAGACTCTTGGTGAAATTAAAGTCATGGGATAGGAGGCAGTGTACTATTGTGGATCAGGAACTGGTTAAAAGATAGAAAGCAGAGGATAGGACTAAATGACCAATTTTCCCAGTGGAGAACGGTGAATAGTGGAGTATCCCAGGCATCTGTGCTGGGTCCACTGCTTTTTAACATATTCGTAAATGACCTGGAAATTGAAATAACGAGTGAGGTAATCACATTTACAGATGACACAAAATTATGCAAAGTTGTTATAACCCAATAGGATTGTGAAAAATTGTAAGAGGACCTTGAAAAATTGGAAGACTGGACATTCAAATGGCAGATGAAATTTAATGTGGACAAGTGCAAAGTTTTACACCGAATGGATCATTCTGAGGCATGAATAGCGGGGATGGACATCCGTTCCCGCTATTTGTATACTCTCCCGCTCCTGTCTAACCTTCCCTTACGTTCCACAGGTAGGTTAGACGGGGTGGGAAAGGGGTGAATCGGGGGCGGCATTAGGGCGGGCAGTGGGTGCTCATCGGCCCCGGATATACAGGGCTGATTCCAATGTCAGTCCTGTACGTCCAGGACCGGTGACGAACAGGGAACGTTCCCCCTCGGATGTGTTGCTTATTCCACGTCGGATTTGGAGGTGGAATAAGTAACCCTTGTCTGTGGGGATGGAGGACCCGGGGTTCAGAAAGGGCAGGAGGGGGCAGAGAATGATCCCCGCAGCCTGACTCTATACCTGCAGCCAATTACTAACATTTTCAGAAAATACAACATTGAATATTACATCTGTACAGATGACATTATGTTGGCCCTCCCAATCAACATAAACAACATTAACTATAGCATACTCTCAGAATGCATCAAAGAAACTGGAGAGAGGCTCATGTAGCACCTTTACACAAAAGCGGAAGTAAGGATGTGGATGAAAACGACAGGCCAGTTAGTTTAACTTCGGTGGTGAGTAAATTATTGGAAACGCTGCTGAGAGAGAAAATAGTGAGGTTTCTGGAGTCCAGCGGATTACAGGATCCGAGGCAGCATGGATTCACCAGAGGCAGGTCTTGTCAGACAAATCTGATTGATTTCTTTGACTGGGTGACCAGGGAGTTGGACCAAGGGAGAGCCCTAGACGTGGTGTATTTAGATTTCAGTAAAGCCTTTGACACTGTCCCTCACAGGCGACTTATAAACAAACTGAAAACCCTAGGGATGGACCCTAAAGTTACTGTTTGGGTTATAAATTGGTTGAGTGGGAGGCGACAAAAAGTACAGGTAAATGGAGCTCACTGAGGAGAAGGAAGTTACCAGTGCTGTGCCCCAGGGATCTGTCCTTGGTCCGATTCTTTTTAACATCTTAGTGACATAGCGGAAGGGCTGTTGGGTAAGGTTTTTCTCTTTGTGGATGATACCAAAATCTGCAATAGAGTAGACACCCAAGAAGGTGTAGATAACATGAGGAGGGATCTAGCTAAGCTTGAAGAATGGTCTAGAATTTGGCAGCTGGGATTTAATGTTAAAAAATGTAAGGTCATGCATTTTGGCTGCAGCAATCAAAGGGAGCAATATAGTATAGGGGGTGAAGTTGAAGCCTGCATAAAAGGCTCCTGTGCCCTGCCCTTTTGAGGCTTTCCTAACCAGGGCTCCACACATCAAACAGTAAGTAAGGATTTGAGGGTTTCTTTGGTTTTTTTATTACATTGCTAGCTCTCTGACTGGGAGCTCTTAAAAGGGTTTTTGTGTATATTTTTTAAAGCAAGGTTACTTTCATTTTTGCTGTTTTAGGGGAACTTTACATGAGCACAGTAGGTTGCTGAACTCTGTAACCTCCTCAGGTTCAGAAACTGCTAACACCTAATCAGGAGTTAGTGGGCCTGTTTCCTGAGTGCAGTTGAAGCCTGCATAAAAGGCTCCTGTGCCCTGCCCTTTTGAGGCTTTCCTAACCAGGGCTCCACACATCAAACAGTAAGTAAGGATTTGAGGGTTTCTTTGTTTGGTTTTTTTTATTACATTGCTAGCTCTCTGACTGGGAGCTCTTAAAAGGGTTTTTGTGTATATTTTTTAAAGCAAGGTTACTTTCATTTTTGCTGTTTTAGGGGAACTTTACTTGAGCACAGTAGGTTGCTGAACTCTGTAACCTCCTCAGGTGCAGAAACTGCTAACACCTAAACAGGAGTTAGTGGGCCTGTTTCCTAAGTGCAGTTGAAGCCTGCATAAAAGGCTCCTGTGCCCTGCCCTTTTGAGGCTTTCCTAACCAGGGCTCCACACATCAAACAGTAAGTAAGGATTTGAGGGTTTCTTTGTTTGGTTTTTTTATTACATTGCTAGCTCTCTGACTGGGAGCTCTTAAAAGGGTTTTTGTGTATTTTTTTTAAAGCAAGGTTACTTTCATTTTTGCTGTTTTAGGGGAACTTTACTTGAGCACAGTAGGTTGCTGAACTCTGTAACCTCCTCAGGTTCAGAAACTGCTAACACCTAATCAGGAGTTAGTGGGCCTGTTTCCTGAGTGCAGTTGAAGCCTGCATAAAAGGCTCCTGTGCCCTGCCCTATTGAGGCTTTCCTAACCAGGGCTCCACACATCAAACAGTAAGTAAGGACTTGAGGGTTTCTTTGTTTGGTTTTTTTATTACATTGCTAGCTCTCTGACTGGGAGCTCTTAAAAGGGTGTTTGTGTATATTTTTTAAAGCAAGGTTACTTTCATTTTTGCTGTTTTAGGGGAACTTTACTTGAGCACAGTAGGTTGCTGAACTCTGTAACCTCCTCAGGTTCAGAAACTGCTAACACCTAATCAGGAGTTAGTGGGCCTGTTTCCTGAGTGCAGTTGAAGCCTGCATAAAAGGCTCCTGTGCCCTGCCCTTTTGAGGCTTTCCTAACCAGGGCTCCACACATCAAACAGTAAGTAAGGACTTGAGGGTTTCTTTGTTTGGTTTTTTTTACATTGCTAGCTCTCTGACTGGGAGCTCTTAAAAGGGTTTTTGTGTATATTTTTTAAAGCAAGGTTACTTTCATTTTTGCTGTTTTAGGGGAACTTTACTTGAACACAGTAGGTTGCTGAACTCTGTAACCTCCTCAGGTTCAGAAACTGCTAACACCTAATCAGGAGTTAGTGGGCCTGTTTCCTGAGTGCAGTTGAAGCCTGCATAAAAGGCTCCTGTGCCCTGCCCTTTTGAGGCTTTCCTAACCAGGGCTCCACACATCAAACAGTAAGTAAGGATTTGAGGGTTTCTTTGTTTGGTTTTTTTAATACATTGCTAGCTCTCTGACGGGGAGCTCTTAAAAGGGTTTTTGTGTATATTTTTTAAAGCAAGGTTACTTTCATTTTTGCTGTTTTAGGGGAACTTTACTTGAGCACAGTAGGTTGCTGAACTCTGTAACCTCCTCAGGTTCAGAAACTGCTAACACCTAATCAGGAGTTAGTGGGCCTGTTTCCTGAGTGCAGTTGAAGCCTGCATAAAAGGCTCCTGTGCCCTGCCCTTTTGAGGCTTTCCTAACCAGGGCTCCACACATCAAACAGTAAGTAAGGACTTGAGGGTTTCTTTGTTTGGTTTTTTTTACATTGCTAGCTCTCTGACTGGGAGCTCTTAAAAGGGTTTTGTGTATATTTTTTAAAGCAAGGTTACTTTCATTTTTGCTGTTTTAGGGGAACTTTACTTGAGCACAGTAGGTTGCTGAACTCTGTAACCTCCTCAGGTTCAGAAACTGCTAACACCTAATCAGGAGTTAGTGGGCCTGTTTCCTGAGTGCAGTTGAAGCCTGCATAAAAGGCTCCTGTGCCCTGCTCTTTTGAGGCTTTCCTAACCAGGGCTCCACACATCAAACAGTAAGTAAGGACTTGAGGGTTTCTTTGTTTGTTTTATTATTACATTGCTAGCTCTCTGACTGGGAGCTCTTAAAAGGGTTTTTGTGTATATTTTTTAAAGCAAGGTTACTTTCATTTTTGCTGTTTTAGGGGAACTTTACTTGAGCACAGTAGGTTGCTGAACTCTGTAACCTCCTCAGGTTCAGAAACTGCTAACACCTAATCAGGAGTTAGTGGGCCTGTTTCCTGAGTGCAGTTGAAGCCTGCATAAAAGGCTCCTGTGCCCTGCCCTTTTGAGGCTTTCCTAACCAGGGCTCCACACATCAAACAGTAAGAAAGGACTTGAGGGTTTCTTTGTTTGGTTTTTTTTACATTGCTAGCTCTCTGACTGGGAGCTCTTAAAAGGGTTTTTGTGTATACTTTTTAAAAGCAAGGTTACTTTCATTTTTGCTGTTTTAGGGGAACTTTACTTGAGCACAGTAGGTTGCTGAACTCTGTAACCTCCTCAGGTTCAGAAACTGCTAACACCTAATCAGGAGTTAGTGGGCCTGTTTCCTGAGTGCAGTTGAAGCCAGCATAAAAGGCTCCTGTGCCCTGCCCTTTTGAGGCTTTCCTAACCAGGGCTCCACACATCAAACAGTAAGTAAGGACTTGAGGGTTTCTTTGTTTGTTTTATTATTACATTGCTAGCTCTCTGACTGGGAGCTCTTAAAAGGGTTTTTGTGTATATTTTTTAAAGCAAGGTTACTTTCATTTTTGCTGTTTTAGGGGAACATTACTTGAGTACAGTAGGTTGCTGAACTCTGTAACCTCCTCAGGTTCAGAAACTGCTAACACCTAATCAGGTGTTAGTGGGCCTGTTTCCTGAGTGCAGTTGAAGCCTGCATAAAAGGCTCCTGTGCCCTGCCCTTTTGAGGCTTTCCTAACCAGGGCTCCACACATCAAACAGTAAGTAAGGACTTGAGGGTTTCTTTGTTTGTTTTATTATTACATTGCTAGCTCTCTGACTGGGAGCTCTTAAAAGGGTTTTGTGTATATTTTTTAAAGCAAGATTACTTTCATTTTTGCTGTTTTAGGGGAACTTTACTTGAGCACAGTAGGTTGCTGAACTCTGTAACCTCCTCAGGTTCAGAAACTGCTAACACCTAATCAGGTGTTAGTGGGCCTGTTTCCTGAGTGCAGTTGAAGCCTGCATAAAAGGCTCCTGTGCCCTGCCCTTTTGAGGCTTTCCTAACCAGGGCTCCACACATCAAACAGTAAGTAAGGACTTGAGGGTTTCTTTGTTTGTTTTATTATTACATTGCTAGCTCTCTGACTGGGAGCTCTTAAAAGGGTTTTTGTGTATATTTTTTAAAGCAAGGTTACTTTCATTTTTGCTGTTTTAGGGGAACTTTACTTGAGCACAGTAGGTTGCTGAACTCTGTAACCTCCTCAGGTTCAGAAACTGCTAACACCTAATCAGGAGTTAGTGGGCCTGTTTCCTGAGTGCAGTTGAAGCCACCATAAAAGGCTCCTGTGCCCTGCCCTTTTGAGGCTTTCCTAACCAGGGCTCCACACATCAAACAGTAAGTAAGGACTTGAGGGTTTCTTTGTTTGTTTTATTATTACATTGCTAACTCTCTGACTGGGAGCTCTTAAAAGGGTTTTTGTGTATATTTTTTAAAGCAAGGTTACTTTCATTTTTGCTGTTTTAGGGGAACTTTACTTGAGCACAGTAGGTTGCTGAACTCTGTAACCTCCTCAGGTTCAGAAACTGCTAACACCTAATCAGGAGTTAGTGGGCCTGTTTCCTGAGTGCAGTTGAAGCCTGCATAAAAGGATCCTGTGCCCTGCCCTTTTGAGGCTTTCCTAACCAGGGCTCCACACATCAAACAGTAAGAAAGGACTTGAGGGTTTCTTTGTTTGTGTTTTATTATTACATTGCTAGCTCTCTGACTGGGAGCTCTTAAAAGGGTTTTTGTGTATATTTTTTAAAGCAAGGTTACTTTCATTTTTGCTGTTTTAGGGGAACTTTACTTGAGCACAGTAGGTTGCTGAACTCTGTAACCTCCTCAGGTTCAGAAACTGCTAACACCTAATCAGGAGTTAGTGGGCCTGTTTCCTGAGTGCAGTTGAAGCCACCATAAAAGGCTCCTGTGCCCTGCCCTTTTGAGGCTTTCCTAACCAGGGCTCCACACATCAAACAGTAAGTAAGGACTTGAGGGTTTCTTTGTTTGTTTTATTATTACATTGCTAGCTCTCTGACTGGGAGCTCTTAAAAGGGTTTTTGTATATTTTTAAAAGCAAGGTTACTTTCATTTTTGCTGTTTTAGGGGAACTTTACTTGAGCACAGTATGTTGCTGAACTCTGTAACCTCCTCAGGTTCAGAAACTGCTAACACCTAATCAGGAGTTAGTGGGCCTGTTTCCTGAGTGCAGTTGAAGCCTGCATAAAAGGCTCCTGTGCCCTGCCCTTTTGAGGCTTTCCTAACCAGGGCTCCACACATCAAAGTGTAAGTAAGGATTTGAGGGTTTATTTGTTTTGTTTTTTTATTACATTGCTAGCTCTCTGACTGGGAGCTCTTAAAAGGGTTTTTGTGTATATTTTTTAAAGCAAGGTTACTTTCATTTTTGCTGTTTTAGGGGAACTTTACTTGAGCACAGTAGGTTGCTAAACTCTGTAACCTCCTCAGGTTCAGAAACTGCTAACACCTAATCAGGAGTTAGTGGGCCTGTTTCCTGAGTGCAGTTGAAGCCTGCATAAAAGGCTCCTGTGCCCTGCCCTTTGAGGCTTTCCTAACCAGGGCTCCACACATCAAACAGTAAGTAAGGACTTGAGGGTTTCTTTGTTTGGTTTTTTTTACATTGCTAGCTCTCTGACTGGGAGCTCTTAAAAGGGTTTTTGTGTATATTTTTTAAAGCAAGGTTACTTTCATTTTTGCTGTTTTAGGGAAACTTTACTTGAGCACAGTAGGTTTCTGAACTCTGTAACCTCCTCAGGTTCAGAAACTGCTAACACCTAATCAGGAGTTAGTGGGCCTGTTTCCTGAGTGCAGTTGAAGCCTGCATAAAAGGCTCCTGTGCCCTGCTCTTTTGAGGCTTTCCTAACCAGGGCTCCACACATCAAACAGTAAGTAAGGACTTGAGGGTTTCTTTGTTTGTTTTATTATTACATTGCTAGCTCTCTGACTGGGAGCTCTTAAAAGGGTTTTTGTGTATATTTTTTAAAGCAAGGTTACTTTCATTTTTGCTATTTTAGGGGAACTTTACTTGAGCACAGTAGGTTGCTGTACTCTGTAACCTCCTCAGGTTCAGAAACTGCTAACACCTAATCAGGAGTTAGTGGGCCTGTTTCCTGAGTGCAGTTGAAGCCTGCATAAAAGGCTCCTGTGCCCTGCCCTTTTGAGGCTTTCCTAACCAGGGCTCCACACATCAAACAGTAAGTAAGGACTTGAGGGTTTCTTTGTTTGGTTTTTTTTACATTGCTAGCTCTCTGACTGGGAGCTCTTAAAAGGGTTTTTGTGTATATTTTTTAAAGCAAGGTTACTTTCATTTTTGCTGTTTTAGGGGAACTTTACTTGAGCACAGTAGGTTGCTGAACTCTGTAACCTCCTCAGGTTCAGAAACTGCTAACACCTAATCAGGAGTTAGTGGGCCTGTTTCCTGAGTGCAGTTGAAGCCTGCATAAAAGGCTCCTGTGCCCTGCTCTTTTGAGGCTTTCCTAACCAGGGCTCCACACATCAAACAGTAAGTAAGGACTTGAGGGTTTCTTTGTTTGTTTTATTATTACATTGCTAGCTCTCTGACTGGGAGCTCTTAAAAGGGTTTTTGTGTATATTTTTTAAAGCAAGGTTACTTTCATTTTTGCTATTTTAGGGGAACTTTACTTGAGCACAGTAGGTTGCTGAACTCTGTAACCTCCTCAGGTTCAGAAACTGCTAACACCTAATCAGGAGTTAGTGGGCCTGTTTCCTGAGTGCAGTTGAAGCCTGCATAAAAGGCTCCTGTGCCCTGCCCTTTTGAGGCTTTCCTAACCAGGGCTCCACACATCAAACAGTAAGTAAGGAATTGAGGGTTTCTTTGTTTGGTTTTTTTTACATTGCTAGCTCTCTGACTGGGAGCTCTTAAAAGGGTTTTTGTGTATATTTTTTAAAGCAAGGTTACTTTCATTTTTGCTGTTTTAGGGGAACTTTACTTGAGCACAGTAGGTTGCTGAACTCTGTAACCTCCTCAGGTTCAGAAACTGCTAACACCTAATCAGGAGTTAGTGGGCCTGTTTCCTGAGTGCAGTTGAAGCCTGCATAAAAGGCTCCTGTGCCCTGCCCTTTTGAGGCTTTCCTAACCAGGGCTCCACACATCAAACAGTAAGTAAGGACTTGAGGGTTTCTTTGTTTGTTTTATTAGTACATTGCTAGCTCTCTGACTGGGAGCTCTTAAAAGGGTTTTTGTGTATATTTTTTAAAGCAAGGTTACTTTCATTTTTGCTGTTTTAGGGGAACTTTACTTGAGCACAGTAGGTTGCTGAACTCTGTAACCTCCTCAGGTTCAGAAACTGCTAACACCTAATCAGGAGTTAGTGGGCCTGTTTCCTGAGTGCAGTTGAAGCCTGCATAAAAGGCTCCTGTGCCCTGCCCTTTTGAGGCTTTCCTAACCAGGGCTCCACACATCAAACAGTAAGTAAGGACTTGAGGGTTTCTTTGTTTGGTTTTTTTTACATTGCTAGCTCTCTGACTGGGAGCTCTGAAAAGGGTTTTTGTGTATATTTTTTTAAAGCAAGGTTACTTTCATTTTTGCTGTTTTAGGGGAACTTTACTTGAGCACAGTAGGTTGCTGAACTCTGTAACCTCCTCAGGTTCAGAAACTGCTAACACCTAATCAGGAGTTAGTGGGCCTGTTTCCTGATTGCAGTTGAAGCCAGCATAAAAGGCTCCTGTGCCCTGCCCTTTTGAGGCTTTCCTAACCAGGGCTCCACACATCAAACAGTAAGTAAGGACTTGAGGGTTTCTTTGTTTGTTTTATTATTACATTGCTAGCTCTCTGACTGGGAGCTCTTAAAAGGGTTTTTGTGTATATTTTTTAAAGCAAGGTTACTTTCATTTTTGCTGTTTTAGGGGAACTTTACTTGAGCACAGTAGGTTGCTGAACTCTGTAACCTTCTCAGGTTCAGAAACTGCTAACACCTAATCAGGAGTTAGTGGGCCTGTTTCCTGAGTGCAGTTGAAGCCAGCATAAAAGGCTCCTGTGCCCTGCCCTTTTGAGCCTTTCCTAACCAGGGCTCCACACATCAAACAGTAAGTAAGGATTTGAGGGTTTCTTTGTTTGTTTTATTATTACATTGCTAGCTCTCTGACTGGGAGCTCTTAAAAGGGTTTTTGTGTATATTTTTTAAAGCAAGGTTACTTTCATTTTTGCTGTTTTAGGGGAACTTTACTTGAGCACAGTAGGTTGCTGAACTCTGTAACCTCCTCAGGTTCAGAAACTGCTAACACCTAATCAGGAGTTAGTGGGCCTGTTTCCTGAGTGCAGTTGAAGCCTGCATAAAAGGCTCCTGTGCCCTGCCCTTTTGAGGCTTTCCTAACCAGGGCTCCACACATCAAACAGTAAGAAAGGACTTGAGGGTTTCTTTGTTTGTTTTATTATTACATTGCTAGCTCTCTGACTGGGAGCTCTTAAAAGGGTTTTTGTGTATATTTTTTAAAGCAAGGTTACTTTCATTTTTGCTGTTTTAGGGGAACTTTACTTGAGCACAGTAGGTTGCTGAACTCTGTAACCTCCTCAGGTTCAGAAACTGCTAACACCTAATCAGGAGTTAGTGGGCCTGTTTCCTGAGTGCAGTTGAAGCCACCATAAAAGGCTCCTGTGCCCTGCCCTTTTGAGGCTTTCCTAACCAGGGCTCCACACATCAAACAGTAAGTAAGGACTTGAGGGTTTCTTTGTTTGTTTTATTATTACATTGCTAGCTCTCTGACTGGGAGCTCTTAAAAGGGTTTTTGTGTATATTTTTTAAAGCAAGGTTACTTTCATTTTTGCTGTTTTAGGGGAACTTTACTTGAGCACAGTAGGTTGCTGAACTCTGTAACCTCCTCAGGTTCAGAAACTGCTAACACCTAATCAGGAGTTAGTGGGCCTGTTTCCTGAGTGCAGTTGAAGCCTGCATAAAAGGCTCCTGTGCCCTGCCCTTTTGAGGCTTTCCTAACCAGGGCTCCACACATCAAACAGTAAGTAAGGACTTGAGGGTTTCTTTGTTTGGTTTTTTTTACATTGCTAGCTCTCTGACTGGGAGCTCTTAAAAGGGTTTTTGTGTATATTTTTTAAAGCAAGGTTACTTTCATTTTTGCTGTTTTAGGGGAACTTTACTTGAGCACAGTAGGTTGCTGAACTCTGTAACCTCCTCAGGTTCAGAAACTGCTAACACCTAATCAGGAGTTAGTGGGCCTGTTTCCTGAGTGCAGTTGAAGCCAGCATAAAAGGCTCCTGTGCCCTGCCCTTTTGAGGCTTTCCTAACCAGGGCTCCACACATCAAACAGTAAGTAAGGACTTGAGGGTTTCTTTGTTTGTTTTATTATTACATTTCTAGCTCTCTGACTGGGAGCTCTTAAAAGGGTTTTTGTGTATATTTTTTAAAGCAAGGTTACTTTCATTTTTGCTGTTTTAGGGGAACTTTACTTGAGCACAGTAGGTTGCTGAACTCTGTAACCTCCTCAGGTTCAGAAACTGCTAACACCTAATCAGGAGTTAGTGGGCCTGTTTCCTGAGTGCAGTTGAAGCCAGCATAAAAGGCTCCTGTGCCCTGCCCTTTTGAGGCTTTCCTAACCAGGGCTCCACACATCAAACAGTAAGTAAGGATTTGAGGGTTTCTTTGTTTGTTTTATTATTACATTGCTTGCTCTCTGACTGGGAGCTCTTAAAAGGGTTTTTGTGTATATTTTTTAAAGCAAGGTTACTTTCATTTTTGCTGTTTTAGGGGAACTTTACTTGAGCACAGTAGGTTGCTGAACTCTGTAACCTCCTCAGGTTCAGAAACTGCTAACACCTAATCAGGAGTTAGTGGGCCTGTTTCCTGAGTGCAGTTGAAGCCTGCATAAAAGGCTCCTGTGCCCTGCCCTTTTGAGGCTTTCCTAACCAGGGCTCCACACATCAAACAGTAAGAAAGGACTTGAGGGTTTCTTTGTTTGTTTTATTATTACATTGCTAGCTCTCTGACTGGGAGCTCTTAAAAGGGTTTTTGTGTATATTTTTTAAAGCAAGGTTACTTTCATTTTTGCTGTTTTAGGGGAACTTTACTTGAGCACAGTAGGTTGCTGAAGTCTGTAACCTCCTCAGGTTCAGAAACTGCTAACACCTAATCAGGAGTTAGTGGGCCTGTTTCCTGAGTGCAGTTGAAGCCACCATAAAAGGCTCCTGTGCCCTGCCCTTTTGAGGCTTTCCTAACCAGGGCTCCACACATCAAACAGTAAGTAAGGACTTGAGGGTTTCTTTGTTTGTTTTATTATTACATTGCTAGCTCTCTGACTGGGAGCTCTTAAAAGGGTTTTTGTGTATATTTTTTAAAGCAAGGTTACTTTCATTTTTGCTGTTTTAGGGGAACTTTACTTGAGCACAGTAGGTTGCTGAACTCTGTAACCTCCTCAGGTTCAGAAACTGCTAACACCTAATCAGGAGTTAGTGGGCCTGTTTCCTGAGTGCAGTTGAAGCCTGCATAAAAGGATCCTGTGCCCTGCCCTTTTGAGGCTTTCCTAACCAGGGCTCCACACATCAAACAGTAAGTAAGGATTTGAGGGTTTTTTTGTTTGGTTTTTTTATTACATTGCTAGCTCTCTGACTGGGAGCTCTTAAAAGGGTTTTTGTGTATATTTTTTAAAGCAAGGTTACTTTCATTTTTGCTGTTTTAGGGGAACTTTACTTGAGCACAGTAGGTTGCTGAACTCTGTAACCTCCTCAGGTTCAGAAACTGCTAACACCTAATCAGGAGTTAGTGGGCCTGTTTCCTGAGTGCAGTTGAAGCCTGCATAAAAGGCTCCTGTGCCCTGCCCTTTTGAGGCTTTCCTAACCAGGGCTCCACACATCAAACAGTAAGTAAGGACTTGAGGGGGTCTGTGTGTGGTTTATTTTTACATTGCTAGCTCTCTGACTGGGAGCTCTTAAAAGGGTTTTTGTGTATATTTTTTAAAGCAAGGTTACTTTCATTTTTGCTGTTTTAGGGGAACTTTACTTGAGCACAGTAGGTTGCTGAACTCTGTAACCTCCTCAGGTTCAGAAACTGCTAACACCTAATCAGGAGTTAGTGGGCCTGTTTCCTGAGTGCAGTTGAAGCCTGCATAAAAGGCTCCTGTGCCCTGCCCTTTTGAGGCTTTCCTAACCAGGGCTCCACACATCAAACAGTAAGTAAGGACTTGAGGGTTTCTTTATTTGTTTTATTATTACATTGCTAGCTCTCTGACTGGGAGCTCTTAAAAGGGTTTTTGTGTATATTTTTTAAAGCAAGGTTACTTTCATTTTTGCTGTTTTAGGGGAACTTTACTTGAGCACAGTAGGTTGCTGAACTCTGTAACCTCCTCAGGTTCAAAAACTGCTAACACCAAATCAGGAGTTAGTGGGCCTGTTTCCTGAGTGCAGTTGAAGCCTGCATAAAAGGCTCCTGTGCCCTGCTCTTTTGAGGCTTTCCTAACCAGGGCTCCACACACCAAACAGTAAGTAAGGACTTGAGGGTTTCTTTGTTTGTTTTATTATTACATTGCTAGCTCTCTGACTGGGAGCTCTTAAAAGGGTTTTTGTGTATATTTTTTAAAGCAAGGTTACTTTCATTTTTGCTGTTTTAGGGGAACTTTACTTGGGCACAGTAGGTTGCTGAACTCTGTAACCTCCTCAGGTTCAGAAACTGCTAACACCTAATCAGGAGTTAGTGGGCCTGTTTCCTGAGTGCAGTTGAAGCCTGCATAAAAGGCTCCTGTGCCCTGCCCTTTTGAGGCTTTCCTAACCAGGGCTCCACACATCAAACAGTAAGTAAGGACTTGAGGGTTTCTTTGTTTGGTTTTTTTTACATTGCTAGCTCTCTGACTGGGAGCTCTTAAAAGGGTTTTTGTGTATATTTTTTAAAGCAAGGTTACTTTCATTTTTGCTGTTTTAGGGGAACTTTACTTGAGCACAGTAGGTTGCTGAACTCTGTAACCTCCTCAGGTTCAGAAACTGCTAACACCTAATCAGGAGTTAGTGGGCCTGTTTCCTGAGTGCAGTTGAAGCCTGCATAAAAGGCTCCTGTGCCCTGCCCTTTTGAGGCTTTCCTAACCAGGGCTCCACACATCAAACAGTAAGTAAGGACTTGAGGGTTTCTTTGTTTGTTTTATTATTACATTGCTAGCTCTCTGACTGGGAGCTCTTAAAAGGGTTTTGTGTATATTTTTTAAAGCAAGGTTACTTTCATTTTTGCTGTTTTAGGGGAACATTACTTGAGCACAGTAGGTTGCTGAACTCTGTAACCTCCTCAGGTTCAGAAACTGCTAACACCTAATCAGGTGTTAGTGGGCCTGTTTCCTGAGTGCAGTTGAAGCCTGCATAAAAGGCTCCTGTGCCCTGCCCTTTGAGGCTTTCCTAACCAGGGCTCCACACATCAAACAGTAAGTAAGGACTTGAGGGTTTCTTTGTTTGTTTTATTATTACATTGCTAGCTCTCTGACTGGGAGCTCTTAAAAGGGTTTTTGTGTATATTTTTTAAAGCAAGATTACTTTCATTTTTGCTGTTTTAGGGGAACTTTACTTGAGCACAGTAGGTTGCTGAACTCTGTAACCTCCTCAGGTTCAGAAACTGCTAACACCTAATCAGGTGTTAGTGGGCCTGTTTCCTGAGTGCAGTTGAAGCCTGCATAAAAGGCTCCTGTGCCCTGCCCTTTTGAGGCTTTCCTAACCAGGGCTCCACACATCAAACAGTAAGTAAAGACTTGAGGGTTTCTTTGTTTGTTTTATTATTACATTGCTAGCTCTCTGACTGGGAGCTCTTAAAAGGGTTTTTGTGTATATTTTTTAAAGCAAGGTTACTTTCCTTTTTGCTGTTTTAGGGGAACTTTACTTGAGCACAGTAGGTTTCCGAACTCTGTAACCTCCTCAGGTTCAGAAACTGTTAACATCTAATCAGGTGTTAGTTCCCTCCCTACCCACCCCGACTCCCACCCACCCCTAGTGAGCAGTCTTGCTTTATAGGGCACCTCCCCCTTTAACAAATCACAGTGAATTGGACCAGCACAATTTGAATATAATTAAAGAGATTTAACTGCTTTTTCTCTGAAAGGACAGCTGCGAAACCAGCTGGTACTTGGTAGATCTCTCTCTTTTGCTTTAACAGATACCTAAGCTCCACAAACAGAACAATGGCTGGGAAAAATCGTATTGCTAAAGCTGTTGCCCCCGTTACAGCTTCTGCCTCGGTCCAGATGGAGGTCCTAATGCCAGTTGAAGAACCGGTTCCATGTGCAGGGTGCCTGCATGCTGAAGCTCTGAGGAAACATGTGGAGGAACTCAGAGAGGAGGTGGCGAGGCTGAGGAGCATTCAAGACAGTGAGAAGTACATTGATGAGATGCTTCTTGCAGCAACCAGGCTCTCCAGCACAGGAGAAGATGGGTGCCAACAGAATGTCGATGGTTGGACAAAAGTCACCAGAGCCTGCAAAATCACCAATCCAACTTCTCCATCCCTTGAATTGAAGAACCATTATGCAGCCCTGGAAGTGGAGGAGGTGAAAGCATCCCTGGAAAGGGAAGAACCAGAGTTCAAGTACCCCATAGTTGCGGAATCAGTGACCAGAAGGAAACGAAGGGTAGTGGTGGTTGGAGACTCTCTTCTGAGGGGTACTGAGGCGTCCATCTGCCGACCAGACTTGATGTCCAGAGAGGTATGCTGTCTGCCTGGTGCCAAGATCCAAGATGTTACGGAGAGTTTGCTGAGACTCATCAAGCCCACTGACTATTACCCACTGTTGCTATTCCATGTTGGAACAAATGATACTGCCAGGTATACCTCGGAATGTATCAAAAGTGACTTCATGGCTCTGGGACAGAGGGTGAAGCAGGTAGGTGCACAGGTGGTGTTCTCTTCAATCCTCCCTGTTGAGGGTAAAGGCCAAGGCAGAGAGGCTCGCATCCTGGAGATGAATGCATGGCTGCGTGGATGGTGTCTTCGAGAGAGTTTTGGTTTCCTAGACCATGGGATGCTGTTCCAAGGGTTGCAGAGCAGAGATGGCATCCATCTGTCCAAGAAAGGTCAACGCATCTTTGGTAGTAGACTGGCTAATCTACTGAAGAGGGCTTTAAACTAGATTCGTTGGGGATGGGTGAAGAAAGCCCCCAGGTAAGTGAAAGCCCCCAGGTAGGTGATACATTAAATACCTTTATGGAAATGGGTAACAGGGGTAACATATGGAAAGCAGTGTGTATTAATGCCCGTAGCATGGGAAATAAGATCCTTGAAGTTGAAGCTTTGGTGGGAGTGGCTGACTTGGATTTAGTGGCAGTTACAGAAACATGGTTCACAGAAAACCATGACTGGGATGTAACTATACCTGGCTATACTTTATTCAGAAAGGACAGGGTAGGAAGAATGGGAGGAGGAGTGGCACTATATGTAAAAACTACTATTAAAGCTTTGGAATTACAGAGCTTAAAAGGGAGAGAGGAGGCATTGTGGGTTAAACTAGAAAGAGGGAAAGAGAAATCTATTTGCATTGGTGTGATATACAGACCTCCCTCACAAGAGGAAGAGGTGGACAGAGAGTTAATTGAAGACATACGCAGCATTGCTAGGAAAGGGGAAGTGTTACTGCTAGGAGATTTCAATATGCCAGATGTTGATTGGCACATTCCTGCTGCAGTATCATCTAGAAGTAAGGAGATCCTGGATTCTCTACAGGGAGAACTATTCAGGCAATTGGTAACAGACCCCACACGTGAAGGGGCCATACTGGACTTGGTGCTTACCAATGGTGAAAGTGTTTCTGATGTTGTAGTGGGAGATCATTTTGCATCCAGTGATCACCAGATGGTGTGGTTCAGTATTAGGACTAGGGCTGTTAGAATCCATTCCAAGGTGAAGATCTTAGACTTTAGGAAGACTAACTTTGCGAAGATGGGCCAATACCTCAGGGAGTCGTTAGTGGGATGGGAACAGCTGGGGGATGTAGAAAAACAGTGGGCAAAACTGAAAGGGGGTATTTTAAAGGCAACCAACCTTTTTGTTAAAATGGTAAATAAAGGCAAAAGGAACAGGAGACCGCTATGGTTTTCGAAGGAAGTAGCTGAAAAAGTGAAGAAAAAGAGGGAGGCCTTCATGAAATACAAGAGATCACAGAGAGAGGAAGACAGGCATCTGTATTTGGAAAAACTTAGAGAAGCTAGCAAAGTAATCAAGAAGGTAAAGATTCAAAAGGAGGAGGAAATAGCCAATGCAATAAAATGGGGGGATAAGACATTCTTCAGATATATTAGTGAGAAGAGGAAGGGCAAAAGTGGTATTGTAAGACTCAAGGGTGCAGGGGGGGAATATGTAGAAGCTGATAAGGATAAAGCGGAATTGCTTAACAAATATTTTTGTTCTGTTTTCACAGATGAAGAACCAGGAGCAGGGCCTCAGAAAACACCCACAAATAAGAACAGAAGCGAGGGACATCTTGAACAATTTTCAGAAGACTGTGTTCGTGAGAAACTAGCTCAACTTAAAGTAGACAAAGCGATGGGACCGGATGGGATACACCCTAGAATACTGAGGGAACTTGGGGACGTTCAAGCAACTCCACTGACTGACCTTTTCAATGCCTCGTTGGAGTCGGGAGTGGTGCCAAAGGACTGGAGAGAGGCTCATGTGGTGCCTTTACACAAAAGCGGAAGTAAGGATGTGGTTGAAAACTACAGGCCGGTTAGTTTAACTTCAGTGGTGAGTAAATTATTGGAAACGCTGCTGAAAGAGAAAATAGTGAGGTTTCTGGAGTCTGGCGGATTACAGGATCCGAGGCAGCATGGATTCACCAGAGGCAGGTCTTGTCAGACAAATCTGATTGATTTCTTTGACTGGGTGACCAGGGAGTTGGACCAAGGGAGAGCTCTAGATGTGGTGTATTTAGATTTCAGTAAAGCCTTTGACACTGTTCCTCACAGGCGACTTATAAACAAACTGAGCACCCTAGGGATGGACCCTAAAGTTACTGCTTGGGTTAGAAATTGGTTGGGTGGGAGGCGACAAAGAGTACAAGTAAATGGAGCTCACTCTGAGGAGAAGGATGTTACCAGTGGTGTGCCCCAGGGATCTGTCCTTGGTCCGATTCTTTTTAACATTTTTGTTAGTGATATAGCGGAAGGGCTGTCGGGTAAGGTTTGCCTCTTTGCGGATGATACCAAAATCTGCAATAGAGTAGACACCCAGGAAGGTGTAGATAACATGAGGAGGGATCTAGCTAAGCTTGAAGAATGGTCTAGAATTTGGCAGCTGGGATTTAATGTTAAAAAATGTAAGGTCATGCATTTGGACTGCAGCAATCCAAGGGAGCAACACAGTATAGGAGGTGAAGTACTTTTGTCTACTAAAGAAGAGTGGGACCTAGGCGTGGTTGTGTCTGATGATCTTAAAGTAGCTAAACAGGTAGAAAAGGCAATGGCAAAAGCTAGAAGGATGGTTGGGTGCATACAAAGAGGAATGGCTAGCAGAAAAAAGGAGGTGATAATGCCTCTGTATAAGTCTTTGGTGCGACCTCATTTGGGGTATGGTGTGCAATTCTGGAGACCGCACCTTCAAAAGGATGTGAACAGGATGGAGTCGGTGCAGAGGGTTGCTACTAAAATGATGAATGGGCTTCATTATAAAACATATGAGGACAGACTTAAGGATCTTAATATGTACACCTTAGAGGAAAGGCGGGATAGAGGTGATATGATTGAGATGTTTAAATACTTCCGTGGCATAAATGTTCAGGGAGAGAGCCTCTTTCAATTGAAAGCAAGTTCTGCTACGAGGGGACATGGGATGAGGGTGAAGGGAGATAGATTCAGGAGTGATATGCGGAAATATTTCTTTACGGAAAGAGTAGTGGATCCGTGGAATAGTCTCCCAGTGGAGGTGGTGGAGATGAGGACAGTAACTGAATTCAAAAAAGCATGGGACCAACACAGAGGATCTCTAAAGGTAAAAAGTGGACTGTTGTAGTTGTTGTTATGGAAGGACAGACTAGATGGGCCTTGTGGTCTTTTTCTGTCATCATGTTTCTAAGTACTTTTGTCCACTAAAGAAGAGCGGGACCTAGGCGTGGTTATGTCTGATGATCTTAAAGTGGCTAAACAGGTAGAAAAGGTGACAGCAAAAGCTAGAAGGATGCTTGGGTGTATACGGAGAGGAATGGCTAGCAGAAAAAAGGAGGAGATAGTGCCTCTGTATAAGTCTTTGGTGCATCCTCATTTGGAGTATTGGGTGCAATTTTGGAGACCGCATCTTCTAAAGGATATAAACAGGATGGAGTCAGTACAGAGGGTGGCTACTAAAATGGTTAGTGGTATTCATTATAAAGCATATGTGGACAGACTTAAGGATCTTAATATGTACACATTAGACAAATGGCAGGATAGAGGTGATATGATTGAGAAGTTTAAATACCTCCATGGCATAAATGCACAGGGGGAGAGCCTCTTTTGATTGAAAGCAAGTACTGCAACAAGGGGATATGGGATGAGGGTGAAAGGGGAGAGATTCAGGACTGATATGTGGAAATATTTCTTTACGGAAAGAGTGGTGGATCTGTGGAATAGTTTCCCAGTGGAGGTGGTAGAGATGAGGACAGTATCTGAATTCAAAAAAGCATGGGACAAACACAGAGGATCTCTAAAGAAAAAAAGGGGACCGTTGTAGTTGTTGATATGGAAGGACAGACTAGATAGGCCATGTGGTCTTTTTCTGTCATCATGTTTCTATGTTTCTATGTTTCTTTGTAATCCTGGCTGATCGCCAACAACTTGAATATAAATTTAAAAAAAAACAGAAGTCCTATTTGTATCAAGGAATCAAAATGTCACCCCCCCCCCCCCCCAACAATCACAATTAACAATGAGACTCTCCGAGTTAAGCAAGAGGTGAAATACCTCGGAATAGTATTAAATCAATCCCTCGGCATGATTCGACATCTAAAACAGAACCATCTACTTCAAGCTAAAAACTATCCAAAACCTAAGACCCCTACTTCATATCCAAGATTTCAGGTCAGTAGTCCACACTGTCATTACGCCTCATTTAGACTACTGTAATAGTCTATTATAGTGCTTACCAGTCAAAACCTTAACTATTCTCCAAAGAGCGCAAAACTTAACAGCCAGAATAGTATACAAAGCCCGACTGACTGAACACATAACTTCAATCTTGTATGACCTTCACTGACTCCCAGTAGGGAGCCAAATAAAATACAAGCTGCTGATAACAACATTCAAACTGATCAATAGCATAGCCCCATCATACCTATCTACTCTCATCCAAACCCAGCCAGAATCCAGGTCCTGCAGGCAAAATGCAAAACATTTGCTGTTAACACCAAGCTCTATATTCAAGACAAAACAGACCACCAGCTCCAGAGCCTTCTCCTTTACTTCTCCTAGTCTCTGGAACTCACTGCTGTTATCAATTTGTGAAATCAAAGACCTACAGTTATTCAGAAAAGAAATCAAAACGTACCTCTTTACTGAACACTATTGTAACATCAATGATAACCCATCCTCCCAAACACCTAACTCACCTCACCATATGATCACCACCCAACCCCTTGTACCCCCCCCCCCCAATCAATAAATCAATAACCCTATTCATATCTGAAAATGTACTCTGCTCCTCCCCTCACCGGTAACTGCATCTGGGCTCTTGGGTAACGGATTTCCACATTCAGAGCAATGAGAAGGAAACAATAACTATTAATAACACAATTCATACACAACTGTATTATAAAAAACCCAAAGCTTTGGGAGAGAGAGTAAAGCTTGCACATTGTCTCTCTGACCACACCTACTTTGGTCACTAATTTTATTGGTCAAAATTCCATTTCATAGTATAATTTCCACCTTATTTATTTAGACAGATTTGTATACCACCTTATCCTACAATCAAAGTGGTCACATCACATTTGGAGGGTTACATTTAACATGAGGGTACTTAACAACATTATACATTGAACTTATACGTCTAGTTGGGACGGGTGGGTTTCAAGTTGGTGGAGGTAGTTGCATTATTTATGTATTTCTTTTTTATACTGTGCTCTTTAGAATCAGTGTGGTTTACATGTATACTAACAGGTACTTTTTATTCCCTTGTCCCCGAAGGGCTCATAATCTAAGTGTACCTGAGGCAATGGAGGGTTAAGTGGCTTGCCCAAGGCCACAAGGAGTGGCCATGGGACTAGAGACCCCATTCCCTCCAGCCTGAAGTTGCTTGTCCCCATGTGGGAATTGAACCCCTGGCTTTCTGGCCTGAGGTAACCTGTCCCAACCACTGAGCCACTCCTCCCTCATTACTGTCTGGAGGGAGTCTATTGGCTGTCTGTTTGCTCATAGGCTTCTGTGAAGAGCAGGGTTTTGAGGGCTTTGCGGAAGTCTTTGGAATCATTCATGGCCCTCAGGCCCATCGGGAGGGAGTTCCAGAGTGTGGACGCCAGTAGCGAAGGAGCTCTTCTTGAGGTTGCTTGCTTAGTCTTGTGATATCCTGCAGGTGTGCCTATCCTGTTGTCATTATTGGTTCTTCTTGGTCTATTGCTGATATTCCTTGTTATGATATCTTGGAGTGCATCTGCCAAGTGATGGTGAAAGATTTTAAAGATGATCAGGATTGTTTTGAATTTTCCCCTGCATTGGGAGCCAGTGCAACTGCTTTAACACGGGGGTGATGTGCTCAGTTCTTGCAGTGTCCGTAATGATGCGTGCTGCAGTTTTTTGCACCATTTGGAGTGGGTGTAAGGTCCGTTGGGGGAGGCCCTGATACAGCGGGTTTCCATAATCAAGCAGAGGTGTAATGAGTGCTTGGCACACTGAGCATAAGTGGTCTTGGTGGAGTATTGGCTTGAGCTTTCTGATGGTTCTCAAACGTAGATAGGCCCTGTTTGCGGTTTTGGCTATGTAAGATTTCAGGTTCAGAGCTCTGTCCATTATGATGCCCAGGTACTTAACTTTATCTTTGATTGCTATTGGTTTGTCTAGAATGTTGATAGTTTGTAGCGGAATGAAAGTGGAGTTCCTGGTGACAAGCATTGTCTCTGTTTTATCATAGTTGACTGTCAGGTTATTAGCTGAGAGCCAGGCACTCATGTCTTCAAGGCATCTGGTTATTGTTGTGGTGTCAGGCGCTTGTAGGTTGATTGGAGCATACACCATGATGTCATCAGCATAGAGGTGTTAGTGAAGTTTGTGGTGTTTGATGATGTTGCATATGGGTTGGATGTATATATTAAAGAGTATTGATGACAGAGCTGAACCTTGTGGTATTCCTTGCGTAACAGGGAACTGCAGAGATTTCTTTTGGGCGCATTTGACTTGCTGCGTTTGGTCTTCCAAGTAGGAGGTAAACCACTTCAGGGTATTCTCGCATACTCCTATCTGCTGCAGGCGTTACAGTAACCTGGTGTGGTACACGGTGTCAAAGGCTGCCGTGATGTCCATGAACACTAGCAGGAATCCGTTCTTTATGCTATCTATGCCTATTAGAAGATTGTCTAAGAGGGAGGTGAGTAGCGTTTCCACATTGTGCAGGGGTTTAAAGCCATGCTGGTGGATGTCCAATGGGGCATTCATGTCAATGTGGTCCTGAAGTTGCCTTTGCGCTGTCTTTTCAATGATTTTCACAAGGAATGGTAGGCTGGAGATGGGACAGTATGATTTTGGTTCAGAGGGGCTTAGCGTGCTGCTTTTAAGTATCAGCCGTATCATGGATTGCTTCAGGGATTGCGGCATATATCCTTGTTGGAGGGATTCCTTAATGATTTTGTGAATGTGATAGGAGAGCTGGCTTCTGGTGGCTTTGAGCCAAGACACTGGGCATGGGCCTGACGGTGAAGTTGTTGTGTTGAGTCCATTCACTATGTCCTCTACTTGATGTGTTGATGGTATGCTGAAATCCTCCCAGGTTTGGTGCGGCTCTTCCATTTCATGGTCATCTGTCTGTGGTGGGGGAGGAGCATGTATGGATGGTGCTTTTCGATTTTATGTAGTCCGCAAATTCCTGTGGGTCAAGATGGTGGGTACAGTGCTGCATGGTGTCTTTAGTGAGCTTCTGGACAATGTTAAAGAGTTCCCTTGGTCTCTTGACAGATTTCATGATTAGGTTGGTATGGTGCTGCTGTTTATGCTCATTTATCAGGTTGTTATACTCCAGTTGCTTGGCTCTGTATTGAGCAAGAGAGTCATGTGACTTGTCCCACCTCCATTTTCTCTCCAGCCTTCGGAGAGTGTGCTTTGCATCCCTGATATCACTTGAGTACCAAGGGGCATTGGACCTCCTGCATGCTTGTAGTTCTGGTCTGATGGGAGCTGATGCTGCCTCAGATATTATGCAGTTCCATTTCTCTATACTTAGGTCAAGGGTGTCGTATTCCTGCTGGAGTTGTGGAATGATTTTGTTTATGAATGAGTCTTTGTTGAAGGCTCTAAAACGTCTGGCTATGCTCCCATCTTCCACGTGTTGAGTGAGGTTGTTCAGGGTCAAAGTGAATGCAATCACATGATGATCTGACCAATGGACCGGCATGATTGCTGGTGCTGTGGTCTTGCCCTGTTCCACCAAGTGCATTGGAATAAAGACCATTTCTGGAGTGGTACCATGCTGGTGCATTGGGGCATTGATTGTCTGGCAATATTTTAGCGATGCCATAGCTTTTAGGAATGCTGCAGCTTCCTTGGTGGGTATGAAGGTTAGATTGTAGTCTCATAGTACAATGAGGGTTTGTGCTTTCTGCTGTGTGCACATATTGCTTCAAGTACCATAGAGAGATGTTCAGCTGTGGCTCCAGAAAGCCTGCAGGTGAGGGAGATGCTGAGGTACTTGTTAGCTATGGTGATTGTGCTGGATTCGATCAAATTACTGGTAGAGATTGTTTTAAATCTGTATTCCTTTCTGGCTAGTATCAGCACACCTCCTCCTCTCTTTTGTGCTCTGATGCAATTGAATGCTGAGTAGCCTGTTGGGGTTACTTGATTTAAGATGACCTGGTCTGAGTCGTCTAGCCAGATCTCAGTGATGCAAATTATGTCCAGTTTTTTGTCCAGGATGAGGTTTGAGGATAGTATTTGGTTTGTTCCTGATTGATCTGGTATTCAGTAGCACACACCTGATGTTGGCCGTTATGATTGAGTTGGTGTGTGCACTATTTTTGAGATGAGTGGGCGTAGTACGTGTGGCACTGTGCATTTTGCGAACTGCTGGTTTAGTGTGATGGGGTCCTTTAGAAAGGGATGACCATGGTGTCCATGCAGGTTGGGTGGTATGTAGGTGGAGCAAGGGGGTTTGCGCATTGGGTCCGATGCCCTGTGTGTATGGTGCGAACTTGTGTAGGAGTGTAAAATAGGCAAAGAGGTAGTGTTAGGTGAGGTGCATGTTTGCGGTTTACTGAACTGGGATCAGCTTGAACAATGGCCCAGTGATGCTGGGTGCTTGACCCTTCTCCTTTAGTTCTGATCTTGCTTGCTCCTTCGTTCTGCCGTTCCTGGGGTAGATGGTGCGCTGTCGGCTGTTTGTGTTGCTGCTGTTGTCATGCTCCAGAAGATCGTGGCATGCAGACTGGTTAGTCTGAGTTTGCTCTTTTGCAACTGCCTCAGTGCCCCACCTAAGGGCCATGCCAAAGGGCCCTCAAAGGGCGCGGGCACTCGAACCTGATCGGGGAGCTTAGGTGGTTAGCTGGTCTGCGGCAGGCTGGGCACGATGGTGGCGGTTCTTATCCGGCTCCTCTGCTCCTCCCACAGCCCCAATTGGGCTGGAGCTTCCTGGCGGGAGGAAGTGGTGCTCCCGCTCGAGCGCTCGACCCTGATTGGGGAGCTTAGGCAGTTAGCTGGTCTGCGGCAGGCCAGGCACGACAGTGGCAGTTCTTATCCGGCTCCTCTGCTCCTCTCACAGCCCCGATTGGGCTGGAGCTTCCAGGCGGGAGGAAGTGGTGTTCCCGCACAGGTGCTCGACCCTGATCGGGAAGCTTAGGCGGTTAGCTGGTCTGCAGCAGGCCGGGTATGATGGCAGCGGTGGTTCTTATCCAGCTCCTCTGCTCCTCCCACAGCCCCGATTGGGCTGGAGCTTCTGGGCGGGAGGAAGTGGTGCTCACGCTCGGGCACTCAACCCTGATCGGGGAGCTTAGGCGGTTAGCTGGTCTGCAGCAGGCTGGGCATGATGGCAGAAGTTCTTATCCGGCTCCTCTGCTCCTCCACAGCCCCGATTGGACTGGAGTTTCCGGGCAGGAGGAGTGGTGCTCTACATCAAACATCACGTATATTCACAATGTGCATCTCTATGTCTCTATGTCATAGGTCAGATCTTATTAGCATAGGTCATCAGAAGGAGACATACATGTATACCCAGACATAACTTCTTAAACAGTAATTCTAACACAAGCAGTTTTCATATGTTTGTTTCAAGACTGAAGAGAAAGTTCTTCCCTGCACTTTCTGTATTATAAACAAACCTAGTTTCTGTGTTACTTGAAAGTTCAGCATAGTTTTTCAGCAGAGTCTCTCAAGGTCATTAGCTAAGTAATAGGCCCTGGAATGTCTGAGCTACTGAATCTGTGGTGTTAACTCTTTCTGAGGGCTTTCAGTAATATAGTATTATTAAGTACCCTCACAGTATACACAGCCCTGTACAGACAAGTGTCCTTTCAGTCCCCCCTCTGATTCTGCAAAGAATCATTTCAAAGGTAAAGAAACTCAGACATTGATATTAAAAAAGGATCGTAATAGATTCTTGGCCAATCTGTAACATCATCCTAGGAATCAAAGATTGCACTGACTTCTTACAGCAAGCAGACATTACACAGAGAATCAAATTCACAGAAATACACACAAACAGTAAACTGTAAATAATTACTAGTTGTCAAGTCAAACAACAATATATATGAAGCAGTTGCTTCCTGTTAAATGTACCTACGACTTTATGTAAATAGTTCAACCACTGTTCTTTGTAATATGTTGTTTTAAAAGTAAACTGCCCCGATCTCTGGAAGGGGCAGTATAGGAGAACTAATTAACTAACTAAATAAATAAAATAAATAAATAAAGTTTCATTTTGAATGTGTACTATTTCTAAATAATGCATATTAAAACAAACAATAAAATAATTTGTCAGATTTTTTTTGTGGTTTGTTTTGCAATTAAATGAAACAGGCTTATTTTATTGTATTTCGTTCCATGTCAAAATGAACACACATCCCTACTAACTGTGATGTTACTTTTCAGTACTAAGAAATAATCACTACTTGGAATCCAGTGTGTTTAAAGGTGCCGGTATTCCACATGGGGAGAGGAGTTAGGGGTGTGTATGACCAAAAAAAAAGGGTTAGTTAGTGTTTATTTGATGTTTTAGCAATTATTAATAGTGTGTTTCAATGTGTTCGTGCATATTGTTCGTAATTATCCACCTTCTGTGTGTGCTACAACTTTTTTGTGCACCCAAATCAATCGTACATTCATTCATTTATAGGTTCATGAATGTACTAGTGATTTGTATTCACAAATAATTTTTAGGTGTCCAGATGAACCGAATAAACCACAATGAATGCACACCCCTAGGAGAAGTGTAGATGGTGTTAAGGCTTATCACATCAGCAGAAGATGTTATGTTATGACATCACATAGCCCAACCTGGCAGGATGTGACATGAGGGACTCTCATGTCAGCTCTCTAAAGTTTATTAAAACAATCCTAATTCCTCATTATTCGGTTATTGCATGCCAAAATACCGCTAGGAGGCTTCAGCAGAGAAGACTAGGAAAGCAAGCCAAAAAACCTGATTGCAAACTGATAAGCAACATGGTTCAAAGACTATCCAAGTAGCTTTCAACTCGTTTCTCACATCATTAGCTAATTTATTGACAAGGCTCCAATAAATACTCAAATGAATTCCAAAATATTCGTTATCTGGTTTGAGAAGGTTTCTCAAAATATCAGTCGATTTTATAATATGTTTTCTGACGCTTGAAAGAAATAGCTTTTACGGAGAATGCTATGCATTCAAGCAGATTGCTAGGGTAGGAACATGAAACTGGTAAATTCAGAAATATGGAGCTCTCATGTGCTTCACCACTGTGACTGATGGCTTAGCACGATAGACCTGAGAGATTATTTTTAGGTGCGGAACTGCAGCCGTTATATGCATTTGAGTTCATTTTTTGTAATTTTTTTTGTGAAGGGATGCTTTAATTGCTGGGTTTAATTATCACTGATTCATTGTTCTTGAAAAACACGGTAAACACAGTTGCCATCGCATTTCCCTGCACTGGTTCAAATATAGTAAAAGTAATGAAAGCTGACGACAGTGTCTTAATCACAGCACAAATACCATGTTCCCACTGACGCAATACTGTTCAATGTCTTTTCACACCACTGACTGAAAGTTCAAAGAATTCTGTTCTTCCCCCTATTTTCCTACCATTTACTTACCAAACCCCTTCCAGCTGTAAAGAGCCTCCGAAGAAGATAATGAACTAGATCCACCTACAACATTAAACTATTATGTGTCATTACACCACTCTGCATACTGCTAGTCAACCCCACACAGGCAATAATCTAGGCACGCAGATGTGAAAGTAATTCACTTTGTTGTTCTTTCAAGCTAAAATAACCATAGTGAATACACACAGCTAAATAAAAATGTGTTTATTGAGGGAAAAAAACAAAACAAAACCCTTTTTTGCTCTTTGAAACTTGGCTTGATGTTCACTGCAGAATGAAATCTGAATTTATGAAATGCATTCCTAGGTAATGCTAAATGAGCTTATGATAATAAAATACCCCCCCCTCCCCCTGCCAATAACCTATTGTAAAGTACTGGCTATATTATTTTTTTCATTATGTAATCTTTTAATTATTCTATTATTTTGTCTTAAATGATTCGAGTTGCAGTAGGTTGTAATACTTTCCTCCGTGTATATAGCACTAAAATATAGCATTAGGTTTTTTAATTCCCCATCTCCACCCCCCAACACACTTTCTCTATAGATGTGCAGAGGAAAAAAATTGGTTCATTTTTGGCTAATTTGGCCTTTTCCCCTAATTTTCAAATATTTTACTAGTTTATTTCATGGATTCAATTCAATGAAAAATATGTTCACACACGTTAAACTTCTTAACATGGACCACTTGACTTTATACATGTTAACTGATAGCATAACGGGTATTCAAATTTTTTAAGACACACAAATAGATTTTTTTAAGACACATCTTGAAAATGGAGCCGTGCAGAGACACTAGAGCTAGGACAAAGGCTTTGAATTACTGCCACAATTTTTTGAAGGAGTGAAAAATACTGGTGGAGGGGCATTCCTCTTTTCTTTTTTCAGTTGTTGAATTACTGAAATGAGCTATTTTTTGACTCACATTCATGCCCTGGAACAAGTATAGCCATGGATGTCTCTGATTGCGACTTGAAATCATATGTGTAAGTGTATAATTTTTGTCCCACCCTGGACACACTCACAGCAAATAGGGCTTCTGAACTATACTTGATCTTAGACCCTTTAAACTTTTTGTTCATCCCAGAAGTCTTCCACTAGATCCTTGAAAACCTCACAGTCCAAGCCATTAGACTTCTTTCCTCTATCCAAAATTCATTTAGAATTTACTTATTTCTTCACTTTTAACTATTAGGCCTAGCTGGTGCTCCAGAAGACCCATTTGAGAACCACTGAGATAGAAGTTATAGCAGGATAAGATGGAGAACAAAGAGTTCTTGATGTATGTTGACTCTCAACTTATAAACTGTGATGGCAGGATTGAACATCACTTTTACGATAATTGAACTCTAAAGAAAACTACAGTTGTGGTCAATATTATTGGCACCCTTACAGTTCAACCCCATAATGTCCAATATCTCCTATAAAAAGTGACCAGTGAAATGGGTTTGGACTATATATGCACACATATTTGACACATAAAAGAATCAAATAAAACAAGACCAATTGAAAAAGGAAATGGTAGGAAATAGTATAAATACTGGGACATTGCCAGGACATGATTGCTCAAAAGCCAGAAAGAATTTAAGCCCTCACAACGCAGAGAGAGATAATCTGTATATAACCATCTGCAATCATTCACAGGCCATTTGGCACATCCAGAATGACTCCGCCAATATATAAGTTAAGAACCACTGGTCTCAGACTCTATTGGGCAACTCCTTTGGGTATACATGCCCTGCACCTCTAAAAAATTGGATTATCCATTCTTATTTTGCTAACATAGGGAAGGCCTGTTGAAATACGAGTAATGTGCTTTTGCTTATGCTGGAATATCAGTAATTCGGCAATGGAACACAAACAATTTGCTGCTTTTTATTTAAAAATGTAGTACATAAATGTAATAAAATGAAGTGAAATTTGGGATCTGCTGTCGCTGACTTTCTCCATGGACAAGCAAGATAATGTCCTCACATATGGCTGATGTCACCAACAGTGCCTGAGCACAAGAGCAGCTCTCCATCTTCCAAAGTTCCAGAAGCATTTGGAAGCTCATGTGTGCCATTTCCTTCCCTCCTTCTGCTGCCATGCTAGACCACCTCGGTCTTCATTTTCCATGGAGCCAAACAGACACATCACCACTTTGTCCTCTGGTAAACAGAATGTTGTTGCTGTTACTTTAATTTAATTTTCATTTTGCCACTGCTACTCTTTTTCCCAATAAACACCTTAGTCAAGGCTTTTTGGCCATTATTTACAGCTTTCTTAGTTTTACCACATCACTGATATAGGCCACATTTAGGCTTCAGGGTCTCTCGCTGGGTTCTTTTTCAAAATTGAGTCATTTTATTTTGCCTTGGCTATTTCTCTGGTTAACATGCCTCAAAACCTCCTAGCAGGTTTAAAAGGTGCACTGGGTGAGGCAAGACCATATCCCTCATTGATACTTCTAACTAGTCTTTGCAATGCCTGAGCCCTGACCCTCTTATTATAAATTGTGCTCACAGATGACAGTGAGAGGACTTAGGTGTTGTAAAGACAGTGTAAAATGATTTATGGTGCAAATAAGTCCAATCCATTGGTATCAGCATGGAGCTGCATTGGTTGCTGGAGGAGTATTGGTATTGAGAAGACATTGATCCCACTCAGCATCGCTCATCGATAGAGTACATTTGGAATGAACCTCTTCCATTTCCCACCTGAAGAAGAGAAAGGATTCATTGTCTTCTTCAGCAACTTCAAGGGCCCTTGGTATTGAGCATGCAGTTAAGGCTGTAGTACACCAGTCACAGCTCTTCAGAGCATGATGTCATGAGCATAAAAGCCTCAGAAAACTACCACCCTTAAAACAACCCTGATGTGAGGACTGCTCATCCTTCACAGTACCAGGGGAGGCTGTGCCATACTCCAAGGAGCCAAGACCAACCTGCCAATACCTCTCTATCAATTCCAGTGCTACTAGTCAATCCTACTGAAGGCCTTATACCTTTGTGGATGGAGGCCCTCGAGGAGTGTCTCTTGAAGAGATTCAAGGAAAAGATGAAGTGCTTCTTTGCAGAACATGAGGCAGCTGCTTTGACTGCATCAGCGCCAATGTATCAAGACATTCAGCTGATTCTGGAGATCCTTGCACTGTCTGCAGAAAAGACATTATCACTGAGGAATTGATGGGCCTTGGTTCCAATAACTGCCTGGACCGTTTCCATCTCTAGTGTGTTGGGGGATAGAGGGACATCTCAATGAGACACAGAAGACCATGAGTACATTGACATTCTCCATTGAAATCCATTCCCCGGGAGAAATGATCAGTCTCCCACATCACAGAACAAAATGCACAATGTCCACATCTCTTATGCCCTAATTCTTCAGCCATATTCAGCCCCGTTGGTCTCAAAGATGAAGGACTTAATAACTCTTTTAAATTGGAATTACGCTGCCATACACACCGCAAACATTTAAAAGAGTTATTAAGTCCTTAATCTTTTGAGACCAACAGGTCTGAATATGGCAGAAGAATTAGGGCATAAGAGATGTGGACATTGTGCATTTTGTTCTGTGATGTGGGAGACTGATCATTTTGTTTATAATGGAAGACAATATTTTCTTAGATCCCAAACCTCTTGTGCTTCTGACTTTGTGGTCTATGGAATTTTCTGTCCATGTAAACTTTTATATATTGGGAAGACTATTCGCCCCTTTCGCATTAGAATAAGTGAGCATAAAAGTAAGCTACATTGTAAACGCCGTGAGGCAACAATTGTAGAACACTGTTTAATATATAAACATTCATTCACGGAGTTACAATGTTTTTGCATCGAGCGAGTATCTTCTGGATCGGGATTAAAATCGCGCGATCAGTATATTTTATATAAAGAACAGCAATGGATCTTTCAATTAGGAATGATTTCACCTGATGGACTGAACTCAGGTATAGATTGGGGAGCCTGTGTGTGAGGTTCTGTAAGGTTTTGAAGAAAGTAGAAAGATCTAATTGTGTTAGCTAATTAATTGATATCTCCTAATTATGTAGCTCTAAGTTTGTCAGGCGTAGTAACTTTGTAGAGATTGGATGGTGGATATAATAGGTAGGGTTTGAGTATCTTTTAGTGGATTTTAATTGGTAAGTGCAGTAATCTTGCAGTGATTGGACGTTGGGTAGTATGGGCGGGGTTTGAGTAACTTTAAAACATTCGTCTGATGTTAGGTGATCAGCAGTAAATATGATCGAGCTAGAGAAGGGACAATGGATGCCACTCATCCTTCAGCCTTTTGATTAGACTTGATGAGATTCTGACTGAGTTGGATTAGTAAGTTGGTAATATCCTGGTTCAGCTTAGAAGAGTGGGTGTTTCTATATTTTGTGGTATGTATATTAAGCAATATTGTTTGTTTTTTCAGTTTTATCCCCTTGAAACAGCTGATGCGAAACTCAAGAAAAAGACGTCTGAGGGGACGTCGGGGAGTCTGCTGTTTTAGGACCGAGATCATGTGCCACTTATGATAAACCTATATATTAAGGTGGTAGGAAATTGTTTGTAAAACATGTGTTATGGCTATTGAACTCCGTTGGTGGAAGGTGGTTTAGGTAATTACAGACCGTTGATGTATTTTACTCAATGCTTTATCCCAGTTTGTCGGTAGGTGACTACCGGGGGTTTAGCTGAGTTTTCTGAGGTCTGGTTTCCACCTTGTTATTGCTAAGCTAAAGAATACTGCAATATGGTTAATTAAGTAAAGTCAAGTGGTCTATTGGATGAAGTATCATTTTGTGGCTTTGATAGGGACCTGTACTTATATATTGTTTTGTCCCTGTGGCTAAACTTTTGCCCACAGTGCAGGTACAACACCAACATGTGCAACCCCCACTGAATCAGCCAGCAAGGGTGCAAACACCCATCAGCCACACAGACAGGCTCCACTATCCACAGCTGGATGGAGAGTCGGGCTGATGGCACACTGAGCGGGTGTTAATATCAGAACATGCTACTAGCTCCTGCACAATGAGCACACATTGACAATGCTCAAGCTGATATCGGGAGCAAGGTGGCAGGCAGGAATGTCAACCATCGCATTAGTCTGAAAATGTGCATGATGAGGAGCAAAGTATTGTGGGTATGGCACTGAAACAGGGCAGATTGGCCAGGATGTGTCTGCATCGGAAGTAGGCTCAATGGCTGAGATGTTGTATTCCCTGTCATGCTGGGAGGGCATTCTCACTCTGACCAAGCAGTGACCATGGCACGGCTATGTATCCATATAATGCTAGATAGTGTCTGGTTCCAGTGATGTGAGTGCACTTCCTGCCTTAGGAGCCTGATTACTGAACCAAGTGCTGGGTATCCATACTGTTTGTCCCAAGCCAGAGCGTACATGGCTGTTTTGTGCACATGCAATGTATACTGACCAGTGGACTCTCTGCAGTTGGCATGTGTATGGCTGGAAAATCCAGTGGTGGGCAGCACGTGTAATCTGGCTGTTCTTGCTGTAGATGATAATTATTAGACCTAGGTGGTTGGGGCTGGTAGTGCTCCATACCTAGTCCTTCTGGTAATGGTAGGGTCAACAAGACTCTAGTAACAATCCCATGCAAGTCTAGACACCCCCTAATAGATGGCATCAGCAATTTAACACTGGGTATTATCATGCACTTTTCTAGGAGGGACCTGTCCAACAGCAGCAGATCACAAGGTCAGATGTGACTGAGAAATGCTGCAATCCTGCAGAGCACAAGGCAATTAGCATATCACACTGCAGACAACACTAGCAGCAATGAGTATCTGCAGCAGAGACCATCTCTAGCACTGCAAATTCTGGGGACCAGGTGCTGGGTGCTCATGCTCACCCTCAGGATGACTGCAGAAACTGCTCAGTAGCACGGTTTGTAGCTGCCCTGTATCACTGACAGTGAATTTTACTGAGCCGAAGTGATGAATAAGTGCATTCTCCATTTAGTGATCAGCTGTAGACTACTCTTCTGCATGTGCACTGCATCATGGGTATTGGTGGGGTTACCCTATATCGTCACGCACAGGAAACATTTTAGGCAGTGATATGCAGTGTCGTTGTATCTAGCCATTATGATGCAGCACAGTGTGGAGGTGTAGCCTACTGGTTAGTGCAATATCTCCATAAGCAAGGGACAGGGGTTTGATTCTTACTTGTTTTTTTTAGTGACTGTGCTACTCAGATCATTTTCATGCCTGTAACAGTCAGGGCTCTGCAAATTGGTGCTGCCAGTCCATAACACTCTTTCCTCAGCCGCCATCCTTCCTTCAGCCCATCTATCTGCCTCTGTTGGCCGTGTGCAGTCATGTCTTCTTGTGAAAGCTGCTATACCATGACCTACACTGGTACTCTTTTCCGCATTTTGGCTCTTCACACTCGTTTCTCCTGTGCCTCATCTGCACGTCACCACTAGTACTCTGTCTTCCTGTTGCTGCAAACATCCTACTGCTTCTGGCTCCACTGGGGGACACGTCTTCCCCATCCTTTGCCACACACTGACATTATAGCACTTTACATTGGCATCACCCTGTGCATCGGTACAACTGCCTCCCACATGCTCGTCTACATTACTGGCTGCCATGTAGGGTGCCCACTTATATGGTAGGTCCATCAGCTCCCACCTGTCCTTCCTTCCATCACCTTTACATTGACTTTCCTTCGTGCTCTATCCAGCATTTGGTTTACAGCTGTTGCCGTGCCTTAAAGTACATGCTTTCCACCTTAAAGCATGCTTGTCACCTTAACGTGCAAGGTCCTGTTAATGTGCGTTAAATGGCCAAGGCGCTGTTAACATGCGTTAAACGGCCCATAGGGCCCTTTACACCAAAACGTCCCCTACCCTCCCAACGCCTTTTAAGGATCAATGCCTTGTATCGCTGTCATTAATGCCTGTTACCTTAATGTGCTTTAGTAAATATACTTCTTAACCTCATGGTATCATAGTCTCCCTTTTGAAAGTTAAATTCTAGCATACTATATTTCCTAAATATTCTCATTCTGTTGTCAGATTTGATCATTATTTTCCAAGTATCCACCAACACCATTACCTCTTACAACAAATCCTGTGTTCCACTAGGGACTAGGTTTAAAATAGCTCCCTTCATTGTGTTTCTTGAACTAGCTGCTTCATGAAGCAATCATTTATTTCATCTAGGAACCTTTTCTCCCTGTCGTGTCTTGATATGCCATTTAGCCAGGCAAAATTGGGATAATTGAAATTACAATTATTATAATGTTGCCAAATGTATTAGCTTCACTAATTTCTGTTATAATTTAGGGATTTTCGATTTAGCTCACATCTTTTTCAGTAGTAGCTCAAGATGAGTTATATTCAGGTAAAAGTATTTTCTTCTCCTCGGAAGACTCACAATCTGAACTTGTACCTGAGACAATGGAGGGTTAAGTGTCTTGCCAACGATCAAAAGTAGGATTTGAACCCTTGCTTCTATTGCTTCTAGCTTGCTGTTCTAGCAATTAGGCTACTTCTCTAGCTGCTTGGCTAGGTGGACTGTAGTGTACCCCCACCACTATTCTCTTCCCCTTTACATATGGAATTAAGAACATAAGAAACTGGGCTACTTTAGCTAATATTACATCCTCTCTATTGGGATGTCCTACCTTCCTTGTTTTGTTGGTAACTTCATAGATACCTTAGTCTGAACCATGTGCTCCATATACCATAAACTGTCAGCTTTCCCCCAGGTTCTAGTTTAAATATGATTCTATCTCCTTTTTAAATATTAGCACCAGCAGTCTATTCTGATTAAGATTGAACCCATCTTTTCAAGATAGGCTCCCCCTTCTCCAGTAAGATGCCCACTTCCTTAGAAATCAAAATCCCTCCTCCCTACACCATTATCTCATCTATGCACTGATATTCCAGAGGTCTGCCTGCATCTTTATTCCTGCATGTGGAGCAGGGAACATTTTTGAGAATACTACCCTGGAGGTTCTGGATTTCAGCTATCTACTTAAAACTCTAAATTTGGCTTCCACACCCTTCCTCCTGCACTTTCTTGTGAGTGCCATTGGTACCTACATTTACCAAGAGAGCCAGCTCATCTCCAATGCTGTTGAAAATTGAATCTAGGAGATGCATGATGTCTGCCTCATTCACAGCAGGCAGGCATGTTACCAGGCGATCCTCATGTCCACCAATCTGCCTAATGTTTGAATCATCAGCTATCCTGACCCTTCCTTTATGGGCATATTTATTTATTTATTTATTTATTTAACAGCTCTTATATACCGCGCTATTTGACATCAGTGCGGTTTACATTAAACAAAATACACTCAGATTTAGAGAACTTGTTCAAGTTACAGGTAACAGGGGAATAAAACAAGGATTAACTGGGGAATCGCATATGAATAATTAAATAAAAGCAATTACATCAGACTAGAGATCTTGAGTGGGTATAGAGACATATCATCAGGGTCCCTAAAGGGAAGACCCTGGCTACAACATCACTTACTGCCACACTAAAGCGATGGTCTCCTTCCAAGTGACCTTTCTCCTCCATTGCAGCAGCAGCACAGAAGCTGCCAGACTGGAGGTGGGACTTCTCTACTATGTCCTTGATGGTCTCCTCTATAACTCTCTCTGTCTGCCTCAGCTCCTCCAAGTCTGCTACTCTAGCCTCCAGAGATCAGACTCGTTCCCTGAGAGCTCAGAGCTCTTTACCCTAGTGCACACATATGACCCCTCATCAAATGGGAGATAATCATGCATGCAACAGTGCAAAAGACTGGATAGCCCCCATCTCACTGCTGAACTGCTGCTCACATCTTAGTATTAGTGAGTTTTTTAGTTATTTAAAGTTTCTAAGTGAGTTGGGAGACTTAAATTAATGCAAAGTACATTAAGTTTATTAGATACATTTTATACTTTTTATTTTGGGGAGTATTTTAGAAGCCTTGTTCACCTTTTAAAATGTGGATGTGGTGGCAGACAAATGTACAAGCCGCATCCACATTTAAAACATGATTTAGAAAGGCTGCTGTTGAAACGTTTTTATCCCAGGCACATCCATATATAAGTATTTGGCCAGGAGGTTTTACAAGGGCATTTCAGGGTGTGGCCTACGCAGGGCAAACCTCTACACACCTATCTCCAGTTTCATATAGGGGATGGATGTATACTACTAGAATTGCCCTTCTGTAAAGTTAACCCTGCTCCAAGACACGAACGGGTTTTCAAAAAGTGTTCCTTTTGCCCATCCCATTACAGGAAGGTTTCAGGGGGATATCCCCCTTAATCACCCCAGTTGATTTACCCCTCCAAAGTGAAATGATGTGAATGAAGAGTCCTCCATAGTACAGTAGTAGCATCTAAACATCTAGGGGGGTATTTTCTGTGGTGGCTGGGCACTGTTGTGGTGGCTGGGCACTGTTAAAGTGGCTGGCTGTTGCTGCTTTAATTTAAACCCAGATAGTGTTGGCCATATCCGGAGACTGGCACTGAATATATGGTTTGCTTCTAAAGACTTTGACTTTCATACTTTGGACACATCCCGTGAAGAGAGAGAGAGAGAGATCATTAGAGAAAGACATCATGCTCGGCAAGCTCGAAGATCACCGCAAAAGAGGAAGGCCAGCAATAAAATGTCTTAATACCATAACAGTAGCTATGGATGCCACTTTATCAACAGTGAGCCATCTAACTGAAAACCGAACACAGTTTAGGACAATTATCCAGAAGGTTACCATGAATTGACACCAACTCAATGGCACTTAATAACAACCCGGATTGCCCATGGTGGTCTGTGTTTTTTGTGCTGGCCTTGATGGATAAAAAATCAGAATATTAAGAGCCAGTATTCAGATATTGGCCAATGCTGAATATCTAAATCGCTGCTGTCCAAATAAATGTCAACTCCACCTCAGCTCCACCCACAGGACTCCCTCCACCCCGTGCCAAGGTGATAGAGAGAATATTCAGTGCCATTGAGTCAGCAGGTCCTGCTAACCAGATAAGTCCTTTGACTATTGCTCCCAGAATTTTAAATAGAAACAGAATTTATCAATTGAACCTAAATCTCCCTTTCCTCCAGGTTTTACTAAAATTTCCAAGTGAGTAAATACCCAAATGTGCAGATTCTTTATTACAGCAGCAGGTCCTGTCTTAGGATGCCAGCAGATTGCTTAAAAGTAGATGCGCATTTCCAATATATGTAGTCATGTCATTTTATAAAAGTCCGTTTCTGCTTTACACACAGAAAAAGCTTCATAAATTGATCCCATAAAATTATATGTGTATATTCACTGGTAGTACTTGTACGTTGACCACTGCTGAATATACTTACTGCTTTTACAAATAATTTCTCTGCACACAATTATGCAATTGTCCCACCCTTTAAGCTTTGCGGGAATTAATTCTATGGTTTGCAGGTGGAATACTTTCCATTTGCTTTAAGTGCCAAGTTTTCTCTGGCAATGGCAAAGAACTAAAGCAGTTTTAGCTTCAGGGTATCCACATGAACACAGCATAACAGTTCATTCAATGGATCTAATTTAAATAAGCATCAGGTTTCTTTTGTATTTTTTTATTCTGAAAATCAGACCAGATTATTGCCCTTGAGAAGTGGAACTGCCTGATCGGAGCTCAAAGTGGCTAGTAAGTCACTGTTCTTGAGCTGAAATATCCTGGTCTTAAAGCTGTGCTGTCATATTTAAACGGGAAGATTAGCAACGCTGGATGGAACAAGTTTGTATTTACGGCAGCAGCTCTCTCTTCAAGTCTCTGGGCCCACTCCAGCAAGTCAGGATTTCAAAGTAATGAAAGCATGCAAGTCCATAGATCAAATGTAGGCAAACACATTCCTGGTGAGTGGAGGAGTGGCCTAGTGGTTAGGGCAGCAGCCTAGAGACAAAAAGCCACTGGCACTCCTTGGGGCCTTGGGCAAGCCACTTAACCCTCCATTGCCTCAGGGGCAAGCTTAGATTGTGAGTCCTTTGGGGACAGAGAAATACATACTGTACCTGAATGTAACTTGCCTTGATCTTATCCTGGAAAGGCGTGAACTTAACAATGATATACAATATTAAATCCACTTGGGATGTGGAACTGAGAGCTCATTAGAGAAACAGATCTTCGTTGGATTAGGCAAGCGGGGAGAGTGAGAACACTAGGTTCAATTTCTTCCAAGGCAAGACCGAGTTCTCTTTCTCATCTAAGACAGCAGAGTACCCAGAAGTCTCAGTCAGCTGCTCAGCCAAAATCAAGGCTGGGGTTTTAACTGGCCCCAAAAGAACATAGCCAGTATGCCGCTATCCATACCAGACAACCTTCCAGTAGGAGAGAGGCTGGAGTTTTACACCAAACTGCTGACTCCTCAGTCTCTGATCATTAAGTGCTAAAGATCATCTAGCTAGGATACCGTCTTCTTGTAAGCTCTCCACATCAGGAAATAATTACAAAAAAGTTCTCTTTCCTCTGAAAGGCCAATGCAGTCAAACCTGTCCTACCAAGAAAAGAGGGCAGGATTTCTACTCCAAAGAATATGGGGAGATTCCATAACATTCTAAGTCTGAGCAAGCATCTGGTTCCAGAAAAGTTCAGGATGGTTTCCCTAGGCACCCTGCTTCTATACTTCCAAAAAATAGACAGGTTCTGTTCTCTGGACATGAAGGACGTGCGTGCTCACATAAAAATACATCCCAGTCATAGAAGGTATCTCAGATTTCTAATAGGTAAACACCACTACCAGTATTGTGTTCTGACCTTTGGCCTTACATTAACTTCTTGAGTTTTCACAAAGTAACTTGCCATAGTAGCAGCATATCTACAGAAACTAGGCATGCATGTGTTTCCCTATCTAGACAATTGACTTGTCAAGAGCTCAGCTCAGGAGGGAGCCCAAAAATCTTGGTGCCCCACTATCCAGGTGTAGAAGTTACTAGGGTTCATCAAAACATAAGAACATAGGGCCCGATATTCAACTGGGATGCACAGGGGATGTCAATGTAATATGGTGCAATGTCAGTGTGTGGCATAGGAAGTGGAACACGTGTCCCCCTAGCGGAGTCAGAAGTGGCAGGATGTGTGCAGTGACAGGAGGACAGAGTAGGAGTGGTGATATGCAGATCAGGCATAGGAAGAGGTGTGTATGCGGTGCCAAATTGTGGGAAAAAGTACCAGTGTAGGCCATGGTATAGCAGCCTGCACGAAAAGACAGGACAGCACCCAGTCGACAGAGGTGGATGGATGGGCAGAAGGACAGATGGTGGTGAAGAAGAGGACGGTATGGGCTGCTAGCATTTATGCAAAGTAGGTGCCATCTGCAATGTATCTGTACTGTGCATGAAAATATGTTGCAATGCCACCTAGAAGGCCTGATACCAGACATGTTGGACTCACATCTGTCCCAGCCACACAGTCACCAGACAACACCTCAAATGTGCTGATAACAACTGCACTGGTGTTATCCATACTGGGAACTTGGGGTATGTAAGGACATGAGCTGAGACCTGCAGGTGGATATCCGAGGGGTAGGATGTGTCCGCATGTACTGCAGAGATGTAAGGGAGCAAAACCTGTACAGTAACAGACATGATGTCAGACATGACTCATGTTGCCCAAGTAGGTTATAGCTGTATGCATTTAACCGCCTGTTAGTATACCGCTGTAGCAGTGCAGTCACATTGGGGTACATCTTACCATCAATTAGTAATGTCTGATGTTAAACAGGGACAGTATGGACCTGCAGTCAGATGAGTCATTGGTGGGTTAAACGATCTGCTCAAAGTCACAAGGAGGTGTTGTTGGTCCATGAAGGTTGTGGCAGACATACAATGTGACAGTAACACATTCTGAAATGTCACATAAGGAGTGGTAATAGGCCTGAAACCATGGTGTCCAAGTTTCAAAGCTATAGGTGCATGCTACATATATAAAAACTGGCCTTACCCATGTAAAACTGCCATAACTGTGCAAACCAGATATTCAACAAGGTGGCTTGAATTGTTGAGTCCCAACTACCTGCACAACCCCAGGAGCCTAGGCCCGATGGTGGAATGGGGGCATGCTGCTGTGAAACCCATGCAAATTGGATTTCCGAAACCCTTGTGTACCGACATTGGATGTCACAAACCGCGTAAGCCTAAGTGATGTTTCCCGGCACATACAACCACTGATGGTGATTGGCGAATCCATGCAGTGGTGGAACAGTACATAGTAGAGTGAGGGGAGCATATGCAGGCCTGTACCTAAAAGGTGCAGACATAAAAAGATGCAGGACCAGCAGAGAAGCTATGGTGTTCTAGAGGTGGAGACATGCTCGCCATGCCTGGGCACAGTGGAGGATACAGCAGGCAGTGTGCACCCATCAATAGGCTGTAGCTCAGTACCCAAGACACTGGTACTGTGCCCCATGTGTATACAGTCCCAGGTGAGATACCTACTATTGACAGAGGAGGCGGTCTACCAAAGATACAGACTGGATGGGGCAATAACTGAGTTGTGCAGCATACTCAGTATGGATCTGGACCCCTCCACTTCCAGAAGCCAGGCCCTGCCAGTGGCCATGATGGTGACCACCGCCCTGGGATAGCTTGCAGCCGGCAGCTTCCAGCATGTGATAGGGGTGACTGTTGGAATCAAGCACTCTACAGTCAGCCACTGCCTAAGTACCTTCATCAGGGCCCTGCTGCCGAGGATACACCACCTCATAGCCTTTCTCTGAACACAGCAGATGTGGAAGGAGACCATGCAGGCATTCTACAATGTCACTGGGTTCCCATTGGTGCTTGGAAGTATAGACTGCATACACATTGTACTGTGAGCACCATGGCTGGCGCAGAGGACATACTGGAACAGAAATGGGTACACATCGATGAACACACAGGTCATTGTGGATACCAACATGACCTTCATTGATGTGTGTGCTTGCTGCACAGGGTCCTGCCATGATGCATTTGTCCTTGCCAGGTCCAGCCTGAGACAGGCAGCAGCCGTGGGTCAGCTCAGAGATGCATGGCTACTAGGTGAGTGTGCACATGTGTGAGCCCCAGAACAGACCCAGAACATATGCTTGCTGTAGAACGATGCTATGTGTAATGCAAACAGGTGGTGATTTATGCGTTATGTATGAATCTCAACACACGAGGACCACTATGTGCACATGCTCTGCTGTTCCGCAGACATTCCAATGCAGAAGCACTCCAAAGACTTGCAGACATACCAGCTAACAACAAGGGGCGAGATGAAAACACATTCATTCATTAACTTTATTCAGGGGTAACCACACCCAACACAGTCCTTGTTTTGGCTCTTGCCTTCTTCAGGGGTGTAATGGCACTGATACTGCAGCTATCTGATTTCCTGAATCATTTAGAACATACTTTTGCATGCAATCTGGAATATGTGCATTAGTATCTCAAAACATGACAGCATACTGGGTTCCAGGTCCTGTGCCTACCTATCTATGCCGTGATGGGTGCCTGCCACTGTGCTTGGTTTGTGCTGCATTTTCGTTGCTTGCCCATTTTGGAGGCACATGACTCACAATTCAAGCACTTTTCCTGAATGGGTAACTTTCTGCTGATATGGCAGGCCATGGAGCCTTGTTGAAAATTGGGCCCACGGTATCCTAGCCACCAAGCCATTGGCTTGACCATCATGCCACACCTCCAAACAAGGGCCTGATATCTGCAGGGTGAACATATCTGATCTTCTGCAATGGGCTGCAGCAGAACCAAGAAAGCCATGCTCTCAAAGGGGCATTATGGAGAATAGCATGTTTGCTGATCCAGTGTGGCCAGAATGCATAACAAAATAGAAGGATGAGAGTCTGAAAGTCACAGCAGAGCCTGGACTGTTAAAGGCAGGGATATGACCTGCGTAACATATAGGCACAAAATGAACAAGAAGGACTTGAACCCTTGTTGCCTGTTTATGTGGGCATTACACTAAACAGCATGCTACATCTCCATTCAAGTAGCCTGCAGGTATTTGCCTGAACTGTCTGCTGTGTGTGACGGTAGGTTAGCCCCCCTCCAGTACTCATGATGGACTTGGACATGCAGAACAGCAATATGCAGCTGATCAAGAAAAGGAGAAAGCACTGATTCATCACATCAGATCAGTATGATGCACTAACAGTGTGTGCTTCATTCACTTAACAGCTACAAACTGTGCTACTGAGCAGTTTTAGCAGTCACCGAGGGTAAAGATTGGTGCACAACACCTGGTCCCCAGAACATGTACTCCAAAAGATGGTTTCTGCTGGTTGTGCTGCGTATCCACATCACTGAAAATGTGTTATGCTAGTCACCTTTTTTCCTGCACAGGTGTAGCATGTTGTATATGCTAGTTATAACCGGGCCTTGTGTCTTGCTCCTGTTGGTCAGGTGCTCTTCTAGAACAATGCATTTTGGTGGTTACTGTTACAAAGCTGTTGCTATATGTAGTGGAGGTTTCTAGATTTCTGTAAGACACCGCTACAGTCCTGCTATGACCACAGTGGGTTGGCTGGGAACAGCTGCTGTTCCAACTATCTAGGACTAACAGTACACCACAGGGATATCAGTCCAACTGCACCGGCTGCTCACCATTGCACTTCACACAATGCATATGCACATGTGCACCCTGACCTGGGATAAACCACATGGACATCCAGCAATAACTCAGTGAGCAGGCTCCACAGACAAAGATTACACCAATATCAACAGAGTCAAACATTATATAACCCTAGCCGTGCCATGGCCAGTGCTCAGTCAGAGTGAGAGTGCCCTCTCAGCATGACATTCTGCGGCCACCCAGGCAATGCACATGTCAAATGGGCACTGCGATGCCTCAGCCATTAACCTACTGCCGAGGCAGACACCTCCTGGCCAATCCACTCTGCTTCAGGCCATACCCATAATCCTCTGCTCCTCATCATGCACATGTGCATACTAATGCTGGGAACAGCTTGCTTATTTATTTCTTTATTTCTTTTATTTGTGAGTTTTCCTGTGATCAAGAGCGGTTTACAATAAACCAAACCAAAATACATAAAACTCATGATTTAACAGTACAACATTTAACTTCCAGTAAACTATTTACATGAACAATATTTACAGATCAGATCAGGTAGATAAAGCTTAGGCAATGTGAGGCACAGTGAAGTGCAGAAAGCCGTAGAACAGTGGACACACACAAACACACACCGCCGTGCTGTGCAGAAGTGGGGATGGTTGGCATTCCTGCCTGCCACTTTGGTCTCCATATCAGCTTAAGCATTGTTAATGTGCGCAGGCTCTAGTAGCATGCTCTGACATTAACGCCCATTCAGTGTGCCTGTGCTATCTAGCTGTGGATGGTGGAACCTGTCTGTGTGGCTGATGGGTGTTTCTACCCTTGCTGGATGGTTATTTGGGGGTTTGTGCATGCTGGTGCTGTACCTGCATGGTAGGCTAAAGTTTAGCCACAGGGACATGCAATGCAGCCTGGTCTTGAATGTGGGACTCTGCTCATATAATACTGCCTGTATGTGTTGAGCCACAGTGCTGTTATGAGGGCTGATATGCTTCCCATCAGATAGACCTTGGCACATGTTGCAATGCACAGTGCACACAGGACCAGGACATGACTTTGATCTGCTGCAGCTGGGTGCCACTGCCCCCTCTGCAAACACCCCCACACCATGCCTGCGTGCTGTCAGTGGTAGTGGTGCACATTCCCAGCCCATCCAAGATGCAGGTTTGGTGGGTGTCTAGAGCGCAAGGTCTGGATGTGAGGGGGATAGAAGCACACATGGATGGCCGGGAAGCCCCCCCCCCCAACCACCTGCCTTTGCAGGGACCCCATTCTGCCTGTGACCGATACATCTCAGGGGGAAGATAACAGCCACTGCTGTTGCAGTTCTCCAGGTGCCTGCATGTTGAAGCTACCTGGAAGGCTACAGCTGTTGGTGCCATTGGCCTCTTCCTCCACAGTTGGGTTCAGCGGCAGTGAGGGGGGAGGCAGCTAGGATCTCTGTCTAGGGTGCCAGGACCCTTGGACCACCCCATGTGGCACATCTCCTTTCCACAGCACAGCATATCTGTGTGCCGCCACTGTCACTGTGTCACCATGCCAGACATCACAGATGGTACTGCAGATGGAAGGATACCCCTATGAGGAGAGGTTAAAAAGATCAGGGCTCTTCAACCTTGAGAAGAAACACCTGAGGGGAGATATGATAGAGGTCTATAACGTAATGAATGGAGTGGAATGGGTACACGTGGATCTATTGTGTATGCCATAAAAATGTAGAAAGACCAGGGGACATGCAATGATGCTATTTAAGACTAATAAAAGCAAATATTTTGATAGTCAACGTGTAATCAAACTCTGGAAGTCATTACCAGAGGATGTCATAAAAGCTGTTCATATAGCTGGGTTTCAAAAAATTATTTATTTATTTAGACAGTTTTGTATACCACCTTATCCTTCAATCAAAGTGGTCACAATTGGGGGATACATTTAACATGAGGGGATATGAGGGGATATGAGGTTTGGACAGGCTCCTGGAGGAAATGTCCATAGCCCATTATTCAAGGGGACCTGGGAAATCCACTGCTTGCCCCAGTACATTGAGGCATTGTGAAATCTGTGTGTCCTTTGGGGAAACTGCTAGGTACTTGTGACCTAGATTGGCCACTATAGGACACAGGATACGGGGCATGATGGACCTTGCTCTGACTCAGTCTGGCATATCATATGATCTTCTGTTCTTATGTGCCACCTGAGTTGCAAAAATACCCCCAAATCAATTCTGCAGTATAATCACTCAAAACTGGTTTGAACTATAAATAAAGAGCAGAAAACTTTTGTATATATGTAGGAACATTTGTTATGCGAGACCAATGGTCCTCTGAAAAACAAACCACTCCATTTATTTGGTTAAATATATACCGCAAAAACCCACAATGCTAAGGAATGTGTGCAACTAGTTTAAAAGATATTAAAGTGACCCAAATAGGTCTCAAATACTTAGCCGGTAGTTAGAGCCTACAAACAAAAGCTGGGGACCAAGTAGGTTCAAAATGGAACCCTAGCAGTAATCAGTCAGAATGCAAAACTTGTCTCAAAATGATTACAGGAACAGACGACACAGCACTGTGTTTCAAGCCGTTTCAACCCAGCCCTGCGTCAGGTCTTAAGACAGAAAAAGAGAATAAGTCAAATCCATATATGAAATCCATATAAGCCTTTCTGCACTCAAGCTGTCAAACCAATGGTTAACAGACTGTTGCATTACTAGCATATATCCTCCTTAGCCTTTTACTTTGAGTAAATAAAATCACTTAGAAAGTTCAGTTTATTCTCATTCTTGATATATTGGCTTCCATAAAAATATATCAAAACATACATCCAAAAGTACAAAAGAATGATTAAAAAGGAAAAAAAAATGGACTGTTTTAAACTGGTCAGCAATGAGTCCTGATCTCACTCCAATCGAGAATCTTTGGAAAGAGCTGAAATCTGTCACTAGTAAAAAGAATCCTGGAAACATTCTTAAGCTGCAACAAATCGCAGTTGAAGAATGGGAGAAACTACCAACAGACAGATTATGAAACTTATAGATGGCTAGTAGAAACGTTTGGAGGCTGTCATCACTGCCAAGGGTTGTGCAACCAAGTATTAGCGAAGGGCGCCATTAATCCTGTCCAGGTCATATTTCGTTTTTTTTCTTAGAAATTATTATATCTATGTTGCACAGGCATCCCTTTTTTGTTGTATACCTTAGAACTTGCTATTAAAATATTATGATGGTATACAGTTGGAATATTTCCAATTATTTCTCAAGATACTGTACACAACATACCTAAAATGCAAAAGTGCCAATAATGTCAACCATAACTGTATAATTTGGATTATTCTTCCAAAGTGCATATCTATGCATCTTGTCCACATTAAATTTCATCTGCCATTTGGATGCTAAGTCTTCCAATTTCTCAAGGTCCTCTGGCAATTTTTCACAATCCTCTTGTGAATTAAGAACTTTGAATAATCTTTTGTTCTCTGCATAAATCTTGACTAGTGTGGACTTTGCTCTTCCCATTTCAGAACTGAACAAGGAGGCTTGTAGCTCCCATCCTGGTCTTCAGGCATGCCTTTACGATGGCCCTATGCTACAGGAGCGCATGACACAAATTAATCTAAGTCTCAGCTGAGCCTGTCAACTCAATTAGAATTCATAGGAGCTTTGATGTACATGACTCAAGCAAAGGCCTTCTTTCTACAGGAAAAGATTACCAGTCTGGTGCCCATTGTGGAGAAAATTCAAAAGAGTCAGCAGACATCAGCATGGTGGATGTTGAGAATATTGGGCAAAGCAACAGAACACATAACATCCTTGGCACATCTCGAGATAAAGCAGACTCAGTAGATCTTAAGCATAGAGTGAACGCAGGCCACTCACAAGTTCCGAAATATCATATCTGTCACTATTCTGCCATGTCACTCTCTGTCCTAGGAAGGAACATTCTAATTTGGCAACATTCATTCCCTTTCATATTCCAACTTATCAAAAATTAGTAATGACAGATGCATCATCACTGTCTATGCAGATGGATTTCACACTCAGGAATTATTGTCCACCCAGGAGAAACCTCACCAAATAAATTTCCTGGAATTGAGAGCAGTCTGGAATGTTTTTCATTAATAAACATGGAAGGTCAGGGTCCTACCTCCTATTTTGGGAAACTGTCAGGATGTAGAACTGGGCCGTCTGTGGCATTACCCTGAGGGCTATGAACTATCAGGGAAGGACCATGTCTTGGAAGGCTTTCATATCAGTAGTCTCTGGATATGTAGGTGGCTCAAAGAATCTTTTAAGAGTGGGATATCCCCTAGATGGGCCTTTTCACCACTCCTCAGAACAGGAAAGTACCTCAGTTCTGTTCTAGATAGGGACACATGGCAAACTATTCTTGGATGGCTTCTGAACATGTATTCTCCAATTCCCCTGATAGTGAAAACTCTTCTTAAAATCAGAAGGGACCAGGGTATCATAATTCTCATAGCTTCCATTGGCCGAGACATTTGTGGTTCCTTCTTCTTCTAGAGTCTTTCATTAGAAGTCCCATTAAGCTGCAAGCTTAAAGAATTCTGTTGCACACCCAACATTGAGTCCCTTACCCTTACAGATGGGATGTTGAAGTGATAACTTGACTTCCTCAAATCTGTCTAACATTTCACAGGTTTTGCTGGCTTCCAGGAAAGATGCCACTAAGAAATCATATTGTTTTAAATTGAAGAGGTTTGCTCTGTGATATGATTGAAAGGTTCTAGATCCCTTTACCTGTTCCGTACAAAACCTACTTGAGTATCTTCTGCATTTATCTAGGTCATGAGTAAAAACCAACTCTGGCATATATTACCATCATGTAGAAGGTAAACCTTCAAGTCATGAGGCTTACTTCTATGAAGCCTTCCATCAAGCTTCCCACAGTTTCATAGGACCTCAAAAGTTGTCTTAACCCAGTTGAGAGCTCCTTTTGAGCCATTGGATACCTACAAAATAAAGTACCTGTCCAAGGTCTTGTTTTTGGTGATGGTAACTTCATCAGGCAAAGTAAGTGAGCTCATGTTTTTAATTAATTGAACCATTCTATTCAAAATTTTATGACAGGGTAGGTCTCTGCACTCATCTGAAGTTTCTTCCTTAGATAATGTTGGACGTCTACCATAATCAGTCAGTCATCCTGCCAATATTTTTCCCTAGGCCTCAAGCTCACAAAGATGTATTTATTATTTTTATTTAACAAGTTTTTTTTACAACACTTTATCATTTCAGTCAAAGCAGTTTACATTGCAACTTAACCTTGATAATGTGCATTAAACAGGGGCATTGAACTTGGCTTCTTCTGAGTTAATGGAGGGTTAAGTGACTTGACCAAGACCACAAGGAGTGCTAGTGGGATTTGATGGCTGGTCTCTTAGTTCCTAAACCAGTGTTCTAACCATTAGGCTACTCCTCCTCTCAAAGTGCATTATAGACAATGGACTTGCCAGAGAGCCTTGGAGTGCAATTCTAGAACATCCATGTCCGGCCAGCAGAAATGTCTAAACTGAAAATGGGCATGTTATAGATCCTATTCCGAAACTGCAGGTATAGATGCACTTGCATTTCCAGAATGGGGATATATATATTTCTGCTGCAGCAGGATCAACACAACTGGAGAAACATAGGCCCTCATGGCTATAATGGGACACAGGCCGCGTTTGGCCCCGTGCCCATGATATTCTGAAAAAATAGACATTTCTGATGATTCCCATCTCTGTGTGGCCCCACTTTTGCATGAAAAATGTATATCTCTTAAGCCGATGCAAACAACATATTAATACTATTGAAACAGATCTGTGTAAATAAAACAAAAGATATTATAATGCCTCTATATCGTTCCATGGTGAGACCGCACCTTGAATATTGTGTGCAATTCTGGTCGCCGTATCTTAAAAAGGATATAGCGATTTTAGAAAAGGTTCAGAGAAGAGCCACCAAAATGGTAAAGGGGATGGAAGGATACTCCTATGAAGAAAGGCTAAAAAGGTTAGGGCTCTTTAAACTGGAAAAGAGACGGCTGAGGGGAGATATGATAGAAGTCTATAAATTAATGAACGGAATGGAACGGGTAAACGTAGATCGATTGTTTACATTATCAGAATATAGAAAGACTAGGGGACATGCAATGAAGCTACAGGGTAAACTATTTAAGACTAATAAAAGAAAATATTTTTTCACTCAACGTGTAATCAAACTCTGGAATTTGTTACCGGAGGATGTAGTAAAGGCTGTTAGTGTAGCTGGGTTTAAAAAAGGTTTGGACAAGTTCCTGGAGGAAAGGTCCATAAACCATTATTAAGAAGTGACCGAAGATATCAATGCTTGACCCAGCACAAGCATTGTGGAACCTGTGTCTCTTGGGGAAACTGCTAGGTACATATGACCTAGTTTGGCCACTGTTGGAAACAGAATACTGGGCTTGATGGACCTTGGTCTGACCCAGTATGGCATATCTTATGTTCTTATGCAAACCAGACTATATATACTAGTCTGTTGCATGCCCATAACACTACAAGGTAATCTCAGTGCGCTTAAGCTAGTGTAAAAGTAAATGGAAAGTAATATGTTTGTTCTGACAGACCCTGCAGCAACACATACATGGCAGTGATGGAATTCAAAATGGCATGGGACAGACACAGTGGATCCCTTTATAGCAAGAGGATGAAATCAAAGCAAACTTACATATCTTTTAATAGAGGAGGGCTGATCTGCATTGAGCACCAGGTACAACCTTAAACAACAGGCATAGAGGGGGGCTGAAAAGCATGGAGCTGCAGGTACAACCACTCTAGCCACCTTACTGGGCAGACTAGATGAACCATACTGGTATTTATCTGCCGTCATATACTATGTGACTATGTTACTATGTGAGGAACACCTTAGTTATAGTTGCAGTGGTCATCACTGTAAACAGTATTTGCAATGCTATGAATGGGCCATACAACACTGGGTTTCCACAGCTACATGTCAAAACATATCCCTGTCAATAATAGGAAACCATCAGGATGAGAACATGCAACAGTGCAAACCTCAGCAATACATGCCCAAAAGCACCATCATCTGTCCTGACAAATGTGCACAATGTTAAAGACATCTGACGGTGCATTGGACATGTATGTGTGCTGTTTGCAATGCGGCATGACCCGCTATGTTGATGCAGAGTAGCTTCTCAGAACTTACTGTCTATTTATACCAGCACACGGTGGTACTGCGGTCAGTCCTACAATCCAGGGACTGGCCAGGCATACATGGCCCCCCAGAGTTGCGGATCTGCACACCTGCAGCCCTCACACCACACACACACACACACACACACTCTTGCTTGTGGTCAAATGTAGCATAGCTCTGCCAAATCCATGCAATTGCTGGTAATACATAATAGCATGGCATCTCAGAACAAGACATCTAATCTGCATTTCTCCGCCAAACGTGATTCTACTCCATACTATCTCACATACCATCCCTACATCTGCATTCCCATTTGTCCAATCATAGTCATTGTTAGGAAAGGCTAAAATAGCCCCTTTAGCACAAACAGCAAATACCAGCATAGCCAGAATAAAGGTTATTGCAGTGCTGCATGTTTTTGTAGGGGTGATATTTATTGTTACTTAACTTTACAAATGTCCCTCCCCTGTGATTTCTATTCTCTACAACTGCATCTTGTGCTCTCCCAGACATCAAACACCTATTCCATAAAGACTTGTCACAACCATTCATCTCTATGGGACATGTTGGAGATCAGATCAGATATCAGTGAAAAAGATAGACAGGAAGAAAATTGATGCCTTTGAATTATGCTGCTGGCGGCGAATACTGTGTATGCCATGGACTGCCTGAAGAACAAACCAGTCGGTACTAGAAGAGATCAAACCTAAGCTTTCTTTAGAAGCTCAGATGACAAGACTTCAACTTTCATACTTTGGACACATCATGCGAAGAGAGAGATCTTTATAGAAAGACATCATGCTTGGCAAGATAGAAGGTCAACACAAAAGAGGAAGGCCAGCAATGAGATGGATTGATACAATAACAGCAGCTACGAGTACCAGACTGTCAGCAATGAGCCGTCTGACTGAAGACCGAACACAATTTAGGATAGCTATCCAGAGGGTCGCCATGAGTCGACTCCGACTCGATGGCACTTATCAATAACAACAACAACATCCTTCTAAGTCCCGGCCTTATTCCACTTTGCCGCTACTAAAACGTGGGTGTCCACAGGATACACTCAGGACATACACAGACCTTCCCTGAATAGCCTGTATACATCTTTGTGGCTTGCCATGCCCCTGTTCTGCCCCTCCCGCCCACGTTCTGAGATCCCCATTTTAGCACCATATATGTGAAGGGCCAGATAGTTTCCAAATACGGTTCTAGACCATTTCATGAGAAAATGTCTATCTCACATGTCCAGGCAGCCTATTTGCATTTCTGAATGACCTCCTTAGCCTTTTACTTGGAGTAAATAAAATCACTTAGAAAGTTCAGTTTATTCTCAGTCTTGATAAACTGGCTTCCATAAAAATATATCAAAGCAGTTCATAATAATAAACACAGGCATACATCCAATAAACCATAGAAAATAAGAACAATGAATCAAATGTAAAAATTGACATATATTTATTTATTTAGCTGTATTTATATACCGCTTTTCACCGGGTCAAAGTGGTCAATTGGGGGATACATTTAACATGAGGGGATATGACACACATACGCTAATACTTACAGGGAACATGGGCAATGGAGGGTTAAGTGGCTTGCCCAAGACTACAAGGAGTGCCTATAGGACTAGAAATCCCAGTCCCTCTGGCTTGTGATTGCTGTCCCCAGGTGGGACTTGAACCCCCAGCCCTCCGGCCTGAAGTACCTTGTCCTAACCACTAGACCACTCCTCCCAATATAATAATTGTTGTATGCCGTTGAGTCAATGTCAGCTTTTGGTGACCCTGTATCTATATACTGGGAAGATGTATTACAACTATTTGATAAACTGAAGAGTAGCAAATCACCTGGACTGGATGGTATACATCCAAGGGTGTTGAAAGAACTGAAGTATGAGATTGCAGACCTGCTATTAGTAATCTGTGAACTATCATTAAAATCATCTGTAATACCTGAAGATTGGAGGATCGCCAATGTAACACCAATTTTTAAAAAGGGTTCCAGTGGTGACCTGGGAAACTACAGACCGGTGAGCCTGACGTCAGTACCGGGAAAAATGGTAGAAACCATCATAAAGAATTAAATTACTTAACATATAGATAGTCATGGCTTAATGGGAGACAGCCAACATTGCTTTAGACAAGGAAGATCTTGTCTTATTAATATGTTATGTTTTTTTGAAGGTGTGAATAAACAGGTAGACAAAGGTGAGTCAGTTGATACAGTGTATCTGGACTTTCAGAAAGCCTTCGACAAGGTCCCTCATCAGAGACTTTTGGCAAAACTAAAGCGTCTTGAGATAGGAGGCAGTGTACTACTCTGGATCAGGAACTGGTTAAAAGATAGAAAGCAGAGGGTAGAGCTAAATTGCTAATTTTCCCAATGGAAAAAGGTGGATAGTGGAGTGCCCCAGGGATCTGTGCTGGGTCTGCTGCTTTTTGACATATTCATAAGTGACCTGGAAAAGGGAATAACGAGTGAGGCTATCAAATTTGCAGATGACACAAAACTATTTAAAGTTATTAAAACCCAAGAGGATTGTGGAAAATTGCAAGAGGATCTTGATAAATTGGAAGACTGGGCATCAAAATGGCAGATGAAATTTAATGTGGACAAGTGCAAAGTTATGCACCTAGGGAAGAACAACCTAAACTATGATTACATGATGCAAGGCTCCACATTAGAAAACACCACCCAGGAAAAAGATTTAGGGGTCATCGTGGATAACATGTTAAAACCTTCCGCCCAGTGTGCAGTGGCGGCCAAAAGAGCAAATAGAATGCTAGGTATCATAACGAAAGGAAAGGAAAATAAAACAAAAGATATTATAATGCCTCTGTATTGTTGCATGGTGCGACTGCACCTTGAATATTGTGTGCAATTCTGGTCGCCGTATCTTAAAAAGGACATAGCGTTATTAGAAAGGTACAGAGAAGAGCCACCAAAATGGTAAAGGGGATGGAAGGATATTCCTATGAAGAGAGGCTAAAATGGTTAGGGCTCTTCAACCTGGAAAAAAGACGGCTGAGGGGAGATTTGATAGAGGTCTATAAATTAATGAATGGAATAGAACGGGTAAACGTAGATCAATTGATAATGTCATCAGAATATGGTGGAGGAGAAGCGGAGGGCAAGGACCACAGCCCACACAGGGATGATTCACAAAAAACCTTTATTGGTGACCCAACTAAGATGTCCATACTTCCTTCCAAGAAATTCTGGAACTTCCTTACAATCTTGACCAATGTAAGATACTTGCGTTACTTGCGTTTCATTTACCACGAACTCTGACCAGAATTTCTTGGAAGGAAGTATGGACATCTTGCAAAGAGGCTAGACCTTAGCTTCAACTTACTAAGGGTTACTGGTCCAGAATATCTGCAGTGCTGATTTTCCATATATAAGATCTTCTGAACACTGTGTACTCAATTTTTCCAGGATGAAATGATTGATTTTGCCAGTTGTCAGGATCTTTGTCTTGTTCACATTAAGATGGCGGATCTCTCACATGATCATCCAACAGCATTCCTGGCTTAGAACAATTTTAGTGGCAGAGGACAGAATTGTTTTGATTTTCCTTGAGTCCTTGATATAAAATGATATAATACTCTGAAGTCCACACACTAGCAGAAATCAGACGAACAACATCCGAATGAAAGGTGAAAGAACCCCCATACCTTGACTTGAAAATTTCCTAAGGAAAAAAGAAAAGCAGTTACACACATCCGCACCTCCTTTTTGTGGAAGAAGATAAAAGCTACTAATGTAAGGTTCCATCCTCGGTACTTCACCTCATTAAAATTCCATTTACTGTTGATACTTGCTCTACGTGCTATGGTCAAATTATTTTGAGGCCTCGTATTTTGCATCGATTTGAAAGATATTGAAGCAGTTAAGCAGCATAGTCTCAGCAGCACTCTAACAGATTGGGAAGAGTGGCTTGCTCTTTTATACCTCCCCATTGTCTCTTTTCTGATTGAAAAGAAGTGGTCTGTTCCACCTCTTTATATGTCTCTTACTAGCTCTTTTGACCCCTGAGGAAGGCTTCTGGCTGAAACCTTTTAGTTGGGTCACCAATAAAGGTTTTTTGTGAATCATCCCTGTGTGGGTTGTGGTCCTTGCCCTCCGCTTCTCCTCCATTGTTTTCCTGCAGAAGGCATCCTTCTCTTCCCTGTTGTATGTCATCAGAATATAAAAAGACTAGGGGACATGCAATGAAGCTACAGGGTAACCTTTTTAAGACTAATAAGAGAAAATATTTTTTCACTGAACGTGTAGTCAAACTCTGGAATTTGTTACCGGAGGATGTAGTAAAAGCTGTTAGTGTAGCTGGGTTTAAAAATGGTTTGGACAAGTTCCTGGAGGAAAGGTCCATAAACCATTATTAAAAGGGACCCAGGATATCACTGCTTGACCCAATACAAGCATTTAGGAACCTGTGTCTTTTGGGGAGACTGCTAGATTGGCCACTGTTGGAAAGAGGATACTGGGCTTGATGGACCTTGGTCTGACCCATTATGGCATATCTTATGTTCTTATGTTCTGTGGATACTTGTGGATGTTGGGCCTGATTTTCAAAGGCATTTACATGGATAACTGCCCTAGTTACCCGTGTAAATGCCGTAACAGGGAATTTTCAAAGCCACCTACATGGGTAGTATGGTTAGCATTGGGGTATGTCAGGGGCATTTCTGGGCCTTGTGGTAGCTCTTGCAGCCTCTTAGCTGTGCGGCAATACCTGGATTTTCGATGCTGGGGTGGCATATGACCCCGGCATGGAAAGTCCGAGTTAGATGGGTGGGGATGGACTAGCACTGCCCAGATCAATATCGGGCCTGGAGTGATTATCCTCTGAATTTTCTTAGTGAAGTGTGATGGGAAGTAAATTGCCAGGTCTTTCTTCCACACAGTAAGCCTACACAGGTCGGCTCAAGGGTTTCTTCCATCCCAGGCAGGAGCCCTGGCCATGTTGTCCTTCTGCTTGTGCTGCCCCCTTCTGCTGATTCCTCATCTCATATTGAGGGAGGGCACTGATGGAACAAGCACAATGGAATTTATACCGCCTTGATTGTAGGATAAGGCGGTATAGAAATACTGTTAAATAAATAAATAAATAAAGAAATGGGTCAGATGGCCTGCCATTGCTTCTGTGCCTTGGCAGGCCATGTGTTTTAGCGCTGTGTGCACACCCATGGTCTGCCCCTCCTGTCCCCCTCCGACAGGAAGTTGCATTGGAGGGGGTTCAGAAGCGGCGGGTCATGCGTGTGTGCAAAGGTGCCAAAACAAACGGCTAAAGTTACAATGTAAACTGCTTTGATTGAAATGATAAAGCGGTATAAAAGACCAGTTAAATAAGAAATAAATAAATAATAGAGGTTTATAAAATCCCGAATTGAGTGGAACAAGTAGACCTGAATTGGCTGATTAAAAAATATGACTAGGAGACACGCCATGAAGCTGTCCAGTAGTATAATTAGTGTTTGGAACTCATTGACAGTGGATGTGGTAAAGGCAGGTAGTGTAGATGGGTTTAAAAAAGGTTTCCATATTGTCCCTCTTGTCCAGTCCAGATTCCAGGGTTGTGCACCATTTCCAGCGGATGGAGACTGAGCCTATCCGACTTCTGTGACATCACAGTACAAGGGAGTGGGAAAACTCCCCCCTTAAGTCAGCATGCTCAGTCTCCAGCAGGTGGAAGGAGCTCAGATGGGCTGCACTGAAGGAACGATTGGACATTTTCCACTAAAAAGAAACAAAAAGAAGGCATTAGGTCTCAACTTTGTTTTTGTCTTTGCAGAGTAGTTAAAAAAAAGGAGATAGTTAATAGCAAATAGGCCTTTGCCAGATTTGAATTCATGTCAGCAGCAACTAAACCCCTTGGAGGGGACTGTAGGCCATTCAGTCGGCTAATTGCCCTTGGAGTGGAGGAAGGGGAGTTTGGTATGTGAGTCCATTCAGTCGGGCCTTCCTGTTTCCCGTGAATCCCGCGAAGGGGCGACGGACCTGACTCAGATCACTGCCTCAGCTCCCTGTGCATATCTGATACCATCATTGCTCAGGGGTGTTTCTTTGGTGGCACAAGCTGAGATACTGAAATCAAGCTGTGCAGTGCGTGGGGTATGCTAGGGCCAGTTCTCCAATGCAGGCTTCTGCCGTGCCTGTGAATCAAAGGACCCGGACCACCAGTGAGGAGATCCTGGGGACAGATCAGGTGCACAGAGATGCCTCGGGGCAGGCTCATCCCCTTAGGGATGGTGAACAGTCTGCCTCAGCTGCAACTCCCACAATGTTGGCAGGAATCATGGCAATTTTGGATCCTCCAGCCCCAGCAGCAGAAAATGGAGCTGAAAGGCAGGATTTTGTTCCTGCACTTCACCAGTGGCCAGCAAAGTCATCGGCGGTCTGGAAGAGAAAGAAGGCTCCAGAGAGGGAGTCCATAGGGGTTTCTTTCTCTCCAGAGTTTGTCTTGCTAGTGCACAAGGATTTCTGCATAAAGCAGGGTCTGGATAATGCAGAGGGAGATGTTTCTGCTCCCTCTCATTTGACCAGGGAGCCCTCGCTGGATCCGGTAGCGGGGAGCACCGTAGATGATCTGCTGGATTTGGAGTAGGTGGATTTGCTGCTGGGCCACGACTTGGAGGGATCAGAGGTCTCAAAGGATTCTGTGGAAAGTCCCTCAGGATTGGGGGCTTCTGGGGTTAAGGAGGACCTCAAGGATGCCAAAATCCCCCAAAGGGAGGACACCTCTATTGTCCAGGTGTTCCGGCACGAGGAACTCCCACAGCTTATTGCACAGTCCCTGGCCACCCAGGAGCTGGAGGTGCCATTGGAGGACCCCTTGCTTCAGGGGATTAGGTTGTCAGAGACAGTGTTTCTGATCCGTTGAGCTCGCAAGCAGACAATGGAGCTCGAATAGGAGGTACCCGAGGGGGGCTTATGGGGGGGGATGGGGCGAGTGATGGCTCATCTGTATCCCATCCTGGCAGCAGAGAGAGACTTGCTTAAGGTCCCCAAGCTGGATGCTTTAGTCACAGCAGTGACCAAGAAAACTATCATCCCAGTGGAGGGCAGAGAGGCCCTCAGGGATGCTCAGGATAAGAAATTTGAAACTGTTGAAGCAGGCCTTTGAGATGAATGCCTTGATGCTTCAAGCTTCTGTGTGTGGTGCATATGTGGTGCAGGCCCGTATGCAATGGACCCAAGAGGCAGTCGGACATGCCGGCTTCACCAGAAGCTGCTAAATTGGAATCCAGCTGTGCATATAGCGTAGTTACTCATCTGTAACAGATGCTCTATGGGGACAGCAAGAATCAGTCCTCACATATGGGTGATGTTGGTGCCAATGGAGCCCCCGTGGTAATCTCTCCCCAGCTTTCAAAACAAACCTTTGGGAGATGTATCATGCATGTGTGGTTCTCTTCCCGCCTAAGGGTGCCATCTTGCCTCAGTATGATGACCTAGCTCAAAAGGCAAAACGACAAAAAAATGCAACTCCATGGGAAGAGGGAGGGTTGTGAGGACTGATTCCTGCTGTCCCCAGAGAACACCTGTTACAGGTGAGTAACTATGCTTTCTCCAGGAACAAGCAGGAAGTCAGTCCTCACATATGGGACTCCCCAGCTACAGGCTACCGAAAAAACCTGTAAAAGCAACAGGTGACCAGAAAAGGTGAACTGAGAAGCAACAATGGAGTCAAGGAACAGCAAGACCCACAAGTGGCCCCAAGTGTCAAGCGAGAAACCATTTCTCTGGTAGTCTGAATACATCGAAGACCAGAGATCAGGTGTTGCCTTACACCCCAAACAGATGACGGAGTACTACCTGGCTGAAGGTCCAGACCCAGCAGGACTCCATCTCCAGGCAGTAATGAGCTGCGAAGGAATGAACCAAGGACCAGATGGCAGCCCAGCAGATCTCCAGCAAAGGGACGGAGAGTGGGTTTGCCACAGATGCTGCCATGGCCCTGACACTGTGCGCTGTGATGCAGCACTCCAACGACAGACCGGCCTGCCCATAGGAGAAGGCAATGCAGTCCACCACCAAATGGACAGGGTATTCTTGGATACCACTGCCCCCAGCTGATTTCGGTCATAGGAGATGAAAAGCTGTGAGGAGCAATGGTGAGCCTTGGTATGCTCTAGATAGGAGGCCAGGGCCCGATTATAGTCCAGAGTATGGAGAGGCTCCATAGGTAGTGCCATAAGCTTTGAGATCCCACTCCACCATCGGGGGGGAGGGGGGCAGATGAGTGGCTGTGAAAGCAGTAGCCCCCTCAGGAAGTGAGTCACAAGGGGCTAAGTGGAGAGGGACTCACCCGTGACCAGATGGTGGTGTGAAGATAGAGCGCTAAGGTATACTCTAATGGAGTTGAACTTCATCTCCACCTCAGACAGGTGAAGCGGGTACTGCAACACCAGTTGGGCAGAACAAGAAAAGGTATTGATTCACTTCTCCGTGCACCACACAGAGAATCTCGACCACTTGAAGACATAAGCCTGGTGGGTGGAAGCCTTGCGGGAGGCCAGGAGAACCTCCTCCACCTTGTTTGACAGATTGAAGTGGGCCAAGGCTACCCTTTCAGCAATCAGGCCGTCAAAGTCAGGAACCCCAGGTTGGGGTGCAGGAGACAGCCGTCCTCCTGCAAGACAGGCCAGGAACACACCCCAGAGGAACCAGGGGCACCTGAGACAGGCGGAGGAGTAGGGCAAGCCATGGCTGCCGGGCCCACTGGGGACCTACCAGTGTCTAGGTGGCTCTGTCGAGCTGGACCTTGAAAGGGTCTTGGCAAACAGCAACATTAGCGGGAAGGCATAAAGAAGGCCCCCCTTCGACGGGATGAGGAATGCATTCTCTGCCACCCGAGAAGGATATGGCTCACTGGAGCAGAAGCAGGGCAGCTGAGCATTGGCTGGGTTGGTGAAGAGGGCCATCTGCAGGAGCCCCCAGGGATGGAATAGCCGGCAGGCCACCCGGGGGTCCAACCGCCTCTCGTGAGGTTGAAGAACCGGCTGAGCCGGTCCACCACGGCATTGTCCTGACCCGGGAGATAGACTGCCCCCAGGATCATCCCGGTTTTACTGGCAAAGGAACAGAGGTTTACTGCCTCTTAGCACAGGAGGGATGACCCCGTATCTCCCTGCTTGTTGATATAAAACATCGCCACCTGGTGGTCAGTCTGGATCAGAACCACTTGGTGCTGTAGGTGGTGGTGAAAGGCCCGGAGGGCAAGTGCTACAGCTCAAAGCTCCAAGAGATTGATCTGCTAGAGGCTTTCTGCCTGCAACCAATGTCCCTGGGTGCAGAGGTTGTTGCAATGGGCTCTTGAGCCCAGCTTGGAGACATCTGTGGCGAGGATCCTCTGGGGGATGGGGCCCATAGGTGCTGGAGTTGCTGCCACCAGCCAAGGGAGTTGGCCAGAGGACAGATCACGACCACTCTGTTCTATGACCACTCAGTAGCACAGGTACCCTGTTGCTTGAGACCATTGGGAACAGAGGGCCCACTGAGTCAGCCACATATGTAGGCGGGCATTTGGATTGACATGCACCGTGGAGGCTATATGACCCAGCAGACAAAGCAGGAGGCAGGCTGATGCTGAGGGGGGACCCTGGACATTCCCCACAAGCACCCTGAGATGCTGGGCCCTGTCCAGAAGGAGGAAGGCCTTGGCTTGGATGGTGTCCAGCAGCACCCCTATGAATTCCAGGCATTGTGATGGGTGGAAATGGGACTTTGGGTAGCTTAAGATCAACCCCAAGTGCTCCAGAATGAGGATGGTGCGGGCCATCATCTGATGAGTTTCGGCGGCAATGCTGCTCTTGATGAACCAGTCATCCAGATAAGGAAAGATGAATAGCACCTGGAGACACAGGAAGGTGGTGACCACCACCAGGCACTTGGTGAATACTATCGGGGCGGAGGCCAGACCAAAGATTAGAACCCTATACTGGTAATGGCAACCTCCTACCACAAAGTAGAGATTCTGCCTGTGAAGGGGATGGATGAGGATGTTCGTATATGCACCCTTTAGATCCAAGGAGCATAGCTAGTCTTCCTGCTGGTGGTAAAGGACAGAAATGTCCCAAGGAACAGCATCTTGAACCTTTTCCTCACCAGGAACCATTTGGGGCCCCACAGGTCTAGGATGGACCGAAACGCTCCAATTCTTTTGGGTACCAGCTAGTAGCAGGAGTAGAACCCCTTCCCCCTTACATGAGGAGGGGACAGGCTCCGCTGCCCTGTTAACCAGAAGACTTGCGAGTTCCTTCCAAAGCAGACCCTGGTGAAGGGGAGTCATAGGGGGCTCTCCCGGAAAGAATGACGGGGCATCTGTTCGAGATGGAGGAGGTAACTCTTCCTCACTACCTGTAGGGCCCATGTGTCGGTGATGATAAAGGACCACAGGGTGGTGTAAAACACCAGACACCCACACCCCCCCATGTGCTATGGGGCTAGACCTCCTGGGGAAAAAGAGGCTATGTCCAAGGAGTCAAAAGCACCTTCCAGTTTGCGACGGGATAGAGTCTTGGGCTTGGGGGTCTTAGGCTTATGAGAGCCCTGCCCTTGCCTCTTGGCCTGCTGGCCCTGTTGGGGAGTTGGGAAGGCCGAGTATTGAGGGTAATTTCTGTAAGCCTTCCTCTTCTTCGGGTATATGAGCTTTTATTTGAAACCTTCCTTCGGGAAGGGTCACTGGTCTTTTTGGAGAGCCTTGTTCTGGTCATGAACTCAGACTCCAGCTTAGTGCATTGTTCATCATGGGCTTGCCAAAAAGATTCTCTTCCTGGCAAGGGACATCAACCAACTTGTTCTGCACCCATTGCTCCAAGTTAGAGGACTGTAGCCAGGCCTGGCAGCGGCCACTAATGCCCACCGTAGCCACTCTTTCCACCGACTTGAAGGCATCAGGCTGCTCAAGTCATAAATTTTGAGCACTCTTTGACTGTGGAGGTTAGGGTCCGAAACCACTGGAGAGGCTCCTCAGAGAGACCAGCCGAGCACCCAGCAAGTTCCCTTGCCATGTCCCAAAAGTACATGACCATGTATAGCTGGTAGGCCTGGATCTGGCAGATGAGTATCGAACCCTGGAAGCACTTCCTGCCTGGGGAATTCATGGCATGGACCTCCCTGCCAGGGGGCACCGAGGAGTGTGGCTGTCAAGCCTATGCATGGTCAACTTGACCACTATGGAGTTGTGAGGCAGTTGAACTTTTTGGAAGCCAGGACTCCGATGGATCCAGTACATTGAGTCCACCCACCTTCTCACAATGGGCATGGAGGCCGAGGTCTCTCACATATGGAAGAGCAGTCATTCCAGGATGAGGGTAATGGGCACTATAAGTGCCTCCTTAGGAGGAGCCTCGTTACTGGAGGATCTTGAGGTCCTCCATTGAGGTTCCTCCTTGGACTCTATAGCGAAGGCAAGGGCCTTCGCCATATCCCAGAGGAAATCCAGGAAGGCCAGGTCCTCAGGTGGGGATTTGTGCCAGGCATTGGGAGCAGAAGTGTATGAGGCACATCCCGGTAAAGACAAGTGTCTGGAGACTCATCATCCTTGGTCTCCCACTCTGACCTGGAGTCAGAGGAGATCTTGAGGGTCCACCAGGACTCGGGCTCAAGCCCCAGTCCAGACAGCCTGGAGGCCTCGGTGTTTGGAGCCGGGTGCACTGGGCGGGGAAGTCTTCGGGCCCAAGCAGGATCAGAACTGGGGCCAGTGCCGAGGGGTGTCTCAAGGCCGGTGGTGCTTGAGGATTGGCTCCACCTCTGGGGACCCCCTCGCAGTGGAGGGGCTGGTGGTCGGGAGTGATGACCCAGAGGAACTGGTGCACTGTTGGGCCATGAAGACAGACAAGCTGCATTCCAGGACTGCCATCCTGGCCTGGAGGCCAGAAGACGCTGCAGTCACTGGCACGGGCACCGAGGACTTCGAGCCTGGCGCTGGCACTGTCAAAGGGGTGTCCTCAATGAGGATGGCCTCAGAGGACTGAAGCCAATCCCTGAATGCCAATGTCATCTTCTCCCACTGGGGCAGCTTCAAGGGCTGCTCTCGGCCATCACCCTCAGCCTTGCATCGAGGGCTCTGAGCCTGGTGACCATAGAACTTGCCCATGACCCTGGACTTGTCATCTGTCGAGGCCATCGATGACATCTGGCTTTTTGAGGGGTGTCCTTCCTTGAGGAAGCCCCAGCTCAATGCCCTGTGATCTCGAGGCTCAGAGGAAGCGCAGTCACCGTGCAAGGCCAAGGCCTCCATGGTGGCCCTCAAGGGTGCTGGTCCCAAGAATGACTCTGGGGCTAAGTAGGTGTGGAAAATTGACTTGTGCTGCTTCTTACGGCATCAAAGGTCCTTGGGGCTCATCTGCTGGCAGAGACCACAAGCCATGGCCTCATGGTCTGCTCCAAGGCACCAAAGGTCAAACTCTTTTGGTCCAGCTAGAAAGGGCATGAAACCAGTGCCACAAAGAAAAAACCTGAGGGAAAAAAGGAACCTGAGGAAAACTGTGACACAAAAAGCAGGTGGACTCAAGAGGAGAGAAGCGCACCGGTATGCAAACCAGAGAAAGGAATCGATCTGAAAACTGAAGTAAAAGACAAGAAAAAAAATCAACTTTTTCCAGGGGGAACAGACACACGTCCAATGGGCTCCATGGAAAAAAGGAGACTGAGGCAAGATGGCACCCTTAGGCAGGAAGGGGACCACACATGCATGGTACATCTCCCAAAGGCATCTTTGAAAGCTGGGGAGAGGTTACTGCGAGGGTTCCATTGGTGCTGATGTCACCCATATGTGAGGACTGACTTCCTGCTTGTTCCCGGAGAACTGGGGGATGCATTTAATGACCTCCTAAGAGCTTCTACCAAAGGCATGGCCTCTGTCATAGCGGCACAACATTTTCTCTGGCTCCACAATTGGTTTGTGGATGTCTCTTCCAAGGCTTGCCTCAGCAGATTGCCTTTCTGAGGGAAACCACTCTTTGGAGAAACTCTAAAGAAGCTCATCAAGGAGTTTGGGGAAGCCAAGCTGGTCAAACTTCTGGACGAAAAGCCAAAAGGAGGCAAGCTGGCTTCTTTGGTGAAGAACTAGTCTAAGGACGTCCGTAGATCTAGGTTGAATTGCTTTGCTCCTCAGCAACATGGCCACTATTCTGCTCAGGGGCAATCCTTTCATAGTGGTCAGGGTGGCAGATGAGGATTCTATTCCAGCTTCTCCTCTGCTAGCAAGAAATCTCAATGAGATACGGGGGACTCAGGCAGGGATCATACCAGTGGGTGGCAGCCTGCATCACTTCTACTCTGCCTGGATCCAAATCACATCCGACCGGTGGATCCTCAAGATCATTCGTGAGGACTATGCATTGAAAGTTCACAGAACCCTTGTCAGATGCCTTTCTCGTATCACCCTGAACGGCCTCCAGCAATCTGCAGGCCATCAGGGATACCCTACAGCACCCCTGTAGCTTGAGGCAGTGGTCTCAGTCCCTGAAGACCAGTTGGGAACTGTTCATGACTCCATCCAGTTTGTGGTGCCTTAAAAGGAAGGCTCGTTCTGGTCCATTTTTTATCTCAAATATGTCAACAGAGCTCTGCGCATCCCGCAATTCTGGATGGACACACTGCACTCAGTGATCATATTGGTGTATCAGGGAGCATTCCTCATGGCAGTGGCCTGATCAAGGTGTATATCCATATGCCCATAAGGCCTGAACATCAGCGATTCCTTTGGTTTGCAGTGCCGTTTGGTCACTTCCAGTTTCAGGCCCTTCTGTTTGGGCTGGCTACAGCATCTCGTACCTTCACCAAGATCATGGTGGTCATGGCAGTGGCCTTGCAACAAGAAGGGGTGTTGGTGCACCCATATTTGGTTGACTGGTTGATCAGGGCAAAGTCAGCTGAGGACAGTGCTGTTCACACTTGTCGGGTCATTGAGATGCTCCAGGGGCTGGGCTGGGTGATCAATCTCAACAAGAGCAGGTTGACGCTGTCCCAGGATCTCCTGTACTTGGGGGCACATTTCAATACAGCCTTCAGTTGGGTGTATCGCCTGTTGGACTGGACCCGAAAGTTACAAGAGCAGATTCAACAATTTCTATGTCTGGCGGCTCCATCAGCCTGGATGTATCTCCGGGTCCTAGGGTCAATGGTGGTGATGTTAGATCTGGTTCCATGGGCACAAGCTCACATGAGCCATTGCAGAGGTCTCTCCTGTCATGATGGTTCACTTGCTGTCCCATAAGTTGCCCAGTAGTCTGGAGGTCCGGACCAGTCTTCAGTGGTGGCTGGACTTGCCAAACCTTCTGGTGGGTATGCCGTTGGAGGTTCTGGAGTAGACAGCAGTGAAAACCAATGCCAGTGTCTTGGGCTGGGTGGCGCACTGCATCACCCAGGTGACCCAGGTACAATGGTCAGAAGAGCAACAGTAGTGGTCCATCAACAGCCTGGAGATGCAGGTGGTGTTTCTGGCACTCCAAGCCTTCTAGTCGCTAATCCAGTGAGAAACGGTGTGAGTGTTCGCGGACAATGCCATGATGGTGGCTTATGTCAACCACCAGGAGGACACGGGCAGTGTGGTCCTGATGGAGGAGATCATGTTGCTTCTTCAGTGGGCAGAGTGGCGTCTCCTGGTGGTGGTGCATGTGGCAGGGAAAGAAAACATTCAAGCCGACTTCCTCAGTTGTAAGAGGTTGGACCTCGGACAGTGGTCACTGAAAGACTCGGTGTTTCAGAAAATAGTGCACCGGTGGGGGATGCCAGTGATGGACATCATGGTGTCTGTGATGACCTCATGGCATCTGCAAGAGAGGATATCCGAGGATCTTGATGCCCTCACACAGTCTTGGCCTTCGGAGGGGCTCCTTTATGTCTTTCTGCCATGGACACTCATAGGCAGGCTGCTTCAGAAGATAGAGGCACATCGTGGCTTGGTGATCCTGGTGGCTCCAGAGACCCTGGTATGTGGCCTTGACACAGTTGTTAGTGGGAATACCCTGTCACCTGCCATCAAGGGGTGTTCTGCTGTCCCAGGGGGCCAATTCGCATGATGCAGGTGGATCAATTCTTGCTTACAGGCTGGCTATTGAAAGGGCTTGGTTAAGAAAGAAAGGCTACAGTTTGCAAGTGATATCTACCTTGCTGCAGGCTCGTAAGTGGACCAGCTCTCTGTCGAATATGCAAATGTGGCGAGTGTTCAAAGAATGAGAGCCAGAGGCAGCAGGCTCTCTTTGCATCCATCCCTCAGATCCTGGCATTTCTTCAGGCCAGGGTGGAAAAGGGCCTGGCTTTTTACTTCTTGCAGGTGCAAGTAATGGTGTGGCATGTTATCCAGGATGTGTGCAGGGTGGGTCCCTAGTGACGCACTCAGATGTGATCTGGTTCCTGCCAGGGGAGAGGGAGGGGAGGGGAGGGGTGAAGCAGTTTCGGCCACCTATATGCATGGTGGTGCCAGCCTGGGACCTCAATCTGGTGTTGCCTGCCTTGGCAGAGGAGCCATTTGAGCTCTTATGTGGTTCAACTCTTAAGGATCTCACCCTCAAAGTGGTTTCTCAAGGTGGCAATTTGCTCGTCTAGATGCATTTCGGAGTTACAGGTACTCTCCTGTCAAGAACCATTCCTCGTATTCACCAAAGAGGAGGTGACTTTGTGACCGGTTCCATCCTTCCTGCCCAAAGTCGTTTCTGCCTTTCATGTCAACCAGGCAGTTGTTCTACTGTGATTCCAGACTCGGCAGACCGGCAGTTGTGGAAGCTGGATATTTGCAGGGCGCTGTGGAGATATCTTCGGCAAACAGAGTCCTTTTGTAAGTCAGATCATCTGTTTGTCCTTTATGAAGGACCATTGCATGTGGAGGCTGCCTCGAAAGCATCCATCTCCTGCTGCGTAAAAGAGGTAATTGCCTTGGCGTATCTTCTTCATAAATGGTCGCTGCCTGCAGGCTTGCAGGCTCACTCGACTAGAGCGCAGGTGTCAAACTGGGCTGAGTTTGGTCTCGTGCCTCCTGAAGAGATCCGCAAGGTGGCTACCTGGTCATCGTTGCACACCTTTGCGCGTCATTATCGGTTGAACGTGCAGGCATGGGGGGAGGGCATGCGGTTCAGGGCACGGGTTTTGCACACCAGCCATACGGGTCCCTCTCTCTCTTGAATACTGCTCTGCTGCATCCCAGGAGTCTGGACTGGACTGGACTGGAAGGATGATATGGAAGGTGAAATTAGACCTTACTTGCTAATTTTCTTTCCTTGAGTCCCTCCAGTTCAGTCCAGAATCTACCCTCTAAGAGTGTATGGGTGAGGCTTTCTGTTGCATTCCTTGTGAGGAGGAGCCAGTGGCCCCTTCAAGCTGCAGTCAACATTGGTAGTTTTGTGGTGGTCAACGATAGGGGATTAGTTGCTGACAGACCGTCTGTTGAGAGGACGTCAAAGTCTGAGGGGACGTCTGTACATAGTTGTTCTGTTTTTGAGTTCAACTGTTCTGCTTTATTTATTTATTTAAAAGGTGTGGGGGTTTTTATACTGCTTTATCCTTCAGTCAAAGTGGTTTACATTGTAGCAGAACGTTTACAATAAACAGGGAAGTCAACTTGGAAGAACTTTGTTACATATATTTTCAGGGTAATTATGTACATTTGTAAATGTATGGGGGTTTGGGTAGGGGAGTATAGTGGTTTTTGGATGGTGTTAGGCTGACAGAAGGGGTGAGGCTGGGGGGGCATGGAGGGAAAGGGGGAAACCATGGAGGTTAGGTTGGCAGGTAGCATTCTCTGAAGATGTGGGTTTTAAGGGTTTTTCCTGAAGGAAGCTGTATTAGTGGTAGTCTTTAGCTCTTCTGGGATAGAGTTCCATAGGATCCATATGGTACTAACTTAAGGGGGGGGGGTTGTCCTGCTCCCTTGTACTGTGATGTCACAGAAGTCTGATAGGCTCAGTCTCCATCTGTTGGAACTAGTGCACAACCCGGGAGTCTGGACTGGACTGGAAGGACTCAAGGAAAGAAAATTAGCAGATAAGGTCTAATTTCACCTTGGACAACTTCCTGGAGTCAAAGTCTATAAACTATTATTAAGATAGTCCAAGAGAAAACTACTGCTTCCCCTGGGGATAAGTAGCATAGAACTAGCTACTTTTAAAACGTGTCAGCTGTTTGTGATCTGGAATGGCCGTTATTGGAAATAGCCCACTGGGCTTGATGGACCTTTGCTCTGACCCAGAATGGCAGGTGTTACAGCTTTGGAGGAAGAGAGAAAAAGGTGTCATGTGCACATGCACAAATGATGGTATTTTAGTGATTTACATGCACTTCAATATTCAGTGGTAGCTGCAATTCAGATGCCTGCACTGAATATCTAGGGATGACACCAGCCACTGCCAATATCTGGATAACAGCAACATTCAGAGCCATTGTCAGGATAACCATCTGCATAACTTTAGGATGGCTATTTTGCTGTCCTAAGTTGATAGTTATGTGAAAATCACCACTATCTGGGTAAGTTGGCACTTCACCCTCACTCCGCCCCTGGTCTTCCCTGGCACTATCCAGATAGCACACGTGCGCCTGTGATGATTCTCAGTGGTATTATCCAGATAATGCCACTGAAACTCTCTGCTGTCCCCAGTCAGTGCCGTTTATCCAATTAGCAAGTGCTGCTCGCCCGATAAATGATCCTCTCTTTTTATGTTGTATTTGTATGGTTTTAAATATTGGACCCAAAGTTTATTTCTAGATCTTCAATTTCTCCACGGAGAAAGGTGACTGGCAAAGTACCGCAGGGATTTGTACTAGGACCGGTGCTTTTCAACTTATTTATAAACGATCTGGAAACAGAGACCACGAGCAAGGTGATCCAAATTGCAGATGACAGCACATTATTCAAAGCTGTTAAAACAAATGCACAGCATGAGAAATTGCAGGAGGACCTTGCGCAACTGCGCAACCAAATTGCTGATGAAATTTAATGTGGACAAATGCAAAGTGATGCAGACAGAGAAGAGTAACCCAGATTTAATCTACATGATGCTAGGTTCAACATTAGGAGTAATCCCCTTCCCCCGGAAAAGGATCTAGGTGTCATCGTGGAACATACTGTACATTGAAATCCTCTGCTCATTGTACAGCAGTAGCCAAAACCAACAAACAGTATATTAGGAATTATTAGGAAAGAAATAGAGAATAAAAGAGAGAATAACATAATGCTTCTGTATTGTTCCATGACGCAACCGTACCTTGAGTATCGCATGCAGTTCTGGCTGCAGTATCTTAAGAAAGATACAGTATAGCAGAATTAGAAAAATCACAGAGAAGGTCGACAAAATGATAAAAGCTGATGGAAAAACTCCACTATGAGGAAAGGCTAAAGAGGTCAGAGCACTTCAGCTTAGAGAAAAGACAACTGGAGATATGATAAATGTCTATAAAATCCCGGAAGAGTAAACTTAAATCAATTGTTTACTCTTTCAAAATGTACAAAGAGACTTGAAACACATTGGAGAAAATATTGTTTTACTCACTGCATAATTAAGCTCTTAAATTTATTGCTGGATGTGGTAAAAATAGTTGGCATAGTTGGGTTTGAAAAAGGTTTGGATAAATTTCTGTAGGAAAAGTCCATAAACCATTATTAAGGTAGGCTTGAAGAAGCCCAATATTTATCCCTGAGGCTAAGTAGCATGGAATCTTCCTTATTTTAGGGGTTCCTCTGGGTACTTGTGACCTTGATTGTTCACAGTTGAAAACAGGATTCTGGGTTTGATGAATTTTTGGTCTGACCCAGAATATAAATTTCTTATGTTCTTAAGTCTAGTTGACATTAGATAAATTATCCCCAGGTCCAAAATTATCTGCATGGGAGAATTATCAGAAGGAAATCTTTTCTACAACCTCATCCAAAAGAAAACCTTGATAAGGCTGAAACGTTTTAGAACAAACCACGTATTTTGGACTGGGTTTCTTCTAACAACATGGCGTAGTGCTTTCTTTGGTGGCCCTCCACATTCTTGTTGTGCCCTTCTTGGGGCAGGCCCTCCTTTACCTGGATTCTTAGGCTTACCTGGCCTTTCTAACAGGAAGGAAAAAAAACAAGACACAAATAGAAAACCAGTTATTTTATTTATTTTATTTATTTATTTATTTATTTATTTAACATTTCTTCTATACCGCGCTATTAAGATCAGTGCGGTGTACATTGAACAAAATATACAACAATGTATGCAAGTAACATTGAGTTTACATAGAACATGGGAATATATAACATGGATTAACAGGGAAAACTATGTACAGTCAACATCATATATGTATATGTTTTTACTATATAAATATTTATTTATTTATATAAATATTTAAGTTCTAGAGCTCTAGAGGAAGACCGTCAGGGGGTCCAAATCAGGAATCCTCCTCCGACCACCTTTGAAAATCTTCTGCTAGAGATCTGCTTTTTATTAAGAATTTTCAGCTGACATAGTTAAACTTTAATTAACATCGGATGATAATCATGCTACAGAATTACAGGTTTGGAATAAAATCTGCTTACAGGATCATTTTTCTGCTGATGCTTTGCAAAAGTCATATAAAAGCGGAAGTTTCATGGCCATAAACATAATCACCAAGTGACAGCAGGTGTCGCTACAATTCTTTCATCAAACAAGAGTTGATTAGTTACACTTATAAATTCTTTCTAAATTCTGCTGATTTCTCAAGCTTTTATTTGATTTCCAGTTACATGTTCACCTAAGGTCTCTGATTCTTGGAAAGTTCATGCAATAGTGCTGACATTAGTTGTTATCTAAAATTTGACCTATCATTTAACAAGAAGGGCGGAGGGGACTGTCTAATACAGAAGGTCCCCAAAATTTGCAGAAGCTAACCTTTGGTAATGGTAGCTGTGTACACAACTTGTTAGTTAATCTCTTTTGCAATGACTGTCAGCAGTTTTTACAGGGACAGAAGCTTCTATCTAAAATGTATGTTTTGCAGTTCAGCCTTGCATTACAATAAGCATATGTTTCTTTGATTAAAGGTATATGGCTAAAGCCATCTTCACAGCCCTGTTTCTCCATCATTATCTGTGCCTTCATTACTGTCTGTATCTATATCAAGAGTACCATAAATAGGGTCATCACTATCCATATCAAGATCAAGATTGCCATAGATAGGATGATCTATACTAGTGTAAGTTACCTTATCACACAAAAGCACATCAGTCTCTGCTATAATCTCTAACTTTGTTTGGGGGCCTTGGCCAGTCCTTCCTTTCTCACAATTCTTATTCTGAATCTATGAAAAAACTGCCAATGAGTAATAGTTATAAATTAAAATTTTCAAAAATATGTCATGTTTAAGGATGAAACTAATCTGAAAAACCTCCTCACATAGAGCAGGCAACTCATCAAAAAATAAGAACAAAATTTTGCCCTTCTTCATATAAATAAAAAACTAGAGAGTCAGCTGATGTCACAAGAGAGAAGAAGAAAAAGATCTCAGTGGTTAACTAGAACCCCAGAAATCTTTATGGCTGCATTATGACGGGCAAGCCATTAAGCTAATAACAACGGGGATACTTTCATGTTACCACTTACACATCATCAGTCATAAAAACCCTCTTACTCTTTGTCACTAATAGCATTCATATATTATGAGTCAAGGACAAAAGGAGAGCACTTAGCATGGCTTAGCAGATCCTATAAATTCATTCATAGAAACATAGAAACATAGAAATATGACAACAGAAAAAAAACACATGGCCTATCTAGTCTGTCCTTCCATATCAACAACTTCAACAGTCCCCTTTTTACCTTTAGAGTTCCTCTGTGTTTGTCCCATGCTTTTATGAATTCAGTTACTGTCCTCATCTCTACCACCTCCACTTGGAGACTATTCCTAGGATCCACTACTCTTTCCGTAAAGAAATATTTCCGCATATCACTCCTGAATCTATCTCCCTTCACCCTCATCCCATGTCCCCTCATAGCAGAACTTGCTTTCAATTGAAAGAGGCTCTCTCCCTGAGCATTTATGCCACAGAGGTATTTAAACATCTCAATCATATCTCCTCTATCCCACCTTTCCTCTAAGGTGTACATATTAAGATCCTTAAGTCTGTCCTCATATGCTTTATAATGAAGACCACTAATCATTTTAGTAGCTACCCTCTGCACTGACTCTATCCTCTTCACATCCTTTTGAAGATGCGGTCTCCAGAATTACACACTATACTCCAAATGAGGTCGCACCAAAGACTTATACAGAGGCATTATCACCTCCTTTTTTCTACTAGCCATTCCTCTCCGTATGCACCCAAGCATCTTTCTAGCTTTTGCCGTCGCCTTTTCTACCTGTTTAGCTACTTTAAGATCATCAGACACAACCACGCCTTGGTACCGCTCTTCTTTAGTGGACAAAAGTACTTCACCCCCTATACTATATTGCTCCCTTGGATTGCTGCAGCCCAAATGCATGACCTTACATTTTTTAACATTAAATCCCATCTGCCAAATTCTAGACCATTCTTCAAGCTTAGCTAGATCCCTCCTTATGTTATCTACACCTTCATGGGTGTCTACTCTATTGCAGATTTTGGTATCATCTGCAAAGAGGCAAACCTTACCCGACAGCCCTTCCACTATATCACTAACAAAGATGTTAAAAAGAATCGGACCAAGGACAGATCCCTTGGGCACACCACTGGTAACATCCTTCTCCTCAGAGTGGGCACCATTTACTTGTACTCTTTGTCGCCTCCCACCCAACCAATTTCTAACCCAAGCAGTAACTTTAGGGTCCATCCCTAGGGTGCTCAGTTTGTTTATAAGTCGCCTGTGAGGAACAGTGTCAAAGGCTTTACTGAAATCTAAATACAACACATCTAGGGCTTTCCCTCGGTCCAACTCCCTCTGTCCAACATTCCTACTCCAATATCCGGTTTTTTGCTAAAATGCATCATCAACAAGCAGGACTTTTCACAATCTTAGCCAGCTTGACTCAAGCCCTAAATGAGCATCTTCATGAAAGAAACTGCCATTCTCAACCACACCGCTCTAATCTTTAAGTATGAATCATGTAGAGGGATTCATTAAATACACAATTTGACTAGGGGTGTCTAAGGTTTTGCACACAACTGCATATTTAACAAGCTAATCACCATTGGTAGACATGGCTTTCCAGCACTCAGAGTTTTTACATATACCAAGGGGCCTATATACTAAACTGCTAAAATATTGCTAGGTTGGTCACTCCTGCCCTCAGTGTCCTCCAGACATCTTGGGATGGTAGGTATCACCAGGGGCACATGAATATTTATACCTCTTCTCGAGCAAGTCAACATGTCCTTGCACACTTTCAAGGCACTATATCTGCCACTTATGCTAGAATTTATAAAGACACATAGGCGCCTATGTGTCTTCATAAAACGCGACCCTGTTGTAACATTACCCTCTTGATATCTGTATTCATACCACTTTCTCCTTAATTTGACAAGCACAATGGATGGAAGGGAATATAGCTACAAACACTGAAAGGCAAGTAGCTTTTTTCCCTTTTGTTGACAAATGATTGGTACAGTCCATGTAAACAGTGTCTTGTGGATGAGGAAGATTTCTCCTGTCATCACTAAGTATCCTTCATGCTCGTAAACCAAACAGTTTGTTCCTGGTGAGCAACCTTTCTGCGAGGACAGCTTAGCTTTGGCAATGTTTCTTGGAACAGTAAGCCATTCTTTATACGTTTCATCAGGAATCTAAACACCTTAAATAAATACACGTGGAACTGCAGATATTGACTCAGCAGAGTACATATCTTGGTTCTGATGACCACGTAACTGAAGTAGTACATGTGGATGTGAATCAGTTTATATTGTATATCGTCTCTGTGCCCTGTTTGTTAAAAATGCTTCCATGGAGTTTCTACATAAAACTGCACAGAAATATCAGTGGGCACACAGTAGACACATCGGAGATCATTTCAGAAGGTTTATGAGGCATCTACATATACTCTATAATTAGCCTCACTTACTCAAGCAGATTGGATAAATATGTAAAGTTGTTCCTCACTGTCCCTCCATTCCAGTCCAGTCCAGTCCAGATGCATGGGTTTATGCCTTCCTACCAGCAGATAGAGACTGAGGACCACTGGTTTGATGATGTCTCCCTATAAGGGTTCTATGCAACCCTCTTCAGACTAGTATTTCTTAGTCTCCAGCATATGGAGGTGCTGTAGGCTCCTGTGCACTTTGGACTCCATTTGACAGACTAGAAAAAAATAGGTAAACAAAACAAAGCAGAAAGAGCCATTTTGCTTTGAGTGGCTTAGCTCTGTGGAGGGCCTAAAACTTGGAGGTCCCTGAGTTGCAGAACCCCTTCATCCTCACTTTTCGACTGCATGCTCCTGATTGAGACAGAGTGGCCCTTGAAGGAGTCCTCCTTTAGCCCTATTCCTCCTTTCCAACATTTGAGGGGGAGGGGACTGGGGAAGACTTTTGTGGTCAGACGCTAGCCATTTAAGAGCCTCAGAAAAAAAAGGAAGACACATTTAGCCACAGCGACAAGAGAGCATCAGCAGTCCAGCTTAATTGTAAGTTTGCCATGTTGCCTCCATGTGCCTTGTGGGGGTGCACCCCCCTCCTGGCCAGCACCCAGGGTGGGCCCATGGTACGCCACTGAGTCTACTTCATTTGATATTTCTTTGCCCCAATTTGCAGTTATTGAAATTCTGAAAATGAAGACCAATCTGTCTTTTAAAATAGTGATCTGGAAAGCTCTGATCCTAGAAAAAGATATGGCAAAGGCAGGTGCTTTTTATGTTAGATTTTCTATTGGTTTTAAAGCTTAAATATATTGTTAACCACTGGAAGAATAATTCAGTTCTACATTTCAATATGTGTTGTCACTCTGGGTGTTTGCTTTGGAGACATGACAATGTTTCTAGAGAGAAACATAATTTTTTTAAGTCTAATAGTTGCATATGAAGGAAATTGGATGCACGCATCGCTGATAACTCTTAAACATTTCTTTTTTATATTAAAGCATGCAGTGACTGTCAGGGTTTCTTATTCTGAATTATCTGAACTAAAAAAGCCATGGTACCTGTAACCTGGAAGATGGCCAATGCAATATCAAAACAATCCCCCCAAAAAGAAAAAAAACATAGAACAGTGGTCTGACATCAGTTTGGGGCAAAATGTTAGAAGCTATTCTAAAAAGAGAATTACCGAACATATAAATAAAGACAGCTTAATGAGAACAAGTCAGCATGGGGCTTAGCAAAAGAAAAGTCTTGTCTTTATTCGATTTTCAGAAGGTATAAACAAGCATGTAGAAAGATGAACCGGTAACAGACACAGTTATGTTAGAAGCTTGCCAGTGTGTAAATAGCTGCGTTTTAAAAAAATCTTAAATTTATGAAATTTTAATAGTTTGAAAACCAGGACAAAGCAAAGATAAAATAAAAAAGGAGCTTTAGAAATGACTACTACTACTGAACATTTGTATAGAGCTACAAGGCACATCTGATCATATTTTATTAAAGGTCTGGGTAGGGCATAAGAATCATAGAGCATCACATAACCTTACAGGGAAGGAATAAGTGCATATTACAGAAATTCTGCATTGGTGCCCACAATAACGCCCATACCATTCATCCAATAGTACAGCTGCTGGCTGCCAGTTCATATTTAACACATAAGCCTATTGTATTCCACCAAAAGTACAACTTGATAAGCACAATAGCCATCGAAATGTCAAACTGTCCTTGTTTGGAATCTAGAGGAAGCGTCAAGCCAAAACTATGGAACACAAGAGCTGCTGCTGATAGGAGATCCTGGCACCCTTGTTTTCAGCAACCTTTGATGGTTGCTTTTCGGAGGACTCGGACAATAGCTAATTGGTTAATACACCCTGAGGGGTCTGACTCGAGGGTTCAGTTTTTACCAACTGGTCATTTTATGTGTGGTACATGTGATTTTTGTGCCACATCGTTAGAAGGTGCCGGTTGGGAAGATCCGATTACCGGCAAACATTACCCCTCCAAGTCTTATTCGGACTGCCAAACTTCTTTTGTGGTTTACCTGTTACTTTGTCAGTGTCCTATGTTGTATGTGGGACGAACTATCCGCCCTGTAAGGAAGCGATTAATGGAACATCGATCGAGGATCAATGCGCGCCAGGACTTTGCACCCTTAGTACCACACTGCCAACAGATGGGTCATTATTTTGAGGATTTACGATGGCGGATTCTGGAAGTCATTCCGTTGATGCCTCGGGGGGGAGATCGCCAGGCACGTTTACAATATGCCGAACAGTATTGGATTTATCGGCTGGGGTCTGTAGCACCTGCAGGTATGAATGTGGACATTGATTGGTGGAACCTACACTTGTGACCTTTAGAGGAGGAGTTGGAGTTTTCTCTATTGTTGCTGGTCCTGACGTCATCTCTTGCTCTACTTAAATCGAACTGCGTTGCTGGAGGATTTATTCGCCTGAAGAAGAGCTGTAAGAGCTGAACAACGGCTTGAAACACTGTCAGTGTCGCGAGAATCCTACCGGGGATGTATTTTGTGAGCTGACCCCGAAGGTTGGACCATGATAGTTACTCCATGGGGAGATTCAGCTAAGTACTTTTAATTCCTTGCTGTTGTTTGCGGCTGGGCATCGGATGAAGATGTGGATTACTTTGCCTATTTAGCCCATACTGAAACTAACTAAGGGATTAATTTTTCTGTTGCTCTAAGTAGTAACAGTTGACGGCAACGGGTGTTGTCCTGTCTAAACAGGACCGAGATAGTCGGTCTTTTAAATTGATTAAAAAGGAGGACTCACTACGAGACATGAAATGTTTCCTGTCAGGGTGAGTGATCCGACAAAAAATATTCTTTTTGGGGGGTGTGATTAGTTCTTTAATAGGTAGTTTGGGGAATCAAGTATTTATGGGATTTATGGGGTTGATTCCCAGGGGTGTTTTTTTTGGAAATTGCTGATAGGAGAGAGGCAGAGAGTAATTTTATAAACTGCCATATGATCAACACGCATAACCATACATGTGTTTGCGGCATGCTTTATAAAGCGAAGCACTGCGTACTTTACTTTATAAAACAGAGGCATACAGATGTACCTTAACCTTCATCCTACCAACATATTTTACATACAGATCTTACCAAAGGGGGTCCAGTTGGGCCCCATACAGTAATTGTGACTATGATATAAATAATTGCTGTTGAATATTTTCTTAATATTTATTTTATTGTTGAAAGCACAAAATTAAAAGTTCTGGACACTTTTTCTTACTGCATTATCATTACTTATCACTAATTTTGGTCACTAGTTATTCATAAATTATAGTAACAAATATAAAAACTGACTTTGCAAACAAATTATGCTATAAAGTGGAGTCATATATACATAAAACGAGTGTTAAACAATGTCTATGATTCTTTTCTGAATTCTGGAAAAGGAATCTAGATTTGGATACATTCATCACAAATGGTCTAATGTGGGCAGGTACTGCATGTCTGGTGAACTTTCTTGTCAACCTCTCTTGGACATAGTCTAAATCGCTTTCTTTTTCCTTCAGTAACTTCTCTTTGGACATTTTGTGGAACACTGGAATCAATGCCAACCATCTTCATGGCTAAACAGATTGAAGCCTGAAGCATTGCAGTATTGGCCGTATGCTGGACCTGGGGCATGACGAGTTAATGTCCAAGGTCTAACATAGTCTTCATCTTCACTTTCCCTCAAATAATTTCCACTTGGGAAACTTTGATATCCATATGATGAATGCAGCTACAGCATTAATGTCAACACAATTGCCAAATAGGCCAACAGGGCAATGATTCACCTTCTTTCTTGATGTCAATAATGTTGACAAGTGGTCAAGGTTATCTACACTACTCTTTGTGGTGTTATAATGCAGTATGATATGTGGCTTTCTGTCATCACCTTGACACTTGACACTACAAGAACTGATCTATTCTGCTTGGGTACATTCGACACCAGGGTTGATCCTTGAAACCAAAGATAGAGCTATCCCCTTCTTTTTTGATCTCTGCTTTCAATTCATTAGGAATGTTTAGTTTATTGGATCAAATTGTGCCTAAATATGTCAAACCATCTTGCAGGAGATCTTCAGTTAACTGAACAGATATGAAGAAATTATCAGCTGTTACATTCCGACTGCCTCCACACTATAGTGCAAATACTGCAACTCCTTGATAACACGAGCACCCTGGTATAGTTCACTCTTCAATGGATAGCCGGTTTCTGCATCACAACACCACCATATTTTGATGCCATATTTGGATAGCTTAGAAAGTATGTATAGGTGAAAAACACATTTGCCACGGAAAGCCACAAACTGTTTATCAATACATGTCTGTGTCAGGGATATTGAATTTTGGTGATTGTGCTGGGAAGAGCAACCAGAAATCACAAAATGGAGCCAGCTTGTCAGTGACTCTTCTATCTGCTCGAATTGCCCTATTCTTAAACTGAAGAACAGATAAGAGTGTCAGTATTTCCAGCTTGTTGCCTGATGATGTCTTGAATCCTGCATCTACCAGCATTTGGCACATTTTTATGTCAAACTGTGCCATTCTGTCTAACTAGTATATCTGGTTTTGGTTCCTGTTAAGGTGCATTTACAGAACCATGATTGAGCTGACTACAACCTCTGCCACATGTACCATGAGCCTATGCATGACTTCTTCCTCTTGCAAAATTATCAATGAGTTGATAAGGTTGACTATCAACATCTGATTCATCTAAATCATGTTGAACAAATTCTGTGTCACCCTGATCTATCTCATCATCGGAGATGTCTGAATCCTCCAAATCAGTCATCATTGCCCTCCAAAATTGCTTTCAGAACATGTGCAGCAGTATATCAATCCTGTCTTCCTCTCCTAGACATTATTACAATTAAAAATGGAAAATAGAAAGAATTTTTAGTTACATATTTCATACTACCTTAATAAGGACCGGTTTTTTTCAGGGTATGTTTGGACCCCCAAAAGGGAAGTAGCTATTATCAGTACAAACAAACTCAGCACCTGAAAATAACATGTACTGTATATCAGAACTACCTTTGGTAAAATAACAAACTCCTAAAATATTAGCTGTAAAGTATCTCTGGAATTTATATAATGTCTTCACAATACCGTGTGGGGTGCGATCGGACCCCATTTGGTAGTATCAGGGTTAAACTAGTTGCGGCAATTATGTCTGTCCTAGAGGAGGCATAATTGCCTGCACCTAGATTGGGTGAAAACATGCATAAGCCATAGTATTCTATAACTTAGGCACATAAATGTAGGCCCTGCCTATGCTCCACATTGCTCTATCCCATATGTATATCCTAATTCAAAATATATGCGATGGGACTTACGTGAGTGCTTACAGAAGAGCAACTGCCCAAAGCATGTGCCTAAATGCCCATTCATGCAGATAAATCTTTTAGAATAGGGACTTAAGCATGTTTTTCGTACATAACTCTCTGTGCATGCTATATAGAATCTGCCCCTTAATATCTAGGATGGTGCGAATGCTGTCCCCAACCTGCACCCAAAAGGGCTGAACCAAAGAGCAGGAAAATAATATATGAACCAAATTACCCAAGTCCACTTGACAGAAAGACCATTTGTTGGGCAGTTCCTCATTTATCCGATGAGCTTTTACTGGGATCCAAATAGTCTTTTGCATGACATAAAACAGAGAAAGCCATTTCAAAGCATTTTAGCCAGTTAGTAGACCTGCTAACTTGTTAAAACGCAGTCTGCCCAATATTCAGCGATACTAACCGGTTAGTGCTGTTGAATAAACTGCTGAAAAAATGTCTGGTTAAAACTAGGGTGGTCTGTAAATGGATAGAATATGAATTGTGATCTTTATGGAGAGAGTTGGAGTTGTAGATACATCAGAAGCAAGCTAGTGGTAATAAGGTATATGATAAGTTAGTTGAGATATGTAGTAAAATTGAGGAGGCATCTAAGGGTCTTTATAAAATAGTTTTAAAATAGGCACCCATTTGACCTCCTGACCTAGGCAAGCTGCTATAAAATTATCCTCCATACTATTATTCTACAGTACTACGAATATGTATTAGACATTGGCCGCCACCAATATTTAGCAGGCCTGAAGCAAGCATATAGATTATCTGGCTAGCAGCTGAAAATCTCAGCCGTCTGGCTAATATAGCTGCCCTGCCCTCTCTTTGCCCCTTCACTATACAGGTGAAGGGTAATTTTATAATGCGACACCTATGTAACACATTTTCATGAGCGCATTTTGTACTTGAGTTTATAAAATATGAGCATAAGTGGCAAAGAACGCACCTTAACTTAAGGCCCAATGACTTACGCCAGCCCTAGAGCTGGTATAAATGACCGCGCGGGCTTTTTCAAATACACGTATTGTAGTCCATAACCTAAGCATGTACAATACTTGTTTGCATGGCCCACACCAATTCTGCACGTATGTACACTCACAGTGAAAGTACATGCGATGCTTTCACACTACTCAGTACTTTATAAGCGGTCATCTGCACATGCACATAACCACTTACGCATATAAATGAAAAAAACACCAACATTTAGGTGTGCTATTGCCTAAAACTAGAAACCTCCTTAAAAAATGACCCTCATGGAGCCTGCTTCCAGTAGGGGCAAATAGGGGTCACCTACATGGAGTGGTGGGTACACCCTTAAAAAAAGGCATGGGGAGGGGTGCGGCAGGCGCACCTGCTCATGCTGCCTTGCTGGGCAGACTAGATGAATCATACTGGTCTTTATCTACCATCATATACTATGTTACTATGTTATGTCTGGATGGCCCCAAGCAAAACGGGTCCAATTGGACCTGATTCTGGACCATAGGAACAAAACATTCCTGCGATGGCCAGAATTGGGCCCAAGGACAGCCCAGTGTACCCCTACTGTCTGCGGGGACATCCTCCCCGTAGGTACTCCTGACTTCCAGAGCTCTGGCCCTCCTTTTCCTCACTGCCTGACCGAAGGCTGGCACCAAGGCCTGGATTGTCACCACGGGCCTGGCAGCATGTACAGGGACGTGACCTGAATCGGCCCTGTACATGCTGCCGGGCTGGCTCGCACATGCTCTGCCCTGAACCTGCCCCCTCCTGCTCCCCTGCTCACTCTCCCTGTCCTGTGCATCGGGACATATGGGGAGAGCCGGAGGAAGAATCAGGCACAGACGGCTTGCGGGACTGCACATCCTGCTGGGATGTGCAGCCCTGCAACCCGTGTTTCTGCATGAGGCCCATAGTGGCACTAAATATACCACTAGGGGGCAGCAGAACTGGTCCAGATGGGAGCAAGTAGGAGCTGTTCCTGTTTGGACTGCAGTACACCCCCAGGCTTCTTTAAGGTAGGCCGGGGGGGGGGTGTCAATAAGGGGGTAGGAGCTAAAGACTGGGGGAGGGGTGTTTAAGGGGGAAGCTTGAATTATGGCTTTGGAGAAGGGAGGGGGATTGAATGCTTATGAAGGGAAGGGGTGGGGTACTGGAGAGGACCTTGGTAGTGCCGGCTGGTGGGGACCTGAGCCACCATTTGCAGATTACCCTTGTTGCCCTTTTAATATAGCAGCTGGGAGCAATAAGCCACATGTTAGTGGTCTGATGCTCTCATGGAAAAATAATGGCAGCTCTGATCTGGTCTTATTTTCCCTGGGAATAACGCGGGAGTCACTAACCTGTGGTACAGAGTAACCCAAGCTGTGGTAAAAACCTTGATGTAACTGCCCTCTAAGCTAAATGCCATGGCATATGTTAGGCTTAAGCCGATCATTGTGCTGCTTTAGTTCCTCTGAAGCATCACATACTGAACAAAGGCTGGCTCCAGCATTGATCTCCCCAACCTCCTCTGCAGTGAAGACCAAAGCCAATAATTAATTTATTTTTTTCTGCTATTCTCATCTTCCCTGAATATCTCATTTATTCCCTCATCATCTTCTGGGCAATTTTCAAAGCAATCAAGATGCATTAAAATAGATTAACATGTCTAGATTTTCTTATCTGAAAAATGCAACTCTGTGGTCTGCTGAAAGTATACAGGGACACTGAACCAGTTTGCCAGGAGGTTTTGCTGAAGGTTCTTTTAGGTTAGGGAAGAAGAAATGTGTGCACATGCTACCCCTTTCACCTACCTGCACCAAATAACCAGTGTAAAGTACCTGGAAGTTTTTGGCAAAATCTTATGCTAATTTTGAAAGAAAACATATCTGAGTAATTTTTCTTTGAAAATTTGCACCGAATATGTGCTGTTAAAAGCATCTGTGAACCTACAGCTCTGCAGACTAACTGAAAATTGCCCTTCTAATTTTCTAGCTGATGCTCTTGCAAGGTGTTTTGATTTTATCACACTTTTCATATTAATTCTTGCCTCTATGAAAAGTTTCTCCTCCTGTTCTCCCTTGGCCTCTGTTGTTTAATGGTTTGCCTCGAATTTGCCTGTTCTTATGTTCTTTAATGTTTTCCTCAATAGTACCTGTTATCCATTTGTTAAAGGGTACTTTGACTCTTTCACAGCACCAGTTTGCCACTGACACTCCATGAGCCTTCTTTTATTTTCTTTTTAATTTGTGAAATACATTTTATATGGGCTTCCAGCTTCCAGTGGTCTATATTGCTAATGATAAAATCACACATAACGTTTGATATTGATGATAATGTAAAATAACTCTTGAAGAAACCGATTAATTTTGCCTTATCAAGGTGGTTTGAAACCAGCTTGCAAAATGGTGGTTTGAAACCAGGCTGAAAAATAGCACTAAAGAAAAAAGATTTGTTTCACAGAGATAAATATTAATTGAAATTTAAGAGCTTCGTTAGACAGTTGCTTCCTTTTAATTACATCCATTTTCCGCCATTTATCAAAATTAGCCAACCAGCATGCATGATCTCACGAACTGTGATATTATATATTTTTATATATACTTTTATAACATATTAATTGATTTATAAATGTTCAATAAATAAATTGCCTGTTCTAAAAAAAAAGATTCTTTGCACTCCAGAGTGGCCCCTGCTCAAATTCTCATAGTTCTCTTCTTGTTTTTTACATGGCAAGCGTCTTCACTCTTTTGCTTTATGTTTAATGAAAAACTTAAACCTGAATATACAGATTCCAACTGATCTACACTGCAAAATCCCAGTCAATGAAAGACTAGATTTGCTAAAAAATGCTACCACATTAGTACAGATAACCATTCATGCGTGTTAACTTCAGATCACTATTTATAAAAGGAGACCTATTTGCTAATAATACACGTTAACAGTATTGGTGTAAACCTAGCCGTAAAAGCCTTGGCACCAGTATCCTTGAAAATCTAGCATTCATAAGTCATAAATTCAGGGGAAGAAACAGGATGGAGCTTGTGCAGAGGACGGCTACTGAAATGGTCAGTGGCCTTTGTCATAAGGCATATGGGGACAGAGATCTCAATATGTGCAACAATGACCTGTCCCTACCCTCACCGGCACGTGCCCGGCTGGAATCTACTCACCATTCTGCTTTTGTTCTTTCTCAGTCCAGCCACCTGGAAGTCATTGCCATCCACCCTCCGTGCTGAGCAGTCTTTTCCCTGATTCAAGGCAATGCTGAAGACCCACTTCTTCGGCATTGCCTTTGATCTCCCCTCCACCTAGGTTCACGCAGCATACCCTTCCGCTTCTCCGTCTCCTTCTTATGGCCGCATAACTTTTTTTGTTCTCTCTCTTTCTGTGTGCCCTGTTATCTTCGCTGTCCTGTCATGACACTGGAGTTCTTTTCTCTCTGTTTAGCAATATTTATTAGCCTTTATTGTAGACCTATGATGCCCCGGCCTGGGCGGTCAATCAAATACGATAATAAAGATAAAGATACTGTATACTTGGAAGAAAGGCAGGAGAGGGAAACAAATGATAGAGATGTTTAAACACTTCCATGGTATAAACGTACAGGAGGAGAGCCTCCTTCAATTGAAATAATGCTTTGCGAAGAGGAAGCATAGGATGAAGGCCAAAGAGGATAGACTCAGGAGTAATCTGAGGAAATATTTCTTTGTGGAAAGAGTGGTAGATGCATGGAATGACCTCCAAGTGGAGGTGGTAGAGAAGAGGACTGTATCTGAATTCTAGAAGACATTGGGCAAACACAGAGTATCACTAAGGGAACTGTACAGCTTAGTAGTTGGTATGGATGGGAAGACTGGATAGGCCATATGGTGTTTATCAGCTGTCATTTTTCTGTTTCTCTGAAAAACCGCTATTCGGGACTCTGCATGCTGGCCATAGTTAACGTAGTAAACATTAAGAGTGGATTACTCAAACAACATTAACTATTTCCAGTGAGAGAATTGGCTGAAGGTTACAAAAGACGATGGGGAGCATACAAAAGTGGAGGTTATGGACATGGAGTGGTAACAAGAGCTCTAGTGATATATTATTAAGGTCTGAGAAGGTTCTAATGGCATGTTAAAAATGATTGTGAGCAAGGTGTTCCTGTTAGTGCACTAATCATGAAGCACCAACCACGCCCATATTCCACCCACAACCCACCCAGATCCCGCTCAATCGCATGCTACTAAATTAGTGTGGGAATTTTAGTGTGGGGTCCTGGCGAAGTGCTAGATGAGGGTGCTTACCATGTGCTAAACCCCATGTTAACAGTTAGGGGTCTTTTACTAAAGGGTGCTAGCCATCAGCACATGTTCTAGTGCACACTGAAGGTATGCTGGGGACATGCATTGATGGTTCGAGAGGAGTCACGACTACGCAGGCCGATTTCCATGCTGTGTATCGTACATTGGGTTGGTAAGGAGGCAGGATAGCACTGGATAGTCGGCATGGGGAGCACTGCAGAGTTAGCATGGGCAAAACCACCGTGCACTAACTGCAGAGTTAAATGTATCCCCGCTATTGTATGCCACTTTAGAGCACAGCGCTCCACATGAACTGCCAGGAACATGCTTTCCATGTCCCCAACAGTTAAAACGGTGGTGCTGCACCTAACGCCTGTAAAGTGCCCAGCCATCGCTGCTGAATTCTAAGCCCAGATATTCAAAGCCAGGGCCATGTCTGGCCACCAGCATTGAATATGCAGGTCACCACAGAACCCGGCGTTAACTGGGCAGCAGTGATATCGAGTCACTGCTCAGTTAGCCTCCATGGGTAAAGTTAGACCAGCCTTTGCCGCGCCTGACATTACCCACTTGTCACTAACTGGTGACTCAATATCGCAGTAACTCAGTGACTCAATAACACCGCTGCCCAATTAGCGATGGGCGATGCCTCTGCTCCACTCTAGAATGCCCACGATACGCCCCGTTGCTAACCACTTAGTAGCAGCACCCATGGATATCCAGCAGCACTAATCGTGTTAGTGCCTATGAATATCCCATTCAGCGGCATTTACATAGTTTTCAAACCCACAGGGGAGCCTGGGCCTCCTCACTTTAGGCTTATGCCCCCTCAGCTACACTGCACTGTACTGAATCACAAAGCACCAACAAGCCATGCCCCCAGAAACCATCAATGGACGCTGATCTTCCGTGTACACTCAACTCACACCCTGCGGAACTATTCCAAACTATGATCACATTCACTCACATGATTACCTAATATCCCCAAGGATAGGAAGAATATAATATACTATAATAGAAGGTCCGGTCCTTAAGTGCACATTTCTTATATCTGTAAATATGTTCAATAGGAATTCCATTTAGTTCTAAGTTCCATGTAACAAAGTCCAATTTACATTGTTTTATGTAAACCGCTTTGATTACCTGACTAAGCGGTATAAAAAAAAACATCCAGTTAAATAAAAAAATAAATAAAATCGGCAGCTAGGCAGTGCTGCTGATTCCGGTCATACCTCTTTAATCTCTTTGATTCAAGGCAGTTACTGAGCCAGAGACTTTCTCCCTTGAACACAGGTTCACGGATGCCCCTCCCCAAGTACATGCAAACACCTTCCTCCCCCCTCCCCCACAGCATGCTGGGTCCTAGTCCCAGAATGCATTGGGCGACTGAGCCTGTGGCAAAGCAGCACATATAGTGCTTCTGCAGTCAGCACGCTGTTCCTCTTATTTGCTGCTCCAGGAGCCCCTGTAATTCGGTAAAATTCATATATGAAAAGAGAGACGAACACCATCTTAAGATGTCTCAGGTGAAAGGGGCTGCAGTGGCAACTTGGTCTCCCTGTTTCCTTGGTAGGGGGAAGGATTTCCTGGTTGTGGTAGTGGAGAGAGTCCTGGCCGGGTCCCAGCCTTGGAGAGGGAGAAGGGATACAGCTTCTTTTTCTGGCCACTGAGTACCAGCACCTTTTTTTCCTGCATGTTTGCATTGCCCTACAGTCTGGTCTCCAAAGGGTAACTGTAGCTGCCTCCCTGCAACTAAGCCATGGCTTCTACTGATGCGATTGAGAGGCTGCACCATTACTGTGCAAGCAGATGTCCAAGCCTGGAGGTTTTCTTTTCTATATGCACCTTGTATGACTCTGCCTGGTGGCTCTACTAAATTCAGACAGAACAGAGGCAGCTGTGCGGTGACTGTCTTTGCAGCCTTCCTTCCTTCTGTATTTTCCCTTCCTGTTCAAAGGAGGTAGGCTGCAGAGACAGGCATCGTGGAGCGCACCTGTTTCTCTTCCATGCACATTTAGTGGAGCTTGCAGGCAGAGTCATACTTGGGCGGGAAGGTGCATATAGAAACGAAACCTCCCAGGGATGCCTGCTTCCATGGTAATGCTACTCTGGAAAGCATTGGCATGGATTGAGGCAGATCACAGAGACCAGCACAGTTCTAAAATCCCAGAGCTGGTACTGTTCACTAAGAGAGACAGAGGGAGAAGCGAGGGATGGATGGAAGAGATGGAGGATAAAGGGATGAGGGAAGGAGAGGAGAGGGAAGAAACAGAGGAGATGTGGCATGGAAAATAAAAAGGGTGTGAAAGAGCAAAAGGTGTCCCAGGGGGCCACGACCTCTGGAGCTGGCACTGAGCAACAGCAGGAGCCTTTCTGTGGCTCACGGTGGGCAAGTCTATCATTTCACATGGCAGACACCTGCACTGCAGGCATCTCGTGCCACGGCCAGCGCTTCCTGATATCAGCAACAGGCCCGCTTGCCTGCCAAAAGGAAAACACTGCTCAGACTGTAGTGCTGGTGCCTGCTGTGTTAAACGAGAGGCAGACTTGTGAGTTATGGGAAGGCTTCTGCAGCTGCTGCTGCTCAGGGCAATTGCAACATTGTCCACAACGGTAGAGGGGGAACATGTAGGGGTATGGAGCTGGGGGCAGATGTTGGGGGACCAGAGGGAGAGGCAAGATAAATGGATGCTGGGAAAGGGGAGCAACTATGGCAACAGGGAGGGCACTGGGGAAGTGGGAAAGGGGGCAGGATAACATGTACGGAGGATATAAGATTGAGGGCCGAGCAGGGATCTAAGAGAATGGGTAGACAACAGGTTCAAGGACTGAGGATTTGGAAGAGAACAGGGTCTCAGGGCTTAGGTGGTAACCTATGGAATAGGTGTGATTGTGGGGACTTGGGGATTAAGCAAATGAATGGTTGTGTGCTCTGAGGTGCATCTCAGGGTGAATAAAGGTGGAAAGATCTGGAGGTGCTGAGGAAGGGTCAGGGGGAAATAGAATGAGACCGGAGGCTGTGAAGGGAGGGAGAGACAAAGAGGAACCAAATGGATCTTTAAATGGATGAAAAAGGTGGATGTGGAAGAGGTGAAAGGGGGAACATGAGACTGACTGACTTGGGGTAAGAGACAGAAGAAATGGATTAAAGGCAGGGAGAGGAATGAGTGACAGAGAAGCTGCATGGAGCTGATGAGAAGATGAGAGAGGCAGAGGAAGATAGATGAGAGCTGAAGAGAGGATGTGTATAGAAAGCAGAAATGGCGGACTTAAGAATGGTTGAAAGAGCATGAATTGAAGACTGGAGAAGGGGGAACAGAGTGGGAGGCAGAAAGCTGATAGGTAGGTGAGAAGTAAAAAGAGGAAAATCAAAGACAGGGTAAAGAGAATGGGAGAAGGAGAAGCAAAATATAGCTAGGGATAGATAGACTGGAAAACTGAAACAGAAAATGAAAGATCATTGTCATGGAGGAAGGAAAGAAGACAAAGGAAGAAGACACAGAAAATGGAACAGAGACCGAGGAAAAGGAGAAAATGGGCCTCATTTTCCTTTAACAATCGAAGGAGGGGAGCCTCCTCCCCCCAAGGCTCTACATATTTCCATCTGTTGGCTTGCCAGGTTGCAAACACTGAACACGCCACCTGGTAAAAACTCAGGATGCCCACTATATTAGGCTGCTTTGTATCAAAATAAAGAAGCAAAAGGGGTGACCACTATTGTTGAAGAAATCCCTTGCTGCAAATCTGTCATTTCCGGTGTGGAGTTCATGGATCCACCACATTAACCCTGGGAGTACCGATAGGGTCAAAAGTGACCCCATTGCAAGTTTCACAACGCGTATCTCGGAAACTAGTTGTTCAAGAATGCAATCTTTTTATGACTTTTCATATGTCAATATCCTCTTTATATTGCACCATGAGAGGAATAATTTTCATCTGCTAGGTGACGCTAGTGATGAATTGCAGCACAGAGTACCAGTGGGGTCATTTTTGACCCCAGTTGCTTATGTTTGATTTGGATCATGATACAATTTGCAGTTTTGTGAATTTTTTGATCTGACAAAGGTATTTATCATTAATTATGTATCATTTATTTTTTTTACTCTTATTTTATGAAAATTACACATTTTCTGTAATTGATATCATACGTTATCTCATTATTTCCGATGAAATCTAAAGGCTTTCAGCTCGTTCATCATGATTATTGTACACCTATAGTAAAACTGCTTTGCGTTTTATTCAACTTTATCTTTGTTTATTTATTTTAGGTTATTGTTTATGATGTCAAAACAAAAGTATTCAGCTGCCCAAGTAAGATAAATATTGCAACGAGATGCTGACAGTGACGGCTCTGAGTCGTCTGATGATGCAGCATATTCAGCAAGCGAAGAAGCATATCAGCCAAGTTCGGGTGATAAATCTGATGATGACAGTCATGATTCAGATGGCGACAGCAGTTGGTTGCCAAGTGAATGTGAGACTGATGTTGAGCCGGTAACATCGCCTGCAGCAAAGAGTCAAGTTACAGGTCAAGGCAAAGGTCGAGGCTGTGCTGGATGGGGAAGAAGGCAGGAGTCCTCGGTGTCAGTATCATCTGTGAGGAATCTTAGTTGTGGTCGTAGAGGAGCTAAGAGGTCATCAACTATAAGCACAAATGTTGCCATTGAAGCCTATGTATCTAAGGATGCCACATCATGGAACAGGAAACCTATAAAGCAAGCTGCTGGAAGATATGCCAGAGCTAATGCCATGCCCGTACAACAAGGTCCTACAAGGTATGCCGTACGAAATGTTGATGGCCCTCTCGCAGCATTCCACTTGTTCATGAGGAAGAACTTATTGAATGAAATCATGATGTGGACGAGCAAACAAGGAAGACACATTTATGACGACACCTGGAAAGATTTGACAGACGGAGAATTTCAATGTTTTCTTGGACTTCTCATCCTCTCAGGCGTGTACAAGTCACGAAGTGAATCCATAGTTCAGTTGTGGAACCTTGAAGATGGTCGTTCTGTTTTCGGCAAAAATATGGCCCATAACCGTTTTCAGCAAATTTCTTGTGCTCTCAGATTTGATGATGCAACCAACAGACGTGAGCAACGAGGCGTGGATAAGCTTGCTCCAATCAGACACGTTTTTGATACCTGGGAAGCAACTCTAAGTGATGCCTTTGTTCCTGGTGAAAATGTTACCGTGAATGAGCAACTGCTTACATTTCGTGGCCGTGTTCCGTTCAGACAATATATTCCCAACAAACCTGGGAAATATGGCATAAAGCTATGGATGTTGTGTGACAGTGCAATGTCATATGTTCTGCGTCTTCAAGTATATACAGGAAGGGAACTCGGACAAAACAGGGAACAGAATCAGGGTGAAAGGGTTGTGCTGCAACTCACTGAAGGATTGACGCGATCTGGCAGAAATGTTACTGTTGACAATTTCTTTTGCAGTTTATCCCTGTCACAGAAATTGCTAGAAAAACAAATGACACTTTTGGGGACAATTCGAAAGAACAGAAAATAATTACCTCCAGAATTTGTAGCAGCAAATGGCCGAGAAGTATTCACTTCACTGTTTGCCTTTCGCGATGACGCCACTCTGGTTTCCTATTGCCCAAAGAAAGGAAAAGTGGTTGTTCTTCTGAGCAGTTTGCATGATCAAGAAGTAGATAACACACGTCCAGACAAAAAAACCACGCATGATCTTGGACTATAATTCTAGTAAAGGTAGAGTAGATACGGCAGATCAAATGTTGCACACGTATACCACAAAACGAATGACAAGACGCTGGCCAGTGAAAATCTTCTACAACATGTTGGACATCAGTGCTTTGAATGCCTTCATTGTTTGGATGTCACTAAATCCAGAATGGCAGTCCAAGTCAAAGCACAGACATCGTCTATTCCTCTTGGAATTAGGAAAGCAGCTGCTTCAGAGTAATTGCAGCGAGACTTCTTCCAGCATTGAAGAAGCCACTGATGTTGTTTGCAATGTTGGGATCCCAAAGAAAAGGGCAAGGTGTCACTGCTGTTCCAGAGAAAAAGACAAGAAAAGCAACATAGTTTGCAACTCCTGCAAGCGCAATGTTTGCAAAGAACATTCAGAAATTGTCTGTGTCTCATGCAAATGACTGTAGTACTTTACTGTGTTCATCAAGTGCATGCAAAAACTGCTTTCATGGCAACTCTTCTTCATGTAATTTAATGATAAAGCATTAAATTTCAAAACAGTTAACCTTCATATAATAAATAATTAATTCAGAATAATATTTTGCCTGTTTAGTTTAAATTTTTCACGGTTAACAATTAAAATTTGTCGTGGGGTCATTTATGACCCCAACGGTATTCAGTGTGTACTAAAAATCTCGGTAATTCCAGGGTTAAGGAGGCCACATTGTATAAGCAAAGATTCAGTGCTCCAAGGGACCTCCTGTCCCTCTGCAATATGAGCTTATTAGAGCTAATCCTTGCAGTTTTTAAGATACACACATTTAGAGATATGATTACTAAACTGCAGTAAGTTTTTTTTTTATTTACCTCGCTTTAGGAGTAAAAACTAATATGTGGTTAAGTGCAAAAGCTGTGCACTAAATGTCGAGGACATGCTCAGCAAGTCCCCCTGCAGTTGCTGCACAGATATGTTCCTCATGGTGCTATAGCGGGTTGTACTTAACATCACCCACTGAGATGCCGTTACGTGCACTTGCTCTAATTGCAGAATTCATTGCCCTCACGCTAACTGCAATGTGCACAATACCTACTTCCCGCCTCTAACCTGCCTTTTTCCCAGCCCATTGTATGCTAATCACGGGATGTTTACTGCTGTCCTGCCTTAGTCGGACAGGAAGAAGTGCAATTTTTTCTTAGATTTATCTGGCTTACCTCCAAAGTTAGCTGGATACACCTTTTGCAAATCTACCAGGGTACCTCTAGAAGGTGGTAAGACTTGTTCATGATACCCAAGTCACATCTCTGAAAACTGTACTCTTTGCTGTCCTCATTGTCTGTTGACGTTCCTACCATCTTCTATTTCCCTGGCTTGTCAACATGTATTGTATTTCTCTGTTGGATGTATTCACTTCTAAACCATGAGTAAATATTACAGTCCTGTGTGAAACCATCTGTACATAAAAATACAAACCAAGCTGAACAATACACTGAAGAAATCTTACATTAGCATAACTCTTGTGGAAGGCAGTTTTTATGAACAAAATAAGCTAACATAATTGTAGAGTCAATTTCATTTGGAATGGTTTGTTTTGAAAGGAAGAGATCTTAGAACAGTTTGTTCAAAATAAATTGACAAGAAACAACACGAAGACCACTTTTAATTTTAATTTCATTTGAAGAAGAGAAAAAGTCTGGAAGTGATCCTGGCAGCTATGTGGGGTTTCTTTTCTCTTCCTGATGCAAAATGAAAATGACACATTGAGGCATAAGCACTAAAGTTTAGCATGCATGCAGAGGCTGTTTCGCATTCCCCCCTCCCCTCCCCATGTTAGTGGGTGCATGTGAAAATTAGAGCTTACCTGCATTTAAATGAAGACACACCATATGCTATTTAGGCTTTAGCAGGCACATATGAAAGAAACATAGAAAGGAAATGAAGCAAACAGTTGTGTGACCACTTCTGAAGAAACCTGGCCAGTGTGGTGATATACTCAGTTCTTTTTGATCTGTCTCCACTTTGCCTTTGGAAGGGAAGATTAAATGTGATGGTGGTTTTCCAGAGATGAAGGGACTCCCTGGAAGAAAACAGGACCATTCATTCTTTTCAGTCAGAATTTAACAAGGGGCAATGAACAGAAACAATCTTTGGTAAATGACGCTTTCATGGTAGCAGAAGACCCTCAATGTTATTCCTGGATCTCACAACTGCTTTGGATATGATTTATCATTCAATGTTACTGCATTAGCTGTAGAGTGTTGGGATGGAAGGTATAGCTTTGGATAAAATTGAGATCTATTGGCAACGTGTACACTCAGAGTTGCTTCAGTTGTCTTAAGGGTTACCTCAGGAGAGAGTGCTCTTACCCAGTGAGATCAGCTGAGATTTGAATTCATAAAGCAATGGCTTACAGAGGCCACTCAACCTGAACCTGAAGTCCAAGAAAAACATCCTGGAAGTGGGTGGAGAAGATCACCCCAGAGGAGCCTATTCAACCAGTGTCCTATTGTACACTATATATAAGGAAGACCAGCCAGACACACCCTTGCTGGTTCAACAGTTTTTGGTGGGCTGACATGTGCCTACTGTTAATCCATCTCCTTTCACTGTCTTAGTGGAATGTTTGCTTCCAAGTGTTGCCTGTTTAAGAACATAAGATATGACATACTGGGTCAGACCAAGGTCCATCAAGCACAGTATCGTGTTTCCAAAGTGGCCAATCCAGGTCACAAGTACCTAGCATTTTCCCAAAAAAACACATAGGTTCCAAAATGCTTGTATTGGGGCAAGCAGTAGTTTTCCCAGGTCCTCTTTAATAATGGTTTATGGGCCTTTCCTCCAGGAACTTGTCCAAAACCTTTTTAAACCCAGCTACACTAACAGCTTTTGCTACATCCTCTGGTAACAAATTCCAGAATTTGATTATACTTTGAGTGAAAAAATATTTTCTCTTGTTGTTAAGTGCCTTCATGTCGGTATCGAATCATGGTGACACTCTGGATAGTTGACCTAAACTGTGTCCGGTCTTCAGTCAGGCAGCTCATTGTTGACAGAGTTTCACTCATAGCTGCTGTTATTTATTTATTTATTATTTATTTATTTTATTTATTTATAGTCTCTTTTATACCGCGCTATTCAGCATCAGCGCGGTTTACAATAAACAATGAACACACACATTTCCAATAGTACTTTGTGTTTACATGTGAACAGGAAATTCAACTTGGCTAACAGGGGGAACTATATACAATAACAATATATACAATTTACAGACTAGTCATGTGCTCGTATGGTTTCAGACAGTGGAGATTTGGGTGGTTTCAGCAATTGGTACTGAGCTTCTATTGGTTTCCGGGTAGTGTAGGAGGAAGAGGTAGTGTTTCACGGCCTTCCTGAATTGGAATATGTCTGGGATTGTGCGGATGTTGTGAGGGAGGTTATTCCAGATCATTGGTGCATAAAATTTGTAGGCCCTGCTGGATGTTGACTTGGTACATTGAGTTATTGATCTTGGGACTATCAAGGTGTTTTGTGCTACTGACCTTCTGTCCCTATTGTGGGGTGTCATCTGGATTAGCTCTGTTAGTGATGTTGACGAGAGACCTTTGGTGGCTTTGAAGGTGAGTATAGCTATGCTAAGCATATATACTATTATTGTATTGATCCATCTCATTGCTGACCTTCCTCTTTTACATTGACCTTCTACCTTACTAACCAATATGTCTTTCTCCAACGATGGCTCTCTTCGCATGATGTGTCCAAAGTATGAAAGTCAAAGTCTTGTCATCTGAGCTTATAAGGAAAGCTTAGGTTTGAACTTCTCTAGTACTGACTGGTTTGTTCTTCAGGCAGTCCATGATATACACAGTATTCGTTGCCAGAAACATAATTCAAAGGCATCAATTTTCTTCCTGTCTATCTTGTTCACTGTCCAACCTTCGCATCCATATGATGTTATTGAAAATCCTATTGCCTGGACAAGTCAAATCTCTGCTCTTGAGAATCTTGTCTAGTTCCTTCATAGTCATTCTGTCAAGAGCAATGCATCGTCGGATTTATTGACTGTTGTTTCCTTATTGATAGTTGATCCAAGTAGTTTAAAGTTGTCAACTATTTCAATTTCTTCTCCATGATGATCTTATTGATTTTGCCAGTGTTCAGGAATTTTGTCTTAATGTTAAGGTATGGGCCCATTTTAAGACTATGTTCCTTGATCTTGAGAAGCAATTGTTTCAGAATGTCTTCACGTTCAGCCAAAAATGTGGTATCATGAGCATAGGGAAGGTTGTCGATGAGTCTTCCACCAATCTTCACACCTTGGTTGTCTTCATAGAGTCCTTCTGTGATGATTTGTTCTGCATATAAATTAAAGAGATATTAGTATTCGTTTTATATGTCTTAAGTGGATTATACTGTAGCTTCATTGCATGTCGCCTAGTCTTTCTACTTTTTGATAGCGTAAACAATCAGTCAACATTTACCCATTCCACTCCATTCGTTAATTTATAGACCTCTATCATATCACCCCTCGGCCATCTCTTTTCCAGGTTGAAGAGCCCTAACCTTTCAAGCCTCTTTTCTATCCTCTTTACAATTTTAGGGGCTCTACTCGGTACCTTTTCTAATTCCACTATATCTTTTTTAAGACACGGCGACCAGAATTGCACACAATATTCAAGGTGCGGTCGCACCATGGAACGATACAGAGGCATTATAATATACTTGGTTCTATGCTCCATTCCTTCCTTTATGATTCCTAGCATTCTATTTACCTTCTTGGCTGCCACTGTGCACTGGGTAGAAAGTTTCAACATGTTATCCACGATGAACCCAAATCTTTTTCCTGTGTGGTGATTTCTAATGTGGAACCTTGCATTGTGTAACCATAGTTTGGGTTGTTCTTTCCTAGATGCATAACTTTGCACTTGCCTACATTAAATTGCATCTGCCATTTGAACATCCAGTCTTTCAATTTATCAAGATTTTCTTGACATTTTTCACAGACCTCTTGAGTTTTGAATAATCTTGTGTCATCTTCAAATTTGATAACCTCACTCTTTATTCCTATTTCCAGGTTATTTACAAATATGTTAAAAATCAGCTGACCTAGCACAGATCCCTCGTGTACTCCACTATTCACCTTTCTCCATTGGGAAAATCGGCCATTTAGCTCTACCCTCTTCTTTCAATCTTTTAACCAGTTCCTGATCCACAATAGTACACTGACTTCTATCCCATGGCTTTTTAATTTTGCCAAGAGTCTCTCATGAAGACCTTGTCAAAGTCTTTCTGAAAATCCTGATACACTATATTGACTGGCTCACCTTTGTCTACCTATTTATTCACACCTTCAAAAAATATAACAGATAAGTAAAAGAAAACCTTCCTTGGCTAAAGCCATGTTGGCTTTCTCCCATTAAACCATGACTATCTACATGTTTAGTAATTTTGTTCTTTATAATGGTTTCTACCATTTTACCCAGTACTGACGTCAGGCTCACTGGTCTATAGTTTCCCGGATCACCCCGGAAGCCTTTTAAAAATTGGCGTTACTTTGGCCAATTGCTAATCTTCAAGTAGTACAGATGATTTTAATGATAGTTCACTGATTACTAATAGTAGGTCTGAAATCTCATACCATCCAGTCCAGGTGATTTGCTAGTCTTTAGTTTCTCAAATAGTTGTAATACATCTGCAAGGTTTATCAATATTTCTTTCAATTCTTCCGATGCATCACCTTTAAATACCATTTCAGTCATGGGTAACTTCCTTACATTTTCTTCCATAAAGACTGAAGCAAAGAATTCATTCAGTCTCTCTGCTATGGCCTTTTTCCCTCCTAGTGCCCCTTTCACCCCTCTAATGATCCAAATGACTCTCTCACAGATTTTTTGCTACGAATGTACTTGAAAAAGTTTTAATTGTGCATTTTTCTTCCACAGCAAGCTTTTTATCAAATTCTTTCTTTGACTGCCTTATCATTGTCTTCTGTCTAACTTGCCAATGCTTATGTTGTTTCCAGTTTTCATCATTTGGTTCAGTTTTCCATTTCTTAAAAGGTGCTTTGTTGGCTACAACAGCTTCTCTGACCTAACCATTAAAACATGCTGACAGTTTCTTGGACTTCCTTCCACTTTTCTTAAAGCATGGAATACAGCTGGTCTGGGCTTCTATGATTGTATTTTTAAACAACACCGATGCTTGATGTAAATCTTTACTGTTTGCAGCTGCTCCTTTTAGTTTTTTCTTAACTATTTTCCCCATTTTATCATAGTCTCCCTTTTGAAAGTTAAAAGGTAGTACTGTGGATTTCCTAATTGTCCTTCCTCCATTTATTAAGTCAAATGTGATCATGCTATGATCACTATTGCCAAATGGCCCCAACACCCTTATCTCTTACACCAGATCTTGTGTTCCACTAAGGATTAGGTCCTCTATTGCCTCAGGTGCACATAGATTGTGAGCCCTTTGGGGACAAGGGAAAGTATCCAGTACCTGTTTGTAGTGATTACATAATGTAAACCGCTTAGATTGAAAGATAAGGAGGTATAGAAAACTGATTAAATAAAAATAAAAATGGCTTCCCCTCTTGTTGGTCCATGAACCAGCTGCTCTAAGAAGCAGTCATTTATTTCATCTAGAAACTTTATCTCCCTAGCAGGTCCTGCCATGACTATGACCAATTTGATACCGGGGTTATTGAAATCATCCATTATTATTACTGTGTTGTAACTTTTGTTAGCTTCTCTGATTCCTTTAAGCATTTTATCATCCATTTGTTCATTCTGGCTAGGTGGTCGATAGTACACCCCACTGCCATTGCCTTCCCCTTTTTACATGGAATTTCAATCCATAGAGATTCCTGCAAAACTTTAATCATGTGTGACTCAATGCCCTCTCTAACATAGAATGTGGCTCCTCCACCAATTTGATGTACTCTATCATTGTGATATAATTTGTAACCAGTTATCACAATATCCCACTGGTTGTCCTCCTTCCACCAGGTCTCTGAGATACCAGTCATATCTAACCTCTCATTTAGTGATATATACCCTAACTCTCCCATCTTATTTTTTAGATTTCTAGCATTTGTAAGCAAGCAAGCATTTTGGAGCTTGTATTTTATTCATATTAATCTGGTTATCATTAGACAGGGGTAATTTGGAATCTTTAAGCTCTGTACTTAAGGGCGTTTGGGTTAATTTGTCTTTATTGGAATCTCTCTTTCAATATGCCCTAACTTCAATCTTTTGCTGTTATTCTTCAAGGATACATCATTCCAAACCATGCATTCTTGGGTGACTGCCGACTTTCCTCTCTTATCTAGTTTAAAAACTGCTCTATTTCCTTTTTATGTTTTATCCAAGTTCTCTGACCTTGTTCTCTGTAAAACCAAACAGTTTGTTGTTCTGGTCTGTTGTTTTATTTATTTTATTTATTTTACATTTCTTATATACCGCACTATTTACGATCAGCGCGGTTTACATAAAACGAAACAGAATCCGACAATGAACAAGAGTCAGGTCATTACAATGAACAGGAGCAATCAACTTGGATAACGGGGGAAACTATGTACATAAATGTTATATTGTGAACCGCGCTGATGCTGAATAGAGCGGTATATAAGAGCCTGTAATAAATAAATAATAAATAAATAAATAAATAATGCCAGCAGCTTGGTTCCATCTTGGTTGAGGTGGAGTCCATCCATTTGGAAAAGCTCCTCCTTTCCCCAGAATGTTGCCCTGTACCTAAAAAATTCAAAACCCTCTTCCTTGCATCATCATCACATCATCGCATCCATACATTGAGATTCCAGAGCTCTGCCTGCCTTTTAGGTCATGTGCGTTGAGCAGGAAACATTTCTGAGAATGCTACCCTGGAAGTTCTGGATTTCAGCTTCCTACCTAAAAACCTAAATTTGCCTCCAGAACCTCACGCCCACATTTTCCTATATCATTGGTACCAACATGTACCAAGACAACAGACTCCTCCCCACCGCTATCTAACACCTTGTCTAGGTGATGTGTGAGGCCTGCTACCTTTGCACCAGGCAGGCATGTTACCAGGTGATCCTCATGTCCACCAACCACCTACATGCCTAATAATCTACATGCCTAATAATCAAATCACCAACTATAATGGCTGTCCTATCCCTTCCCTCATGGGAACATTGCCCTGGAGAAACCTCCTCAGTGTAAAAGGGTTTTATATCACCTGGAGGACAGTTCCTAGCTACAGAATCACTTTCTGCCATACCAGGGTGGTGCTCTCCTGTCATGTGACCTCTTTTCTCCATGACAACAGGAAGGCTGCCAAATTGAAGTGGTTCTTCAGTACTACTTCCCTGTAGCTCTTGTCTATATACCTCTCTGCTTTCTATTGTCCTCCAAGTCTGCTACTCTAGCCTCCAGAGATTGGACTCGTTCCCTGAGAGGAACGAGCTCCTTGCGCCTAGTGCACATGTAAGCCTCCTCATCAAATGGGAGAAAATCATACATGTGCAAAAGTCTGGAAAGCCCCCATCTCTCTGCTGGACTGCTGCCTGCATCTTAGGGGCTTGTTTACAAAGCCGCGGTAGCGGCTTACGCCTGATATTGGAGCCGCGGCCCCATTGAATTCAATGGGGTCGCGGCTCCGATATCGGGCAGAAGCCACTAATGCGGCTTTGTAAACAAGCCCCTTAGTTTTAAGATTTTGTTTAGGTATTTAAGTTGCTGCTTAGGTTTGCTGGGGATACTTATACTAATGCAACTATACCTAATATTTTTAATGGGCTTTGCTCACTTCAAGATTAATTAATCTCAGGTCAATAACACAGGTACACTAAAAAAAAATTTTTTTAAACTGCCTCTAATGTTTCGATTGATTTTTACGTTTTTTGGTGCGCTGAATCCAAATCTGGTAACCAATTTGCTCCATCACGTACACATTTTTTGCTACATTGGGTTAGCAGTTTGAGGTGAATGTTTCAGATTGAGTGCGATCGAGATAAAAGTTTCTTGGATGAATTCTTTATACTAATTGTTTAGTAGCTATTCAAATAAGAATAAAGAAAATTGTAACAAGGCAGCACATAAGAATAGAGTAATGTCAACAAAACACACTGTGATGGTAGCAAAATTGTCTGCACTTAAAACAGCCACATACATGTGCACAAACATTGAGCATATAAGAGTGAGGTTAGACACAAAGCAAAGCAAAGAAATGTGCAAAAAATGTTGTACAGGTATGTATGTAAGAATAGAAAACGCAAACCGCACCATTGCAATACATGAAGACAAACACCCGATGGTGTGAAAATAAAATTCTAATAAATGAGATCTGACACTGTGGTAATAACTAGCAAATTTTTATTTCAAAGTTTAGTAAAAACATGATATTTGTCAACACAGTTTAGATTTTAAAGTCATTCTTGGGTCAATCAATCTCCTGGTGGGCCCGTTTCTTCTTCCCCCGAATGCTTCTCTTGGTGCGCTGCTTGGCGTATTTTTTATCTGGGGTTTCCTGCAGCAGCAACCAGCAGAAATCAGCCATCATAGTGGTGTTCCATCTTCCTTGGTACCTTCTCTCTGCGTCCTTGATGTCCTGGTGAAACCTTTCACCTTGTTCTTCACAGTACGCCCCCATGTTTTCGGGAAAGTAGTTCACATGGGAGTGCAAGAAATGGACTTTCAGGCTCATGTTACAGCCTTGTTCTTTGAAGGCATTGAGCATCCTGGCAACAATATCCTTATAGTTCTCATCCCGCCTGTTCCCCAAGAATTTGAGAACAACATCCTTGAAGGAATCCCAGGCTTCTTTTTCCTTCTCAGACATCGTTTCAGCGAATGCTCCATCTGAAATGAGTTTCCTTATATCAGGGCCAACAAACACTCCTTCCTTTAGCTTTGCTTCAGAAAGTCGGGGGAACTTTGAGCAAAAGTACCGAAAGCACTCACCATCTTTTGGAAGGGACTTGATGAATTGCTTAATGAGACCCAACTTAATGTGGAGAGGTGGTAATAGAATTTTATCACGAGGTACCAAGCTCTCATGAAGAACATTTTTCTCACCGGGTCTCAAATACTCCCGAATTGGCCAGTCTTTTTTCCCCCAGTGTAGGTCGCGGGCCCAGCTATCCCACAAGCAAAGTAAGCAGGGATATTTGGTGAAACCGGATTGCTGCCCTAATAGCATGGATAGAATTTTAAAGTCTCCACAAATCATCCACTTATGCTCATCATAACGAATCTTCTGAAGAATCAGGGCCAAATTCTCGTATTTTTCTTGGAGAATAACAGAGTGAGCAATAGGAACTGAAGCGAATGTGTTGCCATTATGAAGAAGAACACCTTTTATGCTGTCTTTTGACGAATCAATGAACAGCCGCCATTCAGCAGGATCATACTTGAGTTTAAACTTTTCCATCACTCCGTATATATCGTTGCAAAATACCAAATCTTCCTCTTTGCTGAAATACTTCAAAAATTGTGTCTCGCGGTTGCGGTACCAATAAAAAGTTGTTCCTGGTGACAATAGATTTTTCTGTTTAAGCCGAGAACCTAGCAGTTGGGCAGCATCTTTTGGGAGTCCTAAATCCCGGACTAAATCATTCAATACAGCTTGAGAGAAAAGTTCAGGTTTCGGATCTGGTTCAGTTTCAAACTCGGAAGTGCTGGACTTATCGGGAAAAGCCATCTGATGAGTCTCATCATGATCAGAACCGTCCACACAAATATGATCCAAAGATTTTGGTGGTTCAGGCACAGGTACTTCGTTGCTATGAGGCATAGGCCTAATTGCTGAGGGAAGGTTGGGGTAACTTATTACGTTCTTATTTTTTAAGTTGCATCCCTTCACAATGCAAGAGCAAAAATAGCAGTCACTGCTGTGGTCTCTTTGTTCACGCCACATCATAGGTATTCCGAAACGAAATGCTTGTTTTTTACCTTTCATCCATAAGCGTAGATCTTCCTCACATGTCTTGCACACTTTGTGAGGAGCCCACAGTTTGTCTTGATCGCCTAACTTCAAACCGAAATAGGCGAAATATACTTTTTTAATAAATGCAGAAATGTTCCTCTGCCGCTTTTTTCACGGTATATTCCCCACAAATAAAACAAAAACTGTCCGGAGAGTTGACGCAACCTCTGGCTCTGTGAGCCATCACAAATACACAGCACTGCAAACTACAACTGTAGTGAACCACTTCGGAATAAAGCTGGATTATGACTGAGCAAACAAAAGGTAATAATGAACTTGCAAGAAACTGAAATTTGACAGGAACGTTCATGTCGCAACCACCGTGTTTGAGCGAGCGAACGAGGCGAGGCGAACAGGAAAGAACATGCGCCAGCGCGAGTACTGGATTTAGCCCCCCGCCTCCCAATTGTCCTGTTAATGTATAAAATGAATACAAAACACTCTAAAATATCATGAGGGAGTGTTTCTAGTTAGTTAACCATTACAACCTCTATTTTGGGCCAAGAAAATAAACTGCAGTCGGCTAAAAAGAAATTATGTGAACATTCCTTATATGGGTAAGAAATCTAATTTTGCAAGAAAACGTGACGTGATGGAACATTTTGGCTATTTTTCCTGGATTCAGCACCCCAAAATCTATAGGAATCAGTTGCAAAACCGGAGGCAGTTTTTTGGTAGTGTACCTGTGTAATTAATGTATTGTTAATGAGGATAACCAACTGCACCTGAAAGTGTATAAGGGCACCTTCTTCCCTTTAAGAAGTTTAAGAGCTTTTAAAGCTAAGATTATCACTGGAGTGGGTGGGAGGGAAGGAAGGAAGACTTAATAAAAGCTGGCTTGCTACACAGTGCTCTGTCCTGTACTTCTAAGGTAAAGTTGTAACAATTTCCTATGTGATTCACACATCCCTTGCTTTGAAAGAGGGGGGCCTTTCAAATTGCCCCTTTGATCTGTCACTTGATTTTAACACCTATTTAAGACAACTTCACAGATCTTTTGCCTCTTCACTGGAAGGCTTCTTTGTTTTTGTTTTGTTTTTTAATTTTTTATTTATCAATTTTCCATCAACAATCAAGCAATACACTTGTACAGAAAAGATGCACACCTATTAATATACAAGAAAATATACCACACAACACCCAAACAGTGAAACATCTGTAGTCCTCATATAAGGGGAATAGTAAATCTGAAAAAATCACTAGGGAAGGAGGTCTCCCTAGATCATACATCAAGAAACATAATGCAGGCAAAAAGATGAAGGCAGAGACAGAGGAGCATCAAAAACAGAGGACAAAAGTATCTTATGTGGGGGAGGATGTTAACATTTGAGCACTGATATAGGAGGATAAATCTCCAGGTTGGAAAAAGACATATTTAAGGGAATTATGTAGTACAATACATTTACAGGGGAATCTTAATAGGAAAACAGCACCTAACAGAAGAACCCCAGGTTTTAACAAAAGGAAGGCCTTACACCTTCTCTGAGTATCCTTCGAGATATCGGGAAAAATAGAAATCCTCTGTGCTTAATACTGAGTTTGTGGAAACGAAGAACCAAGTTGGGGCTTTTGATCAAAAGCTTACGCAGGTTTCTGAATTAACGGATTCATTGATGAAAGATAATATTTTGTTGAGAGGCAAGTTAGAGACTTTGGAGAATGCTTCCCGCGCTTCCAATTTACGATTGCTGAATTTTCCAATTGCCCCTGCGGTAGCCCCAGTGGAACTTTTTAAAAAATATCTACAAGAGTCTCTATTGATTCCAGCAGACCTGGTACCCCCGGTTTCGAAGGCATATTACTTGCCCCTTGGTAAAAAGGAGGGGAAGTGTGATGTTGGGGAGTTACAGATGGACTCATTGGATGTTTCTGCATTGCTTCGGTCCCCTCCAACTGAAGATGTGCGGGTTTCCACATTACTGGTGACTTTAGCTCTCTCCTCTGATAGAGACTGGCTCCTTAAAGTTTATTTCAAAAAGAGGAGTAACTTGTTTATGGAAGGCTTCTTTGTAAAGGTCACTAGAAACATGTTTACTACATGTCTTTGTACTCATAGAATATGGGGTTTATTCTGTCCCATGAATAGTGGGGATGGACATGCCATTGGGATGTCTATTCTCGCTATTCGCCCACTTCTGTCCCTGGCAAAAGCCTCCCATATGAATAAGGTGTTTGTATGGGGAGGATTAGACAGGGGTGGGAGAGGGCATTGCAGAGGTAGAGTGAGGGTGGGCAGTAGGCAGTCTATCACACCGGACATACAGGGCTGATTCTGAAGTCGGCCTTGTACGTCCGGGGTCGACAGACTGGATCGGGGACTTATTCCACTTCAGAGGTGGAATAAGTCCCCCTAGTGAACGGGGGATGGCAGGCCCGGGCAGAGCCAGTGAGGTGAGGGTGTGCAGGGGGTTCCCCGTAGCCTGACCATGGCCATGGAAGTCCATATTGGGGGTTGGGAGTGGGGAAAGGGAACTGTTGTTAGCAGCCAGGGATTGCGGCTCCTGAATGGAGCCGCGGTGTCATGGCATATGGCAGAATGGCTCTATTCATGAGCCTGGCTGAGTTATCCAGGCATGTACAGACTCTATACCGGATTTTGATTCCACAGGGCACGTCTCGCCCACACAGGATCAGAATCGGGTCCACCTCTGTGCGTCCCGATTTGATCGGGCACACAGGGGCCTGGACGCACATATTAGAATGTGCCTCCACTTATTCTACTTGTATGCTAAGCTATATTCTGATTTAAATAAGAAAAGCTCTTAGAAACAAATTTATTTCAGTAATTATTTACTCTATTTTACTTTCTATGTTACACTATACTCTGATTTGATTTAAATGAAAAGCTCTATGGTGATACTGACTCAGCAAAAACACCGAATTTTAAAATACACAGATTTATCTGCTTTAACCCAAAAAATCCCTTTTTCCCCAAGATATAAATACTTACAAGTGCAGATTTATTTCCAGCTGTAGCAGTCCCTTTTGGTAGTCCTTCAAGACTGAGATTTACAGAGCTCTGGCTGACCTATTTATACTTTTTTATATATATTTTTTTTCAATTTGAGATCAGGTCTGCTCTACTGCTGCCACCGCTACTGTCACTGCTGCCGAGGCAGCTTGGGGGGGAGCCAAGGCCAGCAACCCCAAAAGTACCCCTAATTTTTTGCACCTTGTTAATCTGCTTTGGTAGTATTAATTCCCGTTTCTTGATTGGCCCAAAGTTTGTCTAGCCTTGAGCTCCATGGAAAACTCTTTCTGGATTATTTTTTGCCTTATGACTCTTTTGACTCCTACTCTAGAGACTTACTCCAAAGAGTTTTCTTGTGCATATTCTTATGCCAGAAATTCTGTAGAGCAATGCCTTGAACCTCTGAGGAAGGCGTAAGCTAAATCCACTTTCTTTTTTCCACTTGTAAATGCTGCCTAACCTTTCTAAAATGACTTTCTTTGTGTATTATTGCTCTGTTATTCTACTGCTGCAATTTTGTAAGATTAAGGAAATAAGAAATGTCTAAATTAAATTAAATATGGCTGACATCCATATGTTTTATGTTTATGTTTATTATTACATTTGCTATACCGCCTTTCAAGGTACAAAATATAAGACTGCAAAACTTCAAAGAAAAGTAGAAGATAGAAGAACTCCATTATTTAGAGATAAAGCAGATAACAGGCTGTAAGTAATATAGGGCAGCCAGAGTAGCCACTTGCCTCATTTGCCACCACTGACTAGGAGGGTCCCTCTCTACCAATGGCACCAAAGGCCAGCTAAAAAAAAAATGAGTTTTAAGTCCTAACTTGAACTTCTTTTAGGAAGACTCATTACAAAGAAAGGGTGACAATGAGTTCCTCAAAGAAGAGGCCACAAAGAAAAAGTAGATCCCGATCTGGATTGGGCAACTGGAGGGATAGGTTGCAAGATTTCATGTTGGGACCAGGAGTGAGAAGATGTGTAGAGATTGAGCAAGGATGAGGGATATAGCAGAATTCCAGTGTAAAAAGCTCTGTGCGTGAGAAGAAACAAAAGGGCACAGGAAGTCAGTGGTTTTGTTATAATAAGGATGTCATGTGATCTAATTTGGAAGAATTAGAGAGAAGCATGATGGCTGTGTTCTGGATGGTCTGAAGTCATTTAAACTCAGAAGACTTGATCCCACAATGGCCTCAATGACAGTAATTGAGCCTTGATGTTACAGGAGCATGGTGTAAATAGTGGCTCAGAGAATGAAGCTGTCATAGTACATGAAATGAACTTATAACTATGGCAGAAACTTATGCCCCAAACGTCAATTGGTAGTCAGTAATGATTCCTAGGTGCTTCATGGAATCTGTCACTGCAACCGGGGAGTCTATGAGGAGAGTGGAATTGCTGGGCAAGAAGTCCTTTTGGTTATCCACATAGCAATGGATTTGGACAGGTTCAGTTTGAGGCAATAATCCTTTTGCCAGGATGCCACTGCATCAAGGCAGGAATTCTTCAGGCCAAGATCAGGAGAGAGGGGATCAGTGTAAGCTACAAGTAAAATATCATCTGCATAATAGATGCTGATGATACCTACGTCTTATACCAAACTGGCAAGTGGGGAAAGGAAAGCATTAAGCATGCGAAGGGCCACAAAAAGTTTGTTTAAAATGAAAATGAACTGAATTTTTAAAAAACATTCATTGTAGTTGTGCACCATCTATGCATCCTGAGGCTTTTAGCACATGCAAACTGATTGTGCATGTATTAATTCATAGGTATACATGTGCACAGACAGTCTGTACATGTTATTAATTTTTAGGTGCCAAATGAACCTAAAATGCACATGCAATAAAAAGGGGTGAGGACTGAGCCTTGAGGCATACCACAAGACAATAAATGAGGAGATGAAATATACTGGTAGAAAAAAGAGGCAAACCAACATTGGACCTGTCTACCCAGACTAAGTTCAGCAAGACAAGCTAGTCAGAGATGGTGGTCTACCAAGTCAAACACTGAGGAAAGATTCAGAGAAACAGGGAAAAGTGCCTTCGCTAAGTCAAGAAAGCTCTAAATATCACTAAATAAGACAGCTAAGGTGGATTCAGTACTATGGCCAGGTCTAAATCCTGACTGACAAGGGTGATCTTTGAAGCTCCAGAGTTTAGCAAAATCTGCTCTCTCAGTTAACTTGGAAAGTTAAGGTACATTTGATAGGCATGAAGTGTGCCAAATATTGTCACAGGCGTGAGTAAAACGCAAAGACAGAGTCCTTTATTAAATCAAACGGCCGCCGTTTGGTTTAATAAAGGACTCTGTCTTTCCGTTTTATTCACGCCTGTGACTGTGTTTTCCTGTGTTCAGCGTGATCTGTGCTTTTGCGGTGTTGTGTACCAAATATTTCCAGCTTTGTTTTTGTTCATCAAAATATACATGTTTGGAAGATGGCGCTGGGAGTGGATCCCGGTATGTTAGCTCTGAGAGCTGGGGCTATTTGTTCATTGGTGCTTGTGCGCCCAGTGGAAAGGCACTGAGGTAAATGCAAGTGGAAACAACCTTCCCAACCTTCTAGGGCTGCTGCTCACAATTCGGTGAACCAACTTAACCTTGACTCTTTTGTGACCTCTGCAGCTAGTGAGTATGCTTCGGTGCTAGTGCTTGGCGCTGGAGAGCCTATACCTGGAGAGAACACTGAGTTCTTATTTAGCCCAGAGTACCACGAGGCCCCACTGAGACCTAGATGTGGAGCAGATGCTGGTCTGGTTACAGTCAAACCACAGAGGGCTTGATTCTGTCCCGAACGTAGATCCCCCTCTGTGCGTCTGGTCTGAACTGGACGCACAGAAGGGATCGCGATTCTGATCCCGTGGGATCAGAATCGTGAACAGCATGTATGTGCAAGCCAAAACTGTGATTCAGTCTGGCCTACACGTACATGCACAGCCCGGCTAACTCAGTCAGGGCTTTTAAATGGAGCTGCGGCGCCATGGTGTTCTATTGTCATGGCACCACAGCTCCATTTAAAAGCTGCGATGCTGGCCGCCTGTAAAAAGTGATTATTCTCCACAGCCTGACCGCTGATCTGTCCTTCTAAGGCAAGGGTCGGGCTGCAGGGAATGTCCCCTGGACCCCCTGCCCCATCCGCACCCAGGTATGGTGAAAAAAACATGTCCAGGGAAGTTATTCCACCTCAGAGGTGGAATAACGTCCCTGCACATGTTGTCCGCCTTGGACATACAGGGCCAACATTAGAATCAGCCCTGTACATCCAGGGCTGGTGACCACCCACTGCCCACCCAGACTCCACCCCCCGGGCTGCCCATTTCCCGTCTCATCTAATGTCCCTGCTCAACCAGCGGAGAAGTTATTCACGGACAGGGGAAGGCAGAAATAGCAGGAATGGATATCCAATTGCTACGTCCATCCCCACTATTCGTGGCTCAGAATAACCTCCATATTGGTGAGGAACTGGAGGCAGCAGTGAGGAGATGGTTCCCCTCTCCCAGCCATTACGGGTGAGATCAAGCACTATGTTCTACTGATGATGAGTTGGAATTGGGAGAATGCTCTGTAGCAGTAGGAAGATCTGTTATGCAAAATGGCGTGAGGAGTCAAGATTTCTTAGATAATGGACAGGATGGAGGGAATGGTACTTTGGCTGAAGTCGTTAGAGCCATCACTAATATGGAGGCTTCATTGTCAGCTAGATTGGCAAGGTAATAGAGTCTTCAAGTTTGATTCAGGTTCAAGTCAAGGCTCGGGAGGTTACCCTGGGATGTCATGATCAATGAATGGGACAAACTGAGTAGCAAATGGAAGATATAAAAGTCTGTAAAGCAGAGGTCATTCAAGATAAGGAAGTCTGTTGGTTTATTATATACAATTTAATGTTCGCTGTAATTTCAATTGTTTGAATAAGTTTCAATGTAATGTTCAAGTTTTGTTCTATGTAAACCGCTTTGATTTTTCTGAAAGGCGGTATATAAAACCGTTCAATAAATAAATAAAGTGGAGGCTTTAGAGAACCAAGACCATTGGCTGAATTTGCATTTCTTGTACTTCCCCAGACACCCTTGATAATTCCAATGGATATGGCTAAGAAATACTCTTTGGAAGTTCTTCAAGTCCCTAAGGAGTCTTTACCGTGTTTGTCCAGAGCCTTCTCTATTGATTGTAGAAGACCTAATGGTAATGGAGAGAAGAAACAAGAACTTTTTTTTAAGTCTGGACTTGACCGACTTCTTGGAGAATTCTCAGCTTGTTATATCAGAATACATTACTTTATTTATTTATTATTTAACTTTATTTAACCAATTTTCTATACTGCCTTATCCTTCAATCAAAGCAGTTTACATTGTAACTTCACTATGTATAATAAACTCTTAATGGGGGGGGGCAGTAGGCATGCAGGATCTGATAACAAGTTAACTTATGTACATTACAACATCTAAGGTATAACATATGTACCAGTTAGGACTGTGGCATTGGATCATCATTGTTCATTCATGGTCTGGGATTGTTAGGTAGGTTGAGATCGTTTCCATATACGGGAGGCTATGTGACCTTCCCTGAATGGTTCATGTATAGGAATGTCTTAAGCCTCTTGCGGAAATCTTTGATGTCTATCCTTGCTCTCATGTCATCTGGTAGAGAGTTCCATAATGCAGGGGCATAGAGTGTGAGTGTTCTTTGGGATGTGGATTGTTTAGATTTTTGGTATTCGTTGGGCATGATAATCATATGTTTGTTGATGTTTCTCCTAGGTAGTGAACCTTGGTCTTTTACGATGAGGTCCTGTAAGGTATCAGCTGAGGAATGTATAATTTTAAAGATGTTTATTGTTGTTTAGAATCTGATGCGAGGGTATATTGGGAACCAATGTAATTAGTTGAGTATGGGGGTGATGTGCTCTTGTCTGGATATTCCAGTGATGATTCATGCTGCTGTGGTTTGCACTATTTGTAAGAGATGGATGGCTTGTTTTTGAGAGTTCCTGGTAAATTGAATTGCAGCAATCATGTATAGGGGTGGTTACTGCTTGACAAACTGTTTGAAAGTGTTCTTGACTTAGGAGTGGTTTTAGTCTTCTAAACACTTTCATTTTGTGGTTAATAGTGACGTTCACCATTGAGCTAGATAAGAATTAGGTGTTAACGTTGTTGTTTTGTTATAGAGAAGTACAATTTGTGGGTCAGGGTGTCTTTATATTTCCTGATGTTTCTAGGGCTACTCAGGTTACGTGCAAGGCCTTTTTAGCCTTCTGTTCTGGAATAGTGGCCCTTGGAGCAACGTTTGTCCTACAGATTCCATGTAAGTATCATTTTAAATTTCAGGGTAACAGTTTTCTTTTTCTTGACTCACATCACTTAATCAGCTTTGCGACTATGAGAGAGGCTCCCTTCTTGTGAGGCTCCTTAATTTGATGCAGCCTGAATTGTCTCGCTTGAATTTGATCCCTGGTCTGAAATGTTCTCTGATTTGATTTTTTTTCTTATCATCTTATGAGTAGGCAGCTCCAGCCCTACTGTTTCCTTGTCACCACCTTTCTCAGCTTCCTTATTTATTTATTTATTTGGCTTTATACCGCACTATTCAAGATCAGCATGGTTTACAAAATAACAACATCATACATGGAACAGTTTACATTTAGCATAATACATGGAACAGTTTACATTGAACAGGTGAACAAGATATAAAACAATTAACTTAATTACATGTATAGATCTATAGATCATTCATACTAGCTTTTAAAATGGGGAACTATTTACAATCTGACAGGATCTTGAGTATGATATCAATGGATAAACTTTAAGTTACGTGGTCGAAGGCAAGGTGGAATAGGTGTGTTTTGATTGCTTTGCGAAAGGTGGCCAAATCTGATATGAGGCGAATAGGAGCAGGTAGGGAGTTCCATAGTAGAGGGGCAAAGAGAGAAAAGGCTCTGTTCCTGGCGAATTGGGAGCTTTTTCTGACTATGGATGGGATGGTAAGAGTGCTTACCATATTTGCTCTTCTTGCTCTGTTGTCAGGAGTCTGATGTAGGAGATCTTCCAATGAGGGTGCTGATAGGTGGTGGAGAATTTTGAATGTTATCAGGAGAGTTTTTGAGTCGGCTGCTTATTGGGAGCCAGTGAAGTTGGATTAGGAGAGGAGTTACATGTTCATATCTAGATGCTCCGTAGATGGTTCGTGCCGCCGTATTCAATGGTAATTGTAATGGATGGATAGAGTTTCCAGGAAGCCCTCGCAGGATGGTATTTGCATAGTCAAAGAGCGGAGTGATCAGGACTTGGAAGACAGTGCGGAAGTCAGTAGGCTCCAGTAAGGGTCGGAGATGACAGATGGAGCCTATTTTATGATAGACGGACCTTGTGATATTGCTTATATTGGGCTCCATGTTTAGGGACTGGTCAAGCATGACACCTAGATATTTAACTTCATGGGTAGAATTCAGTTCAGCATTCTTAACTTGCAGAGTTGTCGGGGGTATGAATGATTCCTTAGCTTTCCTTTTATTTTTCTGAGTTTTCCTAAATTGCATTGTACATTGGGTAGCTTTTGTTTCTTTTTTCTCTTAAGGATATTATTGGTGGTTGCAACTTGATTAAATGTACCTTCTTTCCATTTCAAGATAAATGTTTTGGAATGTAAATTGTTCAACTGATAAATATAAAATTAAAAAATTAAAAATAATATACGTTTGGTTAGTCTTCGAGAGGTGAACCATTCATGTGTTTGTCCCATTCATCCCCATCAGTTTATAGGGAAAGCTAGTTTACAATGCCACAGTGAGGCTTACCATCTATTTTCAATCAAGGCTGCTTAAAATTTGATGACCATCATCTTTAAAAGCACTGCAAGTCATCAAGAGTGACACAAACCCACGAGGGGGCAACAGAAGAGGGGCAAAGAGTATTGACAGTGGTAAGGTGAGTACCGGAAACCACTATATGAAGGCTAAAGTGGAACAAACACCACAAAGAGCAAGCACGTAAAATAATCCTTTATTCACTAACCCCTACACGGCCGCATTTTGGCATAGTCTTCGTCAGGGGGGTACCTCAAAGAGAACAATACAAAATAAAAATACATGAACAAACACACAAAAGTATCCTTGTACAAACAAGGTATAATAAATATGAATAAGTAAACAAATAGTTACAGCTATAAATAAATAAATAAATAATAAAGCCATAAAAAACTTTTAATTAAATGAGTAAGGACAGGTAAATACACATAATTGTACAAACGGATAACCAAACCTTATCGTAATAAATAAACTAACCAGTGTGATAGGAACCAAGAAAGCGAGAGTCCAATCATTAATGTAGGGAAAGCGAGATAAGCATATCCAGCCGTATGTACATAATGGCAGCATGTATGCCGCAGATGTTAAGAAACACAAAGAGGGAGAAGCATGCAAACCTACTATTGGTTACTTGAACCTCTTGGATTTGAACATAGCATCAATTGGTCAGATCATCACATTCATCTATAAAAAATGTGATAAATGTCCAGTACATTAAGGGATCAGTTTGCTGGCTTCTATGGACTCTGCAATTGTAGCGTGTCACTGAAATCCCTGCAGGAGTCTGGCTTTATCAGGCTTAGCATTGTAACTAGGGCTTGAGTCACCAAAGACCTTCCCTGACTAAGGCTCATGGCTTACTGGGGTGTAAAGCTGGGGGGGGGGGGGGTAGCAGAAAGTGACAGGGTAGTACTCATGGTACTGTTTGCTAGTGTGCCAACTATTTCCCCTGCTGCATCACCACTGCCACATCCCTCTGGAGCTCCCTTTACCTCAGTCACCAGCTTTTCCTTCCAGTAAGTCAGTGAGTTGCACTGTAGAGTGATAGTTTGTTTCATCCTTTAGTCACAGAGACCAACTAGTATATAAGCATTCTCCTTCATAAGGGGTGGCAAACTTTTTCCTACTTTAGGGCTTCTATCACTTGTGTGATATTTGTCCAATCTTAGCAACCCAGGGGCTTATCGATGCTGATCTTGGTCTACGATGAGATCTGATACAGGTCTGTCCATTGCTCCACTAACCTCTTCAGCATTTCATACGTGGAATTCCACCTGGTGCCAACATCCTGCTTGAGCTGGTGCAAGGTGCCCCTATAGCTTCCTGCTTCTCATGCAGCTCATGTCCACCCTTCACACACTGATGAAAATACATAGTATCACAGTAAATGATGGCAGATAAAGACCTGCATGGTCCATCTCATCTACCCAGTGAGATGGCAAGGGGTACTCCCTGTGTCCCTTTCTTTAGGGTTGTACCTGCTACTCCATGGAGGTTACATCCTCTGCCTCTTTGTTTAGGGTTGTACCCACTGCTCCATGCAAGTTACTCTCCTCTGTGCCTTGATTTATTTATTTATTTATCATTTCTTATATACTGCCTTTCATGATATCAAGGCAGTTTACATTGAACAAACTGAAATTACATTGAACAGGGCATTATAACTTGGAGATGACTATTTTACGGGGAACATGAGCTATGGAGGGTTAAGTGGCTTGCCCAAGACCACAAGGAGCACCTGTGGGACTAGAAACCCCAGTCCTTCCAGCCAAAGGTTGCTGTCCTCTAGTGGGATTTGAACCCCCAACCCTCTGGTCTGAAGTACCTTGCCCCAACCACTAGGCTACTCCTCCATTAGGGTGTACCTAAATAAATTTTGATCAGTTGCTTCAGGGCAGGGCTGATATTTCCCTTACTCCCTCTGCCTACAGAGTCTCTGACAATCTACAGCAAGCTTGCAAAGCATCTGATCATTCGAAAGCCTCTCTCTTTCTTCGTAACAAATGGTGGGAAGACTGTTCATCCCACCTTCTGTTACAAAGAAACTTGGAAGCAGATTGTGACCTATGTGACACCCCTTCAGCATTTATCTGAGTCTGTGCGTCGGGCCCCTTCTCTAGTCCTGTTCAAATCCAGGCTAAAACCCCAGCTCTTTGAAGCTGCTTTTGGATCCTGATGCTCCTCACTCTCTTGTCCACTACATTTGTGTATCTTACCGTACTCTAGTCCCCAGTTTCACTATGGGAAGCATTGAACCACGAATAATCCACCTGTATGTGCGGGATAGATGTTCATCTTCTGAAAATGCCCAGAACCATATTCTGAACCTTCATAGCCCTGCACATACATGGCACTTAAACGGGAATCACATAACATGGGCGGAAAGAGGCGGAACGGGACATGGCCAGCCACAGAGATGTATAAAGCATATTCCGGTCACACCCATGTGCGCTCGCAGTCAGCACCACAGAGGTCCAGGTTATACCTGCTGAAATGTGGAATAAAGGTAAGACTTATTATTCCTGTCCTGCACCTCAATGCAGCCAATAGTGGTGAATGGATGTGTAACCTATGTGTGCACTGGTGTGTCTGCAGCCTGGAAAACCACAGCAGGCAGTGTTATGGAACAGAGGAGAGGGAGGATGTATGTCAGAGCAGCAGAAATAAACACCCCCACAACTGTATGCAATGGAGCATTGGTCCCCTGATGCAGATAAGGTCATTATATAAATCCTATCGGAACACTATATCAGGGATGTCGTATGCTGGTGGCTATATGGCACATATCTTGTGCACAAGTCACCGTTGCTTACATATGTGGGCCTAAAATGTGCAGTGTGCATGTGGGCCTAAGATGTGCATTTTGCAATGTGCATTCAAGGTTTGACCCTTGAGGCTGATATACTGGAAGAGCTGTTTGGGCCTACTGCAGCTCTGTATCTGTTAGAGGTCCACTATTGTAGTTATCGTGGATATAAGTAGCCAAAGAGAAATGTAGTGAGCAGGTATGATGCTGGGTCGGAAGTACTGATTGCTGTGGTGTACTTTCCATCAGCTAAGACATTTGGTGCAGAGCATTCCTTTGGCAGAAAGCTGTTTCTGTGGGACTGCAAGTGAGAGTGAGTGTGTGTGTGTGTGTGTGGGGGGGGGGGGGTCTAGATTGCTCATCCACATATTGGGGGGGGGGGGGAAGGTATGCCTGACAGGTACCTGGACCATAGGGTTGTCTACAGCATCACCAGGTGCCAGTGCATACAGGCAGGAGTGAGCAGGATAGTTCTGCAATCATTTCCCTGTCCAGACACTTTCCTGTCACTACTCAAGGGACCTCAGAGGGAGGGCATGCAATAGTGCAAAGCACAGTATACCATTCCTAGGTGCACCAGCATTGGTCTCTACATATTGTACACAGTTGTAGGGAGCGATGATGGTGTCTCTGGGCATGTCTGTGTGGTGCTTGCACTGCTGACCGCTGTCATTCCAATGGCCCTTTTGTAGTGCAGGGGAATTGTATGGGTACTTCGCTATGGGGGGCCTGTTCTGCTGGGATCATGTCCTTACATAGCATTGTACAGTCATGTTCCTGAGATGTTCACAACATACACATAGCGGGAGGTTGTCTATTGCCCTGTATGCAGTACTGCACTGCATCTTGTGCCAGCAGGTTCACTCTTTACCTGTTTTCCTGTTACATCACTGTGCACTGCAATTGCATTGTAGTAGTGCTCTGGGCATGCCACAGACTAGTTTCTAATGTCTAACTTGCATCCACCTAAACATATCGCCAACTTTCATTTTCATTCAGCCTCATAAAAGCACTATCCTTGCCCACAACAGCTTCACAGCTGCAAGTTTTAAAGGGGGGGGAGGGGGCATGGCCATTCGCGAGTATATTGTCGAGACGGGCAGGGTCGCAGACGTACATCTCACAATATGGTGAGTGTGGGGACATGCAAAGCCATTGTCAGCCTCTACCCGTCTTCGTACAATATAGTGCTCTGTGCGGGCCACACCTACCACGTCTATGTGGGTGATTCTGTACACGTGGCTGTGTCTATACCCACATGTGTGGAATCAGGTTCTATTCCTGCACATTTCCATTTGGATGTGCCTGCTGCCCAGACGTGCACATTTTCGGACTTGCTGCTGCAGCAGACAGTGCTTCCCGCATGTACAGGCAAGATGAGTGGGGAGCTCTGTTCGTGGGTGGGAGGGGCAGGTGGAGTGAGGGTGGGCAGTGGGCGGGAATCTGACCCCAGATGTACAGGGCCAATTCCAAGGTCAGCCCTGTAAGTCTAGGGTTGGCTATCTAGACAGGGGACTTATTCCACCTCAGAGATGGAATAGGATCCTCTAGACAGCAGGGCATGACTGCTCCGGGGCCAGAAAGGGAGGTAAAGGGATGAAGGAGGTACCCTGCAACCCGACACTGGCCATGGCAGGCCCGATTGGGGGTTCAGCTGTGGGAAAGGACATTTTCGGGGTGTGCGGGGGATCAGGGCTCCTGCATGGAGCCACGTGGCAATGATAATGGGACCCCACAGCACTGCCATTCCATGCAGGAGCCTGGCTGGGCTAGCTGGGTATGTGTCAGGACATCCAGGGTGCCTGAATTGGGGCACATCATGGACATCCTGGCCTTATGCTGTGATTCTGCTCCCACGGGGCTGTCTAGCCCCTGTGGGAACAGAATTGGGTGCATTTCCGGTCCATCCAGATTTCTGGACATCCAGATGGCCCGGACATGCACCTCCAGAATTGGCCTCCATGTGTTTTGTCTTGATTAGATTGTAAGCACTGATGAGCAGGGACTGTGTCTTACAGTGCTGCGTACGCCTTGTAGTGCTATATAAATGATTAGTAGTAGCATTTTATTTCATTTATTTATTTAAAAACTTTTCTATACCACTGTATGTACTAGTCATGGCAGTTTACAGGGAACAGATAGAATGAAAACTTGAACGTTACATGAAACACATTGAACAAGATAAAAATGTACAAAATACAATCAATGAAGAACAAAGCTGGATATTAGACTTGTGACAAGGAAGCCTGTTTTGAGCCTATGAGTATAGAAAAGGCCAATGACTTTAACTTAGAGAAAGGAGAAATCCCTGCAGGGCATGGATTTCAGGCCCCTCAGAGAGAAAGAAACCTGAGGGAGAGAAAGTTCAGGCAGCCACACCCTAACTCCTATGACGTAACTGCAGGCTTGAGAGGTGTTTACAATCACCTGGGAGGAGTGGAGGAAGGGCTGGAGCCCTGGAGAGGGAAATATAAACCCCTCCTAAAGCAGAGGAAAGAGGAAGCTCAGAGGAGAGAGGAAGCTCAGAGGAAAGGAGAAGCTCAGAGGTCTCAGGAGGTTCGGAAGACTCAGAGGATTCAGGGGAATCAGGAGTGGAACCAGGAGCAATTGCAGATCTCCAGGAGAGAACCCAGAGAGGAATACAGAGAGCTATTCCAGAGAGGCTGGAAGGAGACAAGGAACCATAGCGAGCACAACCAGGAAGAACTACCCAGTGCTTCAGGTACTGACTGTCTTTATCGGGGAGAGTTAAGCTCAGGAGAGACACTAGAACCCCCCAGGGAAGCTGTAATCTGAGCACTGTGTCCAGAGCTCAGAACAGGACACTGCCCTAACAACACCAGAGGATATGCAGATTGAGTTGGGGAGGAATTGCAAGATCTAGATATCCCCATGGACTGTATCCTGTGTCAAGCTACAAGCATGGAATCATTATGCTAAAGGCTAGCATTGAATGAGAAAGTCTCCTAGAAGCAGGTAACTGGAATTGAGCCAGGAATTGGGTTTGAAGAAAACTCCACGTGTTTGCATTTCTCAGGCAAAGTGCTAAGTCACGCTGAAGAGAAAGCTTGTGAATGTTTGTTACTTGGTTTCTTATCTTGAGTTTAAAACCTATCCTGAAAGGAAGGAGGGAATGAAGAGGTTTTTCCAGAGGAACTGAGTTATTCTTTTGTTGTTAAGTGCTTCACAAACACAAGGTTAAAAAGAAGTATTTTTACCTTGCTGAGCAGAGCTATTTCTCTAAGACTGAGCAACGTTGTTAACCAGCTGCATGTGTTTAAAAGACTGTGAAACAGTTATACTGATCTAAAATGCTCTGTTGCAAACAATCCTGCATGGACAAAATTCCTGTGTACAGTTTACTTGAACCTTTACTTTAAAATAAATTCTGTCATTTGCCTTAACATCGGACCATGACTACACTTCTTCTTAAGAGCCAAACTACATGTCCCAGAATCCACCTGAGGAAAAGATAGTTTATTTGAGCTCAGCAAGAGAAGTTCTCCATTACCTCGCCCCTCTAAGCCAGAGGCCAGGGGCAAGGGTGTGACAGTGGCGTAGTTGTACGGATCTTGTTGCCTGCATCAGGATATACAGCCACAGGTTTACAAAACAAGAGTGAAGATCTGGGTTGCAAGCTTCAATGGGATTCGCTGGCAAGGTCGACCAGGATGACAGAGCGCTTCCATGGAGACACCCTTCCTTTTTAAGGCCAGAATCAGCACCTGACCCAGGTAAAAGGTAGTCACTGAGATGGAGCCCAAGGAGCTGATCCAATGGATGACCCTATAGTTCCAGAGACAGCAAGAGATGGCCCAACAAGCACAAGAGCAAGCAGCAGCTGCTTTACAAGCACAGCAGAAGCCAGTGCTAGACTTGGTAGAAGCACTGATTGCCAACCAGTGAGCAGGAGCTGGAGGTTTGCCAGCCCAGCCAGAACTAATAGTGCCACAGAATGTTTGTATGGTAGGACCACAAACAAGTGGGACATTGTCTTTTGGCAAACTTTCTGTGGAGGATGACATTGATGACTATTTAGAGTCTTTTGAAAGAGTCACATATACCATAGGATGGCCAGTTGAACAATGGGCTGTAAGGCTAGCCACCTCTTTAACAGGGCTGCCTATAGGGCCATGCCAGCTGTCCTAGCCACGAATTATTCTGAAGTGAAAAATGCCATAAGAGATCATTTAAGTTTAACCAAAATGCTATATCACCGCATGTTCAGAGCCACGTCCCTGAAAGCTGGAGAAACACCTAAGGCCTTAAGTCAAAGGATAAGAGGCCTAGCCTTAAAGTGGTTGGTCCCAGAGGGAAAAACTGTTGACATGGTGGTGGATACAGTAGTATTGGAACAGTTTATGGCTGCAGTTCCTAAGGACATACAATCTTTTCTGATATAGCAAAACTGCCAGAGCACAGGAGAGGCAACCCTTCTGACTGAGCGCTATTTAGAAGCTGAATTAGCTGGTCATCCATAAGAACATAAGAACATAAGATATGCCATACTGGGTCAGACCAAGGTCCATCAAGCCCAGTATCCTGTTTCCAACAGTGGGCAATCTAGGTCATACGAACCTAGCAGTTTCACCAAAAGACACAGGTTTCGCAATGCTTGTACTGGGTCAAGCATTGATATCCTGGGTCCCTTCTTAATAATGGTTTATGGACCTTTCCTCCAGGAACTTGTCCAAACCTTTTTTAAACCCAGCTACACTAACAGCCTTTACTACATCCTCCGATAACAAATTCCAGAGTTTGATTACACGTTGAGTGAAAAAAATATTTTCTTTTATTAGTCTTAAATACTTTACCCTGTAGCTTCATTGTATGTCCCCTAGTCTTTCTACATTCTGATAACGTAAACAATCGATCTACGTTTACCCGTTCCACTCCGTTCATTAATTTATAGACTTCTATCATATCTCCCCTCAGCCGTCTCTTTTCCAGGTTAAAGAGCCCTAACCTTTTTAGCCTTTCTTCATAGGAGTATCCTTCCATCCCCTTTACAATTTTGGTGGCTCTTCTCTGAAACTTTTCTAATAATGCTATATCCTTTTTAAGATACGGCGACCAGAATTGCACACAATATTCAAGGTGCGGTCTCACCATGGAATGGTATAGAGTCATTATAATATCTTTTGTTTTATTTTCCATTCCTTTCCTTATGATACCTAGCATTCTATTTGCTCTCTTGGCTGCCGCTGCACACTGGACCGAGGGTTTTAACATGGTATCCACAATGATGCCTAAATCTTTTTCGTGGGTGGTGGTTCCTAATGTCGAACCTTGCATTGTGTAACCATAGTTTGGGTTGTTCTTCCCTAGGTGCATAACCTTGCACTTGTCCACATTAAATTTCATCTGCCATTTTGATGCCCAGTCTTCCAATTTGTCAAGATCCTCTTGCAATTTTCCACAATCCTCTTGGATTTTAACAACTTTAAATAGTTTTGTGTCATCTGCAAATTTGATAACCTCACTCGTTATTCCACTTTCCAGGTCATTTATGAATATGTCAAAAAGCAGTGGACCCAGCACAGATCCCTGGGGTACACCACTATTCACCTTTCTCCATTGGGAAAATTGGCCATTTAGCCCAACCCTCTGCTTTCTATCTTTTAACCAGTTCCTGATCCACAGTAGTACACTGCCTCCTATCCCATGACTCTTTATTTTTGCCGACAGTCTCTGCTGAGGGACCTTGTCAAAGGCTTTCTGATAGTCTAGATACACTATATCAACCGACTCACCTTTGACCACCTGTTTATTCACATTTTCAAAAAAACATAACAGATTAGTAAGACAAGATCTTCCTTCTCTAAAGCCATGTTGACTGTCTCCCATTAGGCCATGACTATCTACATGCTGATTAATTTTATTCTTTATGATGGTTTCTACCATTTTTCCTGGTACTGACGTGAGGCCCACTGGTCTGTAGTTTCCCGGATCACCCCTGGAACCCTTTTTAAAAATTGGTGTTACACTGGCGATCTTCCAATCTTCAGGTATTAGAGATGATTTTAATGATAGTTCACAGATTACTAATAGCTGGTCTGCAATCTCATATTTCAGTTCTTTCAACACCCTTGGATGTATACCATCCGGCCCAGGTAATTTGCTATTCTTCAGTTTATCTAATAGTTGTAATACATCTTCCCGATGTATCGATATTTCCTTCAATTCTTCCGCACCTTTAAATACCACTTCAGTCATGGGTAACATCCCTACATCTTCCTCAGTAAAGACCGAAGCAAAGAATTCATTCAGTCTCTCCGCTATCGCCTTGTCACCTCTTAGTGCCCCTTGAACTCCTCTATCATCTAATGGACTAATTGACTCTCTCACAGGTTTTTTGCTACAAATGTACTTGAAAAAATCTTTATTTCGCGTTTTTGCTTCCGAAGCAAGCTTCTTCTCAAATTCTCCCTTTGCCTGATTTATCAATGCCTTGCATTTGACCTGCCAGTGCTTGTGCTGTTTCCAGGTTTCGTCGTTTGGCTCTTTTTTCCATTTCCTGAAAGATGCTTTTTTGGCAACAACAGCCTCTCTGACCTCACCTTTAAACCATGCTGGCAGTTTTTTGGACTTCCTTCCACTTTTCTTAAAGTGTGGAATACAGCTGGTCTGGGCTTCCAAGATAGTATTTTTCAACAACACCCAAGCTTGATGTAAGTCTTTAACCTTTGCAACTGCTCCTTTTAGTTTTTTCTTAACTATTTTCCTCATTTTATCATAGTCTCCCTTTCGAAAGTTAAAAGGTAGTACTGTGGATTTCCTTACTATCCCTCCTCCACTAATTAAATCAAAGGTGATCATGCTATGATCACTATTGCCAAGTGGTCCCAACACCCTTATCTCTTGCACTAGATCTGGTGTTCCACTACGGGCGCTCCAAAAGCAGAGGCAGAGGCCAGTTTTGGTCAATCAGAAAAGAGACAAGGGAACAATGCAGGATGTGGGAAAACTAGTATGCCTGTTCAGGAGGAAAAGTGGGTTGAGAAAAAATGCTATCGTTGTGGGAAGATGGGACACCTACAGAGGGGGTGCAAACCCGCATAGGATTGATAGGATAGATTAATGTGAAACATCTGAGAGAGGGTTTCTTCTTAGCTGTTAACATCCAGGGGATCAGTACCAACGCTCTGCTCGACTCGGGCGCCGACCAAAGCATGGTATCATGGAGGCTTTGGCGAGCAATTGAAGCTCAGGATGAGTCGGTCCCGAGGAGACCAGAGGATAAAGTCCAAATTAGATGCATCCATGGGGCTGCCTCTTTCTACCCCATATATAAGGTAGTGATAAAAGGGTTAGGAGTACAGAAGGAAATCCCCGTGGCAGTGCTCCCAAATCACCCCCATGACCTAGTATTAGGAAGATACTGGCCCCAATTTAGAAAAGGGATAGAGAAGGGACTCGGACAGAAGGTGGATGGGATGGTAACTGTGGTCCCTAGTCCTCTGTTTGAGAAGCCCCAAAAGCAGAGCAAGAACCCAGGGGAAAAACCCCTGGAAGGCCATTACCCCGTTAAACAGAAGTTTGTATTAAAATTTTCTAGGGTATCCGGGAAAGCCCAGAGTCCCAGGAGAGCCACTCCTCAAGCAGCGGGATATGATCTGTGCAGCACCATAAATGGAGTAGTACCCAGCCACGGTAAAACTCTCATTGACACCGGCCTGCAGATGGAGATGCCAATCGGATGCTATGGACGGATAGCCCCTCGTTCCGGTCTAGCACTGAAACATTTTCTGGACGTCGGTGCTGGAGTCATTGATCCTGACTATAGAGGGAGTGTCAAGGTATTACTCTTTAATTTTGGTGACGAAGACTTCCCTGTGAAGGTCGGAGACAGGATTGCATAGCTGGTATGCGAGAGGGTAGGATTTCCCCCACTGGAAGAGGTCCCCATGTTGACTCCCACAGGACGGGGAGCCGATCGATTTGGGTCCACCAGACGGGCCGACATGAAAGGTCTGACAGCCACCTGTGAAGAGAGGATGGAGGAAGACATTGGACCCCAAGTGACAAACTGGAGGAGGAACTCAGAACCTCAAATGGGTGAAGAACTATCCCTGATTCAAAGGCAGGAACTGGCCAGACTAGTGGCGAAGTTTCCAGATGTTCTAACGCCAATCCCTGGAGAGACCCAACTGGTAGCGCATGAGATTGTGACCCCACATGGGAAGGTCATCAGAGAGCGACCCTACAGGCTACCAGAGGTTAAGAAGCAGGAGGTGGTGGCGCAAGTGTGTGAAATGATGGAGATGGGTATCATCGAAGAGTCACGAAGCCCATGGTGCAGTCCAATAGTGCTTGTTCCAAAACCTGATGGTACTCTATGATTTTGTATAGACTTCAGACAGGTAAATGCCATCTCCGTATTCGATGCTTACTCGATGCCCAGGATCGAGGAGCTACTGGATCGTTTGGGGCAAGCCCAGTTTTTGACCACTCTGGACATGACAAAAGGGTACTGGCAGATTCCACTGACGAGGGAATCACGGCCGAAGACCGCCTTCAGCACCCGGATTGGCCTATTCCAATTTAGGAGGATATCCTTCGGCCTCCATGGCACCACAGCCACTTGCCAGAGACTTATGGATCAAGTCCTGCGCCCTCATCAAGAGTATGCTATTGACTATATATCCGCCAAGAGCGGATGGTTCGGAAGAATGTATCCTTGAAGGATACTACCAAAAGCACAGAGGTTCCACAAAAGAGTAAAGTAGCCCAAATGCCCTCAAGAATGGAGCAGACAGAGCTTAAAGATCCCAATTTACCCATGTCTAACAATAGCCAAATTAACATGAATAAAATACATTCTCTAAAATGCTTGTATGCAAATGCTAGAAGTCTAAAGAATAAGATGGAAGAGTTAGAATATATAGCACTAAATGAAAGGTTAGATATGATTGGAATATCAGAGACATGGTGGAAGGAGGACAACCAGTGGGACACTGTGATACCTGGGTACAAACTATATCGTAATGATAGAGCTGATCAAATTGGTGGAGGGGTTGCGCTCTATGTTAGAGAGGGCATTGACTCAGAAAGGATTAAAGTTTTGCAGGAAACAAAATCTGCTATAGAATCTATATGGATTGAAATTCCATATAAAAGGGGGAAGGCAATGGCAATGGGGGTGTACTATCGAGCACCTGGCCAGAATGATCAAATGGATGATGAAATGCTCAAAGAAATCAAGGAAGCTAACAAAAGTTACAGCGCAGTAATAATAATGGGTGATTTCAATTACCTCGGTATCGACTGGGTCAGTGTCACGTCAAGACATGCTAGGGAGATAAAGTTCCTAGATGAAATAAATGACTGCTTCTTGGAGCAGCTGGTTCATGAACCAACCAGAGGGGAAGCCATATTAGACCTAGTCCTTAGTGGAACACCAGATCTAGTGCAAGAGATAAGGGTGTTGGGGCCACTTGGCAATAGTGATCATAGCATGATCGCCTTTGATTTAATTAGTGGAGGAGGGATAGTAAGAAAATCCACAGTACTACTTTTAACTTTCGAAAGGGAGACTATGATAAAATGAGGAAAACAGTTAGGAAAAAACTAAAAGGAGCAGTTGCAAAGGTTAAAGACGTACATCAAGCTTGGGTGTTGTTGAAAAATACTATCTTGGAAGCCCAGACCAGCTGTAGTCCATGCTTTAAGAAAAGTGGAAGGAAGTCCAAAAAACTGCCAGCATGGTTTAAAGGTGAGGTCAGAGAGGCTGTTGTTGCCAAAAAAGCATCTTTCAGGAAATGGAAAAAAGAGTCAAATGACGAAACCTGGAAACAGCACAAGCACTGGCAAGTCAAATGCAAGGCATTGATAAGGCAGGCAAAGAGAGAATTTGAGAAGAAGCTTGCTGCGGAAGCAATAACGCGAAATAAAGACCTTTTCAAGTACATTCGTAGCAAAAAACCTGTGAGAGAGTCAGTTGGTCCATTAGATGATAAAGGGGTTACAGGAGCACTAAGAGGCGACAAGGCGATAGCAGAGAGACTGAATGAATTCTTTGCTTCGGTCTTTACTGAGGAAGATGTAGGGATGTTACCCATGACTGAAGTGGTATTTAAAGGTGCGGAAGAATTGAAGGAAATATCGATACATCGGGAAGATGTATTAGAACTATTAGAAAAACTGAAGAGTATCAAATCACCTGGGCCGGATGGTATACATCCAAGGTAGTTGAAAGAACTGAAATATGCGATTGCAGACCTGCTATCAGTAATCTGTGAACGATCATTAAAATCATCTCTAATACCTGAAGATTGGAGGATCGCCAATGTAACACCAATTTTTAAAAAGGGTTCCAGGGGTGATCCGGGAAACTACAGACCGGTGAGCCTGACGTCAGTACCAGGAAAAATGGTAGAAACCATCATAAAGAATAAAATTACTCAGCATGTAGATAGTCACAACCTAATGGGAGACAGCCAACATGGCTTTAGACAAGGAAGATCTTGTCTTACTAATCTGTTATGTTTTTTTGAAGGATTGAATAAACAGGTGGACAAAGGTGAGTCGGTTGATATTGTGTATCTGGACTTTCAGAAAGCCTTTGAGAAGGTCCCTCTTCAGAGACTGTTGGCAAAACTAAAGAGTCATGGGATAGGAGGCAGTGTACTATTGTGGATCAGGAACTGGTTAAAAGATAGAAAGCAGAGGGTAGGGCTAAATGGCCAATTTTCCCAATGGAGAAAGGTGAATAGTGGTGTACCTCAGGGATCTGTGCTGGGTCCACTGCTTTTTGACATATTCATAAATGACCTGGAAAGTGGAATAACGAGTGAGGTTATCAAATTTGCAGATGACACAAAACTATTTAAAGTTGTTAAAACCCAAGAGGATTGTGAAAAATTGCAAGAGGATCTTGATAAATTGGAAGACTGGGCATCAAAATGGCAGATGAAATTTAATGTGGACAAGTGCAAGGTTATGCACCTAGGGAAGAACAACCCAAACTATGGTTACACGATGCAAGGTTCCACATTAGGAACCACCACCCAGTAAAAAGATTTAGGCGTCATTGTGGATACCATGTTAAAACCCTCAGCCCAGTGTGCAGAGGCGGCCAAGAAAGCAAATAGAATGCTAGGTATCATAAGGAAAGGAATGGAAAATAAAACAAAAGATATTATAATGCCTCTATATCGTTCCATGGTGAGACCGCACCTTGAATATTGTGTGCAATTCTGGTCGCCATATCTTAAAAAGGATATAGCGATTTTAGAAAAGGTTCAGAGAAGAGCCACCAAAATGGTAAAGGGGATGGAAGGATACTCCTATGAAGAAAGGCTAAAAAGGTTAGGGCTCTTTAACCTGGAAAAGAGACGGGTGAGGGGAGATATGATAGAAGTCTATAAATTAATGAACGGAGTGGAACGGGTAAACGTAGATCGATTGTTTACCTTATCAGAATATAGAAAGACTAGGGGACATGCAATGAAGCTACAGGGTAAACTATTTAAGACTAATAAAAGAAAATATTTTTTCACTCAACGTGTAATCAAACTCTGGAATTTGTTACCAGATGATGTACTAAAGACTGTTAGTGTAGCTGGGTTTAAAAAAGGTTTGGACAAGTTCCTGGAGGAAAGGTCCATAAACCATTATTAAGAAGTGACCGAAGATATCAATGCTTGACCCAGTACAAGCATTGTGGAACTTGTGTCTCTTGGGGAAACTGCTAGGTACATATGACCTAGATTGGCCACTGTTGGAAACAGAATACTGGGCTTGATGGACCTTGGTCTGACCCAGTATGGCATATCTTATGTTCTTATGTTCTTATGATATCATTATTCATAGTTGCAGTTGGACGGAACATCTTCCAAGAGTCGAAGCCGTCTTACGGTCTTTGAGACAGGCCGGCCTCACCCTGAACCCAAGCAAATGTGCCTTTGCCAGGTGAGAAGTGAAGTATCTGGGGCACATGGTGGGACGGGGCACAGTCAAACCTCTATTTGACAAAATAGAAAGTGTCAAGAATTTTCCCAGACCTACAAACAAGAAACAACTAAGAAGTTTTCTAGTCCTGATAGGCTACTACAGGAGATTCATGCCCCACTTTGCAGAAGAAAGCGCTATTTTTACTGATATGCTAAAGAAAAATTGCCCGAATCACCTCAATTGGACCCAGGAGGCTGAGATAGCCTTCACCGTGTTGAAGAAGAGGCTATGTACGGCCCCGGTGTTGCGCGGAGTGGATTTCACACAGCCCTTTATTGTGCAAATGGATGCATCGGAGGCAGGCTTAAGAGCAGTCTTATCCCAGAAGCATGAAGGAAAGGAGCATCCCGTAATGTTCCTCAGTAGAAAGTTGTCCCCTGCAGAGCAGAAATACTCTACCATTGAAAAAGAGTGCCTTGCCATCAAGTGGGCAATAGATGCCCTCCGGTTCTACCTCACGGGACGAAGATTCCTACTAGTCACTGATCATGCCCCCTTAAAGTGACTACAACAGATGAAAAACCACAATGCCCGATTAACCCGGTGGTACATGGCTTTGCAAGCTTTTGATTTCTAGATAGAACATAGGGCAGGGAAATTACATCAGAATGCAGATGCCTTATCAAGGATTACGGACTGTTCGGAGGAACGTCCGCCAGCCCGTAATATCTTTAGTATGGGGGTATGTGACAAGGAAGCCTGTTTTGAGCCTATGAGTATAGAAAAGGCCAATGACTTTAACTTAGAAAAAGGAGAAATCTCTGCAGGGCATGGATTTCAGGCCCCTCATAGAGAAAGAAACCTGAGGGAGAGAAAGTTCAGGCAGCCACACCCTAACTCCTATGACATAACTGCAGGCTTGAGAGGTTTTTACAATCACCTGGGAGGAGTGGAGGAAGGGCTGGAGCCCTGGAGAGGGAAATATAAACCCCTGCTAAAGCAGAGGAAAGAGGAAGCTTAGAGGAGAGAGGAAGCTCAGAGGAAAGGAGAAGCTCAGAGGTCTCAGGAGTTTCGGAAGACTCAGAGGATTCAGAGGAATCAGGAGTGGAACCAGGAGCACCTGCAGATCTCCAGGAGAGAACCCAGAGAGGAATACAGAGAGTTGTTCCAGAGAGGCTGGAAGGAGACAAGGAACCATAGCGAGCACAACCAGGGAGAACTGCGCAGTGCTTCAGGTACTGACTGTCTTTATCGGGGAGAGTTAAGCTCAGGAGAGACACTAGAACCCCCAAGGAGGCTGTATTCTGAGCACTGTGTCCAGAGTTCCGAACAGGACACTGCCCTAACAACACCAGAGGATATGCAGATTGAGTTGGCAGGGGAGGAATTGCGAGATCTAGATATCCCCATGGACTGTACCCTGTGTCAAGCTACAAGCATGGAATCATTATGCTAAAGGCTAGCATTGAATGAGAAAGTCTCCTAGAAGCAGGTAACTGGAATTGAGCCAGGAATTGGGTTTGAAGAAAACTCCACGTGTTTGCATTTCTCAGGCAAAGTGCTGAGTCACACTGAAGAGAAAGCTTGTGAATGTTTGTTACTTGGTTTCTTATCTTGAGTTTAAAACCTATCCTGAAAGGAAGGAGGGAATGAAGAGGTTGTTCCAGAGGAACTGAGTTATTCTTTTGTTGTTAAGTCCTTCACAAACACAAGGCTAAAAAGAAGTATTTTTACCTTGCTGAGCAGAGCTATTTCTCTAAGACTGAGCAACGTTGTTAACCAGCTGCATGTGTTTAAAAGACTGTGAAACAGTTATACTGATCTAAAATGTTCTGTTGCAAACAATCCTGCATGGACAAAATTCCTGTGTACAGTTTACTTGAACCTTTACTTTAAAATAAATTCTGTCATTTGCCTTAACATCGGACCATGACTACACTTCTTCTTAAGAGCCAAACTACATGTCCCAGAATCCACCTGAGGAAAAGCTAGTTTATTTGAGCTCACCAGGAGAAGTTCTCCGTTACCTCGCCCCTCTAAGCCAGAGGCCAGGGGCAAGGGTGTGACAGACTATACAATGTATAAGGTAAGACGTTGTAGCACAGGGGTGTGCAGGGAGCCAGGTTGGTTTGATAGGTATGCTGCAATTAGTAGTAGTAGCATTGCCTTTATTTCTGCTCATTTATAGATCCAAGTATGGCTGTAATCTATTTCTTGGCTATGCATTACAGACATCCTCCTTCTGCTCCTCCATTAGACCTACAGCCTGTTCCTGCCTTATCTGGCTGACACCAGTGTCCTGTAAGGGAGTAGTAGACATGTGTAGCCAGGGAAGGCCCCCAGAGTTGGTTCAAGGTGTAGGCATGTAGGCAAACTTTAAGCCTTATGCCCCCCTCGGCTGCCAGAATTTATTGTTTAGCTTTGAATGTCTGGCTCATTACTACCCTCTCCCACTTCCAGAAGTGGCCACCTAGTCTGCCTAGTGGTTGGGCTAACCCTGTGTATGGCATTCTGACTAGTGCAGATGTCAGTGGTGAAATGCACGCTACTTCTACTGCTGACCTACAAGTGCCTTCATTTGGCTGCTCCTCGCTACCTTTCCTCTCTTCTCTCTCCCTACACCCCACCTCGGGAACTCCGCTCTTCTGGCAGATCCCTTCTCTCTGTGCCCTTCTCTTCTACTGCCAACTCCAGACTTTGATCTTTTTAGCCTGCTGCTCCTTATGCCTAGAATAAACAACCTGAGTCAGTACGTCAGGCTTGATCTGTGGCCGTGTTCAAATCCAGGCTAACAACACACGTCTTTGAGACTGCCTTTGGATCCTGATCCCCAAATCTCCTTGTCACATCTTATGTGTTTCCTTACCATTCCCCATATCCTAGTCCCCAGTTGTATTGTCTGTCTTGACTAGACTGTAAGCTCTTAAGAGAAGGGATTCTCTTACATGTCTCTGTACAGTGCTGCATATGCCTTGTAGCGCTATATAAATGATAAATAGTAGTAGTAGCAGTAGTAGTAGCAGTAGTAGTAGCAGTAGTAGCAGTACTTCTGCTTTTGCCAGCACTACTTACAGTATAGCAGGCTAAGGATTACCTGCCTACGATAAGTTATCCTGCAAGGCACTTGGTAATTGGAACTAAGAGCTGCACCAGCTTCTTAAATCCCATCTGTTCAGGGGATGGTCATCCAGGGCGATCATTTCCCTAATGCACCATTTTACTACCCTCCATGCTGCCTGCTGCCTACCCCATCACTGTGCTGCCGAATAACATCCCCTCTCTTCCATAGGGGTTGCTTTGGTGTGTGTCAGACCTGTTAAATCAGTTTAGCATATTAACTTTTGAATGAATGAGCATCGAGTTAATTAATGCACGTTAAAATATTAAATAGACCCCAACTACCACGTGTGTTAAAATAATTTGTATTATTACAAATATGTAAAAGGAACCATCATCTGCTTTCTTACTGTGTTGTTTTCAGCCGATCTGCATGTTAATTTTCCTCTGGAGTTCTATCAGTCCTCAGTAAAGAAACTGCAAATGGATTGCTCTTATAATGAGTGAGTTGAATACCAGTTCTCAATGCACTTACACGCTATACTTTCAGATACTTCGTATAAATTGTTTGAACAAAATAATTTACAACTCATTTGCAATGTTGATTTCCGTTATAAGAAGCAAGATGTAAATAACGTAAAGGTGACCTTTGAAATTTCAGTCCCTTTACAAATGTTTTTTATGTAAGCTTCCGTGTAGCTTGCGTTGTCATTGTTCTTTAGAGGAACAGTCTTAAGTATTTTCCGGATGCTAGGAAAGAGCTTTTGTGTTCCTTTATAGCTAAATGCATTGATTGTAAAAGCAGAAAGAAAGGTCACTATAAAGTGAATAAAATTGTTAAAAGATTATAAACAAGTAGAAATGAAGGTACTTAGTGTCTAAAGTAAGAACATTTGTTGATAAAAGCATTTTAGTCTCATAAATCTATCACATTTCCCCAACTTGGCTTTCTAACAAGTTTGAGTTTTGTCAGGTTGACACTATACTGCATATTTATTTCCATTCTATAGCTTTGATATCATAGAGTAACATAGCCTATGAAAGTGTCAATTGGACCGTTAGATGATAGAGGGGTAAAAGGGGCAGTAAAAGAAGACAAGCCTATAGCGGAGAGACTGAATGAATTCTTTGCTTCGGTCTTTACTGAGGAAGATGTAGGGATGTTACCCAAGACTGAAGTGGTATTTAAAGGTGATACTTCAGAGGAACTGAGAGAAATATCGCTACACCAGGAAGATGTATTACAACTATTTGATAAACTGAATAGTAGCAAATCACCTGGACCAGATGGTATACATCCAAGGGTGTTGAAAGAACTGAAATATGAGATTGCAGACCTGCTATTAGTAATCTGTGAACTTTCATTAAAATCATCTGTAATACCTGAAGATTGGAGGATCGCCAATGTAACGCCAATTTTTAAAAAGGGTTCCAGGGGTGATCCGGGAAACTAGAGATCGGTGGGCCTGACATCAGTACCGGGAAAAATGGTAGAAACCATCATAAAGAACAAAATTACTCAGCATGTAGATAATCATGGGCTAATGGGAGACAGCCAACATGGCTTTAGACAAGGAAGATCTTGCCTTATTAATCTGTTATATTTTTTTGAAGGGGTGAATAAACAGGTAGACAAAGGTGAGTCAGTTGATAAAGTGTATCTGGACTTTCAGAAAGCCTTTGACAAGGTCCCTCATCAGAGACTTTTGGCAAAACTAAAAAGTCAAGGGATAGGAAGCAGTGTACTATTGTGGATCGGGAACTGGTTAAAAGATAGAAAGCAGAGGGTAGGGCTAAATGGCCAATTTTCCCAATGGAAAAAGGTGACTAGTGGAGTACCCCAGGGATCTGTACTGGGTCCGCTGCTTTTTGACATATTCATAAATGACTTGGAAAAGGGAATAACTAGTGAGGTTATCAAATTTGCAGATGACACAAAACTGTTTAAAGTTGTTAAAACCCAAGGGGATTGTGGAAAACTGCAGGAGGATCTGGATAAATTGGAAGACTGGGCATCCAAATGGCAGATGAAATTTAACGTAGACAAGTGCAAAGTTATGCACCTAGGAAAGAACAGCCTACACTATGGTTACATGATGCAAGGTTCCACATTGGGAACCACCACCCAGGAAAAAGATTTAGGCGTCATCGTGGAACATGTTAAAACCCTCCACTCAGTGTGCAGTGGCAGCCAAGAAAGCAAATAGAATGCTAGGTATCATAAGGAAAGGAATGGAAAATAAAACAAAGGATATTATAATGCCTCTCTATCGTTCATGGTGCCACCGCACCTTGAATATTGTGTGCGATTCTGGTCGCCGTATCTTAAACAGGATATATCGGAATTAGAAAAGGTACAGAGAAGAGCCACCAAAATGGTAAAGGGGATGGAAGGCTACTCCTATGAAGAGAGGCTACAAAGGTTAGGGCTCTTCAACCTAGAAAAGAGACGGCTGAGGGGAGATATGATAGAGGTCTATAAATTAATGAATGGAGTGGAACAGGTAAACATAGATCAATTGTTTACGCTATCAGAATATAGAAAGACTAGGGGACATGTAATGAAGCTACTGGGTAAACTATTTAAGACAAATAAGAGAAAATATTTTTTCACTCAACGTGTAATCAAAATCTGGAATTTGTTACTGGATGATGTAGTAAAGGCTGTTAGTGTAGCTGGGTTTAAAAAAGGTTTGGACAAGTTCCTGGTGGAAATGTCCATAAACCATTATTAAAAAGGGATCCAGGATATTAATGCTTGACCCAATACAAGCATTGTGGAACCTGTGTTTCTTGGGGATCCTGCTAGGTACATATGACCTAGATTGGCCACTGTTGGAAACAGAATACTGGGCTTGATGGACCTTGGTCTGACCCAGTATGGCATATCTTATGTTCTTATGTTCTTACTGGTGAATTAAATGCAAGGCATTAATAAGGCAGCAAAGAGAAAATTTGAAAAGAAGCTTGCCATAGAAGCAAAACTGCACAATAGAAACTTTTTCAAGTATATTTTTAGCAAAACACCTGTGAGGGAGTCAGTTGGCCCATTAGATGATAGAAGAGGAAAGGTGCACTGAGAGAGGACAAGGCCATAGTGGAGAGAATACATGAATATTTTGCTTCAGTATTTATTCAAGAAGATGTAGGAAACTTACCCAAGCCAGAAATGATATTTAAAGGTGATGTATCAGAGGAATTGAAGCAAATCTCAATAAATCAGGAAGAATTTACTATTAGTAATTTGTGATCTATCATCTGGAGTACCCAAAGATTGGGTACCAATTTTTAAAAAGATTTCCAGGGGTGATCCATAAAACTACAGACCAGTGAGCCTGACGTCAGAACTGGGCAAAATGGTAGAAACCATTATAAAAAACAAAATTACTTAACAGGTACTGTAGATAGCTATGTAGGTGGTCTTGAAGGACTACCAAGAAGGCTGCTACTACTAGGAAGAAATCTGCACCTGACCACCTGAGAAATTCTCTAAATCTTGGGGAAAAGGAAATTCTTTGGATTAAAACTCATAAAATCTGTGTATTTTAAAATTCAGTGTGCTAAGTGAGTTAAGGCATAGTACTACAAGACAGCTTTCAATTGAATTAAAGCCAGTTAGGACTTAATATTATAAGCCAGCTTTCAGGGAAATTATGCCAGCTGGGGCTCAGTAAAATAAGCCAGCCTTCAGTTAAATTAAAGCCACTTAGGACTTAGCATCACAAGCAAGCTTTCACTTAAATTAAAGCTAGTTAGGGTATATCTTAACAGAGAATATATGATAGTGTAAATATTCTGTGAGTAATTAGAGAGAAATTATTTTCTAGAGACCTTTAAGAAAGAGGCCTTCCAGTTAGGAGGCAAGAGAACTGTAAAATCATTTTAAATAGGTGTTAACGTGAAGTGACAGATCAATGGGGCAACTTGAAAGGCTCCCTCTAATAAATCAAGGGCAATGTGAATCACCCAGGAAATTAAGAGATTGTTTTAGAAGCACAGATACAGATAAGCCATCCCTCCCACCCACCCACCTCAGGCATAATTCTTGATTTATAGCCTCCTAGACTAGTTAAGGGGAAGGGAGTGATCGTACTCAATTTCAGGTTTAACTGATTATCTTCATCAGCAGATTATTAGGCCTTAGGAGTAGATTAACTAAGTCCTTGCAGTACACCTTGAGGTGAACACTAATTGTCTTTTATACGTATTAGGTGTAATTGTATTGGTTCAAGTATCCCTATTCCCCTAGCAACTTTGCATAACTTAACAACTTTAAATGGCTAAAAGAAATCATTAAATCTGAGATGCAGAGAGCAGCCCAGCAGCAAGATGGGGGCTATCCAGTCTTTTGCACTATTACATGTATGATTTTCTTCCAGTTGGTGAGAGGTCTTGTGTGTGTACACTAAGACCTCACAGGGAATGAGTCTGATATCTGGCAACTAGAGTAGCACACTTGTAGGAGCTAAGGCAGACAATGAGATATATAGACAAGACCTACAGGGATGCAGAAAAGAAGTCCACCTCTAGTCTGGCAACCTCTCTGCTGCCATGGAGGAGGGAGGTCATGTGAAAGGAGAGCATCACCTTGATGCGGCAGGAAGTGATCCTGTAGTTAGGGTCTTTCCTCTAGGTAATGTAATGCCTCTTGCACTGAGGATGTGTCTCCAGGGCCATGTGCCCATGAGGGAAGGATTAGGAAAGCCATTATAGTTGTTGATTTGATCATTAGGCATGTAGATAGCTGGCTAGCTGGTGGATGTAAGGATTGTCTGGTAACATGCCTGCCTGGTGTAAAGGTAGTGGACCTCAAGCACCACCTAGACAAGGTTTTAAATAGTGCTGGGGAGGAGTCTGCTGTCTTATTTATTTATTTATTTATTTAACAGGCTTTTTTTATACTGATTTAACATTTCAATCAAAATGATTTGCAATGTAACTTAAACTTGGTAATGTGTATTAAATAGGGACATTGATAACATGGATTCTTCTGAGGCAATGGAGGGTTAAGTGTTGGTACCAAAGACATAGGAAAATGTGGGAGGGAGGTTCTGGAAACCAAATTTAGACTTTTAGGTAGAAATCTGAAATCCAGAACTTTCAGGGTAGCGTTCTCAGACATGCTTCCTATTCCACATGCAGGACCCAAAAGGCAGGCAGAGCTCCAGAGTCTTAATGTATACATGAGATGATGGTGGAAGGAAGAGCGTTTTGGATTTGTTAGGAACTGGGCAACATTCTGGGGAAGGGGATAGCTTTACCAAAATGATGGGCTCCTCCTTAACCAGACTGGAGCCAGGCTGCTGGCACTAACCTTTTAAAAAGGAGAGAGAGCAGCATTTAAACTAGATGAAGGAAGAAAGCCACCAGTCTCCCAAAACACATGATTTGGAATGATGTATCCTTTAAGGATACAAGTCATCCCAATATAGAGGATCCAATAAAGGTAAAAGTAACACAGGTACCTTTAAGTAAAAATCAGAAAGCGTTGAAAGATTCCAAATTAAACCTGTCATCAAATAGCCAGACTGTTCATATAAGCAAAAAACAAACTTTGAAATGCCTGTATGCAAATTATAGGAGTCTAAAAAATAAGATTGGAGAGTTAGAATATATAGCAATGAATGAAAGGTTAGATATAATTGGCATTTCAGAGACCTGGTGGGAGGAGGATAACCAAAGGGACACTGTGATATCAGGCTGCAAACGTTATCAAAATGATAAGGAAGATCATATTGGTGGCAGTGTGGTTCTCTATGTTAAAGAGGGCATTGAGTCAAACAGGATAAAGGTTTTGCAAGAAACAAAATACACTGTAGGATCTCTATGAATACAAATTCCATGTAAAAAGGTGACGAGAATAGCATCTACAGAAATTATGTTAGCTAGCAAAGTTTAGGATACAGTAATAATGGGAGATTTCAATTACTCCGGTATTGACTGGGTCAATGTCACATCAAGATATGCTAGGGAGGTAAAGTTTCAGAAGGTGGCCAATGTAATGCCAATATTTAAAAAGGATTTCAGGGATGATCCAGGAAACTACGGAACAGTGAGCATGACATCAGTACCAGACAAAATGGTAGAAACCATTTTGAAAAACAAAATTACTGGACATGTAGATAGTCATGGTTCCATGATAGAAAGCCAACATGAATTTAGACAAGAATAATGTTCTCTCACCAATCTCTTACGTGTATATTTTTTTGAAGATGTGAATAAACAGGTAGATAAAGGTAAGCCGGTTGATTTTATTTATTTATTTATTTATTTATTTATTTAATTGTGGTTTTTGAACAGCCTTATCCTTCAAAGTGGTTAACAAGAAACATAAGTTTGTACAATAAACAAGTGAGGGTATAACAATAAATTAACTATTACATATAACCAGGGTCAACAAAATTATACTAATGAACAAGAGCACCAATTAATATAAACAACCACTGTGTATCCCATGTCTACAGCTACTGTACTGTCTCTCTTAACTAGACTGTAAGCTTTGATGAGCAGGGACTGTCTTTTACATGTGTCTGTGCAGCACTGTGTAAGTCTGGTAGCACTATAAAAATGCTCAGTAGTATTTTATACACCTCTATCATATCTCCCCTCAACTGTCTATATTCCAAGTTGAACAGCTATAATCTTTTACCTGAATTTTCACAAAACCTTTGACAAAGTCCCTCATGAGAGACGCCTGGGAAAATTAAAAAGTCATGGGATAGTAGGCAGTGTACTACTGTGCATTAGGAACTGGTTGAAAGATAGAAAGCAGAGGGTAGGGCTAAATGACCAATTATCTCAATGGAGAAAGGTGAATAGTGGAGTACCCCAGGGATCTGTGCTGGGTCTGCTGCTTTTTAACATATTTATAAATGACCTGGAAATAGGAATAAAGAGTGACGTGATTAAATTTGCAGTTGCCACCAAATTATTCAAAGTTGTTGAAACACAAGAAGATTGCAAAAAATTGCAAGAGGATCTTGATCAATTGAGAGACTGAGCTTCCAAATGACAGATGACTTTTAATGTGGACAAGTGCACAGTTATGCACCTAGGAAAGAGCAGCTCAAACTATGGTTACACGATGCAAGGTTCCACATTAGCAACCACCGCCCAGGAAAAGGATTTAGGTGTCATCATGGATAATACATTGAAACCCTCTGCACGGGGTGCAGCGGTGGCCAAGAAAGCAAATAGAATTCTGGGACTCATAAAGGAAGGAATGGAGAAGAAAACAAACGATGACATCATAATGCCTCTATATCGCTCCACGATGAGACCACAACTTGAATACGGTGTGCAATTCTGGTCACCGTATCTTAAAAAGGATATAGCAGAATTGAAAAGGTACAGAGAAGTAAGGTCAGACCAAGGGTTTCTGCTGCTCCATGGTTTCTACTGCCACCCCACCCTGGGCTAAGCCACTGCCCCCACTGTTGCCGATTCCATCAGCTAGGTGAGGCAAGGGACGGCTTTGCTTGGCATGGTGGTGGCAGCGGTCTGTGGCAGAACAAACAAACACAAGGAGCAGGAGATGTTTAGAAGAGAGTCTTTATTGTGCACAGGACACCCCAACGCGTTTCGGCAACGCCTTCCTCAGGGGGAGGAACACTAATAAATACAATCAAAATGTGTACATTAAAAAACAATGTGTACATTAAAAAAACAGTTAAAAAATATATTAAAAAACATATTTAAAATATGAAAGCACCGGCAGGACATGAAACATAGATTATTATAATAATACAACAATAAAAACAATACAAAACACATGGCATACATGGTCTGTTGCTTCTGACTCCCTGTCAGAGAGGGGGTTGGAAGTGGCAAGCCAAGTGTGCCAAAGCACATGGTCTGCCATGGGTACTGTACCACAAACAAAGGCCTGCTGCCCTAGGCAGCTGCCTAGCCTGCCTGATGGATGGGATGGTCCTGCAGAGAAGAGCAACAAAAACAGCAAAGGGGATGGAAGGATATCCCTATGAGGAAAGGCTTAAAAGGTTAGGTCTCTTCAACTTCGAAAAGAGACAGCTGAGGGGAGATATGATAGAGGTCTATAAAATACTACTACTACAACTACTACTGAGCATCTTTATAGTGCTATAAGACGTTCACAGTGCTGGAAGGCACATGTAAAACATGGTCCCTGCTCATCAGAGCTTACAAACTAGTCAAGACAGACAACACAATAGCTGTAGACACGGGATACATCCAGGGGGAATGGCAAGGAAACACAAGGGAGATCAGGTGAGTCAAGATGTGAAAGCAGAATGGACCAAAATAATGAATGGAGTAGAATGGATAAATGTAGATTGGTCGTTTACTCCTTCAAAAAGTAGAAAGACGTGCAATGAAGTTACAATGTAGCACATTTAAAACTAATTGAATCAAACTTTGGAATGCATTACCAGAGGATGTAGTAAAAGCTGTTAGTGTAGCTGGATTTAAAAGTCTTGGACAAGTTCCTGGAGGAAAAGTCCACAAACCATTATTAAAGAGGACCGGGGACATCCACTACTTACCCATTGGACAAGACAGGTACTTCTGACCTGGACTGACCACTGTTGGAAACAGGATACTGAGCTTGATGGACCCTTGGTCTGACCCATTATGACATTTCTTATGATCTTAAGGCAAGTGACACGGTCAGAAGAAATAAGGCTGTAATTCTGCTGTAGTGTGCTGTATTACTTTTGCTTTGCTTGTAGGTTTATGTAAGGCTTCAGAAACTAATTTAGAATGCTATCGGCAATTTAGTACCTGTAATTTAGAATACTGTCTGTAATTGAAGATCTAAATATGTATACCCTAAAGGAAAAGAGGGACGGAGGAATATGATACAGGCATTACTTAAGGGGCATTAATGAACAAACAAACCATTTCAAAGACAGGGAAGCTGTAGAACAAGAGGACATGAAAGGAATCTGAATGAAAGCAAACAAATAACGTTTACGCTTCAAAAACAGAGGGGAGTAACCTGAACGGAATGGTGGGCACAACCTTACTAGGCAGACTAGATGGACCATGCTGATATTCATCTGCTGTCATTTACTATGCTAATTTCAGTATAAAGATTTCATGACATACTTTTTCCAGAACTGTGGTGAGGAAAATCAACTAATTCATGAGGGAAGAAAAACATTCTATTCAGAGCCTATGCCTCCAGCAGGGCTAAGTAGCACCACGTTGACGGCAGTAGCAGCAGGACTTGGTGCTTCCATTAGCCCTGTCTCCCCTTGCGCAAGACAAAGACAGTGAAGGATGTCAGTGAACCACTGGGGCATCTATATCCACCACCTGCCCCACATCACACTCTAGCTGCGGATGGACTTAAGGAGATATAGTTAATGTACAGCATGTGCTGTTGGAGAGCACTTGAGCGATGCAGTGCAGGAAGTGCTTCCTTCAAGCAGCTCAACCCTCTGCTGCTCCTCTTCTGGCTTCAGGTGAGAGGCAAGGCCAGTCTAACCAATAGGCAAGCCAGGCAACCGGGGCGTAGTGGTGGTGGCAAAGAGCAGGGCCTTCAAAGCTAAACAATAGTTTCTAACAGCCAAAGCGGGGGCATAAGGCTTTAGTTTGCCTAAGGTGCCAGCACTTTGAACCAACTCTGGGATCTTCTGGAGTGGAGTATGAGAGAGAGCAGAGGAGAAAATGCAAATAGAAAGAAAGCAGAGTAGAAAACTGATCTTTGGTAAATACTTTGTATAATGTTATAGGGTTTTAAACCAAATTTCACCAACCAAACTAATGAAAAGGGAACTGGAGCACAAATCCAACAGACGACTCCATTATTTCAAAATTACTTTTCTTGCAATTCTGCACAGCAAAATCATCAATGACATTGTCGTAACTGAGAATGTCAGCTATTTCATGTTCAATAGACAAAATTGCCAAGTTGGACAAGCGTTCTTGGCCCATCGATGACCTAAGGTAATTTTTTACAAGCTTCAACTTGCTAAAACTACATTCACAAGAAGCAACAATGACTGGAATTGTTGAAAAACTTCTAAGCACAATCTCTATATTAGGATATACATCTTTTAAGGAATACATATGGATAAGTTGCAAAAGGTCAATAGTATTTGCTTTGCCTAAATCAGCAATCACCATATTTGCCTGAAATTTGAAACGCTGTTTCTGACACCAGTTCCAGCATTTCCTAGTCACAATCATACTTCCGAGCTAGGTTAGCTGCACAATTTTTGGCTTCTTCCACTGAAAACGGAATACTGGTGAGGAATTCAAAGTCAGAAGACATCCCAGTTAATGTTTCAAAACACCACTGCATTTGAGTTATAAGGCTGTCAGACACCATATTGCATTGTTTCTCAAAATTATTTTCCGGTGTAAGAAGGTCACCAACAGATTCACTCAGACACATTCTCTTTGCCTTATGTCTCCTCTGTGTTGCAAAAACTGCTATGATGCCAATTCTATCAGCTGTTATCTTTGCTGCATTGATTATTTCTGTGATACCTTTGTCAGTGACAAACCTGCAAAGGCCTCAAAGCTACATCAACTGATATATTATTTGATTGCAAGCAGCGGTTCTCTCTGTCAATGACTGTAAGAATCTGACACCATAGATGGAGCAAGCAAAGAAATTCAAAATTGATTTGTGTGAGAAGCATTTGAGCAACTGATACTGTATCATCATTATGGCTCCAGTCATTACTTAACTCTTGTAGAACATTATAAACTCCTTCAATTTGTGTCAACAGTGCAAAAACTGCTTCTTTTCTAGCAGACCACCTAGTTACACTACTAATTTTCAAAGAAATAGTTGACACCTTCATCAGTCGTTCCCATCTCACTATGTTGTTGTTGTTAAGTGCAGTTGAGTTGGTGTTGACTCATGGTGACCCTCTGTCCTAAAATATGTTTGGTCTTCAGTCAGGCGGCTCATTGTTGACAGACTGGTACCCATAGCTGCTGTTATTGTATTGATAAATCTCATTGCTGGCCTTCCTCTTTTGCATTGATCTTCTACCTTGCCAAGCATGATGTCTTTCTCTAATGATCTCTGTCTTTGCATGATGTGTCCAAAGTATGAAAGTTGAAGTCTTGTCATCTGAGCTTATAAAGAAATTGTAGGTTTGATCTCCTCTAGTACTGACTGGTTTGTTCTTCAGGCAGTCCTTGGTATACACAGCATTCTCCACCAGCACCATAATTCAAAGGCATCAATTTTCTTCCCGTCTATCTTTTTCACTGTCCAACTTTTGCATCTATATGACGTTATTGAAAATACCATGGTTTGAACAAGTTGAATCTTTGTATGGAGAGAGACATCTCTGCTCTTGAGAATCTTGTCTGGGTCCTTCATAGCCACTCTGCCAAGAGTAATGCGTTGTCTAATTTCTTGACTGCTTGTTGTTTCTTTTTTGATAGGTGGTCCAAATACTGTAAGTTAAAGTTGCTCACTATTTCAATTTCTTCTCCATCAACGATGATCTTATTGATTTTGCCAGTTGTCAGTATCTTTGTCTTCTTTACATTAAGGTGCAGGCTCATTTTAAGACTATGTTCCTTGATCTTGAGAAGCAAATGTTTCAGATCGTCTTTACTTTCAGCCAGTATTGTGGTATCATCAGCATAGCAAAGGTTGTTGATGAGTCTCCCACCAATCTTCACACCTCTGTTGTCTTCATACAGTCCTGCTTCTCTGATGATTTGTTTTGCATATAAATTAAACAGGTAGGGGGAAAGTATGCAGCCTTGTCCTACACCTTTGCTGATTTTAAACTATTCTGTTCTCCTTGTTCCATTTGAACTGTTGCTTTTTGATCAATGTAAAGGTTGTGCAAGAGAATGATCAGATGTTCAGGTATACCCATGCTTCTTAATGTGGCCCAGAGTTTCTCATGGTTTACACAGTCAAATGCCTTGCTGTAGTCAATAAAACACATATAGATATTCTTTTGGTATTCTTTAGTCTTTTCAAGGTTCCATCTCACATTCGGGATGATGTCTCTCATTCCTCGACTTTGCCTGAACCCTGCTTGCACTTCAGGTAGTTCTTATTCGAGGTATGATTGTAGTCTCTACTGAATAATCTTGAGTAGAATTTTGCTGGCATGTGGAATCAGAGAGATTCTGTGATAATTTCCACAGTCAGTTGGATCACCTTTCTTTAGTATTGGTATGAACACAGATCTTTTCCAGTCAGTTGGCCATGATGTTGTCTTCCAAATTTCCTGGCAGAGCCTTGTAAGTACAGTAGTGGCCAAAAAATTAAAGTAGAGTCCAAAATATCAAAGGTTTATTAGAAAAGTACATGTTATTGTCACTTTCATGGTCAAAAGCTTTAAGAACCAAGATATATATGTCATTTTCAAAGTTTTATTCAGGAAACAATGTATGTGTTTGATAGGGTGTCCATGATTTTTCAGCACAGCTTGGATTCTTGTAGTTATACTGTTAACTAGTGTTTTTGTTGACCCATACAGTATATACTAACAGGTACTTTTTTATTCCCTTGTCCCTGAAGGGCTCACAATCTAAGTCTACCTGAGGCAATGGAGGGTTAAGTAGCTTGCCCAAGGCCACAAGGAGCAGCCATGGGACAAGAGACTCCAGTCCCTCTGGCTTGAGGTTACTTGTCCTCATGGGAGAATTGAACCCTCAGCCCTCTGGCCTGAGGTAATCTGTCCCAACCACTGAGCCTCTCCTCCCTCTTTTAGCAACAGAAATGAAGCTGGAGAAAGACTGATGTAATTCTGCAAGACTAGTGATCTATTCATCTTAAACATCTTCTTCCAGCAACACAAGCGGCAACTATACACATGGACTTCACCCAATGGATTGTACAAAAATCACATTAACTACATCTGTGGAAGTCAACGATGGAAAAGCTCTATAACATCAACAAAGACAAAACCTGGAGCTGACTGTGCTACAGATCACCAACTACTAGTGTGAAAACTCAAGCTAAAGTTGAAAAAGAGCAAGCCGCTCATGAATGTAGCAAAATATGACCTTGAGAATGTACCACTGGAATTTAAAGACTGCCTGCAAAATCGATTTGCTACTTTAGATACAAATGACAGAGCTCCAGAAAAGTTATGGGATGACATCAAGAATGTAGTGTTGGAAGAAAGTGAGAAATCTCTACAAAAGGTGAAAAGAAAAAAACGGCCAAAATGGATGACTGAATAAACTCTGAAAATTGCCCAGAAATGCAGAGAAGCTAAAGCCAGAGGAGAAAGAGAGGCAATTGCAGAACTCAACATAGATTTCCAACATGCAGCAAGACAAGACAAGGAGAAGTACTACAATGACACATGCAAGAAAATAGAATCATAAACTATTAGAGGAAGAACAAGATTGGCTTTTCTAAAGCTATGAGAGTCAAAGAAAAAATTCCAGCCTCGAATTGGAATGTTACAGGATGCTCAAGGATCCATGTTAAATGATGCTGAGAAGATCAAGAAAAAGTGGAAAGAATATATAGAGTTATTATATGATAAAGATCAAGTGCAACCCAACAGCCATTTCAACCTGTCCCGATGAAAGAAGTCGAAACAGCATTGAATGCCTTATCAAAGAATAACCAAAAACAAAAGAGTAGGGTAAAGAAAAATGAATCGCTGAGCTTAAATGAATGAATAAATGTTGGAAGATTAGAGTTGAGGGGACCCCCGTCTCGTAGCTGTCCTTCCTTTTAATCAAATTAGTGGCTCTTAACTTAGAACCTCAAATGTGTAAGAAAACACACCAATTTTTGTGCTCCCCACATCAAATAAATATGAGTATGCAACTTCAAACAACTAATTTGATTAAAAGGAAGGACAGCTATGAGAGGGGGGTCCCCTCGAGGCTAATCTTCCAACATGTATTCATTCATTTAAGCTCAGCGATTCATTTTTCTTTGCCCTACTCTATTTTGTTTTTGGATATCTTTCATAGAGTTTTGTTATTTTTGTAATTTGGTTTACCTATCAAAGAACAAAGCACCAGGCATTGATGGTATTCCCATAGAAGTATTATAGCAATCTGATACAGCTGTTACCATACAGTACATGTAAACCACTCTGATGCGTAAGTAAAGGGCAGTATATCAAATGCCTAAACCATAAACCATATTTTCCAACCATTTTGTCTTCTTCTTTGTTGCCAACCTTTGCATTCCAGTCGCTCATGACTATCGGGATATCCTGTTTGCATGTATCAATTTCATCTTGTACTTGTTCATAGAACTCATCAATTTCATGCTCTAGATTGGGGGAATAAGTGCTTAATTCATAGGTGCATAGTTCTTCTGAGCATCCAGATCATTATTTAAGGATGAACCCCTCTTCTTCCCCTCTCACATCCCTGGGGGCTATAAACAGTGTCTTTTGGCTGCATATCTGGTCCCAGTCGACTTCAGGCTTCCAAATGAGCTCTTTCACAAACCTCTTTTTTGTCCCAGCAATGAATTAGGGACATGTTTACTAAACATTAATATGCATTAAATGCCACTATACCTATAGAAACATAGAAACATGACGTCAGAAAAAGACCACATAGCCTATCTTGTCTGCCCTTCCATGCTCTTAGTGCATGTTAACATTTGTGAATATATATTAACCTTTAATATACATGTCTCTTAATGAGTGAGTGTCTTAATACCATTTGCATGGACAGTAAGGATAAGCAATGAGATGGATTATTACAGTATTTATTTATTTATTTACTTATTTAATGTCTCTTCTATACCGCGCTCTTTAAAAATCAGTGCGGTTTACAGGTAACAGATTTGTGCAGTGCAGGCAGGCCTACACTGGACTTACAATAAACAGGGAATTATATACAGGGTTAACAGGGTAACTATGTACAAGGTAACTTGCTGTCATATGTTATGAGGACAACTCGACACTGTTTACACATTGGCTCAGCTATATGCATGGTGACAGGCAGGGGAGTGTACCTCTACCCATCGAGGGGATTGGGGTCTAGCGGGCTGGGCTGGAGACTCGTGGAGTGGCTGCGTCGGGGGTGTCCACCTGGGTTCAGAGTGCGACTGACTGCAGGTTATCCTCAGATTCGGTGTAGTGCTGGAGGAATAGATAGTGCTTCAATGCCTTCCTAAACTGGGCGAGGTCATTGATAGCCCAGATGGCAGGTGGCAGGGCGTTCCAGCATGTGGGTGCATATAGGGCGAAAGCTCTGTTTCTAGTTGCCTGCGAGCATTTTGTGATCGCCCTCGGGAGTTTCAGGGTATTGACGGCAGCTGATCTCCTTACTCTGTTGAGGGGGGTAGTCTGTATGAGATCTGTAAGGGAGGTGGAGGAGCACTTGTTGATGGCTTTGTAGGTCATCATTAGTGTCTTAAAGGAGATCCTGCAGTGGACCGGGAGCCAATGCAGGTGCTTCATAATTGGGGTTATATGTTCCCTCCTGGAGGCTCCGTGCAGGATTCTGGCGGCTGCATTCATTGCCAGTTGCAGAGGATTCAGCGTGTTTTCGGGAGACCGTGTAGTATGGCGTTCGCGTAGCCAAAATGTGGTATTACTAGTGCCTGGTAGACTGTCCGAAAGTCTTCTGGCTCAAGCAGCTGTCGCAGGTGGCGAAGCATGCAAATTTTGTTATAGATCGCCCTGACCATGTTGCTTATTTGGGCTTTCATATTGAGCTGTTGATCCAGCGTGACCCCTAGGTACCGATTCGAGGGCTTGCTGAGGAGCTCTGCATCTCACACCTTCAGTGAGTTGGGCATAGTGAATGCTGGGCTCCTTGGAGTGGAGGAGTGGCCTAATGGTTGGGACAAGGTACTTCAGGCTGGAAGGTTGGGGGTTCAAATCCTACTAGAGGACAGCAACCTTGGGCCAGAAGGACTGGGGTTTCTAGTCCCACAGGTGCTCCTTGTGGTCTTGGGCAAGCCACTTAACCCTCCATAGCCCATGTTCCCTGTAAAATAGTTACCTCCAAGTTATAATGCCCTGTTCAATGTAATTTCAGTTTGTTCAATGTAAACCACACTGATGCAGAATAGCACAGTATATAAGAGAATATAAATAAATAAAATAAAGAGGACCTCTATTTTTTTAAAGTTTATTCTGAGCTTCTGCGTGTGTAGTCAATCCGTGACAGCATCAAAACAGGCATATATTGGTGAGAGGTCTGGATGATCTGTCGAGATAGGTATGTATAGTAACACGTCGTCGGCGTAGATCAGGCAATTGATATTGAAAGAGCGGATGAGGTTGCAAATGGGCTTCATGTAGACGTTGAATAGCAGGGCTGAGAGCGAGGATCCCTGTGGTACGCCTTTCTTTTGCGGGAAAGGAGAGGAGGTGGAGGGGCCGGCATGAACATGCTGCCATCTGTCTGTTAAGTATGATGCACACCATTGTTGCTATGGCTACCACTCTGTCAACAATGAGCCGCCTGACTGAAGACTAAACGCAATTTAGGACAACTATCCAGAGGGTCGCCATGAGTCGACACCGATTCAATGGCACTTAACAACCCCACCATATTTCTATATTATCATCCTCCAGTGTCAACTGCCCAGGTACATTAAGAAGTACTACAAAACCCTGCTCATTTAGAACCCATAGCAAACCTGCTAGATCATAACAGCACTACCAGGACTCAGACAGCACCAAACTACATATAAAAAGGCAATACTGAAAATATAAAAGCAATATACCTCAGAAAATCAATACATCTCCTACTGGGAAAAGAGAAAAAGTAGAACTCCTGCACAGAAACTACACAAACAGAATACCACAGTTCGGTCATATATGCAAAACATAGACAGACTATCATCAAATACAGAACAAGGGATCATAATTTAGAAATATGAAGGCAATGAATGAACTGGGAACCCCAAAAGCCACAACACTGGAGAAATAAAACTATAAATTCATTTCCTCTTGTACTGAACAAACACAAATGTACATCAGAGATGTAAAATTCCCAGAGCTGACATTCCAGTTAATAAATTCAAAATAAAATAATTTCTTTCTACCTTTTGTTATTTGGCCAGTTTATTTTTCTGTCACAATTGCCCCAGTGTCTCTCTTTTGCATTCTTCATATATTCTGCTAACTCTCCATTGTCTGCTGTCCATTTATCCTTTCTTCTCTCATTTTTTTCCACTCTCTCTCTACATCCACCTTGTTTCTTCCCCCTTATACAAAATATATGTCCTCCTCCCAAGCCTCACTGCCCCAGCCTTTTTCTCCACCCTGATCGCAGCATCTGCCCCATTTCAGCTCCCCAGCATCACCCCCTTCCAGGTCTCACCAGCATCAACTCCCTTCCAGCCCAAGCCCTTTCCAGCATCAACTCCCCTTCAGTCCCTGTCCCTCCCAGCATCAGCTCCCTTCTAGTCCCTGTCTCTCCCAGCATGAGCTCGCTTCTTGTCCCAGCCCTTCCCAGAATCAGTTCCCCTTCTAGGCCCTATTTCTTCCAGCATCAGCTCTCCTTCAGTCCTAGTCCCTTCCAGCATCAGCTCCCTTACAGTCCTTGCCCCCAAGCAGCAGTCCCTCCAAGCCTCCCCCTCAAGCATTAGTCCTTCCATGCCTTCCTCTCTCCAAGCAGCAGCCTCCCCCCCTCAGTTACTCACCACTTATCCTCCTGCCTCCCTATGGACTGGACCTCTCCGTGGCACCCGCTCACCACACAGCCACGGGATCATTCTCTTTTAGTTCCACGGCTGTATTATACTGCAGCCGCTGGCATGATCACATTGCCTGCACTGTTAAAAGTGAAACAGAGAACTTCTTATCTCTTGCGCAAGAGACGGGAAGTTCACTGTTTCACTTTTAACAGTGCAAGCAATGTGATCGTGCCGGCAGCTGCAGTATACTACAATCACAGGACCAAAGGAGAAGGGTCCCACGGCTGTGTGGTGACTGTGAGCTGCCACGGAGAGGTCCAGTCCACTGGGAGGCAGGAGGATAGTAAGTAGTGAGTAACTGAGGGGGGAAGGCACAGAGGTGGGGGTTAATTTGTGCCCCCCCCCCCCGATTTTTGCACCCTGTGTGGCTGCACCACTTGCACTGGGCTAGGTACGGCCCTGCATAAGAGACAGTCCCTGCTCGGCAGAGCTCACAATCTATTCAAGGCAGACAAATAGAACAAACAGGGGGCTAGGACAGTTAAGGGAAATGTTAAAATACATAAGGGTGTTAAACAGGAGAATAAGGGGGATCTAAAAGCAGCCTTGAAGAGGTGGGCTTTGAGTCTGTATTGGAATAGGACCAGAGATGGAGCCTGAAGAACAGGTTCAGGTCGTTTTTTTCCAGGCATATGGAATATCGTCTCTGCATTAATGATCTCTATAGTTGTTCACGATATACTTAGGGGCATGTTTACTAAACTCCGAAATTGTGCGGGGCCCCGTTAGTGTGCCTGTGCCATATAAGGAGTGGGCGGTTCAGGCAGAAAAAAGAAAAAAAAAACGGGAGAAAGCGACCGTACTTGTGCGCGTCGCACAACTGTGCGGGGTCCGTATTAGCGCGTGGGAAGGCTAAGTGTCGCACTGCTGGGCACACAAACGAACAGAGCCGTAGTACAACAGTGAAAACACTGAGCAATGGTGCAGGGGCCATGGGTTCGAACCCCCACTGGGCGCAATGAACAAGGCTGGCTCAGGCAGTACCTATTATGGGGAGGATTGTTTTAGGAGGGAGCCTAATTTTGTGCGGCAGAAGGCGGCGCGCCGATGTGCAAGCACAGGAACAGAGCCACAGCACAATGGTGAAGACACTGACCAATAGTGCAGGGAGCAGGGGTTCAATCCCCCACAGTGCTTGGGCTCACTGAGGCAGTATTTTAGGGGGCATGGAATGAATGGTCAGCATAAGGCGGTGCGCTGATGGGCATAAGGCGGCGCGCTAATGTTTTAGGAGGCACTGTAATAGTGGCCGGCAGAAGTGGCGCGCTGATGGGCACACACAGGAACAGAGCCACAGCACAATGGTTACGACACTGACCAATGGTGCAGGGGCCAGGGGTTCAACCCCCCAAGGTGCCCAATGAAGAAGGCTCACAGAGGCATTATGTATTATGGGGATGAGTGCTGTAGGGGGCAGCTTAGTTTTTTAATCTCAGTTAACACTACTAGCAAACGCACTCACAAAGCGTGTTAACATAAGGCGGCCCATAAGGCACATGTTAACGTTCACTGTCCGCCAAGGCACCCTAGAATGTCCCCTATAGGGCCCCATATATGTTGCGGTACAGGGTAATGTATAGTGCACCTTATATGGACGGCAACCATAAGGTGCCCTATAGGGCGCCCTATAAAGCACCCTCAGAGGCACCTTATGGGTACAGTACGCTGAGGGTGTTTTTGCTGGCAACAACATATGTACATGACAGTTAGAAAAAACATTGGACAACCCTCTAAAAACAACCCCACTGTGGGTTTGAACCCATGACCTCTGGCTTCACAGGCAGTGATGTAACCATTGGGCTACAGCTCTATAGCTACCAGCAAGCCCCTGGCTGGCTGCAGAGAGACGTCACGTCACCACACAGACAGTCTTCTGTGGGAACCAGGATAGGGTTAGGACACCCGTACCCATGATTCACTGCACATGCAAATCAGCTGTCCACAGATGAACACAAGATGGGGAATGCACCCCAACAGCTCCCCGACCTGGTAGGGGGAAGTGTCCGTGTGCACCCACACAGCACCTCGGCCTGGTAGGGGGTACTGACCGGGTGTTTTACTGGCACAGAGTAGCTACACACTGTCACATTGTGCGGGTACTGTGCTCACCCTGAGGGTGCGATGAGGCGCCCAGGACCAGGTCCACAACACCTGCCATGGCTGAAAGAGGCCATGCCGGAGCTCCAAAGTAGTAGTAATCTGAGAGATAGGTAGGTCCTGCAGAAACACCCTGGATTACTCTGTCTGTGTCAGTCAGTGGAACCCCTCATGGACCCCTAGGTGGGCTATGTACCACCATTCCCCCCTAGGCTGCAGGTGAAAAACAGGGTCCCCTATCAACAGATCCACATTCTACCACCCTGCAATGGTGGCATTAGAGTGAACCATCAACCCCTGTCCTGCTGAGGAACAGACAACCTACAGGGCATCCAAAGCAGCCCTATACACATCCAAAACACAACATCAGACAGACATTAGGCCAGGATATGCTAAGCTGCACCCCACCACTATCTGATATTCTCCTGCAGCAGGCCTTCAGCCGCTGCACCCTGCAAGGCACTCCATCAAGACACATACCAGCTGAGAACAGTCTGCTAGTTAGTCCTGGTGGAAATGCATGCACCCAGAACTGGGATGGCAGCACACACAAGCAGATAAGTCAGTGACTGGGCCCCACAAAGAAACCCATACATATCACATGAGAGAAATACTATATAGCACTATGGGGGTGCCTAGCCATGCTGGCGTCACTGCACAGTCAGGGTGGAGTGTACCCCGAGCAGCGCATACAGAGGTCACCCTGTCTGTGTAGGTGGTGTCTGGCCACTACAATGTCTCTGCCAGTGCCCTATGCCCTGTGCATATGCATCCTGGCCAGCACACCCTGTCTGAGCTATACCCATGGTACCTTGCTGCTCATTATGCACATTGTCAGGCCAATACTGGCAACAGTGCTGGCAGTGTGGGCTGTGGAAGGTGTTTGCAGCCAACACACACTGTATAGACAGACACACACTCCCACACGTATGCCAGCATTGTGCCACTATAGAAGGGTTTATCAGCCTTGCCCACCACACCAGTCCTGGGCACAGTACAGGCATGGATGTGCTACGCAGTACTGTTGGTGGTCACTCCCCAGGGTGGTAAACACTGTCAGAGACCAGACCTGAAGCACGCACTGCAGACATCAGACAGATTTTTATGTTGGAGATCAGAGAGCCAAATGTGCTTTAAGTAGGACAGTCTACCTGCCAGTACACATAGCAAACGTTTGAGAGCTGTCCACCGCATACCCAGGTGTAGGGTGGCATTGCTAAGGTATGCAGGTGCTAGTATTGGGAGATGCATGCAGGGCCCAATGTCCTGCCTCTCCAGGAGGCATTGGCCAATGGGGCCTGTGGGTGTGGGTATGTTCGCCTCTGTTGGATGTTGCTTTACGGCAGAGTTTCCCAACTCCAGTCCTGGTGTGCCTACCACTGTTCGGGTTTCCCTGCTGTCCCTCATGGGTATGCATGAGCTACATCTACATGCCATAGGGCTGGTGCATAGATATGCAGCACAGGCATTTGTATTAGTGGCAGCAAGGAGCCTGAATGGTGTGTGGTCCTCCAGGACTGCATTTGGGAGACTCTGCTCTATGTAATGCCCCTGTTCATGGTGTCTGTGATCGGTGTGCGAAAAGATAGGCGTAATACCAATGCGTATGTCCCCAGCAATCCTGGTTTGTCCGTACTATCACGGTTTAGTTGTGTTAAAAATATGTGGACAGGATTGGCAGTAGTCCCAGCTGGGCTTTGAACCTTTGACCTTCTGTTGTTGCACACACTGTCAGGGTGCACTGCACCACCGTGTTGCCACAGATTGACTGGATTCCCTGGGAAGTCCATGACTTTACATCCGACAGGGCCTGTCTGTTGCAGTGGACAGTGCCAGCCTGCACATGGATAGGACACTGTCTTCGGTGGCTAGCAGCCACTGCCCCCCCACCACCTGTCCCCTTACGCCAACATGCTGGCATGTCCTTATCTTGGTAAAAGCATATGGCCTGATTGAGTTGTGGCACTCCCGGACTGCATTTGGGGGACTTGGCTGTAGGTAATGCCCATTGTCATTGTGTGTGAGCAGTGTAGGGTAAAATATGGGTGTTTGCACCATGCTTCTGTACTCTGCAATAAAGGGGTGTCTTTACTATCTCTGTTTAGTGGTGGGTAAAATGTGGGGACTGGGCTGGTAGGTGCCATAGCTGGGATTTGAACCTGTGCCTCTCTGGACCTATAGGTACTGACTGTGTCTGCTGCACCACACTGTGGCCACAGAAACAGTGCAGTCCCTGGAGATAGGAAACCTGACCAAAAGAGTAGGGAGCCCTGCTCTGCACATTTTTACTGTGGGCTCATTCACCGTGTCTGGCGACAAAAGTGCAAATAAAACCTGCAACTGAACGCGAAAAACGGGGGTAAAAATATAATCAAGCTGGCCAACAGTGATATTAATGGGCACACATAAAAAACACACCCAGGAAAGCTCCACACAAAGGAAATGATTTTTGGAAGGGTCTCCGCTCCGTAGACCCTTCCAAAATTCATTTCTTTTTTTTGTAGCATTCCTGGGTGTGTTTTTTAGTTTTGCCCATTGCTAGCACTATTGCCCAGCTGGATTATAATTTTTAAACATTTTTGTTGTGGTCATTTTGGGTTTTATATGCACTTTTGTTCTGTGCACATGTATCACACTGCTCACATTTTGTTGATTTCCCCGGTTTTGCTGTACATTGCTGACGGAAATGGTTTCTCTTCCCTTTAAATGCCCTCTACCGCGAGTGTTTCACTCGCGCTATTTTTAACTTGTAAATTCGGCCCCGATACTGTGCGGGGAGCCTCTCCCCTCCCCTTCCCCGCCCATTAACCCCGTCTTTCTGCCCCTCGGGTCCCTTCCTCTGCCCTCCGTTAGTCTTTCCACGCCTCTATCGGACATTTGCGGGCCCGTACTTGTGCGGGGCCCGTTAGTGTGTCGCGCACATGCGCGGGGGTTCATCGCACGTGTGCGGGGCGCTTAAGAGCACTTAAGTGCTGCTTTTAGTGCGTTATTGTGCGGCGCGCAATTGTGCGGTTTTTAGTAAACATGACCCTTAGAATGAAGTTGTGTTTGACCTTTTTACTTATACTCCTGTGTCAATTTATGTATATATATATATTTTTAATTTAATCTTTATCATTTTACAATAAATCCAAGCATTATCACACTTGCACAGAAATTAGGGTACAGAATGAAAACAAACAACAACATTGATACATCAATATTATTCAAAACATTAACAATAACTAAGAAAGGCACTAAGCATTGCCTGCCCCTATTTTAGCCCACAACATTAGGAGGTGATCCATCAAACCCTAAGGGGTATGTTTACTAAACCGCGCACACGTGCGCGGCACACAAGAGCGCCCGCTAATGATGCATTTAAGAGCTCTTAATCGCCGCGCACACATGCGCGTCACATTAACGGGCCGCTGCACGTGTGCGGGGCGCTCATGTGCGATAGAGGCGGGGAAACGCTTACGGAGGGCCGAGGAAGGCTCCCGAGGGGCGGGGGGACGGGGTCAATGGGTGGAGAGTGGGAGGGGAGAGGCTCTCCGCACAGGAGCGTGGCTGAATCTGGGCATTAAAAATACCGTGAGTGAAACCCTCGCGTTAGAGCCCATTTAAAGGGAAGAGAAACCATTTCCGTCAGCAATGTACAGCAAAACCGGGGAAACCTGAAAAACGTGAGCAGTGTGATACATGTGCACAGAACAAAATAGCAAATATAAATTGAAAATGACCACAACAAATTACAAATAAATTATAATCCAGCTGGGCAACAGTGATATTAATGGGCAACCATAAAAAACACACCCAGGAAAGCTCCAAAAAAAGAATTGATTTTTGGAAGGGTCTACGCTCCGTAGACCCGTTCAAAAATCACTGCATGTTAATGGAGCTTTCCTGGGAGTGTTTTTCATGTTGCCCATTGATATCACTGTTGGCCAGCTTGGTTTTGGTTTTTTCCTCTTTCTGTGGAGGTCATTTTTGAGGTTTAATTGCACCCCTGTCCCCATACAAGGTAAACGAGCCCACAGTAAAATTGTGCAGAGCAGGGTGTCTGACTCGTGCGGCCAGGTTTCCTATCTCCAGAGACTGAACTGTCTCTGTGGCCACAGTGTGGTGCAGCGGACACAGCCAGTGCCTGTAGGACCAGAGGGTCACAGGTTCAAACCACAGCTGGGGCTCCTGCCAACCCAGTCCCCATAGCTTTACCCACCACTAAACAGTGATAGCACAGACACTCCTCTATGGCAGAGAACATAAGCATGCTTCCAACACCTATATTTTACCCTACACCGCACACAAACCATAACAATGGGCATTACCGACTGCCGAGTCCCCCAAATTCAGTCCTGGAGGGCCACAACTCAATCAGGTCATATGCTTTTTTCCAGATAGGGACATGTCTGCATGTTGGCGGAAGGGTACAGGTGGTGGAGGGGGCAGTGGCTGCAAACCACAGCAGACAGTGGCCTAGGCCTGTGCAGGCTGGCACCGTCCACCGTAACAGACAGGCTCTGTCGGATGTAGAGTCACAGACTCCCCAGGGAAGACAGCATATCTGTGGCAACACAGTGGTGCAGTGCACACAGACAGCGTGTGCAGGAACAGGAAGTCACAGGATCAAAGCCCAGCTGGGGCTACTGCCAATCCAGTCCACATATGTTTTCTACAACTAAACCGTGATAGTAAGGAGAAACCTTTATTGCTGAGAACATACGCATGGTGCACACGCCTATATTTTACCACAACAAACACAGGCACCATAAACAGCCGCATTACCCAGAGCAGAGTCTCCCAAATGCAGTCCTGGAGGGCCCCACACCATTCAGGATCCATGCTGCCTCTACTAAAGATGCCTGTGCTGCATATCTATGCACCACCCCTATGGTATGCTGATGTAGCTCATGCATATGTATGAGGGACAGCATGAAAACCCGAACAGTGGTTGGAACACCAGGACTGGAGTTGGGACACTCTGCCGTAAAGCAGCAGCCAACAGGGCCAGACACCCCCCCCCCCCCCGGCCCCATTGACCAATGCCTCCTAGAGAGGCAGGACATTGGGCCCTGCCTGTATCCCCCAATACTAGCAGTTACATACCTTAGCACTGCCACCCTACACCTGGGTATATGGTACACAGCTACCAAACATTGCCCATGGTAACTGGCAGATATCAATTCCTACGTTAAGCACATGTTGCTCATTGATCTCCACAATAACAATCATTGTGATGTCTGCGGTGTGCGCTGCAGGTCTGGTCTCTGACAGTGTTTACCACCCTGGGGAGTGACCCCCAACAGTAGTGCGTACCATATCCATGCCTGTACTGTGCCCAGGACTGGTGTGGTGGGTATGGCTGCTGGACTTCTCTATAGTAGCACAATGCTAGCATAGGTGTGGGGGTGGCTGTCTGCCTATCCAGTGTGTGGTGGCTGCAAACAACTTCCACAGCCCACACTTCCAGCAATGTTGCCAGTATTGGGCTGCCAATGTGCATAATGAGGAGCAAGGTACCATGGGTATAGGCCGGACAGGGTGGCCTGGCCAGGGTGCATCTGCACAGGGCATAGGGCACTGACTGGGACATATTAGTGCCCGGCCACCCCCTACACAGACAGGGTGACCTCAGTATGTCCTGCTGAGAGATCACTCTCACCCTGACTGTGCAGTGACCACAGCATGGCTAGGCACCCCCATAGTGCTTCTCTCATGTGATAGATATGGGTTTACTTTTGTGGCCCAGTCACTAATGTAACTATTTGCTGTGTATGTTGACATCCCAGTTCTGGGTGCATGCATCTCCACCGGGAACATGCACTGTGGACTAACTTGCACACTGTTTGCAGCTGCTATGTGTCTTGATGTAGCAGCTTGTGGGGTGCAGTGGCTGATGACTTGTTACAGGAGAATATCAGATAGTGGTGGGGTGCAGCTTAGCATATCCAGGCCTAATGTCTGTCTGCTATTGTGTTAGTGATGTGTACAGAGCTGCATTGACTGTGCTGTAGGGTGTCTGTTCCCCAGCAGTACTGGGGTTGATGGTCCCCTCTCCTGCCACCTTTGCAGGGAGGTGGAATGTGGATCTATTGATAGGAGACCCTGTTTGCCCCCCTCAGCTGAGGAGGAGGAGGGGTGGTATATAGCCCACCTAGAGGTCCATAGGGGCTACACCTGACTTAAACAGACAGAGATATCCAAGGTGTTTGTGCAGAAACTAACTCACACATTAACACTGCTTTGGCCCTCCGGCATGGCCTCTTTTAACCATGGAAGCTGTTGTGGACCTGGTTCTGGGCGCCTCATTGCACCCTCAGGGTGAGCACAGTACCCGCACAATGTGACGGTGTGTAGCTACTCTGTGCCAGTAAAACACACGGTCAATACCCCCTACCAGGCCGAGGTGGTGTGTGGGTGCACATGGTCACTTCCCTCTACCGGGCAGAGGTGCTGTGGGGGTGCATTGCCCATCTTGTGTTCATCTGTGGACAGCTGATTTGCATGTGCAGTGCATCATGGGTATGGGTAGGCTAACCCTATCCTGGTGACCACAGCAGACTGTCTGTGTGGTGACATGCATGCTTTCTACAGCCAGCCAGGGGCTTGCTAGTAGCTATAGAGCTGTAAGCCAATGGTTACTACACTGCCTCTGAAGCTATAGGTCATGGGTTCAAACCTACAGTGGGGTTATATGATCGGGTTGTCCAATGCATTATCTTTTTTTAATGTACATATTTTGATGCCAGCAAAAACACCCTCAGCATACTGTACCCATAAGGTGCCTCTGAGGGTGCTTTATAGGGCGCCCTATAGGGCACTTTATGGTTCTCCCCATATAAGGTGCACTATACATTCTCCTGTGACGCAACCTATAGGGTGCCCTATAGGGGATATTTTAGGGTGCTGTGGCGGACAGTGCAATTTCTAATGTGCCCTATGGAGTGCATTATAGGGTGCCTTATACGGCACCTTCAATTACGGCACGTGAGGGTGTGTTTGCTGGCAGCAATTAATAACATAAATATAAAGTGCTGCAGGACAAAATATGTACAATGCAAAGCTGATGCCATAGCCAGCCTTACGTATTAGGCACACTGGGGTGCAAACCCATGACCCCTGTATCAGCAGTCAGTGCCTTAACCATTGTGCTCCACTGCTGCTCCTCCTTGCCTGTCAGCGCACCTACGTATGCTTTTCATTCCTTAAACTGCACAGTGCTGCCATAAAAAACAGTACACTGATCTTGCGGTACCTCATACGGCACCCTCTAAAGCGCCCTATAAGCAACATTCTAGGGTGCCTTGGCTGACAGTGCACTTTAAAATGTGCCTTATAGGGCACCTGCTGTTAACACGCTTTGGAAGTGCGTTTGCTAGTAGTGGCAATTAAAATATGACTAAAATGCCTCCTAAAGCAATCTGCCCCATAATATGTTATGCCTCAGCCAGCCTTGTTCATTGAGCACTTTGGGGGATTGAACCCCTGATCCCTGCACCATTAGGTTAGTGTCTTAACCATTGTGCTGTGGTTCAGTTCCTGTGGTGGTACATCAGCGTGCTGCCTTATGCCTGCCAATATTAACAAGCCTCTTAAAACATTGGCCCGCCGCCTCATGCCGCCCATCATTTATATGCCTCCTAAAATAATGCCTCAGCCAGCTGCTTCCATTGGGCACTGTGGGGAATTGAACCCTTGATCTCTGTATTGTTGGTCAGTGTTTTAACCATTGTGCTGTGGCTCTGCTCTTCTTCTTGCACATCAGCGTGCCACTTATGCCGCCCAGTATTATACTGCCTCCATAGACATCAGCGCGCCGCCTTAGGCCGCCCAGTATTAATATGCCGCCAAAAACATCAGCACGCTGCACAGTATTTCTGCAACTCATAAATTACTGCCTCAGCCAGCTGTCTTCATTGGGCATTGTGGGGAATTGAACCCCTGATCCCTGCATCATTGGTCAGTGTCTTAACCATTGTGCTGTGGCTCTGTTCTTCTACTTGCTCATCAGCGTACCACATATGCCTCCCGCGCAGCCATCTGATGCAATAAGGTGCGGGGCGTACAAGGGCGCCGCGCACCTTAGCGCATATTTAAATTCCGGCTTTTCTTTTTCAGGACGGAACACCCACTCCTTATATGGCACCCGCACACTACCGGGGCCCGCACCTTACCGGGGTTTTAGTAAACATACCCCTATGATAAAAATAAATTTGCACACCACTAGGATTCACTGCTCCTGCTGGGGGCATACTCTATAAGGACATTTTCTGGAGTTTGGGGAATTTGCTTCCTACAAGGCCAAGAAGCACTGTTTTAGAAGGGACAAACTGAAAATGGCCTCATTTTTCCTTGCATTTTGTTATTTGTTTCCAAATGAATGTGGATCCCTAATAACTGACATTTATAAGGCGCACCACCACGTGGGCCTAGTTTATCATCACACCTATAATACGAACCTATTTTTGGCAAGCACCGTTGAATGTACACACATTGTATTCCCCTTCTTAAATTCACATCACTGTAAAGCCCTTTGAAAATAGTCCTCCTTAGACCAGTATTTGTTTCACTATACTGCATGTTATGAACATTTTATATAGCACAACTGCCACTTCTGTCGCAATAATATTTATGGGGGGAAAGATTTTAAAGCCAAGAACTCTGCAAATAGATCTAATGAAAGCAACCAAACCTACACTGGAAGCAAGGGCAGTGATCCTACAGCAGTAGAAGGGGTTGACCAAGGGAAAGGGGAATCTGACTAAGTGATAAATATTGAATCATATGTACTTTTTTTTAATACATATAAATCCTGAATTGTTGAGCTGAAAAGGCTAGCTTAGGGCATACCCCACTGTAAATAACCCATCACAATCCTGTTGTTTTTTGGAACTGAGCATAAAAAGAAGAAATTACAGTGGAACCGAAAATGGAGCTTTGCATATTTGTCTTCTTCCATTTATGATCTACTGATATTCTCTCTGGCAACTAATGAAAAGCACCTCTGATCATCAGTAATTCCAAGCAACGATGATCACCATTAACATGAATGGTTTTAAATATTTACACATCTGATGTTCTGGCTTCAAAACTAGGACACCTGTTTTTCCGTATTATATCCTAGATTTGCTGAAACAACCAGCTATACCAGGAGTGGACCTAAATATGCATGGAGTAGATGAAACTCGTCCCTTCCAACTACTTCACCTCTGCTGAGGGGATTTGTCTAGCTGCCGGAATCGTGCACATGACAACCTATTGTACCCAGCAGAACTAGTGAGTAGAACATAAACAAAGCTTTCAGAGAGCCTGTTGTGCACGCATCAGTTAACCACTCGTTGAATCAGCTCGTTAGTGAACGTGGGAGTAGCAAACAACTCACCAAAACAACTGTTAGAACAATCCATCACAGCTAGAAAACATGTTTCCTCAGAATGCCAAAAAACTAATAAAGACAAGAACCAGAATGTTGAAATGAATTCTGAGAACTGTTTCTGTATATGTATGCGTATCGGGAAGGCAGTTTATAATTTGACCCTGCAAAAAAAACAATGGCATATCAGGCAATTTTAAATGTTTTCTCTGCCCTTACATTAATACTACTACTTACATAAGATACATCAGATATATAAGATATGTCATACAGGGTCAGATCAAAGGTCCATCAAGCCCGGTATCCTGTTTCCAAGGTCACAAGTACCTGTCAGGTTCTCAAAAGCTACACAGATTCCATGCTGCTTATCCCAGGGGAAAACAGTGGATTTCCTCAATCCACTTTAATAATGCATTATGGACGTTTCCTCCAGGTTTCGGTCCACATCTCTTTTGAACCTAGCTACACTAAGAGCTGTTAATATATCCTCCAGCAACGAATTCCAAAGTTCGGTTATGCGTTGAGTGAAAAAACATTTTCTCTGATAGTGTTAAATGTGCTACATTATAACATTAGGGGCAATTTCTCCAAATGAGTGAGTTTTGCGCTAACCATGACAGTCATGAACCTCACTTCTAAGCCAGGGTACGTGGAGTATGATCTCACTCTCTCAAATTTACTGCTGATGCTCGGCGTAGTACTTGCATCGTGCCAAAGAGAGCCTCCCTCTGGAGTTCGTAAGATGTTACGTGTCTAGGTAATTTATCAAGGTGTGATTGGAAATTCCTCTTAATTAGGCCTGCGGCACCCAGTACGATGGGAAATAACTCTGTATCTTTCTGCCAAATTTTCTTGGTCTCCGACTGCATTTCTTGGTACTTGAAGATGTTCTCTCTCTCAATGCGATTCACAGAGTATTCATTTGGAACTGACACTTCTATAACACAGGTACACTACCAAAAAACTGCCTCCAGTTTTGCAACTGATTCCTATAGATTTTGGGGTGCTGAATCCAGGAAAAATAGCCAAAATGTTCCATCACGTCACGTTTTCTTGCAAAATTAGATTTCTTACCCATATAAGGAATGTTCACATAATTTCTTTTTAGCCGACTGCAGTTTATTTTCTTGGCCCAAAATAGAGGTTGTAATGGTTAACTAACTAGAAACACTCCCTCATGATATTTTAGAGTGTTTTGTATTCATTTTATACATTAACAGGACAATTGGGAGGCGGGGGGCTAAATCCAGTACTCGCGCTGGCGCATGTTCTTTCCTGTTTGCCTCGCCTCGTTCGCTCGCTCAAACACAGTGGTTGCGACATGAACGTTCCTGTCAAATTTCAGTTTCTTGCAAGTTCATTATTACCTTTTGTTTGCTCAGTCGTAATCCAGCTTTATTCCGAAGTGGTTCACTACAGTTGTAGTTTGCAGTGCTGTGTATTTGTGATGGCTCACAGAGCCAGAGGTTGCGTCAACTCTCCGGACAGTTTTTGTTTTATTTGTGGGGAATATACCGTGAAAAAGCGGCAGAGGAACATTTCTGCATTTATTAAAAAAGTATATTTCGCCTATTTCGGTTTGAAGTTAGGCGATCAAGACAAACCGTGGGCTCCTCACAAAGTGTGCAAGACATGTGAGGAAGATCTACGCTTATGGATGAAAGGTAAAAAACAAGCATTTTGTTTCGGAATACCTATGATGTGGCGTGAACAAAGAGACCACAGCAGTGACTGCTATTTTTGCTCTTGCATTGTGAAGGGATACAACTTAAAAAATAAGAACGTAATAAGTTACCCCAACCTTCCCTCAGCAATTAGGCCTATGCCTCATAGCAACGAAGTACCTGTGCCTGAACCACCAAAATCTTTGGATCATATTTGTGTGGACGGTTCTGATCATGATGAGACTCATCAGATGGCTTTTCCCGATGAGTCCAGTACTTCCGAGTTTGAAACTGAACCAGATCCGAAACCTGAACTTTTCTCTCAAGCTGAATTGAATGATTTAGTCCGGGATTTAGGACTCCCAAAAGATGCTGCCCAACTGCTAGGTTCTCGGCTTAAACAGAAAAATCTATTGTCACCAGGAACAACTTTTTATTGGTACCGCAACCGCGAGACACAATTTTTGAAGTATTTCAGCAAAGAGGAAGATTTGGTATTTTGCAACGATATATACGGAGTGATGGAAAAGTTTAAACTCAAGTATGATCCTGCTGAATGGCGGCTGTTCATTGATTCGTCAAAAGACAGCATAAAAGGTGTTCTTCTTCATAATGGCAACACATTCGCTTCAGTTCCTATTGCTTACTCTGTTATTCTCCAAGAAAAATACGAGAATTTGGCCCTGATTCTTCAGAAGATTCGTTATGATGAGCATAAGTGGATGATTTGTGGAGACTTTAAAATTCTATCCATGCTATTAGGGCAGCAATCCGGTTTCACCAAATATCCCTGCTTCCTTTGCTTGTGGGATAGCCGGGCCCGCGACCTACACTGGGGGAAAAAAGACTGGCCAATTCGGGAGTATTTGAGACCCGGTGAGAAAAATGTTCTTCATGAGAGCTTGGTACCTCGTGATAAAATTCTATTACCACCTCTCCACATTAAGTTGGGTCTCATTAAGCAATTCATCAAGTCCCTTCCAAAAGATGGTGAGTGCTTTCGGTACCTTTGCTCAAAGTTCCCCCGACTTTCTGAAGCAAAGCTAAAGGAAGGAGTGTTTGTTGGCCCTGATATAAGGAAACTCATTTCAGATGGAGCATTCGCTGAAACGATGTCTGAGAAGGAAAAAGAAGCCTGGGATTCCTTCAAGGATGTTGTTCTCAAATTCTTGGGGAACAGGCGGGATGAGAACTATAAGGATATTGTTGCCAGGATGCTCAATGCCTTCAAAGAACAAGGCTGTAACATGAGCCTGAAAGTCCATTTCTTGCACTCCCATGTGAACTACTTTCCCGAAAACTTGGGGGCGTACAGTGAAGAACAAGGTGAAGGGTTTCACCAGGACATCAAGGACGCAGAGAGAAGGTACCAAGGAAGATGGAACACCACTATGATGGCTGATTTCTGCTGGTTGCTGCTGCGGGAAACCCCAGATGAAAAATACGCCAAGCAGCGCACCAAGAGAAGCATTCGGGGGAAGAAGAAACGGGCCCACCAAGAGATTGATTGACCCAAGAATGAATTTAAAATCTAAACTGTGTTATTTATTTTATTTATTTATTTAGTAAACACTTGTATACCGCTGCTTCCTACGATCAGCAGCGGTTTACTTTACAGAATCATAATGTATTGTACGGTACATTGAGATTTCAGTTTTACATTTTGATTAGTCAATGATTACGTAACACGGGACAAGCATTTGGATACGATACATATTTGATTAAAGCACACAGATCAAGGTATACATTTGATTTCAGTAGATTGGGGGAGGGCCCCATATATACAATTTGTACAGAATTAGTTGCCAAGGTGTACAGACTATACATGGTTATATACAATTTGTACGGAATTAGTTGCCAAGGTGTACAAGTTATACATGACTATATACTATTAGATTATATGCTGCCAAGTGCGGCAGAGGAGATCTGGTTGAGGTAGGGTATCGCAGTTAGATCAAGTTGTAGTGGGTTTGAAACAGATAGGTTTTCAGTTTTCGTCTAAATTCGTTCAGGTTGTTTGTGAGCCTTAATTCATGCGGTAGTTGGTTCCATTGGATTGGCGCTGAGTATGTGAACGCCCTATTGCTTGTTTCGGCCTTGACAGATCTTATGCTGGTCGGGATACATAGGGTGTTGAGATTCATAGTTCTCCTGCTCCTGTTGCTAGGTTGAATAGTGATTAGGTTATTGAGGTAGGATGGTGCGATGCCATTGATGAGTTTAAATGTTGTGATGAGTAGTTTGTAGATGATGCGGGCGGCCACTGGGAGCCAGTGCAGATCCATTAGAACTGGGGTTATGTGGTCGGTGACTTTCTTTTCCATGATGACTCTTGCAGCCACGTTCTGAGCCATTTGCAGGATGCTTAGTGTGCTCTTTGGAAGCCCTTGTAGAATGGCATTGCTGTAATCCAGGTGGGGAATGATTAGTGCTTGAGCAACAGACCTAAAGTCGGATTTCTCGAGGATATTGCGGAGTGGTTGAAGGATTTTGAGTTTGTAAAAGATGGCTCGGTTAACTGTTCTGAGGTGTTTGTCCATCTTGAGGTTGCTGTCAAGTAGGACTCCTAGATACTTTATTACAGGCTTTGTATCGTATATGTTTTTGTTTAGTGTGACTGTGGTGGGCGGGATGAAATTGGCTTTCTTGGACATGAACATGACCTCTGGTTTTTTGTGATTTATTGACATGTTGTTTTGCTGAAGCCATGATTGGAGCATGTCAAGGCATTCTTCTAGTGGACTGAAGTTAGGCTGTGTTATGTCGAGCTGTGTGTATAACATCACATCGTCGGCATATATGTGGTAATTTATGTTGTATTTCTGGAAAATACTGCATACCGGCTTTATATACAAATTGAACAGTAGGGATGAGAGGGCAGACCCTTGAGGGATCCCTTGGGTTTGGGGGAAAGCATCAGCTCTGTCGTTGTTGAATTGCACTTGTTGCATCCTATTGGATATGTATGATGTGAACCATTTCAGGGGGGTCCCTGTTATACCTAGCGAGGCCAGGCGGTCCAAAAGGGTGGTGTGATGTACTGTATCGAATGCCGCTGAGATATCGATGAATATGAGTATGAACATGGAGTTTTTGTTCTCGAGGCCCCTAAGTAGATTGTCAAGGAGTGCCAGTAGTAGTGTTTCCACTCCGTGATTCTGACGGAATCCGTATTGATGTTCATCTAGGGCTTTTATCTCGTCCATGTGGTCCTGGAGTTGGTGCTGGACCGCTTTTTCAATCATCTTTGCTAGGAAAGCTATGCTTGAGATTGGGCGATATGATGCAGGGTCACTTTTGTTGAGCGACTTGTTTTTTAATATGGGTCTAATAATTGATTTCTTGAGATGAGACGGCATGATTCCTTGTTTCAGAGACTGATTGACAATGTGCGCGATGGGTTTTGCGTTGTCTTTCTTGGTTGCTTTCATCCAAGCGGCTGGGCATGGGTCGAGGGGGGAGGTAGTGGTGTTTAAGTTGGTTAAGATGTTTAAGATTGACAAATATCGTGTTTTTACTAAACTTTGAAATAAAAATTTGCTAGTTATTACCACAATGTCGGATCTCATTTATTAGAATTTTATTTTCACACCATCGGGTGTTTGTCTTCATGTATTGCAATGGTGCGGTTTGCATTTTCTATTCTTACATACATACCTGTACAACATTTTTTGCACATTTCTTTGCTTTGCTTTGTGTCTAACCTCGCTCTTATATGCTCAATGTTTGTGCACATGTATGTGGCTGTTTTAAGTGCAGACAATTTTGCTACCATCACAGTGTGTTTTGTTGACATTACTCTATTCTTATGTGCTGCCTTGTTACAATTTTCTTTATTCTTATTTGAATAACTACTAAACAATTAGTATAAAGAATTCATCCTAGAAACTTTTATCTCGATCGCACTCAATCTGAAACGTTCACCTCAAACTGCTAACCCAATGTAGCAAAAAATCTGTACGTGATGGAGCAAATTGGTTACCAGATTTGGATTCAGCGCACCAAAAAATGTAAAAATCAATCAAAACATTAGAGGCAGTTTAAAAAAAAAAAATTTTAGTGTACCTGTGTAATCAATGCTATTCTGGTGTTTTTCTCCTTTACTACTATATCTGGCTTCCTCACATCCAGTTTTTTTATCATTTGGAATGGGAGTATCCCAGGTGATTATAACCTCTTCATTCTCTGTATTTCTCTTAGGGTCATGATCCTAGTGCTTGTCAGGCACAATGATGTTGTAGTGTTACAGAGTTTCCAATGGATGAGACATGCTACTTCTTTGTGCTTTTCTGAATAGAAATTATCCACCATGAGAACTTCACAGACAGCTATGAGGTGAGTTACGGTTTCCAGCTCTTTCCCACAGAATCAACATATATCTGTTTTGCCTGTTTTTTTTCAATGCTCGTTGTAAACCACCTCATCAGTAATCTGTTGTCCTGGGCTCCGACTATCAACCTCTCATCCTTCAGTTTCAGTCCACCTCTCATTAACCATTCATGTGTCCATTCTTGATTGACAAAGGGTTCCTGGAGTAGCACTCTGTATTTCCCACTGTATTTGTGCATTTGCCGCTTGTTTTTCCTCATTTGTTAATCTAATTATTTGAAGAGTTTTTTCTCTTGTTTTGCAAATTCTGCTACCTCCTTCCCTGTGTAAGCTTGTGGATTCTCACTCATTCCTTCTAGTTGCTTTTCTAAGTTTGATGATGGAGACATTGCCTGTCCCCTCATCTTTCTACTTTTTGAAAGGGTAAACAACCAATTTATGTTTACTTATTTTACTCCACTCATTAATTTATAGACCTCTTTCATATCTCCCCTCAGCTGTCTCTTTTCCAAACTGAAGAGTCCTAACCTTTTAAGCCTCTCTTCGTAGGGGTATCCTTCCATCCCCTTTACCATTTTGGTGGCTCTGGAACAATACAGAGGCATTATAATATCATTGGTGTTATTCTCCATTCCTTTCTTTATAATTCCTAGCATTCTATTTGCTTTCTTGACCACCACTAAAACACTGAGCAGAAGGTTTCAACGTATTGTCCATGATGATGCCTAAATCCTCTTCTGGGGTGGTGATACCTAATATGAAACCTTGCATCATATAATTGTAGTTTGGGCTGTTCTTCCCTAAGGGGCTGATGCAGAAAACCAGCACTGAAGTCATGCACTGTTAGCTATGTACGCCTTTATGTCGAATGGCGATAGCGCATGACTTCAACGCTAGCATGCAGAAAGGGGGTGCATATGCAAATGAGATATGCACAAAATGTCAACATTAAACTGAGAGAACAAGCCAAACACATGTGCACAGAAGTTGGCGCAAGTTTGGCATGCTATCCCAGAGAAACAGAGTCATCTGAGGAGGAGTTTGACACTTCACCTCATATGATCCAGGCATCAAAGAAAGCCCCCAATGCCATTAAAACACTGTTGGGGGCCGGTACCCCTGACACCGACCCCTCAATAGAAATCAAATCCCCAGTGGCCTTAGTCCCTGCCCGCCCAATAAAAAAATCCCTAGTGGCCCAGCGGCCCCAATCCCATCCACCCACCCAATAACAAAAAGGTCCGATAGAAAATGCCTTATATGGGAGTCTGACCCTGCCCATTGCATCCCCGGATGCACCACACAGGGCCAGGCGCTGCCAGATTGAAGGTGCTGGGAGGGGGGTGGAGGGTTTGGAGCCACTGGGCCACCAGGCTTTTCTTGTTATTTGGTGGGGGGGGGGGGGGGGTACAGGGCCACTGGACCACTAGGGTTTTTTTATTGAGTGAGTGGGTAGGTGGGTGGGATCGGGGCCACCAGGGGTTTGTTTTCCCTACACATGCAAGACGTTTTAGCCACCTCAGACCAAACATAGCAGGAAGTAGCATGATGTAATCATGTCCAGAACCCCCCCCCCATGCAGTTCCGCATCCTCCCACCCTACATCCTTAAGCCTTATTGCTTCCAACCCAATATGGGTGGAAAAAAGATGATCCCATAAGCTTTTATAAATCCCTGAAGCAATATGACCCTCTTCAGCTATATTTTTAAAGAAATGGATCATATCTGTTTTTTTATGGCAAGTTTGCGGCACTCTATGTTTTTTTTTTACTGCACCATGCTAATTGGACGCCATGGAAATGATATTACCATAATCGCTTGGCTTCCAGGGTATTGAGTGAAGAAAAAAAAGAGGAAAATAAAAAAGAGGATGAGAGTAATGCAGTCTCAACCTGCATCTACGTTACTCCAATCTTTCTCCAAAAATCATCAATAGGTTGTTACTTCTTTAAACCAGACACTTTCTGGCCTCCTCGTTCTGCCAAATTAAATTCCATTTTAGAAATTAAAGTGCTAAGGATAGACAATTATCTAATACATCTTCACAGTACTTCTTTAAATCTTTCAGTAAGCCCAGGAATTTTAAGATAACTCTATTTAAAGTGAATGTACTCTGTATTGTTAACATGGCTTGTATACGGTTCCACATCTGTCTCAAATAACATACGGGGTAAGCTTCCGATCTCCCGCTCACAATGCCAGCAAATATTATTTGTCTATCCGTGCCATTCCAATTGATTTTCTGTCACTGGAAAATGTTTCTTTGTTAACTTTTCATTATTGGTGAAAAAGACAAGAGTAACGTAGATGCAAGTTCAGATTGTACTTCTCTTTTCCTTTTCTTCCTTTCCCCTTTTTTTCCTGGAAGCCAAGCCATTATGACACTATAATTTTGATCCTTGTTTCTTTCTCCCTTTTTCGATAGATGCCTTAGTTAACACTAATTTATTCCCCCTCCCCTTTCTTTTATCCTTGTTCTGTATTTTGAGGAGAGGGGTTGTTTCCCAGTTATTTGTTTTCTCTTTTGTTTCTCTTATGTATTGCTGTAAGTAAAATTTATGGTGTTGTATTGCATTTTTTCTTTTTTTAATTTTAAAGTGAGCTTAAAAAAAGAAAGCCATTGCCTCTGCTGGAGGATCTAGAGAGGGACAGCAGTGGCAAGCAATGGGAATCCCTGGGAGGGAGGGGAGAGGGGGCAGGGTGGAAGGGTGGAGAACCTGCCTGAAGTGCCTCTAAACCTTGCACCAGTCTTGTGTTTTTATAGTGCCGCAATTACCTAGTAGCACTATAGAAATGAGAAGCTATTGAGGAAATTAAAAATTTATGGGAGAGGATGCAGTGTACTATTGTGAATCAGGAACTAGTTAAAAGATAGGAAGCAAAGAATAGGGCTAAATGACCAATTTTTTCAATGGAGGAAGGTGAACAGTGTAGTACCTCAGTAATCTGTGCTGGGTCTGCTGCTTTTTAGTATATTCACAAATGACCCGGAAATGAGAACGAGTGAGGTGATCAAATTTGCAGATGACACAAAATTGTTCAAAGTTGTTAAAACGCAAGAGGAATGTGAAATTTGCAAGAGGACCTCAAGAAATTGGGACACTGGGTGTCCAAATGGCAGATCAAATTTAGTGTAGACAAATGCAAAGTTATGCACTTATGGGTTGATGCAGAAAGACTAATGCACCCTTTGCACGCAGATAACGCAACTTATATGCACAGGTTCCGGCACAACAATTGCAGAAAATAGATTGACGTGCATATAAACAGTAAAGGAAAAGTACGTGACACAGTAATGCTTAGTGTATTTAAATTATATGCAAAGGACCTATGCAGATTAAAATGGCAAACAGACAAACAGAACAGAGGACTAGGGTAATTCTTAAGGGAAATGATTAAAAGGCATATGGGTGTAGACAGGTGAATAAGAGAGCCAAGATCCAAAATGAGATTCAAACTGATGAGTTCTTCATCTGGATTTGAATTGGCCTGGGATGGAACATAAGAACATAAAAAGGTCCATCAAGCCCAGTATCCTGTTTCCAACAGTGGCCTATCTAGGTCACAAGTACCTAGCAGTTTCCCAAAAAGACACAGGTTCCACAATGCTTGTATTGGGGCAAGCAGTGGATTTCCCATGTTTATTATAATAATGGTTTATGGACCTATCCTCCAGGAACTTGTCCAAACCTTTTTTAAACCCAGCTACACTAACAGCTTTTACTACATCCTCCAGTAACGAATTCTAGAGTTTGATTAAGCGTTGAGTAAAAAAATATTTTCCCTTATTAATCTTAAACGGGTTACACTACAGCTTCATTGCATGTCCCCTCGTCTTTCTACTTTTTGATGACATAAACAATCAAGCGACATTAACCCGTTCCAGTCCATTCATTAATTGACAGAAATCTATCCTATCTCCCCTCAGCCATCTCTTTTGCAGCTTGAAGAGCCCCAGCATTTTAAGCCTCTCTCCATAGGGGTATCCTACCATCCCCTTTACCATTTTGGAGCCTGTCATACCAATTCAGGTATTCCAGGGATAGGATGCAGCAAGGTGGAGCGAACGGATTCTGGAGTTGGTAGAAGAAAAGCCCATGGATAAAGGTGATTGGACTTGCTGAGAAGGGATGTAGGGAGAGATGAGATGAGATGTAATGAGGTACTGCAGAATGAATGCACTCGTAGGTGAGTGGGAGAAGTTTGAATTGTATGCAGAAAGTAATAGAGAGGAAATGACGTGGCTTGAGAAGAGTATAAAGACACTGGCAGGAGACTAGTTATGCAGCTGAGCTTTGAACAGATTGAAAGGGACATCGATGATTCAACAGGAGACCAGTGAGGAGCAAGTTGCAGTAGTCTGGATAGGAGGTGAGAAGAGAGTGAAAGAAGAGAGTGTGTTCAGAAAAGAAGGGACACATTTTCCAGATGTTGTAGATGAAGAAACGATGGGAGGATTTTCAGCGGTGGCAGCTACCACACTTAAAGCAGCTGGCTGTCACCATTTTGGGTCTTGGATATTCAATGACAAGGCTCAAGTATGGACCCAGCATTGAATATCCGGCAAACATTCGGCCACCCTTTAAGGTGCCTCACTTTTACACTTAAGGAGAACCAGAAAGCAGCTGAGTGCTGGCAACCGAGTGCCCTGATTCCAGCCACCCAGCATCAGGGTCTTCAATGGCAGAACCCACGGATATTCAGCGGCACTAAGCGCTTTAGTGCCGCTGAATATCCCGATCACCACGATTGACGGAGAGAGGAAAGGAAATCGGGACAGCAGTGGTGAACCGCACATCTTAGTTCAGGTGCAAAAAAGAGGAGGGAGATGGTCTGGCAATTAGAAAGACAGGATCCAGGATCTAGTGAAGGGTTTTTTTGAGGAGAGGTATAATTACAGTGTGCTTGAAAGCTGCATACTATTAGCTTTTCAACGGCTTTGTCACATTGATTGGCTACCTAGAGGTCATTAGAGACGATAACTCCTAGGTCTCCTTCCTGTTTGATGACTGTTAATTCTTCCCTTTCTGAGTGGTGTTTGATCCTCTTATCATTTTTATAGCGCTGCTAGACATACCTAACACTGTACAGCTTGCCATCAATGTAAGCTGGGCACCTGAGGCAATGGAGATAAAATCACTTGTTAAAGGTCACAAGAGCTGTCAGTGACAGAAAGGGGAAATGAATCTTGCCTTCCCTGGTTCTCAGCCCATTGCTCTAACTATTAGGCACTAGGCCTTTTCCTCTGATTGCTTTTTCTTTTTTCTTTTTTCTTATTTTAAAGTCAAACCCTTCACTATTACAATTAAAAAAAATGTTTTAAATAATTTTTATATTGGTTCAGTAAAATATAACGGAGTAAGGAATCTAGCCTCCATGTAATGCAATTCCCTATGTTCCTCTTCCAAATGAAGGTCAAAACTGTGACCTCAGGTGGTTCTGGTCTAGGGAATTGCTTGGCATCACAGTTCCACTAAGTTTGTAGACATCTGTGTAAAGCTACCGCCCACAGCCTTGAGGAATATAGCTGGCAGGATTCTACTGTCTCTGGAACTAAAAATGCTACTTCTCCATGATATCCAAACCAGATGGGTAAAATTCTGCAATTGTGACATAATTTTAACTTAAAATTTGAAACTAATTGTTTACAGTTTTAGAAAAAGCCGAAAACATATTTTTTCTTAATTTCATAATGGAGTTTTACTTAAGCTTCCTGTTGGGCCATATTTTCTTTTACACATCCTATGGTATATAGTAAGGGGTGGGTGGGTTTTTAGAAGAGGGATTGGTTACATGCATGTGTCATTGCAGAGTGTGTTTCTTTTAGATTGCATCAATGGCTTTATGTTTGTAATAGCTGTGATGTTCAACATAGTTTGTGACCTACTTTAAACCCTTTCACTGGGGTATAAGTGGAATGTCACTTTAAATTAAATTTAAATTCTCATTTCACCTGAAGAGTAAGAAACCGTGTTTAATCCTGAACCCAGGCCTGCCATGCAGGAAGCAAAGGACACTCATATCTGAGTAATCTGACTGGTCGTTTGGCATAAAATGGGGGTGTTTAAGTAAAGTAGGGAGGTTGACAGCAGAAAAATTAGGCATATAATTTATTTATATACATTTAAGGGGGAGGTGATGCTATGCAGAGAACAAGAAAATTAGTTATATACAGAACTTTTTTAGAGAGAGTGCTCGGTGGTATTGAGTATCAACAGCTTTTTCATTGTCCACTAAAACTAGCCCCTGGTCCCATGTATTAATGAAGGAGCCCTGCATATTTATTTATTTATTTATTTAACATTTTTTATATACCGCACTATTCATCATCAGTGCGGTTTACATTTAACAACAATATACCTGTCAATACATGACTGATCTAGGTTTACAGATAACAGGGAAGATAAACTGGGTGTGAACTGGGGGTAACTATCTACATAATTATACATATGAGTACTAGCATCTTTTTTTTTTATTGGAAAAATGCGCTGGGTATATAATGTATTTATTTGCATAAACCTCAGTCATGTACAACATTCATTTATAACATCCAACATTTAACAGTTAAAATCAAAATAGAATAATGACCCTTAAAGTTACGCTTGAAGAAAGTGAAAAGTCTCTACAAAAAGTGACAAAGCAAAAAAGGCAAAAATGGATGACCAAAGAAACTGAAAATTGTCCAGAATCGCAGAGAAGCTAAAGCCATAGGAGAAAGAGAGGCGATCACAGAACTCAACAGAGATTTCCAAAGTTCAATAAGACGAGACCAGGAGAAGTATTACAATGATGCATGTAAGGAAATAGAAGCAGAAATTATTAGAGGAAGAACAAGATCAGCTTTCCTAAAGCCACAAGAGCTAAAGAGAAAATTGCAGCCTTGAATTGGAATGCTACAAGATGCTCAAGGATCCATGTTGAATGATCCTGAAAAGATCAAGAAAAGGTGGAAAGAATATGCAGTCATTACACCATAAAGATCAAGTGGACCAACAGCTGTTTCAACCCGTACCTTACAATCAGGAATCACTGGTGATGAAAGAAGAAGTCGAAGCAGCATTGAAAACATTATCAAAGAACAAAGCTCTGGGCATTGATTACATCCCCATTGAAGTTATGTAGGAATCAGATGTAGTTGTTACCATATTTGCAAGACTCTGCCAGGAAATTTGGAAGATAACATCATGGACAAGTGACTGGAAATGTTTATACCAATATTGAAGAAAAATGATCCAGCTGACTGTGGAAATTATCGCACAATCGCTCTGATCCCACATGCCAGTAAAATTCTACTCAATATCATCCAGCAGAGACTACAACCATACCTGGAACAAGAACTGCTTGAAGTATAAGCAGGGCTCAGGAAAGGACGAGGAATGAGAGACATCACAAAGATGAGATGGATCCTTGAAAAGATAAAAGAATACCAAAAGGATATCTATAAATGTTTTATTGATTACAGCAAGGCCTTTGACTATGTGAACCATGAGAAACCCTGGGCCATATTAAAAAGCATGGATATACCAGAACATCTATTAGTTCTCTTGCACAACCTTTACATTGATTAAGAAGCAACAGTTCAAACGGAATAAGGAGAAACAGAATAGCTTAAAATCAGCAAAGGTGTATGACAAGACTGCATATTTTCCACCTACCTGTTTAATTTATATGCAGAACAAATCATCAGAGAAGCAGGACTGTATGAAGAATATAGAGGAGTGAATATTGATGGAAGACTTAACAACCTTTGCTATGCTGATGATACCACAATACTGGTGGGAAGTGAAAATGATCTGAAACATTTGCTTCTCAAGTCAAGGAATATAGTTTTAAACTGGGCCTATATCTTAACGCAAATAAGATAAAGATCCTGACAACTGACAAAGTCAATAAATTCATCGTTGATGGAGAAGAAACTGAAATAGTAGCCAACTTTAACTTGCTTGGATCAATCAATAAAGAAATGACAAGCAGTCAAGAAATCTGATGATGCATTGCTCTTGGCATAATGACTGTGAAGGACCTAGACAAGATTCTCAAGAGAAGAGATGTCTCTCTCTATATACAAAAATTCAATTTGTCCAAGCCATGATATCTTCAATAACATCTTAGGGATGCGAAAGTTGGACACTGAAAAAGATAGGACAAAAATCAATTCCTTTGAATTATGGTGCTGGCGAAGAATACTGCGTATACCATGGACTACCCAAAGAACAAATTAGTCAATACCAAAGGAGATCAAACCCAAGGCTTTCTTTAGAAGTTCAGATGACAAGACTTCGACTTTCACACTTTGGACATCATGCCAAGAGAGAGATAGAAAAGACATCATGCTTGGCAAGGTTGAAGATCAATGCAAAAGAGGAAGGCCAGCATTGAGATGGATTGATACAATAACAGCAGCTATAGATGCCACTCTATCAACAATAAGCCACCTGACTGGAGACCAAATATAGTCTAGGACAGCTATCCAGAGGGTCGCCATGAGTCAACACCAACTTGATGGCACTTAGCAACAGCAACAAAACCAATATAAAACATACACACAGGACAGCAAAGTAATCATGAGAAGAGTTCACACAGTAGACATTTCATAAGATTGTCCTTTCCCACAGTAGCTACATTTTTGCCATTTAGCTGAGTTGTGTTTTATTCATCCTGATTCTCAAAGCCTAACAAGCATATAAACCACATCTTATTTCTGACAGTGAAAGAGCCCATGACTGAATCCAGAAAGCCAATGAAATCCAGAGCAATTTCGCAAAGACTTTGACTTAGACAAATGGAATTTCACACTAGTTACTCAGGGAATTGAGTGCATGCAGCCTGCGTCTACATTGCTGTCAAATTATACAGTCCGCATGTGAGCTTCACTGGCCCCAATATTAATCCAGAGCACAGAGGAAAGCTAAATGTCAGGGAATATTCTTGTCTAATTTATCAAGTTCCAATAAACAGTGTCAGAAGTGAAACGAGGCATTTATTTTGTTTGGTTCCATGTATATCTAGCAGGACACCTATGCTGTTAGGAGAGAATATAGAAGATTTATGTGATTAGTAGTAAGAATAAGTAGAGAATAAGAAGACAAGGCTTGGTAAACTGATGAAAACAATTGCAATCAAATTTGAAAAACCACCCAAATACAGCAGGTCTTCTGATTTCCTTTTTTGTTCAGTAACAAGCTTGATTTTCAAAAGCTAGAAGATGAATGTGAAGGGCTATACATTAGCACTTTGCTTAGCTGGTGCACTTCCTCTATTGCTGATCTGCAGAGAGCACTGCAGTTTATTTCTAAGAAGCAAAGCTAGCAAACTAGCTGAAAATATATTATGTTATCATTTATAGAAAGTATTAGTACTTATTGGCTAATAGTGGTACAGGGATTTTGACTTTTTTTTGTCTATGGGGAAAAAGCAGAGCAGGTTCATTTTACTTTATAGGAAAGTTACATAGCTGAGCCCTCACTTGATTTGCAGCTTGTCGTGTTGTGAGGGCTCGTGTGCATCAGTGATGCTGAGAGCTAAGCTATTGGTAGCCTAACTACTAGCAGAGTCTCCCAAGATGGACAGGTCTCAGTTGAGGTACCAGTCTAAGACAAACCACTCATCTGAGCAGTAGCAGAATGGGACTATGCTGGCAGCAGAGGATCATGTTTCTGAGATGACACTAACATTACCTGCGCAGAAGAAAGGCCTGGCAATCTACTTCTGTATCTTGACATGCAAACACAAAGGATAGCCACAACAAAAGAAATTACACTATAGTGCTGGAAAATGAAACCCCAGGATGAAAGGCACTTAAATGGCTACTGGCTACTGAGCTGAAGATATGATGTGATTGGATCAAAGTCCTCGGGACTTCTGATTGCTGACATGGCTGTGCATGAAATGAGTCAGAAGCTTACATACTGGGAAACAGAATGTATGAAGCATGAACCAAGGGAAGTTGGAAGTGGTCAAGAATGAAATGGAATGTGTATAACATAATCTGTTGGGTGTCAATGAACTGAAATGGACTGGCATTGGGCACTTTGCTTCTGATGATCACATGGTATACTATGCTGGAAATGAAAGACAAAGAAGACATGGTTTAGCATTTATAATGAAAAAGAAACGTGCAAGAACTGTAATGAAATACAATGCAATCAATGAACGCTTAATTTATATTCATCTGCAGGGAATGCCCATCAACCCTGTTATTCAAGCATATGCCCCCAAAAACAGCTGCAGAATAGGAAGAAGTGGATGAGTTCTATGAACAAGTACAAGCTGAAAATTGACAGAATGTGCAAACAGGATATCCTGATAATCGTGGATGACTAGAACGCAAAAGTTGGCAACAAAGAAGAAGACAAAGTGGTTGGAAAAAAAGGACTTGGCAACATAAAAGAAACTGGAGAAAGACTGATAAAATCCTGCAAGAACAACACAAGCGGCAACTGTACACATGGGTTTTACCCAATGGATTGTACAAAAATCGGATAGACTACATCTGTGGAAGTCAAAATTGGTAAAGCTCCCCTAATCAAGGCAGGTACCGAATCGGAGGCCGTTAGAGTGAAACTGACACGGAAAGCAAGTGCTCTCAGAGTGAAGCAAAGGAGTACCGGGTACTAGTACTAGTAAAACCCAGATGAGCTGAGATGACCTTGTAGGGTGCAGAATTGAGGGTCTGGACAATTCTGGTGCATGACTAAGATGTTGAGGAAGTTGGAGCCACCTTGGAATCCTGTTACACTGGGCTGCAAATTCAGAGGAACTGGAATGCTGAACATTTTTTGGAGGCCATACTTGGACCGATTCTATCTGGTGACTATAGTGGAAGACTCCGGGGAGCCTTCTTCATTGATATATGAGTTATTTGTGCTCCTTCAGTGAGATTTGCTGCATAACAAGAACTGAGAAGTAGAAGCTCCCTTGTTAGAGGTACTATGACTCTTTCTAGATGGAAATCATCATTTGAGGCAAATGGGCAGGACTAGTTACAGAGTTGGTTCAAAGTGTTGGCACCCTGGAGAAGAACCATGTATGATTGACAAATATACAAATGGGAGTGGAGTAGATACCACATCATTCATAAAAGATGATGTTTTTGAACAGCTTGCAAAACTGAAAATGGACAAGGCTATGGGACCGAATGGGACACATCCCATGATACTGAAAGAGGTTAGAGAGGTTCTGGCAGGAGCTTTACAATATGTTTTTAATAGATCCTTGGAGAAGGGAGAGGTTCCACAGTATTGGAGAAGAGCTGATGTAGTACCTCTTCACAAAAATGGTAATAGAGAAGAGGTGTCAAACTATAATCCAATAAGCCTTACCTCTATGGTGGGAAAAGTAGTGGAGGCACTCTTAAAAGAGAGAATAGTGGACTTTTTCAAAACCAATAGGTTGCATGATCCAAGGCAACATGGTTTTACCAAAGGACGATCATGCCAACAAATCTGATTGAGTTCTTTGACTGGATGACCAGAGAACTAGATCAAGGGCATGCAATAGATGTGATCTACCTATATTTCAGTAAAGCCTTTGATATTGTTCCTTATAGGAGGCTTATCAATAAGCTAAGCAGCCTGGGGAGGTCCAAAGGTGCTGAACTGGATCAGAAATTGGTTAACTGATTGACGACAGAAAGTGGTGGTAAACGGAACTCGATCAGATGAAAGAAAGGTGCATAGTAGCATGCCTCAGGAATTGGTCCCGGGAGTGATACTGTTCAATGTATTTGTGAGTGATATTGCGGAAAATGTGAATGGAAAAGTGTGCCTTTTTGCAGATGACACAAAAATTTGCAACAGAGTGGACACTTCAGAGGAAGTGAACAACATGAGGAAAGATGTACAACCACTGGTCTAATGCTTAGCAGTTAAGTCCATACTGGTCTTTATCTGCCATCATATACTGTGTTACCCTAGGCAAACCTTCAGCTTTACATCCTGCTCCCACCCCCAGCTGTCAAAATCTATTGTTTAGCTTTGAATGACCTTCTTTCCCCCCTCCCCCCATAGAAGTCACCACCCTAGGCGATTGCCTAGTTTGCCTGATAGTTGGGATGGCGTGGCATTTGCAGATTTACAGCCTCTCTAGGAATTGTGTATCTTCAATGTAGTGTGAACCTATAACAGCTTTGAAGTTGTATCTTATAAGTTGTCCAGGAACCATGAAAAGTTTGAAAATAAAAGAGAAATTGCCATTGTACGAGATATTGCTCGATATCTGGATTTATGGAAGAAAAATCTAAGGGGTCGATATTCAGCGGATATTCAATGCCAGAGCATATCCGGCATCCAGTGCTGATGATCCAGTCTTACCAGGCAGTGCCATTGCTACCCAATTAATTACGATATTCAGGCAGTAACTGGATAGCAATAACCCGATAAAGTTAGGACAGCCATTAATCTATCCTAATTGTATCTAATTTATTTTATTTATTTATTTATTAACAATTCTTATATACCGCACTATTAGACATCAGCGCGGTTTACATTGAACAGAAAACATCCGACAGTTTTAGCTATCCAGTTAGTGGCTAAATATTTCTGTGAACCGGATTGTGACTGAGACCACTCCCGAGTCACCCACAAACTGTCCTGGTTTTAACAGGGCGTCTTTTCCTTGGTCTGTGGGGATCACTACAGTTTAGCTGGTTCTGCTAACTAGCTAAACTGTTTCAAATATGCCCCCTTAAATATTCAGAGAGAGAAATATTGAAGAGAGAAAAGAAGAAGGTTACTACAGGAACGTCCATTGGCTCAGTAACCCAAGAGCCAGGAGCAGTTTCAGGGACCTGTCCCTACAGAAACCATGAGTTCTAAGGTATACTAGGGAAGTATATTGTACAGGAGGAGAGGGTAACCCGATAAGGGTGAAGAAAGAGAGAGAGAAGCAAAGAAGTGAAGCTGCATGGAACAACGCTCAACATCACATAGATGAAACTTTTGATAATGTTAACCACTTTAATGGGTGAGTGGAAAGAGAAGGAAATATAATGCATCTTTGTTTTGCTGGTAATATGGTTGAAATTTTTATCTCTGCCTTTACTGATGTTGTTGTATCAGTGATCCTGAAGCTCAGATAACAAGACTTTGAGGCCAGTTCCATTCATGCATGTCCAGCCCCCTGTATGGCTAAGCAGAATCGGCATGCAAAGTTAGACCCATTTCTGATCCCACAGTCCCCATGGGATCAGAATCGGGTCTAGCGTCTGGATGTGCAGGCCTGGACTTGATTCTGTCCAGCCGTAAATCCCAGCAACTACCCAGCTAGCTCAGCCGGTCCCATGAATGGAGCTGCAGTGCCATGGCGTCCCGTCGCCATGGCACCATGACTCCATTCACGAGCCGCGATCCTGGCCCACTGAACCCGGATGCCTGTTCCCCACAGCCTGACGCCCAATCTAGCCTTCCAAGGCCTGGGTCAGGCTGCGGGGAACCCCCTGCACCGCCTCACCTATATCCCCAGGTCCCACGTCATGATCCCCCTCTATCCAGGGGGAATTATTCCACCTTCGAGGTAGAATAAGTCCCCTGTCTAGATTCAAGGCCCCAGATGTAAAGGGCACGTAAAGGGCATGTAAAGGGCGTTCCAGACATGAAGCAAGGGCACGGTCCGCTCATGCCCCGCCCTTGCTTCATGTCTGGAACACCCCCTCCCGCCCCCATCTAGGCCTCCTCATACAAATCTGCTGTACGTATGGGGAGAGTATTGATGGGGCCAGCAGGAGGATGAATAGCAGGGACAGACATCCCGACAGGATGTCCATCCCCACTATTTGTGGGACAGAATGACCCCTTTGACTTTAATACTTTGAACACATCATACAAAGGGACAGATCATTAGAGAAAGACATCATGCTTGGCAAGGTTGAAGGTCAATGCAAATGAGGAAAGCCAGCAATGAGATGGATCAGTACAATAACAGCAGCTATGGATGCCGCTCTATGAGCAATGAGCCGTTTGACTGACGACCGAACATAATTAGGACAACTATTCAGAGGATCCCCATGAGTCAATGGCATTAACAACAAAATTAGTGACCCTAAAGTAAACCCTATGATTCAGAACACACATTCTAACCTGGACTTGTTTATTTTGAGAATGGAAGAGGAGTGAGTGGACTTTTAACACTAGAATCCCCAAAAGGCATTTTACCTAGAAACCCCAAAGTGCGTCAATTGACGACTGTGTTTAGCATGAAATGCAGATGTGAATTAATGTGAAGTTACTTATTTGTTAAATACGTGCAGTATGTGACATCATTACATGATGTCATCATGTGTTTATTGTTTGTAATGTCGGAGTAAAACTGTAAACAGTGATTGAGATGCGCCACCTAGTGGGAACATGAATTTATACCTAGAAGCCCCAAAGTACATCAGTTGACGCATCCAAGACAATTGAGTGCATCAATTGACGCACTTTGGGGCTTCTAGGTATAAATTCATTTTCCCGCTAGGTGGTGCATCTGTCATTAATTTTCGATGCACATATTTGAACATCTTGACTTTGCTAACAAAGTCATGGAACATGACTGACATGGTTCTAGCAGTGGCACTGGTATACAACTTTGAAGATGCATTTGCGTCAATTGATGCACTTTGGGGCTTCTAGTGTTAAATGCCAAGACCTCCCATTGTATATTGGTCCTGTTCAAAGAACCCATTACATTTTCCCAAGAGTAGATACTGAAAGGCTGCATTGCTCTTGGATGGTTGTTACCACTGTCTGCCAAGCAATGGGTGGCCGGGGTGTTATGCTAGTAAACCCTGAGTTTGCTTTCAGTTCTATTGATAAGTGGAATGAGCCTATTTGATACCTTATCGCCCTCTTTTTATCAAGTGAACATTTTGGTTATTTCCAAAGAAGAAAAGACTACAATCCATGCAAACTATAAATATATTTCACTTTTGAATACAGATTAGAAAAATCTTTAGAAAAATTTTAAGTTTGTGTATTGAGAAACATGGGGGAAATATTCGGTGGCAGTGGCTTGGCAAAATATAATGCCTAGCTGCCACTGTTTCATCGGGACTGGATATTTAGTGGAAACACATATCCCGTTTCTGCCGCTGAATATCCGGGTTGGCTGGCCACCGGAGATATTATCCGGTTAGCGGTGATATTCAGCCACTAGTTGGATAGCACTAAGTGGTTAAAGTTAGAATAGCCATTCACCTGTACTAGCAACTCGCTTATGCTATCTAGCTGAATATCACTACTAACCGGATAGTGGCTTTTGCACCCCCACTCTGTCCATAGTCCGCCCCGGTTTTAACCACGCAATCTTTGGTGGTTTATAAAGATATTGAGCGGCACTAACCAGCTAGTCCTGCTGAATATCATGGTGAATGTGTTACAGCTAGCTAGTAGGTCTGCTAACTGGCTAAAACATTCTCAATATGAACTCCCTCCCCCAATTTTTATAAGATAATTCATGCAGTCCATATTGGATTTATAAGGAATAGATATGGTGCAGATAATCACCATATTTATTTTTCTCTCCATTGCTATAAGAACATAAGAAATGCCATACTGGATCAGACCAAGGTCCACCAAGCCCAGTACAAGACAAAAGAGCAGATGCGAAGAAAGGACTTTACTGTAAACCTCAATGCATTTTGGCCAAACTGGCCTTCTTCAGGGGGTGCAAACTAGAAAAGGACTAGAAAAGGGGACTGTTACTTCTGGAGAGAGATCTGCAATTGTGAGTATATACTTCTGGGAATTTTCTGAAAGGAATTCTTTCTATTAAAGCTAATTAATCTGTGAACCCACTATTTTTTGTTAAATCAGTCAGGGCCTAGTAGCAGCAGTTTAAGTTTAAATTTAAAACACAGAAGAGAACTTTCTGGTTACATTTCATACCCAACAGAGAGATTGTAGTTTAAATTTAATAGTCACTCAGGGCCTAGCATCAGCAAAGTACTTTTAGTTTAAATTTAAAACACAGAAGAGAGCTTTCTGGTTAAATTTAGAACCCAGCAGAGAGCTTGTAGTTTAAATTTCATAATAAGTTAGAGCCTAGCAGCAGCAAAGAGCTATAATTTAAATCAAATCAGAATATAGCTTAGCACAAAAGGCAAAACAGGGTCAATACTCTTTGAGCAACAAATAAAGTCTTCTAGAGGCCTTCTACCTAAGGGGCAAGAGACCTGTGAAACATTTTCAATAGGTGTTAACACCAGGTGGCAGGTCAAAAGGCCATTTTGAAAGACTCCAAGCAAGGACTGTTAATCACCCAGGAAGTTGGCCACAGCTTACCTCAGCAGCACAGGCATAAATAGCTCAACCAGAGCTCTGTGATCCTCAGTCTTGAAGGACTAGAAAAGGGAAATGTTACTTCTGGAGAGAGATCTGCAGTTGTGAGTATATACTTCTTGGAATTTTCTGAAAGGAATTCTGTGTATTAAAGCTAATTAATCTGTGAACCCACTATTTTTTGTTAAATCAGTCAGGGCCTAGTAGCAGCAGTTTAAGTTTAAATTTAAAACACAGAAGAGAACTTTCTGATTACATTTCATACCCAGCAGAGAGCTTGCAGTTTAAATTTAATATTCACACATTTCATAATAAGTTAGAGCCTATCTGCAGCAAAGAGCTATAATTTAAATTAAATCAGAATATAGCATACCTCAGCAGCACAAGACAGGTACTGTGTAGCAGCCCTCTTTTAATAAGGGTTATTTCCTTCCCTCCCTCCCCAACACCCACACACCCCTGGGATAATCGTAGCTTTATAGGTACTTACACATCTTAAAAGACAGGAGGTGCTCTCAGGTGAAGCTTGTTACCCAAATCAGTCATACACTAAGGACCTGAGATTAATTAAGCTTCAGGTGTACAAGGTATATTAAACGTATTAAGTACAGTTTTATTAGTATAAATATCCATAGCAACCCTTAGTAAGTAAAGAACTTAAAGATCTAAACAAAAACTTAAAACTAAGATGCAGACAGAAGTCCAGCAGCGAGATGGGGGCTTTCCAGTCTTTTGCATTGAGTGTCACATGTATGATTTTCTCCCAGTTGGTGAGAGGTCTTACGTGTGCACTAGGTGCAAGGAGCTCTTTGCTCTCAGGGAACAAGTCCGTTCTCTAGAGGCTAGAGTAGCAGACTTGGAAAACATAAGAAAGACAGAGAGGTACATAGATGAGACCTACAGGGATATAGTCCTTAAGTCCCACCTCCAGTTTGGCAGCATCCCTGTTGCCATGGAAGAGAGAGGTCACGTGACAGGAGAGCATCACCCTGGTGTGTCAGGAAGTGATCCTGTAACTAGGAACTGTCTTCCAGGTGATGTAAAACCCTCTTGCACCGCACATGAGGGAAGGGTTAGGAGAGCCATTATAGTTGGTGATTCGATCATTAGGCATGTAGATAGCTGGGGAGGCTTGTGGACGTGAGGATCGCCTGGTAACATGCCTGCCTGGTGCAAAGGTAGCAGACCTCACACACCACCTAGATAAGGTCTTAGATAGTGCTGGGGAGGAGTCTGCTGTCTTGGTACATGTTGCAACCAATGACATAGGAAAATGTGGTAGGGAGGTTCTGGAGGCTAAATTTAGGCTTTTAGGTAGGAAGTTGAAATCCAGAACTTCCAGGGTAGCATTCTCCGAAATGCTTCCCGTTCCATGCGCAGGACCCAAAAGGCAGGCAGAGCTCCGGAGTCTCAATGCGTGGATGGGACAATGGTGCAGATATGAGGGGTTTGGATTTGTTAGGAATTGGGGAGCATTCTGGGGAAAGGAGGGGCTCTTCCGAAGGGATGGGCTTCACCTTAACCATGATGGAACCAGGCTGCTGGCATTAACCTTTAAAAAGGAGATAGAGCAGCTTTTAAACTAGATAATAGGGGAAAGCTGACAGTCATCCAAGAGCGCATGGTTCGGAAGAATGTATCTTTGAAGGATACTACCAAAAGCAGAGAGGTTCCAAAAAAAAGTAAAGTAGCCCAAATGCCCTCGAATATGGAGCAGACACAGCTTAAAGATCCCAAATTACCCATGTCTACCAATAGCCAAATTAATATGAATAAAATACAGTCTATAAAATGCTTGTATGCAAATGCTAGAAGTCTAAAAAATAAGATGTGAGAATTAGAATATATAGCACTAAATGAGAGGTTAGATATGATTGGAATATCATAGACATGGTGGAAGGAGGATAACCAGTGGGACACTGTGATACCTGGGTACAAACTATATCGTAATGATAGAGCTGATCAAATTGGTGGAGGGTTTGCGCTCTATTTTAGAGAGGGCATTGAGTCAGAAAGGATTAAAGTTTTGCAGGAAACAAAATTTGCTGTAGAATCTCTATGGACTGAAATTCCATGTAAAAAGGGGAAGGCGATGGCAGTGGGGATGTACTATCGACTACCTGGCCATAATGAACAAATGGATGATGAAATGCTCAAAGAAATCAAGGAAGCTAACAAAAGTTACAGCACAGTAATAATAATGGGTGATTTCAATTACCCTGGTATCAACTGGGTCAGTGTCATGGCAGGACATGCTAGGGAGAAAAAGTTCCTAGATGAAATAAATGACTGCTTCTTGGAGCAGCTGGTTCATGAACCAACCAGAGGGGAAGCCATATTAGACCTAGTCCTTAGTGCAACACCAAATCTAGTGCAAGACATAAGGGTGTTGGGGCCACTTGGCAATAGTGATCATAGCATGATTGCCTTTGATTTAATTAGTGGAGGAGGGACAGTAAGGAAATCCACAGTACTACCTTTTCACTTTCGAAAGGGAGACTATGATAAAACGAGGAAAATAGTTAAAAAAAACTAAAAGGAGCAGTTGCAAAGGTTAAAGACTTACATCAAGCTTGGGTGTTGTTGAAAACTACAATCTTGGAGGCCCAGACCAGCTGTATTCCATGCTTTAAGAAAAGTGGAAGGAAGTCCAAAAAACTGCCAGCATGGTTTAAAGGTGAGGTCAGAGAGGCTGTTGTTGCCAAAAAAGCATCTTTCAGGAAATGGAAAAAAGAGCCAAACGACGAAACCTGGAAACAGCACAAGCACTGGCAAGTCAAATGGAAGGCATTGATAAGGCAGGCAAAGGGAGAAATTGAGAAGAAGCTTGCTTTTGAAGCAAAAATGCGAAATAAAGACTTTTTCAAGTACATTTGTAGCAAAAAACCTGTAAGAGAGTCGGTCAATTTGATGTTAGAGGGGTTAAAGGGGCACTGAGAGGCGAAAAGGCGATAGTGGAGAGACTGAATGAATTCTTTGCTTCGGTCTTTACTGAGGAAGATATGGGGATGCTACCCATGACTGAAGTGGTATTTAAAGGTGTGAAAGAATTGAAGGAAATATCGATATATCGGGAAGATGAATTACAACTATTAGATAAACTGAAGAGTAGCAAATCACCTGGGCCGGATGGTTTACATCCATGGGTGTTCAAGGAACTGAAATATGAGATTGCAGACCTGCTATTAGTAATCTGTGAACTATCATTAAAATCATCTCTAATACCTGAAGATTGGAGGATCGCCAATGTAACACCAATTTTTAAAAAGGGTTCCAGGGGTGATCCAGGAAACTACAGACCGGTGAGCCTCACGTACCGGGAAAAATGGTAGAAACCATCATAAAAATAAAATTACTCAGCATGTAGATCAGGGGTCTCAAACACGCGGCCCGCGGGCCGCATGCAGCCCGCGAGAGACCTTTGTGCGGCCCGCGATGCACAGGAAAAAAAAAAAAAACGGCTTCTGCTGCTGCTGTCCCGCGGCCCCTTCCCATCTGCCCGGCAATAGCAGCAATATCGCAAGTCCCGCGGGGCCCCCCCCCACCCGGCAGATCCTTTCCTGCTTGCCTGCCTGTCAGTTCTTCTCCGCTTCGGCTTTTCAGAGCCGCGAAGGGAGAGCTTCTCCCTCTCGACTCTGTTAAGCTCGCCGGGGCAGATGGGAAATTTCCCATAAGCCCCAGCGGGCTTAACAGAGTCACGAGGGAGAAGCTCTCCCTTTGCGGCTCTGAAAGCCGAAGCGGAGAAGAACTGACAGGCAGGCAGGCAAGCAGGAAGGGATCTGCCGGGGGGGGGGGGGCCCGCGGGACTTGCGATATTGCTGCTACCGCCAGCTTTTTTCTAAAGTTTAATTTTCCTGGGGGGGGGGAGGGAGTAGGACTTGATGTGGGCTGCTGGGGGGGGGAGCAGGACTTGATGTGGGCTGCTGGGGGGGAGCAGGACTTGATGTGGGCTGCTGGGAGGGAGGGAGGGGGGGAACAGGACTTGATGTGGGCTGGGGGGGGAGCAGGACTTGATGTGGGCTGCTGGGGGGGAGCAGGACTTGATGTGGGCTGGGGGGGGAGCAGGACTTGATGTGGGCTGCTGGGGGGGGAGGGAGCAGGACTTGATGTGGGCTGGGGGGGAGCAGGACTTGATGTGGGCTGCTGGGGGGGGAGCAGGACTTGATGTGGGCTGCTGGGGGGGTAGGACTGGAAATGGGGTGATGGGGGGATAGTACTGAAAATGGGGTGATGGGGGTTAGGACTGGAGGTGGTCTGATTGGGGGGCTAAGACAGAAAATGGGGTTATGGGGGGGCTAAGAATGAAGATGGGGCGATGGAAGGGTTAGGCCTGGAAGTGGGCTGTTGGAAATGTGCATCTTTAACGTCTGCACTTTATTTAATACAAGAGGAAATCAATGTATAGTTTTATTTCTACAGTGTTGTACATTCTAAGTTTGGCTTTTGGGGTTCCCAGTTTAATTGTTTTCCTGTTTCTAAATTGTGATTCCTTGTTTGGTGATGGTGTATGTTCTGCATGTGTAACTGAGCTGAGGTATTCTGTTTATGTAATTCCTATTTGACATTGCCACTTGTTCTCTTTCCCGAGTAGGTCATGTATTGTTATTCTCTGAAATGTGTTGATTTAATATTTGCAGTGTTGCCTTTTGATAGTTAGGGTATGGTGCTTTGTGAGTCCTGGTAGTGCTGTTAGGACATGGCAGGTTTGCTATGGGTTCTAAATGAGCAGTGTTTCTAGTAATTCCTAATGTGCCTGGCGGTTGGCACTGGTTTATAGTAATGTAGAAATCTTTTAATCTTTCTTTATCCATACACTCATTAAGAGGCATGTTTACTAAAAGTTAGTGTATGGTAACATTATGCAAATATTTATGCAAATGATGCCTTTATGCAAATGATGCCCTTATGCAAATGAGGCCTGCGTCTTGTGCGGCCCCCGGGTTACTCTACAAGACCTCATTTGGCCCTCAAAGCAATTTGAGTTTGAGACCCCTGATGTAGATAGTCATGGCCTAATGGAAGACAGTCAACATGGCTTTAGACAAGGAAGATCTTGTCTTACTAATCTGTTATGTTTTTTGAAGGTGTGAATAAACAGGTGGACAAAGGTGAGTCATTTGATATAGTGTATCTGGACTTTCAGAAAGCCTTAGACAAGGTCCCTCATCAGAGACCTTTGGCAAAACTAAAGAGTCATGAGATAGGAGGCAGTGTATTACTGTGGATCAGGAACTGGTTAAAAGATAAAAAGCAGAGGGTAGGGCTAAATGGCCAATTTTCCCAATGGAGAAAGATGAATAGTGGTGTACCCCAGGGATCTGTGCTGGGTCTGCTGCTTTTTGACATATTCATAAATGACCTGGAAAGTGGAATAACAAGTGAGGTTATCAAATTTGCAGATGACACACAACTATTTAAAGTTGTTAAAACCCAAGAGGATTGTGGAAAATTGCAAGAGGATCTTGATAAATTGGAAGACTGGGCATCAAAATGGCAAGTGAAATTTAATGTGGACAAGTGCAAAGTTATGCACCTAGGGAAGAACAACCCAAACTATGGTTACACGATGCATTGTTCCACATTAGGAACCACCACCCAGATAGCGGGTCCGTAGTATGAAATGATTCTCTCAGGTGGCCTCTCCTCATCATTCCATTTGTCCCATTGGCCTATTTTCAAGGCCTCTCATTTCTGTCGGCTTCTGTACACGGGGAAACCCAGTTGTTCTCCATGGGAAATGGGCAGAAGAAAGAAGGAAGGTCATATAGTTCCCAATACACATGCTCCTCCCCAGTGGTGAGGAAGCCTAGCATATGCTCGGGTTCCACAAATCCAATACAGTCCAGGTGGTGCTTGCCAGGTACTATGAAACGCCAAATTAGTCCAGATGCTGGCAAGATGAGGGAAGAGGATTAAAGGGTTGGAGGGCTCTGGAGTGTTGTTCCCCGACCACCAGGACGTCTTCCTAGTGATACTGTTGTAGAACCTCTGATTGAGACAGACCAGCTGTCCAACCTGCATGGTAAACTGTGGTCCAGAGCGAGCAAAACACAAGTTACCAACAATAGGGTGGGCCAGTACCCACTCACTAGTAGTATTATCTAAAACAGTCTGATTATAAGGAATGGAATAGTTCACTTCTTGCGCCTCCCAGGACCATTGGTCTCCCATCTTAGTTCCGCCACAGAAGAAACAATCCGAGATGTGGAGACTAGATGCTACTGCCCCAGCGAGTTCGATGAACAAGTTTTGGGAGGTATGAGGGATTTCAAATTCCACCTTCATGGCCTCATAAAAGGAGTGATGTATTCGATAAGGTGCAGATACATGAGTCTTAGTATTTAGCTGTATATGTATAAACGTTCCAGGATCTATGCCTCCTCCTGCTATACGTAATCCAAATCGAAACCCCTGCTTCCACTGGCTAGGGTTAAGTATGAGGAGCTGTAGAGGATTACAGGCACCTTTCTTGCACTTCCCAGGCTCCGGTAATGGTAATTTTTGCAGGCTGGCTATGCGTTTATCTCCATCTCGTCCAGTAGGTCCACCAGACCAAGTGGCATAGTACATGCATTCCCACTTTGGACAAAAGTAGGCATCTTTAGATGATTTGCTGTAGACGGTTGGGGAACTCTTTCCAGTACACCGTCCCCATCCGTATGCTCCTTCAGGACACATATATTTGACAAAACCCTTAGCTTTACATCTCACATTAAAAAAATATCCAAAACAATTTATTATAAGCTCAGATCAATCCAACAACTAAGACCACTACTAGAAAACAATGATTTTAGATCTATTACTCAAGCTTTAATAGCCCCTCACCTTGATTACTGTAATGGTATATTGCAAGGAGTAACAAAGAAAAATTTAAAAATCCTTCAAATGGCCCAGAATGTTACGGCACGAGTAATATTCGAAGCAAAACTTACCGATCACATAACCCCGATACTATACGCACTTCACTGGCTACCCATATCAAGTAGGATCCAATATAAAATTATATTGACCACATTCAAATTAATTTATAAGATTGCCCCATCATACCTATCCTCATTGATTCATAACCCACCTGATAACAGAACCAGAAGAAGAACGAATCTCAACACCATCCTTGTGCCTGACTCAATAAGGAAGACTAAACATACAACAAGCATCAACGCCTTCTCATATACTGCACCAACCTTGTGGAATAACCTCCCGACACAGCTCAGAGAAATAAAAGACCTACAAATGTTTAAAAGAGAATTAAAAACTCACCTCTTCACACTACATTATTCTAATACGGATTGTCATATTGATACGACTTCCTATCCTCCATAATTCAATCTGTATTTTCATTACTCCTACTCAATTTACTCCTACCCGCATACCTATCTGAACTGATACCTACAACCTGTAAATATGTAAACTATGTTAAACCTGTAAATAGTTCTTATCTGTTATAATATATACAAAGTTGCTTAAAGTTGCATATAGTTTGTTGATAGTTACCTACTGTTTCTCTGTATTTCACATTTGTTCTCTGTATTTCGACTTATGTTCAATGTAAACCGCCACTGATCCTAGGAAGTGGCGGTATATAAAAATGTTGCAAATAAATAAATAAATAAATAAATATATTTATCATCGTAGTAATAGGCTTGTTCCCAAGATCTACACTTGTGATAGGCATTTCTGTTTATCACATCACAGGCATCAAAATTCATGATAACATACTTTGTGGGATCGGAGAGTTGTCGTGTGGCATTTATGAGGGCTCCCTCCTCATCATTCCATCGCAACTCCAGTACATAATAAGAGGGGTTCTGCCGGGGGTTTTAGCAAGTCTTACTTTTCCCTTTTGTACAGATATTCAACTCTGTACCATTATACACACACCGGCTAACTATACCAGTGCAAGTATAGTAGGAATGATAAAGTAAAGTCTGAGTGACCTTTATTCCAGTTCGGGTGGTAGTTATACAAGCTGCACAAGGGGGTAAGGCAAAAGTCTTTTCCAAGAATCCCAGGGCTATCGCCCCCATAAGACAGTAATGGAGGAACATCATGACTGCAGTCTTTAGAGATCAACTGAAATATCGGGTACGATGAACTTGTAGAGTCTTTTCTTCTTCTTCTTTTCTGCTTCCGCTGTATGTAGACCTATTGACTGCCACCCTTGTGTGACAGGGGTAGGATTATAGACTCTAAAGACTCTTACAACGCCGGTTGTCTCCGCAATGTAAGCCGCAATGGAGTTTCTGGGTCATTTACTGAAGTCCATTGACCAAGTTCAGGAGCGGCTGCCAGCTTTACTCGACTATGATGGATCCAAGGTTCGAGCTCTGCAACTTTTACTGCAGTTGGGGTTGATAAGATGACAACATAAGGTCCCTTCCAATGCGGTCCCAGCGGGGTCTTTCTCCACTCTTTGATCCACACTGACACTCTTGGCTTGAAGGGATGTAGAGGTTCTGTCAGATTGATGGGCAATCGATCTTGTACCCAGGTGTGAAGACTCTGCAAAACAGAACAATAGTTCTTGTCTAGTAATTTCAGATCCAATTTATCTTTATCTTTATCTTTATTGCAGAACTTGATATACCGCTTTGGTCAAGACATATAAGCGGTTTACAATAATTTAAAAGACTACGCTCCCTAACTAAAAGAAAAAGAACGCCATAATAAAAAGATAGGACAGAGGGAAAAGGATAGTGCAAACAAACAATAGAATACTACAAACACAACAAACCAAACTCAGGAAGGGAGGGTGGTGGGCAAATCAAAAACTTGTTGAAATAGATGGGTTTTTAATAAATCTTTAAACTTTGAGTAGGAAGATTCTAGATGGAGGGAAGAAGGAAGGGCGTTCCAAAGGACAGGGCTAAGGAAAAAGAAAGCTGCATGGCGGGTTTGTTCTAGATGAGCCTGAGATGGTGACGGTAAACACAAATGGTTAGCATGTAGGGAACGCAACTGACGGTAAGGCGTATGGAGGGAAATGAGATTGTATAAATATAATGGAGTAGATGTATGAATAGCTTTATGTGTCAAAATGAGAAATTTGTATTGAAACCGTAAACGAAGGGGCAACCAGTGAAGATGATAAAGAATAGGGGAAACATGGTCAAAACGACGGGCAAATGTAATGAGACGAGCAGCGGTATTCTGTATCAGTTGAAGATGTTGCAATTGATAAGCAGGCAAATTAGCCAAAAGTACATTACAATAATCCAGTCTACTAGTGATTAGTGCCAACACCAAAGTGACCAAGGAACTAGGGGGAAAGAAAAGAACGAACAGCTCTGATTCGACGTAATGCTGCAAAAGAGTGACGGGTAAGATTTGAAATATGGGCATGAAATGAGAGGGAGGAATCTAAGACTACCCCCAGATAACGGAAAGAAGTGACGAGAGGAATCGGAGTCTAATCAATTGAAGGTGCTAAAGTTGGACAGGAACCACTCAGGGAAACCCACATTGCAGTAGACTTAAAGGGATTTAAGTGTAAAAAATTAGAGGAAAGCCAGGACACAACACGGGAAAGACACTGGTTCAACTGAGAAAGGTCCAACTGAGCAGGTGAGGTGTGAAAAAGAAAAATGATATCATCAGCATATATATATATATATATATATATATATATATGTAGAAACAGGAAACTGTTGGATCAAGAGTGGAAGTGGAGAAATAAAAATATTAAACAATAGTGGGGAAAGAACAAAACCCTTTGGGACCCCACAGGGAAGAGACAAGGAAGAAGAAGACTGATTATTGACAAATACAGAAAAAGAACGGGCTGTGAGAAAGGAACGAAACCAGTTCCACACAATACCATGTATACCAGAATCGTCCAAGTGGGAGAGAAGAGTTTTATGATCCACTAAATCAAAAGTGGCAGACAAATCCAAAGACACAATAAGGGTGATGTCGCCACGGTCATGAGCGACATGAATTTCATTTAGCACGGCCAAGAGGACCGTCTCGGTACTATGATCCGAATGAAAACCTGCTTGTCGAGGCTGCAGAGAGTTAGTTGTTTCAACATGGGAATTAAGTTGTAGGAAAACAAAACGTTCGAGCAGCTTGGCCAGAAAAGGGAGATTTGATACAGGCCGCCAATGGGCAGGCTCAGAAGGATCCAAAGAAGGCTGTTTTAAGAGAGGGTGGACTATAGCGGACTTCCATGCAGAGGGAAAGATACCCATAGCTAAATTTGTTTCATATCTCCTTTTATTCCCTGCACAATGGGTGGAGGTCGCCCATACAAAATCTCAAAAGGGTAAACTCCTAAAGACTTGGTTGGAGCAGAACGTATCCTGAGAAGGGCTATAGGAGAACCTGGAGCCACTTTAAATGTACTTCTTGACACAGTTTGGACAACTGAGATTTCAGGGTTCTATTCATACGTTCTACTTTCCCTGAACTCTGGGGTCTATAGGCAGTGTGCAACTTCCATTGTATCTGTAGAGCTCGGGCTAACTGCTGAGTCACTTGGGACACTAATGAGGGTCCATTATCTGATCCTATAGTCAATGGTATTCCAAATCGAGGAATAATCTCATGGAGCAGTATTCTAATGACTTCTCGAGCTTTCTCAGTTCGGGTGGGAAAAGCTTCTACCCACCCAGAAAATGTACAGACTAGAACTAGCAGGTAATGATATCCATTTGCTCGTGGCATCTCAGTAAAATCCACCTGAATATCACTCATAGGGGTCACTCCTACTGACTGTACTCTTGGGGGTGGAGTGGGACCCTGCTTAGCATTATTCTTAGCACATGTCAAACATTGATGAGCTACTGAGGCGGACAAGGGTCCTAATAGTGAGATACAGAAATGGGGTCTTAGGGCTCTTTCCATGGCAGTTTTCCCATAATGTGTGGCCTGATGAAAAGCATGAACAAAGGCTGGTCCTAATGCTTCAGAAATTACTGTGGGCCCTGGAGGTGAGTTACCCTCTGGAGGTGGCAGCACTATCCAACCTTTTTCTGTTAAGACACCTCCCTCCACCTCACAGAAGTAATCTAACTCTCTTGTAGTATATCGAGGAGCCCATGAGCTAAGGGGCACAGGGAATAAAGCTGCCTGCACCAAAGTATCTTGGGTCACAACTCGTCCAGTTGTGGCTGCTTTTCGGGCAGTGGCATTCAACAAACCTATTCCCTCGGGCAACTTCTCCTACTTCTGCCTGATGACCTCGACAGTGCATGACTGCAACTTGCTTAGGGGCCCACACAGCGTCTAATAATATCAATATCTCGGGCCCATACCTAATGGACTTGCCTCCTGAGGTGATCAACCCTCATTCTTTATACAGGGCTCCGTGTGCATGCAAAGTTGTGAAAACATACTTGGAATCTGTGTACACATTTAAACGGAGTCCTTCTCCTAATGTCAGTGCTCTAGTGAGAGCTATCAGTTCAGCCTTCTGTGCTGAAGTTCCTGGGGCCAGAGCTGAGGACTCAACTACCAGATCAAAAGTCACCACTGCATACCCAGCACAACGATGTCCATTGATGACGAGACTGCTTCCGTCCACAAAAAAGGTTCGTTCAGGGTCCTCCAAAGGGTTGTCAGTCAAATCCGGGTGACTTGAGAACACAGTTTCCATAGTTTCTAAACAGTCATGATCAGGGGGGCCAGGACCAAATGGGAACAACGTAGCAGGATTCAGAGCTTGACTGACCTTCAATTGTATCTGGTGGTTTTCACACAGCATACTCTGATACTTTAACATTCGTGAATTCGTGAGCCAGAAACTCCCTTTGCATTCCATGAGGGTCAGAACAGAATGTGGCACAGTAACCTGAAGATTCTGTCCCAGAGTGAGCTTGTCTGCTTCGCTCACTAGAAGGGCTGTAGCTGCAACAGCTCTCAAACAAGGGGGCCAACTTCTTGCTACCACATCCAACTGTTTTGACAAATAGGCCACTGGCCGTTGCCAAGATCCAAGAGATTGAGTCAGTACCCCTAGAGCATTTCCTTGTGACTCATGGACATAGAGATGGAAAGGTTTCTGGACAACTGGTAGACCCAGAGCTGGTGATGACATCAGAGCGTTTTTTTAAAGATCGAAAGGCTGCATCCTGTTCAGGTCCCCACTCCAATGGAGACTTTTCCACTCCTTTTGTAGCTTGATACAATGGTTTTGCTAGCAGAGCAAAATTGGGGTATCCATATACGACAGTATCCTGCGGCCCCCAGAAAGGCTATTACTTGCCTCCTGGTGGTTGGAGTGGGAATACTGCACACAGCTTCCTTACATTCCAGTCCCAAGCGTCGAATCCCACTAGACAACTGGAACCCTAGATATTTAACTTCAGTTTGACATAATTGCCTTTGCTCTTGAGACTTTGTATCCAGCCTCATTTAGAAGGTGCAAGAGTTCACTGGTGGCTTGTAGACATTCACGTTCTGAATTTGTGGCTATGAGCAGGTCGTCCACATACTGAAGAAGAACCCTTTGTCCTGGGTTCACTGAATAACTTGAGAGATCTCGATTCAAAGCAGCACTGAAGAGAGTAGGTGAATTCTTGAATCCTTGAGGTAATCGAGTCCAGGTAAGTTGGCCCCGCCTTCCTGTTGTGGGGTCTTGCCATTCAAAGGCGAACAAAAGTTGACTGGTGGGGGCTAGTCGTATGCAGAAGAAGGCATCTTTCAGGTCCAGGACGGTAAAATGAGTAGCCTCAGCGGGGATCAGTCCCAAGAGAGTATAAGGATTTGGTACCACTGGGTGTATAGTTTCAACTGCATCATTTACCCGCCTTAAATCTTGTACTGGGCGGTAATCCCCTGTCCCAGGTTTCTTGACTGGGAGAAGGGGGGTATTCCAAGGTGACTGGCACTCCTTGAGAAGTCCATACTTCAATAGTTTCATCAGATGGCAGTGGATACCTTCAATAGCTGGTCGAGGAAGAGGATACTGCTTCACATGCACTGGTTCCGCTCCTGGCTTGAGGGCAACAATGACAGGGGCTATGTTCTTCGCTAGGCCAGGTGGATTATCTTCTGCCCATACTTCAGTCAGGGCTAAAAGGTTAGGAGGTATACAGGAACTGGCTGACTTAGTCGAAGATACGCTGTAGAACCGCCACTCTTCTTCTCGGGGAACAGTCAGCACCATCAATCCAGCAGGCTTTGGGTTCACAGTCATTTGCATTTCTCCCCCTTCAGCAAAGGATATTTGCGCCTGAAGCTTAGCAAGAATATCTTGGCCCAAGAGTGGAATAGGGCATTCAGGCATATACAGGAACTGGTGCGCTATTTTCTGTCCCCCTAGTTCACACGTGTGGTTCTGCAGGAAAGGCTTGGCGGCCCTAGCTCCAGTGGCCCCAATAATGGTGACAGATCAAGAGGAAAGAGGAGCCACTGGCTTTGCCACCACTGAATGTTCAGCTCCTGTATCCACCATAAAGTCTATATATTGGTCCCCTATCTTCAAACTGACCATAGGCTCCTGGGGACCCAGGGTGAACTTGGAGCCCCGTCTGGCCTAGTCTTCATCCATGTCATAGCCCGTCGCAACTGCCACTCCCTCAATAGCTTCTTCCCTCCCTCGCTGGACCTGTGCTCGGTTCATTCCTCCACGTTGCTGGAATCGACCTCCTGTTCTCCAGGGACTCCCTCCTCCCCTCCTGGGGTGGAGTCAAAATATGGGCATTCACTTCTCCAATGTCCTTCTTCTCTACAATGGGCGCACTGATTTGCACCCAGGGGGGGCCGATCATTTTCACGACCCCTTCCACGTCCTCTGCTCCTTCGATTAGGAAAACCTCCTTCATGTCATTCAACTAAAGCAGCAGCAAGATCTGCTTTCTTCTTCATCTTTCGTTCACTTTCTCTGTCACGTTCATTTTCACGATTCACAAACACTTTCTGAGCAACTTCCATTAACTGTGCTGTATTCATGCCCGCAAATCCATCCAGTTTCTGTAACTTTCGTTTTATATCTCTCAGGGACTGACTGACAAAAGCTGCGTTTACCATCCGCAAATTTTCCTGGGCAGCTGGATCGTATGGAGTATATAATCTATAAGCTTCCGATAATCGCTCATAGAAGGCCGCTGGGTTCTCATTCGGACCCTGGATAACTTCTGATACCTTCCCGATATTCATGGCCCTCTGGCCTCCTTTCCTTAGGCCCTGCAGCAAGGCCTAGCGAAATCGAGTGAGGGCCGCCGCCCCCCTTTCGTCATTCGGATCCCATCTAGGGTCTTCATTTGGGAAAGTTGCGGCGGCTGCTTGTGGGAGATTCATTTTCTCCACCTCTACAGGATTCTCTTCTAACCAGCGGATAGCTGCTTGTACAATTCGCGCTCGCTCCTCGGTAGTAAAGAGAGTGGACAGGAGCTGGCGGCAATCAGACCAGGTAGGCTGATGAGTTTGCATTATACTAAACACTAACTCCGTCAATTCTTGGGGTTTTTCAGTATAGAATGCATAATGCGTTTTCCAGTTCAATAGATCAGTAGTGAAAAAAGGCACGTAGATTAGACTGGCTGGTCCTGGCGCAATCTGGCCTTGTTCATTTAGGATAGGTAGACCAGGTACTTGGCGCAATGGCATTAGGCACCCTGCTTTCTCCTTCTTCGGGGTTACACCTCTTAAATCATACGGTTCTCGGGTATAGGCTTTCTTAACAGGTAACCCTGAACTGGCAGGAGAGCCTTCGCTTCCAGTATCATCGGGGGACCCTGATCCTCCTGATGTACTTGGGCCTGACTCGGGGCTATCACTCGGGGAAGTGGGCTTCTTTTGCTGCTGCAGCGGTAATTTCTGGGGTACCTCATCAGGTTCAGCTTCAGGTGGTGGAGCTGGGGGAACTAACCTATATGGATACTGGGGTAAACGGGTCAGGATTTCTGGGGACTCTGAGGCGGAATACACAGGTGGCTTCCCTTCCTCAAGCTTCCGGGTTCCCCTGGTGGTTGCTACTAGTATTCTACACTGTTCCTCATAGCAACGCTTCATCCAAGGGGGCTGCCTCTCGCAAATACCCAACCAGGAGTCTATATAGGGGAACTGGTCAGGGTGCGTTTTTCGTACAAGCTGATGAACACGGGAGACTATTCCCACATCAAATGTGCCCCCACGGGGCCATGAAGTAGCTAGCACAGGCCACTCCCTATCACAGAGCATTTCTAATCGAGACGGAGACATTCTTATTCCGTAGTCTCCTGAAAATCCTTTACGGAAATTCTTGATCACACATTCCAATGGAGTTTGTGTGGACTCTGTCCCTCCCATAATCGTAATGACGTACACAACAACAGACAGTAAGGGTAGGTAGTATGGCTGTAGGTAAGGGGTCCGTACAGCCCACAGAACAATGAGGGGGACAAACACCAAACGCTTCCTCCTTTTCGCGACCTGGGCGCGGTCGCCCAGCCAGGAACTGCGCTACTCAGGAGTCCGCTCTCACTTGGTCTATTTCAAGACCTCTCAGTCACACACACAACCAACCATGCTAGCAACATTTCCCAAAAATTCCCAGGCCTATCTTACTAACCAACAGCAGCCAGTCTCGCGCATACTCATGCGAGACATACTCGGACTGCTGATTAATCAAGGGCAGTGGTTTGGGCCTCGCGCATACTCATGCAAGGCTTACTCGGACGTGCCCTGAGAGGTGATCAGACTCTCGGTACCGTATTCCCATGCCAATTCAGTCTTGCGCATACTCATGCAAGACTTCCCCAAAACTAACTGACTGAAGAACAAAGAAATATCTACTCACTGGATCCGGTTCCCGATACCAAACCAGTTCATGGGTTGGATCCTGCACTCCCCTCGGGTTCGGAGGTGTTGGCTGACCAGACCTAGTGGTCCGCCGAGGCAAGGCGGAACCCTCCCCGATACAAGAGGACCGGTGGCGCCTGAGGTTTCCCCTGCGGTCGGACAGACACGGTTCCAACCGGGCCAAACCTGGAGGCGAATTACGTGGAATATTTGCTTGAATACCATTCACTATCCGCACATTTCCCGGCCAACGCACCAAGAATATGAAGCAGCGAAGTGCAAACAATGAATAAATCCAGGAGTCAATTGCAGGGTCCAAGCCAATTTATTGTGCACAAGGCCCAGACAGTCAAGCTTCAAAAAAGGACTGAGCAAAGTTCTTACAGAAACATATTCATTTTATACATTTCTTTTCAGTTTGATACATGCAGACTTTCTATTGGTCCCAACACTCTCTGCATTTGTCCAATCAGAGACCCCTCCTGGGCCTAGCACCCAGCTCCCTCCTCTAGGATTGTTCTAACAATGGCACAGTTTCTAGGTATTGATACAATTCTACTGCGAGGTCATTTCTAGCTCTAGGAATGCAAGTATTGAAACATTTCTATCCTCAGAACACAAGAGAATAATGAAAGTTTTATGAATTCATAAGAAACTTTCTTATTAAGCAGTTTAAAACAGTTTTCTCAGACTTTCACAGATTTGTTCTTTACTAGGATGGGGGTTGGAATCAGGGCCTAACTTACAGGCCTTTCATATTTGCAGGCTATCATAGGCCATAGCCTACCACAATAAAAAACTATTAAAATTAACATACATGTAAAGACAGTGAAAACATAGGGCCCGATTCCATCCCGCACGTCCAGGCCCTCTGTGCATCTAGCCCAGCAGATTCAGAATCGCGAACAGGCCTGTATGTGCAGGCCCTGATTCCACCTGGCCTGCATGTACAGGCCTTCCCCGGCTAACTCAGTCAGGGCTCTTCAATGGAGCCACGGCACTATGGCATCCGGTTGCCATGGCACCGCAGCTCCATTGAAGAGCTGTGATCCCCGGCTGCCAGCTCCAGGAGCAAATTCCCCACAGCCCGACCCCTGATCTGGCCTCCTAAGGCCAGGGTCAGGCTGTGGGGAATGTCCTCGGCCCCCCTGCCCCATCTGTGCTCTGGGCCCTCCATCCTATGCCAAATAGGGGAACTTATTCCACCTTGGAGGTGAAATAGGTTCCCCATATAAGCCCCCAGACCCAGACATACTGGGCCAACATTAGAATCGGCCCTGTACGTCTGGGGCTGACGTCCACCCACTGCCCGTGTGACAGACGGAGAAACAGAGAGAAGGGGAAGGACAAAGATGCCAGTCATATGAAGGAGGAGGGAAGGGGAGGAGGAGGTCTGTGCCAAGGGGAGGGGGGGAGGCTAGGGTTCAGGGAGGGGAAGGTCAAAATGCGAAGTGGAAGAAGTGATTCTTGAGCATATTCTTGAATCGAGGGAAGGAGGTTTCAGTGGAGAGTGTGTGCAGGAGGAAAAAGAAAGCAGAGTGACGGGTAAGTTCAAGGTGGGCTTGCGTGGGGGAGGGAAGGAAAAGGCGATTGCCATGGGCAGATTGAAGGAGGCGGGGGGAGGGCTGAAGATGAATGAGATCAGCTAGGTACTGAGGGGTGTCGGTATAGAGAACTTTATGAGCAATCGTGAGTATCTTATAGACAAACCTGGATTTGATTGGGAACCAGTGGAGGTACACAAGTAGGGGAGTGACGTGATCAGATGGAGAGAAGTGGATAAGAAAACGAGCTGCTATGTTTTCTGGACAAGTTGCAGACGATGGAGTTGATACTGGGGGATGCTGGCAAAAACTATGTTACAGTAGTCAAGTCTGATAAAGAACAGTAATATCCAGAAATGTACAGTGACTTGAAACCATGATGACACAGATAAACAAATGTCATAAAGGATACAGTAAAAGTCCCACTATGGGGATAGTATTCTTTTGTCTTTACAAGGATCCATCTCACATCCACGGTGATGTCTCTCATTCCTTGCCCTTTCCTGAACCCTGCTTGTACTTCAGGCAGTTCTCTTTCCAGTTATGGTTGTAGTCTCTGCTGAATAATCTTCAGTAGAATCTTGCTGGCATGTGGGATCAGAGTGATTGTGTGATCATTTCCACAGTCAGTTGAATCACCTTTCTTTAGTATTGGTATAAACGAAGATCTTTCCAGTCAGTTGGCCATGATGGTGTCTTCCGAATTTCCAGGCAGAGCCTTGTAAGTATGATAATAGCTTCATCTGATTGCTGTAATACTTCATTGGGAAAGCCATCAATGTCTGGTGTTTTGTTCTTTGATAAGGCTTTCAATGCTGCTTCAACTTCTTCTTTCATCACCAATGGTTACGGATCATAAGGTACAGATTGAAACAACTGTTGGCCCACTTGATCTTTATCTTATAATGACTCTGTATATTCTTTCCTCCTTTTCTTGATCTTCTCAGCATCATTCAACATGGATCCTTGAGCATCCCTTCCATCTCATATATCCTCAACTTCTCTCTTTCTACTGCTACTGTCCCTTCAGCCTTCAAACATGCTATGGTCACCCCTGCTCAAGAAACCTTCTCTGGATCCTAATTCTCCTTCTAATTATTATCTTATCTCCCTTCTTCCTTTCATTTCTAAACTTCTTGAGCATGCAGTCTTCCACCGCTGTCTTGATTTTTCTTCCACTCAAGCTCTTTTAGAACCTTTCCAGTCTGGCTTTCACCCCTTACATTCCACTGAAATGACAATAACCAAGGTCTCTAGTGATTTGTTCCTGGAAAAATTTAAGGGTCTCTTTTCCATCCTTATCCTTCTTGACCTTTCAGCTGCATTTGATACTGTTGAACACCTCCTTCTCCTTGAAACCTTGTCATCACTTGGTTTTAGAAAATCTGTCCTGTCCTGGTTTTTATCTTATCTTTCCCATAGCTCTTTCAGTGTTTGTTCTAATGGCTCCTCCTCTTCCCCTCTTCCACTCTCAGTTGGTGTTCCCCAAGGGTCTGTTCTGGGCCCTCTACTTTTCTCTCTCTACACCCTTGGTTCTCTTATTTCCACCCATGGATTTCAGTACCATTTTTATGATTCTCAAATTTACCTTTCTACTCCTGATATTTCTCAGGCACTGCAGGTCCGTATCACTGCTTGTCTCTCTGACATTGCCACCTGGATGTCTCACCGCTGCTTGAAACTTAATATAAACAAAACTGAACTACTTATTTTTCCCCCTAAACCCTCCTCTCCCCTTCCTCCTTTTTTGATCTCTGTTGATAATATTCTTTCACGGTTTCATCAGCCCGTAATCTTGGTGTCATTTTTGATTCCTTGCTTTCCTTCTCCTTATATACATCAAATTGCCAAGACCTGTTGCTTCTTTCTCTATAACATTCACAAGCTTTGTCCCTTCCTTTCTGATGACATTGCTAGAACACTTGTCCATTCTTTAATAACTTCCCGTCTTTACTATTGCAACCTCCTACTTGCTGGTCTCCCTCTGAGTCATCTCTCTCCCCTTCAATCTATTCAAAACCTTACTTCAAGACTCATTTTTCGCCAACCCCGTTTTACTCATATAACCCCTCTTCTGAAAAAACTTAATTGGTTTTCCTTTCACTTCCACATCCAATTCAAACTCCTTGTTCTGACCTTTAAGTGCATTCACACTGCTGCTCCTCCCTATCTCTCCTTTCTCTCTACACCCCCTTCTCGCGAACTTTGTTCTTCTGCTGGCTTGCTCCTTTCTTTGCCCTTTTCTACCTCTGCTAACTCCAGACTTCAGTCCTTTCACATCACTGTTTCTTATGCTGGGAATAAACTTCCTGAGTCAGTGTGTCAGGCTTCATCCCTGCCCCTTTTCAAATCTAAGCTAAAAGCTCACCTCTTTAAGGCTGCCTTTGGATCTTGATCCATCGATGTCTCCTTACCCTTCCCTATTCTATCCTCTTTCTCACTTTTGTCTTGTTGGTCTGATTAGATTGTAAGCTCTGACAAGTAGGAACTGTCTTTATTTTTGTTTGTACAGCACTGCATAGCCTATTAGTGCTTCATAAATGTTTATTAATAAAAATAATAATAATAATCTTGTAGCATTCCAATTCGAGGCTGGAATTTTTCTTTAACTCTCGTAGCTTTAGGAAAGTCGATCTTATTCTTCCTCTAATAATTTCTTCTTCTATTTTCTTGCATGCGTCATTGTAGTACTTCTCCTTGTCTTGTCTTGCTGCACATAGGAAATCTTTGTTGAGTTCTGTGATTGTCTCTTTCTCCTCTTGCTTTAGCTTCCCTGCATCTGAGCAATTTCTGCATTTCTGGGCAATTTTCAGAGTTTCTTCAGCCATCCATTTTGGCCATTTTTGCTTTTTAACCTTTTGTAGAGACTTCTCACTTTCTTCCATTACAACCTTCTTGATGTCATCCCATAACTCTTCTGGAGCTCTGCTATGTGTATCTAAAGCATCAAAATGATTTTGCAGGCAGTCTTTAAATTCCAGTAGCATATTCTCAAGGTCACATTTTGCTACATTCATGTGTGTCTTTCTCTTTTTCAACTTTAGCTTGCATTTGCATACTAGTAGTTGGTGATCTGTACCACAGTCAACTCCAAATTTTGTCTTTGTTGATGTTATAGAACTTTTCCATTGTTGACTTACACAGATGTAGTCAATTTGATTTTTGTACAATTCATTGGGTGAAGTCCATGTGTATAGTCACTGCTTCTGTTGCTGGAAGAAGGTGTTTGAGATGATTAGATCACTGGTCTTGCAGTATTCTATCAGTCTTTTTCCAGCTTCATTTCTGTTGCCAAGTCCATATTTTCCAACCACTTTGCCTTCTTCTTTGTTGCCAGCGTTTGCGTTCCAGTCACCCATGACTATCAGGATATCCTGTTTTCATGTTCTGTCAATTTCAGCTTGTACTTGTTCATAGAACTCATCAACTTCATCCTCTTCTGCAGCTGTTGTTGGGGCATATACCTAAATTATAGTTGTGTTGATGGACATTCCTCATAGACAAATAGAAATTAAGTGTTCATTGATTGCATTACATTCCGTTACAGTTCTTGCAAGTTTCTTCTTGATTATAAATGCAACACCATTTCTTTTTTGTCTTTCATTTCCAGCATCAGATGCAAAGTGCCCCATGCCAGTCCATTTCAGTTCGCTGATACCCAACAGATTGTGTTGTACATATTCCATTTCATTCTTGACAACTTCCAACTTCTCTTGGTTCATGCTTTATATGTTCTATGTCCCAGTATGTAAGACATCTTTCCAGCTTCTGACTTTCATTTCATGCACATCTACATCAGCAGTCAGATGTCCCGAGGGCTTTGATCCAACCACATTATAGATGCTGGCTTTACTCTGAAAAGTCTTCAGCTCCTTCCCAGTAGCCAGCTGAGTGCCTTCCGACCTGGGGGTCTCCTCGTCCAGCACTACAGTGCAATTTGTTTTGTTGTGACTATCCACTGGGTTTTCATGGCAAGATTTCTTTTGTGCAGGTAATTCTAGTGTTGTTGCCATTGTCACAGAAATGTGATGCAATACCACCAACACCATTCCATTCTGCTGCTGCCCAGATGAGTGGTTTGTCTTTATTTATTTATTTATTATCACAATCTTTTATATACCGCGCTATTTGGTATCAGCGCGGTTCACATGAAACAAAATCACCAGAACAACAAGCTATTCTGTGTTTACAGAGAACAGGTGTACAAACTTGGGTAACATAGGGGAACTATTTACAAATATTATTTACATACAGGCGTCATGACAATGCACAATGATCCTAGATATCGCACCAAGAAAGTTGATGAGGCTAACTGATAATGATGGTGTAGCTACTTTTGTTGGTGGATTTGGCTTGGTGTATTGCTGAGTGGGTAGTATTTGAGGAACAGGTGATATCTGAGTGCTTTCCTGAACTGGGTTAGATCAGTGATTGCACGAATGTTCGATGGTAGTGCGTTCTACTTGGTCTGGAACCTCAGCTGAGACCTGTCCATCTTGGGAGACCCTGCCAGTAGTTAAGCCACTGATAGCTCATCTGTCAACATCACTGATACACACAAGCCCTCACAGCACAACAAGCTTCAAACCAAGTGAAGGGGGTCATCATACCCAGAGATTTATCTAGGCTTTATCTATATTAAATTCTGACAAATGACTCTGCAAATAAAACTGGATAGGATTGGTGGAAAACTTTTATGTTCTCTTGGTTGGGAAGACTGAATACAATTCATAAGAACATAAGAATTGCCATACTGGGTCAGACCAAGGTCCATCAAGCCCAGTATCCTGTTTCCAACAGTGGCCAATCTAGGTCACAAATACCTAGCAGTTTCCCCAAAAGATACAGGTTACACAAAGCTTGTATTGAGCCTTTATCTGGCAGGGTGAAAAAGATAGAGTTTGCTACAAAAGTTGTAAGGTTTGCCTCTTTGCAGGTGATACCAAAATCTGCAATAGAGCAGACACCCAGGAAGGTGTAGATAACATGAGGAGGAATCTAGCTAAACTTGAAGAATGGTCTAGAATTTGGCAGCTGGGATTTAATGTTAAAAAATGCAAGATCATGGATTTAGGCTCCAGCAATCCAAGGGAGCAATATAGTATAGGGGCGAAGTACTTTTGTCCACTAAAGAAGAGCGGGACCTAGACGTGGCTGTGTCTGAAGATCTTAAAGTGGCTAAACAGGTAGAAAAGATGACAGCAAAATCTCAAAGGATGCTTGGGTGCATACGGAGAGGAATGGCTAGCAGAAAAAAGGAGGTGATAGTGCCTCTGTATAAGTCCACGGTGCAGCCTCATTTGGAGTATTGTGTGCAATTCTGGAGACCACACCTTCAAAAGGATATAAACAGGATGCAGTCAGTACAGAGGGTGGCTACTAAAATGGTTAGTGGTCTTCATTATAAAGCATATGTGGACAGACCTAAGGATCTTAATATGTACACATTAGAGGAAAGGCGGGATAGAGGTGATATGATTGAGACGTTTAAATACCTCCATGGCATAAATGCACAGGGGGAGAGCCTCTTTCGATTGAAACAAGTACTGCTACGAGGGGACAAGGGATGAGGGTGAAAGGGGATAGATTCAGGAGTGATATGCGGAAATATTTCTTTACGGAAAGAGTAGTGGATCCATGGAATAGTCTCCCAGTGGAGGTGGTAGAGATGAGGACAGTATCTGAATTCAAAAAAAGCATGGGACAAACACAGAGGACCTCTAAAGGAAAAAAGGGGACTGTTATAGTTGCTGATATGGAAGGACAGACTAGACAGGCCTTGTGGTCTTTTTCTGTCATCATTTTTTATGTTTCTATGTTTCTACTCTGAAAACACCAAGGTCTATGGGTAGGCTAGATGTATCAAATGTGTTTTGTATATTATTGCTATTCCTGCCTTTGATCTGTTTATTACTAGTGGAGCTTATGCGTAATAGGCAGAATTAATAGCATTAATGGTACCTTCTTGGATCTTGCAGGAATAGGAATGTGTTTTTTTCAGATTGTGAGACTCCATTACTTGTTTCTTTGGGGCAACCATTTGTCCCCAGTATGCTGCTAATTTGGACATCCCCCTTACTCCCATCTAGGATCATACTCCTTAATGGCCATGGTGGTGTCCAAGCCATGAAAATGGAGTTTCAGAGAGATAGAACTCCTACCATCAGATCATAGGCCTTGCATTGTGCTCATTGAAGCCTAATGGGGTCATTCTGAAATGCAAATAGGCTGCCTGGATGTGCGGGATATACATTTTTCTCACAAAAACATCTAGAACTGTATTCCGAAACCACGCACCCCGTGAAAATAGGGATCTCAGAACATGGGCAGGAGGGGGAGGGGTGGACAGAACAAGGGCATGGCAAGCCATAGCAGCATATAACTCATAGTAGTAGACTAATGGTTAGAACCCTGACTTGGAAACCACAAGACCAGAGTTCAAGTCTCACTATCACTCCTCATGTCCTTGAGTAAGTCACTTAACCCTCCATTGCCTCAGAAAAATCTAAGTTATTACCAAGTTTAAGTTACAAGGTAAATTGCTTTGACTGAAATGATAAAGCGGTATAAAAAATCTGTTAAATAAATAAATTCAGGAAAGGCCTGTGTACATCCTGACTGCTTTCCACTAAGACTTGCATTATATTAGTGGCAATGTCGAATAAGGCCAGGACTTAGAAAACTTCCTGCTCTGATCTTCAACGCAACCCTTATGATGAATGTCTGTGACACGTCTGTATTGAACTGGTGTGTCTGCTGTCTGGGAGGACACAAAATGAAGTTGTAAAGAATAGAATGCACAGGTGAGGGACATTTGTAAGGTTAAGGAACAATAAAAAACACCCCTACAGAAATATAAAGCACTGCAATAGTCTTTATTCTGGCTATGCTGACATTTGCTATTTGTGCTAAAGGGGCTATTCTAGGCTTCCCTGCCAATTCCAATGTTAGGAAAAATGGGAATGTAGATGTACGGATGGTATGTGAGGTAGTATGGAGCAGAATCTTGTTTGGCTGAGAAATGCAGATCAGTCAACTAATTGTTTATGGCATAGCATCCATCGCATTGCAAGTCTTCCTCTTTTGTGCAGACCTTCATTCTCATTGGAAGATGCATGCAAACTATGAAAGCAGAAGCCTTGTCATGTGAGCTTCTAAGGAAAGCTTAGGATTGTGTGCATTCCTTGAAGTTCATTCGTCTTGTTGAGGTGCCTCAGAGTTAAGGGGCCGATATTCAGCGCTGGCAGCGTCTCAGTGAAAGTTAGATCAGTGTTTCCTTGCCTGACGTTCACTGCAAGTCGCTAACCAGGCAATGGCTCCATATCACTGCTGCCTGGGGGATGCTCTGGAATGTCCCGGCACGTCCTAATGCTAACCAGATAGCATCGTGGCAAACAGCAGCGGCACAGATCATGTTAACTCTGCTGAATATCCTACAGTGCAGCATTTACACACTTTCAGGTCTGCACACCATGTACATACCTTTGAATATCCCCCTCGAAGCATGCGCAAATTGCTTGTGAGCATATGTACCTAATAATATATGAGCATTGATTGCACGGATTTTTAACTTTCTACTCACACCGTATGCACAGAACAACAAATAGCCCATATGAACACAAATAAATGCCCCAAAACCGGGAAAAATTCATAAAACATTTGCATGAACCAAGCTTCGTTTGGCCGTGCACACCCCTACCATTCATTATTAAAGTGTATTTTTTCAGGTGATATTGCTTTTCCCCATTTTTTGTTTTTGTCTAACATCGCTATTCCAGAGTTTGAAACGTATTCAAGTAATTTTGAGACTGCCCATAGGCTCGCAAGCTAATTTTGAAAGGTTTCAATGGGAAACTCTCAGCAGAGTTTTCCTTGGAAAATTTGAGCTGACGAGAGAATACAAGGACATGGTTTTCCCTCCTGCCATTTCGTCTCCATTGTGAACACTCCTCTCCAATCGCCTTCATTTCCCCTCTGCCTCTCAAGTTAGACTCAAATCCACCCACCATTCTGCCTTTTCCTTCCTTGGTCCCGGCCTCTGAATAACTTGCCCCCTGACCCCTGTTTGGAACTGCCATAGATCAAATCTAAATCCTAACTCAAAATGTTCCTACTCCACAAGGCGTTCAATCTCCCCATACCTTGACTCTACTAGATACCTTTCAGCATTATCCATTTCTTTTTCCATCCTACTCAAACCCTAACCTATTCTCTTCAGGTACAAATGTGACTACCCTTCCTATTATATCAATGGAGTTCCTTTCCATTTCTTTCTTTTAAATCTAGTTTTATTGTACACTGCCCTGCTGCTACTGTAAAGGGTAGTATGTCAACTTTTAATAAACATAAATAACAAACATAAACATGATTTAATTTACCCGCACTCAGGAGAAGGGGAAAGGCGATTTTCATAAAAGCTTTTTATGTAAGTAAATATCTGTATATGTACTAAGGCATCTGAGGTGCTATGCTGGGTCAAATCAAGCGTCCATCGAGCTCAGCATCCTGTCTCAGGTAGTGACCAGTCTGGGTTACTAGGAACTACTGATCGGATCCCAAACAGTAGGTTCATTTATTTATTTATTTGTTACATTTTTCTATACCACCTCTTCCAGAGATCAGTGGTGGTTTACATAAAATGAGCATGTTACATATAACAGCATTTAGGTGAACATAACATAACATAATATAACATAGCATCCCTTGCTGCTCACCCCTATGGATAAGAAATAACTTTCCCAAGTCTATATGACCAATTATGGGCATTTCCATGACCCTACCATGACAAAGAGACCCTTTTACCTAGGTCAGGTAAGATTTTGCACTGAACGTACATTACCAACACATGTTAAGTGCAAAGCTTCCACGTTAGCTGCTGGGTGCGTGACCAGTATGTTCCCAGAAGCTAACGTGTGATGGGCCAATCTGCCGTGTGTTCTAGTAAGGCAGGTTCACTTAATGACACTCACAGAGGTGCTGTTAGGTGAACTTGCGTAACAGCCACATTGATGCTGAGCATTCGGCTATTACCCTGGCATTAGAAGTAATGCACTGTCCACGCCCCCATTCTGCCCATCCCCCGCCCCATCCTGCGAAGGTAGGTTCATATGCATTGTAGCATGTGGTGGTTTGCATGCTCACACATTAGTGGCTTGCAGTTGCCGCACATTAACCGGCTGACAGGGTTTAGTAAAAGGGCCCCAAAGAATCTGTGACTCAAAACACGCTTTCACAAAAACATTTGAGCTACATGGGCTCCAGTTTATGGCTGGTATGTTTTAATGTAATTTATGACTTTTTCTTGCTTGAGTTATGCAGAAATTTAGAATTTAGGAGGGAAGTAGTTAAAACTGAAAAACTGAAACCTGACTCGCTGTACAGTAATCATCACGAATGAACAGATGTTGTTTTCAAAATGATTTTGAACTTAGTTAAGAGGTCTTATTTCCATTTGATTTCTTTTGCAATCCACTTGCAAACCTTCAATAAGTTATTAGTAAGACGTTTTTCTTCTCAACATCTTGTCTGTCTTAGTTTTAATTCCTTGACTCCCTAGAATGAGAGGGTAGCAAATGTAGGTGGCCTGCAGAAAAACAAAACTATTCTCTGGGGTTTTTTAAATTCACTAGCCTCGCTTATGCGCTGCCTCGTTCTTCAAGAAGATTAAAACTGAGTATGCTGAGAAAATCTTCCCCAATTTGTATGTGCAAATCCTTCCCCTTTGCGTATAATAATGAGAAAATAAAATAAACTTCTCTAACTCAAGTCTGAATGGAAATCCTATGCTGTTGGCTAGTGAGTACAGTCAAGATGCAGAGGCCCGCATAGTTCAGCGGGCCTCTGAGTCACTCCTGTGACTCACTAAAATAAAAGTTGGAGATTACTTAAGCTCAACCAATCATGTGCTACGAAGTGCAGTCCACTATTTGGAAAAGTCATGGCGAATGTTTAGAAACCAACAGAACTATGGACCAATCAGAAATCAAGAAGCATTTGTTCACATCACAGAAACCAAAGCTGGGAATAAAAGAAACAGAGAGAAGAATCTACCTAGCGACAGCGAGGATAGATTTTCATAGTTAAATACAAAACTAATGCTCACTCAGAATTTGCAAATTGTCAAAGAGCATTAATTCATGGAAAAAGATATTTCTTTAAGAGAAGGAAAAACAATGCAAAGGCATTGCTTCTCAAGATCAAGGAACAGTCTTAAAATGGGCCTGCATCTTAACGTAAAGCCGACAAAGATGCTGACAACTAGCAAAATCAATACGTTCAACGATGATGGAGAAGAACTTGAAATAGTGGACAACTTTAACCTGCTTGAATCAATAAGTAATAAAGAAACAAAAAGTAGTTAAGAAATCCGATGACGCGTTGCTCTTGGCAGAATGGCTATGAAGGACCTAGACAAGATTCTCAAGAATAGAGATGTCTCTCTTCATACAAAAATTTGACTTGTCCAAACCATGGAATTTTCAATAACATCTTATGGATGAGAAAGTTGGACAATGAAAAAGATAGAGAGGAAGAAAATTGATATCTTTGAATTATGCTGCAGGCAAAGAATACAGTGTATACCATAGACTGCCCGAAAAACAAACCAGTCAGTGCTAGGGGAGATCAAACCAAAGCTTCTTTAGAAGCTCAGATGACAAGACTTTGACTTTCATTCTTTGGACACGTCATGCAAAGAGAGAGATAATTAGAGAAAGACATCATGCTTGGCAAGGTTAAAGATCAACGCAAAAGAGGAAGGCCAGCAGTGAGATGGATTAATACAATAACAGCAGCTATGAATGCCACTCTATCAACAATGAGTTGCCTTACTGAAGAACAAATACAGTTTAGGACAGCTATCCATAGGGTCATCAATAGTCGACACCAACTCAACGGCACTTAACAACAACAAAGGCAAATAGCCACAACCTTCAGTCTAAAAAGCTTATTTTACCTTATTCAAGTTCTCAAAAAATATCACTTACCTTAAATATCTTAAAAAATATGCCAAAAATATTGCTGAAGAAGAATGTAGCGACTGGCTGAACATGTTATAGAGAAAAGAGCTCACATGGCCAGTATTTCCCCTTTGGAACGCATCAGTGAAAATTTCTATCAGTGTTAGATCTCTAGAATAGCATCAGAAGAAATGGGGGGAATATTCAGTGGTGGCAGTTAGCGCCTGGTCATTGATGCTAAATTCTAACTCTGGATATTCAATGCCGGGGCCAAGTCCATCCACCGGCATTCAATATCTCAGAACCTGGAAACTAAGTGGGCAGCAGTGATATTGAGCCACTGCTGTGGGTAAAGTTATTCCAGCCTTTGCCATGCCTGATTTTACACGCATGTTGCTAACCGGTCAGCACCTCCATTCTCTCCCAGAAAGCCCATGTATGCCCCGATGTTAGCTGGGGCATGTAGCAGTGGCATCTATGGATATTCAGCAGCTCTAAATATGTGAGTGCACTAAAATACAGCTCAGTGGAAGAAGATCTATCTCATGCATATTCATTGTGGATATCTTGAAAACCTGACTGGCCTGGGGGTCCCAGAGGACTGGGTTGAGAACCATTTCTGTAGCTGTTCCCATCCAACTACCAAATCCTTGAGGTATTGTCCCATCTTGACAAGGTTAGTTTTCCCAAAGTCTAGGACTCTCATTTCTGAATGAACTGCAGTATCTCAGCCCTTGTCCTAATACTGAACCACACCATCCGGTAATCACTGGATGACAGATGATCACCTACTGTGCAATAATATCAGAAACACTCTCCACATTTGTAAGCACCAGGTCCAGTATGGCCCCTCCTATGTGGGTGCTGTACCTCGATGTTGAGGTTGGAGCGGCTGATGGAGCTGGGTTATGAGTGCATGGTGAGATCACTGGGTTCTTTTTGTTTATTTACTGGTGAGATGCTAGAATAGTTCTCTCTGTGGAGAACCCAGGATTTCCTTATTTCTAGACAACACCACAGCAGAGTCTCAATCAACATCCAGCATATTGAAATCACCTTTCATTAGCACTTCTCCTTTTATAACGACACTGCAAATGTTTTTCAGTCTAATCTCTGTTTGCTTATTCTGCCTGTGAAGGAGGTCTGTATCACACCAATGCAAATGGATTCCCCATTCCCTCTTACCAATTTAATCCACAGTGCCTCCTCCTCCTTCCTTAATAGGCCCTTTAATTCTATAGCTTGAATATTATTTTGTACACATAGTGCCACCCTTTCTCCTTCTTTCTACCCTGTCGTCCCTGGATAAATTGTAGCCTGATATAGTATAATTACATCACAGGAATGGTTCTCTATGAACCATGTCTCCATGATCACCCCAAAATCCAAGTCAGCCTCTTCCCTGAAAGCCTCAAGATCCAGAATTGTATTTCCATACTAGGGACATTAATACACACCACTTTCCAGATATTGCCCCTTTTTTCCATGTCTACAGAGTCATTTAGGGCCTGATATTCTCCTGGGCAGGCTATGCACCACTACGGCGCATAAACCTGCCTGCTGACCCTTAACCTCAGATATTAACTTCTGGGGTCATGTGTGGCCCTGGCATTGAATATTCAGGGATTGCCACACATGCCAGAAGCCATATTAGGTAACCAGTCAGTGGCGATATTGCATGCTGCCCGGTTAGCTCCTACACCGAAAGATAGGCGAGGGTTTTCCTTGCCTATCTTTTTGGCGCAGATCGATAACTAGGCAGCATGCAACATCGCCTGGTTATTGCTTGTCAACACCTCCGCTCCACCCTGCAATGTCCCTGACACTCCCCAATGCTAACTGGATGGCATCGGGGCATGTAGTGGAGCTAGAAGGGGATATTGAACAGCACTAACCTTGTAAGTGCTGTTTAATATCCCGATTTAAGGCATTTACATGACTTCCTGGGCTGTAAACTGTGTAAATGCCTTTCGAATATCGAGCCCTTAATGTTTTACTTATCTAAAGGCTTTTACTTACCTGGGGGCTTTCTTCACTTATCACCAATAAATCTAGTTTAAAGCCCTCTTCAGTAGGGGGGCGGAGCCTGATGTCCAGCGGGTTAGACGCTTCGCGCTGAAGCTCCCGAGAGGCCTACTCAGAATCCTGACTTAATACCTACATAAACTTAATATTTTGCTCCGAACTTACCGGGGTGCCTCGGGGGGGATGGCGACCCACAAACCAGCGCGCTTAGACTTCGGGTCTCCCTCTTCTTCACATGGAAAACGCTCCAAAACAGAGTTGTCTTCCCCACAAAAGATGGTTCCACTTCGGGAAAACCCCGAAATGCAACAGGAGATCTTGGAGGAAATACGTGGTGTGAAGGAACTGGTACAGTCCAACGGAGAAGCGCTCCGAGCCATGCGAGAAGATTTTGGTATGCTTCAAGATCGGCTTGAAGGTCTTTCACTACGGCAGGACAACATGGCGGGGGTCCTCGACTCGCACGCGGTGCGCTTGGTGAAACTGGACAAGGCTGAGCGTCAGATACAGAATCTTCAAAAAGAGTTAGAGGATAGCAATAATCGAGCCCGTCGCAACAATGTAAGGCTCATTGGAGTACCGGAGGGGGCGGAAGCAGGAGATATAAGAGAATTCCTGGTCCAAACTCTTCCCTCCTTGCTGAAGATCACTTTTCACAGAGATCTGGAAATTGACCGAGCACATCGTGTTCCTACCAACATGGCGCTCAATCGGACGACCCCCCGGCCTATCATCTTTCGCTTACTGAGATATCAGCAAGTTGAGCAAATTCTAAATGCTGCCCGGGCGAATCATCATCTGGAGTTTGAAAGTCATAAAGTCTCCTTCTTCCCTGACTTGGCAAAGCCCACAGTTGACCGTCGGAAGAGACTCCTTGCTTTTCGACCTAGACTTCAACAGCTACAGGCTCGCTTTGGCCTATTATATCCAGCGAAGCTCAGAGTGACTCTCCATAACCAAACTAGAACCTTCGAAGATCCTGATCTGCTAGCAACATTTTTAGATTCCAAAGAAGCAGACCAGATGCGCTAATCCAACAACTTGGAACTATAATCCGCCGGATCTGCCCACCATTTTGAATGGCCCGACGCGGTGATCACCGCCTGGAACAGAGACTGCCTGGACTTTTCTTTCTTTCTATATATAACTTTCTTGGTCTCCTTTCCCTCCATGATGTGCACCTCGGTTGGATTCGGAGCACGCACAGCTATACAGGTTATATGTTTCGATATAGGCCTTCTCTGGGGTTTCTCCCCGCAGACATATGGTCGCCAGTAATTTCTGGGGTTTTGCTTCTTCTCTAATGCACTTCGGTGCTTATTTTTTGTATATGGGGCGCTTCATTGTTTTTCATTAGCTTATTTTCTATCATGTCATGTGTACAGCCATATACAGTTAATATGAGGGACATTGTGAAATTCTGTGCGTCATCATGTCCTTTCTCAGAATTTTTAACCCTTCTGAATGGCTTTATGCCAGATCTTATCACTGAATGTAAAAGGCATTAATAGTCCAATCAAAAGAAAGAAAATCCTTAGCTATCTTAATCATGAACATGCTGATTCAGTGTTTCTTCAGGAAACGTATTTAAACTCCATTGAAACACTGAAACTTACTGCTACGCTAACATGGTGGCTGCCTACTCTCCCGCCGTTTCCAAATGGTGTGGGGTAGCCATCTTGGTTAAGAAGTCTTCGCAAGCTACTATAATGGATACTAGCTCTGATAAGGAGGGTAGATGGGCCTGTGCACACCTTAAGGTTGGAGACAGTGAATTCACGTGTATTTGTATCTATGCTCCGAATGTGGATACTATGCAAATATTGCGCGGTTGGCACAGGCCACTGCCAATACTCCATTAATACTTGGTGGCGATTTCAACCAAGTACTTGATCCTTTGATAGATAGACTGCCGCCTAGAACGAGTGGTCCACCCAAGAGTCTTGATACCCTTACAGCTCTGATGAAAGATCTTGCGTTAGTAGCTATATGGAGGCTGCTTCACCCCTTCGACTTAGAGTTCACCTTATCCTTGGCCCCCCATCACTCACAGTCTAGAATGGATTTTTTTTTTTCTTATCTCCAAAGCACTGATATCCCAAGTGGACATGGCTAGGATTTATCCTCTCCATATTTCAGACCATGCTACCATATCTTTCTCATTACATGTCACTACGCAAAGTGAACATCCCCGTGCTTGGTTTTTTGATAGATCCCTACTAGACCAAAAAGATTTTCAGGTTGACATACTGGCCGCTATCCAAGACTACTTTCATTTTAATTCACCCCATGACACTGCGAGCTGGGCTTGGTGGGAGGGTTTCCAGGCGTCTATTCGTGCAACTATAACTAGCTATCAAATTCGACAGGGGAAACAAAGAAAGCAACATTTACTGATTCTAGAACAACCGATACAAGCTGGAGAGCGTCTCCTCACGTCCCATGCTGACCCATGTATTTTACTTCGCTTATAACGCCTTCGTTTTCAACACAATCAGCTTTTATATACCGTTGCTGCTAAAATATTTAGTTGGTGCAACTTCAGCATTGTCTTCGGAGTGCTAAGGTGTTCCCGCCATTGGAAACCCATACCTAAGGATTATTGGAGATAATCCGATCTATCGGGAGCTCATCGGGTGTGGCTTCTAACTTTTACAAAACTTTATGTAATACTGTAAATAGAGGCACTCCTACTGCACAGAAATCCTGGGAGCGGGAAATGCATGTAGCTTTGACCCCGGAGCAATGGAGCCTAGTCTGGAGCAAGGTGACACGGGTCTCTCGATCCACCTCACTCACCCAGACACTTCTTTCTAGCCCACCGATGTTTCTATACTCCTGACAGGTTAGCCAACTGGAACGCCACCCAGAGCAATAGATGCTGGACATGCCATGTGGCCATTGGTTCACTAACTCATGTTATGTATGAATGCCCCGCATTACAGTATTACTGGAGTCGGGTCTGGGGTCGTATTCAATCTATTTTGCACTTTTAGGAGCCCCTCTCTAGGAAGATAGTGGAACTCCGCTCAGCTGCGGGGATCCCCTCTCTTCCTAAATCGGCTTACTTCCTTTTAGACTTTATGCTGGGCATAGCTATTTCCCTAATTACGAAATACTGGAAAATAGCTCCCATCTGAGCCCCAATGAATGGTGGAATCATGTCTGTCTCTACAGTAAAACTGAGCAAATACCTCGTATGTTGGCCTCTTCCGTTCAGACCCCCCACCACTTGTCTGAATGGAAGCTGCTCAACGACTATGTTCAAACTGCTAAATGCTCTCATCTGACTGTTTAAATCTGTGTTAATCTCTGTCACATGATCATTCTGTATCGCAGATACTATTTCTGTTTGTTTTGATGTACAATTACTGTTGTTTGTAAGCGCTTATATGATGATACTTATCAGCTTAGAGAAGAAGCATAGGGGTGGGGGGTAATTGGGGTTGCTTTTTCCTTATTGTGTGCTTGTATTTGTTTCCTTTGGTGTGTTGTTTCTTTTGCTTGTTGTAAAATGAAAATAAAAGTTTAAAAAAAAAAAAAAAAAGCCCTCTTCAGTAGGTTAGCCAGTCTGCTGCAGAAGACACTTTGGGGCTTGTTTACAAAGCCGCGGTAGTGGTTCGTGATCGTTATCGGAGCCGCGGCCCCATTGATTTCAATGGGGCCGCGTCTCCGATAACAATCGCGAATCGCTACCGCGGCTTTGTAAACAAGCCCCTTTGACTCATCTCTTCTCATCAGCTCTTGGAAAATCATCCCATGGTTCGGGAAACCAATATGTTCTTCATGACACCATCTATGCAACCATGTATTCATCCAAACTCTACCCAGGAGACATTTGTATGGATTGTTTTACCCCAATGTCAACATTACATTGAACTATGACCATGCTGGGTTTTACATTTTTTAATATATGTTTTTATAATGCTCTCATTTATGGATTTTGTGGATTGCCTGCATTTACAGTGCAAAGATCCTAAATCCAATTGATTTCAAATAAAATGGTTGTGGGGGATATTCAAAGGCATTTACATGGTTTGAAGACCTGCAAGCCATGTAAATGCCTTTTAGTAGGATATTCAGCGGCATGGACATGGTTAATGCTGCTGGATATCCATGGGTGCCACTGTTACACTCCCCGATGCTATGTGGTTAGCTCTGAGGTGTGTAATGGTCATTCCGGGGTGGAGTGAAGGTGGCCCCCATTGCTAACCAGGCAGCAGCGATATTGATTCACTGCTCAGATAGCAACCTGCAGGATAAAGTTAGACACGGTAAAGGCTGGCCTAACTACCCATGGGAGATAACTGGGTGATGGCTTAATATTGCCGTTGACGGTTAGTTTCCAGGCTGTGTGGTGACCCAGATATTCCATGCCGGTGGCTGGATATGGCCCCGGCATTGAATATTTGAGGTTAGTATTCAGCCACAACAGTTATGCACTGCCGCCGCTGAATTTCGGGACTGTTATCATTTCCATATCCTTATTTCTGTATACCACATATCAGACATAGGATGAGGATGAAAGGGGATGGACTCAGGAGTGATTTGTGGAAATATTTCTTTACGGAAAGAGTGGTAGATGCATGGAATAGTCTCCCAGTGGAGGTGAAAGAGATGAGGACTGTATCTGAATTCAAGAAAGCATGGGGCAAACAGTGAAGATCACTAAAGGAAAAAAAGGACTGTAGTGGTTGGTATGAAAGGGCAGACTAGATAGGCTGCATGGTTTTTATTTGTTGTCATGTTTCTATATTTCTATTTCTATGTGGTTTACCATCAAGTTAAAAATACAAGTAACAATAAACAGCAAATAAAATTCTCAGTGAGAAAAGGACATGCTGTAAATATAAGTAAAAGAACAGTACATACAATAAATAAAGAAAAAGAACCCAGTGATCTCACCATGCACTCACAACCCAGCTCCATCAGCCGTTCCAACCTCAACATCGACACGCCAAATCAAGCAGATAATTTACAGTATAATTAGTACTAAATTTGAGAATCAAAGGCCAATATAAACCACTGGATATTCAGGGAAGATCTGAATCTTTTGTGATGACTCCAATCTGAGGTCAGGGGGTAAGTTATTCCACAGGTTAGGGGCCAGGACACAAGGTATACTAAATGTTCTCATGAAACATTTTATTATGAGGTCAACCAGCAAATTCTGTGTGAACGAAATGTTCTTGATGGTGCATAGGAAATAATGAACCTAGAGAGGAAGAAGGGCAACCTCGAGTAGAAAATTCTGTGAGCCAGTTAAAATCTTATAGGCTGACACTTGGAGCCAATGTTTCGCCTTTGAAAAAGGAGTCATATGATCACTGTTTTTCACTCCGTTGAGGAGTTTCAGAGCTATATTTAAAATAAATTGTAATCTTCTTATATGTAAAACCTTTAAGCCCTTAGAGAGATCATTGCAATAGTCTCTGCATGAGAGTATTAATGAATGAGTCACTCAATGAAGTACCATGGAATCAAAACCATTCCAAACAGAAGGTAAGAAATTTAAAGCATAGAAAGGAATTCCTAATTAAGGTACTCGTACTAATCTGCTGATCGAAAATTAGTTATCTAAGAGAATACTAGGATCTTCGGTCTATCATTAATTAATTTATTTAACAGGTTTTATATACTGCTTTATCATTTCAGTCAAAGCAGTTTACATTGAAACAAACTTGGTGATGAACATTAAGCAGGGACATTGATAACTTGGATTTTTCTGAGGCAATGGAGGGTTAAGTAACTTGCCCAAAGCCACAAGGAGTACTAGTGTGAATCAAACCCTGATCTCTGGGTTGCCAAGCCAGTGTTCTCAACCATTAGGCTACTCATCCACTCTAATTGCAATCGGGAGTCACATAGTTTAGGGACCATGCCTTTGGAAAAAAGGTAGCTTTTGGGGGTTTTTAGGGTTTAGCCTTTGTTGGTATTAATCCATGTAAAACACTATGAGGATCATTCTGCCCTGTGAATTGCAGAGATGAATGTCTAGTTTGGATGTTCAACCTCCGCTATTCACAGGGACTATATGCCGGTGTTGAAGCTTCCTACACGTACAGCGGCTTTGTACAGGGAGCTCTGGATGGGGGTGGGAGGGGGAAGGCCAGTGGAGGAGTGTGGATGGAGGTGGACTAAATCCCATGGTCTGAGGCGATTGGGGCGCAGGACAAGGTAAGTGGTAGAGATGCTGTACTAAAGGTCCCACCACCAGATCCTGGTCCTGGCTGCCCCCGCTGAGGTCCGGGCGATGGGGAAAGGAGAGCGGGGGTGTTGGGCCTGGCAGCACTCCTGCATAGCATCCCAGTGTCATGGCGATGAGACACCAAGGCAGTGAGGATCCAGCAGGAGCATGGGGAGGGCTAGCCAGGTAGCTAGCGGGAAGTCGGGCACATCTGAATCGGGACCCATCCGGCCCATCCAAGTGCCCTGATTCCGAAACCATGGGAACATATAGCTCCCGCGGTTGCAGAATCGGGTGCAAATCCATCCCATCCAGATTTTGGACATTCAGACGGCCCGAATGTGCCCCAATCAGAATCGGCCTCCACGTTTACTGTTAATAGCATCAGCAGTCTCAGAACCACATACTGTAAGTAAGCAGCAAATCCAACTGTTTGCAATAAGTTAGTGAAAGGAGCAAGGAGAACATAAAAAAGCAGCTATTCCAGTTTATTTGTAAAAACCTATTTGTTAGAGAAGATTGAAAAGAAATGAAATCTGTACCTCTTAGACTGATCTCATAGCAAACACAAGGGAGTGATTAACAATATCAAATGCCGAAGACATATCCAGTGAGACAAGAATGATCCCACGTTAAAGACTGACACAATTGTACTCCATGATGCCTTTCAAGGTTGTCTCTGTGCTATGAAATGGTTGATATTCTGTTTGCCTAGGATGATACACATTTGTGAGTGTGCTCATATAAATTTTGACAGCAACCTTAGGCTGTCATTTTTACTAATGCCTGTTCCTCCTGGACAAACTGCAATTATTATGTTCCTTGATAGCTGCTCCAAGTATATGAACTGCTCCAAGTTAAGGATTTTAATTTATACCTAGAGGATCGAGTGGACCCCGGGAAAGCAGTCTTTTTAATTCAAGTTAATAAGTCTCCTTTTCCCCACAGGAGACATATGCTGGGTGCTATTTTTACATCGGCTGATAAGGGGTGCAATGAACTTATTGTGGAGCGTTCAACACACCACTCATCTAGACTGATTGCTATTAGGAAAGGAATTTTGTCCAGTGGTAAAGCACAGTTACTTACCTGTAACAGGTGATCTCTGGGAACAGCAGGAATAAGTCTGGGAACAGCAGGAATAAGTCTGGGTACGTCGGTACCGACGGAGTCTGCGCGGGAACGCTTCCCAGCGTCCAATCAAGAGCTTTTGGAAGCAACCCAGCACACCTGCGTGCTGCCTTCCCGCCTTTCCCAACTGCCTCTCCTCAGTTAAGTTTTAAAGCTGAGACAAAGAGAGAGAGAGAGGAAAGGAAAGATAGATAGAGATACAACTCCTTGGGAGGTGGGAGGGTTGTGAAGACTTATTCCTGCTGCTCCCAGAGATCACCTGTTACAGGTAAGTAACTGTGCTATCTCCAGGAACAAGCAGGAATGAGTCTTCACATATGGGGACTCCCAAGCTGAGATGCCTGGAGTCCCAGCATGTCATAGGTTGGAACATGCTATCCCCAGAACACCAGGCATCCTGAGGATGGAGGGTAGGAGTTGAAGAAAGAAGGATGCTGTGGAACAGCTAACCTAGCACAGGACTGCAGAGATGGAGTCCATGTGTGGATGATGATTGTCATCAAAGATATTGCAAAGGATACTGCAATATGGACCTCCCCTGACAGGATTTCACAGAAGTATGGAGGTTCATGGATCTACTGGGAATCTAGTAGAGGAACCTTGAAGAGGACCTCACTGTAAGTGGAGGTAATAATCCTGTAGGAAAACCAGTGGAGGTCAGAATCCTGAAAGGTAACAGGTAACCCCAGTAGGAAAACTGGGGTAGTCCAAAAATGGTGGGCCTTCAGCGGAAGGCTTTATGACAAAAAACCTAGCTCTTTTGGAGGCAGAGTGAGTCACTCTTAGGAGCAAAAAGAGAAAGGCTAACCAATTTGGACAAACAGGCATAGTCCTTGTGGGGAGAAAGGGTGTGGGAACTCCTTGTATCCCAAAAAGAAAGGACAAAGGCCTGAGGCGTTAAAGCCTGTGATTAACTGAAGATCCACAATGCCTCTCCTAACTGGGGTAAGCTAGGAGAGATATTGGGCACGGAGAGCTTCAGAGGTACCTAAACCGTTAGGTTATGGTATAAAAATTGTTGACTACCACAGGAGTGGTTGAGTGTGTAGAATCCCAAACCTGCTAGATAGCATAGGTATGGGTAAAGCCCCTCTGTCAGAATCATATAGCTATATGAGGATAGACAGTGAGATAGATAAGTATGTGGATACATATCTATCTATAATAAAATATCTCAACAGATACATATATATATATATATATATATATATATATATATATATATATATATATATGTATGTATATATAGATAGATATATAGATAGACATATAAGAATATATCTATAGTGAAATATGGAAGGGCATAAAATACACACAAAAAATAAATATGGATATGTAGGCCTACATATGGGTGTCTGCAATTAAACAGACAGAGATATGCCTACAGCACAGTGATCACATAGGAAAGGAGAGGAAAGATTCATCTAATAACAAGGAGGTGGAACCTACTTGAGAAGACGTATAGAGAATCTATTCCTCCTGGTCATGATCTGCAAGAATGCTAGGTAGTGAAAAATAACCAGGACTGTTACATGAAAAACAAAGGATAATATCAATGTGCAGCCAGCAAGTCCCGAGTCTTCCAGGACTCTAGCATGGTAAGTAGACAGAAGACGCCTAGAGATGAGATACCATGTTGACCTGCTTAAGGGCAAAGGTATCATGTGTTCTTACCATGAGGACGAGCATATCCCCGATTGGGAATACTATGGACCAAAGCAGGGAACTGGCAACTCCTTGTGCTTTCACGTAAGAGAAGGCCTATGTCCTTTATATCAAAAAAGGAGATGGTAAAAGAAGGGAGAACCTTCTAGTCATGGGAGACATGACTGAAAAGCCTTTTCTTACCAGCTAGGATAGCTGTTGGAGAAAAAAAAAAACATGCTCTCTAGCAAGGGCCCATAGTGGAAAGCTTCTCTTTAGATTGCAGAGAGCATGATGCAGGAGAATGAGGAGATAGAACTGGCTGCTAGAGAGCCAGTATCTCTGCCAACTATGCTGCCAAACCCAGGAAAATGGAGATGGCAGAATAGAAGACAATTTTGAAAGCTTGTAGTGAGATGATCTCCAAGAGAGATGAAGCACTGACTTGGAGCCACTACTAAGACTAGACAGAATGTTAGTGGAGGACAATCTGGTTGTTTGAAGACAAGAACCAGTGGTCCAAACATTAAGGCTCCTGCATAGGCAGCTGCTAGCAAGACAACAGAAAGAATCTTACTGTTGAAAACAGAAAGAACAGACAGAACAGGAGTAGGAAACTCTGGACATGTCTTATAAGCTGCCCCAAAGCAAGATTGAAGCAGAGGAGGTAACTCAGAGAGGAAAACTCCGCACTGGAAAGTGAGAAAAGTAGAGAGGCTGAATAAAAAGGCCTCCCAGTAAGTAATTCCCTCTTACAGGGGAAAAACTTGGTAGAGGGTGAATGGAATGGAGCTGAAGAAGACTTACGAAGTAGGAAGTCTATAGAAAGGAAAAAATACATGCTGGCACAGGAACTATCATTTCATAGTGGTTAGACCTCTTTCCCTAGCAGGAAAAAGAGGAGAAACCTGTGACCTATAGGCATGAATATCCTGACAGCTCATAGAAATATAGAAAAAATGGATATCTTTTGGAAAGAGATCCATGTGTAGGGGTTAGAATGAAGCGGTGGATTGTCTTCATTTAGAAGAAGCAACTGTAAATGCTAACCCCCAGAGTCACAAGCATCTGATGATGATTGATCAGAAACCCTGCAGATGCTGGGTTTGCTGAGCCTGGTGAGAGGTTGGATTCTTCAGACCAGGACGATGCCTCCCCTGTTGGGGAACATCTGTATGATGGGCAAGTTGTGAATAAAACCTTCTTCTCCTGTGGGAAGAAAGTTTGGTAGGAGATTTCCTACCTAGTGGGACAGAAGAAGGTGTAGAACAACCCTTAGGAACAGGTAAATCAGTGGATAACTGAGTAACCTGACTTAAAGACTCCTTGTTGAAAAGATTTTCTCCAGTGCAAGGAGTATGTCCCAGACGTTGTTGTGCCCATTTGTCCAAGTCTGAAGCTTGGAACCAGGCTCTATGTCGTGCCCCTATAGCAATAGCAGAAGTTCTGCTAACAGACTCAAAAGAGTCTAGGGAAACATGAGAAAGAAACCAAGAAATATTCTGGATATGCTTAAGCAGTGAAGAATAGTCTTTACTCCTAGAATCTGGAAGGAAAGGAGTCAAAAGATGTAACTGCTTTGTGACCTCCTCAAGAGAAAGACTCATATAAAAAATATGTGAGAGAATTCTTGCAGAAAGCATAGATGTCTGGAAGGTTTGATGTCCAAAGGCATCTAGTGTCTTAGACTCACGACCTGGCGGATAAGAAGAGTGCTTTTTCTTACTCTTTACCCGCCTCATTGCTGATTCCACTACTATGGAATGATGAGGAAGTTGAGTCTTTTGAAACCCTGGAGAGGGGGACACCTTATATAAGAGATCAGTTGCCCTGGGGGGTGGGGGTACCCTTAAAGGTGTTTCCCACATTCCTAGAAGGAGATCCTGCAAGGAATGATGCAAAGGAAGCATTATGTTGTCCTTTGCTTTTGTAGAAACAGAGCCTTGTGCAGGATCATGTCCTGGAATATCCAGGAGGAAACTCTGAAAAGAGGGATCCCAAACAGGAATCTCCCTTGGTCAGGGTAGATCCAAAGAACTAGCCTGAGCATCCACAGAGTTATTCAAATATATAGGAATAGAAGATCCTGCAGAGTGCAGTGTGGAATGCTTAAAAGATGGTTGCTGCTACTGGCTGTCAGGTAATCCAAAACTACTTGGTCAAGTTATAGAGTGTAGAAATCAATCAGAGCAAAGGACTCACTCTACCACAACACCATTTGTTTCTTCATTAGAACAACATGTAAGTTTGCATTCTGTTTATGCAAATATGGAACGGGGTGGCAAGGTCTCAGCCAACACGGGCAAAGGCACACATAATCGAGACACAAGTCAAGATTTACTGCCAAACAAAAGCCCATTAACATCAATGTAACAAAAGTGTATGGGATTATCTGCCCGTGTGGTCTTTTGTATATAGGCAGCACGTGCCGGTCGCTTCGTAAGCGCATCATTGAGCATAAAAGCAGACTTAAATGTTCAGTTCGTGAGGCCCCTTTGGTCCCACACTGTTTGGAACATAAACATCAGTTTGGTGATTTGCGCTGTTTCGGTTTGGATCGGGTATTGTTTGGAAAAGATGGTAAGAGCAGGGAGCAGTCTTTACTAGTGTGTGAGCAGCGGTACATATTTCGGTTGAATACAGTAGTTCCGGCTGGGTTGAATCTTCGGATTGACTGGGTAGTTTGCCTTTAGGTGAGGTGGGCGGAGTTTTCCTGTTGGGGAAGTCACTGACGTCAGTTGAAGGGTATTTGTGGGGAGTTCGTAGTGTGGACAATTTGAGCATGCGCGGCGTTCTTTGGAAGCGATGTTGAAGTGCTGGTATGGCTGCCGCTTGAAGTAAGTGGCGTTCTCGGTTTGTTTGGATGTTTTGAGTATGTGATGGGTTGGGTTTTTTTGTTTCTGGTTTTAAAGTTGTGGTTGATTGTGTATGTTTGTTTCTGTTTTGTAGTAAATTCCCCTGATGCAGCGATTCGTTCGCGAAACGTATGTGAGCTCTACGGTGACGTCGGGGTAGCAGTCTGCGGTCCATTCCCCTGATTTTTTTCAAGCTAAGTGTTGCAATTTGGGGTTTGGCTGCAATTGCGTTTGAATTCAATTTGTAATTTTTGCAACAATTGTGAACTTTTGCTACGTTTAAAAATGCATATGGAGGAGGAGGCAATTGGTCATTGATGTTAATGGGCTTTTGTTTGGCAGTAAATCTTGACTTGTGTCTCGATTATGTGTGCCTTTGCCCGTGTTAGCTGAGACCTTGCCACCCCGTTCCATATTTGCATAAACAGAATGCAAACTTACATGTTGTTCTAATGAAGAAACAAATGGTGTTGTGGTAGAGTGAGTCCTTTGCTCTGATTGACTGGCTGTCAGGAGCAGCCACCATCCTTACCACATTGTCCATGCCAGGTATCGACTCCCAGCTTGGTATAGAATGGAGTGATCCTGTTGAAAAAAGCATGGCAGGAGTTGGCCACGATGCTACTGTGGGTACCGGTACCGATGTCGGAGTCGAACCCGACAAAGACATCGGAGCAGTCATCGGTGACAGTTCAATCGGTACCGAGGTAACCAAAAACCTCCGGCCGCTATCCTCGGTACCGAAGCACCGGTATCGATCGGTGTCGGTACCAAAATCTATTGGTACCCAGTCTTCTAGACTAGAGATCGATTCCAAACTCGGCATCGAGGGCAAAGAGCCTGATAAGTGAAGCATAGAAGGCACCGACCGTAAAGGTAATGAGGACATCGGTACCAACTTCGGTACCGTGTCTGATACCAGTGAAGGAAGGGCAACCAGTGGCAACTCAATCGGCGTCGGGGGAACCGAGAGTTGCGGATCCAAATCATCGGAACCGAGCCTTCGGTACCGTCGAGAGCCGGTACCAAGGCGAGTCGGTACCCAGTCCTCCAGACTGGAGATCGATTCCAGACTCGGCATCGAAGGAAGCGAGGCTATCGATGCACATCTGGAGGGTACCGACGTCGGTTGGAGTATCGGTGTTGGCACCGATAATGGAAAGTCAATCTGGAGGGTATCCAGCGGTCCCGAAGGTACCGAGGATGCCAGATGACGATCCCTGGTGAGGAGTATTTCATCCAACACCAGTGCCGATGCCGGGGTATCGGTACCGCTCGAAGCGGATGCCACCACCGTACACGGCTTAGGTATGTTCTGTGGGGGGTGAACCCCAGGAACAACCTGAAACCCGTTATAGGCTTTGGAGACCGAAGACTCCCGCCGGGGTTTTGAAGCCAGTGGGCCCTCGAGGGCAAGGCCAGAGCCGTCTACATGCTGTGCATGAGACCTACCACTCGAGGACTGGCTAGTCTTAACAGACTGTTTGTGGGTTACCTGATCCTGTGTGGAAGAAGAAGGGGACGGTGCCCCGAAGTTGGAGGGCAACTGTGTATCGAGGGAGCCTCGATGTTGAAAACCTCTTCTTACCAAACTGTTGTCAGGACCCAAGCAGGTTAGACACCGACTTCGAGGGTCTAAAAATAAAGTTGTACCGCCACAGTCTGAACATTTCTTGGAGAAAGTGTCTGGCGGTTCCATGAAGGAAAAAGAAGAGGCCTAAAAGGCCTAAGAGACCGTGGAACACTATGAAGAAAAAATATCCCGTGGAAAAGGAAAATTTTACAAGAAAAGAAAAGAAAGGAGTGGAGGAGTGGCCTAGTGGTTGGGGCAAGGTACTTCAGGCCGGAAGATCGGGGGTTCAAATCCCAGTATAGGACAGCAACCTTGGGCCGGAAGGACTGGGGTTTCTAGTCCCACAGGTGCTCCTTGTGGTCTTGGGCAAGCCACTTAACCCTCCATAGCCCATGTTCCCTGTAAAATAGTTATCTCCAAGTTATAATGCCCTGTTCAATGTAATTTCAGTTTGTTCAATGTAAACCGCACTGATGCAGAATAGCGTGGTATATAAGAGAATATAAATAAAATAAATAAAACACCGGTGGTGTCGGGAAGACAGCCACGACCACAAGAAAACTAAAAAATAAAAACAAGAATTTTCTGCGGTGACAGGAGGACATCCTGCCGGCTCCGCGGAAAAATGAAAACTGAGGAGAGGCAGTTGGGAAAGGCGGGAAGGCAGCACGCAGGCGTGCTGGGATGCTTCCAAAGCTCTTGATTGGACGCTGGGAAGCGTTCCCGCGCAGACTCCGTCGGTACCGACATACCCATATGTGAAGACTCATTCCTGCTTGTTCCTGGAGATAGAAAATTACTGTAAGCAGTATTTTGAGAAGGGGTAGTCAATGAGAATGTTTTCCTTCAGGAACTGAGTTGCCTCAGTAGACTGAAGATCGCCCTTCCCCTGAGGATAAAGCAAAGTAGTGGTATACAGTTGTTCGTTCAGCCTCAGGTGAAACTGCTCAGTTGAGAATGCTGAAATTCTACTGATGTGTTCAAGACAAAAATAATCAGTCTGACATTTAGAGAGGGTTTGGCATGAGAATAGTACTGAAGAAGCCAAGTAGTGCTGCAAGATAGTATTTCAAAAATATAAACAACCCACAATTAATTCCAGGAAACCTGTCCTGGTAAAACAAATTATGGAGAGTCAAAATAGCTCCTCTGAGTGGTTTCAGATAGTGAGAACTTTGACTATGACGTGGAGAATGGGAAGACTCCTTTTGCACTAGCGGATTATTTTCAGCAAAAGACTGAAACACTCAGACTTTTTTCAGCCTGGGAATACTGTAGCTGAGATTATGGAATCTGAGAAGGAAGAGAGGCGGGATCATGTTGCTGTTGGTTTAGACGTAAGGGGGGGCTGATTTTACAAGGGACATGTGGAAAGTTATTGCTAGTTTCATGCATAGGTTCCTGTTTTAAAGGACGTGCATGAATGGGCAGTTAGGCTCGTCATTCTGCAAGTGTTTGCGTTAAGTCCTATCGTGTGTACTTTCAGTTTGGGTGTGCAAAGGGGCAGAGCTTGGGCACAGCCTAAATTTACATATGTGAATTCCAAAATATTATGTTCTGCACATTTCTAAACAATCTAGGCTCAAGCGTAACTGCCACAACTGGACTGTGATACGTCTTTATGTCCCTGTGTTATAAAACAGCATGCAACTTTATAAAACAGACCCAAACCGGCATATGGCAATGTGTGTTAACTGCAAGAGAGGGTAATAAAATGACCCTTAATAAGCTCTATTTAGACAGGTCATGGAGAAGGGGATTTAGTCATCCAGGTCGGGATGTGAAAGGCTCCCACTGTATTTTACAGAGCCCATTGTACCATATGTGCAAGGACGTGCAGGAGTGTACGTTGATGTTGCACCACATCCAACGGGAGCAGTGATTTTAAAAAGCTCCACTTGGGAAAATAAACATCTAGCTTTCCCTCAAATGTGCATAGAAACAGCTTTTTAAAATTTCTGTTCCCCGACAGTACCCATCCCTCTGACCCACTGATCCCTTCCTACACCAGTAGCACATGTTCTCTCCACATTCCTGACATCTATTCACCCCCTCGACATCAATCCCCCCATTAGCTGGAGCACCTAGATATTTCTTCTGCTTCCACTAGACTACCCGGGACTCTGATTAGAGATGGAAGTGAGATCTGGTGGAGGGGGAAGACAGTGTCTCCCCCTGCCAATCGGAGGATCGTCTGAGGGATGAAAATCGAGGGGGGTGATCACATTGGTGAAAAGATCTCAAGGGGTGATTGGACTGGGTGATTGATTTTGAGGAGCTGGGATTGATGTTGGGCGAGGTGTAATGAGTTAGGGGGATGGATGCAGCTGGAGGGGGGGGGGGGAGCTGGTCTTAGCCTTTGTACCTCTCCTTTGAAGTGGGCTCTCATGCATGCTTTGGGCCATGTGTTAAAAGCCAGCATGGGAACTTTTATGTCTAAATCTGTATTCCTCTTGTAAAATGGGGAACACAGATCTGAATGTTTGCTGCTCCCAAACCATGCCCTATCCACACTCACACTGGTTAAAACACGCATTGACTGGCCCCCTCCCCCCTTGTTAAAAATTACCCTCTACCAGTGCATCTGAGAAATGAATCCAAGAAGGTTGGTCTGAAATATGACTTTCTGTGGGGTTAGTCCCCAGGGCCCCTTGACCCATTGATAATGGAGGTTATTTTAGAAGCCTCTCTACATGTAAACAGCAGCATATTACATTATATGTGTAAATTGTAATATGATTTTATAAAACTGCTCTTTACCCCTGGAGTCCAAACTACTCGCTTAAGTTAAATGCCGGTGCAACCATTTAACTTAATCCAAATATTCAAAGCCACTGTCCACATAAGTAGCAATGTTGAGTATATGCTTGGTATGGTGACCGCGCCGGCACTGTTGGTTTACCTGAGGCCTGTTCTTTGGCAGGTATAGACCTAATGTATAAAGCTGAATATCACCACCATCTGAATTAGTTTCTGGCCTACCATCACTCCTCCTCTAACCTGGCCCACAGATACATGGAGATTATCTGTTTAGCAATATAATAGCTTGATATGATCCATATATTTGTCGGAAATACACAGCTAGGCTAATTATGTGCTTGTCAGTAAACATATAATTGCCCTTGACTATTAATCTGATAGAGCATAATTACTCATTCATATGGAACATTGCTAGACTAACCAATACAATTCTCCAAACAATGGGTGCAGAACAGAAATACGGTGTTTCAACTCAGCATACAAAAAATATATATATATTCAAATACTGGCCTCACATTAGTGACAACAGCACAAACTCCCTCCACTGTTCAAAAAATAGTGTGTAGTAACACAAAACCCTGCAAATGGACACTCAAAAACTTTAACATACCATCACCAATTCCAAGAACTCAAACTGTACCAACCGTACCTATGAAAGTCAGCACTGCAAATATCCTAGAACACAAGTACAGCTCCAGTTGGGAAAAGAGAACATGCTCAACTATTACAGATTCCAAAACAGGATCCCTCACCTCTGCAGCACCTGGAAAACATAGGCCATTGCCGAGCAAAGAATAAGAACCTACAAATTAAAAGCCAATTTTTAGGCAAAAATGAAATCGAAAGCTCCAAAAATAGACTCTGTGAGCTGCATAACACTGAAGAAAGAGGAAGGGAAATACATTTTTCCCTCTTACTGAACAATAAGACATGCACACTTCGAAAGATGGCATATTTCATTCTCTAAAATTGACATTCTCCGGTATCTTTGTTGACTGATCATTTTATTTTTGCAACTGGGTTGGTCTTGGACTCTTTTACCACTTCTTCTTGTTGGTTTTTCTCCTAAGTCCTTTTCCAGGATCTCATCTCCATTTTCTGTTTCTTCACTCTTCCTATCTTCTTCCCTTCCTCCATTACATCTCTCTCTAACATTGGGGTATGTTTACTAAACTGCGATAATCATACATAACGCCCGTTATGTAACATTAACGATTGTAAGCGCATCATAACGCTCGTTATGACGCGCTTACGATCGTTAACGTTACATAACGCGTGTTAATCGTAGTTAACGATCGTAAACTCCCGCGGCGCGGTAAAACACCGCAGAAGGTGGAGAAAGGGCGGAGAGAAGGGGTCAATGGGTGGAGAGTGGGCGGGGAGAGGCTCCCTTCACACTAACGCGCTGATCTGAAGAGCTCAATTCCAACGTGAATGAAAACCTGCCGTTAAATGCACATAACAGGGGAGATAAACCATTTCAGTGTCAGCAATGTACAGCCCAGGCAGAGAAACCAAAAAAAAGTGATAAGTGTGATACATGTGCACAGAACAAAAGGGCACATAAACACTGAAAATGACCCCAACAAACTGGAAAAAAAACATAACCAAGCTGGCCAATAGTGGTATCAATGAGAAACATCAACCCCTCCCCCCCCCAGTAAGCTCCATAGAACAGATATAAATCGTGGAAGGGTCTATAATCCGTCCCCATGCAAGGTGAATGAGCCCACAGTGAAATAGCGCTGCTCAGGGTTTTCCCCACCATCGGACAGGGTTCCTATGGCGTGCACATGTCCCGCAACATCAGGGCAGGCATGTCAGAATGGCAACTGGACAGATGTCGGAGAAGGGGATACAGAGGGCCGCAGGTAGCACATGCTGTGATGCAGCTGGGCCACAGTGCGGACTAGGGCGATGCCTAGGCGGCCCATACGAATGCTGAAGCAGCAGAGCAGCCAGACAGCAACTGCTGAAGGCCCAACATGGGCACGACTGTGTTTCCCACAGTGTCACAGGGGATAGTACCCAGCAGCTACTCCCAAGGGCACGGAACATTGGCAGGCGGTGCTGGGGGGAAGCGTGGACACCTATGCAGGCACCCCTACCCCAGAACCCGCACCATAGGCAGCCGCCTACCTGCACACTGGATGGCCTGAGACTGCGCACCACCAGCACCACCAGCAGAAGGGCATGTCAGCATGGTGGCTGAGGGATACTGGTGGTGGAGGGGGCAGTGGAAGCTGCCCAGAGCAGACCGTGGCCTAGCCCTGTGTAGGTGGGTGCCGTGTACTGAAACAGATGGGCCCTGTATGAAGAACAGTCATGGTATCATCAAGGAATGTAGTGACTCTGTGACAACAAGGTGGTGCAGTGCACAAAACCAGTGTATTCAGAAACAGAGGGTCACAGGATCAAGTCCCAGCTGTGGTTCCTGCCAACCCAGGCCCCATATTTTACCCACTACTACAACGTGCTAATACAGACAGCACCTTTATTGCAGATGACGTAAACATGCCCAAGACACCTACATTTTACCCTACAGAGCACAGACACCATAAACATGCACATTACCTAGAGCAGAGCCTCCCAAATGCAGTCCTGTAGGGCCAAACACCATTCCGGTTCCATGCTGCCTCTGATAAAGATGCCTGTGCTGCATTTCTATGCGCCACCCCCATGGTATGTAGATGTATCTCATGCATATTCATGAGGGACAGCATGAAAACCAGAACAGTGTTTTGCACCGCAGGTCTGGAGTTGGGAACCTCTGCCGTAAAGCAGCAGCCAACAGGGGCAGACACACCCACACCCACAGGCCCCATTATCCAAAGCCTCCTGGGGAGGCAGGACATTGGGCTCTGCGTGCATCTCCCAATACTAGCACTTGCATACCTTAGTAATGCCACCCTAAACCGGGGAATATGGTACACATCTATCAAAAGGTTGCTATGAATACTGGCAGATAGCAATTCCTAGGTTAAGTACACTTTTCTGAGTGAGTTGCATCATAGCAACCTTTCTGATGTCTGTGGAGTGTGCTACAGGTCTTGTGTCTGACAGTGTTTACCAACCTGGGGAGTGACTCCTACAGTATTGCGTACCATAGCCATGCCTGCACTGTGCCCAGGACTTGTGTGGTGGCCTGGGCTGCCCAACACCTCTATAGTTGCACAATGCTGGCATAGGTGTGGGGAGTGTGTGTCTGTCTATCCAGTGTGTGGTGGCTGCCAACACCCTCCACAGCCCACACTGCTAGCACTGTTGCCAGTATTGGCCTGCCAATGTGCATAATGAGGAGCAAGGTACCGTGGGAATAGCCTGGATAGGGTGGCCTGGCCTGGATGCATCTGCACACGGCATAGGGCAATGGCTCGGACATTGTAGTGCCTGATCACCACCTGCACGGACAGGGTGGCCATAGCATGTCCTGCTGGGAGGTCACTCTCACCCTGACTGAGCAGTGACCATGGCATGGCTAGGTTTCCCCCATAGTGCTATATAGCATTTTTCTCATGTGATATTTATGGGTTTCCTTTTGGGGCCCAATCACTGATTTATTTGTTTGGTGTGTATGCTGACATCCCCGGTCTGGGTACATGCATCTTCTCCAGGGCCATGCACTACAGACTAGCTGGCAGACTGTCTGCAGCTAGTATGTGTCTTGCTGGAACACCTTGCAGGGTGCAGTGGCTGGAGGCTTGCTGCTGGAGAATGTCAGATAATGGTAAGGGGCAGCTGAGCATTTCCAGGCCTGCCGTCTGTCTTCTATTGTGTTATGGATGTGTACTGCTCTGTCTGTTCCCCAGCAGGACTGGGGTTGCTGGTCCCCTCTACTGCTGCCATTGCAGGGAGGTAGACTGTGGATCTATTGGTGGGTGATCCTGTTTTCCCCCCCCCCTGAGCCCCAGAGGGTGGGTTGTGTGGTGGTACATAATCTGCCTATGTGTCCATACACTCCCCCCTTCACCTACAGCAGGTAACGATGGCACCAGCACAGGATATGCAATATTCTGGGTGCAGCATTGCCCATAGGGACTAGACATGACCGAGACATACAGCAGGACACAGATGTATCCTAGGTGTGTCTAACCGAACTACCTATCACACACTGATGGGGATCTGCAGCATGGCGTATTTCAGCCATGAAAGGTGCTGTGGACCTGGTGCTGGGCGCCCAACCTCAGGGTGGGCACTGTACCCGCACAATGTGACTGTCTGTGGCTACTCTGTGGCAGTGCCACACACAGTCTGTTCCCCCTAGAAGGCCGAGGTGCTGTGGGGGTGCATACCCAATCTTGTGCCCATCTCTCGACTGCTGATTTGCATGTGCAGTACATCATGGGTACGGGTGGGTTACCCCTATCCTGGTAACCACAGCAGACAGTTTGTGTGGTAACGTGCAGTCCTGCAGCCAGCCAGGGCTTCATTCACATACTTATAAGGTGTCCTATAGGGGACATTATAGGGTGCCTTGGCGGACAGTACACTTTATAATGTGCCCTATGGAGTGCCTTATGGGGTGCCTTATGCTGCACCTTAGGTTATGCCACCGTGAGGGTGTGTTTGCTGGCAGCACTAATTAAAATACACGTCACATGCCTCAACAATCGCTACTTAAATGTAAAGGGTGCTGCCTCAGCCAGCCTTATACATTAGGCCCACTGGGGAATCAAACCCATGACCCCTGTACCATCAGTCAGTGTTGTAACCATTGTGCTACAGCTTTGTTGCTGTGCTTGTATGCCAGCACGCCTTCTTAAGATTAACGCGCGGTAACGTGCCCTGTAGCGCTCGTTCTTTTATGGCGCCTTGTAACGCGCGTTCTCGGAAACGATGTACCGCCCATGTCCTTATTTGGGCTTTCTATCTCTACCGCGGCTCCTAACGCGAATCGCACTAACGCAGTTTAGTAAACATACCCCATTGATTCTTCATCTTTTTTTCTCCATTTCTTTCATCTGCCTTTTTTACCTAACTATAGCTAGATTTCATTCCTCCTTGTCTCCCTCCTCTTGGCCTCACCCTTTTCACCTTTCACCAACTTACCAGCTTTCTATTTCCTATTTGTTCCTCCCTATTATTCCCAGTCTCCATCTCTGTTTCATTCCTTCTTCACCTTCCCATTTCCCCATGTTTCACCAATTTTCTAGTTCCCCTTTTCCTCCCTCTGTATGCATCTCCTCCTCAGCCTCATCTATTTTTCGACCTCTCATTCCCTAGTCATCCTCAGCCCCTTCCTTATCATTCATTTCCTCTCCACTTCCAATCCCTTTCTTTCGTCTTACCCTTTATCCAGGCTTCCATTTTCCCTTTCACCTCCCCCATTTCTACTCTCGCTTACTTTCTTCAAAGACCTATTCCCTTCCATTGTTTCTCACCCACTCCATAGCCTTCTGTCCTTTTCAACTGCCTCCTAACCCTTCCCTAAACCCTTCAGGTTCTTCAAACCTCCCTCCCCATATTTCTGCACTAAGTATCATAGTTTTACTCATACCCCTCACAAAATCACCTGGTCACCATTGTCCCACTAATCTAGTTAATTTCTTAGTCCCCACTATCCCACCAGCTAATCCCCAAGTCCCGACTCTTCCATCCTACTCAGCCCGAAGCCCCACATGCACTGCCAATACCCACCTAGCCTGAGTCTGTCTTCTGTTATTCCACCCAATTTTAGAGCCTTCAGCTAAGTCCAAGACCCTGCTTTCCCGCATCCCCATGTCTCTAGTACTTGCCCTACTGCCTCCTATTTTCTTTTCTCTAGCAGTCACTCATCTTCTTCCTTCTCCAATATTCATTAACCCTGACATTCTTCCTCCCTACCCCAGCATCCATTTTTTATTCCACTCTCTCTCATCCTTTCCTTGAATAAGATCTTGTTTCTTCCCTGACCATCCCCCACAATATCTGTCCCCCTCTCTTTCTCACTCCCCCGCTCATGCCTCTTGTTCAGATCCTAACCCTAACATCTGCCAGCATCAGCCCTCTTTCAGCCCACATCCCTAGCATCAGTCCCCTTCAAGTCTTAGTCCCAGCCTTCCAGCCACAGCTGTCCAACCAATTTCCAGTACCATCATCAGCCTCAACCCCCTTCTGATATCATCTCTCACTAGTATTGACTACCTTCCAATCCCAGCCTCCAATCCCAGTATCAGCCCCAATCCATTTCAAGTCATAGCCCTCCAGTTAGAGCATCACTTTCAGCCCTTTCTAGTCCTAGCCCTCAAAACCAGCATCCGCACATTTCCAGTCTGAGCCTCCCACCCTCTGCCTCACCCCTCTTCTAGCCCAAGCCAAACCCCAAGGATTAGCCATTTTTCAAGCCCCCTCCCAGCATCAGTCTATTTCCAGTCCCATTCTCCCCAGGATCATCCCTCTTCCAGTCCCATCCCCCACCCAGTCTCAGCCTCTTTCAGCATCATCCAGTCACCTCCTCTACTCCCATCCCCCTCATTGAATTAATATTTTACACAGGCAGAAGAGTATTTTTATTTAATTTAATCTAATCTAATTTCTTCTATCATGCCTGAAACAGTAACTCAGGACAGCTGACAAACAATATGTACAATGCATATAATAATATGCAGCGTACAGTACAAATTGAAATACAAAATATAATGCATACAATTAATATATTCCATCTATAAAAGTTAAAACCTCTACCCAACATTATTATGAACATATTTTGCAACTATCCTTGTTTTTAGTAATTTCCTAAACCTTACATAAAGGGGCATGTTTACTAAACTGCGGTAACGTAGCAGCAGCTACGTTAAGGTGTGTTTTATAATGTTAACGTGCATTAACATAACGTAACGTTAACGTTACATAATGCACCTTAACGTTCCCGGCCACAGTAAGTCCCGCAGAGGGTGGAGAGAGGGCAGAGAGAAGGGGTCAATGGGCAGGGAGAGGCCCCTTTCACACTAACATGGGGAAATGAAGGGCTGAATCCTAATTCAACTGAAAACCTGGCATTAGCACACATTTGCAAGAGAGAGAAACCATTTCAGTGTCAGCAATGTACAGCATAGGCAAGATGCCCAAGAAAGGTGATAGTAGTGCTCCATTTGAAGCAACAGCATAGTGCCCAGGTATGAAAGGCCACTATGGTGATGGCGCAAATGGGGCATGGGGGCGGGCTACTGGGGCACAGGGTGGACTAGGCAGTTGCCGAGGTGGCACATAGGAATGCAGAAAATGGAAACCAGCAAGACAGCAACTGACCAGGGTCAGACATGCCCATGAATCTGTGTCCCACAGTGTCCCATCCAGGGGACATTATCCAGCAGGTACCCCAAGGGGCACATAACATTGACAGGCAGTGCCGGGGGAAGTGTGGACATCTATGTAGGACCTCTACCCCCAGAAATCACACCATAGGCAGCTGCCTACCTGCTCCCTGGATGGCGCACCACCAGCACCGACAGCATATGGTCATGGCGGCATGGCAGATGGGGTGGATGATTGTGCTGGAGGGAGCAGTGGCACCCACCTGCAGTGGACCTAGGCCATGCCCTGTACTAGTACATGGTGTGCAGTGCAACAGAAGAGGTCTGGCCAAGGAACATAATGGTAGCCCCAGGGACCACTATGCTGCTGTGGCAACAGTGTGGTGCAGTACACTCAGCCAGCATGTCCAAGAGCAGAGGTACAGGTCCCATCTGTGGATCCTGCAGAGCATCTCCCCATAGTTTTAGCCCACAATGCAGCCACAACAACAACATGGGCAAACCCCAACGCAGCGGTGCACAGGGATACGGACACCCACTCACAAGGGCTCCACTATCCACAGCTTCATGGAGTGTCAGGCTGTTAGCCTCAGCACAGAGCTGAAGTTATCACCAGAGCACTACTACTACCCCCTGCACAGATTAGAAATGTCGGCACTGTGATCAGGACCAGTGCGGTGGGTAGGGTTGTCAACCACCTCCCTCTCTGCACAATGCTGAGAAAGGTGTGGGAGTGTGCATATGTCTCTCCATTGTTTAGTGCAGTGGTTCTTAACCAGTCCTCCTTGAACCCCTAGGCCAGTCGGGTGTTCAGGATAGCCCTAATGAATATGCATGAGATATATATGCATTAGAGCAGTGGTTCTGAACCAGTCCTCCTTGAACCCCTAGGCCAATCGGGTGTTCAGGATAGCCCTAATGAATATGCATGAGATATATATGCATTAGAGATATCCTGCCAACCTGACTGGTTCGTGGCCCTCTAGGGCTGGATTTGGAGACCCCTGCCTTACACCTGTCATTTAAGATTGTGAGTGGGCAAGGTGCAGATCACCAAGACATCTAAAAGGTTAGATAGAATTTGTCACATGCCTCTTTGCTTCTCACCACCACCAAAATATTGTCTATTAGACAACATTTTGGTGGTGGTGAGAATTGAGGAGGCATGTGGCACATTCTATCTACCCTTTTGATATCTAGGACATCTGCACCTTGCCCACTCACAATCTTAAATGACAGAGGTGTAAGGCAGGGGTCTCCAAATCCAGCCCTAGAGGGCCACAAACCAGTTAGGTTGGCAGGATATCTCTAATGCATATATATTTCATGCATATTCATTAGGGCTATCCTGAACACCCGACTGACCTAGGAGTTCAAGAAGAACTGGTTCAGAACCACTGCTTTAGAGATATCCTGCCAACCTGACTGGTGTGTGGCCCTCTAGGGCTGGATTCGGAGACCCCTGCCTTACATCTCTGTCATTTAAGAATGTGAGTGGGCAAGGTGCAGATCTACAAGACATCAAAAAGGTTAGATAGAATTTGTCACGTGCCTCTTTGCTTCTCGCCACCACCAAAATATTGTCTATTAGACAACTTTTTGGTGGTGGTGAGAATTGAGGAGGCATGTGACACATTCTATCTACCCTTTTGATGTCTAGGACATCTGCACCTTGCCCACTCACAATCTTAAATGACAGAGGTGTAAGGCAGGGGTCTCCAAATCCAGCCCTAGAGGGCCACAAACCAGTCAGGTTGGCAGGATATCTCTAATGCATATATATCTCATGCATATTCATTAGGGCTATCCTGAACACCCGACTGGCCTAGGGGTTCAAGGAGGACTGGTTAAGAACCACTGGTTTAGTGTCTGCCAACACCTCACTGAGCCCACATTGCTCACACTGCTTCCAGCGTTAGCCTGAAAATGTGCATAATGAGGAGTAAGGTATTGTGGATATGGCCCAGATAGGGCAGATTGGCCAGGATGCATCTGCACAGGGTGGAGGGCAATGGCTGGGACACTGTAGTGCTCGACCACCACCTGCATGGACAGGGTGGCCACAGCATGTCATGCTGGGGGGGGGGGGGGTCACTCTCACTCTGACTGAACAGTGACCATGGCATGTCTATGTTCCCACATAATGCCACACATTATTTGTTTCCTGTGATACCTCTGTGTTCCTGGTTCTGGGGCCCAATCACAAAGATGCCTGCTTGGTGTCTATGCTCTGCATTCCATCTTTGGGTGCACAGGGTTTCCCTGTGAGCATGCACTATGGACTGGTTAGTGGGTTGTCTGCAGTTTGCCTGTGCATGGTGGGAACACCTTGTAGGATGCTGCAGGTGCAGTCTGACTGTGGTGCGGGGCAGTTGAGCCTACCCCAAGCATCATTGCTGGTCTGCAATGGTCATAGGTATGGTACTGGCCCTGGAGGGCTGTGATTGCTGGTACTATAGCCAGGGTGCAGGCACCTGTCCCACCCCACCCTCATCTACAAAAGGGGTGATTGAGGCCCCTTGGCGTTATATAGCGCATACCACTTCAACCCATAGTGGTAGTGCTACATAACCCTCATGCGAGTCTAGACACCCCACTGCCCTGATAACAGGTACCCATGGCAGCCAGACCTTAACACTGGGTACGCACTAATCAGGGTACTGTCCGGTCCAACAGGGCCACATGCAACTGCAGAACACAGCTGGAACAGGTGTACCTTCAGTTACACTGCTGGGAACACCTGTCACACACTGGTAGTAATGGGGATGTTCAGCAGGACCTATCTCTAGCACCACGTGTACTGTGGACCTAGTGCTGGGCACCCATCCTATCCCTCAGGGTGCACACGGAACCTGCACAATGGCATGGTCTGTAGCTACTCTGTGCCAGTATCATGCACTGTCAGTTCGTCTTACCTCACTGCAGTACCGGAGAGGTGCAGATCCCATTTGGTGGTCAGCTGTAGGCCGCTGTTCTGCATGTGCAATGCATCATGGGTGCTGGTGGGGTTACCCTATCCTGGCACACAGAGCAGACAGTTTGTGCAGTGACCTGCAGTCCTTCGGTGCCCAGCCATTGCTATGCAACATACCATGGGGGTATAGCCTACTGGTTAGTACACTGACATTCTAGGCAGAGGTCATGGGTTCATTTCCTTGCTGTTCCTGCCTGTCCAAGGCAGATATTTTGTTTGCCTGTGACAGTCATATTTTGCAGATCCGTGCTGCCAGCCCATAGTACCCTCACCACAGTTGCCAACAATTCTTATAAGGTGTTATAAGGCTCCTAATTAGGCACAGTACAAGGCACCTTATTAGGCACGTTATAAGGCACATTACAAGACACCTTGTACTGTGCCTAATAAGGTGCCTTGTAACGTGCCTTATAATGCGCATTACCTGACACGGCTTGCCATAATGATGCCACACCCACTCCCTTATATGGGCATCTGTATCATCACCGCGGAACATAACGCGAGTTACGTTAACACAGTTTAGTAAACATACCCCAAAGCCTCCCATTTTGTATCTTTAATGGGAGATTATCCATAAACCTGGTGCCACTCCTTGAAGCAGCTGTTTCCTTGTCTTTTAAAAACACCACTATGCTAGTGGCAGCATCACAGTACAGTCACGGGAGCACAGGAAAATGCTTCAGCTGCCATGAAGGGGCTGAGTAGGCAGTGAGACAGGCTTTGGGTGCCCTTAAGCCAGTGCTCACCCCTTAAGCCAGCCCTGCACATGCAACAATTAGATTTAACAAACCAACTGCTTCCTGATACAAGTGGAGGGGAATTTTAGAAAGGATGTCCAACTGCAGTCTGGGACATTCAGGGTGGAATGTGCAGAAAAATATCAGAGACATCTATGTCTCCAACCAATTTCAGGAACATAGACGTCCCCGATGTGAACATCTACAGCCCCGTCCACATAGATGTCCTGGCTACAGAATAGTGGACTGGGGATGTTTAGCACACACAAGGTTGCATATGGGGACGCCCAGCAACATAACAAACTGAAAATACGAGCCCTTATTCCCCAGCAGAGCTCATTGTCAAACATGGGTAATATATGGGATGGGAGTTTGCCTCCTTTTCCACAGCCTCTGGATGTTTGGCAGGCAAAATGAGCCCTTTCCTGCTGCCTATTCATGCCTGGAACCTCCACCATGCCCCCATTCAGATTTGGATATCTTTATGCTGGGGGCGTCCATAGAACTGGCTTTTAAAATGGCTCTAGGGATGTCTCCATGTTTTGGATGTGTTTATGCCCATTTCCAGATGTTCAAAGCAAAAATAGGGCTTCTAAAATTACTCCCTTAATTTGTATATACAAATGATCAGTAGTAGTACATGAGAACATAAGAAATTCCATACTGGGTCAGATCAAGGTCTATCAAGCCAAATATCCTGTTTCCAACAGTGGCCAATCCAGGTCAGAAGTACCTATCAGGTTCCCAAAAACTTACACATGTAAGCAGTGGATTTCCTGGGTCCTCTTTAATAATGGTTTATGGACCAGGAACTTGTCCAAATCTTTCTTAAACCCAGCTACACTAAAAGCTTTTACTATATCCTCTGGTAACGAATTCCAGGGTTTGATTACACATTGAGTGAAAACATTTTCTCTTATTAGTCTTAAATGGGTTATATTTAGTAGTAGTAGTAGTAGTAGTACTGCCTACCTTGCTAGTCAAAAGACTGCCTCCTTAATCAAGCCTTAACCTGTTTATGATACTGCAAATAATCCTTCTGCTGTTGAAAATCTAAAGGCAGCTTATTGTACAGTCTTGGAGACACAACTGAAAAAGCTCTTGCAAATTGTAATTGAACTTCTCTCACAGTTGATAGCTCCCGAAAATTACCCCGACTAGACCGAAGTCATGTCTAGGAGCATAAGGTGTAATCATCTCCACAAGATACTGTTATAGCCCTACTATCCTCTTTTGAGTAAAATAATTGGTATAGTTGTGGGAGATCAGATTGTAGGTTTCCTAGAAAGCACAAATTGTCTAGATGTGGAACAGGCAAGATTTTATCTGGGTTCTGTGCTGGTATCAGTGGTGAAGCAGATTTTTTTCCCTCTACATTTTGTAATTCTATTTTAATTTGACACTTGTCCATCGTTCTGCCGGTAATGAATAAGTAAGACATTTCAGGGGCAAAAGGGGGTGATGATCGGTGGACTGTCACCATGGAAAATAAATATAATCTACTCTAGAAATACAATTAAAGGTGCATTGTTTTAATTTAGTTACCACAAAATATTTCAGACCTAACAAAAAGAACAAGGACTGGTGATTATGTTCTACATACAAAAGACCTTATAATGCACTCAAAAATTCAAATCAGCCAACAAAATCATATGCATACATTCTGTGTGGGAGTCATGTTTACTTTGAACTGCATCCCAGGATAGTTTACACTGATGAACTATTAATATTTATTATAAGATAATAAAATGGTTTCCAACCTCTGGTGTCTGTTTTGATTTTCTGGCTCAGTGTTATCTCTTTTTTCTCACTCTCTGGTCTGATCTGGTTCTTTTTGTTTGTTTGTTTGTTTGTTTGTTTCGCTGTTGTCTATTTTTCTTAACTGTTCAGCTTTCTGTTTAGCTTTCTTCTGTTTGTCTTCTTTCTCCTCTTCTTCCTGCTTCCTTTCTATCCTCTTTTTCCTATGTTCTCTTGCCAGAAGTCTGCATTGAAGAGGGATGGAAGTGACAGGTCATAGAGGGCAGGAACTGCGACACAGTGCCAGACAATTCAATAAGCACAGTTATTGACTCAGTGTGAGCAGCAGGCCCATAGGACCTCAGCTTTAAGTATGGTATATTTGGTCCAGTTCAAGGTCTACTGTTTAATTTTCAGGACTTACTGGAAAGACCTTCCTAGTTATTTGAATAAGTTACTAGTAGGCATATGCACAAGCAAGATTTTCATTACATTCTTCACATGTTGTTGTTGATGTGCTGTTGAGTCGGAGTCGACTCATGGTGACCATCTGGATAATTGTTCAATCAGGCAGCTCATTGTTGATAGTGGCATCCATAGCTGATGTCATTGTATCGATCTATCTCATTGCTGCCCTCTCTCCTTTTCGTTGACCTTCAACCTTGTCAAGCATGATATCTTTCTCTAATGATCTTTCTCTTCACTTGATGTGTCCAAATTATGAAAGTCGAAGTCTTGTCATCTGAGCTTCTAAAGAAAGCTATGGTTTGATATCCCCTAGTACTGTCTGGTTTGATCTATGGGCAATCCATGGTATACACAGTATTCTTCACCAGCACCATAATTTAAAGGCATCAATTTTCTCACTATCATTTTTACTGTTCAACTTTCACAGCCATATGACGTTATTGAAAATACCATGGTTTGGACAAGTCGACTCTTTGTACTGAGAAAGATATCTCCTCTCTTGAGAATTTTGTCTAGATCCCTCATAGCCCTTCTGCCAAGAACAATGTATCATTGGATTTCTTGACTACTTGTCATTTTTTATTGATTACTGATCCAAGCAGGTTAAAGTTGTCCACTTTTTCAATTTCTTCTCGATCAATGATGAATTTATTAATTTTACCAGTTATCAGGATATTTGTCTTCTTCACATTAAGATGCAGGTCAATTTTAAGACTGTTCCTTGATCTTAAGAATCAAATGTTTCAGATCATCTTCGCTTTCAACCAATATTGTGGTATCATCAGCACAGCGAATGTTGTTAATCAGTCTTCCACCAATCTTAACACCTCTGCTTTGTGCCTTGTCGTACACCTTTGCTGATTTTAAACCATTCTGTTTCTCCTTGTTCTGTATGAACTGTTACTTCTTTACAAATGTAAAGGTCGTACAAGAGAAATATCAGGTGTTCTGGTATACCCATGTTTCTTGATGTGACCCAGAGTTTCTCATAGTTTCCACAGTCAAAAACATTGCTGTAATCAATAAAACACATATATATATCATTTTGGTATTCTTTTGTGTTTTCAAGGATCCATCTCAGATCCACAATGATGTATCTCATTCCTCACCCTTTCCTGAACTCTGCTTGTACTTCAGGCATTTCTTGTTCCGGGTAGTCTCTGATGGATGATAATAGAATCTTGCTGGCATGTGGGATCAGAGTGATTTCCACAGTCAGTCGGATCACCTGTCTTCAGTATTGGTATAAGCACAGATCTTTTCCAGTCAGTTGGCCATGATTTTTATTTATTTATTTATTTATAGTCTCTTCTATACCGCACTATTCATCATCAGTGCGGTTTAAAATGAACAAAGAATTTACACATTTCCGATGGTACTTTGTGTTTACAGTTGAACAGGCAAAAGTAACTTGGATAACAGGGGTAACTATTTACAAATTATAACATAATCATGAACTCTTTTACAAATTATAACATAATCATGAACTCTTCTTGGTTTCAGCCTTAGGGGTTTTGGGAGGTCTGTGAGGTGGTTGAAATATCTGCATTGGTTACTGGGTAATACAAGAGGAAGAGGTGGTGTTTCAAGGCTTTTCTGAATTGCAATAGATCCGGGATTGCTCGGATGTCTTGAGGGAGGCTGTTCCAGCACCTTGGGGCACAGAACTTGAAAGCCCTGTCTGCTGTTGCTTTGGTGCATTGTGATATTGATTTTGGGACTACAAGTGTGTTGAGTGTTACTGACCGTCTGTCCCTATTTTGAGGTGTCATCTGGATCAGATCCGTTAGTGACGCAGATGAGAGCCCTTTGATGGCCTTGAATGTAAGTAGTAATGACTTGTAAGTGAGTCTACTTCGTATCGGAAGCCAATGGAGTTGTTTTAGGATGGGTGAGACATGGTCTTTCCTGGATGCTCCGTGTAGGACTCTTGCTGCGGCGTTCATTGCCAGTTGCAGTGGTTGCAAGGTGGCTTGAGGGAGCCCTTGTAAGATTGAGTTCGCATAATCAAAATGTGGTATGATTAGGGCCTGATAGATGGTTCTGAAATCATCCGGCTCTAGCAGGGATCGTAGGTGTCTAAGGGAACGGATTTTATGGTATACCGCTCTTACAATGTTTCCTATGTGTGCCTTCATATCCAAGTGCTGGTCTAGAGTGACGCCGAGGTATCTGATAGTAGGTTTGGTCTGGAGGTCTGCTTCCTTCACCTTCAAGAAAGACGGAGCAATGAAGTTTCGGTCTTTTGTGATGAACAACACCTCCGTTTTCTTGTGTTGGATCTTGAGGTTTTGGGATTGCAGCCAGTTGGATACTTCATTTATGCAGTTTGTTAATGGAGTGAGGTCGGGGTTCTCTGTTGTAAAAGGCATGTATAGCAGCACATCATCCGCGTATATCATGCAGTTGATACTGAAGGACCGTATCAGGTTGCAGATAGGCTGCATGTATAAATTTAACATGAGGGCGGAGAGGGAGGAGCCTTGTGGGACCCCCTGCTTTTGATGGAACAGATCTGATGCAGTATTGTTGGATCGTACCTGCTGCCACCTGTCAGAAAGGTAGGATCTGCACCACTCAAGTGCTTTATCGGTAATTCCCTTACCCTTGAGTCATTCCAGGAGGCGTTCGTGGCTCACGGAGTCGAATGCCGCTGCTATGTCTAGGAAGACCAGGACGAACCCTTGGCGGATATTGTTGATGCCTGTTAATATGTTGCTGAAGAGAGTAGTGAGCAGTGTTTCCACACCGTGGGCTTCTCTAAAGCCGTGTTGACAAGTGTCCAGTGGTGCGTTAGTTTCTATATGCTCTTCGATTTGTCTTTGTACTTCCTTTTCCATTATTTTTGCCAGCAACGGTATGCTTGATATTGGCCTATAGGATTCTGGCTTCAGAGGGTCAAGCTTGTTGTTTTTTAGCAATGGCCTTATGGATGTGCGTTTGAGGGTACGTTGTAAAGTTCCTGTTGTGAATGAAAGTTCCATGAGGCTGGATATGAATGGGCTCAGGTGGTTTTGTAGTTCCTTGATCCAGAACGCAGGGCATGGATCGGTTTGGGCGGTGGTCATGTTGATACCAGCAATGGTGTCCTCGATGCGCAGTTTGGGTGGTATTTTGAAAGTAGTGAGTAGAGTCTGATCGTATGGTTCAAGGATCTTGCAAGGTGTTGGGATATTGTCAATCTGGCAGAGTTTGGATTGTAAATAGTCAGCGAAAGTTTGAGGGTGGATTTCGCTAATATGCTGAGAGGTGATGTCTTCTAAATGTCCTGGTAAAGCTTGGAAAATATGGTAACAGTCACCTCTCATTCCTATATAACTTCAGTGGGAATGCCATCAATGCTCGGTGCTTTGTTCTTTGATAATGCTTTCAATACTGCTTCAAATTCTTCTTTTATCACCAATGGTTTCTGATCATAAGGTACAGATTGAAACGGCTGTTGGTTCACTTGATCTTTATGGTACAATGTCTGTATATTCTTTCCACCTTTTCTTGATCTTCTCAGCATCATTCAGCATGGATACTTGAGCATTTTATAGCATTCCAATTCGAGACTGGAAATTTCTCTATAACATTTTTAGATTTAGGAAAGCTGATCTAGTTTTTTCTCTAATAGTTTCTGATTCTATTTTTCTTGCATGCATCATTGTAGTACTTCTCCTTGTCTCGTCTTTCTGTACATTGGAAATATCTGCTGATTTCTGTGATTGCCTCTCTTTGACCTCTGGCTTTAGTTTCTCTACCTTTTTGGGCAATTTTCAGAGTTTCTTCAGTCATGTGAGATATTTCTCACTTTCTTCAAGCACAACTTTCTTGATATCATCCTATAACTCTTCTGCTATCCAAAGCAGAAAATCAATATTACAGGCAGTCTTTAAATTCTGGTGGCATATTCTCAAGGTCATATTTGCTATAGCCATAAGTGGCTTGCTCTTTTTCAACTTTAGGAGTTAGTAATTTGTACCACATTCAGTTCCAGCTTTTGTCTTTGTTGATGTCATAGAGCTTTTCCATCATTGACTTCCGCAGATGCATTCAATTTGATTTTTTTACAATCTATTGGATGAAGTCCATGGGGTATGTTTACTAAACTGCGGTAGGTTCCACGGTAAAGGTAGAGATGCCCATATAAAGACATGGGTATTGCATCATTACAGCAAGCTGACAGCTAACGCGTGTTACAAGGTGCATTAGACTAACGAGCGTTACAAGGCGCCTTGTAAAGCGCCTTGCAAGGCACCTTGTAAGGCGCCATGTAAGGTGCCTTGTAAGGTGCCATGTAAGGTGCCTTATAAGGTGCCTAGTAAGGTGCCCTGTAAGGTGTCTAGTAAGGTGCCTCAGAAGGCACCCTATAGGGCCTCCTAGGCTAAGCGCCATATTAGGCATCCTTGGACAAGTCACCGCAGAAGGCACCCTGGGCTATGGAACAATAGGTTAAGGTGGCCTAACAAGGTTATGGTGTCCTAGGGACTGCAAGGTGCCTCAGGATGACATGCATGACCTGTGCGAAACAGAGACAGATGTAGCCCTAACACTAGATAGAGCACTCAGGGAGGCAATGAACAGGTGAGTGAAGGAGGGAGAAGTGGGAGCCGCTGGACCTGCCATATCTGCAGGCATCCCATGTGCCTGCCAGTACTGATGACAAACATGGTGGGGAAGCTCTACCACAGCACAGGGTGTTGGCAATGTAAAGTACCGGAAAAACAGTTGGTGGCAGACGATGGGAATATGTGTCCCCCAGTGGAGGCGGAGGTGGCAGGATAGTTACAATAATGGGTGGACAGAGGAGTGGTGGTGCCATGCAGATCAGGCACAGGTGAGGCAAGCATGAAGAGGCGCAATGCAGGAAAGGGTAGCAGTGCAGGACATGGAGTGACAGCCCGCAAAGGCAGACAGGACTCTACACAGCTGACAGACGCAGATAGATGGACCGAGGGAATGTTGGCAATTGTGGCGAGGGTATTATGGGCTGGAAGCGCAGATCTGCAAAAATATGACCTCTACAGGCATGCACACTATTTGAGTAGGACAGGCATGAGAGGAGGGAACAATGAGGAACTGAACCAATGAACACTGCCAAGGATGGCAATGTATTAACCAGTAGGCTATACCTCCATGGTGCATGTCACAGCAATGTCTGGGTACAGAAGGCCTGCAGGTCACCGCACAAATTGTCTGCTCTGAGTGCCAGGATAGGGTAACCCCACCATACCCATGATGCAATGCACATGCTGAATAGCAGTCTACAGCTGATCACCAAAGGGGGTCTTTACCTCTCCGGTACCTCAGCTGGGAAAGACGAACTGACAGTGTGTGATACTGGCACAGAGTAGCTACAGACCATGCCATTGTGCAGGTTCTGTGGTCACCCTGAGGGATAGGATTGGTGCCCAGCACTAGGTCCGCAGTACATGTGGTGCTAGAGATAGGTCCTGCTGTACATCCCCATCACTACCAGTGTGTGACAGGTGTTCTGTGCAGTGCAGCTGAAGGTAATTTGGTGTCCATATGTATCCTGCAGTCACATGTGGCCCTGTGGGACCAGACACCAGCCAGATTAGTGTGTACCCCGTGTGAGGGTCTGGCTGACATGTGCAGCTGTTATCAGGGCAGAGGGGTTCCTAGAATTGCATGAGGTGTGTGTAGTAGTGACTGTATAGGTCATAGTGGTATACACTACATACCCCAAAGGGCCCACATCACTCTTTTGTAGGTAAAGAACAGTGCCCCCGCCCCAGGGAAGCAATCTCCATCCTGTTTGTACGAGACAGCCCTCCAGGGTTGGTGGGCCAGAGCCATACCTATGACTGGGATAGTGATAGACCAACAGCAATGCTGGGGTTAGGTCTGGAAACCCCAAGTGCCCCCCACCACTGTCTGCCAGTCAACAACAGACAGCACAGTCAGACTGTACTTTAAAAGTGCACCAACCATGCACAGTCTAACTGTAGACAGTCCACCAAGAACTATGTACAGCAAGCAGACATCTCAGTGATTGGGACTCCAGCACTGAGGAACACAAATATATCACTAGAAACAAATAGACCTGCCATGGTCACTGCTCATTCAGAGTGAGTGCCCTCCCAGCATGCCATGCTGTGGCCACCCTGTCCATGCAGGTGGTGGTCAGGCACTACAGTGTCCTAGCCATTGCCCCACACCCTGTGAAGATGCATCCTGGCCAATCTGCCCTGTCTGGGCCATACCCAGAATACCTTGCTCCTCATTATGCATCTAATCAGGCTAACGCTGGTAACAGTGGGACATTTTGTGCCCAGTGAAATGTGGGCAGCCACAGAACAATGGATAGACATACAAACACGCTCACTCCTTTTGCAGCATTATACAAAGATAGGGGTGGTTGGAAGCCCTGCCCGCCACACTAGTCCTGATCACAGTGCCGACATTGCTAAACTGTGCAGGGGGTAGTAGTAGTGCTCTGGTGATAACATCATCCCAATGCTGGGGCCAACAGCCTTCCGTTCCATGCATCATTGGATTGTGGAGCCTGTGTGAGTGGGTGTTTGCACCCCTGTTCGCCGCTGCTTTGGGCTTTGCACATGTTGCTGTTGTATCTGTATTGTAGAGTAAAATATAGGGACATGCTCTGCAGGAACCACAGCTGGGACTTGCACCTGTGACCTCTGCTCCTGGACTCACTGACTGGGTGTACTGCACCACACTGTTGCCACAGATGCATGGTAGTCCCTGGGGCTACCTGCACTTTTCCTCAGCCAGACCTTTTATGTTGCACTGCACACCACGTACTGATGCAGAGCATGGCCTAGTTCCACTGCAGGGAGGTGGCACTGTCCCCTCCAGTATGGGCACATGCCCCCCTGCCAAGCTGAACTGGCCATTTGCTGTCGGTGCTGGTAGTGCGCAGTCCCAGGCCATCCACTGTGTAGGTAGGCGCCCGCCTAGGGAGCGGGTTCCAGGGTGGGGGGGCATACATGGACATCCTCACATCCCCCCATCACTGCCTACCATTATTATGTCCTCTCCACATGGGGGCGGGATGGCTGGGGGGATGTCAGGTCTGTGCCCTAGCGACTATTGGCTAGGGTGGACCAGGTAGATATTGGTGGATTTTGTTTGGCCTTGGTTAACTGCTGTCTTGCTGATCTCTGGTGTCTATGTTCCTATGTGCCACCTAGGCACCCGCCTGGTCCACCCTGTGCCACAGCTGCCCATGTTATATGTCCCGCCTGTGGCCCCCTATGTCCCATTTGCACCATCGCCATAGTGGCCATTCATACTTTGGCACTATGGTATTGCTGTACATGGAGCACTACTATCACAGTTTTTGGGCTCCCTGCCTGGGCTGTACATTGCTGACACGTAAATGGTTTCTCTCTCCTGCATATGTGCATCTAACGGCAGGTTTTCAATCGCGTTAGGATTCAGCTCTTCCGATCAGCGTGACTCCGACTCCGCCCATTGACCCCTTCTCTCCACCCTCTCTCCACCTTCGGCGGTGTTTACCGTGCCGCAGAACATCAACGATCGTTAATGTTACCGCAGTTTAGTAAAAATACCCCCATGTGTACAGTTTCTGCTTGTGTTGCTGGAAGAAGGTTTTTGAGATGAATAGATTGTTGATCTTGCAGAATTCTATCAGTCTTTCTCCAGCTTCATTTCTGTTGCCAAGTCCATATTTTCCAACCACTTTGTTGCCAAAATTTTGGAGTTCTCATTGTGATCGCATCCCTACTGTGCATGCAGATTGTGCATGCATATACCTACAAATTTACATGTGTAGTATTGATATAGGTGCACACAAGCAATTTGCAAACATGCTTCAAATTTAGACATGCAAATGAATGGTCAAATGAATCCAAAATGCACAAGCCTAGTTGCTAGTTCCCTATGTTCCAAGTTGTCACTTGCAATCATTGAATTCCCATCTGCTGGTAGTTCCTTATATACATGAGGCTAGACTAACCAAAATCTGCACTGTCACCTTTTCTGTGACTGCTCCCACAATATGGAACAATCTGCCACCCACTGTGAGGGATGAGCAGAGTTTTGCTATTTTCACAGACTGCTGAAGGCTATTATTCTGTCAAGCATTCGGAGACCTCACTTAGGGAGTGTGGGAGGGTTTTTTTAGCTGGGATCGCCATGATGGGAGACGAGTAGAATATGGGAGGATATGATATCGTTTATTATATCTGTTTTATGCCGTGACTTTTGTAAATTTATGTTTGCATTTCTCTGCACCACTCATATCAGCTTGTTCGATGTGCAGTTTATAAATTCAGTTACATATATAAATAAAATATAAGCCAATCCATGGTATGATGAAGCCCTGCATAATGCCAAAGAGATACTGCACAGAGCTGAAAGAGAATGAAGGAAAAATAAAAATGCCACCACCTTGGTGATCTGCAAAGATCATCAAGTTAAATATACAAATCTGATTAGAAAAACAAAAAGAGGATTTTACTCCAACTGCATAAATTCAGACGGGAATTAAATCCATTGAGTTTTTCAAATGATGCAATAACTTACTAGCTCTACAGATAAGAAAAGCTCTCCTGATTTCTCACCTAACCAGTTTGGTAAGTTCTTTATTGATAAAACCAAAGGCCATCTCAGATTACCCCTAGCTCAAAGACTAGCCCTTCCTCTCAACTTCAGGCTCCATCATGCAATACAGCCATTATCTTTTCCCAAGCCACCTTTAAGAATTTCCAGCCTCTGTCACACATAGGTCTAGATTACAATGAAACCTCATAATTCAGTTCTAAATCCAGTACTACCTACACTTTTGAAGGACCTACTTCCATTTTTTACATACATAATCTTAGACCTAATAAACACTAGTCTTAGTCAGGGACTTGTGCCAGAAGCATGGACAATGTCTGCCATTCACCCTTGTCTTAAAGACCAAGGAGTATGTTTACTAAACCCTCTTAATGTGTGCTCTGCGATGTTATCGCGCGATAAGGTACCTTATCGCGCAATAATGACGCTTTATCGGGCGCACACGTACCTTAGCGCATGATAACGCGCACAGAGGTGCAAACGAGCGCTGAAGGCGGAGAAAGGCTCCTGGAGGGCGGAGGAAGGCTCCCCAGGGGCGGAGAGAAGGGGTCAATGAGTGGAGAGTGGGAGGGGAGAGGCTCCTCGCACACTAACACTGTGAAATCCGAGGATCAAAACTAACGCCAGTGAAACCCTGCCGTTAGAGCTGATTTAAAGGGAAAAGAAACCATTCCAGTCAACAATGTACAGCAAAACCAGGGAAACCTACAAAAAGTGATAAGTGTGATACATGTGCACGGAACAAAAGGGCAAATAAACTTTGAAAATGTACAGAAGAAAATGTAAAAATAAAATAACCAAGCTGGCCAATAGTGATATCAATGGGAAACATCAAAAAACACTCCCAAGAAAGCTCCAAAAAAAGATATGAGTTTTGGAAGGGTCCATGCTCCGTCCCCATACAAGATGAATGAGCCCACATTGTAATTGCGCTGAGCAGGGTTTCCGACTTCATTGGCCAGGTTTCCTATGGCGTGCACATGTTCCACAACAGCAGGGCAGGCATGTCAGAACGGGCAACTGGACAGATGCTGGAAAAGGGGACACAGAGGGCTGCAGGCGGCACATGCTGGGGTGCAGCTGGGCCACAGTGCGCATTAGGGTGATGCCTAGGTGGCCCATAGGAATGCTGAAACAGTAGAGCAGCCAGACAGCAATTGTTGAGGGCCCAACATGGGCACGAGTGTGCTTCCCACAGTGTCACAGGGGATAGTACTCAGCAGGTACCCCGAAGGGCACGGAACATTAGCAGGCGGTGCTGGGGGGAAGCGTGGACAGCTATCCAGGCACCCCTACCCAAGAACCCGCACCATAGGCAGCTGCTTACCCACACACTGGATGGCCTGAGACTGCGCTCCACCAGCACCACTAGCAGAAGGGCATGTCAGCATGGTGGCAAAGGGATATTGGTGGTGGAGGGGGCAGTGGCAGCTGCCCAGAGCAGACGGTGGCCTAGCCCTGTGTAGGTGGATACCGTGCACTGCAACAGGCAGGCCCTGTCTGACGAACAGTCATGGTATCACCAGGGAATGCACTGTCTCTGTGGCAACACAGTGGTGCAGTGCACATAGCCAGTGTGTTCAGAAGTAGAAGGTCACAGGTTCAAGTCCCAGCTGTGGTTCCTGCCAACCCAGTCCCCATATTTTACCCACTACTAAAACATGCTAATACAGACAAAACCTTTATTGTAGATGACGTAAACATGCCCAAAACACATACATTGTACCCTACAGAGCACAGACACCATAAACATGCGCATTACCTAGAGCAGTCTCCCAAATGCAGTCCTGGAGGGCCAAACACCATTCAGGTTCCATGCTGTCTCTAATAAAGATGCCTGTGCTGTATTTCTATGCGCCGCCCCCATGTTATGCAGATGTATCTCATGCATATTCATGAGGGATAGCATGAAAACCCAAACAGTGTCTGGCCCACCAGGACTGGAGTCGGGAACCTCTGCCCTAAAGCAGCGGCCAACAGGGGCAGACACACCCGCACCCACAGGCTCCGTTATCCAATGCCTCCTGGAGAGACAGGATGTTGGGCCCTGCATGCATCTCCCAATACTAGCACTTGCATACCTTAGCAATGCCACCCTAAACCTTGGAATATGGTACACGGCTATCAAAAGGTTGCTATGATTACTGGCAGATAGCAATTCCGAGGATAAGTACAATTTTCTGAGTGAGCTGCATCATAGCAACCTTTCTGATGTCTGTGGAGTGTGCTACAGGTCTTGTGTCTGACAGTGTTTACCACCCTGGGGGGTGACCCCAACAGTATTGCGTACCATAGCCATGCCTGCACTGTGCCCAGGACTGATGGGGTGGCCAGGGCTGCCAAACACCTCTATAGTTGCATAATGCTGGCATAGGTGTGGGGAGTGTGTGTCTGTCTATCCAGTGTGTGGTGGCTGCAAATACCCTCCACAGCCCACACTGCTAGCACTGTTGCCAGTATTGGCCTGCCAATGTGCATAATGAGGAGCAAGGTACTGTGGGAATAGACAGGATCGGGTGGCCTGGCCTGGATGCATCTGTACATAGCATAGGGCAATGGCTCGGACATTGTAGTGGCTGGCCACCACCTGCACCCACAGGGTGGCCACAGCATGTCCTGCTGGGAGGTCAATCTCACCCTGACTGAGCAGTGACCCGGCATGGCTAGGTTCCTCCATAGTGCTTTATGGTGTTTTTCTCATGTGATATTTGGGGCACAATCACTAACTTACCTGCTTGGTGTGTATGCATCTTCTCCAGGAGCATGCACTATAGACTATCTAGCAGATTGCTTGCAGCTAGTATGTGTCTTGCTGGAACACCTTGCAGGGTACAGTAGCTGGAGGCTTGCTGCTGGAGAATGTCAGATAGTGGTGGGGGGCAGCTGTGCATTTTGAGACCTACTGTCTGTCTGCTATTGCTTTATGGATGTGTACAGCTCTGCATGGCCTGCGCTGTAGGGTGTCTGTTCCCCAGCAGGACTGGGGTTGATGGTCCTCTCTACTGCCACCATTGTAGGGAAGTAGAACGTGGGTCTGTTGGTGGGTGATCCTGTTTCCCACCTTGAGCCTCAGAGGGTGGTTTGTGTGGTGGTACATAATCCGCCTATGGGCCCAAACACCCCCTCTCCCCCCCTATAAAGCGCCTTATAAGGTGCCTTATCAGGTGTTCTCTAAAGTACCTTATAGAATGCCCTATAGGCAGTGGGGGTGTACTATCGACCGCCTGGACAGAATGAACAAATGGATGATGAAATGCTCAAAGAAATCAAGGAAGTTAACAAAAGTTACAGCGCAGTAATAATAATGGGTGATTTCAACTACCCCAGTATCGACTGGGTCAGTGTCACGGCAGGACAGGGAGATAAACTTCCTAGATGAAATAAATGACTGCTTCTTGGAGCAGCTGGTTCATGAACCAACCAGAGGGGAAGCCATATTAGACCTAGTCCTTAGTGGAACACCAGATCTAGTGCAAGAGATAAGGTTGTTGGGGCCACTTGGCAATAGTGATCATAGCATGATCACCTTTGATTTAATTAGTGGAGGAGGGATAGTAAGGAAATCCACAGTACTACCTTTTAACTTTTGAAAGGCAGACTATGATAAAATGAGGAAAACAGTTAAGAAAAAACTAAAAGGAGCAGTTGCAAAGGTTAAAGACATACATCAGGCTTGGCTGTTGTTGAAAAATACTATCTTGGAAGCCCAGACCAGCTGTATTCCACGCTTTAATAAAAGTGGAAGTCCAAAAAACTGCCAGCATGGTTTAAAGGTGAGGTCAGAGAGGCTGCTGTTGCCAAAAAAGCATCTTTCAGGAAATGGAAATAAGAGCCAAACGACGAAACCTGGAAACAGCACAAGCACTGGCAAGTCAAATGCAAGGCATTGATAAGGCAGGCAAAGGGAGAATTTCAGAAGAAGCTTGCTGCGGAAGCAAAAACGCAAAGTAAAGACCTTTTCAAGTACATTCGTAGCAAAAAACCTGTGAGAGAGTCAGTTGGTCCATAAGATGATAAAGGGGTTAAAGGAGCACTAAGAGGCGACAAGGCGATAGCGGAGAGACTGAATGAATTCTTTGCTTCAGTCTTTACTGAGGAAGATGTAGGGATGTTACCCATGACTGAAGTGGTATTTAAAGGTGCGGAAGAATTGAAGGAAATATTGATACATCGGGAAGATGTATTACAACTGTTAGATAGACTGAAGAGTAGCAAATCACCTGGGCCGGATGGTATACATCCAAGGGTGTTGAAAGAACTGAAATATGAGATTGCAGACCTGCTATTAGTAATCTGTGAACTATCATTAAAATCATCTCTAATACCTGAAGATTGGAGGATCGCCAATGTAACGCCAATTTTTAAAAAGGGTTCCAGGGGTGATCCGGGAAACTACAGACCGGTGAGCCTGACATCAGTAGCAGGAAAAATGGTATAAACCATCATAAAGAATAAAATTACTCAGCATGTAGATAGTCATGACCTAATGGGAGACAGCCAACATGGCTTTAGACAAGGAAGATCTTGTTTTACTAATCTGTTATGTTTTTTTGAAGGAGTGAATAATCAGATGGACAAAGGTGAGTCGGTTGATATTGTGTATCTGGACTTTCAGAAAGCCTTTGACAAGGTCCCTCATCAGAGACTTTTGCCAAAACTAAAGAGTCATGGGATAGGAGAGGCAGTGTACTATTGTGGATCAGGAACTGGTTAAAAGATAGAAAGCAGAGGGTAGGGCTAAATGGCCAATTTTCCCAATGGAGAAAGGTGAATAGTGGTGTACCCCAGGGATCTGTGTTGGGTCCGCTGCTTTTTGACATATTCATAAATGACCTGGAAAGTGGAATAACGAGTGAGGTTATCAAATTTGCAGATGACACAAAACTATTTAAAGTTGTTAAAACCCAAGAGGATTGTGGAAAATTGCAAGAGGATCTTGATAAATTGGAAGACTGGGCATCAAAATGGCTGATGAAATTTAATGTGGACAAGTGCAAGGTTATGCACCTAGGGAAGAACAACCCAAACTATGGTTACACAATGCAAGGTTCCACATTAGGAACCACCACCCAGGAAAAAGATTTAGGCGTCATTGTGGATACCATGTTAAAACCCTCGGCCCAGTGTGCAGCAGCGGCCAAGAGAGCAAATAGAATGCTAGGTATGATAAGGAAAGGAATGGAAAATAAAACAAATGATATTATAATGCCTCTATATCGTTCCATGGTGAGACCGCACCTTGAATATTGTGTGCAATTCTGGTCGTCGTATCTTAAAAAGGATATGGCGATTTTAGAAAAGGCTCTGAGAAGAGCCACCAAAATGGTAAAGGGGATGGAAGGATACTCCTATGAATAAAGGCTAAAAAGGTTAGGGCTCTTTAACCTGGAAAAGAGACGGCTGAGGGGAGATATGACAGAAGTCTATAAATTAATGAACGGAGTGGAACAGGTAAACGTAGATCGATTGTTTACCTTATCAGAATATAGAAAGACTAGGGGACATGCAATGAAGCTACAGGGTAAACTATTTAAGACTAATAAAAGGAAATATTTTTTCACTCAACGTGTAATCAAACTCTGGAATTTGTTACCGGAGGATGTAGTAAAGGCTTAGTGTAGCTGGGTTTAAAAAAGGTTTGGACAAGTTCCAGGAGGAAAGGTCCATAAACCATTATTAAGAAGGGACCCAGGATATCAATGCTTGAACCAATACAAGCATTGTGAAACCTGTGTCCCTTGGGGAAACTGCTAGGTACATATGACCTAGATTGGCCACTGTTGGAAACAGAATACTGGGCTTGATGGACCTTGGTCTGACCCAGTATGGCATATCTTATGTTCTTATGTTCTTATGTTCTTAAGCTCTGTTCATAATTTGCCTGTCTGAAAACATCAATCAGGCCAACGACAAAGCACCGCTACCACGTGAAATGAAAACAAACCAGTCCAGAGCATGGTATTTTGAGAGGATTCTTTTATTCAATGTCTCTCTCAATTCTAGGATGCCAGGAGCCTAATCCGACATGGCCATGTTTTGGCACCGCCTTCCTCTGGGTTATGAGACATGTTACAGAGCTGGTTCAAGTAGAAATCCATTTGACATTCCTCAGAGTTTCAGCAAAAAGCTTCCGTACAGCAAAGTTGCAGTGTAAGCGGACATGGCTATATCTCTACCTGCTGCTGGGCATGAATAGATATTTGAAAAGTGCTCATTATGGCCAGCAACAACAGTAAAGAGAAGAGGGAAATGCCCTCCGATTCCACCAATAATTTGCGCCCCCTCAAAAAGCATATAGTTAAAGACAAAGGCCTTTTTGTGAGCTGCCGTACCACTGCATGTCTCCACTTGCAAAATGGCAGACCAGGATGTGACAACAGATACATGTGAACATTCTGAAATACCATCGCGGACACATGTATATTCAGGGACAGCCCAATGATTTCTGCCATCCCAAGTATAAGCCCCCGCCACATGGCCCCTCCTACTGTTGCTGCCACCAGCACCGCTGCCCCTGCTGCTGTTGCTACTGCCCCTCGAATCCATCTTCTCACCTTCCGGTGGTGGCGGCCTGGCTCTGTTTTGAGCAGCCGCCACTTTCAAAATGGAGTTGGTCCACCGCTGCCACCACAAGATGAGAAAGATGGAATCGAGGGACAGCGGAGACGTCTCTCCATTTTGAAAGCTGTAACTTTGTGCCACCCACCAGGGTCTGTAAACTGCCTCTTTGTCAGCACTCTGTCAAATGGAAGGATAACAAACGGATGTAAATAAAAAAATAAATCTATTTATCACTGTCTGGATAATAATGATTAATGCTGGCCTTACTAGACTTGCCCTGTGCTTTTGACCTGGTCACTGGTAAAATATTGTTACCAAAATGTCTTCAACTGGGGATTTGGGGGGACACTTTGGAACCGGTTGAAGTCATTTATTTTGTGTAAAAGATGAAAGGAGATTCTTGATGGTGAGATCTCAGCAGTTCCTAAGATGTTCTTGAGTCCCTTGGGGCTTTTTCCTTTTTAATGTTTTTTTTAACACCTTTTGGTAATATTATTCTTTTGCATATGTGAATGATGTATAGATAGCTTCCCCACTGGTTAACTACTACTACTGATTTGTAGTGTGACAAAGTGTACACAGCACTGTACAGAGACATGTAAGAGACAGTCCCTGCTTATCAGATCTTATAGTCTAGTGAAGACAGACAGCACAGAAAACTGGGGACTAGGGACTAGGACTAGGGGACTAGGACCATGTTCCCTGTAAAATAGTTATCTCCAAGTTATAATGCCCTGTTCAATGTAATTTCAGTTTGTTCAATGTAAACCGCACTGATGCAGAATAGTGCGGTATATAAGAGAATATAAATAAATAAATAAATAGGGGAAATCTAGGGGAATGGTAAAGTTGCACATTGGTGATGAACAGGAGACTAAAGAGACAAAGAGGTGAGGTTTTTACACTGGATTTGAATAGGACCAGAGATAGAGCCTGGAGCCTGGAACCTGAGATGGATCTAGACCAAACTATGAGGAGTTTAAATAGCTGCATGGCAAAGAGGTTTTTGCTTGGATAAAAGAGAATTGTTTAGAGACCCATTCTCAGAAAACTGAAGCTTCCTCATGGGGTAGGCTGGACTAACGGACTGGCATAATATAACAACTGAAAACATGGTGGTGTCCCTTTCTGCAGAGGTTGGATGTTTGGGGTCCTACAGGACAATAATATCTTTTTTTTTAAATGGCAGTGCTTTAGGGGGCCTACTGCATATCCAATTGCTGCAAAATGTTGCAGTAAGGGTAGTGACTTCTTCCCACAGGCATGCAGATGGTCTCTTTTTTTTTTGGTCGAGTTGAACTGGCTTCCAGCAGCGGCTCAATTACGGTTCAGGCAGTTAGTACTACCCTTTAGGATTTTAAGATTCAGAAGGCCTGCATTTTTGTTAGGGTCTATGAACTGTGATCCAGTCAAGGTTGCCGTTAAGATGTGCCCAGATATGACTATTATTATAGCTCGCAGCATTCAGGACTTGGGCGCTCTCATTTGTAGTGTCATATGGAACCATTTGCCTTATGAAGTGCACAGAGAGCAAATTATTTTCTGTCCAGGAAACAAACAGGCCTGGATTTAAGCAGTGGCAGCATAGGCAACTGCTTATAGCACCCAGTTTTGAAGTACTCAGGCAAAACGGGAGTCTTCTGCTTACCTTAGGCCGTGGTCATGTGGTACTTCAAATAGGCGCCACTGTGGCTCTGAGGCCTTTCTCTGCTCATCCGCTGGTTCTCCAATCTCAGAGTGATCTGACTCTTCCTGCTTGTTACCTGGTTTTGTCAAACTTGTAAATCCAGCCCTGGAAACAGATTACGATTTAATTCCACTTAATTAATGAGTTGTGCCTTGGGGTATGAATTGGGTTGGGAAGTTCCTCCATTGGGTTATGGGTTCAATGAAATGTATGGTATTTTATGTTGTTGTTTTGTTTTTTAAAGTGCTTTGATAGATTGTAATTTGGGAGGTTGAAATCAATGCACCAAGTCTGTATAAGATCACACTAAGCAAGAAGAGTTATTCTGTTTCGATCAATGCTTGATTGCTAGTACTGTATATATTTTGTGAAGTGAGGACAGGCGATGATCAAAAGATAAAGAGAGGAAAAAAGTTTTGCAAATGGCTCTTTCCTTTAACATTCTCACTAGCAACATATGACAAAATGCATAGTTGTAAAATTAGAAAAACTGATCCCCATGGTGCTGGGTTGAATGACCCAGCAGAAAATTATAGATTGCTCTCTTTGTCTTTGCTGTATATTGTGATGCCAAAAGGTAATTTGTAGTTCATCTGAGATTACCTCATTCCATTCCAATGTCGTCATTTTTGTTCTAGAAAACAATTGCTTTGGTAAGATTGTTTTTGCTTTGTGTTTCCTCACTTTCCCAGAGCCGATACAGTAGAACATTATTGTCTAGCTGACTCAGCACTTTATAGCGGTGGCTCATAAGCTGACTGATAGACGATTTGGTAAGTGCTTCCCCAAAAATGCAATAGAGAAGTGAAAAGGTAAGAATGCCCAATTTGGACAGGCTTGTGGACACAAGGGGGTGATTTTCTATGAAAGCCATACTTTAAGCAGTAAGATGCATTCCTACTTTGCCGGTATTTTTGTTCTTTTTGCATATATGTGGCTACATAGGCGCATAAATGGCCTCCTATACCATCCAGCGTAAAAGGACTTGCTTTCATTGGCTGGTGCATACTTTTCCGGTAGGCATAGCTAGTGGCACAGTTTGGGCAGAATGTGAGTGGAACGGGCAAGTACAAGAGTCGATTATAGAATACAGTTATTTATGTTGTTGTTGTTGTTAAGTGTCGTCAAGTCAGTGTCAGCTCATGGCGACCCTCTGGATAGTTGATCTAAACTGTGTTCGGTCTTTAGTCAGGTGGCTCATTGTTGCCTTCCTCTTTTACAATGACCTTCTACTTTCCCAAGCATGATGTCTTTCTCTAATGATCTCTCTCTTTGCATGATGGGTCATTTACGTACGTACTTGGAAACTGTAAGCACAGACATTTCCACCATATCTAAGTGTCTGCACAACATCTGCCACTTAAGCTAATATTTTATAAAAACAAATAGATGCCTACTTGTCTGTATAAAACAGCAGCTACCAAAGCACCTATGAAGGCCCCTACCCATGGCGCCCTGTTATAAAATGACCCTTGCTGAGTCAAAGGATATAATCCAATTGAGAAATGCGAAGGTACATTTTAGATAGTATGTGGGGATGGGATCGGAACTGAGACATCAAGATCAGGGCAGTATTTCAGAAAGAGCTCTGCTAAAAGGGGAGTTCTTTCTAAAATACAAATAAGGAGATGCAGGAATGTGCAGTGGTCGGCACTATCCATGTACAGTAGAAGGTGCTATTTTACAAATTTACACATGGAAAAAGATCAGTGGAGGAATCTGCTAATGTATACATGCAAACGCCAGAGGTGAGCACTCTAACAAAATTTAAACATGTCTTGGACAGATATAGAGGACAGTGGTAGGAAAATGGATGAGAGATCAAGTAAAAGACATGGGGGGAGCTGCTACTGGTGTAAGAGAATTGATAGGCCCTTCTGACCTAGATGATAAAGAAAAATTGGGTAGACTGGTAGGTTAATTGCTCTGTATGGCATCTGCCATTTTTACACTGTTACAATGTATCTAGCCAGTTTGAAAAGCATGTTCACAGGCGATAAATGGCTTGACGGCACTTAACAGCAACAATTCACATGTAAAAAGTAGGAGCCCCACTAGACTGGGCCTCTTGCATGCAGTTTATTCATAGGTGTTCCCAGGGATGTATTTTGGGCCAGCCTGAAGTGAAGGTATAATATACAGACATTTTATATAAAACACATATGTAAATACACCTGCAAGTGCATTTACACCTTCTTTGGAACTAGGGATAGTTCTGAGAGTTTGTTTTAAAAGGCACATGGGCGCCTCTGTTGACTTTGTCAAACAGGCGCCTTTATGGACATTCATATGGGTGCCCTGTTATAAACTGAAAACAATGGCTATAGTGCTAGTAAACATGTGCAGTGTTATACAAATACTCATATCTCTTACATAGCCCTTACGGGGGTAATTCTATAACAGGGCGCCTAGATTAATAACCCAGGAAGGCGCCTGCGTTTAGGCTAATTTATAAAGAGCAAACCATGTGGAGGAACCGCTCGGGTAGTCCAGACAGCATAAAACACAGAATAGAGGACAAACCCGGCCAAGACATCCAATATAAAGGTGATTCAACTTTATTAGGGACCCGACATAGCTGTGTTTCAGGTAATGGCCTGTGTCAGGGGTCATAAATACATTCAGCCTGCTTATACATGATTCGCTTGTGATCTTTTGAAGCAGCAATCATTTACAGCAAAATTCTTGCTGTCGTTGCCATCCTTTCTCTCTCCTTGAGGTAATTTATTTATTTAGCTGTATTTATATCCTGCTTTTCACCTAGTCAAAGCAGTCAATTGGGGGATACATTTAACACGAGGGGATATGAGACACATACACTAATACTTACAGGGAACATGGGCAATGGAGAGTTAAGTGGCTTGCCCAAGACCACAAGGAGTGCCTATAGGACTAGAAATTCCAGTCCCTCTGGCCTGAGATTGCTGTCCCCAGGTGGGACTTGAACCCCCAGCCCTCTGGCCTGATGTACCTTGTCCTAACCACTAGACCACTCCTCCCTCAATTTTGTGTCTATATAAACCTAGCATATATCCTGCAGAAATCACACCTACATTGAAGGCGCAAACTGAGGCTTGCCTATTCTATAGGTACACACTGCCTTCAACTACTTCTACTTTTAGGCGTGACCTAATTTTATAAGAGGCCTTTTATGTGCATAAAATAGTGTTTGCTGCACAAAAAGCTTTAGAAAATTACACTCTCTCTGTTCAGTTTGCAGTCTTGTAAAGACAAACATACCAGACAAAAAGGTTTTGAGACTTTCATTTATGAAAAAAAAAATATTAAAACCAATGAAGCTGTGATCCAAAGATATGGGGGTTATGTAGCCATGTGAAAATAGCTTTTTGGAGTGGATTTGAATAAGGCCAGAGAAGGAGTATGATGCAACCACTCAGGAAATCTCTTCCCAACACAGCATAATGACCAATATTGCTTAAACATAGCTTAGTTCATCTTATGATACAGGTTATATTTTTTGTGACTCACATATTTTGGTTAGGCATAATTGGATTTCACTGGTGACTCATGATTTATTCCTGGAAAAATCTAGAGATACATGTCATTTGAATGGCATTTTAAATAAGTTTGAGTCATAGTCTAGAAAACAGGAACTCCTGTGTTTATTGCATATAATATACTTGTGTTATCACAGGTAATATAATACTGTTCTTCATTAGTGATGTATTTTCCATTAGAAAAAGAACACACAAAAGGATGTGTTTACAAAAGTGTGGTACTGGGTAGCATGAGATTTAGCACATGGTGCCACGGTAACTGGGAGCGCATGCTAAAAGGGCACCTGTGCTAAAAATACTGCACTACCCGAATTCCATTTTACTGGACAGTGTTAGGGCAGGGATCGGGTAGAGAGTGGGTGTAAACAGCAGCACATGGCTTGCATGTCCACATTAGTGGTGCTCCCCATTGCAATTGGTGCCACTAGAGCAGATGCAGGTAATACCAGCCCCAGACCAGGCACTAAGTGCATTCACCATGATCACATGCCCCCGGTATATGGTACAAGTGCAATTCCTATCAAACCCTGTGCTCTAGTCCATGCCACAGACATGGCAAGGAATAAAACAGCTGCAGGCCCACGCCCATGTTCCCAGCCCACAAGCTAGTACCGACAGTATGGTAGATGATGTGGCAAGTCCAGTGTGCCCCCAGGCAGCAGAGGGAGGGCTCCAGCACTAGCAGCAGCAGCAGCCACCACAGCCAATGCAATGGATGGGGCAGACTCCACTACCAGAGCAGAAATAGCAGTGGCATAGAGGCCAAAGTGTCCTTGGATAAGGGAGGTATGGGCCAAGTGGCCACAAATATGCAGACTCTGTGCTACGATCATTACTCTTCCTGAGGACGAGACGGTTTCCCTCTACTGGTAGGGTGCAGAGGCCCTAACAACCTTGTATAAGGAGCCCAGGTCCTATTTCATACCTGGTCTTGTAGAAATACTGGCCACGCTACATATTTTTGCCTCCAGCTCCTTCCAAACATCCATGGCCATAGTTGGTGGAATGAGCCATGCCACCTCTCCTAGAAGGCTCCACCAAGTACTACAGGTCATGAAGAGCAGGAAATTATATTGCCCTCTCCAATGAGACGCACAAGGACCTTCTAGAACTGCAAGCATACCCATCTCTGAATATGCAGGTGGTGTGTGATGTACATATGATCATTCTGACTGGTGTGGCCAGATTTCCAGGGTCAACACATGCTTCTTAGATCCTGTGCCACTCAGCAATCTTCCAGGAGCTACAGGAAGGGAGGTATGGCCCTGGATGGCTGCTGGGAAAGTACCACTGGACACACCAATACCTGTGTTCCAGTTTAGGGGTGGCTTGGCCTTGCATATTTGTGTAGGCAACAAAGCTAAGGTACCCCCACTACTGCCAGAACACACATGTCCTTCCTATCTGTGTGCTTCTAAGTGCAAGTTTATGTCACTCAGTGGCACAGGTAGGGTGTGTACCTCTGATGCTGCTTGTGTGGGCGTGATTGGCAGTCCTCCCAGGTCCAGAAGGGAGGCAACAGCCCACTCCTGGTGTATTAACCATCACATATGATTGCACAATGGGATTAATATAATTTATTACAATGTATAGACTCCAAGACCTGAGAAGCTACACAGGTGACTGATGGAAAAGCAAAGCCATCACAAGGCCACACATTCTCTGATATGTACTTGTGTGTGCAGCTAGCTCTATGGCCTTCACAAAGTGCTACACCATCCTTGCCTGGTTCAACATCAGTCTACACCGAGCCATAGAAGACAGGAGCTAAAGCTCCTTTGATTGGGATCCTGTCAGGTGAAAAAAAAACAACACCCTCATTGCAATGCACAAACCCATATGTGCAACGCCAATTGCAGATGCCAGATGTAGCCCCCTGGAGCTACTCCCTCCCATATGTATCCATTTGGGATGCCCTCTGTGTATCAGCTCCCTTACAATAAATCCCCAGATAGGGAAGAAGATGTAAATCACATTGCTGGCAGAGTTGGACTGGTTTGCTCCCCCATACACTTCTGCTTACACATATGAAACCCCTCATTTGGGCCAAGTGACACCATTCTCAAAGTACCTCGATGATTACTATGCTTGTGAATGTGTGGGCCATCAGAAAAAAATCACATCCTTAGCAGTGTGATGCAGCCAACATGTGCTCAAATAGCATATGCTGTATGGGGCAGGCACCTGTACAGTCAACCCCAAAAAAGTGAAATAATAATAGGCATGTGTAACATAGGCAGCCCTCCAGCTTGTCATGTAGTTGTATGATGTCGACATAGATTCAGGGATCACAGTCCCTATGCATAGTGATGATCCCGCCTGTGCTGCCTGCACCATTCCCTGTCAACAAATCATACAGGTTACAGATGCACTGCAGCTGGACATGTAGCCCAAAAGATTCCCAGATCTGAGGACCCACATCAGTTGCTGGCCCCGAGGCCAGCCACTGATTCAGCATATAGCCAGGGTGTTGTCGGCAGCATGGCATTGAAGGTGGGTGTGTTAACAAGGCCAGACAGATGGTTCATGAGCAAGGAGTCACACATTGCCATATCAAGAGACTGCTGGATACCCATTCAAACATATCTGTATAGTATTGGCTGGCTGTCCAGCCTACTCCACTGCCTGTGATGCATTGAGCATCTTGAGGCCCTAAACTGTGAACCAATGACAGCTCCTAGGCACTGTCATATGAGATAATGTTATATCAGTCCATAGGCCATCTCCAGATGGCCATGCGTCATGAAAGAGTTGCTGTCAGCTATGTGTTTTGTGGCCATAGGATGCCATTCAAGGTGTGATCCATAAAGGCAGCATCGCATGACTAATTTAAAGGGAATGTTATGTGTGGGGCCAACATCGGAGCATACAATGCTAGTGTGTCACAGTGCAGCATTTGTTTTTTCTTCCCAAATGACTGCATGTGTGGGCTCTGGGTTCCAATAGCCCATCTTTCTTTTGATGTTATGGAACAGGCATAGGCTGCCTCATAACTAGGGGCCATTTCCAGCTGCCACTGTTAAGATCTGACTGCCTACTTTAAACAGAAACAGCTGACTCTGATCACATCAAGCAGCCCATTACTCGATCGTGAGCGAGGCATTCTCTGGCTGACCTGCCTGCTCCAATCAGGGCTGGGGGAGGAGACTTCCTACCGTTCATCAGCTGCCACCATCAAGCACGCCCGTGCCTTGTGGGCCCGCGCCTGAGGGCCTCGCCAGAGGGCCCTTTGGCGTGGTCCTTAGGCGCGGGACGCTTTAGCGGGAGAAATCATAGGGCTATTTCAACATACAAACTACAAAAACAGCAGGGTGTTTGTGGAGTCTTTTTTGCTGAACTGCATCCACTGGCGGGGTCCGCAGGCGGTCTTTCTGCTCTGGATCTGTGGCTTTCTGCACCTTGGCCTTCTCCTGCTGCATCGATGTCTGCTCCCTCTGCTATTGTCATCCTCTCCTGGGATCCTCCACTGCATCATTGACCGACTTCTCCCTTTGCCTCCTGATTGTTTGGTATTTCACTGTCTGTTGTACTTATTGTATCCTTTGATTCCTCTGATGTTTTATTAACCTACTCTCTTCTCCTACCCCCACTGCTTTCATTCTCTCCTCCTTTCTTGTCCTTACTTTGGCTCCACTTTAGGTCTCTCTTCCTCCTTCCCTTTTGCTGCTCCCTTGACTTCTGCCTTCCTTTGTGATGCGCAATCTGGCTAATCTCATCCATATCCCTCTAGCTTCTCCTTCTCCCTCTCCTCCACCTCCCTCTTCTGGTGATTTCACCCCTATTCCTTCCCCTCCTAGACGTTTGTCTCATTCTGTACTGAGGTCTTCTCGCAACTTGTCCAATCTTATTCATATTCCCCTTCTTTCCCCTTCCTCTCTCCCTTTCTCTTGTGCCCTTTGGAACGCACATTCTGTCTCTAATAAACTCTCTTTTACACATGATCTTTTCCTCTCCAACGCTTTTCATCTTCTTGCTTTAACTGAGACCTGGCTCCTCCCTAACGATACCGCCTCTGCTGCTGCCCTCTGCTTTGGTGGTCTCCAGTTCTCCCATACTCCTCATCCTACAGGACGTGGTAGTGGGGTTGGCCTTCTTCTCTCCCCCTCCTGTCATTTCCAACCTCTTCCTCTGCCTCAGTCTCATTCCTTCCTCTCTTTTGAGGTCCATTCTATTCGCCTCTTTGCCCCACTTCCTCTATTGCTGTTGTCTATCGTCCTCCTGACAAGGCTTTTTCTTCTTTTCTCTCTGACTTCGACTCTTAGCTTTCCCTCTTTGTTATCCCTACCTCCCCTACTCTTATTCTTGGTGATTTTAACATCCATGTTGATAACCCCTCTGATCCTCTTACTCTGAAGCTCACCTCCTCATTTGGCCTTCAACTTCAACTTGGTACTTCAGGCCAGAAGGTCAGGGGTTCAAATCCCACTAGAGGACAGCAACCTTGAGCCAGAAGGACTGGGGTTTCTAGTCCCACAGGTGCTCCTTGTGGTCTTGGGCAAGCCACTTAACCCTCCATAGCCCATGTTCCCTGTAAAATAGTTATCTCCAAGTTATAATGCCCTGTTCAATGTAATTTCAGTTTGTTCAATGTAAACCGCACTGATGCAGAATAGCGTGGTATATAAGAGAATGTAAATAAATAAATAACTTTGTTCCTCTGCCCACACTCACCTTCATGGCCATTGTTTGGATCTGGTTTTCTTTTCTTGCTCCTCGCCCTCTAACTTCAGTAATACTGTTCTTCCTTTATGTGATCATCACCTTCTCTCCTTTAATCTTCACCTTCCTCTCCCCCTGCCTCATCCTCCACTCTTTTTAGGAACCTTCTTGCCATTGATCCCCTGGTTCTCTCCTCTACCATTTCTCCTTCTCTCTCCTCTGTTTTGTCCTCCAAGTCTGTTGAAATGGCAGTGATGTCCTATAATGCTGCGCTCTTCTCAGCTCTGGATGTTTTCGCTCCTCTCATCCCTCATCCTGTAAGGCGTTCCTTACCTCAGCCCTGGCTCTCTCTCACTATTCGCTATCTTTGCTCCTGTGCCCCCTCTGCTGAGCATACCTGGCTCAAATCCTGCTCCCCTGAAGATTTTCTTCATTTCAAATTCATGCTCTGCTCTTTCAAATCTGCTTTAGCTCTTGCCAAACAAGATTACTTTCTTCGCCTGACTAATTCTCATGCCTCTGATCCTCGCCGTCTCTTCATTGCTCTCAATTCTCTCCTCAAAGTGTCTCTGCCTCTGATCCTTCCTTCCCTTTCTGCCCAGGCTCTGGCTGATTACTTCCATGATAAAATTCATAAGATCATAATGCCAAAACTAGCACGTCAATACAACCAGAAAAAGGTTAGCCTACATTCTAGTTGGTCAACCTTCCCTCCAGTCCACGGCGAACAACCCGAAAAGCACATGCAATATCCAAACGAGTTCACACTATTGTAAATAGCATTAAGTTAACTTGTACATAGTTACCCCGGTTGTCCCTTGTTTGGTTCCCTGTTCATTGTAAACTCAATGTTGCTTGTATGCATTGTAGTATGTTTCTTGTTCAATGTACACTGCACTGATTGTAATAGCGCGGTATAGAAGAAATGTTAAATAAATAAATAAATAAATCACTCTCCAGTTTCCCTCTAAATCCCCGATTTCCCTTTCCTGCTTTCATTCTCTCCCCCTTCTCATCCTACCCTCTCTTCCTTCCCCATGATTTCTATTGATGAAACTGCTCTTCTTCTCTCCTCCTCCAAGCTCACCACTTGCTCCTCTGATCCTATCTCCTCCCATCCCCTCTCCTCTATTTCCTCTACCGTTGTCCTCTCCATTTCTCATATTCTCAACCTTTCGCTCTCCACTGCTACTGTCCCGGCTAACTTTAAACATGCTGTGGTCACACCTCTCCATAAGAAACCCTCACTTGAGCCCTCTTGTCCTTCTAATTATCACCCCATCTCTCTCCTTCCTTTCATTTCTAAACTACTCGAACATGCGGTTTACTGCCATTGTCTTGACTTCCTCTCTTCCCATGCTCTTCGTGATCCCTTACAATCCGGTTTTCGTCCTTTGCACTCTACTGAAACTGCTCTTGTCAAAGTCTCCAGTGACTTGTTCCTGGATAAATCTAAAGGCCTTTACTCTGTCCTTATCCTCCTTGACCTTTCTGCTGCCTTTGATACTGTTGACCATGATCTTCTCCTTGACAATTTGTCCTCGCTTGACTTTAGGGACTCTGTTCTCTCCTGGTTCTCCTCATATCTCTCCCATCGCTCCTTTAGTGTAAGTTCTGGTGGCTCCTCCTCCTCTGTTACCCCGCTCTCGGTTGGTGTCCCCCAGGGTTCTGTCTTGGGTCCCCTTTTTTTCCCTCTCTATACCCAATCCCTTGGTGCGCTTATTTCCTCTCATGGTTTTCAGTAACATCTCTATGCTGATGACTCCCAAATCTATCTCTCTACTCCTGATCTTTCTTCTGCTTTCCAGTCCAGGATCTCTTGCTGTCTCTCTGCCATTGCTGCCTGGATGTTCCATCGTCACCTGAAATTGAACATGGCCAAGACTGAACTTCTCGTTTTTACTCCTAAAATTTCCCTTTCTCATTCTTCTTTTTCAATCTCTGTTGATGGCTCTGTTCTCCAACATGTTTCATCTGCTCTCAATTTGGGTATTATTTTTGACTCTTCGCTCTCTTTCTCCTCTCATATCCAACTCATCGCTAAGACCTGTCACTTCTTTCTCTTCAACATTGGCAAAATCTGCCCCTTTCTCTCTGAGCTCACTACTAAAACCCTCATCCATTCCCTAATCACCTCCCGCCTTGATTATTGTAACCTCCTTCTTGCTGGTCTCCCTCAGTCTCATCTCTTCCCTCTTCAGTCTATTCAGCACTCCACTGCCCGTTTGATTTTCCATTAGCCTCGTTTTGCCCACATCACTCCTCTCCTCAGATCTCTTCACTGGCTCCCTATACGTTTCCGTATTCACTTTAAGCTTCTCCTTCTGACCTATAAGTGCATTCACTCTGTGGCTCCTCAGTACCTTTCTTCTCTCATTTCTTCCTATCTCTCCCCTCGTGTACTCCGTTCTTCTTCCCAGTTGCTTCTTGCTATGCTCTTCTCCTCTATTGCCAACTCCAGATTCCGCTCTTTTCACCTTGCTGCTCCTTGCGCTTGGAATATACGTCAGGCATCTTCTTTGCCCCTCTTGAAACTCAAGTTAAAAGCTCATCTTTTTGCCTCTGCCTTTGGCTCTTGATTTTGCTGTTCTCCTTCCTTCCCCTCTTTTATTTCACCTTTCTTTCTTACCTCTTTCCTTTGTCCTGTCTCTCCTGCTCTTGTCTCTTTGACCTTGTTCTTATCTTTTTTTTTACTCCTTTTTTTGCTTTGTCTTTTTAGATTGTAAGCTCTTTTGAGCAGGGACTGCCTTTTTGTGTTTTCATTGTACAGCGCTGGTAGCACTTTATAAATGCTTAGTAGTAGTAGTAGTCGTAATTTCCACCACAAAGAACATTTAGTGGCTCACCACTTGCCGTAGGCCAGCAGCTGGAGCTGGGAGCACATAGTTCCCTTCCTATCCCAGAGATAGTATGTGGGGTAGCCAAGCTCCCTCTCCACATGGGCATGGGTATGGTCAGGAGAATGCATGCATATGATGCTCACATATGGGTGGACAGCTGGGGCTGGTGAGTAGGGGAGAAGCAGTGTTTGTTTCTGGGATATGACCCTGGATGGCCTGCCTATGCAGTTCTTTGAAATATCTATACACAATAGGGGGTGGAGCATGTAAATATTGGATATTGGATATTGTCTGTTTGCCAGATAATTATCAAAAATGGATCCACAGTTACTGGGTTAGAACCAATGAAAGAATCAAAAAATCAAACCCAAAAGAAGGGGAAAAAGATCTTGGGAACAAATATCTTTGAAACAAAAATTAAATTAAATTAAATGCTGGAATGCCTGTTGTGCAGGGGAAAGAGGAAACCATTTTGAATAACAAGTGACTCCTTTTAATCTTTTTTCATTTTTTTATAAATATATATGCACTAAATTGCAAACACCAAGTGTGGTATCCAAAAGCCAATAGTTCTAAACAAGCCACGACTCATGAAATACTATAATACTTAGCTGGCAGTTGGAGCCAAAAGGATTCACCGAATGTTCAAGATGATATGCTGGCAAGGTCCATAAGTGTTGAAAGTGATGAAAGCTTTCCAAACTATGACTCTACACAAAAAAATAAGCGACACAGTACTGTGTTTCGGGTCACAATGGACCCTGTCTCAAGCTTTTAATGCCTATGAAGTATGACTCAATAGTCGTGGAAGACGTAACATAAATCATGGCTTTGCTCGCTTGATATAAGGCCTTCTTTTCCCACAAGGAAATTGCATCTGATGTCACCAACAGATGGAGACTTTTATAGCCAATGAAGGAGGACTTGTTTCTTTGTAGCTTTCTAGTCACTGGTCTTCCTCTTAGCATGTTGCCTAGGGGATGTGGAGTTCTTCAAACACGGGGAGCTATTGTCTCCCCAGGGCTCTGGAGTCCTCAGAATGCAAAAATCTGATGGGCCAGAGCTAGGGACTGGCTGGGATGTTCTCCTCTATAGTAATGTGCATTGTGTATTGAGGAGTGACTCCTGAACCGTCAACATAGGTGGAGTACCCCCAAAAATCTGCACTGCAGTAGTTACTGTTACCTCTCTTCACTTCCTCCTTCCCCCCAGGCATTTGTGTGATCAGAGGGGTGGCTATCCACTTCCTGGAACAACAGTTGAATGGATGCATCTGACCACAGGGTTAAACCTAGCTTACATAAGTGTTGGTGCCCAATATGTCTCCCCTGGTTCTGGGTCCCTCTCCGACTTGGGGGCTGGGACTTGTCACCAGGTCCCTTATTTGCAGGATGGAGGTTTCCACCAAGATGTTTCCAGGCATTATATAGTCCATGGCCCTTGGGTTTTCTTGGCAAGTAATGACTAAAAGTAGATTGCTAGGTCTGTCTTTCTGAAGGAATGAAGGGTAAAGTGACTTGTTCAAGGTGCTCCATTGGGAACTGAATGCTGATCTCTTAGGTATTAAGCTGTTGCTCTAACCACTAGGCTACTCCTCCACTCTCGTCGATCAATATGTATTAAGTCAATTTATTGCATACTAAACTTTTTAATATGCCTTAACAAAGCAAATGCACTCTAACGGATGTGCATCACTTCCAGATTGTGCATGAAGGCAGCAACTGAGTTATGTCATCATAGTAGTTGCATTCACTACAACTACTACCCTCAGGAAAAGTGAGTACAGTTCAACCATAGTCTTGAGGATTTGTCATCTTGGGCATGAAATTGTCTTTGTAAAATAAATTATAGGCCTTGGGAATGCCTTGAAACAGTAATAGCATCTCAGAGCTGAAGAAATGAGCAGCAACAAATAAAATATGAAAATGGAGTATCTGCAATTTTACTTCCCAGCCATAAAAAAAGGAAGAGCTATTCTAATCAACTTCCTAGACAACTTCAATGAGCTTTAAACAAAGAAAAAAAATATGTCATAACATAACATATTAGACCTCATTTTGCATAGGATGGCTAGGTAGGAGTTGGGACGTCATGGAGGGACATTCACAGTTCCCTGAGTATTTCACAAAAGACTGCTGAATACAAAGCCCTTTGTAAAATACATATCAGGATACCATCAAATACATATGTATTTGGCGATGCATACAATGGGATCGTCTATTTCACAAAAAACACATTCCAAAAGAAACAGCATCACGTGGGGCTTTGTACATGTAAGCACTGGAAACTGTGCATGTAAGCACCGACATAACAGCACATACAACTGTAACTGCCTAATTTAATTAAATTTAACATCAGTGCTTATATTCTGCTCTTTCAGCTACAGATAACATAAAGTAAAGTACAGTACAACATAATCGATGCAACTAATCCATCTTAAACAGTACAACATAAAATCCATTTTAAAACAACCCTCTGAAACCCTAACTCAACCCTAAAACCCAAACCTTAGCCTCAGTGCATACAAATATAGCACCTCAATTCGAATGCTTAAAATACATGATTTTAAAAAAAGGCAAGTTATTTTGACAAAATAGATAATCTACAGAACTTTTCAATTCACTGAAAAGCTCAATCCATAACCCAGGGACAGACCCTGAAAAACATCCAGCTTTAGTCCTTTTTCAATAAAAGTCTTATAGGGAAGGCAACATGAAATTACATTTTGACATAGATCAAAGAGTTCTGACTCAAGAATACAATTTACTTTCTCATTCAGTTAATCATCATGAGAGGTGCAAAGTGGCACAAACATTGGAACGAAGACACCAAAGCCGACGGAGAGAACAGCACCCACACTGGCAGGAAAACTCCAAGACATCAAGAAAGATGCAATGCAGCACCAACATTAGCATGGAAATCCCAAGTTACAAGAGAGGGCTAGAGTAGAACCAGCATTGGCATGGAGGTCTCAATGCACCAAGAAAAGGGTAAAACAGCATTGACATTGGCAGAAACATCCCAATGCAACAAGGGAGTGGTAAAGCAACAGTAACACGTTTGTTAAAAAGACACCAAAGCACACATACACATATTTGGCTGATTTCTCTTGCTCTACAGACACTTGATGTGAACCGACTTCCCTACTCCCTGCACCCTGTTTGATGTATTCTGTACTACCCACACGTGTTTTGTGCACCATTTTGACTGGTAGAAAACGGTATATCAGATCCAGTTAAATAAATAAATATCGAACCCCCAAAACCTCAGAGCATGGAACAAAGCAATAGAGTGAGGGCAGGGGTGGGATTTTGTGGTAAAGTGAGTCCACTTGACGGGTGCGTTAAAGAATGTCCAAGGAGCTCCATAGGTTTCTCCAGATGAATTCGATAGCAGCTGCATACCTTCTGTTGTACTGTAAGAGGGATCACATGAAAGGAAGATAGAAATGAAGCCCAAATGCTCATCTGTACTGTTCCCAAAGTTGGCAAAAGGAGCTCTTAGTGACACAGCTTCTGGGATATAGGAATGTAACCATGAAATCAATCAATAAATAGTGACAGGAATAAGCCAAGGCATTGAGAGAGGGGAAAAGCAGCACCAATATTTGCAGAGAGACCTCAAGGCACCGGAAAAGGAGTAAAGCAAAGCTAGCATCAATGGGGAGACCCCAAGGCAATGCAGATATAAAGTTTGGGCAATGGTGTTTATTTGGGGGGTGGAAGGGGAGGAGATCCCCAAAGATTTGACCATTGGGATCCAGTAGGGAGATCAACATTGAAAGTAGCGTCAGTACTGAAGGTATGTTAATCTACCCGAATGCATGAAATTTGTTAGGCTATGAAATGTCATCCTGGAGGGCACTTGCTAATTGGAGGCCAGGCGGTGCAGCAATCATTCCCTTTCTTGACCATGGAGGGAAGAAGATCCTAAGGCACTACAGAAGATATGGAGCAGCACCAGCAATAGTGGAATTAATACCCAAGGCACAAGAAAGATGAAAAAGAGGTAGAGGTGGAAAACTGGCATCTATGTACAAAGTGATGGAATGGCTGGTAGAATGAGAATGGCAGATCATTTACAGGAACAGCAAAAGGCCTTTTTAGGGAAGGCCCAAGCACTGCACCAAGCTCTGCCCTAACTCTGCCCCACTTGTAGAGACCCTTCCTGTTCTGCCCACGGGGATCCAATCTCCAGCGGACAGACAGGAAAGGGTCTTTGCCATGATCACGGTTTCCCTTCTTCTTCTGCCTGTGGGGGATGGGATCCCCACAGGCAGCCCACAGCCTACTACGCCATAATTTTTGGTAGGATCAGGGCTCATCCCTTTCCGACACCTATGACTTAAGTCATATGTAAGCAATGTCAGAGAATGCAGAAGGGAGCAATAAAGTCTTTGTGCCAGAAACCTCCCCAGTAATGTCAGCATGAGGCGGCATAAAAACCTTTCTTCAAGTATAAGCCAAAGCATAACTGCAAACATTGTCAATAATGCTCTGTCCATAGTATCCCTTTCAAACCACTTTTTAACTTCTTTTGCTGGAATATCAGTCAACCCTAAATCATAAAGTCATTAGTGTAAGATATGCCAAGCCCACCTTTTTTAATGTCGGGACCAACAGACCAGAGCGGAGGGAAAAGAACGCTCTCTGTTCGAGTGTCTGAAGGGCCCTTTTAGTCAGATATAGTGGTGAGTAAACACTTATCTCCATAAGGTAAGGTAGTGTGAAAAACACTTATCTTACACTGATGACTTTATGATTTAGGATTGCTTATTTGTGTCTTTGGTTGTACGGAGGCTTTTTGGCTTACACAGGAATATCAGTCAAAGCACATTTAATAGCTTGCATGGGTAAACAATGAATTCTGTTTGCTTCTTTCTGGATATCAGAAGAAGGTTCTCTAAAGCTGTGGACCACTCCCTATCTTAAGAATATTTATCTGAAACAAACCAGTCTGTTGTACTTACAGTGACATACCACATTCTTATAGTAATATAGATGTTTTTTACATTAGCTATTTAAATGGGAGGAGTGGTCTAGTGGTTGGGGCAAATTACCCCAGGCCAGAGTGCCAGTGGTTTGAATCCTGCCAGAGGATAGTAACTTTGGGCCTGAAAGACTGGGGTTTCTAGTCCCACAGGTGCTCCTTGTAGCCATATATTGTGAGCCCTCCACAGACAAGGAAAAAATATATACAATACTTTTGACTGCTAGAAAAGCAGTATATAAGCCTAGTTAAATAAGTATGGCTGTACAAGGATATTAGGTGAACCTTCAATTAATTTCCAGAACAAGAAGTTGAACATTAGAGAGAACAATCCCAATAATCTCTGGCAGAGTTGCCCAATTTCAGGAGTGAGTGTTAGAGGGCAACAAATAACGTCATGAACAGCACAAAACACTAATGCTAGAAGAGGATTTTTTTTTTTCATTTTTTGAAACTTTTTTTCTGTTTTATTCTTTCTGGAAACAAAACAAAGGTAAACGGAAGGGCAGCTGGTCACGCCAGGCAGCAGCAGCTTGGCACAAGCAGAAATACAGCAGAGCAATGGCACTGAATGAAGAGCGAAGACCGGACGGCAGCGGTGCCTGGGGCAGACTGGTTGGGCAGTAATATAGGCATCGGCAGCAGCAGAAGCAATGGAGAAAGCGGAGGTGGAGGACTTTCCCTTTATTTAATGTTTTTGTCTCTGGGGATAATGGAACTCACTGCAACCAATGACAGGGCCTAGAGCTGACAGGACAGACAGCGACACAGAGGGCAGAGGAGGAGGCGGTGTCTGGATGTGAGGCTAGAATAACCTATTGGGAAAAAGAGACCAGATAGCAGCAAATGGAATGGCAGCTGGGAACGCCACAGCAAAACACAGAGGACAACCAGTATGAGGATGTATTGTATTAGTGGAGCTGTGCACTCGGTCCTCCCCCCAGTCACATGGAACTTGAAGAAAAAAAAACATCAGCTTTTCCAACAAATCTAATACAAACCATGAATTGATTTTTTGCTCACACTTTTCCAGTAGAAGAGCAAGGCACGTTACATTCAGGTACAGTAGGTGTTTCTCTGTCCCCAGAGGGCTCGCAATCTAAGCTTGTACTGGAGGCAGTGAAGGGTTAAGTGACTTGGCCAAGGCTGCAAGGAGCCCCAGTGGGATCTGAATCCTGGTCTTTCTTGTCTCAGGCTGCTGCCCTAACCATTAAGCTACTCCTCCATGCTGCTAATATGCATTGCAATGCAGTATGGAATTTGTAGTCTCAGATTTTACCCATTGAATAAAATCCCCTGCAATTTAGACTATTCATTTACTGAGCCCGCTGGTTACTGGGCAGGAAAATAAAGGGTGAGCAACCATATCCAAGTCTGGCCGGACTGCTGACTTGTGTGCCCAAAATGGCAGTGAGTCTGTGATCATGGCCTCCTCAATGCTCTTTGCAAGGCACCATGTCACAGAAATTTATGGAGGGGTCTTAGTTGCAGTGGACGATTCTGGTCTCTGCTGCTTATTACTATAGCTATGGCCTGTGTCAACAGAGCGTGTGGTTTCAGCAGAGGACTGGTGGATAAAAGTTGGAAAGGAAGTAGTAGCCGAGAGGGCACTACCCATGCTACTGTACCAATACTGCTTGCCGGCATGCTTGCTCTATTCCCTGCTGCATCCTCATTGCCCCTCTGTCTCCAGTGTTTCTTTTCTTCCATCTGAATCACCAGCTTATCCCTTCAATAAATCAGTGTGTTGCACTGGAGAGTGATTCTCTTCCACATGGGTGGCTGGCAGGGGCGGCCCAAGGGGGGTGCGGGGCCATGTGCGGAGACTCGGTGCGGGGCCTCATTTGCATAAGGGTCTCATTTGCATAAATATTTGCATACGGTTACCACACACTAGCTTTTAGTAAACATGCCTCTTAATGAGTATATGGATAAAGAAAGACTAAAAGATTTCTACATTACTATAATCCAGTGCCAACTGCTAAGCACATTAGGAACTACTACAAACACTGCCCATTTAGAACTCATAGCAAACCTGCCGTATCATAACAGCATTACCAGGACTCACAAAGCACAAGACCCTACCTATCAAAAGGCAACACTACAAATATTAAACCAATACATTTCAGAGAACAATAATACATGACCTACTGGGGAAAGAGAACAAGTGGCAATGTCAAATAGGAATTACATAAACAGAATACCTCAGCTCAGTTACACGTGCAGAACATAGACCGTCACCAAACAAGAAATCACAATGTAGAAACATGAAGACAATAATTAAACTGGGAACCCCAAAAGCCGAACAACACTGTAGAAATAAAACTATAAATTAATTTCCTCTTGTACTAAACAAAGCGCAGACGTTAATGATGCACATTTCCCAGAGCTGGCATATTTCAGTTAATAAATTCAATAAAGAGATATTTTTCTACCTTTTGTGCATTTTTTTCAGTTGCAATTGCTCCAGCCACTTTCTTCTGGTTTCTTCGTGTCTTCTGCTAACTCTCCATCGTCTGCTGTCCATTTGTCCTTTCTTCACTTTTCTAGTTTTTTTCCATTCTCTCTCTACATCTGCTTTAACATACTAATCTCTCTCATTTTGCTCTTTCCTCATTCCTATGTCATCCACTCAAATTTTACCCCGCCATCCTCAATCCCCACTTACTCTCCCAATATCCAGCCAATTATAGATTTGTCTTCCCTCCCACACAAAATATTTTTTCCCTCTCCATTTCACTCTCCCAACTCTATCCCATTCTAATCCTCCCCCAACATCGGCTCCCTTCTAGTTCCAGCCCCACCCAGCATCCACTCCCTTCTAGTCCCCGCATCAGCCCATTTCCAGTCCTAGCTCCCCCATCCGAGTCCCTCCATCAGCTCATTTCCAATCCCAGCCCCCCCCCCAACAGCCCATTTCCAGTCCTATCCTAGCCCTCCATCAGCCCATTTCCTGTCCTAGCCCCCCTCACTCAGCCCATTTCCAGTCCTAGCTCCCTCCCCTCACAGTCCATTTCCATTCCAAGCCCCCCTCCCCATCAGCTATTTGTAGTTCAAGCCTTCCTTCCACTCAGCCCATTTCCATTCCAAGCCCCCGTCCCCATCAGCTATTTGCAGTTCAAGCCCTCCTTCCACTCAGCCCATTTCCAGTCCTAAACCCCCCCATCACCCCATTTTCAGTCTTAGGCCCCCATAGCCCATTACCAGTCCTAACCCCCATCAGCCCATTTCAAGTCCTAGCTCCCTCCCCTTACAGCCCATTTCCATTCCAAGCCCCCCTCCCCATCAGCTATTTGTAGTTCAAGCCCTTCTTCCACACAGCCCATTTCCATTCCAAGCCCCCATCCCCATCAGCTATTTGCAGTTCAAGCCCTCCTTCCACTCAGCCCATTTCCAGTCCTAGCCACCCCCCAGCCCATTACCAGTCCTAGCCCCCCCATAGCCCATTACCATTCCTAAGCCCCCCATCAGCCCACTTCCAGTCCTAAAGCCCCCCATCACCCCATTTTCAGTCTTAGCCCCCCCCCCATAGCCCATTACCAGTCTTAACCCCCATCAGCCCATTTCCAGTCCTAGCCCCCCATAGCCCATTTCCAGTCCTAGCCCCCCCATAGCCCATTTCCAGTCTTAGCCCCCCCCCCCATAGCCCATTACTAGTCCTAACCCTCCATCAGCCCATTTCCACTCTTAGCACCCCCATAGCCCATTACCAGTCCTAAGCCCCCCATCAGCCCACTTCCAGTCCTAAGGCCCCCCATCACCCCATTTTCAGTCTTAGCCCCCCCATAGCCCATTACCAGTCCTAACCCCCATCAGCCCATTTCCAGTCCTAGCCCCCCATAGCCCATTTCCAGTCCTAGCCCCCCCCATAGCCCATTACTAGTCCTAACCCCCCATCAGCCCATTTCCACTCAGCATCCCCATAGCCCATTACCAGTCCTAACCCCCCCATTAGCACATTTCCAGTCCTAGCCCCCCCTATAGCCCATTACCAGTCCTACCCCCCCATAGCCCATTACATCCTAACCCCCCCTCCCATCAGCCCCGGCGGGATTAACAGAGCCGCGAGAGGTCAGAGAAGCTCTCGCGGCTCTGAAATCCCGCGCATTAGGAGGGACTCAGGAGCACAGAGAGGCTCTGCCGGGCAGGTGGGGCCCTGCGGTGGGACATTTGATTCTGCAGCAGCCGTTTTTTTTTTTATGTGCTTGTGCTAATGTAGAATGTTTTTTGCGCGGGGCCCCCTGAAATGCGGGGCCCTGTGCAAAAAACATTCTTGCTCAATGGACGGGCCGGCCCTGGTGGCTGGTATGAAGCATCCTTCTTGTGGAGAGAATCCTACTTTTTTCACGTTACCAGCTGCAAGGAGTCTACCACTACCAACACCTCTGATGTCAATCCCTCTGGCTGCTGAGAACCTTTCAACTTCATCTCCAGGCTATTCACTATCAGGATAGCAATGCCCAAGGTGGCCTTTCATGAATTCAGCTCCTCCTTGGCATGTCTGAAGGGCTTCATGACTTCTCAATAATGCTTGTCCAATCCTGATGCCAACGGGGGGATTTCAGCATTGATCTAGGTATCCAATAACATCTGAAGGAGAGCTTCCTATTGTTCTTTATCTTTATCTTTATCTTTATTAAAAATTTAATATACCGCCTGAACCATTTGGCATACAGCGGTTTACAATAAAAACAAAAGTGGAGCTACTGAGAGAGAAACAGAAAAGAACGCCATTCATGTAGGGTAAAGAATAGAAAAGAAATAGGCCAACAAAGTAGAAAAATAATAAAAGACAGACAGGTTATCAGGTAGACACAGAAGGAGGGGGAAAAGGAAGGTCGAAGGCTGAGCAGAAAAGGTAGGTCTTAAGACAAGCTTTGAAAGTGGAGAAAGAGGATTCTAACCGTAGCGAAAGTGGCAGTGAGTTCCAAAGACGGGGCCCAAGGAAAAAGAAAGCAGAAGAACGTGTGGATTCAAGATGAGCCTGAGAAGGGGATGGGAGAAAAAAGACGATTCAAATGGAGAGATCTAAGTACTCTAGAAGGACAAGAAAAGTGAACCAGATCGGAGAGATAGAGTGGAATACCAGTGTGCAAGGACCGGTGCACGAAAATCAGGATCTTATACTGTATGCGAAAAGGAACGGGCAACCAGTGAAGGCGAAGAAGCAAAGGAGTGACGTGAGCTGATCGGGGAGAGTGGGTCAGAAGACGGGCAGCAGTGTGATGAACTAGTTGAAGACGACGAAGCTGGGTAAGTGGAAGACCGGCTAAAGATGCATTGCAATAGTCCAAACGAGAAACCACCAAAGCAAGGAGAAGTGTAGTCATAGAAGTGGGGGAAAGAAAAGGCCGAATTGCTCGAAGTTGTCACAAAGTGTGAAAAGAACGTTGCACAACGGAGGAGATATGATCTCTAAAAGTTAAGGCAGAATCCAAAGTGACCCCGAGATAACGCAAAGAAGTGACTAGGGGAATAGGTCCAGCAGGAAGAGAAGAGGACAGAGAGGGAATAGAGGCACCTGCAGTGAACCAAATCGCCGAAGTCTTAGCCAAATTAACGTGAGTATCAGATAGCTGGAATTCCACATAGTGCCACCTCATGCTCACCTTTCACACCCCAGTGCAAATATCTTGCTACTTTTCTAACTTATCCAATGGCATTAGAACACGGTTGACCTTTCCTTTGCTCTTCAAGCCTAAGGAGGCTTTTATTATTTACCGAATATTTTGGAATTAAGATGGACTTCCGGAATGTTGACCCAACATAATCTACAACACCGTTCACCTCAATATCTTCCAACTTGGATCACCATACTACAGTGATACTGTATATCATTCAGCTTTGGACAATATTGTGCATTCCTCAACAGTCTCTCCCCCAGCCCTGAGATGCTATCACTTTAGCTCATTGTTTATTTAGTAAGGTTTCTTATGTTAATAAGCTATTTCTAATTGCTATTTAACTAATTATTTCACCTAATTTCCAAGTTCTTGCACTTGTTAATCCATTATTTTATTTGTATTACTTACGTTACCTGTAGCATGTTCTTGTTCCCTGTGAACCACTTGAATTTATTGATAAGGTGATAAAAATTTCAAATAAATAAGTAAATATCACAAGGTGCAGCAAGTGTGCAAAGCATTGGATACCCTAAAAGCCCCCTCCTTCAGTGCCTTCACCGTGTTCCTCTCACTGCCAGAATATAGCCAGTAATCACAGTTTTCTCTCTCAGTTCTAGCCATCAGCTCTCCATCATCGCCCTTATTTTTTCTTAGATATCAGAAGAGGTATATGTATCATCCTTGACTGGTTGTACAGCAAAGCATACATATACCTAAAACCTGCCCATGCCTTCTCCAGCTGCCGCCATCAGGGAGAAGTTGGCATGTGAAGCATTTTGCCTAATACGGATGTCTCTGGTGAAATGGACACTACTATGCTCTGCCTTGGCTACTTGTGCCTGCAGCTAGGGACTCCCCACCAAAGACACACACCCTTCCGCTCTTACAATGGGCAACAGAAAAACCATTATATTCATACTCCACTTTCTCCTACTATCTGTTCAGATAGCAAACGATCTCTGGTGCAATGCTCCAGCGGGCACACATCACACCAGCAGCTCCTACCACCACCGAGCTCCCCGATCGCGGGTAGAGCAGGGGAGCGAGAAAGAAGGCTCCTCCCCCACTCCAGCACTCAAGCCCAATTGGAGGCGAATGTAGGACTTTAAATTTGGGAGCTCCAGCGGGCATGCCCGCGCCTGGCAGGCCCATGCCTGAGGGCCTCGCCAGAGGGCCCTTTGGCGTGGCCCTTAGGCCCGGGCCCGAGGCGTAGTACCGGGGAGACAGATGCTCTATGATAATTGTGAGTGTTATGTAAAGTTTGTACTGTGTTTCCCAAGGTTATGTTCCCCCAGTCTCCATTTGTTGATGTAAGTATAAAGTAATGTATGTTTCCCTTACCTTTGTATAACCCTTGTACGGTATTGTGACCGCTTTGATTGAAGGAAAAAGTGGGATACAAAACTTGTTAAATAAATAAATAAAATAAAATATAAACCCATATAATCTTATCCCATATAATCACCCATATAATCTTAACCCATATAATCTTATCAATAATGTACAATCCCATCAGAACAGAAATACTCAAATCAATCCACACTCCACACATTCATAAATCACACCAGAGGTACAACACTAACCGAAGCAGATTAATACGCATCCATCCGCATTAGATAATTCAAATAGCTGATAGCCTCAATTCTCCTAGCCCCTTAAAATGTATCATTGTCAACATAAGATCCATAAGAAATAAAATGCCAATAATTATTGATCTAGCTAAGGATGAAAAACCAGATATACTATGGGGCATGTTTACTAAACTGCGGTAACGTTACATAACGCGCGTTATGTAACGTTAACGATCGTTACGTAATGTTAACGCGCGTTATGAGATGTTAACGATCGTTAAAATCTCAGAACGTGCGTTAACGTTACGTAACGATCGTAAAGCTCCGCAGCGCGGTAAAACACCGCAGAAGGTGGAGAGAGGGCGGAGAGAAGGGGGTCAATGGGTGGAGAGTGGGCGTGGAGAGGCTCCAGGCACACTAACGCGCTGAACTCAAGGGCTGAATCCTACCGCGAATTAAAACCTGCTGTTAGATGCACATTTGCAGGGGAGAGAAACCATCTCAATGTCAGCAATGTACAGCATATGCAGGGAAACCCTCAAAACGTGATAAGTGTGATACATGTGCACGGAACAAAAGGGCAAATAATCAGTGAAAATGACCAGAAGAAACGAGGAAAAAAACATAACCAAGCTAGCCAATAGTGATATCAATGGGAAACAGCAATAAACACCACTGAGAAAGCCTCAGAAAAAGATGTTAACTGTGGAAGGGTGTATGCGCTGTCCCCATAGAAGGTGAATGATCCCACAGTGAAATAGCGCAGATCAGGGCTTCCCCTTGTTAGTGGACAGGTTCCCTATGGCGTGCACATGTTCCGCAACAACAGGTTGGGCATGTCGGAACGGGAAACCAGGCAGATGCTGGAAAAGGGGATACAGAGGGCTTCAGGCGGCACATGCTGTGGTGCAGCTGGGCCACAGTGGGGACTAGGGTGATGCTCAGTTGGCCCATAGGAATGTGTAAACAGTAGAGCCAGACAGCAACTGATGAGGGCCCAACATGGGCATGAGTGTGTCTCCCGCAGTGTCACAGGGGACAGTAGCCAGCAGCTACCCCTAAGGGCACAGAACAGCAGCAGGCTGTGCTGGGGGGAAGCGTGGACGTCCATCCAGGCACCCCTACCCCATTACCCACACCATAGGCAGCTGCCTACCCACACACTGGATGGCCCGAGACTGCGCACCACCAGCACCACCAGCAGAAGGGCATGGCAGCATGGCGGCGGAGGGGTACTGGTGGCGGAGGGGGCAGTGACATCTGACCATAGCAGGCCACGGCCCAGACCCATGTAGGTGGGTGCCGTGCACTCCAACAGGCAGGCTCCATATGACAAGCAGTCATGGTACCTCCACGGAATAATCTGTCCCTGTGGTATCAGTGTGGTGCAATATGCACAGCCAGTGTGCTCAGGAACAGAAGGTCACAGGTTCAACCCTAGCTGTGGTCCCTGCCAACTCTGTCCCCATAGTTTTTACCAGTAATAGACCGTGGTAAGAAAGATGGAATCTCTTAGTTCTGATAGAATAAACATGCCTGGAACACCTACATTTTACCCTACAGAGCACAGACACCACAAACAGGTGCATTACCTAGAGCAGAGTCTGCCACATGCAGTCCAGGAGGGCTACAAATCATGCAGGTGTCATGCTGTCTCCAATAGAAGGACATGTTAGCACGGTGGCGGAGGGCGTACAGGTGGTGGAGGGGTCAGTGGCACCTGGCTGCAGCAGACCATGGCCTAGCCCAGTCTAGGTGGGTGCCGTGCATTGCAACAGACAGGCTCCATATGACAAACAGTCATGGTACCTCCAGGGAATGATCTGTCCCTGTGGCATCAGTGTGGCGCAGTATGCACAGCCAGTGTGCTCAGGAACAGAAGTTCACAGGTTCAAACCCTAGCTGTGGTCCCTGCCAACTCTGTCCCCATAGGTTTGTCCAGTAATAGACTGTGGTAAGGAAGACGGAACCTTTTAGTGCTGATAGAATAAACATGCCCCATAGTTTTATCCAGTAATAGACCGTGGTAAGAAAGACGGAACCTTCTAGTGCTGATAGAATAAACATGCCTGGAACACCTACATTTTACCCTACAGAGCACAGACACCACAAACAGGCGCATTACCTAGAGAAGAGTCTCCCAAATGCAGTCCAGGAGGTCAAAACAACATTCAGATTCCATGCTGTCTGCAATAAAGATGGCTGTGCTGTATGCCGATGCGCCGCCTCCATGGTATGCAGATGTATCTCATGCATATTCATCAGGGACAGCATAAAAACCCGAACATGGTGCGGCCCACCAGGACCGGAGTTGGGAACCCCTGTCCAAAAGCAGTGACCCACAGGGGCGGAAACACCCGCACCCACAGGCCCCATTAGCCACAGCCTCCTGGAGAGGCAGGATGTTGGGCCTTGTGTGCATCTCCCAATACTAGCACTTGCATACCCTAGCAATGCCACCCAAAACCTGGGAATACGGTACACAGATAGCAAAAGGTTGCTATGATAACTGGCACTTAGCAATCCCTAAGGCAGAGGTACTCAAATCCAGTCCTGGAGGGCCGCAAACCAGTCAGGTTTTCGGGATATCCCTAATGAATATGCATGAGATAGATTCAAATACAATGGAGGCAGTGCATGCAAATATATCTCATGCATATTCATTAGGGATATCCCGAAATCCTGACTGGTTAGAGGCCCTCCAGGACTGGATTTGAGTACCTCTGCCCTAAGGTTAGCACAAACTGCCCAGTGGGCTGTAGCATACCAACCTCTGTGATGTCTGTGAAGTGTGTGTCAGGTCTGGTACCTGACAGTGTCCACCACCTTGGGGAGAGACCCCAACAGTACGGCATGCCATAGCCATGCCTTCACTGTGCCCAGGACTGGTGCGGTGTCCTGGGCTGCCAAAAGCCTATATAGGTGCACAATGCTGGCATAGGTGTGGGGGTGTGCATCAGTCTATCCAGTGTGTGGTGTTTTCCAACACCCTCTGCAGCCCACACTGCTAGCACTGTTGCCAGTATTGGCCTGCCAATGTGTATAATGAGGAGCAAGGTACTGTGGGTATAGCCAGACAGGGCGGCCTGGGCAGGATGCACCTGCACAGGGCCCAGGGCAATGGCTGGGACATTGTAGTGCCTGCCCACCACCTACACAGACAGGGTGGCCACGGCATGTCCTGTTGTGAGGTCACACTCACCCTGACTGTGCAGTGACCACGGCATGGCTGGGTTCCCCCATAGTGCTACATAGTGTTCCTCTGAAGTGAGGTATATGGGCTCTGTTCTCTGGAGCCCAATCACTGATATATCTGCTTGGTGGGTGTGTGCACATACCAGGTGTGGTTGCACATGTTATCTCCAGGAACATGCACTATGGGCTAGCAAGCAGACTGTTTGCAGTTAGTATGTGTGTGGTTGGAACACCTTGCAGGGGGCAGCAGCTGGTGACTCACTTTGCTTGCTGCTGGAGGATGTCAGATAGTGGTGTGGGGCAGCTGTGCGGTACCAGGTCTACTGTCTGTCTGTCACTGCCCAATGTATGGAAGCATATAGATTTGCATAGACTGCCCGGTAGGGGTGTCCATTCCCCGGCAGGACTGGGGTGAATGGTCCCCTCTACTGTCACCAATGCAGGGGGGTAAAATGTCAATCTTTTGGTTGGAAATCCTGTTTCCCACCCTGAGCCACAGAGGGTTGGGTGTTGGTACATAAACCGCCTATGGGCCCAAACCCCCCCCCCCCTGAAATCATGTGACTATGGTACCCACACAGTATATGCACTATTCCAGGAGCATCATAGTCCACATGGGCAAAACGTGATATACAGATGGACACAGGCAAATGCTAAGGGTATCTGCAGGGACCACCTATCACACAGTGGGACCTGTAGCATAGCCCATCGCAGCAAAGCCAGGTGCTGCGGAAATGGTGCTGGGCAGGGTGAGCACAGGACCTGTCCACTGTGACAGTCTGTAGCCACTCTGTGGCAGTAACACACACGGTCAGTACCCCCTACCAGGCTGAGGTGCTGTGGGGTTGCATATGGTCAGGACCCTCCACCAGGCCGAGGTGCTGTGGGGGTGCATACCCCATCTTGTGGTCATCTATAGACTGCTGATCTGCATGTGCAGTGCACCATGGGTATGAGTGGGTTAACCCAAATCCTGACCACCACAGCAGACAGTTTGCGTGGTGACCTGACGTCCTTCAGTAGCCAGCCAGGGGTTTGTTAGTAGCACTAGCAATGTGGCCCACTAGTTACTTCACTGCCTGTGGAGCCAGAGGTCATGGGTTTGATCCCACAGTGGGATGATTTGGTAGGGCTGTCTGAGGCATTTTCTTTTTTTAATTTAAATTGGTGCTGCCAGCAAAAAAACCCTCACAGTGCTGTCTCCTTACGGTGCCTCATCAGGCGCCCTATACAGTGCCCTATGAGGCACCCTATAATGCGCCCTATAGGGTGCCCCATAGGGGATATTATAGGGTGCCTTGGCGGACAGTGCACTTTATAATGTGCCCTCTGGGTGCCTTATAGAGTGCTTTATGCGGCACCTTAGGTTACGGCCCTGTGAGGGTGTGTTTGCTGGCAGCACTAATTAAAATTAAAAAACAAAATGCTTCAGACAGCACTGATTTAAAGTAAAAGGTAATGTCTCAGCCAGCTTTACTCATTAGACCCACAGGGGATTGAACTCACCACCCCTGTATCATTAGTTAGTGTATTAACCATTGTGCTACAGCTCTAGACACCTTGCTAGACACCTTATCAAACGCCTTATGGGTGCCGTAAAGGGCGCCTTGCGTGGCACTCTACACGGTGTTTTTTAACTCTCATTAGGCTATGGGGCCTGGTAACGCGCGTTATCTGTAACGATGTACCGCCCATGTCCTTATTTGGCTGTTTCTGCTTTTACCGCAGAACCTAACGCGACTGACATTACCGCAGTTTAGTAAACATACCCCTATGTGTCACTAAAATGTGGCTCTCCCCCTCTGACAATATCCTAATAAGCCAACTTCAAATCCAGGGATATGATCTATCCAATTGCCACCGAGACTCCAAAAGAGATGGGGGAGTACTCATAATGTGCAAAAAGGAAATTAAAATTACACCCTCAATCTCGAGTAACCTAGATAGAATGGACATCTTAAAAGTACAAAACAAAAACCTATCAATATGTCTCATCTATAGACCACCATCACCTGACCACAACATCCTTTCTACCATCCTTGAAACTGCATGCTCAGCCTCCCAAAAAAAAACCTCACGACATGCTAGAGATTTTAATCTCCCATCACTACACCCTTCTCACACGACCTCCTTTCTTGACTCTATGACAGACATGGGGTTCCAACAAATCATACATGCACCCACACACAGAAAAGGAAACTCCCTCGACCTAGTCTTCCTCCCATCTCCAACCACGAATCACTACCTGTACATTCCCCCTCAGTAACGGAAATCCCCTGGTCAGATCACCACCTGGTGACCTTCTATATACCCTTGAATCTTCACATTACCGCAACATCAGACACAACACCTCAATTTAGGAGATTCACTCATTTCAATAAAGATAACTTTCTAAACAACGCACTACCTCAACTTACTATGGTCCCCCCTTAATATCAACACCTTATAGACACTTGGAACAGCTCTATACAAAAGGCCGCAGCACCTCCTAGCAAACACTCTAAGCACCCACCCAAAAAATCTGAGAAGGTGTTCACACATGAGCTCATCAAACTAAAAAGACAGCTAAGAAAGCAAGAAAAAAGTGGAGACTAAACAAATCACAGGAAAACAAACAAAACTGCATTAGCTTATTCACTATCTACAATGAAACAATAAACAAAACAAAAAGGGATCACTATACAAAGATCCTAAATGCCTTGCTGAACCGTCCAAGAGAGCTATTCGCTATTGTTAGATCTCTAAGACAGGGCAAGCTGAAACAGAAATATGTAACCTAAACCCCCCAGGCTCTGGCAACACATTTTGCAAACAAGCTAAGAAACAAAAACCCCAACTATTCCCCCCTCTTGATACACCACTCAACAAACCCCAAAACTTGGTAGAACTTCTATCCAGTTGATCAAAAACAACTGCTGAAAATAATAACAAACATCAACACCACAACCTCCCCCCTTGATCCATGTCCAGTATCATGGATCAAAAGCTCAAAAGCTGAACTGGCACCATATCTCCGACAGATTGTCAACCGATCATTTCTTCAAGGCATTATGCCAAATGACCTCAAATTCACATCAATCAGACCGATTCTCAAGAATAAGACACTCGATAGAAATGACCCAAATACACACAGCCCTATAGCTAGCATACCATTTGTAACTAAAATAATAGAAAAAGTCATCCAATTACAGCTACAAGACTACATTGACCTCAGTGCCCCACTAGATACTCACCATGTCATGGAGTTGAAACCTTGTTGATAACCATAATGGACCACCTCATCAGAGGCACTGATGACCCTAACCAAGCATTTATCCCACTCTTTATAGATATTGCATCTGTGTTTGAAAACATTAACCATGACACACTTATCACGAGATTAGCTCAAATTGGAATAGGAGGTACCTTCCTCCTCTGGTTCCAATCATACATTACAAACCGCAAGTTATGTGTTCAAATAGGAAAGGAAAAATCAGATACTTTCCCCCAAGACCAAGGGATCTACGTTCTCGGCCCTACTCTTCAATCTTTACTTGCAACCAATCACCAGCATCTTCAAAAAATTTAACATTGATTATTACATATATGCAGACCACATAATGTTATCTCTCCCCATTGACATAAACAACATTACCTACAGCAATCTTTCAGAGTGTATCAGTGAAACAGAATTTTGGTTAAATGCCAACAACCTTCGTATAAATTTTAAAAAACCCAGAGACATTATTTATATCAAGGGATCAAAATGGAACCCCACCCACCCACACACACTAAAACCATCACGATTAACAATATTGTTCTCCCTGTTAAACAGGAGGTGAAATACCTGGGTATAAAATTGGACCAGTCTCTCACCATGTTCCCCCATCTAAACCAAACAGCAAGGACCATGTTCTTTAAGCTAAAAACTATACAACACCTAAGACCCCTTATGGCATCCACAACTTCAGGTCAGTAGTTATAGCTATCATCACTCCCCACTTTGACTACTGCAATAGTCTATTTCAGGGTTTACCAGCCAAAAAAATTAACATACTCCAGAGAACGCAAAACATCACAGCTATAATTGTCTGCAAGGCTCAACTTACAGACCACATAAGTCCAATACTATATAACCTCCACTGGCACCCAGTAATAAGCCGAATAAAATATAAGATGTTGATGATAACCTTTAAATTGATTAACATCTCTCCATCATACCTCTCAACATTTCTGCAAACGCAACCAGATAACAGAGTGCATAGGCAAAATGCTAACCATTCCCTAGTAATCCCCCAATCAATTTGAAAGACAAAATAGACTAGAAGCTCCAGAGCCTTCTCGCTTACTGCCCTGGGTCTCTGGAACTCACTGCCATTACCTATCCGCGAGATCAAAGACCTCCAGACATTTAGAAGAGAACTCGAAATGTTCTTATTTACTGCTCACTATGGAGATGCAAATGAAAACACCCAGTCAACATACACAATAGCTGTCACTTAATCCACACACCTAACAATACCCCGTCCACCTTCAAACCCTACGAACTAATATTAGCCAGTAAACCCTGTATATAGTTCCTAGTTGATTAATGTTAAGGCTAAGGATCTCTTTCTTCCAATTATATAACATTTGAAAATGTTCATTTGTTAAATATCCCAATTTTAATATGTAAATAGTTTTACGACTGTTTTATGTAACATGTTTCGTTATCTGTAAACTGCCCCTGATCTCTGGAAGGGGCGGTATAGACTAGATAAATAAATAAATGATACTTTATTATACAGGCTGGGGATCACCCACTTAATAAATGTCCTGGAGGATACATGGTAATCGGTGGCTAAGGGATGCAGCAGAGGTTGGTCATCTGGAGAAATCATATCTCTGATGCACCGTGTCACCACTTTCAATGCTGCTTTCCCTTGTTCTGCAGCAGCACTTCCTGTGACTCATTTATACGAGCCTTGCAGCTGCTTACCAGACACTTGACAGCAAGAAAAGGCAGGACGATTCAGCTTAGCAAATGGATTTCCTTTGTTCTGTACTTTTCCTGCTTTTCTTCTTGCAGTAGAAAATGAAATACCCAGCCTAATATCAGTGCCCTTCTTTGAAGCTAGCAGAAGGGTGTACTTTCTGCAAGTGACATATTCAAAAGATGACCCATTAGCTTTCCTCTGTTAATGGCCTTCAGAAAGTACATGCATTGTGCATAGCACTGATCCTCAAGAACTTTAAAATGCCTCCACACCTCTGATTTTTTACGGGATTACTTATCTTCTTCCCTGGGAACTGCTGATGTTGCTCCTGCTGCTGCTGCTGCTGCCGGGACTGGGGCTGAGAGCAGAACAGTAGACAAAAGCCCAGGGGCATTCTTTACACTCCCCACTATCAGCTCTTCTTCTGGAGTGCTCTTGGCCCTAGCAGGATCACTTCCTACTGCCACCGCTTAGCATGTTAATAACTGGATTCCAAACACTCATCAGCTATGAATCCTTCAGTATCTGATGATGCCGGAAATCCCTCACGTGATGTCTTATTAGATTCTGTATCTGACACTTCTCAGGAGGGAACAGGGTACAACTACTTTTATGCTCTGCGTCTTTACCTGTTGCCCTCCTGCCTCCTCTTCCTTACACACACAAGCACACTAATGCCTGCTGTCTGTATTTGCTTCTGTGGGATGATGGAAGCAATCAACTAGGATTTCAAATTTTCACCGGAATCTGCATCTGCTGTTGTTGATACTATTCTCCTAAAACTTCTACCTTGATTTTGGCTGGTGGACTACAGACCTTTCTAAGTTCCAAGTCTCTGATCCTCACCATAAGTGCTGCTGCTGAATCTAGGTCTCTATGGAGGATAGAGCCAGTTGAACCATAAGCCAAACTAACCAGTCACCTAGGGCGGTACTTCTCGGTGGGGGGGTGGGGGGGGGGGTTAAGGCTTAAGATTTGCCTAGGTTGCCAACACCTCAAAACCAACTCTGGGGCCAGCCCTGCTGGACGATCAACTACCTTTCCTCCTCTGCTTCTCCCACCATTCCATTCAGAAGATTCAAGAATGAAACAGTTTTCTATACTGTTAATGCATCGGGATTTTATTATTAATTTAAAATACAGTGCTCACACCATATTCAGTATGGGGTCTATTTTGAGGCACGAATAACAGGAATGTCCATCCCCAATATTCATCCCCCTTTCCTGTCCCCAACTAAGCTCCCCATACAAACAGGGAGTTTGTACGGTGAAACTAGACAGGGGTGGTGCAGCGTTGGAGACAGGGCAGGCAGTGGGCGTTTGTGGCCCTGGACATACAGGGCCAATTCTGATGTTAGTCCTGCATGTCCAGGGCCGGCAGAGTAGATGGGGAACTTATTCCACCTCTGAGGGGGAATAAGTTCCCCTAGACGGCAGGGGACAAGAGGCCCGGGGCGCGTCAAAGGGTGGAGGGGGCGCAGGAGATTCCCCACAGCCTGACCCTAGCCTTGGGAGGCTAGATTGGAGGTCAGGCTGCAGGGAATGAAAGAAGTCAGCCGGGGATCGCAGCTCCTGAATGGAACCGCGGTGCCATGGCAACCGGATGTCATGGCGCCACAGCTTCAGTCAGGAGCCTTGACTTAGTTAGTTGGACAGAGGCCTGTATGTGCAGGCCGACCGGAATCGGATCCCGGCCTGCACGTACACGCCTAGACGGGATTCTGATCCCGCGGGGGGCTAGACATGTCCTGCGGGATCAGAATCCCATCTACCTCTGTGAGTCTGGGTCCAACCAGACACACAGAGGCCAGGACATCCAATTTAGAATAGGCCTCTATTAGAATAGAAAGACAGTAATTAGTGCAGTGGAGCTAACCACTTTGCAGTCTGGATGCATAGATTAAGTCAGACTTTTACAGGTGGAGTGACTCTCACACACAGCAATTAACTGTGCCTCAGTCCCATCTCTGTTGTGTTGTTGTCAGTTTATTCTCTATCGATTTTATGACTATGTTTGTCTGTTCAGCACCATAGAAACCTGACTTTTCTCTAACACACAAATTCAGTCAGTGCCTTGTTTCTTTGTACTTGAGTTCAGGTGTGCTCTTTGCTTTCTCTCTGCCACTAAGCCTAGTAAATTTCACCTATTTTCCCTGTGAAGCTTGCACTTTCTGAATAGAATCTTCTCTCCATCTACATTCCAAGAGAGACAAGGCAACAAAATGGTGATTGTCTCACACTCATGATTACATCATCAGCATGGAATTTGGAAGAAGAAAGTCTGGGATAGGTTTCTTTGGCTGCTTTTCAAATGATTTCATCATGATAAGTCCAATGATAGTTCCTTCTTTCTTGTCAGCTCCATACTGTTCAGCTGGCAAGCTCATTAAAGAATCAAAAAAGTAGAGGCTAGAAAATGATAAGACTATAGGAGAGTACAAGTGTTGAACCATTAAAGAAGAAGCCAGTGAATGGTTATTCACTGGGTAACAGAAAGTGAGATATGCCCCCAAAGGCATAGTTCCTCCAGAGGTATATCTCACCTGCCGCACAGAGGATAAACTATTCATTGACTTCTACTTTGACTGTGTAGCTTCTTTGGCTTCAACTGCAAATCTCTAGTTGCCCTCAGTAGGTCTTGCACTTTTCTGGCCCTATAAACTATGATGGCACTGAAAGCAGATTGATTTGGGGGTCATTCATGACCTATTTTTTTTTAATTTGTTTGTTTAGAGGGAATGAACCAAAAATCGCTTCATTTTCTGCATTTTACCATTTGCTTTCAAATTAATGCATGCCTCTAATGGAAACCCAAACCTTGCCTCTGGAAAAAAAATGGGACATAAAGTCCTATGTGTAAATGACATGCTTTTTGCCTATATAATCTTGGAAAGTTCAGGTAAGTGCACAAAGCTTTGACCCCCCCCCCATTCCCCCACAAATATGTATTTTTTTTAATGTAAGTACATTATATACATGTGATGAAATTAGGCACATATTTTTACGTGGCTCAAATTCCACTGTGAACTCATCAGAGTCAATTTACATTACTACCACTGCTGTTTATTATTTCCATAGTGCTATTAGATGTCCAAACCACTGTACAGTTATATGTAGGAGACAGACCCATCCCTGTAAGACTCACCATTAGTTCAAGAGGGATAAAAAAAGAGAATTAGGGAGTTTCATTTCCTATGGGAAGTGGTTGACCACAACATCGGTATGAACAGGAGAATGAGGAGTTAAGATTTTAAGTGTCTCCAAAAGGTGGTCTTGGGGTTGGATTTGAATAAGGTCAGAGAGGAAACATGACAAACAAGAAGTTTATTCCAAGAGTCAGGAGTTGGCGACTGGGGAGAAGAGATATATGAGTGACTTACCTGATGAGGGGAGTTCCCAAAGAGGGGTGTAGAGAGATATTAGAGTGAGAGATAACGAGGAGCTGCAGAATTAATGCACTTGCAGGTGAATAAGAGAAGTTCAAACTGTATATGACAATGGATTCGATACAGCTACATGTGTACTCCTTATTTTCCATGCCTAAGTCCCAACAAAGCTTTTAAAAATTTAGCCCCCACTGGTTAAACAATGATTCTTCTGCCCTCTGAGCAATGATGGGAAACGTCTACGAGCATTCTAAGAGGATCAAAGAGTTTCAGTGATTTGGGAACTGTGACATGGTTCACTCTAATTAACCTGGGGCTCTGCTGTGGTTTCACCCATGCTATTTCTAATTTGCAAGTATTTTGAATTTGTGAAGTGTTGCTGCCTTTGATGCCTGACTTGTGTTAGGATGCTGCTGTGGCATTGTCTATGGAGATGAATTAACACTAAAATAACTTGCTGAGTCTTCCCTTGGTCCTTTGGCAGAATCCATCAGTCCCTGAGTGCGCGGTGCCTGGTGCTTCTTCCTGGTTAGAAGTGAAATTTCCCTCCCTTATTCCCCCTTACCTCAGAAAATCTAAAAAAGCAATTGTGAGTGTGAATAAGGCTGGCTTGCAACATTTATAAGTTGTATTACCGTATGCAACTATAGGTTCATAGACAGTACCAACGACATTTAGAATAGCTGCGGTATTAATCATTCAAAGATGAGAAAGAATCGCCTGTGTATGTCTGCAAGGTATCAGATAGCCATTTAGCTAATTGGGGTAATGGGGTATTAATCCCTATGCATTGTTACCATCCCGATCAGGGGCATTCAAGATTTTACATGATCATAAATCCATGTGTCTGTGGGTCACATGAATACTTTATTCCATTATAGCGTGCTCACAAGCATTCTTGAACTGTGCATGGTGTTTGTTTGTTTGTTTATTTTTGTATTGTTTTATATGCGGCTATCCCCTCTGCTGCCTTGGTGTTTTAACCCTTGTTATTTCCTGCAGCTTCCAGTCTCCTAGACTGTGCAACCACTTCTGTGCCTCAGCGTTTGGCCCGCCCCATCTGATCACGTGACCCATCAGGTGCCTCCTTCTCTGCCTCAATATTAGCACCATTTCAGCGCTCTGCGCCGTGGGCGTGCATCAAGCCTGCTCCTTGGCGTGACTCCAACGATCTCAGTGACCCTTCTCAGGTGAGAGCTCACTCTACCCCTCATCTCCGCTGCTCGGTTAGGTATCCCACCTTAATGTGAGATTTATCTCAGCCCCTGAAATCATTAGTTTTAGCTTGTGTACTGTTGGTCTCTCTAATGGCCTGCCTCATTCCTGTATTCTGGGGCCGTCGCCATCATGGTTTGCCAGGGACATTCTCCTTCACCCTTCCACACTCATTCCCTGCTGTATCCTTGGACTACGCTGTCTTCTCCACTCTCGGTAGACGTGAAGCCTCTTCTCTTTTACATGTGCACTTTTAAATTGCTGCTCTGTTCATTCCAAATCTGCATTACTTCATTACCTTTTTAATGAACACTCTCTGGATTTCCTGTTCCTGATGCACAAAGAGGAAGAGTCATTTCTCTATCATTGCCTCCCATCTGGCTTTAATCTGCTTTCCACCTCCCATCCCTCGCGTCCGGTGGCGGTGTGGCTTTTCTCTTTTGCAATACTCTGGCAATCACTGAGAAGCTTTCTCTTGCTACTGCCTACCCGGAGGGCCTTCTTGCTCAGATTCCACCTCCCCTCAATTTCATGGTCTTGCTATTATATGTATCCCCCTACCTATCTGCAGGCCTGTGGGAGTCAATACAGACCACTCTCAGTGATGTCTTTATCACTTTCCCTTAAGTTCTTATTCTTGGAGATTTTAACTATCACATTGACAGTCCTGTGTGGTCTTGTGGACATCACTTTCTGTCGATGGTTTCTGATCTCTCTCTTCAGCAACATTTTTATTCCACACATTTAGCGGGTCACATCTTAGACCTAATTTTCTCCTCTCACTCACCATCCTTTCAGATTTTTGTAAATTCTCCATCACTTTTACCTTAGACCGATCATTTCTTGATCTTCATAATTCCACTCGATCCCTTGGCATGCAACGTCGCATCTCCGACCAGACTTTAAGGTCTTTTCCATCTGCAGAGTCCCTCTTCCCTGATGATTTCAATGATCTTTCTGTTGATCATCTGGGATATGGAGCTTCGTTCTGCACTGGACCTCAGTGCCCCCTTGGCCTTGGTAACCCATAGGCCCAAATGTTCTTGACATCCATGGTATCACTCCTGCCTGCTCATTCTTTGTTGGCATCTCCGATGGGCAAAGTGGCTGTGGTGTCACAACCCATGCCAGCCTACTCTGACCACATTCCAGCACATCCATTCTTCCTATAAGTCTGCGATTACTTGGGCTAAGCGTGATTATTTCACTAAACCTATCACTAATACGGACAACCACCCAAACAACTGATTTCTGTTGTTTCTCGTCGGTTGAGACTCTTTGTCTGCTACACCCCAGCAACCTTCAGCTCCATAATTATAATTTGCAGATCACTTTCTAAATAAAGTTTCCCAGCTACAGTCCTCATTGCCATCAATTCCGCCTTTCTCTAACGATACATTTTTTGAGGCCCCTTCCCATCCCCATTGACGTCATAGGGCCAATTTCATCTCCATCATTCAAGTGTTTATTGAGAAATGTATTACTAGCTCATCAAAAACTACTTGCTCTCTGGATCCCATCCCTTCTACGTGGATTACTGAGCCTTCTCTCACTCTTCTTCCATTCACATTTTCTTTAATTTCCAACAGTCTGACCACAGGTGTTTTTCCAGATTGTTGGAAAATTGCACATGTTCACCCTCTTCTTAAAAATGTCAGCCTTGATTCCTCACTCTCTGAATATATTTGACCAATCTCAAACCTCCCCTTCATCTCCAAGATCTTAGGGAAAGTAGTATTTCAACAAACACTTTCTCATCTTGAACAAACTAATTATCTACATCCTAAGCAATTCGGTTTTAGGGAAGGACACAACACAGAAACTAGAATTCTCTCTGTTCTGAATGACGTTCACCATTCTTTAGATAATGTTTCCATTGCAGTTTCACTTAATCTCGATAGTGCATTTCATTTAGTCAATCATTTTCTACTTCTCTCTCGCTTATCCTCAGCTGGGTTTAAGGGTATAGTCTTACAATGGTTTCACTCTTTTCTTTCCCACCAATCATTCTTTGTGGCATCTCAGGGTTCCACTTCCACCTCCTGTCCTCTCACCTGTGGTGTCCCACAGGGATCTGTTCTTGCACCTCTTCTCTTTAATATTTTTCCTGGTCCCTCTCGCTACTATTATTCAACAGCAGGGAGTCACCCCAAATTAATATGCAGATGAAATCCTGCTGCTGTTTCACACTGATCCGTTGTCCCCAGACTTGACTACTCTTAATAACTGGCTGTCCCTTGTGGCAACCTGGCTTCACGACAACTGCTTGAAGCTGAATTTAAGCAAAACATCTGCCATCTGGCTGACCAAATCAGCTTCATCACCATCTATTTCTCCTGTTCTCAATGCATGTCCTAATTCCTCTCTTCCTCCATACACTACCTTGGAGTAATTCTAGATACCGCTCTTTCTTTTCAAGACCACATCAGCAAGGTGGTGAAACGTTGCTTTCACACCATGCACCAGATTTGGTCGATACATTCTTTTCTTTCAGATTCTTCTCTACACACACTACTCCTTAAGAACATAAGAACATAAGATATGCCATACTGGGTCAGACCAAGGTCCATCAAGCCCAGTATCCTGTTTCCAACAGTGGCCAATCTAGGTCATATGTACCTAGCAGTATCCCCAAGAGGCACAGGTTCCACAATGCTTGTATTGGTTCAAGCATTGATATCCTGGGTTCCTATTTAATAACGGTTTATGGACCTTTCCTCCAAGAACTTGTCCAAACCTTTTTTAAACCCAGCTACACTAACAGCTCTTACTACATCCTCCGGTAACAAATTCCAGAGTTTGATCACACATTGAGTGAAAAAATATTTTCTCTTATTTGTCTTAAATAGTTTACCCTGTAGCTTCATTACATGTCCCCTAGTCTTTCTATATTCTGATAGCGTAAACAATCGATATACTTTACCCATTCCACTCCGCTCATTAATTTATAGACCTCTATCATATCTCCCCTCAGCCGTCTCTTTTCCAGGTTGAAGAGCCCTAACCTTTGTAGCCTCTCTTCATAGAAGTAGCCTTCCATCCCCTTAACCATTTTGGTGGCTCTTCTCTATACCTTTTCTAATAACGCTATATCCTTTTTAAGATACGGCGACCAGAATTGCACACAATATTCAAGGTGCGGTCGTACCATGGAATGATACAGAGGCATTATAATATCCTTTGTTTTATTTTCCATTCCTTTCCTTATGATACCTAGCATTCTATTTGCTTTCTTGGCCGCTGCTGCACACTGGGTGGAGGGTTTTAACATGTTATCTACAGTGACTTCTAAATCTTTTTCCTGGGTTGTGGTTCCCAATGTGGAACCTTGTATTGTGTAACCATAGTGTGGGTTGTTCTTTCCTAGGTGCATAACTTTGCACTAGTCCACATCAAATTTCATCTGCCATATGGATGCCCAGTCTTCCAATTTATCCAGACCCTCCTGCAGTTTTCCACAGTCCTCTTGGGTTTTAACAACTTTAAACAGTTTTGTGTCATCTGCAAATTTGATAACCTCACTAGTTATTCCCTTTTCCAGGTTGTTTATGAATATGTCAAAAAGTAGCGGACCCAGTACAGATCCATGGGGTACTCCACTATTCACCTTTTTCCATTGGGAAAATTGGCCATTTAGCCCTACCCTCTGCTTTCCATCTTTTAACCAGTTCCTGATCCACAATAGTACACTGCCTCCTATCCCATGACTTTTTAGTTTTGCCAAAAGTCTCTGATGAAGGACCTTGTCAAAGGCTTTCTGAAAGTCCAGATACACTATATCAACCGACTCACCTTTGTCTACCTGTTTATTCACACCTTCAAAAAAACATATCAGATTAGTAAGACAAGATCTTCCTTGTCTAAAGCCATGTTGGCTGTCTCCCATTAGGCCATCACAAATAGAAAAATGGTCAACCTATCACAGAGCTAAAATTGTCAAAAAGAAGGATCAACTCTGTATTTGAGACAATAAAGTAAAGAGTATCAACAAAAAGCTAATGTGTATTTCACAAAAATTCAGCAATAGCAAAGCCAAATCAACCACACACAGAAACAACAATAGGTCTCAGTCTTCCCGGGCAAAACAAAACCGGCCAGATTTGTCCTGACACGGCATAGCCCTGTTAGCATCAATGACCCATAAAAAACAGTTGCTCTGGGGTGGACATCAACCAACTCCTTCACGTGCATAAAATTATTGATAATTATTGATAATACCAACATAAAGACATCGAAAGAGTGGTATGGTAACACTTAACTTTGCAGTTGCAGCAGTGCTCATATAGTGGTGCTAAGCCAGTGCCATGATCCCCAACGCTCTCGTACGTGCTTGATTTGCGTTTCACCTAAAGAGGTTTCATCAAGGGGTGGCTGAAAAGCACTATAAAACACAAACATAGCAGAGTTTAATAAATACTAGCTTTCACAAAGATACATACTTTCAAAAAGGATGTTCAGTCCCTATATCCAGAATATCCGTAAGGAAGAACGCTGACACACACCTTGGAGTTCACTGTATGGAGAAACGAGCAAAGTTTTCCAACCGATGTAAAACGCCACGCATGCGGGCTGAAGAATTTATAGGGCAGGCACTACAATTCACTCGTTCCAATAGAATGAAAAATTAGATGCAAACATCCCATTCCACACGTGAATTGAGACCAGAAGGAATTACAGAGCCCAATGTGTGAATCCAACGTTGTTCTTGCCATAAAAGAGTGCTGTCCCTGGTTTTACCTGATCGGGGCGAGTTGACAAAATCTAAACAAAAGCATTGTAGTTCTTCAAACTTATGCTGCATCTGGAGACAATGATCAACAATTGGCGCTTCACGACGCTGACATTTCAGTTTGCTTTTGTGTTCATCCATACGCACCTTGAACATTCGAATGGTCTTTCCAATGTAGATCAGACCACAAGGGCATAGAATGCAATAAACAACATACACAGATGTACATGATGTACTTTATTTATTTATTTATTTAACACTTATTTCTATACCGCACTTTCCCAAGTATCAAGTGCGGTTTACAATGAACAGTAAATTATATGGTATGTGGAAGTACATACCTAGTCGTTTTACATAAAACAGGTAGAACTATTTACAAGTAACAATATAACATTTGAACGGTAAAAAGTTAGAACGTATTTACATTATGGGTACTTACAAATTATATCATCAAAATTGTGATGGGTAAATATATTTTGTGTGTTTTGTAGTATTGTGGTATGGTTGCTAACCTGTGTCTCTTTGTGTATTCTGATTAGGTAGTGTATTGTAGTGTAGAGAGAATGTTTTAAATGGTATGTCTTGCCATGATAACTAAATTCTTGTAATTCTTGTGTAATGGAACAGATGTTACATTCTCCACAGCGTACATGCCCCACATCAACGGAATCCAATGGAGACATAGGACGCAACACAGCCGGGCTCAGCATTTCTTTGAGATTGGTGTTATTCTGCCACACACATCGTACATTCTTATCCTCAAGACCAGGAATACTATGAAGCACATTTACATGCCGTTTAACTATACGCTTTAGCTGGGAACTGTAAGGGGAAAATTTTGTGATGAGATTAACACATGAATCCACATTAGACGACCGTATTGACTGCTGGCGAGAACACAACATTAAATCCCTGTTGGCATACAGGGCCCTTTTGTATGCCTTGAGGATAACAGGCCGGGGATAGCCACGATCAAAAAAAATTTTCCTCAAGAGCTGTGCTTGATCCTTATAGGCTTGGACAGTAGAGCAATTCCAGCGATAACGTATAAATTGTGACTGTGGCAAACTATCTTTTAATTGAATAGGATGTGCACTGCGATAGTGAAGAAAAGTATTGCGGTCAGTTGCTTTTCTATGAACAGTAGTGGACCAGCCAACTTCAGTTTTCTGAACAACCACATCCATGATTTGGCTTTGCTATTGCTGAATTTTTGTGAAATACACATTAGCTTTTTGTTGATACTCTTTACTTTATTGTTTCAAATACAGAGTTGATCCTTCTTTTTCCCATTAGGCCATGACTATCTACATGCTGAGTAATTTTGTTCTTTATGATGGTTTCTACCTTTTTTCCCGGTACTGACGTCAGGCTCACCGGTCTGTAATTTCCCAGATTACCCCTGGAACCCTTTTAAAAATTGGCGTTACATTGGCGATCCTCCAATCTTCAGGTATTACAGATGATTTTAATGAAAGTTCACAGATTACTAATAGCAGGTCTGCAATCTCATATTTCAGTTCTTTCAACACTCTTGGATGTATACCACCTGGTCAAGGTGATTTTCTACTATTCAGTTTATCAAATAGTTGTAATATATCTTCCCGGTGTAGCGATATTTCTCTCAATTCCTCTGCAATATCACCTTTAAATACCACTTCAGTCTTGGGTAACATCCCTACATCTTCCTCAGTAAAGACCGAAGCAAAGAATTTATTCAGTCTCTCCTCTCCGCTATAGCCTTGTCTCCTCTTACTGCCCCTTTTACCCCTCTATCATCTAATGGTCCAATTGACTCTCTCACAGGCCTTTTGCTACGAATGTACTTGAAAAAGTCTTTATTTCATGTTTTTGCTTCCGTAGCAAGTTCCTTCTTAAATTCTCTATTTGTCTGCCTTATCAATGCTTTGCATTTAACTTGCCAGTGCTTGTGCTGTTTCCAGTTTTCATTGTTTGGCTCTTTTTTCCATTTCCTGAAAGATGCTTTTTTGGCAGCAACAGCCTCTCTGACCTCACCTTTAAACCATGCTGGCAGTTTTTTGGACTTTCTTCCACTTTTCTTAATGCGTGGAATACAGCTGGTCTGGGCTTCCAGGATAGTATTTTTAAACAACACCCAAGCTTGATGTAAGTCTTTAAACTTTGCAACCGCTCCTTTTAGTTTTTTCTTAACTATATTCCTCATTTTATCATAGTCTCCCTTTCGAAAGTTAATAGATAGTACTCTGGATTTCTTTACTATCCTTCCTCCACTAATTAAATCAAACACGATCATGCTATGATCACTATTGCCAAGTGGTCCCAACACCCTTATTTCTTGCACCAGATCTGGTGTTCCACTAAGGACTAGGTCCAGTATGGCTTCCCCTCTGGTCAGTTCATGAACCAGCTGCTCCAAGAAGCAGTCATTTATTTCATCTAGAAACTTTATCTCCCTAGCATGTCCTGCTGTGACTTTGACCCAGTCAATACTGGGGTAATTGAAATCACCCATTATTATTACTGAGCTGTAACTTTTGTTAGCTTCCTTGATTTCTTTGAGCATTTCATCATCCATTTGTTCATTCTGGCCAGGCGGTCGATAGTACACCCCCACTGCCATTGCTTTCCCATTTTTACATGGAATTTCAATCCATAGAGATTCTACAGCAAATTTTGTTTCCTGTAAAACTTTAATCCTTTCTGACTCAATGCCCTCTCTAACATAGAGCGCAACCGCTCCACTAATTTGATCAGCTCTATCACTACGATATAATTTGTACCCAAGTATCACAGTGTTCCACTGGTTGTCCTCCTTCCACCATGTCTCTGATATTCCAATCATATCTAACCTCTCATTTAGTGCTATATATTCTAACTCTCCCATCTTATTTTTTAGACTTCTAGCATTTGCATACAAGCATTTTAGAGACTGTATTTTATTAATATTAATCTGGCTATTGGTAGGCATGGGGAATTTGGGATCTTTACGCTCTGTCTTCACCATACTCAAGGGCAGTTGGGCTACTTTACTCTTTTTTGGAACCTCACTGCTTTTGGTAGTATCCTTCAAGGATACCTTCTTCCGAACCATGCGCTCTTGGGCGACTGTCGGCTTTCCCCTGTTTTCTAGTTTAAAAGCTTCTCTATCTCCTTTTTAAAGGTTAATGTACTTGAAAAAGTCTTTATTTCATGTTTTTGCTTCCGTAGCAAGTTCCTTCTTAAATTCTCTATTTGTCTGCCTTATCAATGCTTTGCATTTAACTTGCCAGTGCTTGTGCTATTTCCAGTTTTCGTTGTTTGGCTCTAAATAAATATAAATACAGCTAAATACAGCTAAATAATGCCAGCAGTCTGGTTCCATCCTGGTTAAGGTGAAGCCCATCCCTTTGGAAGAGCCCCTCCTTTCCCCAGAATGTTCCCCAGTTCCTAACAAATCCAAAACCCTCATCCTTGCACCATCGTCTCATCCACGCATTGAGACTCCGGAGCTCTGCCTGCCTTTTGGGTCCTGCACGTGGAACGGGAAGCATTTCAGAGAATGCTACTCCTTATGTTAGTTATTTCAAAGATTGATTACCACAATGTTGAATATGCCAGTCTACCTAAATTTCAGCTTACAAAGTCTATCCAGAATACTGCTATCCGTCTTCTACACCACACTTCAAAATTTGATCATGTCTCTCCACTTCTCATTAGATCCCATTGGCTGCCTGTCTATCATCGTAGTCAGTATAAAATCCTAACTCTGCCTCATAAGACCCTCCATTCCAGTTCACCAGCATTCCTTTCTTCTTCGCTCATCCTATATGCTCCCTTGTGACTCCTTCGTTCAGTCCATGGCTTCCATCTGCATTTAAATTACTCTAGTATTCTAGTCCATTATTTGAAACCACAAGACATTATTCCTAAACCCTCAGGAGGCACCAATTTACAGCCTTTTTAATTATTTCTTTATAAATAGAGGAGAAAAGACCTCAGTGAAGCTACTTCTCCCTCTATGCAGCAGAGGAATTATCTGCCTGAAGAGGATGCGCCATACTACACCATCATAGGTCTAAAAAAACTTCTCATTTTTTAATTCTATTAATAGTATTTAATTTTATACAACAAAATAACACTCTACTAAGGCCAATTCACAACGATGATGTCTCAGCATAAGAATACTGGGGGGGGGGGGGGGTTGAGTAATTTAAATATTAACTCCGGTGGATGTTTTTTTTTGGTTAGGTAGTGTTTTACAAATATTTCCATCTGCATTTACCATCTCCTTCACAAGTTCACAATGAGTGCACCAGACATTCAGCTTTTTACTTCCTTGGCCGCCATTTATGGAATCCTTTGCAACAACTATTCATTTGAAAACGTCTTTTTCATGGTTCAAGACCTTATTAAAAGCTCCTCTTTTTCAAGTAGCATATGATCTACCACCTGATTACAACGTGCTCTGGCCAACTAAGTGTCCTTTGGAGCTGCAATTCCCAATACCCCTGTTTCCCTTTCTTTTGTCTGCCCTCCCCTCCTCTTTTCCACTATTCTATTTTAATTGGTGTTCTTTTCAGTTCTTATTTCTTGTTTTACTTGTAAACCACTTTGATGTTTGAAAGGAAGGATATCAATTTTTTTAATAAACATAAACATTTGTGTTCATCAAAACGCATGAATCTCTTCTGAAATCATGACTTCATATCCACCAAGATTTGCAATTCTTCACAATTGTGTGATAGCTAATAGGTCATTTTTTTCCCTAAAAATGTCAAGGGTTACATCCCAGGGTCAGATAGACTGCATGATGGATTCCCCCTTACCTAGATAGAGAAAAGAAAGGTTCCTCATTTGCCCAGTAGTGACTTCATAGATGAAGAGGCCCCCTTCAGGTCTGTGGGCTGTGATTGGCCTGACCTCCACCCCCCTCCCCACTCAAACTTTACACTAGGCACAAAGGCCTGCATAGGTGAATGGTGCCACAACCCTTGGCCACCTAGACTTCAAATATTGTACCTTGTTCACCTCCTCCGTACTTAGGGATCATGCCCGTGCTGTGCAAGAGCTTGAGTGTGCTGACACAGTTATATTTCATCTTGTTACTTTCCCCATGATTTCTAAGGAGAAGTAAAACAGTCATTTCACATCTGTTTTGTGTTGAGGTGCCCCATTCTGGGCTACCGTCTCCTTGCTCTTTAGGGATCCATTGCTCTCCTTTTCCCTTTCCGTGTTCCCCAAGTCTCTCCCATGTATAGAAGTGTAACTTGACTGGTGGATTCTGTGAGTCATCCTGGGGGAGGGGGGGGAGTCTGTCATGTCTGGCCTGATCATCTCCTCTCTTAGTACACTGAGTCCCAAAGCTCTTCTTCTAATATTAGGGTCACCCATCCTGGGGAGGTCAGTATTTTGCTGCCTCTCAAAAGCTAGGCCCTGCTCCTGGGAAGCCAAGGCTCTTCTGCCTTGCAACTGCTTGGCCCTGCTCCTCTCTCATCCACTGGACTCCACTACTCCTGAGGTCAATACTCCATCAGTAAAGTTCCAATGCTCTTTCCTTAGGGATTTCCATCCCCAGGGACTATAACTTTGCTAGATCCATCTTACCCAACAGCCCTTCCACAATATCACTTAAAAATGTTAAAAAGAACCTGACCAAGGATTGAGCCCTGTAGCACACCACTGGTAATATCCTTATCCTCAAAGTGAACTCCATTTGCCACTACCCTTTGTTGCCTTTCACTCAACCAATCTCTAATAGAGATAATCACTTGCGTTGATCAGGCTGCATTTGATGGTGTGGTCTGAGTGGGTGCTGTGAGGGATTAGTGAGTCGGTGGGGGGGGGGGGGCTGTGGGAACGTGGAGGAGATGTGCAGGCCTTTTGTTGTAGTGTGTGGTTTGTGTAGGCCTTAGAGAGAGTGTGATGGGCTTCGGAGAGTGGATAATCGGGATTGGGCAGGGAAGGGTTGAGTGAGTTGTTAGATTGCCTATGACTAGGTTAGGGAGGCAGATGAGTGTGAGCCATTTGTGGGTGTACGACATGCTTGTTGGTGTGTTGGTTATCATAGTGGTAGGGAAGTGAGTTTGGAGGGCTCACCTTCTTAGTCTATCCTTTAGGAGATTACCTTAAATTACAATGTAAGAGTATGGCTAGGGTTCAGTGCATTAGAGTTATTTTAGATACATTGGTTCAGAATAATTATATTACATTAGGGTAATGCTTTTCAGGCAGAATGCATTGGATAAGAACTGTAACATTAAGTCCATATTCATAGCGTTAATGACTTACATGCACATGGATGCCAGAGGAGCTGCGAAGGTTCTCTTGTGCGCTCTGTGGAGGGTGTCGTCCCCACTTCAGGTCTCCTCCTAAGGGCTATGCCATGCCATGCCCTTAGGCCCACTGCTGTTCTCCTTCCCTGAGATGTTCCTGTCTAGTTAATGACTCCTTCAGGTATTCTTTGAAAAAGTCACGTTTTCCTAACGTCAAGAACCCTTACTTTAGAAACAAATGCAGCTTCACTCATGTTCAAATATGGAACTAAAAATCATAATAACATAAAGAGAAGAAAAGGAAATACAGTCATCATAAAGGATAGTAAAGCAAAAAGACAAACAAATCCAAAATATATCCTCCTGTTGAGTTAAATGTAAACCACTTTGATCTTTGGAAAAGTTAAATAAATAAAATTAAATTAATTAAATATCAAAAACAAGGTCAAACAAGAATCACAATCAGAATCAAAATAAAAATAAAAAAGCATACAACATCAGAAATCAAAGGTCAGAGTTTGTGTGTGCTTTCTGAAGTCCTACATCTAACCCTTAATCTGTGAACACAGAACGGTAATATTTGTTAAGCAATTCTACTTAATCCTCATCAGCTTCGAAATATTCCTCCCCTTCATCCCTGAACCTGATAATACCACTTTTGCACTTCTTCCTGTCACTAACATAAGTCTTATTCCCCCATTTTGTTGTATTAGATGTTTTTTCTTTCATTTGCAGCTTTGCTTTCCTGATTACTTTCGCAGCTTCTCTTAACTTTTCTGAATATTGTCGTCTTCCTCTTTATGCGAGCTCTTGTATTTTATGAAGGCTAATCTCTATTTCATTACCTCCCCAGCTACTTCTTTCTAGTAGCCTCCTTTTCCCTTTACTTTTATTTACTTTCCTAACAAAAAGATGTGTTGTGCTTAAAATATCCCCTTTCAGTTTTGCCCACTGTTGTTCTCCTTCCCTGAGATGTTCCTATCTAGCTAATGACTCCTTGAGGTATTCTTTGAAAAAGTCACATTTTCCTGAAATCAAGAACCCTTACATTTTAAAAAAACAGCTCCACTCATGTTCAAATATGGAACTAAACTACCTGATGTTCACTGGATGCCAGATGATCATCCATTATAAGATTGGAAACATCTCCCCATTCGTAAGCACAGGTTATGTGTGGCTCTCTCCTGCATAGGTTCCATTCCCAGTTGGCAGAACAGTTCTCCCTGTATAAAGCCCAGAATCCTCCTACCTCTAGATGGTACCACAGCAGAAATGTACCAATCAACATCCGGTATATTGTAGTCATCTATCAGTAGCACTTCTCCTTTCATAGCAATATTGTGAATGTCTTCATTTGAATCTGTCAACGTCTGCCTGTGAAGGAGATCTATATCACACCAGTATAAATGGAAGTTCCATTCCTTCTTTGCAGATTAACCCACAATACCTTCTGCTTACCTCTTAAGCCCTGAAATCCTATCTATAGTACCACTCCTCCTCCCTTTATTCCTGCCCTGTCCACGTACTGCACAGAAGCAATTTGTGTGTGCAGCACGTGTAATCACAATGAAAATCAAATACATTTCAGGTCATATGTAATGAAGATGACAGAAAGTCTGGTCATGTACATGCCTAATGTCTGGCCAGAAGATGGAAGTCTCAGTACCCCTCAAAATGGAGTCGGCAACCACTACTGTGCTTCACTTCCTAGTGATCACTGAATCAGGAACTTTGGGATGTAGGAGCTCTGGTTCCTCCTTTTCCAGAGATGTTCTTGCCTCCTCCACTTCCCAGGCTGCTTACCAGTTCTTCAGCTCAAGGGAAGGTGGAGTTGGGGTATTTATTCTTTAGACTCTGTTAATCTGTGTACAGATGTCCTCTTTCAGTACCATTCCATCGTCCCCTCTGGTGAAAATCTTTGATGCCTCAAAAAGCATTTCATTAACATAGCCATTGTTGTCACGGATGCTTCTCAGCCTTGGCACCTCCTCTCTCAGTTTCTCCACTTCCTTCATGGGTGATTCAACCTGCAAGCATCTTGTACATGGAACCACTTTCTCGCCTGGAATCAGACTGTCCATTGGAACAACGGCGACATGATGTCTCCCAGCCATACTTCAGTTGTAGGAGCTTTGGTATTTCAGTTTGTAATCAGGTTCTCTTGGGATGGCAAACGTTTCTGAGATCTGTTACAAAGCTCAGAAAATCTTGATTCCAAGGAAGTCCATCTAGCTAACACCATAGACATGCATGACCTGATATTGAATTGAGCCGGCTATGTGCTGTTAAAGCACATAGCCGTCCCTGCTGACCTCTAACCCTGGATATTCAATGCCAGGGTCATATACGACCATGGCATTGAATATCTGGGACTGCCGCACATGACCCGGAGTTGCAGAAGTTAACCGGCTAACACCGATATTGCATGCTGCCCTGTTAGTGCCCGTGGGTAAAAGTAGGCCAACTTTTGCTTCACCTACTGTCACCCATGTGGAACACTAGCTTAGTTGTTAGAGCAGCAGTCCAGCACCCAGCAGTTCTGGGTTCAATTCCTACTGGTACTCCTTGTGACTTTGGGCAAGCCACTTTACCTGCTATTTCAGAAGAAAAGGCATTGCAATCTACTTTCAGTCATGCCTTGCCAAGAAAACCCAGGGGCTGCTGGGTTGCCAGAAGTCAATATAACAAAAATCTTCTCGAGGGGCAAAAAAGCGATACAGAAAAAACAGATACAACCCCAATCAATGTAACCTAAAAAACCCAAAAATTAAATACATACATAAAAAAACTGAAAACTGCCCGTCCACCAGTGAAGGAGGAAAAAAGACCTCAGTATTTCCCTGCACAAAACAGTGACAGGAATCAAGTCTGTCTGCAGATGCCCAAACGTCTAAGGTAACAAAACAGACTAGGAATTACATCAATGGTCATAAAAAAACCTCCAGCCAACCTGGAAAAAACCCCAGGTGGCAACCAGCAGGCTTCCGAGCAGTTGAGTGCTACCGTCACATAACATTAACAGAGAAAGCTCCGGACACTTATCTTTTGATGGTAACAGTCACAATCTGATGAAGATGATGAAGATGTTGAAGATCAAACAATGATGGTCTAGAAACCTTATCGAAGTGTGGAAAAAAAACTGTAGTTTTCAATACGGTATTTCAGGTGATAAGGAACTCCGACATCCCATGTTTCGCCTTTATGGCTTCCTCAGGGAGCAAAAAATCACTCGTCACCGTACAACTATGTGACGCAATAGAACGAAGCACCGGAGCAAAAAAGCCTGTGTGCTGGATTTGGGAAAATAGAACGCAAAAATATAACAGCTAAAAGACGCTGTGGTGATCGCCGGCTCATGGCTCACCTTCCCAAACCAAGCACAGGTGGTTTGGGAAGGTGAGCCATGAGCCGGCGATCACCACAGCGTCTTTTGGCTGTTATATTTTTGCGTTCTATTTTCCCAAATCCAGCACACAGGCTTTTTTGCTCTGGTGCTTCGTTCTATTGCGTCACATAGTTGTACGGTGACGAGTGATTTTTTGCTCCCTGAGGAAGCCATAAAGGCGAAACATGGGATGTCGGAGTTCCTTATCACCTGAAATACCGTATTGAAAACTACAGTTTTTTTCCACACTTCGATAAGGTTTCTAGACCATCATTGTTTGATCTTCAACATCTTCATCATCTTCATCAGATTGTGACTGTTACCATCAAAAGATAAGTGTCCGGAGCTTTCTCTGTTAATGTTATGTGACGGTAGCACTCAACTGCTCGGAAGCCTGCTGGTTGCCACCTGGGGTTTTTTCCAGGTTGGCTGGAGGTTTTTTTATGACCATTGATGTAATTCCTAGTCTGTTTTGTTACCTTAGACGTTTGGGCGTCTGCAGACAGACTTGATTCCTGTCACTGTTTTGTGCAGGGAAATACTGAGGTCTTTTTTCCTCCTTCACTGGTGGACGGGCAGTTTTCAGTTTTTTTATGTATGTATGTAATTTTTGGGTTTTTTAGGTTACATTGATTGGGGTTGTATCTGTTTTTTCTGGGTTGCCAGAAGTCAGCATTGACTTGATGGTATTTAAAAAAAAAGTTTTACCAGCAGGTCATTCACTGGATAACAATGCAATATCGCCGCTACCCGGTTAGTGACTGCTGTTGCCTGTGCTGTGCCCCGGAACTCCCACAACATGCACCGATGCTAAGTGGTTAGCATCAGGGTGTGTAGGGGAGATAATCGGGAATATTCAGCAGCACTAACCATGGTAGTGCCATTGAATATCCCATTCTGAGGCATTTAGACAATTTACAGGTCTATAAATCACGTAAATGTCTTGTGAATATCAGGTCCGCTGTGACTTCGAAGATTATTCTTAACTTTCTTTACCTTTAACTCGGTTTGTAATCAATTTCTCTTGGGTCCTTACTACGTTTATGACTATAAGGGTAGTTTATAACATTAGACCAGATTATTTATGAATTGGTAGAATCCCCATGGGACTGCTCATGGACTCCATTTTATTCAGGATAGGTTGAGCCAGTACTGATTTTATGCCACTGCCTTACATAAGAACATAAGATATGCCATACTGGGTCAGACCAAGGTCCATCAAGCCCAGCATTCTGTTTCCAACAGTGGCCAATCTAGGTCATACGTACCTAGCAGTTTCCCCAAGGGACACAGGTTCCACAATGCTTGTACTGGTTCAAGCATTGATATCCTGGGTCCCTTCTTAATAATGGTTTATGGACCTTTCCTCCAGGAACTTGTCCAAACCTTTTTTAAACCCAGCTACACTAACAGCCTTTACTACATCCTCCGGTAACAAATTCCAGAGTTTGATTACACGTTGAGTGAAAAAATATTTTCTTTTATTAGTCTTAAACAGTTTACCCTGTAGCTTCATTGCATGTCCCCTAGTCTTTCCATATTCTGATAAGGTAAACAATCGATCTACGTTTACCCGTTCCACTCCGTTCATTAATTTATAGACTTCTATCATATCTCCCCTCAGCCGCCTCTTCTCCAGGCTAAAGAGCCCCAACCTTTTTAGCCTTTCTTCATAGGAGTAGCCTTCCATCCCCTTTACCATTTTGGTGGCTCTTCTCTGAACCTTTTCTAAAATCGCTATATCCTTTTTAAGATACGGCGACCAGAATTGCACACAATATTCAAGGTGCGGTCTCACCATGGAACGATATAGAGGCATTATAATATCTTTTGTTTTATTTTCCATTCCTTTCCTTATCATACCTAGCATTCTATTTGCTCTCTTGGCCGCCGCTGCACACTGGGCCGAGGGTTTTAACAAGGTATCCACAATGACGCCTAAATCTTTTTCCTGGGTGGTGGTTCCTAATGTGGAACCTTGCATTGTGTAACCATAGTTTGGGTTGTTCTTCCCTAGGTGCATAACCTTGCACTTCTCCACATTAAATTTCATCTGCCATTTTGATGCCCAGTCTTCCAATTTATCAAGATCCTCTTGCAATTTTCCACAATCCTCCTGGGGTTTTTTTTTTTTTTTTTTTTTTTTAAGTTATGTTTATTCCAGTTTTGCAAAAATACAAACAAATTCAACAATTAACAAATACAAAATTGAAAGAAAAACAGAAAAGAAAACCAAACCCCCCCCCAGCACCTCATTGGCCGTACGGGACATGACATGTTAGCCTATGGAAGCATCAGAAACAGACATCTTTATAACGGAGCGAGATCTGAAACAGCAGAAATCTCTGAAACAGAAGTGAAGCGATCCAGGGCAGCCCACCTAGTCTGAGGCTTACCCCCCCCCTTCAGAAAATAGGAATGATCATAAGCTTTTTCGTATCTACTGTAGAGGCAGACTTGGTTCCACCATCTGCCCCAATGGAGGTTCGAAGGGTCCTTCCAGGAGTATAAAATTTCCTTTACAGCGACTGCTAACATAAAATTCAATACGAAAAAGTGCTCTCTGTCCAATCCTGGGATTACCGCAGAAGAACGTAGTGCAATAATACGCCAAGACAGGGGGTAGGAGAAGCCCAGGACTCGCTGAATTCTTTTCCAGACATGAGACCAAAAGCCCTGAACGCAGGGGCATTCCAGGAACATGTGGCTCATTGTGCCAACCGCACTCTGGCAGGACCAGCAAGCTGAGGATTGATCAGAAGACCATTTGGAGAGCTTTAAGGGAGTAATAAATGCTCGGTGAGCAAAAAAAAACATAGCTTGCGTAAGGGAGGCCGAACGTGAGGCTCGAATAACAGGGCCCCACATTTTGCTCCAATCAGGGGAGGTTAATGTTAGGTTCACCTCGGCCTCCCAAATCTTACGGAGTCCCAGGGTCTGATCGGAATAGGAGTCTCTGAAAAGAGCATAGAAGCGAGACGTGCCTCCCCTCTGCAGGCAAAAATCCATCACCAGCTTGTGCAAGCCCCAGGACTCCTGAAGCTCACGAGGGTTAATCTTCAATTGAGCCAAACAATGTCGGAGCTGAAGGTACTGAAAGAAACAGGACGCAGGAAGCTTAAACTCCTCTTGTAGCATACGGAAGGTTTTCCATTCGCCAGTTGCAATCAAATGTCCCACGGTCCAAACGCCACAGCGCTGCCAAGACTGCCAATAAAAGGGTTGTTTGTTGATCTTAAAAGCCGGATTGCGCCAAATAGGAACCTGCAGCGAGAGGGGATTATCTTGAGCAATAAGAGGGAGTAGCGCTTGGAACGCTTGTTGCGTAGCAACAATTACCTTGGTCATCCCAGGTGCCGCCGAGTGCCGCATGTTCATACACAGGTGAGCCGGGCAGGGAAGGAGCAGACGTTCTTCCAGGGAGAGCCAGGTTGGTTTCATGTAAGGGTCAATGTCTGCTCCCCACAGACCCCCCTGCTTTAGCAGTGCAGCAGAGTGGTACCAGTGAAAATCGGGGAATTGCACCCCTCCCTGCAGTTTGTGAGCCTTTAACTTCTTGAGCGCAATTCTGGGGGTCTTCCCACCCCACAAAAAGGAACTTAAGGCCCGCTCAACCTTCTTATAGACCTCAGCAGCAAAAAGGACCGGGACCATGCCAAGGATGTAGTTGATTTTGGGTACAAGAACCATCTTAATCGACTCGAGCCGGCCCCACCAGGTAAGATGTAGAGGAGACCATTTCGTGGTAAAGGCTCGGGCAATTTCTACAATCTTTGCGGCATTTAACTTTATAGTCTGCTCCATCGGGGCTGCAAATTGCGTTCCGAGATATTGTATGGCTGACCCTGCCCACTGGAACGAAAAGTCCTGGATCAAGCTGCTGTGTGTCCGCTGGTTCAGCGGAAAAGCCACTGACTTAGACCAGTTTACCTTGTAACCGGAGAAACTGGCGTACTGCTCAATCACTTGAAGAAGGGGAGCTACCGACGAAGGCTGTAAGAAAAAAAGGAGATCGTCGGCGTAGGCTGAGAGCTTAAGTTGTAGGTCGGCTACCTCAAACCCCCTGATGGACTGTTGTTGGCGAATGCACAAGACTAAAGGTTCCAGGGCCAAATTGAAAAGCAGGGGGGACATAGGACACCCCTGCCTTGTGCCTCTGTGCAGTGAGAAAGGCCGGGACAACTCTTGGTTGGCAAAAATCCTAGCCCTGGGCCGGGCATACATAGGGCGAATCATGTTGACAAAACTCGCAGGAATGCCAAACCACTCCAAGACCAGGAAAAGAAAGGGCCACTCAAGCCTGTCGAAGGCCTTTTCTGCGTCCAAGGATAACCCAATGAAAGGCTCTTCGGCCTGCGCAGCCAAATCCAGGAGGTTACATAGCAGACGGGCGTTGTCAGTCGTTGATCTTCCGGACACAAAACCACATTGGTCCGGATGAATGAGATGGTGGAGGATTTTGTTAAGTCGGTTGGCCAGGACCGCCGCATATAGCTTGTAATCTGCGTTTAAAAGAGAAATGGGTCTGTAGCTGCCCACTAACTTCGGGTCTTTTCCAGGCTTTTCCAGGACAACCACAGTGGCCTCAGCAAAGGCGCCGGGATCCGAGCATTTTTCTTGTAGAAGCTGAAAATATTGCAACAGAAAAGGAGATAGTTCCTTAGCGAACGCCTGGTAGAATTCAGACGGTATACCATCCGGCCCCGCCGCTTTGCACCCTTGTAGGTTCGCCAAAACCTCTTCAATTTCTCTCAAATCTAGAGGGAGCTCAAGATCCGCGACCTGATCCGAGCCCAGAGTTGGATGTTCAATTGATTGTAGCCAGGCTCTCATACTGCACTGGTCACTCTCCATTTCAGAGGTATATAAGGAGCCGAAGAAGTTTCTAAAAATGTCAAGAATCTCCAAATTACCGGTCTTAAGGACCTTCTTCTCATCTAACAGAGCTACAACATAAGCCTTTTCATGCCGGGGCTTCAGGCTGGCCGCCAGTAGTTTGCCCGATTTGTTCATCTCCGTATAGTAGCGTGCTTTCTGGGCAAAAGAATACTGCTCAACTTCCTTGCTAAGTACTGCATTGTATTGGAAACGAAGATTCTGCAGTCTGGAGAGCACCAAGGGGCTAAACTGCCGATGCAATAAGCGTTCCCCGGCCCGAATCTGTTGGTCAAGAGACCGTAGTTCCACCCTCGCTTTTCTCTTGAGGGTGATATTAAAGCTGGTGACCTTAGCCCTGATGGTAGCCTTGAAAGCTTCCCACCAAGCCCAGGCAGATGTATCCTCCAGCCGGTTGAAGTCAAAATAGTCCTTTATTTCTTGCCGAATATATTGACTGAAGGAGTCATCCGCAAGAAGATGACGTGGGAAGAACCATCCTCCGGGGGATGACGGAGACGCAGAAACATCCAGTGTGAGCCCAATAGCGGCGTGATCGGAGACGTGAGAGCTGAGGATCTCCGCATTAGGAATAGCTGAAGCCAGGGAACGAGATACCAGAAAGAAATCAATTCTAGAGTGGGACTTGTGCGGGAAGGAGTAGAATGTAAAATCTTTTTCAGCAGGATGCAGAACCCTCCAAATGTCAACAAGGCCCTTTTCTTCCATAATAGACTCCAAGGTCCCAAGAGCTCTGCTTCTCCGAGATCTCTTACATGGCAGGCAATCAATCAACGGATCTAAGACCAGGTTGAAGTCGCCACCGATCACGATAAGAGACGAGGCGTACTCTACTAGCACCTCTGCCAGTCTATGAAAAAAGGCAGGGTTATCGCAGTTAGGCGCATACACATTCAGGAACACGACTTGCTGTTGGCCCACGGTAATCTGGACACTGGCCCATCTCCCTTCGGGATCCGCACGAAGCAGTTGGGCTTGAGCTTTAACAGCCTTATTGATTAGGATGGCCACCCCATTTTTTTTTCCGATTGCCGGGGCCTGAGCCACTAAATTGTATTTGCCAGAGCCCAATTTCGCCGTTTCTGCAGCAGATAGGTGCGTTTCCTGTAACATGACCAAGTCAGCTCCTTGTTTATGACAATAAGCAAGAATCTTTTTACGTTTGGCAGGGAGTTTAATGCCCTTGACATTCAAGGACAGGACTTTAAGGAAAAGCATTTGAGTAATCATACTGGAGAGCCCGCAAGCCCTGGATCGCTTCATGTAGATAGATCTGACTCAAAAAGAAATCTATCGGAGGCCACAGAGGTGCTGTACAAAACATTACCCACCAAAGACTGTCAACAAGGTGAGCCATCATAGGAGTACAAGGGGCCCAACCGGCATCCCTCAAACTTAAACCAATACTAGAGTAAGAGCAAAATATTCAGAGGGGGAAGGTAGAGCAAAGAGAATGACCAAGACAGTAATATCACAAAGGCTACTACCCCACCCCTGAGCCCCCCAGACAAACCCACCTAGTCTACCCCTACACACATATGATAGCATATCGGAAATTTGGGGGAGACTAAGTAGTACAGAGAGAGTGCTCATGCCTGAAACTACATCCCAAAAAGAAACATTACATGGGGAACAATTAACTGGTAAGGGGAAAATATACCACCTTACAGCTCCAGAGAGAAGGAGACTCCATATAGAACGTGGAGCGGAGAAAGGCACCACCTACACAGAGAATCACCAAAACAAAAAAGAAGAGTCCCAAAGTCACTGCATTTGTAAGGCTTCCTGCTCTTCAAGGAAGAGAAGAGCATCAGCTGGATCATCAAACGCTCTCGAGCTGTTATTAAGAGTGACCCTCAGGCGTGCAGGATAGAAGAGGCCGAACTTCGCCTGGAGACGCTGAAGTCGGGGACGGAGAGACAGGAACTGCCGACGCTTGTCCGCTGTGGCTTTGCAGACATCCGGGTAGAATGAGAGCTTATGGCCTTCAAACTCCCATGCGGCCTGTTTTTTGGCTGCGGACAGGATTTGTAGAGCATGCTGGTGGTGAAGCAGGCAGAAGATAATCGGGCGCGGAAATTTACCATTCACAGGCCTCAGTGTCGGTACTCGATGCGCACGCTCAATGTCGAGTAGGCCCGCAAGTTTTAAATTAAGCAGAGAGGGTAGGAGCTTTGCTAGGAATGCGAAGAGATCCGGGCCTTCAGCACCTTCAGGCAAGCCCACCATCCGAACGTTGTTTCTCCGGTTGCGATTGCTTAAATCCTCAATCTGCAATTCAAGGCGCTCCACCCGCTTGCAGAGCTTAGGTAGTGGCGCCAGCGATTCCCTGTGCGCCTCAATAGAATTCTCGGCCTTCTCCAGACGCTCCGATAAAATTTGGTAGCGCGCTTTCATTTCTCCAAGCTCTGTCTGCACCCGACCTAGTGCATCGCCGTTCGCTAACACCAGGTCTTTGACCGCCCGAATTTCCATTAGCAGCTCCTTCATACTGTCTCCCGCTTCACGCGGGGTCGCCATCTTGTGCGGGGAGAGGGGGTCGGATTTCGCCCTCTTCGACCCTGCATTTACCGCCGCGGCAAAGTCTAATTTAGTCGGCTTTCCCCCTGCCATGAAGTCCGAGGTACAAGGCACCGGAGCAGAAGATTTGGGTAGCTGAAAGGGTAAAAGCAACACTCTATTGTCAGGATTCACGATGAGGGAAACCGGAGCTCACGAGTTAAGCAGCCACCTTGTTTTCCCGCAGGCTCCGCCTCAATCCTCCTGGGTTTTAACAACTCTAAATAGTTTTGTGTCATCTGCAAATTTGATAACCTCACTTGTTATTCCACTTTCCAGGTCATTTATGAATATGTCAAAAAGCAGCGGACCCAGCACAGATCCCTGGGGTACACCACTATTCACCTTTCTCCATTGGGAAAATTGGCCATTTAGCCCTACCCTCTGCTTTCTATCTTTTAACCAGTTCCTGATCCACAGTAGTACACTGCCTCTTATCCCATGACTCTTTAGTTTTGCCAAAAGTCTCTCATGAGGGACTTTGTCAAAGGCTTTCTGAAAGTCCAGATACACAGTATCAACCGACTCACCTTTGTCCACCTGTTTATTCACTCCTTCAAAAAAACATAACAGATTAGTAAGACAAGATCTTCCTTGTCTAAAGCCATGTTGGCTGTCTCCCATTAGGTCGTGACTATCTACATGCTGAGTAATTTTATTCTTTATGATGGTTTCTACCATTTTTCCCGGTACTGATGTCAGGCTCACTGGTCTGTAGTTTCCCGGATCACCCCTCGAACCCTTTTTAAAAATTGGTGTTACATTGGCGATCCTCCAATCCTCAGGTATTAGAGATGATTTTAATGATAGTTCACAGATTACTGATAGCAGGTCTGCAATCTCAAATTTCAGTTCTTTCAACACCCTTGGATGTATACCATCCGGCCCAGGTGATTTGCTACTCTTCAGTTTATCTAATAGTTGTAGGACATCTTCCCGATGTATCGATATTTCCTTCAATTCTTCCACACCTTTAAATACCACTTCAGTCATGGGTAACATCCCTACATCTTCCTCAGTAAAGACTGAAGCAAAGAATTCATTCAGTCTCTCCGCTATCGCCTTGTCGCCTCTTAGTGCTCCTTTAACCCCTTTATCATCTAATGGACCAACTGACTCTCTCACAGGTTTTTTGCTACGAATGTACTTGAAAAGGTCTTTATTTCGCGTTTTTGCTTCCGCAGCAAGCTTCTTCTCAAATTCTCTCTTTGCCTGCCTTATCAATGCCTTGCATTTGACTTGCCAGTGCTTGTGCTGTTTCCAGGTTTCATCGTTTGGCTCTTTTTTCCATTTCCTGAAAGATGCTTTTTTGGCAACAACAGCCTCTCTGACCTCACCTTTAAACCATGCTGGCAGTTTTTTGGACTTCCTTCCACTTTTCTTAAAGCGTGGAATACAGCTGGTCTGGGCTTCCAAGATAGTATTTTTCAACAACACCCAAGCTTGATGTACGTCTTTAACCTTTGCAACTGCTCCTTTTAGTTTTTTCTTAACTGTTTTCCCCATTTTATCATAGTCTCCCTTTCGAAAGTTAAAGGGTAGTACTGTGGATTTTCTTACTATCCCTCCTCCACTAATTAAATCAAAGGTGATCATGCTATGATCACTATTGCCAAGTGGCCCCAACACCCTTATCTCTTGCACTACATCTGGTGTTCCACTAAGGACTAGGTCTAATATTGCTTCCCCTCTGGTTGGTTCATGAACCAGCTGCTCCAAGAAGCAGTCATTTATTTCATCTAGGAACTTTATCTCCCTAGCATGTCCTGTTGTGACACTGACCCAGTCGATGCCGGGGTAATTGAAATCACCCATTATTATTACTGCACTGTAACTTTTGCTAGCTTCCTTGATTTCTTTGAGCATTTCATCATCCATTTGTTCATTCTGGCCAGGCGGACGATAGTACACCCCCATTGCCATCGCCTTCCCCTTTTTACATGGAATTTCAATCCATAGAGATTCTACAGCAAATTTTGTTTCTTGCAAAACTTTAATCCTTTCTGACTCAATGCCCTCTCTAACATAGAGCGCAACCCCTCCACCAATTTGGTCAGCTCTATCATTACGATATAGTTTGTACCCAGGTATCACAGTGTCCCACTGGTTGTCCTCCTTCCACCATGTCTCTGATATTCCAATCATATCTAACCTCTCGTTTAGTGCTATATATTCTAACTCTCCCATCTTGTTTTGTAGACTTCTAGCATTTGCATACAAGCATTTTAGAGACTGTATTTTATTCATATTAATTTGGCTATTGGTAGACATGGGTAATTTGGGATCTTTAAGTTCTGTCTGCTCCATACTCGAGGGCATTTGGGCTACTTTACTCTTTTTTGGAACCTCTCTGCTTTTTGTAGTATCCTTCAAGGATACATTCTTCCGAACCATGCGCTCTTGGGCGACTGTCGGCTTTCCCCTATTATCTAGTTTAAAAGCTGCTCTATCTCCTTTTTAAAGGTTAATGCCAGCAGCCTGGTTCCATCCCGGTTAAGGTGAAGCCCATCCCTTCAGAAGAGCCCCTCCTTTCCCCAGAATGTTCCCCAGTTCCTAACAAATCCGAACCCCTCATCTCTGCACCATTGTCTCATCCACGCATTGAGACTCCGGAGCTCTGCCTGCCTTTTGGGTCCTGCGCGTGGAACGGGAAGCATTTCGGAGAACGCTACCCTGGAAGTTCTGGATTTCAACTTCCTACCTAAAAGCCTAAATTTAGCTTCCAGAACCTCCCTACCACATTTTCCTATGTCATTGGTACCGACATGTACCAAGACAGCAGACTCCTCCCCAGCACTATCTAAGACCTTATCTAGGTGGCGTGTGAGGTCCGCTACCTTCGCACCAGGCAGGCATGTTACCAGGCGATCCTCACGTCCACCAGCCACCCAGCTATCTACATGCCTAATGATCGAATCACCAACTATAACTGCTGTCCTAACCCTTCCCTCATGGGCACTTGGCCCTGGAGAAACCTCCTCGGTGCGAGAGGGGTTTACATCACCTGGAGGACAGGTCCTAGTTACAGGATCACTTCCTGCCACACCAGGGTCATGCTCTCCTGTCACGTGACCTCTCTCCTCCCTGGCAACAGGGATGCTGCCAGACTGGAGGTGGGACTTCAGGACTATATCCCTGTAGGTCTCGTCTATGTACCTCTCTGTCTGTCTTATGTTTTCCAAGTCTGCTACTCTAGCCTCTAGAGAACGGACTCGTTCCCTGAGAGCAGAGAGCTCCTTGCACCTAGTGCACACGTAAGACCTCTCACCAGCTGGGAGAAAATCATACATGTGACACTCAATGCAAAAGACTGGAAAGCCCACATCCCGCTGCTGGACTGCTGTCTGCATCTTAGTTTTAAGTTTGTGTTTAGATCTTTAAGTTCTTTATGTACTAAAGGGTGCTATGGATATTTATACCACTAAAACTGTACCTAAGAAGTTTAATATACCTTGTTCACCTGAAGCTTAATTAATCTCAGGTCCTTAGTGTATGACTGATTTGGGTAATGAGCTTCACCTGAGAGCACCTCCTGTCTTTTAAGTTGTGCAAGTACCTATAAAGCTGTGATTATCCCAGGGGAGGGTGGGTGTGGGGAGGGAGGGAGGGATATAACACTTATTAAAAAAGGGCTGCTACACAGTACCTTGTCCTGTGCCGCTGAGGTAAGCTATATTCTGATTTGATTTAAATTATAGCTCTTTGCTGCTACTAGGCTCTAACCTATTAAGAAATTTAAACTACAAGCTCTCTGCTGGATTCTAAATTTAACCAGAAAGCTTTCTTCTGTGTTTTAATTTGAAACTAAAAGTACTTTGCTGATGCTAGGCCCTGAGTGACTATGAAATTTAAACTACAGCTGTCTACTGGGTATGAAAGGTAACCAGAAAGTTCTCTTCTGTGTTTTAAATTGAATCTTAAACTGTTGCTACTAGGCCCTGACTGATTTAACAAAAAAAATAGTGGGTTCACAGATTAATTAGCTTTAAAAGAAAAACAATTCCTTTCAGAAAAATTCCCAGAAGTATATACTCACAATTTCAGATTTCTCTCCAGAAGTAACAGCCCCCCTTTCTAGTCCTTCAAGACTAGAACCTGATGAACCTGTAATCCTGCTTTTGTTGGGAAAGCAATAAGGAAGTCAGAACAAAAAGCCCTGCACCCAAAAAGGCAAAATCAGGACTGAGTTATCCTGTTCTGAAAAAATGGAGTGAGTTGTGCTTGGATATTCTTAAGTGTAAGGTCATGAGACAGGTATAATGGGGTTTGCATGGAGATGGAAGGTGGGCTCTTGAAGTCCCTTTTCGACCTACATTTCTATTAATTTACAGATGAAAGGTGGAGTCTAGTGTACACCAAACAGATCTTCAGCACTTCTTCTCAAGATTCCATGTATAGCGAGGAAGACGACACCTATCTGTGCACAGTTTCCGTATGTCAAAATTTGCATCTAAATGACCAACTCACCAGGCAGAAGAAAAAAATTAACAAGACTTCAAATTAAGTTGGAAAAGTAATGAAATCCAGGTTGAATTTTCAGTAACGATGACGCCAACACCGTTTACTTAAATTCACTGCTTCCTGCAATGATCTCAAACACATTTATTAACATTTTCACTGCAATTTTCATGCCAGACTAAGACATAACACAGTCACCGTACACCTTGATTTGCATGTGTTTCTCAAGTGTTTTATTTTGTTCAAATTGTACTTGCAGTTGCTACTCCTCTAATGATGGGGTACAAGAGGCTGCTAATTGAAAGTGGTTCTATTTAAATGCTGTTGATAGATCTGTACCTAATCATTTAATAACAGGAATTACATTAGAAAAAGCCGGAAGGTTTCTAGCCGTCATCTATTAGAATTTCAAGCTTTTATGTTTTTTAATGGATTACAGCAAACAATCAAATTTCTCTTTGCTATTAGTATTTAGAATTGCTAATGCAAGCCCTAAAAAACATCAGAGTCTGCATGCTCTGCCTGCTTTATCATTGCAGTCGTGATAGGCCCGATTCAGTCCCAGCCAGAACCGGATGTACAGAGGGCGTCGTGATTCTGATCCAGCGGGGCACTTCTACTCTGCAGGATCAGAATCGTAAACAGGCCTTTACGTGCAGGCCAGGACTGTGATTCAGCCTGGCCTGCATGTACAGGCCATTCCTGACTAACTCAGTCTGGGCTTTACAATGGAGCCATGGCACCCGGTTGCCATGGCACCGCAGCTCCATTGTAAAGCCACGATCCTGGCTGACAGCTCCTGCAGTGCTTTCCCCCCAGCCCGACCCCCGATCCGGCCTCCCAAGGCCAGGGTCAGCTGCGGGGTATGCTCACTGTCCCCATCTGCCACTTTCTGGCCACAGGCCTTCCATCCCCTGGTGACTAGGGAAGTTATTACATCTTGGAGGTTGAATAACTTCCCCGTGTAGGTCGCCGGTCCTGGACATACAGGTCTGACATTAGAATCGGCCCTGTACGTCCAGGACCGGCAACCGTCCACTGCCTGCCTAACTACACACCCGATCCACCCCTTCTCTGCCCTCGTCTAGCTTCCCCATACAACCGGCAGGGAAGTTAGACACCCAGCTGGAAGGGGTATGAATAGCAGGGATGGACGTCTCGTTGGGACGTCCATCCCCGCTATTCATGGCTCGGGATGACCCCAGATGTGAATATCTGAAAAAGTGACCTTACAGTTCATAGTTTTGTTTGTACTTATTTAGGGTAGTTGAATTATGAATGCTTATGACAGATGACAGAGTGGACACTCTGACAATTGGTGCGACTGTTCACTGCTCATAGAATATGATAGCAGATAACTATAAGAGCCACCTGTTCTGCCCCTTTAACTCATGTCAATCTCTGCCCTCCCATTCCCTCCTTTGCAACTTTCGCCACAGAAGCTAACCGGGTAGCAGCTGAATATGGTATTAGCTTCAGTGGCGACGGCTAGCCGATGTACTCACCTGAATATCCCCCCCCCCCTCCTTATTATTTATTGCATTAAGGACCCGACTCACTAATTCTTTTCTGTATCTTTGGAAAAATACCTTGATGAATCAGGACCTTGGTTGGCATGTGAGGATTAAAGATACGTGTCTGGAGAGATCAAATGGTATGGCGAAAGGATATTAATTCAGAACTCTCACAAATTCAATAAAAGAAAATAAAAGCTATCTGCAAGAAGTTTGATCCACTTTAACTAAACACAACTGGGAATTGATGATAGGATAATAATAGTCCCAGGAACACACCTTATTCCTTTGGAAGTTTTCATGCAGTCTGAAAGGCAGAAAGTTGTTGGCCAGGCCCATGTGCACCAGAGGTAGCTGCATACATGTGCTCGAAATACTAAATGCAAAAGAGTCTTGATTCGTATTGTTCTTCATTAATCTAGAGCCTCATTGTAGATAGTGCCAAAGGGTCATTGTCTTAGAGACATTCAAGTAATAATTTCATGATATGTAAATTCTTATAGGCCCTTGCTATAATGTTTTCAGTTTTACTTTAGCTCTCAGATTTGTACTCTCTAGCTGACATAATGAAATCCCTGCTCCTAATCTGACCTGTCTACTTTTGCAAAGTCATGGAGGATAGGCCAGTCTGTCTGTCTTAGGAAGGGGATGTCTCTTTCTATGATTCTGGAAGGAAGAATAAATATCTCTCTGTAAGCAGCAGTTAAGCATCTTTTTTCATCTGAAGGAGTCCGGGGCCCAAAGAAAGCCCAACAAAGACTACAAGTAATTCAGAATGCCTCGGTGAATCTGAGGTCAGGTTCCAATAAATACAATCACTCCTCCATGAACACACTGGCTTCCACTGGCTTCCAGGATTCCTTTTCAAACTCTAACCATCACACACCAGGTTTATTACTCCAGTCATCCAGTTATTCTAGCTCATCTCCCTACTTCTTAGATCCGTCAGCTTACTCTCCACTCCTCCCAGCATCACCTACAGCTAATCCCTTCTCATTCGAAAGTCTAATTGGATACCACTAGGAAATTCTGTCTTTCGTGTAGTGGCATTGATTCTCTGGAACATCTTGCCGCTGGATATTCATCTTGAATCATCCAGCAGAAAATTTAAACTCTGCTAACGACCTACTACTGTAACCTGGCATAGCCCAACTCCTTATATCCTTGTAGCAGTAGGAGTATCACTTAGCCTGCCTCTGCAGCACCAATCAGGACCTTGTCTATTCCCCACCTCCTTTTTGTGTCCACTCACAATACTTACGCTGTACCCTCCTGTCCCTCTTCTTCTTATCATATGCTCTTCTATGTTGATGGTGCCCCATCCTGTTTAATTTTGCTAGATACACAAATAAATGAAATATGAAGGAGAGGCTGTAGGAAACAAGATGGGGTTCAAGCATAGCCTGGGGTACTGCCTCTTTGAAGGTCAGCTAGGTCACCAACTGGACTGTTACCATCCCATAAGCCAGCTAGGTTTAAGAAAGCTACAAGCTTAAGTGAGAAAGAGAAGTCTAAGATCCAAGGGGATGTAGGCTGGAAAGGTCAACCTGCAGAGTCCAGGACCAGAGGAGCCCAAGACAGATACAAGATGTGCTCAGGTTCCAACGGCCTGGCAAGAGGAAGGGCAGTGAGTGGGACCTGTATCCTAGGGTAACCCTCTTTACGTCTCAGAAGATCCAGCATTTTAGTGTAAGGGACTGTCTACTCATCTTCAACTATTGTAATACTTATTTATTTTATTTATTTATTTATTTAAAAGTATTTCTAAACCGTCTTATCATAAAAATCAAGGCGGTGTCACAACAATACAATCAGATGAAGTGCTGGGGGGGTCATGCAGTGTAGGAGGAATAGTGTGCGGGGGGGGATCATGCAGGAGGAATAGTGTGCGGGGGGGGGGAGTTCATGCAGTGGGGGCAGAGATGTGAAGTGCGTGTGAGGAGGGTGATTCTAGATTAGGGTGGGCTATGTACAGTGTGCGCTATAATACAGCATGTTCTATAATACAAGGTACTGTCCAGATAGGGCTTGAGCTAGATCCTGTGCCGATATACAATCTCTTGTCGGTGTCTTACAATCTCTCGTCGGGGTCTTTGTTGATCAGGCTTTGTTGATTACGTGATGTGTCCATAATGTTCTATGAACAGAGTTGTCTTCAGCTGTTTGCGTAAGTCTTTGAGGTCCGTTGTCGATCTCAGATCATCTGGGAGGGAGTTCCAGATGGTTGGGGCTGCCAGGGAGAGGGCTCTCTCTGTGGTGTCCTTTCGTGTTTTTCTGAAGTCTTTTGGTGTGTTGACTCTGTTGGAGGTTCCTTTTCTTGCCTTTTTGGGGAGAAGGACAAATATTCCCCAACTTATTTCTTCCCTTGGGAGGTTTATATCTGATTAATTTTTGAGGTCCAGAAGAATTTGGAGATTGTCTGAATTTTAAGCCCCTTGTACACTGCTGGTGCTTGTTCAAGGGCACAAGGTTATTTGAATATCGAGTTTTTGTGACAAAAATGGAGTGACATGATTGATAAAACAAGGATAAATAATTTAATAAGGATATTTACCTTCCACCTCTGAAGCAGGCCGTTGAAACATAAATTCATATCAGAAGAGAGTGGAAGTGAAGTTCCATTCAAGATAAGTGCACTCAAGACTTTATGGACGGAGGCATATTATTCTTAATTATTGATAAAGGACTTGAACAAATAATTTTATATGCAATATAATAATTTAAAAATGATGCAGACCTATGATGATAGGGGAGATATTCAGCAGCGACAACTAACACTGATAAAGCAACTAGCTGTCGCTGCTGAACCTTGAACCCAGATATTCAATGCCAAGGCCATAGCTGGCCACCAGTATTGAATATCTGGGTTGGCCAGTTAGTACGTTAGCTAACTGGTCAGCTGCGTTAATCAGCATCTGGCCAGTTAGCTAAAGTGGCTAAAGTTAGATCAATCATTAAAGTTCCTAACTTTAGCCACTTTAGGATAACTGGCTACTGGCTCCACTCTGCCCCTAGAATGACCCGACACTTGCTGGCTAGCGTCAGGGCACTTAGGGGACGAAGCGGGATGTTCAATGGCACTAAGAACATAAGAACATAAGATATGCCATACTGGGTCAGACCGAGGTCCATCAAGCCCAGTATCCTGTTTCCAACAGTGGCCAATCTAGGTCATACGTACCTAGCAATATCCCCAAAAGACACAGGTTCCACAATGCTTGTACTGGGTCAAGCATTGATTATCCTGGGTCCCTTTTTAATAGTGGTTTATGGACCTTTCCTCCAGGAACTTGTCCAAACCTTTTTTAAACCCAGCTACACTAACAGCCCTTACTACATCCTCCGGTAACAAATTCCAGAGTTTGATTACACGTTGAGTGAAAAAATATTTTCTCTTATTTGTCTTAAATAGTTTACCCTGTAGCTTCATTGCATGTCCCCTAGTCTTTCTATTTTCTGATAGCGTAAACAATTGATCCACGTTTACCTGCTCCACTCTATTCAGTAATTTATAGACCTCTATCATATCTCCCCTCAGCCGTCTCTTTTCCAGGTTGAAGAGCCCCAACCTTTGTAGCCTCTCTTCATAGGAGTAGCCTTCCATCCCCTTCACCATTTTGGTGGCTCTTCTCTGTACTTTTTCTAATAATGCTATGTCCTTTTTAAGATACGGTGACCAGAACTGCACACAATATTCAAGCTGCGGTCGTACCATGGAACGATACAGAGGCATTATAATATCCTTTGTTTTATTTTCCATCCCTTTCTTTATGATACCTAGCATTCTATTTGCTTTCTTGGCTGCCGCTGCACACTGGGCAGAGGGTTTTAACATGTTATCCACGATGACTCCTAAATCTTTTTCCTGGGTGGTGGTTCCCAATGTGGAACCTTGCATTGTGTAACTATAGTGTGGGTTGTTCTTTCCTAGGTGCATAACTTTGCACTTGTCCACATTTAATTTAATCTGCCATTTGGATGCCCAGTCTTCCAATTTATCCAGATCCTCCTGCAGTTTTCCACAATCCTCTTGGGTTTTGACAACTTTAAACAGTTTTGTATCATCTGCAAATTTGATAACCTCACTTGTTATTCCCTTTTCCAGGTCATTTATGAATATGTCAAAAAGTAGCGGACCCAGCACAGATCCCTGGGGTACTCCACTATTCACCTTTTTCCATAGGGAATATTGGCCATTTAGCCCTACCCTCTGCTTTCTATCTTTTAACCAGTTCCCGATCCACAATAGTACACTGCCTCCTATTCCATGACTTTTTAGTTTCGCCAAAAGTCTCTGATGAGGGACCTTATCAAAAGCTTTCTGAAAGTCCAGATACACTATATCAACTGACTCACCTTTGTCTACCTGTTTATGCACACCTTCAAAAAAACATATCAGATTAGTAAGACAAGATCTTCCTTGTCTAAAGCCATGTTGGCTATCTCCCTTTAGGCCATGACTAGGCTTCGAGGATAGTACCTAGCACGTTAGTACCACTGAATATCCCACTGAGCGTCATACAGGAAGTTTGTAAGACTGCAAACTGCTTAATTGGCTTTGAAATATTCCCCCCATCTTAAATTTGCTGAGATTGGAAAGAAATCCATTTTATGAATCTCTCAACGATTTATGATGGCCTGATAAGAAATAAAGGTTTATGCTGGTGGTATTTCTGAATATTGGTTTGTTCCAGTATAGGGATTTTTTTGTAATTTATTCAAAAACAAACATCGAGAAAAGCAGAGGAGTGAGGTACTCAGTCCAGAACCTCAAGCGGAGTAGAATAGCAGAGGAATGCTTCAGGTCCAAGGAATTGAAACTCAATGGGATTAATTTTACTGGACAACCAATTCATTCAAAAGTTTTGCTTCCTGAAAGGTTTTTGGTGATTATGATAGAGAGCTTCAAACTGAACACAAACATAATTTCAGATTGACTATATCATGTAGGAATCTGAAGAAACATGAAATTAAATTTTCACAGAATTTAGCACATTTAATCACACAATGATGCTGACATATTTCACCTGAGTTAAAAATGTTTGCTCCTAATTTTTGTTTGTACTCAGTATCTGATGTTTCTCGTCTCAATGTCGAACAACAGCGGCCAGCATTGATGGGTTCCAGTTGCCCCGATACCGCTTTTCCATTGTCACAATGTCCTGGTGAAACCTTTCAGCATGTTCGTCACTGACTGGACCAAGATTAGCAGGGAAGAAGTCCAAGTATGAATGCAGAAAGTGAATCTTCAGTGACATGTTGCACTTCATGGTTTTAAATGCTTGAAGCATGTTGTCAACCAGCTGGACGTAGTTTGGTGCCCTGTAATTGCCAAGAAAATTCTCAACAACATTCCTGAATGCCTTCCATGCAATTTTCTCAAGCCCCATTAGCAGATCTTCGAACCATTTGTCATCGATGATGTGTCTGACTTGTGGACCCACAAAAATGTCTTCCTTAATCTTGGCATCAGTTATTCTTGGAAACATCTGTCTCAGATATCAAAATCCTTCATCTTCCTTGTTCATTGCTTTCACAAAGTTTTTCATCAGTCCAAATGGTTCATGTGCCACATTTTTCTGCCCTGGAACCAAATGCTTAAGAGTGGCCAGTTCTTTTTAATGTAATAGAAACATAGAAACATAGAAAAATGATGACAGAAAAAGACCACATGGCATCTAGTCTGTCCTTCCATATCAACAACTACAACAGTCCCCTTTTTTCCTTTAGAGATCCTCTGTGTTTGTCCCGTGCTTTTTTTGTATTCAGATACTGTCCTCATCTCTACCACCTCCACTGGGAGACTATTCCACGGATCTACCACTATGTCCATAAAGAAATATTTCCGCATATCACTCCTGAATCTATCCCCTTTCACCCTCATCCCATGTCCCCTCGTAGCAGTACTTGCTTTCAGTCGAAAGAGGCTCTTCTCCTATGCATTTATGCCATGGAGGTATTTAAACATCTCCATCATATCACCTCTATCCCGCCTTTCCTCTAAGGTGTACATATTAAGATCCTTCAGTCTGTCCTCATATGCTTTATAATGGAGACCACTAATCATTTTAGTAACCACCCTCTGTACTGACTCCATCCTGTTTATATCCTTGTGAAGGTGCGGTCTCCAGAATTGCACACAATACTCTAAATGAGGCCGCACCAAAGACTTATACAGAGGCACTATCACCTCCTTTTTTCTGCTGGCCATTCCTCTCCCTATGCACCCAAGCATCCTTCTAATGAGACTCTCTAGCACGGGAGTCCCATTCGCAAATGAAACAACAGTCCTTGGTATACCTGAGCTACATTCCTAGTAGCAGCGCCACTACTTTCAGATCAAAACAGATGTTCCAGCTGTAGTTGTTGTACTGTATGTGTTTCAACAACAGTTCCATGTTTCTCAGGTTTCTTTCATGTGCACAGCATAGGCAATAGGTATCAAAGGGTGGACATTGCCATTCTGTAACAAGACAGCTTTCAGGCTTAACATTGACAAACCAATAAAAAGGCGCCATTGTTGCGGGTCATGCTCACAACCCAAAGCTGTGAACAACCTATCAAGGTCAGTGCAGAAACAACCTGCGCAAATAAATTTTTAATTTCTTTTTGGCCGGTCTGAAAGACAGAAATTTTCATTCCTGGTGACAGCAAGCCCCATCCTTGCAATCTTGAACCGAATAGTTCAGCTTTTGTTTTTGACAAACTTAAGACCCTCACCAGGTCATTCAATTCTGACTGCGTTATCAGATGAGGCACACTAGATATAAACAGTTCAAAATCTGGATCCATGTCATTTTCCACGTCTGGCCCGTGTATTGTGGCATCTTCGTCTGTCTCTTCTAGGCTCCATATCTCTGGTGGCTTTGGTACTGGCACACTGTCGTCATGCGGCACTGGTCTCATGGCTGAAGGCAGACTGGGGCATTCAATAGATTTCTTATTTTTAGCAGAGAAGCCAGATACATTGGTCAGACAGAAGCAACAGCCCATCACATGATCCTTCTGTTTTTGCCATATCATCTGGACTGCAAACGGCATTGACTTCAGAGTATCTCTGAGCCAAGCTCTGAGATGGACAGCACATGTTGGCCAGCAAATGTGAGGAGCCCAGGATTTGTCTTGATCGCCAACTTTACAACCAAAGTAGGGGTCATATGCTTTCTTTTTAAGTGCAGTCATGCTGAATCTTTGAGGCTTAAGTGTATATTCACCACTAATGTATCAGAATGCATCGCGGCTGTTGAGACATTGACGAGACATTTCTGCTGTAACAAATCATTGTTTAGACAAGAAGCTTACATGTAGTTAGTATGTAGTTATACTGTTATCTGCAAAAGTTACAATTGTTATATGTAAAACGACTAGGTATGAACCCCTCCATATCTTATAAACTATTGCTCTCTGTAAACCGCACTTGAACCTTGGGAAAGAGCGGTATAGAAATGCTTGTTAAATAAATAAAATAAATAAATGCTATTCTGAAGTACACAAACTGATATCAATCTCATGCATTCACTCCCATCCCTCCACATTTCATAGCACTCTATAATACAGATTCCAAGTCATATCTCCAACCCCCTATGCCAAACGCTGCTTTTAGTTAACTGCCACTGTTTTACTGTTTACTGTTTATAGTTGCCTGTATATAGTTGCCTGCATTTGTATTTAACCTGTTCTTTGTACACCGCTCTGTTCTGTTCCTTGTAAACTGTTTTGCCTTGGAGAGAAACGGTTTATTAAAACCAGTTAAATAAATAAATTAAATAAATGCATAGCATCTATGCATGAAAGCTGCCTTTATAGCCTGTACTGCCAGCATCCATCCTGACTAAGCATGCCAACTCATTCCTGAACAGTAGCATTTCTATTGCACGTTGCAAGCCTCACTGAGTGCATGCCCAGGTATGCCTGGACTGAATAAAACAGCTTGCTTTCTAAACATATGAATAGACTTAAAATATGTGAAGAAATCACAAAAATAAGCAATTGCAAAATAATGGTGCGTGACAGGAAAATGTCAAGGTGATTTTTGTGATCAGCAACCCAAAATCTATAAGATACACACAAAAGTATTCAGGATGCAAAATCCTCGTTGTCCAGTGTGTGATGGTGGTGAACAACTTAATTTAAGCACTGGTGCCAGAGTTTAAACTAATAGATTCATTCAGAGTTGCTGTTAACCACTGCCACCGTTATAGATTCTCCAAATAGTGGCTGAAAATCCCCCCTTCCAGATAATATTATCACTCTGCCATCACTCTATTCCCCCTTCACCTCTCTGCTATGCAGATGGTGTCAGAGCCACTGGAGATCAATTCAATCTGCCATTATCAGCGTAGCAGCTGAAACTACATGTATAACTCTGCCATCAGTGCTGTACATTCACTAGCAGCTACTGAATGGGTAACTCCATTTGAAAACTGATCCTTACATCTTTTGGTTTGAGCAAATTAGGCCTTGACCATTTGTCTCCCCTCATCTACCAGGACCTATTTACATTATCGCAGGCGCCTATAACACCAATTAGCTGTTTCTTTCGTCATGTAGGACCCCCAAGGCTATCCTTATCCTCTCCTTGAGGAGTCAGCTACAAAGCTTTCTTTCTGCAAAGGATAATTCGGTGGCTGAAGCCAAAAAAACATACTTGATATGATGTAACATAGTAAATTTCATTTTAAGCATTATAATTTTGTGAAGGTTTTGTGGAGAGAAGACATAAACTTTCCTTCAGCCTTCAAGTATAGTTTTATGATTTATATAATAAATCGAGACCTTAGCAAAAGAGAATAGTGATAAATATGAATATTGCAAAGCTCTGCAAAACACTTTCATCTGCCAATATTCAAGTAGATTTTTAAACATTTGGTAGGTGAGTAAGGGGTCAACTCTTTTCAGTTCTAATTTTATCAGTTTTATAACTTGTTGTTTTGTTTGGCAGGGGTTGTTTTTAAGACACCACGGGACATACTTACTGAAAGCCACTAACTGCTAGTGCAGGGCTCAGCATGCAGAAAGCTTGCCGGTCTAAAAGTTAATATGAGGCCCTGTGCTGAAAATCCCATGCTAGCTGGCTAGTGCAAGATTGGGCAGAGACTGGGAGGGGTGGGGGCAGAATGTGGGCACTGGTGTATTGTGTTTAGCACAGGCTTAATCGGCACACACTAACAGCAATGGTCCTAAGTCAAGTGAAATCAGGCCCTATTTAGCTCAGGTCATTGTGTGTTTGATTGATGACCTAGTCAAGGCTTTCCAAAAAGGACACCACTTGGGATGCTGCCCAACATGCTTCTGAAAGGGAACGGGCCCGGATGAGCCAGTTGTCCAGATATGGATGGACACAGATCCCTCCACAGCCGCCACACCATGATCTTGAAGAACGTCCTCGGGGTGGTGGATAGTGAGAGTGAAGCATGAAAAAACACATATACGTTTGTTGATCTTCCCAAATCGGGATATGAAAATATGCCTCGGCCAGATCCAGAGAAGCCAAGAACTTCCTTCGGTGCACTGCTCGAATCACGTAGCACAAGGTTTTCGTCTGGAAATGCAGGACACACAAGTGCTTGTTGACCCCCTTGAGGTCCAAAATAGGCCAGAATGAACCATCTTTTTTGGGCACCACAAAATAAATGTCATATCTGCCCTTGCCCTGCTTGTCTGTGGAGATGGACACTACCTTCTTTAGGTGCAGCAACTTGTCCAAGGTGGTCCGCACAGAAGCTCTTTTGATTGCAGACAACAAGGGGAGATGATAAAGGCATCCAGAGTCAACTCTTTACATTCCAAGACATAGCTAGACTGAATAGTGTCTAGCACCCAGCGGTCTTTTGTAACCCAGGCCCATCCCTGGAAGAAAAAGGCGAAGCCTGCCTCCAACCAGAGAAACTAGGGAATAGGCCCCCAAACATTCATTGTGTAGCCCAAGAGGGCCCTCCTTTGCAGGAGACCGAGTCCCTGGGCCCATGCACTCCATAAAAGGAATGAGAATGAGCCAAGAGCCCGGAAGCAGAGGGAAAGAAAAGTTTTCCAGGTTGGTAACGATGAAATGAAAGTCCCAAAACCCCCTGGGATCCCACCAGTGCATCCTCGGTGGATGGGCGGAGGCTGACAAGAAAGGGGCACCAGCCCACTTCACAGGCCTTCTAAAGCTTTCCTCCAGAAGTCAGTAAGATGTCATCTCACCCAGATCCTTCTCTAACTTCTCTAAGTTGGCTCATAACAGAAGCTTCCCCTTAAAAGCCAGTTGGGCCAACTGAGCTTTGGAAGAGGATTCTGCTGTCCAGTGCCGGAGCCTAATCCAATGCCATGATACTATTGTCAGGGCACCATCCCTGGCCACCAAATATACCAGATCATACATTGCAGCACACATATCAATGTATATAATTATAATGACTAACCCTGTTTCATGGTTTGCCTTCAAGTCATTGTCCCTGTTATAATGTTACAATGCATGTTCTACTTTAAGTTACAATGTAAACCGCTTTGAATCTAAGATAAAGTGGTATAAAAAACCATTTAAATAAATAAAATAAATAAATAAATAAATACATGGCTTCAGAAAGGAAGGCTGCAGCCCAGAGGTTCTCAACTCCAGTCCTGGAGGGCCAAACACCATTCAGGTTTTCAGGCTGTCCCTAATAAATATGCATGAGATGCATTTGCATGCACTGGCCCCATTGTATTCAAATACATCTCATGCATATTCATTAGGGACAGCCTGAAAACCTGAATGGTGTTTGGCCCTCCAGGACTGGAGTTGGAAACCTCTGTGTAGCCAACTCCAAAAGAGGGATAGTATCATCCAGCAGAAGAGACTGAATCCACTGGAGCAGGGCTCGAGACATCAGGCTGCAACATACCCCCAGCTGTAGTGTATCAGCCACCATGGTGAACTGACCCTTCAACAATGAATCCACCTTACGGTCCAGAAAATCCTTTAAGTCTTTTCCAACTTCCACAGGAATGGCGGTCTATCTGGTAACCACCATGACCTGCGCATTCACCTTGGAAATACCAAGCATACTCCTTCTCAAGGAAAGCGTGGGTCTTCTTACATACCCTCAGCCCCTTAGACGGAGAGTCTGGAGAGTACCATTCCAACCAGATCATATCTTTGATCACATCTGGGATCAGGAAGACAGTAGTGCATTTCTGCACCCCTTGAAGGAGCGGGTGCATCTTCACCCCCTGCTCCATGCATAGGCTTTCCTAACCAGGGCTCCACACATCAAACAGTAAGTAAGGATTTGAGGGTTTCTTTGTTTGGTTTTTTTTTTATTACATTGCTAGCTCTCTGACTGGGAGCTCTTAAAAGGGTTTTGTGTATACTTTTTAAAAGCAAGGTTACTTACATTTTTGCTGTTTTAGGGGAACTTTACTGGAGCACAGTAGGTTGCTGAACTCTGTAACCTCCTCAGATTCAGAAACTGCTAACACCTATTCAGGAGTTAGTGGGCCTGTTTCCTGAGTGCAGTTGAAGCCTGCATAAAAGGCTCCTGTGCCCTGCCCTTTTGAGGCTTTCCTAACCAGGGCTCCACACATCAAACAAGTAAGTAAGGATTTGAGGGTTTCTTTGTTTGTTTGTTTTTTTATTACATTGCTAGCTCTCTGACTGGGAGCTCTTAAAAGGGTTTTGTGTATACTTTTTAAAAGCAAGGTTACTTACATTTTTGCTGTTTTAGGGGAACTTTACTGGAGCACAGTAGGTTGCTGAACTCTGTAACCTCCTCAGATTCAGAAACTGCTAACACCTAATCAGGTGTTAGTTCCCTCCCTACCCACCCCAGCACCCACCCACCCCTAGTGAGCAGTCTTGCTTTATAGGGCACCTCCCCCTTTAGCAAATCACAGTGAATTGGACCAGCACATATTGAATATAATTAAAGAGATTTAACTGCTTTTTCTCTGAAAGGACAGCTGTGAAACCAGCTGGTACTTGGTAGATCTCTCTCTTTTGCTTTAACAGATACCTAAGCTCCACAAACAAAACAATGGCTGGGAAAAATCGTATTGCTAAAGCTGTTGCCCCCGTTACAGCTTCTGCCTCGGTCCAGACAGAGGTCCTAATGCCAGTTGAAGAACCGGTTCCATGTGCAGGGTGCCTGCATGCTGAAGCTCTGAGGAAACAAGTGGAGGAACTCAGAGAGGAGGGTGGCGAGGCTGAGGAGCATTCAAGACAGTGAGAAGTACATTGATGAGATGCTTCTTGCAGCAACCAGGCTCTCCAGCACAGGAGAAGATGGGTGCCAACAGAATGTCAATGGTTGGACAACAGTCACCAGAGCCTGCAAAATCACCAATCCAACTTCTCCAGCCCTTGAATTGAAGAACCATTATGCAGCCCTGGAAGTGGAGGAGGTGAAAGCATCCCTGGAAAGGGAAGAACCAGAGTTCAAGTACCCCATAGTTGCGGAATCAGTGACCAGAAGGAAACGAAGGGTAGTGGTTGTTGGAGACTCTCTTCTGAGGGGTACTGAGGCGTCCATCTGCCGACCAGACTTGATGTCCAGAGAGGTGTGCTGTCTGCCTGGTGCCAAGATCCAAGATGTTACGGAGAGTTTGCCGAGACTCATCAAGCCCACTGACTATTACCCAATGTTGCTAATCCATGTTGGAACAAATGATACTGCCAGGTATACCTCGGAACATATCAAAAGTGACTTCATGGCTCTGGGACAGAGGGTGAAGCAGGTAGGTGCACAGGTGGTGTTCTCTTCAATCCTCCCTGTTGAGGGTAAAGGCCAAGGCAGAGAGGCTCGCATCCTGGAGATGAATGCATGGCTGCGTGGATGGTGTCTTCGAGAGCATTTTGGTTTCCTAGACCATGGGATGCTGTTCCAAGGGTTGCAGAGCAGAGATGGCATCCATCTGTCCAAGAAAGGTCAACGCATCTTTGGTAGTAGACTGGCTAATCTACTGAAGAGGGCTTTAAACTAGATTCGTTGGGGATGGGTGAAGAAAGTCCCCAGGTAAGTGAAAGCCCCCAGGTAGGTGATACATTAAATACCTTTATGGAAATGGGTAACTGGGGTAACACATGGAAAGCAGTGTGTATTAATGCCCGTAGCATGGGAAATAAGATCCCTGAAGTTGAAGCTTTGGTGGGAGTGGCTGACTTGGATTTAGTGGCAGTTACAGAAACATGGTTCACAGAAAACCATGACTGGGATGTAACTATATCTGGCTATACTTTATTCAGAAAGGACAGGGTAGGAAGAAGGGGAGGAGGAGTGGCACTATATGTAAAAACTACTATTAAAGCTTTGGAATTACAGAGCTTAAAAGGGAGAGGAGGCATTGTGGGTTAAACTAGAAAGAGGGAAAGAGAAATCTATTTGCATTGGTGTGATATACAGACCTCCCTCACAAGAGGAAGAGGTGGACAGAGAGTTAATTGAAGACATACGCAGCATTGCTAGGAAAGGGGAAGTGCTACTGCTAGGAGATTTCAATATGCCAGATGTTGATTGGCACATTCCTGCTGCAGTATCATCTAGAAGTAAGGAGATCCTGGATTCTCTACAGGGAGAACTATTCAGGCAATTGGTAACAGACCCCACATGTGAAGGGGCCATACTGGACTTGGTGCTTACCAATGGTGAGAGTGTTTCTGATGTTGTAGTGGGAGATCATTTTGCATCCAGTGATCACCAGATGGTGTGGTTCAGTATTAGGACTAGGGCTGTTAGAATCCATTCCAAGGTGAAGATCTTAGACTTTAGGAAGACTAACTTTGCGAAGATGGGCCAATACCTCAGGGAGTCGTTAGTGGGATGGGAACAGCTGGGGGATGTAGAAAAACAGTGGGCAAAACTGAAAGGGGGTATTTTAAAGGCAACCAACCTTTTTATTAAAATGGTAAATAAAGGCAAAAGGAACAGGAGACCGCTATGGTTTTCGAAGGAAGTAGCTGAAAAAGTGAAGAAAAAGAGGGAGGCCTTCATGAAATACAAGAGATCACAGAGAGAGGAAGACAGGCATCTGTATTTGGAAAAACTTAGAGAAGCTAGCAAAGTAGTCAAGAAGGCAAAGATTCAAAAGGAGGAGGAAATAGCCAATGCAATAAAATGGGGGGATAAGACATTTTTCAGATATATTAGTGAGAAGAGGAAGGGCAAAAGTGGTATTGTCAGACTCAAGGGTGCAGGGGGGGAATATGTAGAAGCTGATAAGGATAAAGCGGAATTGCTTAACAAATATTTTTGTTCTGTGTTCACAGATGAAGAACCAGGAGCAGGACCTCAGAAAACACCCACAAATAAGAACAGAAGCGAGGGACATCTTGAACAATTTTCAGAAGACTGTGTTCGTGAGAAACTAGCTCAACTTAAAGTAGACAAAGCGATGGGACCGGATGGGATACACCCTAGAATACTGAGGGAACTTGGGGACGTTCTAGCAACTCCACTGACTGACCTTTTCAATGCCTCGTTGGAGTCGGGAGTGGTTCCAAAGGACTGGAGAGAGGCTCATGTGGTGCCTTTACACAAAAGCGGAAGTAAGGATGTGGTTGTAAACTACAGGCCGGTTAGTTTAACTTCAGTGGTGAGTAAATTATTGGAAACGCTGCTGAAAGAGAAAATAATGAGGTTTCTGGAGTCCGGCGGATTACAGGATCCGAGGCAGCATGGATTCACCAGAGGCAGGTCTTGTCAGACAAATCTGATTGATTTCTTTGACTGGGTGACCAGGGAGTTGGACTGAGGGAGAGCTCTAGATGTGGTGTATTTAGATTTCAGTAAAGCCTTTGACACTGTTCCTCACAGGCGACTTATAAACAAACTGAGCACCCTAGGGATGGACCCTAAAGTTACTGCTTGGGTTAGAAATTGGTTGGGTGGGAGGCGACAAAGAGTACAAGTAAATGGAGCTCACTCTGAGGAGAAGGATGTTACCAGTGGTGTGCCCCAGGGATCTGTCCTTGGTCCGATTCTTTTTAACATCTTTGTTAGTGATATAGCGGAAGGGCTGTCGGGTAAGGTTTGCCTCTTTGCGGATGATACCAAAATCTGTAATAGAGTAGACACCCAGGAAGGTGTAGATAACATGAGGAGGGATCTAGCTAAGCTTGAAGAATGGTCTAGAATTTGGCAGCTGGGATTTAATGTTAAAAAATGTAAGGTCATGCATTTGGGCTGCAGCAATCCAAGGGAGCAATACAGTATAGGAGGTGAAGTACTTTTGTCCACTAAAGAAGAGCGGGACCTAGGCGTGGTTGTGTCTGATGATCTTAAAGTAGCTAAACAGGTAGAAAAGGCAACGGCAAAAGCTAGAAGGATGCTTGGGTGCATACGGAGAGGAATGGCTAGCAGAAAAAAGGAGGTGATAATACCTCTGTATAAGTCTTTGGTGCGACCTCATTTGGAGTATGGTGTGCAATTCTGGAGACCGCACCTTCAAAAGGATGTGAACAGGATAGAGTCGGTGCAGAGGGTTGCTACTAAAATGATTAATGGGCTTCATTATAAAGCATATGAGGACAGACGTAAGGATCTTAATATGTACACCTTAGAGGAAAGGCGGGATAGAGGTGATATGATTGAGATGTTTAAATACCTCCGTGGCATAAATGTTCAGGGAGAGAGCCTCTTTCAATTGAAAGCAAGTTCTGCTACGAGGGGACATGGGATGAGGGTGAAGGGAGATAGATTCAGGAGTGATATGCGGAAATATTTATTTACGGAAAGAGGAGTGGATCCGTGGAATAGTCTCCCAGTGGAGGTGGTAGAGATGAGGACAGTAACTGAATTCAAAAAAGCATGGGACCAACACAGAGGATCTCTAAAGGTAGAAAGTGGACTGTTGTAGTTGTTGTTATGGAAGGACAGACTAGATGGGCCTTGTGGTCTTTTTCTGTCATCATGTTTCTATGTTTATGTTTCTATGCAGGAAGAGTCCATCAAATTCAAGGTGGATAACACCCTGACACTCAGCGCCACAAGTTCCTCCTTACAGAATAGGCAGATTACTCCAGCCTCTTCACAATCTTCTGAAGGAGAAAGTACCTCTTCATCAACATCAGAGCCCAGTACCAAGCCATCTGAATCCAAGTTATAGTCAAAATCTTGGACAGCTGCCAACTGTTCCCCATCTCCACGGAGAATCACTTGTCAGGAATGCTTAGCCAAAGGTAAATAAACATGGCTTCCACATTTAGCCTGCCACACATGAAACTGTGCCCAGGGGCACTAAGAGGCTAAAGGGTCTAAATTTCCAGACCAGAAGGATCAAACCTGCTGCAAAAAAGAAAAGAATTCTGGGGAGGACGGTCTGGAATCTGTCCTCTCAGAAATGACCCCCCCCCCCTCAACCCCATTGGCCACAGCAGCTGTAGACGAGGAGCAGCTCACAACATGGTCACAGGACCCTCCAGCTGGCTGGATATCCTTTCCCATAGTGTCATCCATCACCTCCTGCCCTGAGATAGGCAAGGCCAGATTAACTGCATACCCCAGCTGAGAGAAGGGGAACAGGCACTTCAGGGATGATTCAGAAGCTGCCATGCAAAAAGAGCAGAGTCCAGAATCTGGAGAAGAGGCACCTTGCTTGCCACAGATCAAACAACATTCCCTGGAAGAAGACAGAATTAAAGCAAGTATCACAACAGCACACGCTAAGGCTTTTACTGTAGTACACGTTAACTGTGCTTTTACTGCAATGTGCATTGCAGGCATTAGAGTAGGAATGTGCATTAGAGTTGCTTGGGTGGAACACACGTACAGACTGCACAACCACCCGGCGCGTAAAAGGAAAAAATGCTAAAGCATACAAAAAGCAGTGGGAAACCCCCATACCATGCCAACAGTCACCAGCAGTCCACCCTGAATTGCTTCCCAGGAAAACAGAATCAGGAGCCCCCAAGTACAATGATGAGATCAAGCCTTGGTACTCACCCCCTCAGTGCCCCAGGCAGAGAATCAGTGCAGGGCTCAGCTCTACTCCACTGAAACTGTTTTACTGGCTTTGCAGCACTGCATTTAAAGTGGCTGGCAGGCAGATCCCTCTGAGAGCCTTCTGCAATTTTTGAGAGGGAGAAGGGAAGACAAAGGAGGGAGGGAACGTTGAGGTTGTGTGAGGCTGCTTCACTCTTCTAGACCCTTCCAAATCCTTCTAATTTCTGGCTGCTCAACAGGCTTTTAAACTGATAAGCACATGGAGCTGAAGCAATTTTCCCTCCTCCTATGGCTACCAAAAACACCGCAGTCCAATGGAGCCTCCCATGTTGCACTCAAGTGAGAGAATCACTGTCAAGGTGGTTGTTCACAAGCTTTTAAACAGTCTTCCTCTCAATCTTCAGATTTTCTTCAGCGAGAAGAAAATTCATCCACCATTTGCTGGAGACAAAGAAATACTGAAGAGACCTCTGGTGGCTGAGGTGAATAAAGGCATAGGAGTGATGCCAATAAAATCTGAGCTTTTCATTGGATCTTTGTCTCTACCAATCTACTGGTAGAGGAACACATCTCACTTGTCTGGACTGGTCTAGCAGGATGATATGGAAATAGCAATTTTAGAAAAGGCTTATTTTGCACATGGATAGCCGTACTATGTCAAAACTATATTGGAGACATGACCTGGTTGGAAGAAAAACTGTCCACATCCTGATTTACACCTGTGCCCTGACACATGTATGTATGTGTATGCCTTCAAGTCAATGCTGACTCCTGGCAACCCAGCAGCTCCTGAGTTTTCTTGGCAGTGTTACTGGAAGTAGATTGCCAGGGCTTTCTTCCAAGTCAATGGAGGGTTAAATAACTTGCCCAAGACTACAAGGAGTGCTAGTGAGAATCAAACCTTGTTGCTTGGTTACCAAGCCAGTGCTCTAAACACTAGGCTACTCCTCCACGCCTGACACATATAGGTATTTAAACAGTGCCTGTTTCAGCCATTCCTTTATAGGAGGTATTGAGTATAGCAAAGATTGTGTATGCTGTGTTGAGCATTAATATAGCCGTGGAAGCAAAGACAAATGCTCCCATAGCTGTGTTGCTGCAGAGATGGGAGAAGGGGTGGCTGGGATTTGATTAGTGACACTGGAGCTGTGTGGAAGTTCGCTAGGACTAGAAATGGACTGATACTAGGACTGAAGGGACTGGAAATAAGCTGATATAGGGGCTTGGGGAGTTGGGCCTGGAAATTGGCTGAAACTGGGCCTAGGGTAGGGGACTGGGACTGTAAATGGGCTGATAATGGGGCTGGGAGGGCTGACTGATACTGAAAATGAGCTGATACTGGGGCTGGTACTAGAAGTGGGCTAATACTGGAATTGTGGTGACTGAGACTGGAAATTGGCTGATACTGGGGCTGAGAGAACTGATTGATACTGGAAATAGGCTGGTACTTAGGCTGGTGCTGAAAATGGGCTGAAATTAGGACTGGAAGATGTCGGCTGACTGATACAGGAAATGGACTGATACCGGGTTGAGGGGGATGGTACTGCAAAGGGGCCAAAATTGGGGCTGAGGGATTAGAAATGGGATGCTATGGGTATTGGCTGATACTGGATGTGGGCAGATACTGGGGGGCTAGACTTGGAAATGGGCTGATACTGGGGCTGGGAGAGGGGAATAGACAGATACTTAAAATGGGCTAATACTGGCACTGGGACTAGAAATAGGCTGATACTGGGGCTGGCACTGGATATGGGCTGATACTGGGCCTGGGGGACTGGACATAGGATGATATTGGGGCTGCGAGGATCAGACTGGAAATGTGCTGATACTGGGCTGGGAGTTGGAAATGGAAATGGGAAGATTCTGGAAATGGGCTGATATTGGGGCTAGTGGGGTCTGGAAGGGTAATGGACTGATACTGGGCCGGGGGAGGAGGCTGGGACTGGAAATGGAAATTGATGGATACTGGAAACATTCTAATACTGGGTCTGGATGGAGGGCTGGACCTGGAAATGGGCTAATGCTAAGTTTGGGGAGATGGGATTGGAAAAGAGCTACTTGTAGGGCTTCTCAGCCACTCGCACACCTCGCTCCGGCCAGAGTGGGGGTGATGTGGCTCTTCTCTATTGTACATCCCTCCCTCTCTCAGAGGTTCATGCCCCTCTCCATTACCCAGAGTCCCTCTTTCTCCACATGGATGCTACTCCACCAGTTCATTTTCTCTTTATTTATGCCCCGCCTTCTTTGCACCCTAAGCTCTGGGATGTTCTCCTTTTGACCCGCTGGGATCTGTGCTGGGTCCGCTGCTTTTTGACATATTCATAAATGACCTGGAAAGTGGAATAACGAGTGAGGTTATCAAATTTGCTGATGACACAAAACTATTTAAAGTTGTTAAAACCCAGGAGGATTGTGGAAAATTGCAAGAGGATCTTGATAAATTGGAAGACTGGGCATCAAAATGGCAGATGAAATTTAATGTGGAGAAGTGCAAGGTTATGCACCTAGGGAAGAACAACCCAAACTATGGTTACACGATGCAAGGTTCCACATTAGGAACTACCACCCAAGAAAAAGATTTAGGCGTCCTTGTGGATACCATGTTAAAACCCTCGGCCCAGTGTGCAGCGGCGGCCAAGAGAGCAAATAGAATGCTAGGTATGATAAGGAAAGGAATGGAAAATAAAACAAAAGATATTATAATGCCTCTATATCGTTCCATGGTGAGACCGCACCTTGAATATTGTGTGCAATTCTGGTCGCCATATCTTAAAAAGGATATAGCAATTTTAGAAAAGGTTCAGAGAAGAGCCACCAAAATGGTAAAGGGGATGGAAGGCTACTCCTATGAAGAAAGGCTAAAAAGGTTGGGGCTCTTTAACCTGGAAAAGAGACGGCTGAGGGGAGATATGATAGAGGTCTATAAATTAATGAACGGAGTGGAACGGGTAAACGTAGATCGATTGTTTACCTTATCAGAATATAGAAAGACTAGGGGACATGCAATGAAGCTACAGGGTAAACTATTTAAGACTAATAAAAGAAAATATTTTTTCACTCAACGTGTAATCAAACTCTGGAATTTGTTACCGGAGGATGTAGTAAAGGCTGTTAGTGTAGCTGGGTTTAAAAAAGGTTTGGACAAGTTCCTGGAGGAAAGGTCCATAAACCATTATTAAGAAGGGACCCAGGATATCAATGCTTGAACCAATACAAGCATTGTGGAACCTGTGTCCCTTGGGGAAACTGCTAGGTACGTATGACCTAGATTGGCCACTGTTGGAAACAGAATACTGGGCTTGATGGACCTTGGTCTGACCCAGTATGGCATATCTTATGTTCTTATGTTCTTATGTTCAGAAATCTCCCTTGCTTTCTCTCATCTGCTAATCCTCAGGGATTTCAATTGTCACTTTGATTCCCCATCTCGCCCTAACCTTCTCCCTGTCCCTCCTTTTCCTCCCTCTCACTCCTGCCCTGGATCCTTCCCCGATCCACCATCCAACCTGTTCGATATGCTGTATCACACCATCAACGTTACAGGCATTTCCATCAGCTGACACCCTTCTTCCTTCTAACTTTCCCTCACTTTCAACCAACACCCAAGCCCAGGCCTGGAATTCTGCATTGTCCGCTGCACTTGTTGAACTCGCAAATATAAAAGTTTAAACAACATTGACTCTCAAGCTGGTACTGTCAGTCAAGTTGCAGCTAGGGAAGAGTGGCCTAGTGGTTGGGGCAAGTTGGGGTTCAAATCCCACTAGAGGACAGCAACCTTGGGCCAGAAGGACTGGGGTTTCTAGTCCCACAGGTGCTCCTTGTGGTCTTGGGCAAGCCACTTAACCCTCCATTGCCCATGTTCCTTGTAAAATAGTTATCTCCAAGTTATAATGCCCTGTTCAATGTAATTTCAGTTTGTTCAATGAAAACCACCTTGATATCATGAAAGGCAGTATATAAGAAATGCTAAATAAATAAAGATGGTGCAGCTATTTACAACTAGGGGAATTTCACTGGATGTGTTTTTATTTAAATTTGTTTTTTTCATGTTGTTTTCTTTTAAATGAAAGAAAAATGAGAAATGAAACCCAAAAGGAAGGGTGAACCTAATGAGGTGTCTTTGGGCTGGATCCCACTCTTTCCTCCTACTGCCACCACCACCAATGTTTAACACTTCCACCAATTTCCATTGGCTCAATGGCAGCTATGTGACTCCTCCCATCTACCTCTTACTCCACCCACAAGTTTAAAGGTGCAGAAGCGATTCTCCTTTGTTGAAGGCTTCCATTTGTTACACAGCGTATTTTGCTTCAGGTGGGCTGGGTCTTTTTACATAACAGCAACAGTGAGGCAGGAATGACTGGAGATTGCTCTTGTTCCCTTCTCTTTAAAGCCACAGATGGGGTGAGAGACGAAGTGAGAAGGTCTGTGAATGGTATAGCACAGGGCCAAGCCAATGTTCTTTTTTGAAATGAAACAATGTTAAAATGAACTAAATGGATAACTGGCTATTGTGGCAGCCAAGCGTTGATAGCAACGTCGTTTTTTAATCCTTCAAATTGGTCTCTTCCTATCATTGTGAATCAGAATTCACGCGGCTTTGGATTGTTCATGAGCTGGGTTTAGACCATTGTGAGGCAGGTTAGTTTTAATTTACTGACGATGTGTTGTTGCAATAGTAATCCTGCTCGGAACAAAAGACAGATTCAACCAGCTGAAGAAAGTTCAGATTCCAAAGCCAGTTGGGTTCAGAACCAACTTGGAAAAAAGGGACAAAGTTCTAAGCTACTGTAAATCACCTTGCTCTGAGCAGGAATCGAAGCCATGGCCTAGCCAACGCAACAATCCTCACTGCGGGGAAATGCCTGAACAGCTCTAGGAAAGAAAACGTCGAGAAAAAATTTTAATATGTTCCACTGGAACAAATGGAAAAGTACAAAGCAGCAAGCTGGAAACCATCCATCATCTGACAAGGCGTATGTCAGAAATGTTTGTTTAAAAGCAGAAATACTACAATAGGAACAAAAATACACATTTCTATATTTACATGACCTCGACGTTCTACTGAACCTGCTTGACTGTGTGTGGACATCTAACGAACAGACAGTATAGATTTCATTGAGAAGGAAATAGAGTGTAATTAGAAGCTATGGATGCCAGCTTTTTCTTCTTAAAATAGATGTTTTTTTTTCATGCCGCCCTTTGGACTGAGAAGCTTTGTCATTCGATGGTTCTCAGAAGCTCTCCAGCTCACAGACTACAATCAACAGTTTGTGAAGAGATTTTATTTTCTGTAATCAAAAGCAAATGTTCTCAAGTAGCACAGGGAACGATGCCAAGACTGGATGTTGCTGAACAGCAGCTGGCGCTGTATAGAGACAAATTGCTTTGTTTCTGGTAATGATTGCAGCGTCTGGATGCTTAGGCCCGTGTTGTCAAAGTGGCTTTGGCTATTGTGCAGCTCGAGGAAAGACAGACACTCACATAGTTAGGTCCAGCCTGGGCCAAGCTGGATATTTGGGAAACATCCACCCTAGTATGTGAGTGGAAATTGGGAGCTCCACAGGGCATTCCCCTACTTTACCTTGATGTTATGAGTGTCATGGATGACTGAATTACCTCAGGTAAGCTACCAATAAAAACTCCCAGGTTACAGAGAAAATATTTTTCGTTTTTCCTACAAAGCACTTTATAACTCCTTGAACCTTAAATTCAAATTAGAACTTACCAAGGGGTGAGAGCTCTCTCATAAGGATACACTTAAACAAATTTATTGTTTGAAAAATTTCTACTTTTAATATGAAAAATAAATGTAAATTCAATTTTTGTAAACAATAAGAAGCTTTATAAATGTAGTTAAGTATTTTCAGTGAACAATTCCTGCAGTGCTTCTATTCAACAGTCGTACAATATTGTCTCTTTCAACAACAGGCAAGGATTAGTTAACCAGTTTAAAGCTTGAAGTTTCTTTACTCCTTAGTAGTAGAAGAAAAGTTCTAACAATGTCTTTTATATAGCAGGCGAATGGGTATTTAAGGATACCTTTTGTTTCTAAAAAAAATGTATACTAGTTGCAAAAAAATAGTCCCTGTGGTGTGTCAATCACTTATCTCAAATCCCCTTTTCCAGGCCTTTCTGCTTTCTTGATGTTGGGCGCCTTAGGATTTTGTCTGCTTCAGTGATGTCCAGCTGTAGTCAGGATACCTACACCCTATCTTTAAACATCAATAAAAGAAATTGCTTCCCTAGCTATCAGGCTGATGCACAAAGCTAGCGTAGGCTTTACAAGCCCATAACGCCACATTTAAGCACATTTTAACGATCTTTTACATGCAGGAAATAGACGTAAAGGCCGGCAGAAAAACTAGCGCCCAACTAACGCCACGCGTATTTAAATGAATCCTAAGTATTTAAATGTATTTGAATCTGCTGGGCTGATATGCAAATCATGGTTAAGTCTGATGCAGAGACAGGCATAGATGATTTTGCAACCAGCCATAGCACCAAAATTTACTGCACGGTCTGAGTGGAAGTAAACCTCTAAAGTGTCCTCCCCCGGAAAGTATGTTGATGGCACCGGGTGCTTTCCACAATGCCTAGATCATCTTCTCCCCAAATGATCAGCCATCAGGCAAAGTCCCCGATGCCATCAAAATACTATCGGAGGCCATGCTCAACAATAAAATTATCTCTGGTGGTCCAGCGGCCCCGATCCCACACCTGACACTAAGTAAATGAAGAGCTGGTGGTCTAGTGGCCCCTTCAAAATACTGTTGGGGCTGCCATGCAAATTAGCTACATGATGCCCAGAAAGCAAGCCAAATATGCACAGACTTCTTGTGCACATGTGTTTGGCTTGCTCTCCCAGTTTAATGCTGCGATTGCTCATTTGCATGTGCATGGTTAATGCGGGGGTCATTTGTATGCCCTATCTTTGCTGCATCCAGCGTTAAAATAAAATGCATTGTTGGGCCATGTTAAAGTCGTCTTCAGAGCGTGTCTAGCACCGATTTTCTGCATCGACATGTATGTGTGCAGTAACTACAAAGTGTTTCTCCCAAAAACTAAAAGATAAGCAGAGTCCCTATCTTTCTCTTCCACAGAACTCTCTGTGCAAAAATCAGGGGTTTTTTTGTTATGTACCAGAGCAAATCAGTTCTGAATTTATGAATTGCCAATAAATCTAGTTCTTAAAAAAAAAAGAAATGTAAGGGCTGTCAAGTCAATGCTATCTCCTGGCAACTCAGCAGCCCCTGGGTTTTCTTGGCAAGATATGACTGAAAGTAGATTGCCAGACCTTTTCTTCCAAAGCTATGGAGAGTAAAGTGACTTACCCAAGGTCACAAGGAGAGCCAGTGAGAATTAAACCCTGATGTCTTGGGTACTAGACTGTTGCTTTAACCACTAGGCTATTCCTCCACTCTTTAAAAACAAAACAATGTTTTTTTTCTTTACACAACTCAATCCTTCTCCCTCACATAGGCAGGGCCAGCCCGTCCACTAGGTGAACTAGGCAGTCACCTAGAGCAGCAGACCCTAGTGGTTGGCATCGCTAACCCAACCCTCTGGGAAGCGGCAGCTGAACTGCTGCTTCAGTGCCGCAGTGGGCTTTAAAACACGCGCACACATGCGCGCAGTTACGGCCTGCTGCTCTTGTCCATCCTCCAAAAAAATTGCATCGGGGGGGGGGGGCAGGAGTAGCAGGTCATGATCACGCATGCGTGTGGGCACTTTAATGAGCAATGCAGCTCTGAAGCGGCAGTTCAGCTGCCGCCATTTCAGTGCAAGGTGGGGGATAGCATGGTGGGCTGGACGGAGGCACAGTCTTTTGCGGGTGACGGCATGGAGGATCTTCCTAGGGTAGCAAAAATCCTCATACTGCCACTGCACATGTGCATTCTTTTTCACTGAAACATAGGTTGTATCAGGATTAAACAATTCCTGTGAGCAGTACTCAGTCTTAAAACAACTCACTTTCAAGATTTCTGTCACTTCACTGGGAGTTTTATACCTTTAGCACTGCTTCTCCTTCATTGCTTGAAGGAATCCAATGCCATTGAAAGCAATTCACACACTGTTAATCTTTTAACCCATGAGGGAAGGATTAGGGCAGCTGCTATAGTTGGTGATTCGATCACTGGGCATGTAGATAGTTGGGCGGCTGCTGGACATGAGGACCGCCTGGTAATATGCCTACCTGTAGCGAAGTAGCGAACCTCATGCATCACCTAGACAAGGTTTTAGATAGTGCTGGGAAGGAGTCTACTGTCTTGGTATATGTTGGCACCAATGACATAGGAAAGTGTGGGATGGAGGTTCTGGAGGCCAAATTTAGGTTTTTAGGTAGGAAGTTGAAATTCAGAACTTCCAGGGTAGCATTCTCTGAAATGCTTCCTGTTCCAAGCGCAGGACCCAAAAGGTAGGCAGAGCTCCGGAGTCTCAATGTGTGGATGAGATGATGGGGCAAAGAAGAGGGCTTTGGATTTGTTAGGAACCGAGCAACATTCTGCGGAAGGGAGGGCATCTTCTGAAGGCATTGGCTCCACCTTAACTGGAATGGAACCAGGCTGCTGGCATTAACCTTTAAAAAAGTGATACAGCAAGTTTTAAACTAGATAATAGAGGAGAGCCGACAGTCACCCAGGAGCGCATGCTTCAGAAGGATGTATCCTTGAAGAATACTAGCAAAACAGGGAAGTTAGGGCATCCTGACAGAGAGGTTCCAACAAACATAAAAGTAACCCAGATATTCTTCAGTACAGAGCTGAAAGATTCCAAATTACATCTATCAACCAGATTAGTATGAATAAAATACAGTCTCTAAAATGCCTGTATGCAAATGCTAGAAGTCTAAAAAATAAGATAAGAGAATTAGAATATATAGCACTAAAATGAGAGATTAGATATGATTGGAATCTGAGACCTGGTGAAAGGAGGACAACCAACGAGACACTGTGATACCAAGGGTACAAACTATATCACAATGTTAGAGTAGATCAAATTGGTCAGATAGGATTAAAGTTGTACAGGAAATAAAATACTTTGTAGAATCTCTATGGATAGAAGTTCCATGTAAAAAGAGGAAGACGATGGCAGTGGGGGTGTACAACCAACCGCCAGACCAGTATGAACAGCTGGATGACAAAATGCTGAAAGAAATCAGGGAAGCTAACAAAAATTACAACACAGTGATAATGGGTGATTTCAATTAACCTGGCCATGGATTGGATCAATGTCACAGCAGAACATACTAGAGAGATAAAGTTTCTAGATGAAATAAATGACTGCTTCTAGGAGCAGCTGGTTCATGAACTGAAAAGAGGGAAAGCTATTCTGACCTAGTCCTTAGTAGGATCTGGTGCATGAGATAAGGGTTTTGGGCAACTTGGCAATAGTGTTCATAGCATGATTGCATTTGATTTAATAAATGGAAAAAAGACGGCAAGGAAATCTAGAGTTCTACCTTTTAACTTTCAAAAGGGGGACTATGATATAATGAGGAAAATAGTTAAGAAAAAACTAAAAGAAGCAGCTGCGAAGGTTACAGATTTATATCAAGCATGGGCATTGTTTAAAAGTACTGTCTTGAAAGCCCAGACCAGATGTATTCCATGCTTTGAGAAAAGTGAAAGGAAGGCCTAAATGTACCCCTATTCTTTTTTCCTCTTCCCAGAATGGGTGCTGAAAGAACACCCAGGGAGCTTCAGGAGGGCCCAGCAAGAGGATGAGTCCCTTAAACCCACCCAAGAGCGGGTTTTGAAACTGGATAGGGTTCCAGTTGGTAACAAAGAGTCCCCTGTAAGAACCTTTCCCTATTTTGTGCTAAAAGGAGATTTGTTATACAGAGTGGCCAAGGGAACCTTAGAGGGTGAAGAGGTAGAACAACTGATAGTTCCCTGACCCTGTCATCATTGATCCATAGCCATTTATTAGGGGGCACCTAGGAATGGAGAAACACTCAAGCGTGTTTTAGTCCAATTTTTCTGGCCTGGAGTCCATAAACCTTTACAGTTATATTGCCAGTCATGCCCCACCTGCCAACTTCATTACCTTGCCAGAATTAGATCTGCCCCTCTAGTGCCTATGCCCATCATTGAAACCCCATTTGAAAGCATGATCATGGACCTGGTAGGACCCTTGGAGAGAACTACCTGAGGCAACAAGTATATTTTAGTCATATTGGACTACGCTAGAGGATACCCAGAGGCCATTGTTCTAAGGAATATGAAGACTACTGTGATCACAAACACCTTCTGGGAAGTATTCTAACAGATCAAGGAACAGCCTTTCTATACAAGGTGATGAAGCAAGTGTATGCCTTGGTGAAGGTCAAGATGCTGCAAACATCAGTATATCACCCACAGACAGATGGTCTCATTGAGCGATTCAATAAAATTCTGAAACAGATGTTTATTTATTTATTTATTTAGATTTAGATTTGATATACCGCTCAGGCCAGAGGCATTAGAGCGGTTTACAATGCAGTATCATTCTAGGAAATAGGAAAGGAATGCCATTATATAATAGGACAGAATAGAGGATAGAGACAGTCAAACAGATAATAGTAGGGGAGAAACATAGAACAGCAGGTTACCACATCACAGACGCATGTCAGGCCAATCCAAATCATCAGTGCAACTCTCAGCAACAAGCGCCATGGACCAGCGCCTAAGGGCCACGCCAAAGGGCCCTCTGGCGAGGCCCTCAGGTGCGGGCCTGCAAGGCGCGGGCGCGCCTGAGAAGCGGCGGTTTTTATGGTGGTGAAGGGCCGCTGATAGGCAGGTCCGGGAGGTGAAGGGAAGCTCCTGTTCACTCCCTCTGTGACTGGCTGCTCTTTCACGCGCCTGAGAAGCGGCGGTTTTTATGGTGGTGAAGGGCCGCTGATAGGCAGGTCTGGGAGGTGAAGGGGAGCTCCTGCTCACTCCCTCTGTGACTGGCTGCTCTTTCATGCGCCTGAGAAAAGGTTAAAAGGTTTTGTGCAGGAAGACAGGAAGATTTGGGACATTCTCCTACCCTACTGGGTGTTTGCCATTTGTAAGGCACCTCAGAGTTGCACAGGGGTTTTGTATTTTGAGTTTCTCTTCAGAAGATGGCCAAGAGGCATATATAAGCTCCACAAACAGAACAATGGCTGGGAAAAATTGTATCGCTAAAGCTGTTGCCCACATTACAGCTTCTGCCTCTGTCCAGACAGAGGTCCTAATGCCAGTTGAAGGACCGGTTCCATGTGCAGGGTGCCTGCATGCTGAAGCTCTGAGGAAACAAGTGAAGGAACTCAGAGAGGAGGTGGCCAGACTGAGGAGCATTCAAGACAGTGAGAAGTACATTGATGAGATGCTTCTTGCAGTAACCAAGCTCTCCATCAGGGGAGAAAATGGGTGCCAACAGAATGTCGATGGTTGGACACAAGTCACCAGGGCCTGCAAAATCACCAATGCAACTTCTCCAGCCCTTGAATTGAAGAACCATTATGCAGCACTGGAAGTGGAGGAGGTGAAAGCATCCCTGGAAAGGGAAGAACAAGAGCTCAAGTACCCCAAAGTTGCAGAATCAGTGACCACAAGGAAGCGAAGGGTAGTGGTGGTTGGAGACTCTCTTCTGAGGGGTACTGAGGCGTCCATCTGCCGACCAGACTTGATGTCCAGAGAGGTATGCTGTCTGCCTGGTGCCAAAATCCAAGATGTTACGGAGAGTTTGCTGAGACTCATTAAGCCCACTGACTATTACCCAATGTTGCTAATCCATGTTGGAACAAATGATACTGTCAGGTATCCCTCGGAATGCATCAAAAGTGACTTCATGGCTCTGGGACAGAGGGTGAAGCAGTTAGGTGCACAGGTGGTGTTCTCTTCAATCCTCCCTGTTGAGGGTAAAGGCCAAGGCAGAGAGGCTCACATCCTGGAGATGAATGCATGGCTGCGTGGATAGTGTCATCGAGAGCGTTTTGGTTTCCTAGACCATGGGATGCTGTTCCAAGGGTTGCAGAGCAGAGATGGCATCCATCTGTCCAAGAAAGGTCAACGTGTCTTCGGTAGTAGACTGGCCAATCTACTGAAGAGGGCTTTAAACTAGATTCTTTGGGGATGGGTGAAGAAAGCTCACAGGTAGGTGATACATTAAATACCTTTATGGAAATGGGTAACAGGGGTAACATATGGAAAGCAGTGTGTATAAATGCCCGTAGCATGGGAAATAAAATTCCTGATGTTGAAGATTTGGTGGGAGTGGCTGACTTGGATTTAGTGGCAGTTACAGAAACATGGTTTACAGAAAACCATGATTGGGATGTAACTATACCTGGCTATAATTTATTCGGAAAGGACAGGGTAGGAAGGGGAGGGGGAGTGGCACTATATGTAAAAACTACTATTAAAGCTTTGCAATTACAGAGCTTAAAAGGGAGAGAGGGGGCATTGTGGGTTAAACTAGAAAGAGGGAAATAGAAATCTATTTGCATTGGTGTGATATACAGACCTCCCTCACAAGAGGAAGAGGTGGACAGAGAGTTAATTGAAGACATACGCAGCAATGCTAGGAAAGGGGAAGTGCTACTGATAGGAGATATCAATATGCCAGATGTTGTTTGGCACATTCCTGCTACAGTATCATCTAGAAGTAAGGAGATCCTGGATTCTCTACAGGGAGAACTATTCAGGCAATTGGTAACAGACCCCATCCGTGAAAGGGCCATACTGGACTTGGTGCTTACCAATGGTGAAAGTGTTTCTGATGTTGTAGTGGGGGATCATTTTGCATCCAGTGATCACCAGATGGTGTGGTTCAGTATTAGGACTAGGGCTGATAGAATCCATTCAAAGGTGAGGATCTTAGACTTTAGGAAGTCTAACTTTGCCAATATGGGCCAATACCTCAGGGAGTCATTAGTGGGATGGGAACAACTGGGTGATGCAGAAAAACAGTGGGCAAAACTGAAAGGGGATATTTTAAGGGCAACCAACCTTTTTTATTAAAATGGTAAATAAAGGTAAAAGGAAAAGGAGACCTCTATGGCTTTCGAAAGACGTAGCTGAAAAAGTGAAGAAAAAGAGGGAGGCCTTCATGAAATACAAAAGATCACAGAGAGAGGAAGACAGGCATCTATATTTGGAAAAACTTAAGAGAAGCCAGCAAAGTAGTCAGGAAGGCAAAGATTCAAAAGGAGGAGGAAATAGCCAATGCAATAAAATGGGGGGATAAGACATTTTTCAGATATGTTATTGAGAAGAGGAAGGGCAAAAGTGGTATTATCAGACTCAAGGGTGCAGGTGAGAAATATGTAGAAGCTGATAAGGATAAAATGGAATTGCTTAACAAATATTTCTGTTCTGTGTTCACAGATGAAGAACCAGGAGCAGGACCTCAGAAAACACCCACAAATGGGAACAGAAGCGAGGGACATCTTGAACAATTTTCAGAAGACTGTGTTCGTGAGAAACTAGCTCAACTTAAAGTAGACAAAGCGATGGGACCGGATGGGATACACCTAGAATACTAAGGGGTATGTTTACTAAATCACGTTAGTGCAGTTCACGTTAGGATCCGCGTTAAAAAGACAAACCCACAAATAAGGAGATGGGCGGGACAGCGGAACACCTACCGCGCGTTACAAAACTAACGAGCGATACAGGGCGCGTTAGCAAGTCACCGCGCGTTAAGCATAAGAAGCCACCCAGACATACATGACTGATACAGAGCTGTAGCACAATGGTTACTGCAGTGACTGCTGATACAGGCATAATGGGCTCAAGTCCCCAGGGTGCCAGATGCAGAAGGCTGGCTGATACAGCATTCTATACATGATACAGTGAGTGAGGGGGCATGTATATGGTCTATTTTTTGTAGGGGTGCAAGCAAACACACCCACACATTATATAGTGAGTGAGGGGGCATGTATATGATGTGTCTGTTTTGCAGGGGTGCAAGCAAACACACCCACACATCATATAGTGAGTGAGGGGGCATGTATATGTTGCGTCTGTTTTGTAGGGGTGCAAGCAAACACACCCACACATTATATAGTGAGTGAGGGGGCATGTATATGTTCTATTTCCCTTTGGGGTGCAAGCAAACACACCCACACATTATATAGTGAGTGTGGGGGCATGTATATGTCTTGTATGTGTTGTAGGGTTGCTAGCATACATACATGACCGATACAGAGCTGTAGCACAATGGTTACTGCAGTGACTGCTGATACAGGCATAATGGGTTCGAGTGCCCAGTGTGTCTAACGCAGACGGCTGTCCCAGGCATTAGCCTGTACATTACAGAGGGAATGAGGGGGCTTGTTTTTCAGTACATTGAGTATGTGTGCCTAGCCGCGTACGTTGGTACGTGTGTAACGCCGTGCGTGGGTGCGTGTGTTTTTACATGCGTGGGTACGTGTGGATTTACCAGTGTGGTCATTTGCTATATTACAGACTCTGTAGGGTGTCTTGCACCTATGCATTATGCTACCAGATGTACGTGTGATGGGCCATGGTTTATCAGAGCCTGTGAGCTGGTGCTGCGGTTTCACAGGGTTGGAATGTGACAGTCACCCCCATGATGCACTGCACATGCAAATCAGCTGTCCACACATACACACCATGGGGAATGCACCCCCACAGCAACTCGGCCTGGTAGGGGGAACTGACCATGTGCACCCCCACAGCACCTCCGCCTGATAGGGGGTACTGACCGTGTGTTGTACTGGCACAGAGTAGCTACACACCGTCACATTATGCGGTTACTGTGCTCACCCTGAGGGCGCAGTGAGGCGTCCAGCACTAGGTCCAAAGCAGTGTTACTGTGTGAGATAGGTACTTTCTGCAGGACCACCTTGGACATCTCTGTCTGTTCCAGGCAGGTGTAGTCCCATGCACCACCACCCCCTCCCCCAGGGCGGCAAACAGGGTCACCTATCAAAAGATCCACATTCTACCTCCCTGCAAAGGTGGCAGTAGAGGGGAACATTGACCCTAGTCCTGCTGAGGAGCAGACACCCCACAGGGCAGTCAATGCAGCTCTGTACACAGCCATAACACAATCGCAAAAAGACATTAGGCCTAGATATGGTATGCTGCTCCCCACCTCTATCTGATATTCCCCCAGTGCAAGCCACGCCCCTCCATCACATCACCTACCAGCTGCAAACAGGCTGCTAGTGCCCAGTGGAGCTGCCTGCACCCAGAACTGGGATGCCAGCATACACAGCAAGCAGATACATCCATGACTGGGCCCCAAAAGGAAACCCATATTTATCACATAAGAGAAATACTAGATAGCACCATGGGAATGCCTAGCCATGCTGTGGTCACTGCACAGTCAGGGTGAGAGTGAGCTCTCAGCAGGATATACTGAGGTCACCCTGTCTGGGTAGGTGGTGGCCAGCCACTACAATGTGCCTGTCACTGCCCTATACCCTGTGCAGCTGCACCCTGGCCAGGCCACCCTGTCCGGCCTATACCCATGGTACCTTGCTCCTCATTATGCACATTGGCAGCCCAATACCGACAACATTGCTGGCAGCGTGGACTGTGGAAGGTGTTTGCAGCCACCACACACTGGATAGACCAGGGGTGGGCAAACCTGGTCCTGGAGGGCCGCAGACCAGTCAGGTTTTCGGGATATCTCTAATGAATATGCATGAGATATATATGCATTAGAGATATCCTGCCAACCTGACTGGTTTGTGGCCCTCCAGAGCTGGATCTGGAGACCCCTGCCTTACACCTCTGTCATTTAAGATTGTGAGTGGACAAGGTGCAGATGTCCAAGACATCAAAAAGGTTAGATAGAATTTGTCACAGTACTCCTCACTTCTCACCACCACCAAAAAATTGTCTATTAGACAACTTTTTGGTTGTGGTAAGAATCGAGGAGGAATGTGACACATTCTATATACCCTTTCGATGTCTAGGACATCTGTACCTTGCCCACTCACGATCTTAAATGACAGAGGTGTAAGGCAGGGGTCTCCAAATCCAGCCCTGGAGGGCCACAAACCAGTCAGGTTGGCAGGATATCTCTAATGCATATATATCTCATGCATGTTCATTAGGGATATCCCGAAAACCTGACTGGTCTGCGGCCCTCCAGGACCGGAGGTGCCCACCTCTGGTATAGACAGACAGCCACCCCCACACCTATGCCAGAATTGTGCTACTATAGAGGTGGGCAGCAGCCATAGCCACCACACCAGTGATGGGCATAGTACAGGCATGGATATGGTACACAGGGCTGTTGGGGGGTCACTCCCAAGGGTGGTGAACACTATCAGAGTCCAGACCTGCAGCAAAAACCGCAGACATCAGAATGATTGTTATGGTGGAGCTCAATGAGCGAACTGTGCTTAACGTAGGAATTGATATCTGCCAGTTATCATAGGGAACGTTTGATAGCTCTGTACCATATACACAGGTGTAGGGTGGCATTGCTACGGTTTGCAACTGCTAGTATTGGGGGTTACAGGCAGAGCCCAATGTCTTGCCTCTCCAGGAGGCATTGGCCAATGGGGCCTATGGGTGGGTGTGTGGCCCTGTTGGCTGCTGCTTTACAGCAGAGTTCCCCGACTCCAGTCCTGCTGTTCCAAACACTGTTCTGGTTTTCATGCTGTCCCTCATAAATATGCATGAGCTACATCTGCATACCATGGGGGCGGTGCATAGATATGCAGCACAGGCATCTTTCTTAGGGGCAGCATGAAGCCGGACTGGTGTGGGGCCCTCCAGGACTGCATTTGCGGGACTCAGCTTTAGGTAATGTGCCTGTTTCTGGTGTCTGTGTTTGGTGTGGTAAAATATAGGCCATGCCTATGTTCTCTGCAATAAAGGGGTGTCTTTACTATCACTGTTTATTTGGGGGTAAACTATGGGGACTGGGTTAGCAGGAGATCCAGCTGGGATTTGAACCTGTGACCCTCTGGTCTTATGGGCACTGGCTGTGTCTGTTGCACCACACTGTGGCCACAGAGACAGTGCAGTCCCTTGAGTTAGTTAAACCGGCCTGACGAGTCGGAAACCCTGCTCTGCAACAGGTTTACTGTGGCCTCATTTACCTTGTATGCAGACAAAGGTGCACATAAACCTCTGAAAAGAACTCATAAAAGGGGCACACACCCCTAACCAAGCTGGGCAACAATGATATCATTGGGCAACATTACACAACACTCCCAGGACAGCTCCATTACAATGAGATGGTCTTTGAAAGGGTCTGCGGAGCGTAGACACTTCCACACATCATTTCGTTTTTATTTGGTGCTTGCCATGGACTGTTGTTCCTTTTTGCCCATTGCTATCACTGTTGCACAGCTGCATTATGCTTTTTAACATGTTTCTTCTGGCCATTTTTAACGTTTTATGTGATTCTGTTCTGTGCACATGTATCACACTGCTCACGTTTTGTGGGTTTCCCCGGTTTTTCTGTACATTGCTGACGGAAATGGTTTCTCTTGCCTTTAAATGCCTTTAACGAAAGGTTTTCATTCGCGTTGGAATTCAGCTCTGAAAATCAGTGCGTTTGCCTCTCCACACCCACTCTCCGCCCATTGACCCCTTCTCTCCGCCCACTCTCCACCTTCTGCGCTGTTTTAACGCGCCGCGGGACTTTACGGTCGTTATCTGTGCTTAACGCGCGTAGTAACACGTTTACGGTCGTTAGCACGTCGGTACGCGCGTTATACGGCACTTACGGTCGTTAACGTCGTATAACGCGCGTTAGTCACGTTTACCGCACTTTAGTAAACATCCCCCTAAAGGGAACTTGGGGACGTTCTAGCAGCTCCACTGACTGACCTTTTCAATGCCTCATTGGAGTCGGGGGTGGTGCGAAAGGACTGGAGAGAGGCTCATGTGGTGCCATTACACAAAAGCGGAAGTAAGGATGTGGTTGAAAACTACAGGCTGGTTAGTTTAACTTCGGTGGTGAGTAAATTATTGGAAACGCTGCTGAAAGAAAAAATAGTGAGGTTTCTGGAGTCCAGCGGATTACAGGATCCAAGGAAGCATGGATTCACCAGAGGCAGGTCTTGTCTTATAAATCTGATTGATTTCTTTGACTAGGTGACCAGGGAGTTGGACCAAGGGAGAGCCCTAGATGTGGTGTTTAGATTTCAGTAAAGCCTTTGATACTGTTCCTCACAGGTGACTTATAAACAAACTGAGCACCATAGGGATGGACCCTAGGGAGGCGACAAAGAGTACAGGTAAATGGAGCTCACTCTGAGGAGAAGGATGTTACCAGTGGTGTGCCCCAGGGATCTGTCCTTGGTCCGATTCTTTTTAACATCTTTGTTAGTGATATAGCGGAAGGGCTGTCGGGTAAGGTTTGCCTCTTTGTTGATGATAGCAAAATCTGCAATAGAGTAGACACCCAGAAAGGTGTAGATAACATGAGGAGGGATCTAGCTAAGCTTGAAGAATGGTCTAGAATTTGGCAGCTGGGATTTAATGTTAAAAAATGTAATGTCCTGCATTTGGGCTGCAGCAATCCAAGGGAGCAATATAGTATAAGGGGTGAAGTACTTTTGTCCACTAAAGAAGAGCGGGACCTAGGTGTGGTTGTGTCTGGTGATCTTAAAGTAGCTAAACAGGTAGAAAAGGCGACAGCAAAAACTAGAAGGATGCTTGGGTGCATATGGAGAGGAATGGCTAGCAGAAAAAAGGAGGTGATAATGCCTCTGTATAAGTCTTTGGTGCGACCTTATTTGGAGTATAGTGTGCAATTCTGGAGACCGCACATTCAAAAGGATGTGAACAGGATGGAGTTGGTGGAGAGGGTGGCTACTAAAATGATTAGTGGTCTTCATTATAAAGCATATGAGGACAGACTTAAAGATCTTAATATATACACCTTAGAGGAAGGAATAGAGGTGGTATGATTGAGATGTTTAAATACCTCCATGGCATAAATGTTCAGGGAGAGATCCTCTTTCAATTGAAAGCAAGTTCTGCTATGAGGGGACATGGGATGAGGGTGAAGGGAGATAGAATCAGGAGTGATATGCGGAAATATTTCTTTACGGAAAGAGTAGTGGATCCATGGAATAGTCTCCCAGTGGAGGTGGTAGAGATGAGGACAGTAACTGAATTCAAAAAAGCATGGGACAAACACAGAGGATCTCTAAAGGTAAAAAGGGGACTGTTGTAGTTGTTGATATGGAAGGACAGACTAGATAGGCCATGTGGTCTTTTTCTGTCATCATATTTCTAATTTTCTATATAAGACATGGTAAGAGAAACCTGGTAAGAAGAACCCCGTGCCAGGCATAATTTTGTGGAGTACATTATACAAATGCAAGACTGGCTGAGGAAAGCCGGAGAGGTGGCCAAACTCATTCTGAAAAAAACCCAAACTGAGCAGGCCAAGGGATACAGTCAGGTGGCTATGCATCGCACCTTCCAACCTGGAGACAGAGTTTTAATCTTGTTGCCCTCATCATGTTACTCTGTAAATGGCAGAGGCTCTATGAGGTAGAAGAGAAAGTGGGGCTTCTTAACTACAAGATTTCCCAGCCAGATAAATGGACGAAAGCCAAAATTTACCATATTAACGTATTGAAAAAGTAGATTTCAGAGATGGCTATGGTAGTACAGGGAGATGATTTTGTGCAGAAAAGTTCATTCCTTTTGGATCCAACTCAAGTCCCAAATTGAGACCAGCTCTTTGCTGCCCAGAGAAGAAATCTAAAAGGTTTGATCCATCATAAACTAAAGGTGTTCTCTACCCACCCGGGACAAACCCACCTCATTTGTTATGATAGGGTTCAGAGAAAGGCGACCAAAATGATTTGGAGCCTGTGTCAGGAGATGTATGAGAAGAGTCTTGAAGACCTAAATATGCACACTCTGGAGGAGAGGAGGGACAAGGGAGATATGATTCAGACCTTTTAATACTTAAAGAGTACTAATGAACAAACAAACCTCTTCCAAAGACGGAGAAGCTGTAAAACTAGAGGGCATAACATGAAGCTGCAAGGGGGTAAACTGAGAGGTAATGTCAGGAAATACATTTTCACTGAAAGGGTGCTAGATGCTTGGAATGCCCTCCCAATGGAAGTGGTGGAGACAAAGACAGTGACAGAATTTAAAATGGCATAGGACAGACACTTTTGATCCCCTTATAGCAACAGGATAAAATAAAAATAAACATAACTAACCATTTCAACAAATAGGGGTGACCTACACGGAGCGATTGGTACACCCCTAAACAAAATCATGTGGTGTGGCAGGTGCACCTGCTCTTGCCAACTTGCTGGGAACTAGATGGATCATACTGGTCTTTATTTGTCATATACTATGTTACTATATATTACTGACCCTGGAGTTATTATCCATCAATGACCCTATCAGATTCTGGAGGCCTGGTGACATTCCGTTGCCAAAGAGCTGGAAGAAATGCTTAACCTGGGACTTATAGAAGAGTCTATGAGTGACTGGTAATCCCCCATTGTCTTGGTTCCTGAACGCGACAAAAGCATCAGATTTTGCATTGTCTTCCAGAAAGTCAATGCAGCTTCTAAACTGGAAGTGTATGCCATGCCCAGAGTAGATGAACTAATTGAGCAACTCGGTGGAGCACATTTTATATCAACCTTGGATTTGACTAAAGAATACTGACAGGTTCCCTTGGCTCCAGCTGAGAAGGAGAAGACTGCTTTTTCGACACCGCAAAGTCTGTTACAGTTTACAATTCTGCCCTTTGGATTACAAGGGGCTCCTGCCACCTTTCAATGCCCAGTCAACCACCTGCTGAGACAGTACAAGGAGTATGTAGCTGCATACCTTGACAACATCATCATCTACAGCAGAGACTGGATTACCCATATAACCAAAGTACAAGACATGTTTACTAGCCTGTGGAAATGTTTTTTGGGAGGTTAGGATGCTCAGTACCTAGGATATTTAATTGGGAATGGGCAGATACGACCTCAACTACGGAAGGTGAATTCCATTGCCCAAGTCCCCACCCCAAAATTGAAGAAAGAGGGTCATATCTTCCTTGGATTGATTGGCTATTACTGCCGGTTTATCCCTAATTTTGCAGAGGTGACTGAGCCATTAACCAATCTCCTCTGGAAGAGAGATCCTAAATGGATTCAGTGGGCACCGGATGTGGACTGGCCTTCCAGCATTTCAAGAATGCCATGTGCTCTGAACCCATCCTGATTAGCCCTGATTTCTCTCTATTGTTTATGGTGTAAACCTATGCCTCAGAGGTGGGCCTAGGAGCCATTATGGCCCAGGAAGTCAGGGGTGAAGAACATTCCATAGCATTCATCAGCAGGAAGCTGCTTCCTTGGGAGAAGCATTATGCAGTGATTGAGAAGGAAGCCCTAACTGTCGTGGATGCTTGAAATCTTCAAATACTACCTGCTTAGCAATCCATTTATGCTGGTAATGGGCCACCAACCACTCAAGTCGCTGGCTTGACATAAGGAGTCCAATGGCCATATTATGCAGTGATTTTTGAGTCTCCAAACTTACCAGGTCCTTTCCTGGATGGGGGTCCTAGGTGAGGCAAGTGCTCAATGGGGCACGGTTGAGATGAGGGGGAAGTAGTGTGATAGGGTATATAGAATTCTACTCGTCCCTCACCAAAGGGATTATCATCAGTTCTCTTTAAGAGAGTCTGCATCCCAGAGCTCAGAGCTGGGAGGGCATGGCTCACAGGGGGGGGGGGGGGGGTTAATAACTCAGCAGGCTGCAAGGGTGAGAGAGGCCCATGGAGCCTGAAGTCTTTCTAAGGTAAGCCATGCAAAGAAGTTCTGAGGTAGGGACTTTAACTGGGGGGCAGAGGACAGGCCGGGAGAACTAGCTTTGTGGAGGTTCAACATGCTGGGACAAAATAAAAATTGTTTTGTTTTCCCTGAACTGCGGTCTGTTCTGTGTTTTAAAGAAAAACCCTTCCCATTGCATGCCAACTTACCACACCTCCAAAGTGCTACGAGTAGTGCAGGATAAATACTTGGTTAGAATGCAAGTATACCATGGAGGGAACATAGCAGCCACAGTACAAGCAGGAGCCGCAGCTATGGTGGGGACGTATGGCCAAGCTAGGTGCATCTCTAGCGCAGTAGTAGGATACACATGCCTGTAGCACATGCACACTGCAAAGGTGCTTGTACATGTGCCTTGCTATTGCATACTATCAATGCAATGTTATGGCCGGCAATAACCCATCCATAGCATTGCAGATATCATATACTTGGCTCCCTAACCACTAAAAGGGCAGCTAGCAAGTGGCCAGTGAAGGATAGAGAGAGCCAACTTGGGAATAGGCATACCCTGCTGCTTAGCTCAAGTTCAAGATGGTGGGACATGCAAATTAGGGAAGCAAACACATGTATAGACACCATTGTGAGATCCATTCTGGGGGGGATAGGGCTGTATGAACCCCTCTCATCAGGGGCGGCCCAAGGGGGGTGCGGGGCCATGTGCGGAGACTCGGTGCGGGGCCTCATTTGCATAAGTGGCCTTATTTGCATAAATATTTGCATAATGTTACCATACACTAACTTTTAGTAAACATGTCTCTTAATGAGTGTATGGATAAAGAAAGACTAAAAGATTTCTACATTACTATAATCCAGTGCCAACCGCCAGGCACATTAGGAACTACTACAAACGCTGCCCATTTAGAACCCATAGCAAACCCGCTGTATCCTGACAGCATTACCAGGACTCACAAAGCACCAGACCCTACCTATCAAAAGGAAACACTGCAAATATTAAACCAGTACATTTCAGAGAATACTGGGGAAAGAGAACAAGTGGCAATGTCAAATAGGAATTACATAAACAGAATACCTCAGCTCAGTTACACATGCAGAACATAGACCATCACCAAACAAGGAATCGCAATTTAGAAACAGGAAGGCAATAATTAAACTGGGAACCCCAAAAGCCAAACTTGGAATGTACAACAACACTGTAGAAATAAAACTATAAATCAATTTCCTCTTGTACCAAACAAAGCGCAGACGTTAATGATGCACATTTCCCAGAGCTTTCATATTCCAGTTAATAAATTCAAAATAAAGAGATATATTTCTACCTTTTGTGCATTTTTTTTCAGTTGCAATTGCTCCAGCCACTTTCTTCTGGTTTCTTCATGTTTTCTGCTAACTCTCCATCGTCTGCTGTCCATTTGTCCTTTCTTCTCTCTTCTAGTTTTCTTTCCATCCTCTCTCTCTACATCTGCTTTAACATACTAATCTTTATCCTTTTGCTCTTTCCTCATTCTTATTTCATCCACACAAATTTTACCCCTCCATCCTCAATCCCCACTTACTCTCCCAATACCCGGCCAATTGTAGATTTTTCATCCCTCCCACACAAAATATTTTTCCCCTCTCCATTTTACTCTCCCAGCCCCATCCCATTCTAATCCTCCCCCAACATCAGCTCCCTTCTAGTTCCAGTCTCGCCCAGCATCCATTCCCTTCTAGTCCCTGCATCAGCCCATTTCCAGTCCTAGCCCCCCATCAACCCATTTCCAGTCCTAGCCCCCCATCCATTTTCAGTCTGAGTCCCTTCATCAGCTCATTTCCAATCCTAGCCCCCCATCAGCCCATTTCTAGTCATTTCCTAGCCCCACCATCAGCCCATGTCAAATCCTAGCTCCCCTCCACTCAGCCCAATTCCAGTCCAAGCCCCCCCATGAGCCTACTTCCAGTTCTAGCCCCTCCATGAGTCCATTTCAATTCAAGCCCCCACCACAGCCCATTTCCAATCTTAGCTCCCCCCAACAGCCCATTTCCAGTCCTATCCTAGCTGCTCCATCAGCCCATTTTCAGTTCTAGCTCCCTTCCCTCACAGCCCATTTCCATTCCAAGCTCCCTCCCCATCAGTTATTTGCAGTTCAAGCCTCCCCGTCCACTCAGTCCATTTCCAGTCATAGCAATCCCCCAACCCATTACCAGTCCTAGCCCCCCATCAACCCATTTTCAGTTTAAGCCCCCCCTATAACCCATTACCAGTCCTAACCCCCCATCAGCCCACTTCCAGTCTTAACCCCATCAGCCCATTTCCAGTCAGCCCCCCATAGCCCATTGCCAGTCCGAACCCCCCCATCAGCCCACAGCCCATTACTAGTCCTAACCACATCAGCCCACCTCAAGTCCTAACCCCTCCCCATCAGCCCTTTTCCTGTCCTAGCGCCCCCATAGCCCATTAGCAGTCCTAACCCCCCCCATAGCCCATTAGCAATCCTAACCCCCATCACCCTATTTCCAGACAGCCCCCATCAGCCCACAGCCCATTACCAGTCTTAACCCCCCCAGCCCATTTCCAGTCCTAACCCCCCATCACCCCATTTCCAGTCAGCCTCCATCAACCCCCAGCCCATTACCAGTCTTAACCCCCCCAGCCCATTTACAGTCCTAACCCCCCCATCACCCCATTTCCAGACAGCCTCCATCAGCCCCCAGCCCATTACCAGTCTTAACCCCCCCAGCCCATTACCAGTCCTAAACCCCCCCCCAGCCCATTTCCAGTCAGCCTCCATCAGCCCCAGCCCATTAGCAGTCTTAACCCCCCTAGCCCATTTCCTGTCCTAACCCCCCCCAGCCCTTTTCCTGTTCAAAACCCCCCCAGCCCTTTTCCAGTCAGCCTCCATCAGCCCCAGCCCATTAGCAGTCTTAACCCCCCCTAGACCATTTCCAGTCCTAACCCCCCCCAGCCCATTTCCAGTCCTAACCCCCCCTCACCCCATTTCCAGTCAGCCTCCATCAGCCCCAGCCCATTAGCAGTCTTAATCCCCCCCAGCCCATTTCCAGTCCTAACCCCCCCCCGCCCATTTCCATTCCGCCATCAGCCCCAGCCCATTAGCAGTCTTAACCCCCCCTTGCACATTTCCAGTCCTAACCCCCCCCTTGCACATTTCCAGTCCTAACTCCCCCCCCCCCTTGCACATTTTCAGTCCTAACCCCCCCTTGCACATTTCCAGTCCTAACCCCCCCCCCCTTGCACATTTCCAGTCCTAACCCCCCATCACCCCATTTCCAGACAGCCTCCATCAGCCCCCCCCTTCCCTTCCCTTCCCTTCCCTACCGGCAAATTAAAAAAAAAAAAAAAACCTGGCTCTAGCTGCTGCCGCTGCCGCGTCCGTCGCAGCAGCGGCAGAATGGCGTGTCCCGCGGGGCCCCCTCTCCTCGTCGAGCCCTCTGCAAGGGCTTTCAGATTCGCGAAGGGAGAGTGCTCCCTCGCGTCTCTGTAAAGCCCGCAGGGGCTAATGGGAAATTTCCCATCAGCCCCTCGCGTCTAAAGGGGCAGATGGGAAATTTCCCATTAGCTCCTGCGGGCTTTACAGAGACGCGAGGGAGCACTCTCCCTTCGCGAATCTGAAAGCCCTTGCAGAGGGCTCGACGAGGAGAAGGGGCCCCGCGGGACACGCCATTCTGCCGCTGCTGCGACGGACGCGGCAGCAGGCAGAGACAGGTTTCTTTTTTTAAATGTAATTTTAAAAAAAGCAGAATGTTCTTTGCGCGGGGCCCCCTGAAACGCGGGGCCCTGTGCAAAAAACATTTTTGCTCAATGGACGGGCCGGCCCTGCCTCTCATCCTGAGGCACCTAGGCTGCAGTGGGAGGTTAGCAGGCCTCTAGTATGGGAGAGAGTTGGTACCCCTCCCTATCACTTTCTTTACACATCTGCCACAGTACTCTTGCTAGTAAGGAATGCTGCCCCATGGGGAAGAAGGGGGTGCTAGAGCAGATTTGCAGGAGATATATGGCTAGGGGATCTTGCCGCCCAAGCCTTAAAAGGTTATGGTTCTTCAGCTTGGAAGAGAGATGCTGAGGGGAGATATAATATAGATCTATAAAATAATGAGAGGAGTGAATCAAGTAAACATAGATCGGCTGTTTACTCCTTTAAGAAGTAGAAAGACTAGGTTACACACAATGTAGCACACTTAATACTAATGAGAGAAAGTATTTTTCACTTAACACATAATCAAATTCTGGAATTCATTGCTGGAAGATGTAGTGAAAGCTGTTAGGTTAGCTGGGTTTAAAAGAGGTTTGGACAAGTTCCTGGAGGAAAGGTCCATAAACAATTATTATAGAGGATTGGGAATATGCACTGCTTACTCCTGGGATAAGTAGCATGGAATGTGTCTATCATTGGGAACCGGCCAGGTACTTGTGACCTGGATTGGCCACTGTTGCAAACAAGATACTGGGCTTAATAGACCTTTCGTCTAACCCAGTATGGCATTTCTTATGTTCTTATTAGTAAAGGTTCCCTAAATGTTTCAGAGTGCCATGAACAGCAGCCACTCCATGAACCTCTAGATAAAGTCCCCTAGAGGAACTTAAGTGTCTCCTGGGGATGTAATCTTGTTTTCCAATCTTGTTTTCAAACGCACTGGTTTCGAATTTCTCAATACTTTAAAAACAATAAGCAGTAATTTAAATATACACCCCTCTCTAATAGGTTGCAAATGTAACTTCCTCAAGAAGAGCTCTCATATTTCTTTCCTCCCAATAAAATCCTAGCTACTGCATTCTGGTCAGTCCGTGATTTTTTTCAGCCATTTTCCCAACAGCTCCACATATAGTACGTTGCAATAGTCAAAAATACATTGGGTATACTTACCTACCACGTGTTCCATCCCATAAATGAGCGTGGGGGTGGCGCTTGACCCATTCTTCAAAATAGAGGCATTTTCGCAGGTAGCCGGCATGGGTTTCAAGCTACCCCTGTGCTCAATCTATTTGGCACAATTAACCCAAATGCAATTTACGCCACCCAGAAAGCTGTCTTAGCTACATTAGCAACCTGTCCATATCCTCTTCTGTCTTTGTCAGTCATAACTCCAAGAGACTAAAATGTTTGCACAAGGGAATATACATCTTATTGATCATGGGTGGAATTTGAAAGTCTACCTTCTCTTCTCCTCCCATACCTAGGGAAATTGCTTACGAAATATTTAAACATCAGACCTCTTTTTTCTAGCCAATTCCTAATCTTTTCCGAATACTCTTTAGAAATTTACAGGACTTGTTTTTTTTATCTCATTCAAGTGAAACTAGCAACTGTTTTTTTAAGTGCCGTCAAGTCAATACGGACTCCTGGTGACCCAGCAGCCCCTGAGTTTTCTTGGCAATGTATCACTGGAAGTAGATTGCCAGGCCTTTTCTTCCAAGGCAATGGAAGGTAAAGTGACTTGCCCAAGGTCACAAGGAATGCCAGTGGGAATCGAACCCAGATTACATAGGCTACAGCTCCATCCCAGCAACTATAAACATACATCTTGATGCCATAACCACTAATACATTTTCCTAATGGCTTGCAAATAAATATTAAATTTTAAAAAACAGTGAAAGGAAGAGAACCCTGAGGTCCACTCCATGTCCAATAATGCTGTTTGGACCAATATTTCCCATATCTAATTTTAAAACTCCTTACTTTCAAACAAAGATTTCATCCAGGTCAGTTCAATGCCTCCAGTACCAAAAGGTTGACGGCACTGTACTAAACTCTCTGCCTCCATCAAGTTGAATGCTACTGACAAGTCCAGTGATATTAATAACACTGGAATCCTCTTTTGAAATGATGGCACATCATCTAATAAAGCTGCCAATAAAGTCTCAGTGCCGCTCGCTATTTTGGTTTTCATTTAATAAATGGTAATCGTTCAAGAGCCTAGTGACGTCACTACATACTTCTTTTTCCATTCATTTTGCTAGCGTAGGTAGGTTGGAAATAGGTCAAAAATTCTTGCACACGTTCCTATCTGCTCCTTTTTTTTAAATGGGAGATACTATTGACTCTTGTAACTGTGCTGGCACTACACCTTCCTGGGAGGATGCATTTTTCAGCTTCATCATCCATTTCAACATATTATCAGAATGATGCCTAAAGGTGGAATTCAGTGCTCTTCAAGGAACATTTTAGAAAGACTGTTTTGGTGCAAACTGGGACGTCCAAGTCAAAACTTCTGAAATTCCATGAGATGGGCAGTAGGGAAGGTGGGCGTAGGTTAGTGTTATCTACAATTGACCTGTCTCCACCATAAAAAATAAAAATCTCTGGCAAGAGAAAAAGAAAGGGGGACGTCCACAGTAATGGGTCAGACACGTGCAGGTTTTTGACAGATTTTAGAAACTTGCACGTATCAGTTATGAACAGGGACGGGTTCAGGAACATAGACGTGCCATGTTGCTGTTTCAGAATGTGCATGCATATCTCTCGCCACATACATGCCTTGACCTGTCATTTTTCAAATGGAGATGTGCCAAGGTACAGCAGTTAAGGGAAAAAAACTCTCTATTTCCTGGCCTGTTTTTTTGAAGAAGCAAAAATTATTGGGGTGGGGCACGAGAGGACATCCTCCTCTTCTTAGGAGCAAGTGTAGACATGGACGTGTCTGCCAGGGGAGGGTTAGAAATATAGAAACACGATGGCAGAAAAATACCACATGGCCTATCTAGTCTGCCCTTTCATGTCAAGTATAATAGTAGAGATGTGTGTCACCATACTAAAATGATGCAAACACATCTATTGTTTTTGGAATGCCCTGGACCTCCCTCTGACATACCCCCATGTGGCATGATGTAATCACACCAAACGTGTATAAATTAGGGGCTTTCTAAATTGGCTCTTGGAATATGGCTGTGATTGGCACAACTGAATGGGTGTTTTTGGACATGCAAATCAGGAACAGAGCTTCTACAATGACCCCTTATATTTCTCAGCTTCAGAGGATAGAAAGCATCCAAGGTGTCCATCCTATTACTCGATGGGAGAGTTCCAACTTCCATCATTTTGCCCTTTTCAATCTGTGTATCCAGAGACGTTTGATTATTTTTAATTTAGCTACTCTGCCATCTTTTCAGCTTCTTTTCATTAGTCAGACCTTGGCAGATTTTCACATCCAAGTATGCATGTACCTTTGCTTTAAAAATTACCCCAGGAAAGCTGTAAGCACACATTTATACCTGCTATTTGGTGCACTTACGTTTTTCCATGAAAATTTGCACACATGTTTAAATGCAAACTCCTCCCACCTTGCTTCCATAAATGCCTTTACTCACTGCAGATCAATGCGTGCACACAGAGGCACACATACATACAGCAACTCTAGCTGCATAGGTGCAGGCAGCTTTGCAAAAGTCTATTTCCGTGGGTCTAGCTCTGCAGAAACTACTTTAAAAATTACCTTCTGTAAATGTTTTTCGCACTCTATTAAGACTGCATCAGCCGCTACATAAACCTTGTCCTTATACCCTGCTGCCCAGAAAACAGAAGACTACTAAACGCAGTTGTGCTGCCTTCACCTGTTTTAGGTTAAGAAGAAGCAATAAAGGGCAATAAAATGATGCAACATCTCATCTCACATACCCTTACCATTCATTTGGAAACCTGAGAAGGAGCAGCAACAATATGAATTGGACTGGCCAAAAATTTCAGGGGTAGGTATCACAAGTCATCTCTAATCTCGCCTTTGTTCCATAGCCCTGCAGTGGATAAGGAAGATGCTTTTAGTTGGTATTATCTGGCAATGGCTATACCAAGAGTGGTGCGGTGGTGAGGTCTACCCTAGGTGCTGGCCAGGATGAGGTGATGAAATACTGGGCCCACATGGCAAAGGTGAAAGCGGCAAACATAACTTGAGGCCTTTCCTGGCTCACTGTGCCGCCTCCACTACAGGCCCGGCAGCTGTTTCCTCCCTGGCTGAAATCTCATGGTATGTTTGCCGCAGGCACCTCTGCTGTGTGGACCCGGTGGGGGGAGGGGACCCCGCGAGGATGGACACTGCCACAAGAGGGGGTGGCATCTGCTCTGGGTGCCGAAGAGTCTTTGAATGCCACTGTTATCTGGTCCCCCTGGAACTCATTTCCTGCTGGTACCCTGGGAAAATCTTCAACCTTACACCCTCCACCACACCCCAGATCATCACAATGCCACTCCTCCCAACACAATCCTGTAAAAATTCTTTACTGGACATCATACTTTTAATGATTAAACTTTGCTGTGTACGTAGATGTGTGCCTGCTCTCTTCGGAGGTAAAAGAACGTGCTGATGCCTCTTTGAGTTCGTCTGGTTGCCAGGATCTACTGTTTTGCTTTGACTGCTTCTGCTTTTTGCTGCCCCTCAGAAACTACTGCCCTAGGTGACTGCCTGGTATGCCCGATGGTTGGGCCAGCTCTGCTGGTACCCATCTCTAACAATACAGCTTCTGAGCTAGGCCAAACTCATTTTTCTGCCTGTAAATTTTCACAGCATCCTCATAAATTACTGAACACTCAAAACCCAGGAAAAACTCTAATAATAAATGGTATGAAAAACATAGGGCTTAACAATTTGTTCTTTTGCCTTGGAAGGCACAGTGATATACTGTACTTAGTTTGAAAAGATCTCCAAGGACTTGATCCACTACTCTGCAAAATGAAGTGCTTCCAAGACACATTAAGCTAATGCAAACGTTCCAGAATTCACAGGTAGGACCTTGCTATTTCGTTTGATTCCTTACCATATTCCGGCTTATCCTGTTGGTATAGTGCTGCAGTCGGAATAGCAAGGACGGTGATGTTCGCCGTTACTGTGATGTTAAACAGAGACGTGCACAGGTCTCTCCCCTGTTGTAAAGCCCAGTCCCACACGCTCATGCCAACAACAAAAACCCCCAGATGCAGCAACGCTCTTCCCTTCCTGACCCGCTTCTCTTACTCCGAGAACCAGCTACAAGGGTTCCAGACAAGAACAATCACCAGTCAGTCCTGCAATACTAGCACCAAATTTCAAAATGGTGCCAGCTGGTGCCCTTAAGTAAATCCTGTGTTTGCCGTAAGTTGCTAAAATGCTTTAAAAATGCAGGCTGCAGCACAAATTCACAAATCTTTTAACTGATACTGCATGAGAACAACAGCAAAGATTTTTGGCAGCTAGCAAGTTATATTTGGGAGGATATTCAAAGGCATTTCCACGGTTTGCAGACTTGTTGGCGGGATATCTGTGGGTGCAGCTAAATCGTTAACATTGGGGCATGTTGTGAGCATTTCAGGGCAGAGCACAAACAGCACCCATAACTATCTGGGCAGCAGTGATATGAGCCTAACTTTACCCATGGAAGGTAATCGGGCAGTTGGCCAATATCACCGCTGTCCAGTTCGCTTCTGGGATCTGCAGCGACCTGGTTATTCAATGACAGTGGCCAGATATGGCCACAGCATTGAATGTCTGGGGTTAGTCTTGAGCGGTGATAGCTAGGCACTTTACAAACACTAGCCACTACCGTTGAATATCGGGCCCGTTGTCTTTATTTCAGCAAAATCATGAGGACACACAATGAAGCTGCAATGTAACCCATTGAAGACAAAGAAAAGAAAATATTTTTTCTCTGACACGTCATCGGCTTTTCTTCAAGTTCATGAAAGTGAGGAGTATTCACATTTAATTTTGTTATTGTGATGTAGCACTGTGAAGTGTGCATATTTCACAATTATTTATAGGTGAATTTTAACTAATGTTTGAATAAAAGGGAAGTTACGCTTCAAGAGAGGATTTCCTCCCATGGCAAAAACTTCCGACAAAAAATAATTTCATAGATATAGTTTTGATCCAGTTACTATTCTAGTTCACTCTTGCTGTTTTTGATATTTGTTGAATAAGAGTGAGGTTTTTTTTTTTTTAATTTATTTATTTATTATTTATGCAATTTTACAAAATTAATCAAGCAAAGCTTGTACAGCAAACAACAACTTGTAAAGAAATAATATAATAAAGGGTAACAGGAAATACAAATTACAAGAGTATTATTAGCCCACAATAAAGAGGGAGTCAGCCTAAGGAAAGACATACTCAAGGACAGTGGTTCCTTGAAAAGTATAGGAAACAAAATACCAATAAGTAAATATAAGATGGCGAGAGAGGACAGAGAAAATCCAACATGATGAGGACACCCTGCGATAACATTCACTGAGGAGAAGAGGTAACAGCTATCTGCAAACTAATAAATGAAGATAATTCTTCAGGCTGAAAAAATACATACTTATTAGCTCTAAAGGAAATAATACATTTACAAGGAAAACGTAGTATAAATGAAGCACCTATCTGAGCAGCACCAGATCTCAATAACAGAAAGGCTCTATGCCGTTTCTGAGTCTCCCTAGAGACATCAGGGAACATCACTACCTTCTTCCCCAAATATAATATGGACCGTTTCCTAAAGTACAATTTCAATATCCAATCCCTATCAGATGGTAAAGCAAAGGTCACTAACATTGTAGAAACTGACAACTCAGCCTCTTTAGGTGATTGTAGAAGAGCAGAGACATCCAAAACATCCAAAACTATACCATCCTGAGATATATTTCTTTCTTTCTTAGCTTTAGGCAAAAAGTAAGCTTTTACTACTGGGGGAATTAAATCGGCAGAAACATTTAGAACTTCCTGTATATATTTCTTAAACATTTCAATCGGAGATAAACCTACTAATATTGGAAAATTTAACAATCTTATATTAGATGCCCTCACAGCATTTTCTAAGTTTTCCAATTTCATTCTTATCGAAAGATTGTCTTTCATAATAGTCTCATTTACTAAAGAATTCTGAATCGCTTTCTGTTCCCCAACTTCAATCCTCGAACGGAGGTTGACCAGCTCTTCCCGCATCCCAGACGAAACACTCTCCAAATTCTCCAAGCGCAAAGTTGTCAGCTCCACTTGCTTACTAACTGCTGAAGAAAGTTGTGAAATCACGTCCCATATTGTGCCCAGGGAGATCACCTCAGGGCGCTTCAACTTCCGACAAAAAATAATTTCATAGATATAGTTTTTATCCAGTTACTATTCTAGTTCACTCTTGCTGTTTTTGATATTTGTTGAATAAGAGTGAAGGTTTTGATTGTATTTGGTTTCTCCAGTCCTCTGGCACCACTCCCGACTCCAAAGAGGCATTGAAAAGATCTTCATTTTCCACGGAGCTCCATGGATGTTGTTTCGATCCTCCACTGGTAAACATTCTTTCTTTCCCCTTTGGGGACCTTCCTGACAAGTATCTTGTTAGTGCCTGCCGTCATTAGCGTCGGTTCCGACGGTCGTGATTCCTTCATTGGTTCCAGTGCTTTTCAGTAAATTTTCAGTTTCTTGGTTGCTTTCCTGTGGCTGACTGGGCATGTCATCACCATTGAGCCATTTGAGTTAACCATGGTCATCTTCCCGGATATGTCCCAGAAACCCGCCAATGAGTTCAAGAAGCGCACCAAATTTGCCAGGATCATCTCTGTTACCGACAGGCACAACTGGAACCTCCAGTGTCTGGGTCCCAATCACCAGTCCTCTTCTTGTAATTTATGTTTGCAGATGACAAGGAGAGGCCTGAGGGGTTGGGAGAAACAGAGAAAATCCCTCTTTTGAGAGAGATTTGATTCAGCATCTTTGGCACCAGCATTAGTCTCAATGGCTTCCCAAGGATCCGCCGATGGTACATGGACATCGAGAGGTTCTCTGGTTGAATCATAGCTGTAGTGCCCCAGTGCATTGGCTATTGGTCAGTCTCTGCCTGGAATCGAGGAAAGATTTGGTCCCAACTCTGTCATTGTCAAAGGGGGATCCATCCAAGCACCAGGCAAAGGCCTGGGTTCATTGGATCAGAGCCCTTCCAAGTGCAATGTTCAGAGTGATGGGTGTGAGTAACCCCTCAAGGTGCTCCAGAGAGAGGACTGCTCCACCTCCAGAGTTTTGGAGGAGTACCAACTGTCTCCTAACAATTGTGGTTATGCTGATACTCCCTCATGGATGCTGGAAACATTGGTTGAAGCTGCTCAGGACTGGAGGCCTTCAGAATCAGCAGCCTTGGAGGAGTGTCTCCTTCGGGTGCTTTAAGTCCACATCACGTTGATGCTAGAGAAGCATCTGGTTGGGATCTCGGTGCCTGCAGCATCGACATTGAAGCCGATCCTCAAGACACACACTCGGCCTGTATAGGTGTTGAAATCCAGGCACTGAAGAGATCTGATGCTGGTTCCCGGCAGAGCCATCTCCCTCTCAGTTGTCTCAGGTTTCAATTTCCCAGTGAAACCTCTGAAGCCCTCAATCCATCATCAATCCCATAGAAGATCACACTCCCTCAAGGCAGAAGGGAGATCTGGGACTCTGATGGCTGGGTGACCGATGTGGAATCAGAGATCTTCTCAGAGGACAGGTCTCCTGAGCTCCCGTCAGACCCTCCTCTCCACATGAACAGCAGAAGTCTTCTCCAGAGGACATGTTCTTCAAGGATTTCATGAGGGATATGGCCAAGGCCATTCCATTTTCACTGGAGATGGAGAATAAGTCCAGGGCAGAGGAGATGGAGATCCTCTAATATTCTTCGGCCCCTAAGAAAGCAGTGATGGTGCCAGTGCACTCCATCCTACAGCAGCTACAAATGAGAATATGTGAGAATCTCCTCACTATGCCACCAGTCAGTAGGAAGCTGGACTCAATGTACAAGGTTCATGAAGATCCTGGATTTGAGAAACCTCAGCTTCTACACCACTCTCAGGATTAAGAGCTCCAAGACACATTCCTCAGGGAGGCTTGAATGTTGGACTCCTTCAGAAGGAAGTGCTTCCAGTGCTCCATACTCGTGGCTCAAGCACACTCTTGCCAGCTCTATATGAGCATGTTCTTGAAATACGTCATACATGATCTCGCCGACCTGTGCCATTTCCTTCCCCCAAAGAAACAAGAGCACTACCATGTCCTGGTGGGCCACAACAAGGACTGCTTGATGTTCCTGGTCTGGGCGATCTACGACACCTTCGAGACAGTGTACATAACAGTGGCAGTGGGCACTAGGCTCACCTGGCTTCAGTCTGAAGGCTCTCGAGATGCACATCTGAACCAGCTGCCTATTACAGGAGGTATCAAAATGGAGGCCAGAAGAAGACGTACTACCCATGTAGGTGCAGGTACTTCCCTGGTCCTCAAACTTGTCAGCAAAAAATGCAGGATTCTCACCTGCAGCATTGAGAGAAGCTCCAAAAGGCCCAACCTGCCCCCCTAGCCAAAGCTGGGGACAGAGTTCTCACTTGTCCCGCCGAAGCATAGACAATCTGCCAGTGACCACAGAGGGGAACCCTTCTGTGGGGAGAAAACTCACTTTTTTTGCCCACAGGTGGCCCCTTATAACTTTGGACTTGTGAGTGCTACAGATAGTCCAAAGCAGCTACATGCTGCACGTTGCCTAGCTGCTGCCTCAGCCCTCTGCATCTAGACCTATTTCGGAGAGAAATCTCCACCCTTCTGGCCGATCTTGGCATTGAGCCCATGCTGCAAGAGCAGATCAGGTGGGGATTTTACTCCAGATACTTTCTTTTTTTTTTTAATTCTTTATTTTCGTTTTATAACAACAGAGGAAAAGGAAGACATACAGCTAAAAGACAGATACATAAAATGTAATACATACAACAAAGTAAACCCCTGCCACCCCCCTCCCCCCTGCTTCTTCTCTTAGAAAACTAATCATTCCCGAAGCGGGCGTGTACTTACATTATTGTGTTACAAAACCTAACGGTGATCTGAAACATGATGAGTGCACATTATACAGGCATGTTGGAACAATGAGCAGATTGTACATAATCATTAAGCATCTGCCATTTAGACAAGCGAGAGTGAGTTTGGGCATGGGGAATAGCTCTCCGAGGTATCTGCTCATATTTACTATATAAGCAGACGAGGTTCCACCATTCATTGACAGTAAGTCGAGAGCTATCCTTCCAATTCCTCGTGATTAAGCATATGGCTATACCCAGCATGAAATCAAGGAGAAAGCGACCCTTCTGAGGAAGGGAGGGGACCTCCGCCACAGAGCGGAGTCCCACGATCTTCCAAGAGAGAGGCTCGTGAAGGTGTAAGATAAATTGAATACAACCCCAAACCCGCCCCCAATAAACCTGTAGTTGAGGACATTCATAAATAACATGAGCGAAGGTTCCCACAGCAGTATGGCAAGACCAACACTGGTCCCTGGCAGTTGTGTTCCATTTGGCTATCTTTTCTGGGGTATAAAAGCATCTGTGTGCAAAAAAGAAGAGAGTTTGGGTAACAGAGGCAGACCGGGAAACCCGCACTACTTTGCTCCAGAAAACGCTCCATTGCGCAGGGGTTAAAGTGGTTTGCAGTTCGCGCTCCCAGGCTTGTTGGGCTCTAAAAGTGGCCGTGTCTGTACCCTGACATAATATTTTATAAAAGTTAGAGGCTACCCCATGTGTACTACTAATAGAGTGAACTATCTCTAATAGCCCGTCCTCAGTAGGGGCAGAGGGCGGCATGATTCGAGCACTTTTGAGGCAGTGTTGAAGCTGCATCAATTGAAAGTAGTGTTTCGCTGGTAACGCAAATTCCTTTTGTAAATCAGAAAAGGTTTTCCAACGAGCTGCAGAGAAAAGCTGTTGGGGTGTCCAGATCCCCCTTGAGTACCAGGGTTTCCATGCTATTGTTCTATTTAGGACTTGAATTCTGGGGTTATTCCATAGCGGGAGTCCATCCTGAGGACAGACGTTCGGGCCCAGTGATAGAATGAGAGTGTTAAAGGCCGCAAGAGTATCGACAATCATTGGTGGATGGCGGGTGTCTATTTGATAGGACATACCGGGGAGATGGGTCAACGGGATTGGGCTACTAAGCTCCTCTTCTATGTCAAGCCAAACTGGTCTGCTGTCTGTTGAGGCATCTAGCCATCGGGCACCTTGCTTAAGTAGGAAGGCTTGATGATATCTAAGGAAATCAGGAAATCTGGTACCCCCTCTTTCCTTTGCAGACTGTAGTTTTTGTTTAGCTATCCTTGGTGGCTTGCCCTGCCAGAGATAACGGACGAGAAGGCCCTCAATATCTTTATAAGTATGTAGCGGGAGTAAGCATGGCAGCATTTCTAAAATGTAGTTCACTTTGGGGACTATCATCATTTTCACAGTTTCTAGGCGGCCCCACCATGTAAGAGATAAGGGAGACCAACGATTTGTGAGCTCACGGACTTTGGAGACTACCTCTTTGGCATTAAAACTGATAGTGTCTTCTAAAGGAGAACAGTAATGGACCCCGAGATACTTAACCATGCGGGATTGCCAAAGGAAGGGAAAGGCCTGCATGTCAGCCTCATGTATCCAGCGGTTCAGTGGGAATGCTACAGATTTGGTCCAGTTAATTTTATAGCCCGATAATTGTGAGTATCCGTCAATCAGATCCAAGACAGCTGGAACCGAATCGAGGGATACGAAAAGCATAAGGTCATCTGCATATGCAGAGAGTTTAATCTCCCTATGACTGAAGGGGACACCTCGAATACGTGCGGACTGTCTAATAAGGAGGGCTAGGGGTTCAAGAGCTAGATCAAAGAGCATTGGTGATAGGGGGCAACCTTGACGCGTGCCTCTTTGGAGATTAAATGGCTGAGACTTGATGGCATTTACACAAATACTGGCGACGGGTTGAGTATACATGACTTGGAGATATCGGAGGAAGCCCTCCCCAAAGCCATACCATCGGAGAACTGCAAATAAGAAGGGCCATTCTAGGTGATCAAAGGCTTTTTCGGCATCCAGGGAAAGACCCACCCATGGATGATCTAGATTGGCAGCACTGGATAACACATGGCACAAGGTCCGAGCATTGTCAGCAGTTGATCTGCCGGGTATAAAACCGCATTGGTCGGGGTGAATTAGGGTGGCCATCCTGTCAGATAGCCGGGTGGCCAAGATCGTTGCGAAGATCTTATAATCGGCATTAAGTAGGGAGATTGGACGGTAGTTGGCGGTTAGCAGCGGGTCTCTGCCCTCTTTCTCAAATACTACCACATTAGCTGCAGAAAAGGATCCCAAAGAGGATGTATCTACCGCAAGGGCAGTAAAATAGAGTTTTAAATAGGGAACTAAATCTGCACTGAACGTTCTGTAGAATTCGGTCGGGAGACCATCGGGCCCTGCGGCACGGCCCGAGGCTGTTCGTTTTAGGGCAGATTGGATCTCTGAAGTAGAGAAGGGTTCATCCATCGCATCCCTATCATCTTCAGAGAGGGTCGGCCGCTGAATGCCAGAAAGCGATCGCTCGAATGTCTCTGACGAGAACTCACATTCAGATTGATATAGGCGGGTATAGAAATCCCGAAAGAGTTCTACAATGTCGGAGTCTGTGGTCACTATGCCCCCTCCCTGTGGAGCTCGAAGGGCCGCTACGCGTTTGGCTTCTTTTTGACCTTTCAAGGCGTTGGCTAAGAGTCGACCGGCTCGGTTATTTTCACGATAATATGTCCCTCGCTGAAGCTCAATACTCTTAGAAGCTGCAGTTGAGAGGATTGAATTATATTGAAAACGGAGACGCTGTAATCGAATTAAGACACATGGATCAGTACGTGAAGTTAGAACTCGTTCGCCTGCTTTTATTTGTTGGTCTAGTATGAGTAGCTGCTGTTTGCGTTGTTTCCGCAGGCAGATTTGATAGCTAGTGATCGTTGCTCGAATGGCCGCTTTGAAGCCCTCCCACCAAGCCCAATTCGCAGTATCCTGGGGTAGATTAAAATGGAAGTAATCCTGTATGGCTGCTCGAATTTCTAACTGGAACTCTGGCTGAGTTAACAGGGCTCTATCAAAGAACCAGGCCCCCGAATTCCCTTGGGGTGCAGTAGTGTGTAGTTGAAAGGAAATAGCAGCATGATCTGAAATATGTTGAGAGTGAATCTTTGCAGTGTCTACCTGAGGAACTAACAGTTTTGATATTAGAAAGAAGTCTATGCGAGACTGGGATTTGTGAGGGGAAGAGAAGAAGGTGAAGTCAAGCTCATTGGGGTGTAGTAACCTCCATAGATCAACTAAAGCAAGATCTTTGATCAGGGAGGTAAGCGTGGTGTGACTCTTGGGGGGACCACTTGTCCTAGGCGGCCGTTTGTCAATCAGGGGATCAAGGACTAGATTGAAATCCCCCCCAATTATCAATGAAGTATTAGCAGAGGCCTGCGCAACCTGAGCAATGGTAGCAAAAAAGGCAGGGTCATCCACATTAGGAGCGTAAAGGCATATACATGTAACTTCAAGGCTACCTATCTTGAGGTGAACTCTGGACCATCTACCTTCTGTATCTGAGCTAGTCGCAATAATAGTAGCATGCAAAGATTTCCTAACCAGTATGGCAACCCCACATTTCTTAGAAACGGCTGGGGAATAGGCGGCCACCATGTAAGGTTTAATATTGAGTTTAAGAGTTTCCTTTGAATTTAAATGCGTTTCTTGGAGAAAAATCAGATCCGCAGCTTCCTGACTTAGGTAGCTTAGGATTTTCTTCCGTTTTATCGGATTATTGACTCCTTTTACGTTCAATGAGAGAATCTTACATGGTGCCATCAAGCGGTAATAGACATTTTAGGTAAGGGCGCTTGAAAACATACAACATAATCAGAATCTGTGCGACAATGACATAATCACCGAGTATGCTGGCTAATACACCCCATATTGAAAAGTATGTACCATTGTATCTTAGAGAAGAAGCAAAACCCCAAAAGAATATGGCGACCATATGTCTGCGGGAGGAGGCCCTAGAGAGGAAATAGAAAGACATGAAAAAAAAAAAAGGAAACACCAGAGTCTATAATTAACACTGTCTCTGATACTCATCGAGGCTACTGTGGGTAGATGGAGTCGGGTCACAGATATCCTCAAAAATAAGGCAAACAAACTGCCCTCGCCAGACTCTTTGCTGGGCTGCGGCAGATCCGATATGGCAGATACAGCGGATATGAGAATACTTGCAGGAATATTCTGGAAGTCAGCGCATCAGGTCGGCTTCTTTGGAATCCAAAAACTCCGCTAGTAGATCAGGGTCCTCAAATGTTCTTGTCTGATTGTGAAGCGTGACTCGGAGCTTGGCCGGGTACATCAGGCCATAGCGTGCTTGTAGTTGTTGGAGCCTCGGCCGGAATTCCAGAAAGCGCTTTCGGCGGTCGACCGTGGGTTTAGCCAAGTCAGGATAGAAGGAGATCTTGTGGCTCTCAAACTCCATATGGCCCTTTGCCCGAGAGGCACTTAGAATTTGCTCCACGTGTTGATATCTCAAAAGTCGAAAAATGATAGGCAGCGGGGTCTTCCTGTTGAGCGTTATGCTTGTGGGTACACGATGAGCGCGATCGATCTCCAAATCTTTGGTAAAGGTGATTTGGAGCAGGGAAGGGAGGATTTTGCATAAAAACTCTTTCATGTCTCCCGATTCCGCTCCCTCCGGTATGCCCACGAGTCGTATGTTGTTGCGGCGCGCTCTATTATTGCCATCTTCCACTTCTTTCTGTAAGGCCCGCACCTGACGTTCAACTTTGTCGAGTTTGGACAACCGGGCCGCATGGGAGTCCAATATGCTCTCCATTTTGTCCTGACGCGAAGAAAGCCCTTCCAGCTTGCTTTGCAGCACACCAAGATCTTCCCGCAGCGCTCGGAGTGCTTCACCGTTTGACTGCACGAGGTTTTTGACCCCTCTAATCTCTGCGAGGATTTCCTGCTGCATTTCGGGGCCCTCGCGCAAGGCCAGCCCCTTCTGCGGGGACGGGGGTTCAGTTTTGGAACGTTTGCCGTGAGAAGCCGCTGGAGAGCCAAATTCCAGGCGCGTGGGTTTGGTCCCCGCCATCTCACCAATGTGCCCCGGCAAGATCAGAGTAGAAGTTCCAAGTATGTATGGTGTTAATTCAGGATTCTGAGTAGGCCTCTCGGGAGCCTCAGTGTTATGCGACCATCCCGCTGGACATCAGGCTCCGCCCCCCACTCCAGATACTTTCTGGTCCCCAAAACAATTGGAGGGTTCTGGCCCATCCTGGACCTCAGAAACTTCAATACCTTTCTGGTGCAAGAAAAGTTCAAGATGGTATCTCTAAGTACCCTGCTCCCTTATCTTCAGAAATATGATTGGCTATGCTCCCTGAATCTAAACCATCAAAAATAAAAAAGATCACTCCGCTCAATTATCCAAAATTATGGTACTCAACAGTGGAGCCCAGAAAAGAAGAGAGAAATGAAAACAGGTCTCAAATCAACACGGGACAACCAATGGACAATGAGAAAATCTCTCAAGCCATTGTCTCAATACATCAGCGACCCATAAGTCTTCCTCCTCTCATATTTATCCATACAGGTTCAAAAACATATATATTGTCAAATACAACCCTGCAGATCATGGACTTAGAAACACAAACTTATCTTCAACATCTTCCGAGAAATTAATCAAGGAAAATCCCATCCTTTGCTTCAATCTGCAGCACCCAACAAACCGATCCATCCTGCTCACAGGAAATATCTCAGATTTGTCCTGGCAAAATGGCATTTTCAGTACTGAGTACTACCTTTTGGGTTGGTCTTAGTGCCTTGAATCTTCACAAAGTGCCTCGCAGTAGTAGCGGCCTATCTCAGAACACTGGGAGTATTTGTCTTCTTTTATCTGGATGACTGGTTCATAAAAAGCACCACTCCAGACGGAGTCCAGCGGTCATGACCATTCAAGTGCTAGAGCAGTTGGGGTTTGTAGTCAATTGCCCAATGTCCCATCTTCAGCTCACCCAACAGCTGGAGTTGATAGGGGCTCTCCTAGAGATGACTCAAGAGAAGGCCTTTCTTTCTTTTAGACTGACTCCAGAGATTGACAGCCTTGGTCCAAGATACCAGTGGAGTCATTAGACAATGGCTCGCAGGATGCTGACCGTGCTTGGCCACATGGCCTCTACGGTACATGTCACACCCATGGCTCATTATTCAATGAGATAGGCTCAGTGGACACTGAGAACTCAGTGGAGCCAGGCCACTGGCCACCTTTGGGACTGGGTGGCTATCACTGGCCCTCTTATCCAGTCCCTGAACTGGTAGTTGGATCATCAGAACCTGCTCAGGGGTCTCCCCTTTCAGAAGGTGTCACCCCAGAAAACACTGACAACAGATGCTTCAAAACTGGATTGAGGAACGCATCTGAATGGCCTTCACTCTCAAAGCATCTGGTCCGAACAAGAGAGCTTGCACCAGATCAATTTTTTGGAATTGAGAGCCATTCCTCTAAGGTGTACATATTAAGATCCTTAAATCTGTCCTCATATGCTTTATAATGAAGACCACTAATCATTTTAGTAGCCACCCTCTGCACCGACTCCATCCTGTTCACATCCTTTTGAAGGTGCGGTCTCCAGAATTGCACACTATACTCCAAATGAGGTCACACCAAAGACTTATACAGAGGCATTATCACCTCCTTTTTTCTGCTAGCCATTCCTCTCCGTATGCACCCAAGCATTCTTCTGTGGCATCACCTTTAAATACCATTTCAATCATGGGTAACATCCGTACATCTTCCTCAGTAGACCAAAGCAAAGAATTCATGGCCCTACTATCCATCCAGGCTACCAAAAAAATAAGTAAATGGTGAAGAAGCTGAATCACTTAAGTTCCTTTTTGTGAATTACCACTTCTGTACATAGTTGATTCTCCAGTTCTTAGTTCAATTTGCCTCTGTTGGACTTCTCAGCCTCCTCAGTTTTCAGTAGCCTGTAGCTTGGGCGTCCCATATGTGAGGATTTTCTTCCTGCTTGTCCCTGGAGAAAAGGTAGTTACTTACCTGTAGCAGGTGTTCTCCATGGATTGCAAGAATAAGTCCTCACAACCCTTCCACCTTCCCAAAGAGTTGTATTCTGCCTCAGCTTTGTTAGACTGGAGAGAAGATAACATCGCCACATCAGGCAGAAAAGCATGTGCAGGCATAGTGGAGCTTCCAAAAGCTTCCAATAGAGTGTTCCTATGTGGGGGCTCAATCAGAGATGCCACCCATATGTGAAGACTTATTCCTGTTGTCCATGGAGAACACCTGCTACAGGTGAGTAGCTACCTTTTTCCTTGGATGATGAAGTGGTTTAACTACCTGTGAAACAGAACAGTGAAAAATGGTAATGAATGATTTTGCCAGAGTTAAGCCAGTAAAGAAACTAAGGACGGGGGGGGGGGGGGGGATTCAAAGGCATTTACGTGGTTTGCAGACTTGCAAACCACGTAAATGCCATTCAGCGGAATGTACAGCTGAATATCCCGGGTTTGGGCTGCTAAACACTCTGATGCTAAGCATTTAATGTTGATCGATCGCAAAAATTCCCTTGTCTGGTAATAAATAACAATCAAACCTAAAAATCACCAAACTGTCCCTAAGAACCAATTTCTATTACTTTTTGTCGGAGTGTATCGAGGGAGGCTAGGCACGGAAAGCCAACCACACCAGACGATGCATTCCCTTTTAATCAAAAACAATTGCACTTTATACAGGGATGAGAATCCCGAAACGTGCACGTCGTGGTCTACATTCGATGCCGCAACAGGAATTGTTTAATCCAGCTTTTCGGGGGACAATGAAAGTTAAGTGGTTTGCATTGTTTTGCACAAGCGTTCATGAAAAAAAAAATTTTGATTAAAAGGGAATGCATTGTCTGGTGTGGATGGCTTTAAGTGCCTAGCCTCCCTTGATACACTCCGACAAAAAGTAATAGAAATTGGTTCTTAGGGACAGATTGGTGATTTTTAGCTTTGTTTGGCTGGAAGCATCTAATGTTGGGCATTCTGCGTGTGGCACTGTGGGTTAACCAGCTATGGTGATATTCAGCCACTGCGCAGTTAACGCTAACTGATTAAAGCTAAGACAGCTGAATGGCTGTCATAACTTTAGCTGGTTCTGCAATCCAGTCAGTGGCTGAATATCACCGCTGACCAGACTGCAAGATCGTAATCGGAGCAACCCAGATATTCATTGCTGGGGCCTGGATATGTTCCCAGCCTTGAATATCCAGGGCAAAGTTCAAGCGGCGACAGCCAGACACTTTAACTGTGCTGGACGCCACCACTGAAAATCCCCCCCCCCCCCTAAATTTATAAGCGTTCTCACCTTTAAAAGAAATGTAAAGTTTGTAAAGCTTCTTAAGTTTAGCTTGATAAAGAACATGATTAAAGTCAAGATCAGCATTACAAAGTGGCGTAAAGCTTAAAACAAGCTTGCAAATATTAAAAGGAACTTTTCTTGAGCTTTGCAAGGTCACGTTTTAAGCCATTCGTGACTCAGTGCAAGATCCTCAGTTGCTAACTCTATAGCCGCTTGCCCTCCCCTCTATTTTCTCTAGCCAGTGTAATCTAAGGCTCGACAAATCCTAAGTGCCAGGTCGCCATGGTGACTAGAATCTCAGACATGGTGCCTAGGTTTCAAATACCTAGAAAAGTAGCTTGTGATTGGCATTGGCGCCCCTTGTCAGGCAGTGTCTCTGCCTATATATGTCAACAATAAAGTCATTGGTGTGCACCGGCAAGGGGTGTATAGTGGCATGAAGTTGGGACGGCGGCGACGATGTTATGGTGTTGGATTTGGCTCTGGCACTGGGCAGCAGACACTTCCTCCAAAGCTCGGATGGCTCAGCTGGCCTTTAAAGGGAAGTTTCTGTTTGGAACTGATTTGGAGAAGCTGGTGAAGGACCTCAGCGAGACAAGATGCTAGCAATACCAAAAGAAACAACAAGATGCACCAAAACGACAGCTAACAGAGCCTTCTGACTGTGCCCCAAGTCTATGGAATACCTTACCTGCACATATCAGAGCAATCCCCCAACTTGAGCCAGTTCAGAAAGGCCTTTAAACACTTCCTCTTCATCAAATATCCCACTGACAGCTCCGAACCTCAGTCCCACTTGAATAGCGAGCACCTCAACAATAGTAATAGTCAAACAGGCAAGCCCTCGCAACAGGAGTCCCCTACAATGTAAAACACCAAACAGTATCCTTTCTCATTACACTTCCTATGTATATAGTTTACTCTGTTCTCCAAGTTCCATTTCCTGTTAAATGTAATGACCAGACATATGTAAGTTGTCGGATGTTTCTGTTCCATGTAAACCGCGCTGATGGCAAATAGTGCGGTATATAAGAAATGTTAATAAGAAATGTTAATAAGTGTGATAGATAGTGGCAGCAGAAACATAAGTAGGAGCCCAGTGTTGGAGGTGGTTTTGTGTGCGTATAAATCACTTGTGTTTGCATATACCTATAGATTAACACATGTACACTCGATTTGTACGTGCAAAACTATTCTTGCTCAGGGAGTTAACGTCCATTGCCATGCACGTATAGCAGGCCTATTCTATAAAGTACGAGAGTACATTACTTTGTAGAATGGGGACGTAAGTATCGAGATACACGTGACAAAACTGGTCACAGCCACTTACACCAGCCCTAGCCTTGGTATAAATGCCCACGGCTAGAGTTGTAGAGAACACACCTAAGTTATGGAACTTGATGACTTACACATGTTAACTGAGGCCTCGCCTATGCTCCACCCCTGTGCCCACCCAAGCAAAAAATCCACGCAATGCGACTTAGGGACACACTTACAGAATAGCAACTGCCTAATGCACATGCCCACGAGCCCAATCACTTGCCTAAGTCCTTTAGAACAGGGACTTGCGTGCCTTAAGAGAGTGCATCACTTTCCAGGTGCTCTTTAAAGAATCAGGCCCACAAGGTGCTCAGAGGAAACAAAGGTGTGGAAAAACATTAAAAAAAACCTCATCCACACAAAAGTTGCAAAAGCCTCATTTAAAGTGATGACTAACCAAGCTTGATTGCAGCTGTACATACCCCCAGCATATACAGAATAACCAAACACAGCCTGCTGTTTTACGGTACGGCATTCACTCATCTACCTGCACAGAGAAGGTCTTGCAGTATGTAAAAGAGAATAGACACAGTGCATTTGCAAGCCAGATGGAAAGAGCCGACTCTAATTCCCGCAAAGTAAATTAGAAATTAGCAAATTAGAGTTTGGAACAAATGTCCCATTTATTTTTCTTTCGAAAAGGAAATAGCTGTCATGTTTCTTGACTATTAAAGGGAGTTGCTATAATGAATCTGTAAATAGATCTCTGTGTAACAATAACTGGAACAAAACAGTGGTTTTGTGTGTCCAAACACACACACCCCGCACTCATTTCCTATCAGCATTACTTGCATGTCGAGCGCTCCCGCTCGTTATTTCATCTTTCAGATTATGAAATCACAAGTACCTTGCTCTCACCCAGCAGTAACACAGCAAAGTATTTCCTTGCTTGGATCTTGTAAACCAATTTAGCTGTGCAATGAACATAAAGAGGACAATTCTGTAAGAGGCGGCTGCATCAACACACATTTTTATGCAGGTTAACTGTGCCTATTCTGTAACATCAAATCCACGCGAATTTGGCTTTATAGAATAGCTGTGTACGAGGCCACTAGCATGCATAAATAAAGCCGCAGTCCCTTGCACTTGCTGGTGTAAATGACTGCAATTATCTTATGTGTGTTTGACCATATTCTATAAAATACACATGTAAAAGCATGCTCTGCCCACGTCCTGCCCAGGCTCCACCTATGTGCACGCCCACACTGCATGTATTTTCAGAATGGTAAGCAGCTACTGTACCTTAGGAGTGCAAGAGGTGATTTAGGTATGTAAAACACTACAGTACAGTCAATTTCACACCTATACAGGGGTGTAAATCCAGCCACTCTTTAAAGAATTATCTCCAAAATGTTCTACTTGTATTATACTAAAGTAGGGCTTCAGAAACCTGACCTGGGAACTCTACAATGATTCTCAGCATAGTATCACAGCCTTCTAGCCCTTGCTTTTACCAGAGATTATGAATTCAGGCTTTCCTAGGGCTGAAAGGCCGGAACCATTTGAATCTGATAATTGGTGAAAGATGCTATTACTACTGCTTTTCTCACTCTTTCTAATTTACATAGTGCTATCACTACTACTGGTAATCATTTCTATAGTGCTATACGGCATATTAAGTGCTCTACACATACGCGTGAGAGACAGTCCCTGCTCAACAGAGCGTTCAATCAATGCAAGACAGACAACTTGATTATTAAGATAAGGCGGTTTAGAAATACTGTTAAATAAATAAATAAATAAATAAATAAACTGCAACAAACAGCGTCTAGGGTAAAGCGAAGGGAAAATGGTTATGACACACATGGGTAGTAAGTAGGAGAATAAGGGGTCAAGATCCAAAAACAGCCTCAAAATGGTGGGTTTGTAGCCTGCATTTAAATGGAAGCCTGACACACTGACTCAGGTAGTCTGTTGCGGGTTCACGGTACAGCAAGGTGAAATGTACAAAGTCTGGATTTAGCAATGAAAGAGAAGGGCGCACATACAAGAGATTTGTCTTAGCAGAGTTCCCAAGGAGGGATGCAGAGAGAGAGAAGGGAGGTAATGAGGAGCAGCAGGGTGAATGCACTGGTAGGTTTGAACTGAATGCGGAAATGGAAAGAGCGCAAGTGAAGTGACTTGAGAAGATGGGTTACGTGAGTACAGCAACACTTGCGGTAGATTAGCCATGTGGCTGAATTTTGAATATAGTAAAAGAGAGAGAGATGATTTGGGAGATCAGAGAGGAGCAGGTTGCAACAGCCTAAACAGGAGGTGACTAGGCGGTGTACAAGGATTGCCGTAACGTGTTCAGAGAACACAGTTTTGTAAGACGGTGCCTACCTTATGCCCAAAAGTAGAAGCCTACTTAGGCACTAGTTTGAAAGAAAAGTAGATGCCCACTTCTTTATAGAATAGTAGCATAAGTGGTTGAAACTTGCAGATTTAAGGCATGATCACTTACGCCATCCCTAGTTGGTGTAGATGCACCAAGATTTCTAAAGAATGCACATAAATTACAGCATTTCATAATTTACGCACATAAGTTTGAGTATCACCCATGCTCTGCCCATATTCCACTTCTCTGCATGCTGATCGTATAAATATGCAGAATCCACTCAGCTCTATGTGCTTGTGTTCTTGCCACCTAATCCTGGGTGACTCTGTAATAAATTACCTCATAGAGGGTATCACCTGTTCCATAGAGCTAACAATATAGTCAAGGCACTGAAGAACCTGCCAAACCAGGGTTCAAATCCCAATGATGCTTCTGGTGGCCTTTGGTAAGCCACTTAGTTCCTTTGTACATCAGGTGCAAACCTAGATTGCAAGCACTTTGGGGACAGGGAAATACCTGAATGTAACTTGCTATTAACTAAATCCAAAATAAATAGACTTCCAACGCGTTGTTTACTTAGAATATGTTGAAAAGCAAGGATTCCATTTTTAAAGTGAACTTAAAGAGATGAGTTTATTAGAGAGAGTCAATGCTTAGCAAAATTGAAGGGCCATGCAAAAGAGGAATACCTGCAATGCGATGGACTGATACAATAACAGCAGCTATGTATACCACTCTTTCAACAATTAGCTACCCGACTGAAGTTAAGTCAACAATCCACAGGGTCACCATGAGTTGACATCAACTTGAAGGCACTAAACACCAGCAATAAAAGGTAGAGGGCATGATGCATCACTAATGTAGATTATTCTAGTTCTTTGGTGTAACAGAGTGGAAAGTAACAGCAGACTATACGACCCATGGGTGGGAGGAAGACCAGATTCAGATATATTTACTGGCATGAAAGTTTTACATTTGTTGCCAAACTAATACATTTAAGAGTTAGGTTGAAAGGAGAAAGAAAAGACAACAGGAGAACATTTAGAAGGTAACAGGAATAGCAGTAAAAAAAATCTTGTGAAGTGGCATTTTAGAAGGAAGTCCAAGTGAAATCAGGGACATCCAAGATGGAACGTGCAGAAAAATACCATGGGTATCTATGTCTCTGGCTGATTTGGGCAACATAGATGTCCCTGACGTGGGCGTCCCTGCTGGCAGCCACATAGACATCCCCCTTAGGAAAGGTGGAGCGGCAGTGTCCAGCTCATGGAAGCAAGTATCAGGGCATGTCCAGCCACATAGCAGAATGAAAACATGAGCCCCCATTCCTCATCGATGTTCGTTGACATATTGTAAAATAAAGAGGATGTTAGTGTAGCTCTTTCTCCACATCTTCCAGACATTTCCCTGAGAAAATGAGCACGGTTCAGATGCCTGTTTATGATGGAATAGGTTAACATTACACACGACTCTGGATGTCCAGGACATTTCTGAGATCAGGCAGGAACGCCCCAGTCATGTCTCCACCATGCCCCCATTCAGACTTGGACATCCTCGCGCTGGGGACATCCACAGATTCCGCTGCTAAAATGGCTCTGGAAATGTCTCTTTTCTTTGGATGTCTCTATACGCATTTTCAGACATCCAAAGCATGAATAGGGCTTCTAAAATAGCCCCCATAATGTATAGAGAAGGTCAACAGCAAGAACAATTCCCAGTTTCTGGGTCTGGTCTGCATTGTCTCTCGTTAGGTCTTTTTTCTTACCTGGTAGCGGATTATAACATATCATATTTATTTATTTATTTATTTATTTATTTAACACTTATTTATATACCGCATCTTCCAGCGATCAGTTGCGGTGTACAATTAACAACAGTTAACAATGCAGAGCTTGTTTTACATGGAACAGAATAACTTTTTACATAGAACATCTTAACATGCACACATAGGTTTAAAAACTAAGCAGAATAATTCAACTAACACAGATTGTGTAACAATTTAAACAAAGTACTGACTCTACCGCATAGGCAGATCATATCAGTTGCAACTATATACAAGTAGGGTATCAATGTATAGGAGTGGAGTGTTTATTCGATTATGTTTTGTGTGTTATCCCTTGAAGAAGGGAGTATACGCTTGATGTGGGGGGGTTCATGTTTAGCCTTTATCTAAGTTGAGTGGAATGTTTTCTATGGAATTATAGTGTTTAGTGAATAGATATGTTTTCAATTTTTTTCTGAATTCTGTTATCTCTGTTAGTGATCGTAAGTCCTCTGGTAACGAGTTCCAAGTTGTTGGAGCTATGTGGGAAAAGGCTCTATTATTTGTAATTTTGTGAGATCTTATATATTCTTTTGGAATCTTTAGTTTATTTGATTGTCCTTTTCTATGAGTAGTCTTAGGTAGTTCTTTGTTTATTAAATTACATAGTGTCTTCGGGGCCATGTCGTTTAGGGCTTTGAATGTAGTTATTATTGTTTTGTAGGTTATCCTGCTTTGTATTGGTAACCAGTGCAGGGAAGCTAGTATTGGTGTAATGTGTTGGAGTGAATTTATCTTTAGTATAATTCTAGCTGTTGCATTTTGTGCGAGTTGGATTCTTTTGATATTTTGTTTTGGAATGCCTATAAGTATTAAGTTAGCGAAATCGAAGTGTGGAGTAATGGTAGCCTGTGTTATATTGATAAAATCATGCATAAATACCAGGGGGCGCAATTGTTTGAGGATTTTAAGTTTGAAGTAGATTTTCTTTAAGGTATTTCTAATGTGGGTTTCCATAGTAAGGTATGTATCTAAAATGACTCCAAGATATCTTATTTCATTTTTTATTTTAATTTCTTGGTTTTGTAGTGTTATGTGGGTTGGGAGAATAAATGATTGGTTTTTTGTTACGATCAAGACTTCGGTTTTAGCATGGTTTATATGGAGGTTTTGGGTTTTTAGCCAGTATGTAATTTCATTGTAGCAGTCTGATAGAAGTTGAGTCGGTAGGTTAGGAATCGTAAAAGGTATGTACATCATAATATCATCCGCATAAAGGTGATATTGTATTCCGAATTTTTTAAAGATGTTGCAGACCGGTTTTATATAGATATTGAAGAGTAGGGCTGAAAGCGCTGAACCTTGTGGTAAACCTATTTCTTGTTTGTATGTGTTGGATGTTTGATTACCTGTTCTTACATTTTGTGTTCTGTTATTTAAATATGAGGTGAACCATTTATGTACGGTAGAGTTTATGCCTATCTGTCGTAGGTTGTTGAGCAAAATTGAGTGATGCACGCTATCAAAAGCTGCTGATATGTCAATGAAAAGTAAGATGAACGCCTGTTTATGATTGTCAATTCCTTTTAGGAGTGTATCTATTAATACTGTTAGAAGTGTCTCTACTCCATGGCGGGGCCGGAATCCATATTGTTGATCATCTAGTGGATAAGATAAGTCTATAAATTCCTGTGTCTGTAGTTGCACTACCTTTTCAATTATTTTGGCCAAGAATGGTATGCTAGAGATGGGCCTATATGATGTAGGGGATGTTTTATCAAGTTTGCCGTTCTTTAAAATTGGACGTATTTGTGCATGTTTGAGCGGGGATGGAAGGTATCCTTGGGTAAGTGAAAGATTTACTATTGGGAGGATAAAGGATAGTAGAGTTGGTAGTGTGTTTTTTATCCATGATACAGGGCATGGATCTAAATACGAAGTTGTGGTATTTAGGCCGGAGATGATTGTTTTTAATGACACTTTTGAGATGGGGTAAAATTCTAACCATTTATCTACAGGTTGATAAGAGATGTTGATATTTTCTAAGGGCATGGTGGGTTTCTTTGTTTTGTTTTGATAGTGATTAGCTAGGGATTGAACTGAGATGTCTGTGATTTCATTGTTAGAAGTTTGCTCATTGTTGGTTAATTTTCTGACTATGGAAAATAGCTCTCTAGGTCTATTGTATGATTTTGCTAAGGTTGCTGAGTAATAATTTTTCTTTGTGCTGTCTATTGTTTCCTTATATTTTGTTAGATAGTTATTGTATATTTCCTTGTGTACAGACAACTTGGATTTCCTCCATTTCGTTTCAAGTTTTCTTAGTTCTTTTTTCATTAGTCTTAGAGTGCTATTAAACCAAGGTGAATTATTTGTTTTAGTGTATATGGTTTTTTTATTTGGTTGGTTATTTTTAGCTGCATTATTAATAGTATCGTTCCAGTTGTTAACAGCGTCATCCAAATTTGTTGTTGATAAGAAGTAGGGGATTGTGGAGTCAAGGAAGTCTGTTTCATTAAATTTTTTGAATTTTGAAGTGGGGGTACTTCTCGTGTAATTATTGGTGCTAGGGATGGGATATGTGAGATTTATTTTGATGATAGAATGATCAGACCAAGGTGTCTCAGTGCATTCAATGGAATTTGAGTTAACTAATTTGAAGAGTATCTCAGGTAGAAGAACCAAATCTAATGTTCCTCCTTTGATATGTGTTGCTGTTTTAATTATTTGATGGTACTGTATGTCTGCTATGGTGTCTAGGAATAGTTTAGAGTCTAGTGTTGGTAGGGATGGAAGGTTAAAGTCGCCTAGCATGATTACAGGATTTTGATCAGTAGATGAGCTGAGGAGTTCAATAAGAGAATCCAGGCCATCTGTTTTATTGTCTGGGGGTCTATAAATTAAGCAAATTTTTATGAGGCCGATTTTTATTAATAATGTGTCCATGTTATTATTGAAATTTGAATGGATTGGCTTGGCGTTTAATGTTTTTTTAGTCATCATTAGAACTCCACCACCTTTTTTGTTGGATCTATGTTTGTAGAATGTGTCGTAGTTCTCTTTATCAAGTTGATTTAGATAGACTGTATCTGTTTCAGAAAGCCATGTCTCTGTGACACATAAGATGTCGGGTTTTAAGTCAGTTATCAGGTCATTAAATATGGGTAATTTATTTTTCATAGATCGTGCATTAATTAGGATGCATGATAGGGAGGATGAGTAGATAGAGCAGGTTTTCTTGTCCTTTTGTAGTGTATTTGTTTGTTGTATGTGTTGTATAGCTGCTCTTTCTCCCAGAATTATACAGAGATTTTCATAGGCAGGGCTCTTGCTGTTTTGCTTCTGGGTGTTAAAGTTGGTTTGAAAGGGCAGGTTTGCTACCTCTGTGTTCAAAATATTTTTTCCAGGATTTTGTGTTACTTCACAGAGTGCCTGTACAGCATGGATCTGAAATAAAAACTCTTTGAATCACCAAGCAAGAGTCTATATGTAGGATAGTACGAGGCCGTACCAAGAACTGGGCGAATTGTGCAGCGCACAGAGTATAAGCACAGAAGGGGCACTGATATCACCACCGGGCTTCAAAGAAGCTCAAAAAGAGTGGGTGGAGTAGGGGCACCAGATTCGTTAGTTGCCCAGGGCACATTTCTAGCTTGGTACAGTCCTGCTGCGGGGAGACAGAGGTTTATTAGTAAACCCAGCAGTCTCTGACATTGCAGTGTGTAGAGCTTGCTTTTATACACTGAAATCAAAGAATGTGAAAGGACATGATACAAATGCGTTAATGAATCTGTCATGAAAGCTGTTAGTGTACTGTAGTTGGGTTTAAAAGTGATTTGGACAAGTTCTTGGAGTTCTTCCACGAGCATTGTGGAACCCTGGTGCCTCTTGGGAACTTGCCAGGTACTTGGGACCTGGGTTGGACACTGTTAGAAACTGGATACTCGATGGACCTTGGTCTGACCCAGTGAGGCATTTCTTATGTTCTTATGTTCTAAAAGTCCATAAACCATGGATATCCACTGCTTATCCCTCAGACAAGCAGCATGGAATCTGTAAGCCTTCTGGGACTGACAAGTACTTGTGACCTACACTGGTCACTGTTGGAAACAGGATACTGGATTTGATGGACCTTTGGTCTGACTCACTTTGGCATACCTCATGTTCTTATGTTGAAATTCTGGTTATACTAGTTTCTGTTTGGCCCAAAGTTTGGTTTTTGCACCTCTGAGGAATACCCTTCCTTTGCTTCCTTTGCGAAGCTATCGACTCCTACTTTAGAGACTTATTCCACAGACTTTCTTTTACCATATTCTTATAACAGAAATTATGAGACACTATGGGGTATGTTTACTAAACCGCATTAGTGCAATTCGCGTTAGGAGCCGTGGTAGTAACCAAAACCCCAAATAAAGACATGGGCGGGACATCGTAACCAGTAACGCGCGTTCCAAAAACTAACGAGTGTTACAGGGTGTCATGGCGCGTCACTGTGCGTTAAGCATAAGAAGCCACCCAGACATACATCACCAATACAGAGCTGTAGCACAATGGTTACTGCACTGATTACTGATACAGCCATAATGGGTTCAAGTCCCCAGGGTGCCAGATGCATAAGGCTGGCTGACGTAACATCCTGTACATTATATAGTGAGTGAGGGGGCATGTATATGGGTTTTTTTTTGTAGGGTTGCCAGCAAACACCCCCACACAGTGGCGTACCCGAAGGTGCCGCAGAAGGCACCCCATAACGCACACCATAGGCTACATTATAAAGTGCACTGTCCGCTGAGGCACATCAAAATGTCCCCCATAGAACATCCTATAAGGGAACGTAAAGGGCGCCAGATAAGGTGACACATGGGGCGCCCTATGAGGCTCTGTAAGGTTATATTACGCTGAGGGGCTGTCGCAGTCATGTGTATTAAAAATATATAACGCTGCAGACAGCCCTATAAAAGGAGTCCACTGTGGGTCTGAACCCATGACTACTGGCCCCACAGGCAATGAAGGAACCACTGGCCTGCAGCCCCATAGCTGCTTACAACCCCCTGGCTGGCTACTGAGGGGCAGCAGGACACCACCCTAACTGCCTGCTGTGTTGGCTAGGATCTGTACCAATGCAGGCATACCCATGGTGCACTGCACATGCAGACCAGCAGTCCAGAGATGAACACAAGAAGGGGTACGTACCCACATAGCCCCCTGATATGGTAAGGTGAAATGACTGTGTGCGTCACTGTCACATAGTAGCAACAGACAGTATCCCAACAGGGTGCCCCATAAGAAGACAGAAAAGGTGTCCTTTAAGGCAGCCTGATCCGTAGCACAATGGGTAAGACACGGTCAGGTGGTGCAAGGTCTGTGAGTTCAATTCCCCCTGTGTGCCCAAGGACCAAAGCTGCCTGCAACAGTACCCTCCACAAACAGTAGTCACTCATATGCAGTACCAGTCACCACCCTGTTTAAACCATAGATAGCCCCATATTTTTGTCAGACACAAACAACCTGAGAGGTGGGAAAAAATATCCACCTCCCCTCATTGGGAGTGGCCGTTTAATCAAGAGAGCCTCAGCCCCCAAAGGTAGAAAACAGTGTGAATCTGCAGCCAGAACCGGTTGTGTGAAACGTACAAAGTCAAATATATACACAAATCATTTAATAAAGGAAAGACAACATCAAACTGTGCTTGAAACAAGCCAGGGGACAACCCAATTGTCCTGCCATTGTACGCCAGCAGCAAACACCACCACGACATGCATTGTTTGGCCCAACTATGGGCCCTGTACCAAGTAAATGTGTCCCTGCCAGGTGGGCGTATCTGTGGATGAGTGTGCGTCCTGACCCCCACACTAGATCAGTGATGTCATAGGTAGTCTGTTTTGTATGTCCAACAAGTTCTGCTGGCAAACACCCACTCACAGGGATATAACCCGAAGGTGTCATATAGGGCACCCTAAAAGCCACACCAGAGGGCAAAGGTTAATGTGCACTGTCCGCCAGAGCATCCTATAGGGCGTGTCACAAAGCGCCCCATAGGGCATGTTATAGGGTCCCTGATGAGTCACTGTGAGGAGTCTGCAGTGTGAGGGTGTTGCTGCTGTCAGCTGTCAGCACCAATGAAAAAGCAAGATAACAAAATGCCCCTCCAAGGGGCGCCAAATGATCCACTGTGTGCTGAAACCCATGACCTAGGGGCCCCCCCAGGCATGGAAGTAACTATTCGCTCATATTGCTAGTGCAAATAACACAGTCCCAATAATGAGGTGGCCAGCTACTGGAGCAGAACTGTCAAATGACCCAAACACCCACACCAGAACCACAGAAGTTGCACTATGTACATACAAGGGATGCCTGACAAGGAAACAAAGCAAGGTCTCAGCAAACAAGGGCATATGGCAAACACAATCAAGACCAAGGCCATGATCATTACCAAATATGTAAGGCCCAATAACATCACAGACCCTTTTCCAAAACTGAATGTCACTGGCAAAAGCAAAAGCAAAAACAAACGTACTATGGTTAATGTGCGCAAGAAAATGCAGATGTCCGTAAAACCTGAACCACAACCCCCTGACTGTGCACCGAGGGGCGCCATGTCTTCACCCAAGGTGCCTGCTGGGGTGCTAAGGATATGGGTGTATACAACAGTACCCATGGTGCACTGCACATGCACAGCAGCAGTCCCAAGATGACCATAGGAGGGGGTAGGCACCCCCACAGCGCCTGGCCCGGAAGGGAGAAATGAATAAGTGTGCCACTGCCATAGAGCAGCAAAAGACAGTAGCCCAACAGTGTGCCCAAGAAGAAGCCTGAAAAGGTGTACCAGTACGGTGTCAAGACAGGTGTCCAAAGCTAAGTGCAATATGAGGTACATAGGGATAGGAGAGTGCTGATGGAACCGTGGCCCATAGAACAATATGGAACGGTGCTCCAAAAATGGTATGTTTGCCAAGGTCAGTCTGCCCTAGGGGCTGCAAGGTGTTCCTGGAGGGCCTGCAGGACCTGCGTGGAACAGAGACAGATGTAGTTCAAACACCACCTAGAACCCACAGTAAAGACAATGAACAGGCGACAGATGGAGGGCGAGTAGGGAGTTAACGGACCCTCATCCCTGACAGCATCACACATGTCTGGCAGCAGCGCAGACAAACATAGCGGTGGCAACAGCATCACAGCAAAGGGTGTTGGCACCCTGGAGTACCGGAAAAACAGTGTGTGGCAGGTGAGGAGAATATGTGTCCCCCAGTGGAGGGTGAGGTGGCCAGAGGAGTGAGTTTAAAATGCAGAACAGGCACGGGACCACCATGCAAAAAGAGATGCAATGCAGACAAGGGTAGCAGGGTAGGATACGGGGCAACAGTCCACAGCAACATACAGGACATCTCACACCACAATGATGCAGATAGATGGACCAAAGGATGGACAGCAAATGTGATTAGGATAATATGAGCAGCCAGGATGTAGAAACCAAGAAATGAGTGTTACAGCGACCACAGGTACCAGTGCAGGAAAGGCATAAAAACAGGGGAACAGAGAGAGTGCAAAGCTATGACCACTAGGATGGAAAGCACTGCAGAAAAAAAAAGACCACAACAACACCCTGAGGCACACAGAAATGGATGCAGACAGGATCACAGCATGTCAACATCCAAAACCACAGCTGCGTGTCAGGTGATGGAACCACAGAGCGTAACCAAGATGCAGTACACATGTGGAGGAGGGGTCCACAGCCAACAACACAGTCCACAGGTGGGATGGAAGACACATATGAACAGGTCCACACACACACACCAGGAAATATAATGCAGTGTAAACAACATGCAACTGATCAGGGGAGTGACACATGAGGGGTGGAAGGGGTTAGGCCATGTGGATGGGCTGTGGAAAGGGCAAAGGACTGAAAGAGGAGCATGTTAATGACCAACAAGATCAGGGATGAGGCCCAGGCCAACCAACATCAGCAGCATCAATACACAGGTAGCCCAGCACATGTACCACTCCAGGAGGAGAACTACAATTAGTCCAGACAATGTGGCATAGGGGCAGCAAACATGCCACACGGACATGAACAGCTCAACCATGGATGGGTGGGCGGAGATGTGATGGGGCTGCACACATCATATGGCCAAGTAAGCAGCAAACAAGGAAGAAAAAGACAACTGCCAGGTGTCACCCAAAATGTCAAGCACACGAGTGGCAATGAAATGGGGTGACCAAACCCCCAAATATCCAAAACAACGAAGGTGCAAACATCTGTCCCCAACAGTCAATCACCAGACCCAAGCAGAAATCATATTCTGCATTCCGGTGCACCATATGACCTGAAGAACGACATGGGGCCTGTGTGGCAGCCAACATCGCAAGGACACACCCAACCCACGTTGCGACGCCACCCACCTGTTTCTGCCCGTGGAGCCTACACACCCTGACCACCCTCCGCTGGTGCCACCCAAAATCCAAAGCCCTAACTCAGCAGACTTTGCAAACAGACAGTAATATGTGAGGTGGAGGGTCTCACCATGACATGTCCGCACAGTGTATGCACTCACTGTATGCACAGCAGACACCATCCCCAGCAAACAAAAGACTCTGGTGAAAGCATGCAGAGTGACAAGGCCACATGCCATGCCAACAGTGACGGTTCAAAAATCACCAACCCATGTACAGCTCATCACCCCCCTACTGCAAAAAACGAAACACCCAAACAGGTCATGGCAGCAACGGCAGGCAAGCCGCTTCGAGTGAAACCGCACGCTGCCCACTTCCTCCACTCCTGGCCAATTGCGGTCAGTGGGAGTTGCTCCTGCTCAATCCGAGCAGTGGGAGAGGGGGAGCCGAGATCCAGAGGGCCATAAAAAGCGGCGTCCCCACACCGAGGGAGCCGCTTCGAGTGAAACCGCACGCTGCCCACTTCCTCCACTCCTGGCCAATTGCGGTCAGTGGGAGTTGCTCCTGCTCAATCCGAGCAGTGGGAGAGGGGGAGCCGAGATCCAGAGGGCCATAAAAAGCGGCGTCCCCACACCGAGGGAGCCGCTTCGAGTGAAACCGCACGCTGCCCACTTCCTCCACTCCTGGCCAATTGCGGTCAGTGGGAGTTGCTCCTGCTCAATCCGAGCAGTGGGAGAGGGGGAGCCGAGATCCAGAGGGCCATAAAAAGCGGCGTCCCCACACCGAGGGAGCCGCTTCGAGTGAAACCGCACGCTGCCCACTTCCTCCACTCCTGGCCAATTGCGGTCAGTGGGAGTTGCTCCTGCTCAATCCGAGCAGTGGGAGAGGGGGAGCCGAGATCCAGAGGGCCATAAAAAGCGGCGTCCCCACACCGAGGGAGCCGCTTCGAGTGAAACCGCACGCTGCCCACTTCCTCCACTCCTGGCCAATTGCGGTCAGTGGGAGTTGCTCCTGCTCAATCCGAGCAGTGGGAGAGGGGGAGCCGAGATCCAGAGGGCCATAAAAAGCGGCGTCCCCACACCGAGGGAGCCGCTTCGAGTGAAACCGCACGCTGCCCACTTCCTCCACTCCTGGCCAATTGTGGTCAGTGGGAGTTGCTCCTGCTCAATCCGAGCAGTGGGAGAGGGGGAGCCAAGATCCAGAGGGCCATAAAAAGCGGCGTCCCCACACCGAGGGAGCCGCTTCGAGTGAAACCGCACGCTGCCCACTTCCTCCACTCCTGGCCAATTGCGGTCAGTGGGAGTTGCTCCTGCTCAATCCGAGCAGTGGGAGAGGGGGAGCCGAGATCCAGAGGGCCATAAAAAGCGGCGTCCCCACACCGAGGGAGCCGCTTCGAGTGAAACCGCACGCTGCCCACTTCCTCCACTCCTGGCCAATTGCGGTCAGTGGGAGTTGCTCCTGCTCAATCCGAGCAGTGGGAGAGGGGGAGCCGAGATCCAGAGGGCCATAAAAAGCGGCGTCCCCACACCGAGGGAGCCGCTTCGAGTGAAACCGCACGCTGCCCACTTCCTCCACTCCTGGCCAATTGCGGTCAGTGGGAGTTGCTCCTGCTCAATCCGAGCAGTGGGAGAGGGGGAGCCGAGATCCAGAGGACCATAAAAAGCGGCGTCCCCACACCGAGGGAGCCGCTTCGAGTGAAACCGCACGCTGCCCACTTCCTCCACTCCTGGCCAATTGCGGTCAGTGGGAGTTGCTCCTGCTCAATCCGAGCAGTGGGAGAGGGGGAGCCGAGATACAGAGGGCCATAAAAAGCGGCGTCCATACGGGGCGCGCCCGCGCCTGGCGGGCCCGCGCCTGAGGGCCTCGCCAGAGGGCCCTTTGGCGTGGCCCTTAGGACGTGGCCGGTAGCGTGGCCCATCCCGCGGAGAGGCTGTGCAACAGTTGAGGTCCGTACAGCAGTGATAGCTGGATCACGCCCAACCTTGGCTTGAACCCCAGAGGTGGGTGTAAGCTCACCGGCAACATCTACCTAACATATTGAGACCTCCCGGTCCTGGCAAACCTGCAAAGAGCAGAACATCAGCGCCTACTGCAAGACGCCGCACAGCGCACAGCACCGTCAACCAACGCCACCTACCTCAGAGAACTCAAGGCAGCAATAGGGTTCAAAGAAAATCAAAGGGTATGAGCTCCCCTGATTGGGTATGAGCTCCCCGAACGCCAGACACATTGGATAGTGGTCAGATGACGCTCCACCCGACGGCAGGGACCTTGAGAGCAAACCACACCACTACAACGAGCACAGAAAGCGCCTGGAGGGTAAGCTAAACGTCAGCTAACACAATGAAATTACTAAATGACAGTATAACATGTTGTTCAAACGGATTTTATTTGCATTTGTTTGTTGCATTTGATTGTTGCAATTGTTTATTGATTTGCCTCTTAAGTGAATGGTAGCTACTTATTATACGGGGCCCGTTGACTGATCCTAGTCCAAATAGAAAACTGTAATAGTTATGTAGACCGATAACTGCATTACCGGAAGCTCGATGCTACTTTGATTTCAAGCACCTAAATAACTTGTACAACTTTCGATAATACATGTATAGTGACTGTTGCATTGCTTAATTCACGTATTGCAGTTAGCCACATTATCTAGATACCTCATACAGTTAGAGGCAAATCTTGCTGAGTATTGGTATTCTCATGCCTAACTGACTTGCATAGACTCTGAATCAGCATCTTGTGTCCCAAGAGTACTGCTAATAGCACCCATCACTGTATAGTGACTGTTGCATTGCTTAATTCACGTATTGCAGTTAGCCACATTATCTAGATACCTCATACAGTTAGCGGCAAATCTTGCTGAGTATTGGTATTCTCATGCCTAACTGACTTGCATAGACTCTGAATCAGCATCTTGTGTCCCAAGAGTACTGCTAATAGCACCCATCACTGTTTACTCTGCCTAAACGTAACTTGCCAAGACAGGTGCTATAAAGATACCTGAACGTAATGGAATAAACCGTACCCCTAAGGCGAAGCTGACCACCCTGTATTGTGAGGCGAGCTACCCACTAAAAATGGCCCACATCAGCGCCTGCATCATATGGTGTATTTATGCCCTACTAATCGTATGTAACTGCAACCATGTTTATCAATATCATGCTATGTTACTATGGAGGCCAGTACACCTCTATTACCCAGTCATACTCACACCTGAAATTTTACCCAACTCACCACCAACTACACACTGGCCAGCAACGCCACCACACAACCAAGACGAGAACGCACCACTCATAAACGCCCCAGCGAGCCCACATACTAGATCACACAAGGGGAGGAGCCGTAGGGGAACCGTTAAACAAAGACCTAAGTTAAAAATCAGCTCTAATGCCAGCGAGCCCATACCAACCACAATATCTTTTATGCTTATAAACGCAAGATCCATCCGAAACAAGACACACATCATATACAACATCCTCACAGATATACAACCCGATATTCTATGTATCACAGAAACATGGATCACTGATGCAGACTCAGCTATCATCAATCAAATTGTGAAGCCAGGATACCAGATCTTCAATTGTCCCCGTGACAGGAAAAGGGGAGGAGGAGTAATCATCCTTGCTAAGGACTCCTTTGCCCTAGCAACCACGTCCCAAAGCACAGAAACCAGTATTGACATACTCAGAGTAGAAAATAAATCCATGGCAATATGTCTTATTTACAGACCGCCATCAGCTCCATATGAGACACTGGCAGATGCGCTGGAAGTCATCACCACCACTGCAATCAAAAAACAGCAAATCATCCTCGGCGACCTAAACATGGCATCGGTCCCAACAGCTCAAGCAGAAATATTTCATGAAACCATGACCCAACTCGGCTATGAACAAATAATCTGCGGGGCCACCCACGCCAAAGGCAACATATTGGACGTGGTGTTTTTACCCACCAAGCACCATGGGGTGCGAAAACCCAATGTACACATAACCCCAGTACCATGGTCTGACCATCACCAAATCGAGTTCACATTACTCCTTTCCACCATCCATGAACATACATCACACAATCCAACTGCAAGCCAAAAAAGGAGATTCCAGAAGTACGACAAACCAACACTGGTGTCATCCATAGCAACGCACCTAAATACGGATCTCAGAGACATGGACACGCTAGTAAGCCAATGGAATGAAGCCATTGAAGCAGTATCTGTCGCAACACAGACGCACCCAAGAAACCCACCCAGAAACAAGAGCGAACCATGGTTCTCCCCAGCGCTCCGCGAGATCAAGAAATTACTACGGAAACAAGAAAGGAAGTGGAGACGCCATGCAACCGAGGACCATAAGATTGCATACAACAAAACTCTGGCTGAATACAAGAATGCAATCAACCTTGCGAAAAGAACTCACCACACCAACACGCTTAATAAAGCTCTCAATCGACCCAGGGAACTCTTTGCGCTGGTCAAATCACTCACGAGGAATACACAAGAATCTAATACTTTTGGGGAGATGTCTGCACAAATCCTGGCAGACCATTATGCAAGTAAACTCAACCCTCAAACCAGAAGCATAACAATACTGACTCCTGAAGATCCCTCACAAGATCTAAATACGGGCACTATGCTACAAACAACTAACCCCACTGGAAGCCCTACACTCTACCACGAGTGGGCTGCATTCACTAAACTAGATGAAAAGCAAATTCTAGGCGTAATCACTGCATTAAGGACCACTACCTCCCCACTGGACCCCTGCCCAGCGGCATGGGTCAAGGGTGCAAAGCAGGATCTTGCAAAAATCATCACCATCATAGTGAACCAATCTTTACAACAAGGACTAATGCCAACACACCTCAAAAAATCAGTCATCAGACCCATACTGAAAAACAAATCACTCAACAAGAATGATCCAACATCATACCGCCCGGTATCAAGCATATCATTCCTTGCCAAGATCACTGAAAAGGCAGTGCAGCAACAACTTCAAGACCACATAGATGACACCAACGCATTGGACATCCACCAATATGGTTTCCGACAACATCATGGTGTCGAAACCCTCCTATTAGCCCTGATGGACAATCTTCTAATAGGTCTTGAGAACAGAACCAAAATGTTCATGCTCATATTCATAGATATATCTGCCGCTTTCGACACAGTGCATCATCCCACTCTCTTGAAAAGGCTCGATGCATTAGGCATTAGAGGAATCCCCCTGAAATGGTTCGCCTCATACATTACAGACCGAATGCAGCAAGTTCACTTTGGCGATGAAACAGCGACGCCATTCCCACAAACTCAAGGCATCCCGCAGGGCTCAGCACTATCTTCGCTCCTGTTCAACCTTTATCTGAGACCAGCCTGTGAAATCTTCAAGAACAACGACATCAGTTACCATATATATGCTGATGACATTATGCTCTATACCCAATTGGATGTAGATCACCCAAACATCAGCCAGCTCGAGAAATGCCTTGACGAGCTACAAACCTGGTTGCGACACAACAATATGTCCATAAATCACAAAAAAACTGAAGTGATGTGCATATCCAGGAAAACGGACTTCAACCCACCACCAACAATAACCATGAACGGCAATGTATACGCAACAAAAAAAGAAATTAAATACCTTGGAGTGACGCTGGACTGCAACTTAAAGATGGAGAAGCATCTTAGAATTACGAATCGGATCATTTTCCATAAGTTAAGAATTCTACAACCTCTCCGCTCTATCTTAGATCATGCGGACTTCCGCACCGTAGCGCAAGCCCTCATCATTCCTCACATAGACTATTGCAACGCCATACTTCAAGGGCTCCCTAAAAGGACCATCAGTATCCTCCAGTTGGCGCAGAATGTGGCAGCTAGAATCATAACGGGAACAAGACTAAAGGATCACATCACACCTACTTTAATTGTCCTGCATTGGCTCCCAATCAGTGCCCGAATACAGTACAAAATCATAGTCACCACATTTAAGCTCCTCCATAACATCGCGCCCTCTTACCTCGGCTCACTTGTGTCAGCCCAAACAAATAACAGGAGCAGACGTTCCCCGAGCATCAACACCCTACTGGTCCCCGGCCGCATGAGGCACGTCAATGTCCAGACCAGCAACCGAGCATTCTCGTTCATAGCACCTCAACTCTGGAACAAGCTACCAGTAGATCTAAGAGCGTGCAGTGACTTAATGGTCTTCAGAAAACAACTCAAGACGTACCTATTCCAGTCACACTTCAACACTATATAATCTCAATCCACAAAGCAAATTGTATGAATTCATGTCAGCAATGAGATCGCCACCAATAGACTCACTGTTGTGTGAATATGTATCTGCTTATGTAAATTGTAAATTCTTTTGTAAATACTAATTGTAAATATTTCCCTTCTCAATGTGTCTAAACCTTATCCCTGTGTGCTGTGAACTGTACTATGCCCTCTAATCATACTGTGTGCTGTGAACTGTACCTCTTCCACTAATCATCCTGTGTATTGTAAATTATGGCCAGTACAGCCACTCTTTTTCTGTGGTCGAATACCGCTGCTGATCGCTGGAAGTGGCGGGATATAAGTGTACACTAAATAAATAAATAAATAAAATAAAATAAATAAAGTCACCGCAGGAACAGTAACAATAGGCCAGCAATGAGTCAGAGAAAAAGGCCTGTGTCCAAAGTGCAGAGGATCATCTCCCTGTGTCAGCAACATCCAGGAACATGCTCACATGGGTGCTGTGGCCAAGCACATATGGATGACGGGATCACCAGATGCAGTGGAGCACATGTGTCAACATTGTTGTCAGTGTCCTGTGTGAAAAGATACAGATATCAGGTAAAGGAATGGCACACCCACCCACGACCCCTGGAGGACAGAAAGGAGACACACACATAAAAACAGCAATACCCAGAATGCATAGATAGCACCACATGACATGGCCACAACACTGAGCACAGTGCACATGGACCACTGCAGGAGATGTCCCTGAAGACCAGGACACCATCCCAATATGTTCATGTAAATGCACATGACACGCATACACCCCAGGGGTCCAGAGCATGTGCAGCAGTGGTAGCACACAGAGATAACAATGAAGGACATCCTGATAGCAATAGGCCAAATGCAGCATCAGCACGTGGTGTATTTCCCAGAGGATGGAAGGTGAGGCCCACCTGAAAGGTATACCAGTGGCCTGACTGGGAATGTCCGTGTCAGGCAAGAGCACAAAGAGCCCCAATAGCGGATGCAGACACCAATGGATGGCGGACATCACCACATCTGCATGGGTAGCTGTGAGTGGAACATGTCCACGGTGCATTGTGTTTTGCGGAAACACAATGTTGATGTACATTGGACCACCAGCAAAACTGTGACACATCTGAGAAAAATATATGACACATGTGCACAATGTACATTAGCCCACAAGCAGAAGGTAACAGAGGGATGAGGGAACATAATTGGAGAGGTGGCCAAACACATCCCTACAACACAGATAGGCAGGGTAGCGCAGAATGACCGGTCATGTAGATAGGTCAAGCAGAAACAGTAACATACACTGTGTGACAAGGTACGCATGCCAGAAGGTTCAGATGGCAGGACCCCCAACACTGAACGACAAATGGAGACACACATCACAGTACATGCATGAGTGGCAAAAATCTTTCAAATGACTCAATGGCAGTGACTGTTCAACATACCCTCCAACAATACAATGTCCTGTGCCTGTGTACACACACAGCCTCACAATATGTGTGTAAGATACACCATGAAGACTCCCAAGATGTGAACAGGTAATGGCCACATGTGTGACAGATGGAAGCTAAGGGTGATGGAGCAGTGGTCCAAAGACATGTGCATCACCATAGGAGCAGTGGAGAGAAAACAACATATATGTGTCTAACCGTGACGACAGCAATGCAATCCTCACTATCTGCCAACTCACCCGAGTCAACAGGAATGGTGCTTATATGAACACACACTCCCCACATGCAGCACAGCTTCGGGCAGCATAGTCAGCCAATCCCTGTGGGCCTGGAACACAGAAGCTCATCCTGTGGAGCCAAGAACATGACAGAGATATGGAGACATGAGATGGCAGTGCTGCACAATCTGTACACCAGCTAACACATGGCTAACCCAGAGACACGTCCCCAGCACACCCATAACTTACAGGAAAAGAGCTCCTCGATCAGATGTTGCCTGGCTGCCATCCCCGCACGTGTGTCACCATGGCCAGGTGCAGGAGGGCACACAGGATCCACGCCGAGATCCTCATTAATATCGACTGGAATATTGTGCCTGAGAGCAATGTTGTGGAGGATGCAACAGGCTATGATGATCTTTGCCACAGTCAGGGGTCCGTACTGTAAAGCCCCGCCAGTCCTATCCAGACACCTGAAGCGACTTTTGAAAACGCCAAAGGTGCGCTCAATGACTGAGCGGCTGGAGGCATGGGCCTCATTGTACCGCATCTCTGCACCTGTCCGAGGGAGATGCACAGGGGTCAGCAGCCAGGTGCGAAACCCATATCCTGCATCACCTGCAAACAGAAATGGAAGTAAGGCACATGTGAGAAGAAGAACCTATGGAAACCATGATTTAGCAATGCAGAAATGGACAGCAGGAAAACATGGTCACACACATATGACGGCACAGCATTGCACACAATTGTTTTGCACCAGAGTCTGCATCTGGGAGATCAAAATCACACTGGCCGGTACAAAGATGGTCAGGTGGGCAAGTCGCTGGGACATGATGTGATATGGCACACAGGGGATATGTCAGTGTACCACAACCCGGGTGGGCAAGGTGGGGGTGTCAGCACAGACAGGCCAAAGCAAACAGTCATGCAGCAGACATGTGTGATATCAGGTTCGCACATACACCCTGACACGTGCCACCCCCTACATGGTGGTTGAGTAGGCCACATACTCACTGTATAGCTGGTCTATGGTCCTGTTCCCTGAGTTCCCCAAAGCCCCCCCCCCCCAGCTGGCACATGCACAATCCCGTGGCACATTGGGCATGAGATGGACACAACACACAGGCCGACATATGTGAAACCTTTGCACCATGCATGCCCTGAATGACCATGAAAAAGGATGATAGTGAAGTAAACAGCTAAGGCAGGGTAGAGACGACACCACATGGGTGCGGGGTGACACAGATGAGCAAGAATAGGCACATGGTAGGCAAGGGGATGTGTGTTGCCGCACAGAGGTACGTGAGCACAGTCCAGGTGACAGGGCGTGCTGTGGTCACAGTCCCAGAATAGTCAGCACAAGGACACAACAGCACCATGTCATGCATGCAGAGGACACAGTTGACAATGGTGCCCCCGTGAAACACATGTGGTTGTTACACACAGGATGCGGGGAATACCTACCCAGCAGGACATAGTCCTCATATTGCCCGGCCTCAAACAGGCCAAACAGTGCTGAGTTCTGCAGGATATAGGAGTCATGGGCTGACCCTGGGAACCGCGGGACCACATTCAGGATACGCATACCTGCATCACAGACAACCTGCACATTGAGGGAATGGAAGTGTTTGCGGTTGCGGTACACAACCTCCCTGTCGCGTGGCAGGATGAGGGCAACATGTGTGCAATCTATTGCACCCATCACATGTGGTATCCCTGCAATCTGCTGGAATGCATGTCCCAGGGCCACCCAATGTTTCCTACTGTTGGGAATGGCAATGTAATTCCCAACCCGGCTGACCATGGCCCGCAGTACCTGGTGGAGGCAGCGAGAGAACGTTGGCTGACTCATTCCACCCACTGCGGCCACTGAGGTTTGGAAACAGCCAGAGGCAAAGAAATGTAGGGCAGCAAGGAGCTTGGCCATTCTCAGTATAGCATGTGACCGGGCAGTCAGGGGCTCGAGGTCAGGTCTTAGATCCTCATAGAGCTCCCTAATAGCCCCTGTGTCCAGTCGGTAGAGGGAGATCACCTGGTCCTCCCTGACGTTCTGTAGCATGGCCCTGGGCCTGTAGGGGCGTTGCAGGCATGGCCGCCCCTCAGGACGCCTACGGCACCGTTGTTCCACCACACCCGCCTGTGGACCCTCCACAGCTGCAGGCCTGTGTTGCAGCGGGTGAGGACCCATGCCCAGGGCCTCAGCCCCAGGACCATCATCTCCCTTAGCCTGAAAGCGCAGCCCAGCTAGCTCCAGCAATGCAATGACTGCACCACCTGCATTCACAGTCTGAGCCATGATAGACACAGGATGTGGGACAGGTGGCTGTGAAATAGGGTACAGGGCGGGAACACAAATCACACAAACAATACACACCTGGTCAACCAGGAACATCCACCACACAATGCAAAATCCTGTAGTCGGCAACATAGCGCGCAAAGGAGCGCGCGTACCCCCGCATTGCTCCTGTAGTCGGCAACGTAGCGCGCGAAGGAGCGTGCGTACCCCCGCATTGCTCCCGAGAAAAGCCATTCCGAGAATAACTAACTCCCTGTGAAGCAGCATAGTGTAAAGGTACTGCGAGATATACACCCTACCAAATAAGGAAGACGCCAAGATGTCACAGAGACGCCAACCGCGTTCACACGCGCGTACACGCAACGCACGTACCATGTAATAAGCCAAACAAGACGTGACCAGCAGCCAACGCGCGTGGTTATGCGCAGAACAAATATACACGGGTACCCCAAGAGAAAAGATATGTCGTACTTACCATCACAACATGCATTGTAGGGGGAGGCCACGTGTAATGTGTACATCGAGGGATGAATTTCTGGAGAACAGGCGAAAACCATGCACAGTGCGTCACGTAGGGCACATATTCGCATTACCTCCGTGCGTGCGCAGGGGGAGAGCGCGATGTTATGCGCGTATGCAACGCACTCAGAGCCACACCCACACGGGACCTATATAAAGCTGGGGAGGACAAAATGGCACGCACCTCAGCACACAATCTGGATGAATATGACAAGCCAGATGTCTGACAGTGCCGGAGCAGAGCAGGTGCCATCGATGGACACCCCCAATGAAGATGGTGAGAGGCCAGGCACATCAGGTGTACATGGGAGGAGTGGCCTAGTGGTTAGGACAAGGTACTTCAGGCCGGAGGGCCGGGGGTTCAAGTCCCACCTGGGGACAGCAATCTCAGGCCGGAGGGACTGGGATTTCTAGTCCTATAGGTACTCCTTGTGGTCTTGGGCAAGCCACTTAACCCTCCATTGCCCATGTTCCCTGTAAGTATTAGCGTATGTGTGTCATATCCCCTCGTGTTAAATGTATCTCCCAATTGACCGCTTTGACCCGGTGAAAAGCGGGATATAAATACAGCTAAATAAATAAATAAATAAATGTGCACAGGGCACTGCCACAATGGGGCAGAAGAGGCGCAGGCCCACCCTCCCTGAGGAACTCCACAAACGAGCGGTACGGTTCAGCCAGGAGGAGAATGACCTACTCCTCACCGCCATTCTGGAGCGATATGACCTTCTGTTCGGTCAGCTGAGCTCAACAACAACTGGTGCAACACGTGCTAGGGCATGGGCGGAGGTACAAGCGGAGGTGGCAACCGCAAATGGGCCACACAGGGATGTGGAAAGCTTACACAAACGATACTGCGACATTAAAAGGAACATCAGGAATGAGATGGGAAGAGAGCAGAGAGGGGCCCAAGGCACAGGAGGAGGCCCAGTACAGGTCGCCAACCTGAATCCACTAGAGCGGCGCTTGGCACAGCGCACCAAGGTGCAGGTAAGTGTTTGAGTGATCTGTACCAGTGGGAGCCTGCAAGCGCACATGTGTGTGGGTGACCAAGGGTGGACTGGGGTGTAGGTGGCATGATTGTGCAATATGAGGACCCAGGGGGCAGCACAGGCATACAACCAGCCTTTGGGCCATGACCCATTGGGGGAGAGATGTCCATGGTGGTCAGGGAGTGGAATGGCACAGTGGATGTGTGCTGTGTCAAGGGGAAAGGTCCCACAGTACCAGCAGGGGCTGTCAATGTATAGCAGTGGGGAGGGTGTAGGGCTGGTGGGGGCAGCACGGCCACACAGGTGTTGACATGGACGACAGGACAGCACTATGCACCTGGGTTGAACAAGGACTGTGTATGCAGGGCTGATAGCATTGATGGGGCTGCATGGGGGGCGTGGTAGCATGCACTGGGGGGGTGGTCACTTGACATCGCAGGGCAACGGCCCCTCTCGGCAATGGGGAATAGGTGAGGGGGGTTGGGGGGGAGGGGCCCCCACCAGGACCCATGTGGCTCACCCACACACATGTGCTCTCAGGGGAGTGGGAGGGGTGCAGACAGGCAGCCCTGCCGCATATGACCTATATGATCTTGGGTCCCACAGGTGACATAGCTGCCATAGATGCAGCTGAGGAGGCGCATGGGGACAGCCAGCCCTGGGCATGCACCCCCATGGACACAAGTCCAACGTGGAGGCAGGAGCTCCCCCAACCCCCCCCCCCTCCGGTGAGGACAGTGGGACCATCCCTCAGCCAGCCTGTGGAGGGGAAACGCACACCGATGGCGCCACCAGGAACGTGTTTGCAGAGGCAGGGCAGCAAAACAGTGCTGCGGCGCTGTCCGCGGTGGAAGATGTGATCCAGCAAATGCAGGCGCACACTGCTGAGGCACACAGGGATGTGGAGGGTGAGTCTCAAACTGTGTTCTGTTGACAATGCATCTGCAAAGGTAGGCGATTAGTTTCATGACACCAATGCACTACCTGCTGTCTCCACAGGTATACGGCATTTACTGCGTGCGTGACTTCGGGAGCAGCGGCGGCAGAGGCATGCGCTACGCAGACTCCATCGTATGATGTCCAGGGTCATGATGGGGGTCCCGAGGCTTGTTGTAGCTGCAGAGAGCATTGCTGAGAGCCAGCGAAGCATCGCAGCACACATGGGGGTGACGCCACCACCACCACCTCCTCCACCAACACCATTGGAAGTAGCGGCAGCAATGGCGGCAGCAGAGCCACCATCATCACAGGGTGGGAGGGGCTGCGCAAGGCGTGGCAGGGGCAGGGGCCGGGGGAAATAAAACGCATAACATGTGGATGAAGCACATGTCATGTCTCCTGTGTTGTTTGGGGGGAGAGTGGTACGCACAGCCCACATGTGCATGACCCTGGGGCGTGCCCAATGGGAACTATTATGCCAGACGGTGTAGACACCGACACTGCTGTGCCCAGCATGGGATGCCACACTTGCTCTTGGGCGCACACCAGCAGGCACACACTACCCAGAATTTGCAACGAACATCTGTTCCCCACATCCTATCCCTGTGTGCAGGGGGGGGGGGACATCCGGTCATGGGCTATGGGGGGGGGGGAAGGGCATGACATTAGGTGGGCTGTGGGTGATGGGGGGGGTTGGACAGGTAATGGGCTGTGGGCTGATGGGGGGGGGGGTTAGGACTGGCAATGGGCTAAGGGGGTCTGACTGGGAATGGGTTGATGGGGTTAGGACTGGAAGTGGGCTGATGGGGGGTTAGGACAGTAAGTGGGTTGATGGGGGGGCTAGGACTGGTATTGGGTTTGGGGGTTGCTAGGACTGGAACTGGGCTGATGGGTGGCTAGGAATGGATATGTGCTGCTGCAGGGACTAGAAGGGAATGGATGCTGAGTGAGGCTGGAACTAGGAGGGAGCTGATGTTGGGGGTGGATCAGAATGGGATGGGGCTGGAAGTGTAAAATGGAGAGGTGGAAAATATTTTGTGTGGGAGGGAGAAAACATCTCCAATTGGCCGGGTATTGGGTGAGTACCTGGGGATTGGGGATGGAGGGGTAAGAGTTGAGTGGATGAACTAGGAATGCGGAAAGAGAATAATGAGAAGGACTAGTATGTTTAAGCAGATGTAGCGAGAGAATGGTAATCAACTACAAGAGAGAAGAAAGGACACATGGACAGCAGACGATGGAGAGTTAGCAGAGGACATGAAGAAACCAGGAGAAAATGGCTGGAACACTTGCAGCTGAAGAAATTGCACAAAAGATAGACACATATCCCTTTGTATTGCATTTCCTATCTGGAATAGGTCAGCTCTGGTAAATGTGCATCATTAACGTCTGCACTTTGTTTAATACAGGAGCAAATTAATGTATAGTTTTATTTCTACAGTGTTGTACATTCCAAGTTAGGCTGTTGTGATTCCCAGTTTAATGGTTGTTTTCCTGTTTCGAATTAGTGATTACCTGTTTGGTGATGGTCTATGTTCTGCATGTGTAACTGAGCGGAGGTGTTCTGTTTAAATGATTCCAATGTGACATTGCCACTTGTTCTCTTTCCCCAGTGGTTCAGGTATTGTGGTTCTGTGAAATGTGTTGGTGTAATATTTGCAGTGTTACCTTTTGATTGGTAGAGTATGGTGCTTAGTGAGTCCTGGTATTGCTGTTAGGATACAGCGGGTTTGCAATGGGTTTTACATGGGCAGTGTCCATTAGCCCACCTGCTGTGTCCATGCCATCCACCACCCTGGTGCTGGTCTTCACCCATCACAGATGCTGCACATAGCCTTGCAGGTGCCACCACTGCTGACCCCTGGCCACAGTTACATGTCTGTGCATTGCTACATGTGTGGCACCAGCCCATGTAATGGCCGTAGTATCGCTAGACGCATGACACGTGTAGAGTACCCTGCACGCACCCTTTGTATCTCACACTGACACACATGTGTGTGTCCTCATGTGTCTCTCACACAACACTGACACATAGCACAGAGGGATATCTGGACAGCACAGTTAACAGGTAATAATGTCAAACTTTATTGACAGAACAACTTGGGGGTGGGGTTTTTCATTGGCCAACATGTGAACATCGCTGTCAAACAGCCCTGCTGCCCTCCATGTGTGGGGTAGGCCATGGCATGGGCTGTCACAGGGCGGGTGTGTACTGCGTATCCATGTGCTACACACCCCGGGGACCCCTGTCACATGGTGGCTGTTCCGGCGTGCCCCCAGCTACATGCTCCTCCAGCAAGCGTAGATGGTCAGCCACCATGGTCAGGGTCGCCAGGACCTGCCCCATGATAAGGGCGTTCTGCCTCTGGGCGTGTGCATGCGCATGCACAGCTGCGGCCACGCGCAGCCCGCACATGCAGCCACACAGACACAGGTCTCCCCGTGTCTGTGTGGCTGCATCCACGGTACGCATGTCTTCGGCTATGTGTGCCATGCCCACGTCCAGGGGGTGTGCGTCGCCATCACCATGGTGCAGGTCGCTGGCGCCCCCGTAGCCCTGTGACAGCTCATGTAGCTGGGCACCCAGAACACATGCCCCCCACCCCCCCCACCCAACCCATCCCCCACCAGCGCCATGTTGGGCAGGTCACCCCCGTCAGGCCCCGGTCCCACCACAGCCGGGCCCCTACCTGCCCGAGCCACCTGCACCCGCCCCTCCTCCCCCTGCCCCCCCCAGCACCGCTGCCCTCCCCCCTCCCCACCTCCTCCCCCACCGTATCCGCACGGGGCAGCTGCATGTCCTCTTCAGCCGGCCCCCCACCCTGCCCCACATCCTCCTCCTCCCCCTCTGTGTCCGAGGATTCTTCTGCCCCATGAGGTGGTGTGTGGCGCTCCACCACCATTTCCACAGGGTCAGGCAGCACATCCATCTCTTCTGCTCCTTGCGGATCACCGGGCCCCGCATCCTGCACCACCTGTTCCTCCGCAGCGCGTGCATCCACTGTGGGAGAGGGGGACACGTGTCATTCCCATGTTCACACATGTGCCACAGCAGTAACATACATCCTGTGGTCATGTCAGCCACTGGCCCACAGGGCCATGTCACATCACTCACCGTCCTGTTGGGCCAGCCGCTCCCTCTGCACTCGGCGCACAAAACGGGGATACCGTGCCCTCAGCTCCCGTGCCTTCTTGCGGAGATCCTCGACCTATTGGGGTGGAAACACATATTGACATTAGGGGTCAGACACCCTTTGGTGGCCTCTGCCGCTACACATATACAATTATCAGTGTGCAATATGGTTTGACCCAATGGGTCACGAACCTGGGCATTTCCCATACCACCAGGATGAGGGGTAGGGCTCTGTGGTGAGGCCTCCTGCATCCTGGGGATCTGGTTTGCCTCTTGTGTTGACTGTCTGGGGCATTCCCCATACCACCAGGATGAGGGGTAGGGCTCTGTGGTGAGGCCTACTGCATCCTGGGGATCTGGTTTGCCTCTTGTGTTGACTGTCTGGGGCATTCCCCACACCAACAGGATGAGGGGTAGTGCTCTGAGGTGAGGCCTACTGCATCCTGGGGATCTGGTTTGCCTCTTGTGTTGACTGTCTGGGGCATTCCCCATACCACCAGGATGAGGGGTAGGACTCTGAGGTGAGGCCTACTGCATCCTGGGGATCTGGTTTGCCTCTTGTGTTGACTGTCTGGGGCATTCCCCATACCACCAGGATGAGGGGTAGGGCTCTGAGGTGAGGCCTACTGCATCCTGGGGATCTGGTTTGCCTCTTGTGTTGACTGTCTGGGGCATTCCCCATACCACCAGGATGAGGGGTAGGGCTCTGAGGTGAGGCCTACTGCATCCTGGGGATCTGGTTTGCCTCTTGTGTTGACTGTCTGGGGCATTCCCCATACCACCAGGATGAGGGGTAGGGCTCTGAGGTGAGGCCTACTGCATCCTGGGGATCTGGTTTGCCTCTTGTGTTGACTGTCTGGGGCATTCCCCACACCACCAGGATGAGGGGTAGTGCTCTGAGGTGAGGCCTACTGCATCCTGGGGATCTGGTTTGCCTCTTGTGTTGACTGTCTGGGGCATTCCCCATACCACCAGGATGAGGGGTAGGGCTCTGAGGTGAGGCCTACTGCATCCTGGGGATGTGTGTTGTTACTGTAGTCACAACCAGGCCCAGCTACCATAGCACAGGGACAGGGGATGGGCTCCTCATACGGGATCCTCAGCATCCTGGGGCTATGGCCTGATCCTTGTGAGCACTAACAAGGCCTGTATCCATAGCACAGGGACAGGGGATGGGCTCCTCATATGGGATCCTCAGCATCCTGGGGCTATGGCCTGATCCTTGTGAGCACTAACAAGGCCTGTATCCATAGCACAGGGACAGGGGATGGGCTCCTCATATGGGATCCTCAGCATCCTGGGACTATGGCCTGATCCTTGTGAGCACTAACAAGGCCTGTATCCATAGCACCAGCACAGGGGATGAACACCCTTTAGGGGCCTGCAGCATCCTGGGATGTCCTTGTGCTTTGTGCTAGCTGACAGGGGCATATGACAGACCCCTGTGTGTATCTTTGCCTTCGTTTTGGCCCAGTGGTTTTCTCTTGATTGGCCACATCACTGAGGATGCAACTGCGCCCCGTAGCATACCAATGGGGTCATTTGTTCATCTCTGCCATGGTTGCACCTACCCCCTGTGGGCTTGTGGGTTCTGCTATTGGGTGTGTTGATGACCTAGCTACAAGCAGCCCACGGTAACACCAGACATTCTCCAGCAGTGCAGATTCTAATGGTGCTTTGGTTACAGGCTATTCTTCACCACGTCCTCATTTGGGGTGCCTGTCCAAAGACACTTACCTCACGTGGGTAATCAGAGCTCCTGTTGTATCTATTGGTGAGGCGGTCCCAGGCCCTCCTCACCCTTGTTAGGTTCTGCCTCCTGGAAGAGCCAGGGAAGAGGCGTTGCTGGCGGAGACAGAAGAGCTCTGTCAGCAGGTACAAGTCTGTTTGTGTAAAAGCAGGCTTTCGTGACATGGCTGCCATCTGCTCTGAGTGTATTTCAGCTGCGTAGCCACGTGCGTTTATAAGGGCGTAGCCACGTGCGTTCATGGAGGCGTAGCCATGTGCGTTCATCAGGGCGTGGCCACGTGCGTTGAGACATCGTTTTGGGGCCATGACACGGCACGTACCTATGTGCGTTGATGTCGGCCGATGGGCGTTGGCTCGTGCGTTGGATCGTGCGTTGGAATGTGCATTGGCATGTTTGATTGCAGATCCTCATGGTGTACTGCAACTCACATTAACACTACCATCTATACATGTGATGGCCTATGGCTTATCCTAGCCTGTGGGCATGAGCTGGGTTTTACATCCCCCACATTTTTGGCCTACTGCTATTTATTGCAGGGTCAGCAGCATGTGTTCTGATACCTTCTGCCTCTGACATCTCACATTATGGATATTTCACATTGCTTTGTCGAGGGCTGACCTTGATGAAGAGATGTCTCTGACATTTGTAATGTCCCTTTTGTTTACATGGATTGAGGGGGGGATGGGGACCAGGGCACAGTGAGTGTCCCTGATTGGCATACTGTGGAGGTGGCATCCGGGCCAATGTAGAGCTTCTGTTTATCTGTCTATTTTGATATGTATATCATTAGTTGTAGCCTTCTCATGTGTGCTCTTACACCCTTTCTCTCTGTCCTCTCTTGCTCTTTGCTGACAAACGAAGGCTTGCAGTCTGTACTTTACCTCTGATATTATTGGGTTACAGACACCACTACTCCAAATGCAGCTGCACCTGGCAGTCCTGCCATGTATCACCACAGTGGCCTCATACCCATAGGTTCTGGCTGCACAGTCAGTGCATTTGCCAGTGGAGTAAGCCTCTGTAGTTCCTTCTACATGCCTAGCTGGCTACAGAGCGACTTCAGTTCACCGCACAGTCCATCTGCTGTGGTTCACAGAGTTTTATTGGAGCAGTCACAACCATGATGCACTACACATGCAAATCAGCTGTCCACTGATTGACACGAGATGTGAAATGCAACCCTATAGCACCTCGGCCTGGTGGGGGGAACTGACCATGTGCACCCCCACAGCACCTCGGCCTGGTAGGGGGCACTGACCGTGTGTTTTACTGGCACACAGTGGCTACACAACGTCACATTGTGCGGTTGCTGTGCTCACCCTGAGGGTGCAGTGAGGCGCCCAGCACCAGGTCCACCGAACCATCCATGGCAAACATAGGCCATGCTGGAGATCCACAGCAGTGATAATGTGTGAGCTAGGTGGTTTCTGCCCAAACACCTTGGATCACACCCTACAGTGCAGCACTCTACATATCCATAGCACAGGGGCAGACAAATGGTAGGCCTGTCTATGCTAGGCTGCACCCAGACACTATCTGATAGTTTCCTACAGCAGCCCTTCAGCTGCTGCACCCTGCTATGCACTCCATCAAGACACATACCAGCTGCAGACAGTCTGCTAGTTGGTCCATTACTGCATGTTCCTGTTGGACATGCATGCACCCAGACCTGCAATGGCAGCAGACAGAAGACGCAGATCAATCAGTGACTAGCCTCCAAAAGGAGGCACATATACATCACATAACAGAAGTACTACATGGCACTATGGGGATGCCTAGCCATGCCATGGTCACTGCACAGTCAGGGTGAGATTGATCTCCCTGCAGGACATACAGCGGTCGCCCTGTCTGTGTAGGTGGTGGCCAGGCACTGCTATGTCACAGTCAGTGCCCTATGCGCTGTGCAGATGCAGCCTGGCCAGGCCACCCTGTCTGGGCTATACCCATGGTACCTTGCTCCTCATTATGCATTATTTGTGGCAGCATTGAACCTGACTGTTGTGTGGCCCTCCAGGACTGCATTTTGGAGACTCTGCTCTAGATTATGCGCCTGTTTATGGTGTCTGTGCTCGGTGTGGTTAAATATTGGCGTATTAACCATGCGTATGTTATCAGCAATAAAGTTTTTTCCTTACTATCACGGTTTAGTTGTGAGAAAAATATGGGTACTGGATTGGCAGTAGCCCCAGCTGGGCTTTGAACCTGTGACCTTCTGTTCTTGCACACACTGTCTGTGTGCACTGCACCACTGTGTTGCCACAGGTAGGCTGTATTCCCTAGGCAGTCCATGACTGTACATCCGACAGGGCCTGTGTGTTGCGGTGGGCGTGCCAGCCTGCACATGGCTGGGCAACTGTCTGCTGTGGCTAAAAGCCACTGGCCCCTCCACCACCTGTACCCTTCCACCAACATGCTGACATGTCGTTATTTTGGCAAATGCCTATGAGCTACTAAGGTGTCGCACTCCGGGACTGCATTTGTGGGACTCGGCTGTGGGAACTGCCCATTGTTAGGGGGGGGGGAGGGTAAAATATAGTTGTTTGTCCCATGTTCTCTGGGATGAAGGGGTGTCTTTACTATCTCTGTTGTGTGGTGGGTAAAATATGGGAACAGGGTTGGTGGGTGCCCCAGCTGGGATTTGAACCTGTGACCCTCTGGTCTTAACAAGTACTGGCTGTGTCTGCTTCACCACACTGTAGCCACAGAGACAGTGAAGTCCCTGGAGATAGGAAACCTGGCAGAGTGAGACAGACACCCTGCTCTGCACATTTTTACTGTCGGCTCATTCACCTTGTATGGCGATACACGTGCACATAGACCCCACAATTGACCTCGGGAAAAGGGGATAGACCCTCACCAAACTGGCCAATGGTGATAGTAATGGGCAACCATAGCAGACACTCCCAGGAGAGCTCAGGGCAGGACTGACTGAGGAATGATTTGTGGACGGGTCTACGCTCCATAGACCCTTACAAACATCATATTTAGTTTTTTGTAGCTTTCCAGGAATTGTTTTTTACGGTTGCCCACTAATATCTCTGTTGCACAGCTGGTTTATACTTTCTTTTGGCTTTTGTTATGTTCTTTTTACATTTCTATTTGCTATTTTGTTCTGTGCACATGTATCACACTGCTCACGTTTTTTTAGGTTTCCCCGGTTTTGCTGTACATTGCTGACGGAAATGGTTTCTCTCCCTTTAATATGCCTTTAACGGCAGGTTTTCATTTGTGTTGGGATTGAGCTCTGAAATTCAGCGTGTTAGTATGAGGGGAGCCTCTCCCCACCCACTCCCCGCCCATTGACCCCTTCTCTCCGCCCACTCTCCGCCTTCTGCGCTGTTTTAACGCGCCGCGGAGGTTTACGATCGTTAAATGCGGTTAACGCGCGTAATGTACGATTAACAATCGTTCGCACGTCAGAATGCGCGTTATGATGTGCGAACGATCGTTAATCGTACATTACACGCGTTATTCACGATTATCGCGGTTTAGTAAACATACCCCTAAGTGGTACATTTAAAACAAATTGTCAAAAATATTTTTTTCACTCAACTTACTCTGGATTTTTTTTATCCAGAGGATGTGATAAAACATCTTAGCTGGGTTAAAAAAGAAAAGGTTTGGAGGTGGACTTGGGGAAATCCACTGCTTATCTCTGGGGATGAGTACAATGAAATTGACTTTCTTTTCGGGATTCTTTCTGGGATTCTGGATTGGTCACTGTTGCAAATTGAGCGTGATGGACCTTTGTTTTGCCTCTGTATGACAATTCTTATGTTCTTAGCCTCAGTTCAGTGGGCAATGGTAGTCAACACCCCCCCGCCCTCTAAAAATATAAATAGAATGTTGGGTATTCTTCAGAAAGGAATAGAATATACACTTCACAGCTCATTATGTCTCTGTATAGATCTATGGTGTGACCTCACCTTGAATACTGTGTGCAGTTCTGGCTGCCCCATCTCAAAAATCTATCAGAACTAGGAAACATGGAGAAGGGGCAACAAAAATGATGAAGGGGATAGAACGACTCTCTTATGAAAAAAGGCTAAACAAGTTAGGCTTCGTCATCATGGAGAAAAGATTGCTGAGATAAATTATAATAGAGATTTAGAAAATGATGAGTGGCGTGGAACAGGAAAGTAGGCAATGGTTATTTTTCTCTTTCAAACTGTACTAGAACTAAGACACATACTGTGAAATTAACTGATAGCAGGTTTAAAATAAACGAAGAAAGTAATTTTGTCAACGCACAATTAAACAGTAGAAGTTGTTGCTGGAGATGTGATTGAAGTTAATAGTCTAGCTCTATTTAATAAAGAGTTGGGCAAGTTTCTGGCGGACAGATCCATCAATAATTACTAGTTAGACAAACTTGGAGATTGCTACCTCCTGCATCTGGGAATGAGTAACATGGAAGTGATCTTGCAGGTATTTCCAAGTGACCTTGATTGGCCACTGTCAGAGACAGGATGTTTGGCTTGATGGACCCATTGATCTGACCCAGCATTGCACCTCTTATGACTGAAGTGTATAGGAGGGACCATAGAGACATTAGTGGTTAGTTAAATATAAAGGTCCCAGCCTTCACAAAATCTTAACAATTAAAGGACTTATTTAAAACTGTGCATGATATTCAATCAGAAGTCAGTCTGATTCTTAAATATGTACATAATTAAGTTCCACAAGGATAACATCAGTGAGTAAATGAACCGTTGCATCTGAACCACCTGTAATCTTTTACTAGACTTTTGTGACAGACTACGTAAAAGAGAATTACAGTAATCCAGCTGTAATATGATTAGTGCATGATTAGACGTCACAAAGAAAAAGACTTTTCCAAACATGGACATAGCCGGCATAGCTGATGGAATTGGAACAGCAGAAACTGTGCATCCATTGAAAGCATAGAGCCAAGAGCTATGAACATGAGAACTAATTGGGATGGACCAATGGTCTAACCTAGTATGGCACTTTTTAAGTTCTTACAGCATTTGGATGTCCTAATCCAGAATTATATCTGTAGCATGCAGTACCAAGATAAAACATCACTGCAGTAACGACCTTGTTTACTAAATCGTATGTCCTTGCATGCTCTTGTAGTGTTGCATGGTATTTCAAGTCAATAAACTTATGAAAAGGAGTTAAACCTATAACTGTAGAGAAGGCAGAGACACAAATAATGGAATAGCAACAATACCCCAAACGTCAGTTTAGAAAGTTGTGAAGGACTGTATTGGTTCAGAATTGAACCTCATAGAAAGAATAGATAAAGGAAATTGACATTCTGAAGATCACTTAGCATATTTATTGAATTTTGAGATCAGAGTTGTTTAATCAAAACTCAAACTGTATTCAGGGCTTGTTGATCTCTGACCGTACTGTTAAGATATCATCTATAAACAGCATCCAGAGTTGAATGCATTTGAAATATCCATTATATGCTGGTTTATAAATGAGCTGATTTTCAAAACAGACTGTATTTAAATTGGATTAAATAATTATTAAACAGGAATAATTCTCAAATGTTATCTGTATGCTCATAGCTCTAAATTGTGACTCATTAATATACTCTAACCAAAATTAAACATTCCAAAATTAGAAGAAGAGAAACACATTTTAAATGCCTTTCAAATTCCTGTAACCAGAATTTCTGTTCTTGCGCTGGTGAGAAGCATTTAATAGAATTTCTTTCCTGTACCATTGGAGTGTTGTGCCCTGATTTAAATCAGAATTTATACATGCAGTCATAGTAGACCTTATTATAGCTACCACTTTTGATTTTGAGGCAAAGACTGTGCTTAGACAAAAAAATAAATTGTGTTGAATTTCTCTGGTTAACTTTGTAAGTTAAATGGTCAAACCCACCCCACTTGTCAGGTAAATATTCAGCAGTGTTTTTTCTTAAAAACTGGTCTACGTGGGCCAAAGTGTAACTAGCTACTCAGCAGATGTGCCAAGGGTTATCTGGATACCAACAATATCCCGAGATAGCATGGCTGCAGAAAGTGGGTCTACCTTTTTTTGGCATACCATTATGTGGCCACTAATCCAGTTAGTGGACTGAAAATCACAGCTAGCCAGATAAGTGCTTCTGTCCACAAACTGCCCTCCCACTTTCTGGATAGTACCATTGAATATTTCCTCTAATCGCCGTGGCATTATCCGGATAGGCTTGTTGAATATTGGGTTCAGCAGGGTTCATCCAATTAGCAGATCATGCTAACCAAATAAATCATTCTGAATATTGTCTTGTGTGTCTCTAACTAGTTTTACACACAAAGTTGGCCGCACAAAAGAGAGAGAGCTTGAAACATTACCAGAGCATGGTTAAACTTTATTTGCTTACTCCAAATATTTAGATCTGACTGGATAAAGTTAAGCACTCAAGTCTAGTTGGGGTAAAAGGTTGGGTAACTTTATAAGCAAGTGGATAGTCAGCTTGATTGAGCAGTTTCCAGCTACCCTGGCATCAATGTCAGTCAATGAAAACACAGAAATTTCAACACAGCATCAGCAAAGGTAACACCACCAAACTGCCCCAACCCTGAAAACTACCCCTGCCAACTTCCCCACCACCCCACAAGTTGTCCCACCTCAAAAGCTAAACCCCTCAGCAAGTGCCCCACCACTCACAAAACTGCCTCAACCCCAAAAGCTACCACTGCACCTATCCCACCATGCCTAAACTGCTCAACCACAAATACATGCACAATTGTCCCAATTCCCCAAAAATTTCCTTTCACAATATCCCACTGATCTCTAAACTGCCCCCACTCTAAAAACTGTCTCCCTTGTAACTAACCCACTACCCCAAACTCTCCCAAGCCTAAAACATCTCCTCTCACAGCTGCCTCATTATCCCCCCAAAATATCCCTTGTAAATGCCTCATCGCCCCAAACTCCTCCAAATTCCAAAAACAACCCCTGAAACTGCCAATCATTCTCCAAAATGGCCCAATCCCTAAAAGTATTTCTCACAACTGCCCTGCACCCCCCAAAACTACCTCCAACACCCAACTATCGCCACATAACCCATTCACACCATACAAACACAAAACATACACTCTATATACACAAAATATGCACCCCACACATGCACACACACACACAGGGATTACAAAAATTCCTTAGCTGTGATGTGTTGCATTTTGGTCATTCTGATCTATATTTCATTTTCTTTGTTAATTCTATTATGAAAACTACTGACTGAATCATACAATTTCATAGTGGTTGCTGTGAGTTTCCACTGCCAACCTGCACCTTCAGCAAACAGGCTTCAGTAAGTTCTGAGGCCATTGTGCTCCTGTCTGAGATCTGTATACAAACCCAGCTTTGGCTAGACCTCTTTGCCAGAACTTGGTCTGCACCTCAGTATTGCTGTGAGGTCAATTTATAACTTTGTTGTCTATTCCCATGCTAATCTTCTAGACAGAACAACCTCAAAAGCTTACTGAAATCCAGATAAGGTCTACAGCACCTCCCCAATATTCTACTTTCTTCACCTCATTAAAAACTAAGGGGATCTTTTACTAAAGTGTGCTAGGTTTTGGCACTAAAGCATGTTTATGCCAAAAACAACGTACATTAGGTGCAACTGCTCCATTGTTAGTATTAAGGACATGGTCAGCATGTGCCTGACAGTTACCATGAAAATAGGCCTCTTAGCATGTTTTTGGACCCTTGTAAATTACCATGGGTACACTTAACTCCACCTGTGGAGGTAGCTTTAGGTGCACCTGCGCTAATTGCAACATTGGCATCGTGCAGTATGTCCCTCCACACTAACTGCAATGTGCTTATCACCCCCATTTTCCACCCCTAACACGTCTCTACACTATCCCAGAATCCAATTGGCACCATACAAATTAGTGCATGGAAACTGTCATGCCTCTGGGATAGCAGTTATCATGCACAAAAATGCACATTAATTGATTAACTGACTTTTGGTAAAGGGCTCCTAAATAAAGATTGTGTGACGGTATTTTTCCTTTTCTACGAGTTGCTATTTTCTATTTGCTTCAAGGTGATGAAAGATCCCAAACTTCTTTGCACGGTGATACTGATTGATTTTGTGTTGCTTTTATTTTGTTTTCTTGTTAATGTTGATTATTGGAATTTATAATAGTCTTATTGCATGCTATTTTATGATATATTGTTTTTACTATATTTATTTTTGTATATTGCTATATGTTTGTTGTGTACTGCCTAGAGACATTTCTTGTTAGAATTAGCAATGTAGCAATACAAATAAATAAATAAAGTAGCTATGGAAGAGGAGAATTTGCTAACTGAAGCAAGCAATAGTGGGGTCTACATTGGCTATAAAATTGTCAGTCTTATTTAATTTTCCTTCTAATTAAGAAAGAGAAAAATCAAGACCAATTGTCTTATGCTATGTATGATACCTCAGCATTCTAGTAGCATACCTGATATCTGGAAAAGGGGTTGAAGGACTAAAATACAATCTAAACAGTCTGAAAGGAAAATTAAACAGCCCACAAAACAAATTGCAATTTAATTTCTATAGAAATAATAGCAGAGGAGATATGATATTTAAATATCTAAGAATTCTCAATAAGGTAAGAGAGGGAAGCAAATTCCACAGAAAGAAAAAGTTCAGGTCAAGGAGGTTTCCTTGAAGCTGAAGGCGGGAAGAGGGTGGGGGAGGGTCAAAAGCATGTGAGAAAATATTTTGCTTTAATAAGAGGATGGTAGACCCTTGGGACAGACTATCAGTGGAATCAAAATGGTAGCAGAAGTTAAGCATGCACAGGGCAGACGCAAAGACTTCAGTGGCAGAGATACAAGGGAAGAGGGGGGACGACCACATAAGGAGTAAGACCTCTGACAGCTGAGTATGGAGGTACAAATGGGCAGACTGGGTGGACCAAATGTCCTTATCACATAAAATTTATATTTCTCAGTTTCAAAATAAATCAGGCACTTAATAAAATGAGAACATTTGTGCAATAAACACAGCGACACCAAATTTCACTAAGGGGCCCTTTTACTAAAGTGCACTGTAGTCTTGCGCCTAACACACCAGTAGCGTGCAAAATTTAGGAGCATTAAATGCAAAGCTACCGTGTTAACTGTCAGGGGTGTGGACAGCATTTTCTCTGCAGTTAACATGTGGTGCTGTATAGTAACGCAAGGCAGATGCACTTAACTTCACCTATTGAGGAGGTGGAGGTAATTGCATCCACGCTAATTGCAAGATTCACCATACCCACTCTCTGCTACTAACCTGCTTTTACTACTTCATCATGCAATTCAGCATTATCATGGAAATCGGCCCATGCCAGGGAGTCTCAACCCAGCTCTTAGGATAACCACAGTGAATATGCATGAGAGAGATTTGCATACATTGCCTCCATTCTATGCAAATCTCTCCATGCATATTCATTGTGGTTATCCTGAAAACCTGACTAGCAAGGTGTGTCCCAAGGGACAGGGTTGAGAAGCCCTAGCCCACACTAACAATGATGGCCCCGTGCTACCAGTTACCACCAGCAACAGCACATGGTTTGTACATGTGAAAACCAGTTCTAACTATATAGTGCACTTTAGTGAGAGGGCCCCTAAATTTACAGAATTAGTCTACAGGACACGTTCTATAAAGAAACAGAATGTGAGCTTCACAGCTCTTACGTTTTTTTTTTAAATAAAAGGAGAACATAGTCCAGCTTTAGTAGTGAGAAACCACTATATACAGAATTAAGACAGAGAAGCTTTATATTATAGCTACCCTATGTCTCAGATATAGAGGCAAAAGTATTGTGAGTCCCACTGAAAGGACCATGTAGATCTCAAAATGGGCTCTCAATAACAAGGAACAGAGTTCTGCACAAATTGTGGTATGCATTTGTTCTATATGGGCACCTTTTAAAAAAGTGGAAGCAGATTAATTTAATCTGCATTGATCTATGAATTAACACAGGTGCAGTTGAGTTCTTCATTAAAATCTCTGTTGTACATTAAAAAGTTTTATTAACACAAATGTGAAACAAACGAAAAAATAATCCAAAAAATTGGGAAAGCCCAAAATACAAACTGAAATTGAAAGAAAAATATTTATCATTCACCTTGTATGGGGACAGAGCATAAAAAATAATTATTTTTTACGCTCCGTCCCCATACAAGGTGAATGATCCCACAGTGAAATTGTGCAGAGCAGGGTTTCTGACTCCTTTGGCCAGGTTTCCTATCTCCAGGGACTGCACTGTCTCTGTGGCCACAGTGTGGTGCAGTGAACACAGACAGTGTGTTCAAGAACCAAAGATCACCAGTTCAAGTCCCAGCTGGGGCTCCTGCAAACCCAATCCCCATATTTTACCCACCACTAAACCATGATAGTAAAGACCAACCTTTTTTGCAGATAACATAAGCATGGTCCAAACACCTCTATTTTACCCTACAGAGCACAGACACCAGAAACATGCGCATTACCTAGACCACAGTCCCCTCAATGCAGTCCTGGAGGGCCACATATCATTCATCTGTGATGCTGTCACCAATATAAGGCCATGTCAGCATGGTGGCAGAGGGGTACTGTTGGTGGAGGGGGCAGTGGCTGCTGCCCACAGCAGACGGTGGCCTAGCCCCCTTCACGTGGGTGCAGTGCACACCAACAGACAGGCCCTGTCTGACAAACAGCCATGGACTCCCCAGGGAATGCACTGTTTTCATGCTAAGACGGTGCTGCAGCGGACACAGCCAGTGCCTTTAGGACCAGAAAGGTCACAGGTTCAAATCTCAGCTGGAGCTCCTGCCAACCCAGTCCCCTTATTTTACCCATGAAGAAAACATGGTAGTAAAGACTGAACCATTATTGCTGAGAACATAAGCATGGGTCAAAAACCTCTATTTTACCCTACACAGCACAAACACCATAGAAATGTGCATTACCTACGGCAGAATCCCCCAAATGCAGTCCTGGCGGGCCACAAATACATCAGGGTTTATGCTGTCTCCAATCTAAGGATGGAGCGGTACTGATGGTGGAGGTGGCAGCGGCTGGTGCCCACAGCAGACCATGGCCTAGCCCTGTCCAGGTGGGTGCCGTGCACAGCAACAAACAGGCCCTGTCGGATGTACAGTCATGGATTCCCCAGGGAATGCACCATATCTGTGGCAACACAGTGGTGCAGTGCACACAGACAGTGTATGCAAGAACAAAAGGTCACAGGTTCAAAGCCCAGCTGGGGCTACTTCCAATCCAGTCCACATATTTTTCCCACAACTAAACCGTGATAGTAAGGACAAACCTTTATTGCAGAGAACATACGCATGGTTAATACGCCTATATTTTACCCCACCGAGCACAGACACCATAAACAGGGGCATTACCTAGAGCAGAGTCTCCCAAATGCAGTCCTGGAGGGCCAAACACCATTCAGGTTCCATGCTGTCTCTAATAAAGATGCCTGTGCTGCATATCTATGCACCACCCCCATGGTATGCAGATGTATCTCATGCATATTCATGAGGGACAGCATGAAAACCCGAACGGTGTTTTGCACACCAGGACTGGAGTTGGGAACCTCTGCCGTAAAGCAGCAGCCAACAGGGGCAGACACACCCAAACCCACACCCACAGACCCCATTGGCCAATGCCTCCTGGAGAGGCAGGACATTGGGCCCTGCGTGCATCTCCCAATACTAGCACCTGCATACCTTAGCAATGCCACCCTACACCTGGGTATACGGTACACAGCTATCAAACGTTTGCTATGATTACTGGCAGATAGCAATTCCTACGTTAAGCACAGTTTGCTGATTGAGCTCCATCATAACAACCTTTCTGATGTCTGTGGTGTGTGCTTCAGGTCTTGTCTCTAACAGTGTTTACCACCCTGGGGAGTGACCCCCAACAGTATTGCGTACCATATCCATGCCTGTACTGTGCCCAGGACTGGTGTGGTGGCCAGGGCTGCTAAACTCCTCCATAGTAGAACAATGCTACTCCATAGTAGCACAATAGGTGTGGGGGTGTCTGTCTATCCATCCAGTGTGTGGTGGCTGCAAACACCCTCCACAGCCCACACTGTCAGCACTGTTGCCAGTATTGGCCTGCCAATGTGTATAATGAGGAGCAAGGTACCATGGGTATAGCCTGGACAGGGTGGCCTGGCCAGGATGCATCTGCACAGGGCATAGGGCACTGGCTGGGACATTTTAGTGCCCGGCCACCACCTACACAGACAGGGTGGCCTCAGCATGTCCTGCTGGGAGATCACTCTCACCCTGACTGTGCAGTGACCACAGCATGGCTAGGCACCCCCATAGTGCTATATAGTATTTCTATCATGTGATATTTATGGTTTTCCTTTTGGAGCCCAGTCACTGACTTATCTGCTTGTTGCGTATACTGACATCCCAGTTCTGGGTGCATGCATTTCCACCAGGAACATGCACTATGGACTAGCTAGCAGGCTGTTTGCAGCTGGTATGTGTCTTGATGGAGTGCCTTGCAGGGTGTAGCGGCTGAAGGCTTGCTGCAGGAGAATATCAGATAGTGGTGGGGAGCAGCTTAGCATATCCAGGCCAAATGTCTGTCTGCTATTGTGTTATGGATGTGTATGGAGCTGCATTGATTGCCCTGTGGGGTGTCTCTTCCCCAGTAGGACCGGGTTTGATGGTCCCCTCTACTGCCACCATTGCAGGGAGGTAGAATGTGGATTTGTTGATGGGAAACCCTGTTTGCCACCGTCAGCCCTGGAGGAGAAGGGTGGTGGTGCATAATCCTCCTAGGGGGTCCATGGGGGCTACACCTGATTGGGACAGACAGACAGATAGATATATCCAAGGTGTTTCTGCAGAAACCACCTATCTCACACATCAACACTGCTTTGGACCTCCAGCATGATCTATTTCTGCCATGGAAGGTACTGTGGACCTGGTGCTGGCCGCCTCACCGCACCCTCAGGGTGAGCACAGTACCCGCACAATGTGACGGTGTGTAGCTACTCTGTGCCAGTAAAACACACGGTCAGTACCCCTACCAGGCCGAGGTGCTGTGGGGGTGCACATGGTCAGTCCCCCCTACCAGGCCGAGGTGCTGTGGGGGTGCATACCCCATCTTGTGTTTATCTGTGGACAGCTGATTTGCATGTGCAGTGCATCATGGGTACGGGTGTGCTAACCCTATCCTGGTGACCACAGCAGACTGTCTGTGTGGTGACGTGCACTCCCTCTGCAGCCAGCCAGGGGATTGCTAGCAGTTATGGAGCTGTAGCACAATGGTTACTGCACTACCTGTGGAGCCAGAGGTTGTGGGTTCAAACCCACAGTGGGGTTATTTGATAGGGCTACCCAAAGCATTATCTATTTTTAATGTACATTATTGCTGCCAGCAAAAACACCCTCATCGTACTGTACCCATAAGGTACCTCAGAGGGCGCTTTATAGGGCACCCTATAGGTCACCTTATGGTTACCGTCCATGCTAGAATACAGCGATTTCCGCTCAATATTCCAAGCAATAGTCACTCCACACTTTGACTATGCGAATATTGTACTACATGGTTTTCCAAAGAACACCATTAACCCCCTGCAACTAGCAATGAATGCTGCGGCCCGTATCCTAGTTGGAGCATCTAAGAGAGACCATATCACGCCAATCCTTAGGGACCTTCACTGGCTCCCTATAGAATGTAGAATTAGGTACAAAGCTCTTCTCATCACATTCAAGGCCTTAAATAATAATCTATCACCAGCAACGACTTCAGACCTCATCAGTCTACCTCCCGAGACAAGAACCAGGAGACCACTCGCTGAAAATACCCTAGTCATTCCCAGTGAATCCACAAATTGGTCCCAATCAACAATCAACAGAGCATTTAAATCTTATGCGCCTAGATGCTGGAATAAACTTCCTCCAGATATCAGAGCAATACGAGACATGAAGCAGTTCAGGAAGGCTATCAAGCATTATCTATTCACTGAGTACTTCCAGCCACCGTAATCCTAATATAAGATGTCATAAGACAAATTCATATGCATAACTACTCCATAAGACATACCTTCTAGAACTAAAATTTTGTTGTAATTCCGCTGCTCACTAAAATCTCTCTGCTAGTTTAATTTATGTAAATAGTTCAATCGTTATTGTAGATAGTTACCCTTGTTTTCCCAAGTTTATTGCCCTGTTATATGTAACTCATACGTGTTTTCAAATGTACTGAGAATGTTTTGTTCCATGTAAACCGCGCTGATGCTAAAGAGCGCGGTATATAAGAAACTTTAAATAAATAAATAAATATAAGGTGCACTATACGTTATCCTGTGGAGCAACTTATAGGGTGCCCTATAGGGGACATTGTAGGGTGCCGTGGCGGACAGTGCACTTTAAAATGTGCCCTCTGGGGTACCCTATGAGGCGCCTTATGCAGCACCTTATGTTACAATACTGTGAGGGTGTGTTTGCTGGCAGCACTAATTAAAATAAAAATAAAATGCCCCCTACAGCAATATTACCTATAACAGGTAATGCCTCAGCCAGCCTTCCTCATTAGGCACAGTGGGGGATTGAACCCATGACTCCTGCATCATTGGTCAGTGTCTTAACCATTGTGCTCCACTGCTGCTCCTCCTTGCATGTCAGCGCACCTTCTTATGATTTTCATTCCTTAAACTGCACAGTGCTGCCATCAAAAACAGTGCTGTGACCTTGCGGTAACTCATACGGCACCCTATAAAGCGCCCTATAAGCAACATTCTAGGGTGCCTTGGCGGACAGTGCACTTTAAAATGTGCCTTATGGGGCGCCTTATGTTAACACGCTTTGAGAGTGCGTTTGCTAGTAGAGATAATTAAAAAAAAAAATGCCTCCTAAAGCAATCTTCCCCATAATAGGTACTGCCTCAGCCAGCCTTATTCATTGGGCACAGTGGGGGATTGAACCCATGGTCCCTGCACCACTGGTCAATGTCTTAACCATTGTGCTGTGGTTCTGTTCCTGTACTTGTACATCAGCGCGCCGCCTTATGCCGCGCAATAGTAAAATGCCTCCTAAAACAATATTCCCCATAACAGGTAATGCCTCAGCCAGCCTTTTTCATTGGGCACTGTGGGGGATTGAACCCCTGATCCCTGCACCATTGGTTAGTGTCTTAACAATTGTGCTGTGGCTCTTCTCCTCTGCTTGCACATCAGCGCGCTACTTATGCCTCCCGCGCAACTTTCGCATGCGCTAATGTGCGGGGCTCACATGGGTGCCGCGCACATTAGCGCATGATTAATCTAGGTTTTGCTTTTTTCAGCCAGAAACGCCCACTCCTTATATGGCACCCGCACACTAGCGCGGCCCGCACATTACCGGGGCTTTAGTAAACATACCCCTTAGTGTCCTTTAGGGTATTTTTTGATTGTTTGAGTTGGTGGTATTTTAGGGGTTTCACAAGTCAATAACTGACGATGATTCACAGTATAATACGTAAGCCTAATTCCAAAGTTTTTATTAATTTTAAAGTCTCCCATTTTAAGGTAACATATTCTTTTCATATTTAGTGAAAACCTATTGGTCCCAATGATAGCTTTCTTCATAGTTATGTTTAACATCAGGTTCATTGTATGTTTAGGCTTAGGTCATATGCTGCTATTGTATCTACCGCATGTACTACTATATTCCTTATGTGGGTTTTACAGTTTTTCATGAGTTCCTAAGGAAGGTGTAGCCGGACCTGACAAGTAATTCACATTATGATTATGAAATATACTGTTTAGGTCCCCTTTTGTATCACATCTGTATAATTAAAGTGATGTTTTGATAGTGGTATGAGGCAACATATGATAGTTACAGGCAGGGGCAGCCTAAGGGGGGTGCGGGGCCATGTGCGGAGATGGGGTGAGAGGCCTCATTTGCATAAGGGACCTCATTTGCATAAATATTTGCATACTATTAACGTACTCATTAAGAGGCGTGTTTACTAAAAGTTAGTCTATGGATAAAGAAAAGATTTCTACATTACTATAATCCAGTGCCAACTGCCAGGCACATTAGGAACTACTACAAACATGCCCACTTAGAACCCATCTATATCCTAAAGAGCATTCACTATCCCATAAAAACCACCCACATTTGTGTGTAGCAGAAGAATTTCTCAAACTTTGATTTTTTTGTCGGATCGCCTGTCGTGAGGGTGTACAAACACTCTCAGTTAACAGACCCTCCTTTTATTCAACTGTGTTTTAAAAGGTCAGTATAACCTGAATATGCCCAGGGCTATAACAAGCCCAAAAGGACCAGCCCGTGCATAAAATAGATGCTAACCTGCATCATAAGTCCTTTTCAGAACAATTCTGTTATCTGCAAACTGTGTAAATATGGAAGTAGTGGCACTTAGCTGAATAGTGAAGTAAAGTGGTCCAAACACTCGAAAACCGTCATATCCAGAGACTTTTGGGCCAAGTTCGATAAACCTTCATTGATATCCCCAGCAGGGAGTATCTGAAACTCAGTCCAAACCGTTGTGTCGCAACGTAACCCAACCATTGTTCGACTGGTTTGGAAGATTTTTGGCAAGCCTAATAGTGGGGTTTTTTTTGGGAAACCGTTCGAAGATCTGGACTGAGTTTCAGATACTCCCTGCTGGGGATATCAATGAAGGTTTATCGAACTTGGCCCAAAAGTCTCTGGATATGACGGTTTTCGAGTGTTTGGACCACTTTACTTCACTATTCAGCTAAGTGCCACTACTTCCATATTTACACAGTTTGCAGATAACAGAATTGTTCTGAAAAGGACTTATGATGCAGGTTAGCATCTATTTTATGCACGGGCTGGTCCTTTTGGGCTTGTTATAACCCTGGGCATATTCAGGTTATACTGACCTTTTAAAACACAGTTGAATAAAAGGAGGGTCTGTTAACTGAGAGTCTTTGTACACCCTCACGACAGGCGATCCGACAAAAAAATCAAAGTTTGAGAAATTCTTCTGCTACACACAAATGTGGATGGTTTTTATGTGATAGTGAATGCTCTTTAGGATATAGATATAATTTGGGTTTATTTCACAGAGGTTTAGTGTTTGATGTCACTTAGAACCCATAGCAAACTCGCTGTATCGTAGCAGCACTACCAGGACTCACAAAGCACCATACTCTAACTATCAAAAGGCCACACTGCAAATATTAAACCAATACATTTCAGAGAATAACAATGCATGACCTACTGGGAAAAGAGAACAAGTGTCAATGTCAAATAGAAACTACATAAACAGAATACCTCAGCTCAGTTACACATGCAGAACATAGACCATCACCAAACAAAGAACAAGGAGCCACAATTTAGAAATAGGAAGACAATAATTAAACTGGGGACCCCAAAAGCCAAACTTGGAATCTACAACAACACTGTAGAAATAAAACCATAAATTAATTTCCTCTTGTACTAGACAAAGCACAGATGTTAATGATGCACATTTGCCAGAGCTGACATATTCCAGTTAATACATTCAAAATAAAGAGATATTTTTCAACCTTTTGTGCATTTGTTTTCCAGCTGCAATTGCTCCAGCCACTTTCTTCTGGTTTCTTCGTGTCTTCTGCTAACTCTCCATCGTCTGCTGTTCATTTGTCCTTTCTTCTCTCTTTTAGTTTTTTTCCATTCTCTCTCTACATCTGCTTTAACTTACTAATCTTTCTCCTTTTGCTCTTTCCTCATTCCTATTTCATCCACTCACATTTTACCCCTCCATCCTCAATCCCCACTTACTCTCCCAATACCCAGCCAATTGTAGATTTTTCTTCCCCCCCATACAAAATATTTTTCCCCTCTCCATTTCACTCTCCCAGTCCTATCCCATTCTGATCCTCCCCCAACATCAGTTGCCTTCTAGTTCCAGCCCCACCCAGCATCCGCTCCCTTCTAGTCCCTGCATCAGCTCATTTCCAGTCCTAGCCCCCCATCAGCCCATTTCCAATCCTATCCTAGACCCACCATCAGCCCATTTCCAATCCTAGCTCCCCTCCACTCGGCCCATTTCCATTCCAAGCCCCCCATGAGCCTATTTCCAGTCCTAGCCCCTCCATGAGTCCATTTCAATCCAAGCCCCCACCACAGCCTATTTCCAATCCTAGCTCCCCCAACAGCCCATGTCCAGTCCTATCTTACCCCCTCCATCAGCCCATTTCCTGTCCTAGCAACCCCCACAGCCCATTTCCAATCCTAGAAACCCTCCCCCAGCAGCCCATGTCCAGTCCTATCCTAGCCCCTCCATCAGTCCATTTCCTGTCCTAGCCCACCCACTCAGCCCATTTCCAGTCCTAGCTCCCCTCCCACAGTCCATTTCCAGTCCAAGCCCCCCTTCCCATCAGCTATTTCTAGTTCAAGTCTTCCCTCCACAGTCCTAGCTCCCTCCTCTCACAGCCCATTTCCATTCCAAGCCCCCCCTCCCCATCAGCTATTTGCAATTCAAGCCCCTCTCCACCCAGCCCATTTCCAGCCCTAGCAACCCCCCTAGTCCATTTTCAGTCCTAGCAACCCCCCACAGCCCATTTCCAGTCCTAGCAACCCCCCCATAGCCTATATCCAGTCGTAGTAACCCCAACAGCCCATTTCCGGTCCTAGCAACCCCCCCCCCCCACAGCCTATATCCAGTCCTAGCAACCCCCCACAGCCCATTTCCAGTCTAGTAACCCCCCCCCCAGCCCATTTTCAGTCCAAGCTCAATTCCAAACCATCTCCTCTCCTCCCGAAGAGCCCTGCGGCTAGCTAAGAGGGAGCCGGAGAGGCCCTGGCTCACCTCTACAGCTGCCAAAGTGAAGTGCGCCTTTTCCCTTCACTTCGGCAGTTGTACTGACATTTAGAACGCTGCCGCGCTTAGGTCAAAGGGAACTTCCTGTTTCCCGTGCTCAGCGCGGCAAGGTTCTAAACTTCAGTACAGCTGCTGGAGTGAAGGGGAAAGACACGCTTCACTTCGGCAGCTGTTAGACGGAGCCGGGGCCTCTCCGGCTCCCTCTAAAGCCGCCCTGCCTGCCGCTGGTGTTCAAGATGTTTGCACAGGGCCCCCTGAAACACAGGGCCCTGTGTAAACAACATTCTTGCTCAATGGACGGGCTGGCCCTGGTTATAGGAATAGCCTCAGCCTGGATATGATCAGCGATGTGTAGGAAGTTAATCATGATCAGAGACCAAGGATCCATATTTGGATTCCTGATTTATGTGCCACTCCTCCTTCCATTGTATGTATTTCATTATATGTTTCCATATAATTCCTATACATTCTATTTATATGGCTATTATAGTTTTTTTATCCTCTCCCTCCAGTTACAAGGTACTGCAGAAGGGGTCTTGTCAGAGTGATAGTTCATTTACGGTCTGTAATAAAGTTTTTGTTCATACTTATTATTGTTAGTAAATGTCACATTCCTTGATTCTATAGCAATTGAACTTTATCGGTGTTATGTATTTTTATGTACGTTTCGTTATATATTTATTTATTTATAATTGAAGATTCTAAATGTTTTATTACATTTGTTCATGAAATAGCATGTTTTATGTTATTGTTTTACATTCATATGTATATTATTTTGTTTCTATGAGATTGACTTTTATTTTCTTTTAACGTTTTTTAATTTATCTTATTATTTATGATATTTAGTACACCAAGATCACCCCTGAGGAAGGCATAGCTGAAACATGGCCGTGTCAGGTGTGGCTTTTGGATCCCCTTGTGGGGTTGCCTCTTTTGTACCCCTGGTATAGAACCTTCAATAAAGAATTTTTATTACCACGCATGAACTGGGTCTCATCCCTGGTAGAAGGGCATTTCAACACCAGGCTGGTATTCCCCATAGCTTCTATTTATTGCTGTTGTAAAGGTGTTGTAGATCTTTACAACAGAAAGAAAATACTGTCTCTTTTTCTTTTGGGGGGGGGGCATTCTCTTCTTTATATTTTGGTACAGTTGGAACTGGTGCTAAGATCTCAACATCATCAGCCTTTATTAGCAAGTACTATGGGATCGTTCTCCTATTTTATGGTTTCCTTAGAATTGGGACCAGACACAAGCCAATCCTAAGACAATTTTCAAAAACCCAATGAGGGCAAAAGATAACCAGTTGATTTTACCTGGTTATCTTTAGCCAAAGTTCCAGTCACACTTAACTGGCTTGAAAGCTTGTCTATATCTTTATGTACAAAACTTTAATCTTTTCTGACTTAATGCCCGCTCTAACATAGAGCGCAACCCCTCCACCAATTTGATCAGCTCTATCATTACGATATAGTTTGTACCCTGGTGTCAGTGTCCCACTGGTTATCCTCCTTCCACCATGTCTCTTCCAATCATATCTAACCTCTCATTTAGTGCTATATATTGTAACTCTCCCATCTTACTTTTTAGACTTCTAGCATTTGCATACAAGCATTTTAGAGACTCTATTTTATTCATATTAATCTGGCTATTGGTAGGCATGGGTAATTTGGAATCTTTAAGCTCTGTCTGCTCCATACTCAAGGGCATTTGGGCTACTTTACTCTTTTTTGGAACCTCTCTGCTTTTGGTAGTATCCTTCAAGGATACATTGTTCCGAACCATGCGCTCTTGGGCGACTGTCAGCTTTCCCCTATTATCTAGTTTAAAAGCTGCTCTATCTCCTTTTTAAAGGTTAATGCCAGCAGCCTCGTTCCATCCCGGTTAAGGTGAAGCCCATCCCTTCAGAAGAGCCCCTCCTTTCCCCAGAATGTTATCCAATTCCTAATAAATCCAAAGCCCTCATCCTTGCACCATCGTCTCATCCACGCATTGAGACTCCGGAGCTCTGCCTGCCTTTTGGTTCCTGCGTGTTGAACGGGAAGCATTTCGGAGAAAGCTACCCTGGAAGTTCTGGATTTCAACTTCCTACCTAAAAGCCTAAATTTAGCCTCCAGAACCTCCCTACTACTACTGTTCCCTCTAAGCTGTGCGCGTGTGCACGCGCACACACCTCGCCGAGCGAGCGCACATACTTTACAACAGAGCGCACAAAAATTACGGCTCTGATTCTGATAGAAAACAACACAGACGTCTTAAAATTTAAAAGTTACGATTGTAATTACTAGAAATTTCCCGCTTCATTTAGTAATCATCTATTTTCATTTAATTTGATTAAAATCAATGTGCTGTACATACTGTATTCTGACGTGTAGTCAAATTTTAAAGTATATAACTCCGAGTGTCGTTATGTGGCGCACAAAAATTTAACCTTCCTTCAAAAGCTGCACACAGCTGATATTTTATGCGCACACAGCCTACAGAAAATTAGAGGGAACATTGCCTACTACATCTTCCTATGTCATTGGTACCGACATGAACCAAGACAGCAGACTCCTCCCCAGCACTATCTAAGACCTTATCTAGGTGGCGCATGAGGTCCGCTACCTTCGCACCAGGCAGGCATGTTACCAGGCGATCCTCATGTCCACCAGCCACCCAGCTATCTACATGCCTAGTGATCAAATCACCAACTATAACAGCTGTCCTTACCTTTCCCTCATGGGCACAGGTCCTGGGAGAAACTTCCTCGGTGCGAGAGGGTTTTACATCACCTGGAGGACAGGCCCTAGTTACAGGATCACTTCCTGCCACACCAGGGTGATGCTCTCTTGTCACATGACCTCTCTCCTCCACGGCAACAGGGATGCTGCCAGACTGGAGGTGGGACTTCAGGACTATATCCCTGTAGGTCTCGTCTATGTACCTCTCTGTCTGTCTTATGTCTTCCAAGTCTGCTACTCTAGCCTCTAGAGAATGGACTCATTCCCAGAGAGCAAAGAGCTCCTTGCACCTAGTGCACACGTAAGACCTCTCACCAACTGGGAGAAAATCATACATGTGACACTCAATGCAAAAGACTGGAAAGCCCCCATCTCGCTGCTGGACTGCTGTCTGCATCTTAGTTTTAAGCTTGTGTTTAGATCTTTAAGTTCTTACTAAGGGTTGCTGTGGATACCTATACTAATAAAAGTGTACCTAATACATTGGTGCTACTAGGCCCTGAGTGAGTATTACATTTAAACTACAAGCTATCTGCTAGGTTCTAAATTTAACCAGAAAGCTCTCTTCTGTGTTTTAAATTTAAACTTAAACTGCTGCTACTAGGCTCTGACTGATTTAACAAATACACTGGATTCACAGATTAATCAGCTGTAATGCAAAGAATTCCCTTCAGAAAAAGTCCCAGAAGTATATACTCACTATTGCAGATCTCTCTCTAGACGTAACAGTCCCCTTTTGTAGTCCTTCACGGTTTCCTTGTGGAGGCAGACATGTCCGTTGCTATTCCAATTAAATATACTTCAACTTCATCAGAAAAGTCTGTTTCTCCCCAAGAGATTTCCCATAAAGATATATGTGAAGTTGTTATCTGTAGAGAGTTATCCTTTCAGACTTCTTTGAATAAGGTTTCTGATTTTTCCAAGGAGGTAGTAGTAAGCTTGCTGAGCATGGTACAAAGTTGATTGCAGTAGACACGCATTTTCTGAAGTCAGAATCACAAGTCATAGCCATGCAGGCTGCATTCTCTTCCTTAGTTCAAGATTCTTTATTGTTACAGCGCCAACCAGAGTCTATGGAAAATGTTTTGCACTCCAAGAATTTAAATTTTCTGAATTTTCTGCACCACTGATTCTTTTCCTTAAATATTTGAAAGAGATCCTACAATAACCATAAGCGGATGCTGTTTCGTTTTCTAAGATATATTATATCCTATAGGGACTAAGATGGTGGTGAGGAATGGCAGTGCGTCAGGTGATGATCAAATTTTGCCTACCGATAGTCTTTATCTATCGGCTTTTTTGGAGTCATCTAATGATGAAATTCCTTCATGAACTACCTTAGTAGTCTCATTTGTAGCTGAAGTGGATAAAGATTGTATTTTATGGTTGCACCTTGCTAAGAAACATGAAAACTTTTGTGGCCAGGTAATCCATTTTTTTTTCGGATGTTGCTAAAAGTGCTCAGAAGCGAAGAAAAGCATTTTAGAGCTTAGGCCTAGGGTCCTGGCTTTTGGTACTTCCCTTTTTTCTTAAGTTCCCGTGTAAATGTTTGATAAATTTATCAGAGTAATAGATATGTCTTTTTTGATATAGATCAGTTGGAGATGTTCTACAGGGTAAAGAGTAATTTACTTATATTGATTGTTTCCACTCTGGCTAAGATAATTGGGTTCTTTATGTAATTCAAGGATTAGATTCTTGTAATAGCGTTCTATCATTCCCCCTTTGATATGGTCTAGTTTTTATACTGGGCTCTGTACGGTTTCTTTCTATATTTAGAAAATTCAAATAAAAATGAAATGTAAAAATGTATTCCAGACTAAATTTGTGTACTTGCACATTTAGGTGGATAAAGTTAACTGGTCAAGAGGTGGGGGGAAGGAGGTTTAGCAAGTTTTATTTTACTGACTAACGGATGCCATTAACATATATTATTAGCAAATACAGTAGGTGCCATCTCATAAAATAGGATCTATGACAGACAACTCATGTTAGGCCTTGTTAATGCATGGTAACACAATCTTGCTGAATGTTAGCCAGTTCGATCTTTTGAAAATCTGTCCATCCGTGTTTTTCAACTAAAAGCAGGGAGGAGTGGTTCTACAAAAAGGTGACTTGGCTAACGCTGATATTAGACATATACCTTCAGCATATATAATTAATATATCTGCTTGGTAAAGTATTCAAAATCTATTTTTCAGCTGTAGCACTTGTATGTTAAAAATATCTGAAATATTTAGAAGATGTTTTCTAAACCATAGAAAGACAGGTAATGTCAGGGTTCACCGTGAGTACAAATTCATATTTGGCTTCCTCCCTTTCCTTCTTCACACCACCTGTCCCCAATTTCAAGGGTCTTAATCGGCAGCTGAACACTTTGGCTCAGCTCTACGAAAGCCTTGCTGTCAAAATTTGACAGTTTGAGACTGGCTGCTTTGCCCAAATGATCATCATGTATTTGCTAAAGTCGCCCATTATTACAGCAAGTACAGGAAACGCAGACGCCCAGCACCAGATTTTGGACAGTGTGCCCCCTCGTTTCTGTACTGGCTCTGGTACGAGCAACTCAGATGCGTACGGGATCCTTTTATCCTGCTTCAGTCTCTTTTGTGTGCAACTTGCAAGGATTTATAAACAATGCTGGCATTCTCTTGCTCGATCCATCTGGCGCTGTTTAAAAGCTGGCAGTATCGCCTAGTGGTTAGAGCACTGAGCTATGAAACCCAGAAATAGCGCTTCATGAGAAGCTGCTGAAGTCTGAGATTCAGCTTGTATTCACTGATGCTTATTTTCTCTAATTTTGTGGCCTAAGCTAAATTATTCTGTGTTGCGCAGATGGCTAAAAAGCTGCAGATTCCTCTGGGTGGACTGTTGGCTATGTGAGGTACCCAGAGGCACCCATCATATCCTGCGTTACTATAAGCGGAGCTGTTGGCGGTTTACTACCAGCTCCCCACAGACATGAGAAACCTGCAATTTGTTTTAGCAGTCTCTGTGTTATATTTTGCCAGCATCTTGTGTTACTTCCTTCCCAACTAATGGCAACAGTCATTTGCTATCAGATATGAGCAAAACATGATATGTAAGCACCACAATGAGTTTAGTTATCCTTCAAATCTTATAAAACAAATACTAATAATTTAGCCAGCAAATGACAAATGCCTAATACTTATGCCCTTAGCTTCTTTCTTCTCTTAAGGAGTCACTGCTCTTCTTTTTATTCATTATGGAGTAAATAAACTATCCACGGTAAGGCAAACTGTGGATAGTTGGTACCCATGGGGTTTGCCACTCTATTAAAAGCAGAGTCGGAAGTTCTACTTTTATTATTGCGCAAGGAAAAGTACCCAAACAAATCTACACCTTTTTATCTGGCAAAAGTAAGCACATTTTGATTAGTGAAAAGTAAGTGCTTAGTTTTCTCACCCAAACTAATCCTGTCCTTGGATGCCGCGTCAACTTCACAGGTAAAGTAGACGTTGTAAAACAACATACACGATTTCACCCAAATTCAAAAGCTCTTTTCCAGTTAGCAGGACCTGCTACCCGATAAATGCTAGCCAGCACGATACTCAACAGCGTTATCCTGATAGCACCGTCCTCTGACCGCCTTGGCATTGTCCAGATAGTGGGTCATGGGTGGGTGATGGAGGTCCAAGAAGTTATCTGGTTAGTGGCCATTTTCAGTTTGCTAACCGCATAAGAAAACGCAAAGGTTTAGGCCAAAAAAACCAGGCCTAACTTTATGAGGTTTTGTTTCCACATATGGGTTGATTATCATTGCTATCTGGATGGCTTATGGTGGTCACAGTTGAAATCAGATATTCAGCAGATGACAGTTTCGCTGAATGTCCAATTTTATTTTGCCCATGGCAGCCAGCATTTTTAAAAAAACACTGACTACTGTGAGCTGAATATCAGTCTGATAATTTATAGGGTTGCCTCAACACAACTTCTAAAAGTATTTTGTTCAATGTTTTCAGATTATCTCAATCAATCAACTAACAAATAGCAACTTTCAATACAAAAAAAGTAAATTTCAAATCAACTCTCAAAAATATATTAGTTTTCAAACCAAAATATCCTATAACACGCAAAACCAAAATACCCTATAAAAATGCAGTACCTAAACTCTAAATTTGTACACGGTCTAAAAGTTAAGGGGCCTATTCACTAAAATGTGGTAAGTCTGCTTACATTTAAGGGGGCATGTTTACTAAGCTCTTTGCTGATAACACATGTATGGGCCACGTTACCAGCACAGGGCTTCATGTTATCTGCACGGGGTGGAGACAGCCACCCCCCTGCAGTTACCACAAATCGCTTTGTTACACCCACTGTGGGATGATGTTAGTTGCACCTGCACTAAGTGCAGGCAATTTGGGCTTCAAAAGCCTGTGCAAGCAGATTTGGGATGGGAACACCCCCCATCCTGCCCAGTTGCTGCCCAGACAAACACTACCAAGGTAGCGTGAGAATTTTAGCACGGGGGCCTGTACTACTATTTAGCGTGACCTCCAAACAGTGCTCTAAACCCCATGCTACCCAAGGTGCACTAAGTGCAAAACGTTTGGTCTGGTAAGTGCAAAGCTTGTACATAAATGCAAGGGGGTGACTAGCATCTGCCCTGCATTTACTATGCCAGGCACCTATTGCATAGGCCCATGGTCCATACCTTAGCAAATAGCGTGGATATGGAAAGTAAGCCCTGGCCCAAAAAATAAAAAAGATAACTGCGACTTCCGGTGTGGGAATGAGCTGACCAGACGTGTGCTGATCGGCTCCGGGCACCTTACCCCACAAATCAGCTATAATTCCTGCTACAGAGAGGCTGAATGCCCCTAACACAAGCGTCGAGCAGTAAAGAAGGGGGTCGCAGAACCGCAGTTACTCAGCGGGGACTTTCTGCTCCTGTGGACACCATGAAACTATTTCGACGGAGGCGATTGTGACTATGGCGACAATGTGTCCTGTTTTTCTTTTTGGACATTTCTCTACCCCGAAAAAAACAACAACAAAAAAAAAAAAACAAAAAGGACCTGTATGCTACTAATTGCTAGGCCCCCCCGATGTTTGTCTGCCAGCATGTTTTTGCTCTGTGATGGGTCTGGGGGGGGGGGGGAGGGGTCACACGGCTCCCTAGGGGCCTCCTTCGTGGAGATAGAGGGGGGTCCCTCCCGAGCTTGGATCTCGTTGGGGGAGGGGGCGGCAAGGTTTTGGGGTGCGGTCCGGTCTGCCCGGCGGGAGCGGAAGTGGATTTTTCCCTGCCCCCTCTCTTCATCTCCCTTTGTTTGCTCTCCTTCTCCGCCCCAGTTTTCTTGTGACTCTCCAAAAGGAGTAAGTGTCTCGAGGGGGGTGGGGTAGGAACTGAACACTAAACAAACGAGAAACAAAATCAAAAAAAAAAAAAAAACCAAAAAAAAAAAACAAAGGAATTTTTTGGGGTTGTTGCAATTGGCCTTTTCTTAATGCATAGCTTCACAATGTCGTTTGTACTTGGATTATTTTGCACTGCAGACCTGGATGACTGCCCGGGTTCCGAGGTGGGAGGGAGATACATGGGTTGCGGTGCTCGCGGCCGCTGTGCCCCCCCCCTTCTTGGAATCGGGGTCGCGGGGAGGCGGGAGAAATCGGGGGTTAGCTCTTAGGGTTGGGCACTAGCGTGTTTGTGGATGCTGGCGGACCCGCTTATGCTGCCCGCTATCCTGCGCCGGGGGGGAAAGTTCTCTCCTAGACAGGGCCATTGGGTTGAAGATTCTTCCCTCTTGGGGGGGGAGGGTGGCGGGAGGCTAGAGGTCTTGGAAAGCGGGGGGTCTGTCGGGTGAACTGGTCAAGGGTCAGAGGGGGGTAGGAGGGGTTGGGGGGGGGTCTCTCTCTGGAAGTGGGGACCTATCTGCTAACAACGGGGTAGCCTGACTCCTACAGGAAGTTTCAGCCTATGTTTAGGCTGGGTTTGGGGATAGAGGGGGGGTTGGGGAAGGAAGGGCGGGGGAGGGGGGAGGTCATTGGTACTGTGCTAAGAGACTGGAAAGGGAGGGGGAGAGGGTGGGTTGGGGGAGGGAAAAGCCAGAGGGGAACAGCTCATTACATGGGAGACTGACACTTTGCAATTCCTGGACTCTTGGAGGACGGCTGCTGGCTGGGACAGCCACCCTCCTCTCGATGGGCAGATGTGCTTGGGAAGGCATTGGTAAGGGTTTTGCGATCTGAAGATCATATCATGGAATGTGTGTGGTATTGGCAACCCCATCAAGAGATATAAAGTCTTGCAGGCCTTGGCTCGCTTCCGCTGTGACGTGGCTATGCTGCAAGAGACCCACCAAACAGCGGTCGAGCATAACAAGTTACAACGGGACTGGGTGGGGCAGGTCTGGGGGGCCCCGGCCCTTGGGAAGAAGGGTGGGGTGGTTATTCTCATCAACAAGCGCCTTCGATTTGAGGCGCTGCGGGAGTATGCAGACCCGGGAGGCCGCTACTTCCTGCTGTATGGCACCCTAGCTGGGAGGCCTCTTATTCTTGGGACCATATATAGCCCAAATGTTCTGGATAGAGCACTATATGCTCGGCTGGCCTCTCGGATAGAGCAATGGCCGGAGGCTCCCCTGGTGCTGGCGGGCGATCTGAATGGAGTCTTGGATATTGCCTTGGACACGGACAGGGGAGTGGGGGAGAGATCTCGGGCACCGACCACCAGGGCTTTGCAGGCCCTACGTACTCGTTTGGGACTGGTAGACCCTTGGCGTTTATTACATCCTATGGAACGAGACTTCACCCACCAATCCCGGGCCCATGGGTCACACGCTAGGATAGATTATATTCTTGTCTCTGAGAGGCTCTTTGCGCAGGTCGAGGAAGCACAGATTGGCCCCATGGAAATATCTGATCATGCTCCCATCTGGGTGAGTCTCACCTGGGGGACTCGAGCTTCGCAGTCACAAATTTGGCGCTTTCCCATGGATTTATATCATGATCAGAATTTCCGGGGACATCTCATGCAATGCTGGCTGGATTTTCGGAAGAATCACGAGAAGGATGAGGTTGACCCAGAGTTGCTGTGGGAGACGGCGAAGGTGGTGTTGCGGGGGGATATAATAGCGTACGTAGCTAGGAAACGTAGAATGTTGACAGCACGGATTCTTCACCTGGAAAAGCAGACTGTGAAGGAGCGCCGACGGTGTGCAAGTGATCCTACCCCGGCTAACCGAAAACGATTATGGGAGGCCCAGGTGGCTCTTAATGAACTTATACACCAACGGGCAAAAAAGTCTCACATGTACTACCGCTACCAGTTATATCGGTTCGGAGATAAGCCAGGGAGGCTCCTTGCGAGATGTCTTCGGGGAAGTAGAGGGACGGGCTCGATAGCCGCCCTGCGGGATGCTCAGGGGCAACTACGAAAGGACAGTAGGGAGATAGCACAGGTGTTTCGTACTTATTTCCAGTCGTTCTATGCCAGAAGACCTGGGTCTCCGATAGATATGACGGAGTACTTTCGGGAACTACAGCTCCCTCGGCTCACAGAAGCCCAGAAGGCATGTCTGGACTTACCGGTGTCCGCGGAAGAGGTAGTTAAAGCGATACGACAGGCCAATTGCTGCCGTGCACCGGGCCCGGATGGGTTTGGGGCAGAATTCTACAAGCTACTAGGAGAGAAGATATCTCCGGCTTTAGTGGGAATGTATAGAAGTCGGATTGATCGAGGCGCCTTTACGTGGGGAACCAATCATGCCCATATCATTTTGATATCCAAGCCCGGAAAGGACCCCACCCAAGCTGCCTCATACAGGCCCATATCTTTACTAAATTTTGACTTGAAAGTGTTAGCAAAAATTTTAGCTGTCCGCTTGGCGGAAGTCCTGGGCGAGCTGCTACACGAGTCGCAGGTCGGATTTGTAAAAGGACGCCACGCTGTTCGCAACCTGCGGAAAATACTGGCTTCCCTTGAGTGGGTCCGCGAACGCAACTTAACATCCTTGCTAATCAGTTTCGATGCTGAGAAAGCTTTTGATCAGGTTCATTGGGCATACTTGCAATTCCTCTTGCCTCAGTATGGTATTGGAGAGATGTTTTGTAAAATGGTGAACTTACTTTATTCAGATCCGACAGCAGGAATTTTCTGTAATGGGGTGCTCTCCGACTCCTTCTCCCTCGAGAGGGGTACGCGGCAGGGGTGTCCCCTCTCCCCATTGCTTTTTGTGTTATCTTTAGATCCGTTGGTGCGCCGAATTGAGTCTTCTCCGAGTATACAGGGGATAAGCGTAGGGGCTCAACACTTTAAGCTGGCGGCCTTTGCGGATGATTTATTAGTACACGTACTTTCACCACAGCAATCGCTCGCTGACCTACTGGAGGAGTTTGCCCTTTTTGGCACATTTGCAGGATTGCGGATAAATAAAGACAAATCTGAGGCGCTGGATGTTGGGGGCTCGCTACGGAGGGCCTGGCGGGGAGTTTTCCCTCTTCGTTGGGCGGAGGAGGCGTTCATATATCTGGGTATCTTGTTGCCTCGGGATCCTAAGGCGCTCTATAAACTTAACTTTGATCGATTTTTCTCAAAGATACAGACCCAATTGCAGGCTTGGGCCCCTCTTCCCTTGTCATTGTCAAGCCGCTTGGCGGCTATAGGAATGGTTATATTTCCCAGGCTACTGTATTGGCTGCAAACCTTGCCGGTGTGGTTGCTAAAGAAGGACCTTCAAAAGATAGAAAGGGAAGTCCGGAAATTTCTTTGGGGGGCACTTCGAGCTCGGATACCCTTGGCTAGATTGAGGGGTAGCTGGAAAGTGGGCGGAATGGGACTTCCCGATTTGTCTCAATATGCTCTGGCCTGTCAGGCCAGACACCTAGGAGATTGGCTAGGGGCTACTGATTATTATACGCCAAGGACCTTCGAGGCGGCTTTTCTGTCCCCCCACGCGCTGGAGGCGGTGGCGCATCTGGACGGGGCGTTGCTGCCGCCCAGGGTGAGAGAAAGTGTGTTAGTGATTCCGATTCGGCGTGCTTGGCAGAGGTTGAACACTGTCTGGGGTAGATCTCCGCGGGCATCTGGTTGGCTCCCCCTACAGGGGAACGTCGCCTTTGAGCCGGGTACGGACTCTGCCGTATTCAGACTGTGGAGGGGGAAGGGGATAACGTGTCTCGGGCATGTGGTGACATTGGAGGGTCATTGTAAACCATTGGATATGCTCTGCAAAGAATATGGCCTACAACAGGGTACTTCCCGCTTTGCCTATTTCCAACTTCGGCATTATGTGGCATCTTTGCCGCAGTCGAGTTTGCATGAGGATCACTCTGCGAGAATTATTGATTTTTTCGCCCTGGGGACAGATTGTCCCTCTCGGGTAGCGGTGTTAAAACGGAAGTTGGACCACTATGGCACTCCCCGGGACTTCACTAAAGAGGAGGAGGCTTGGGCGCACGAACTCGGGTGTGAGGTCCCTCTAGGCGCGGTTGGGGCGGCCCTACGGCGGATAGCCCGACTAGTGGAAGGAACCAAGTGGCGGGAGATGCAATATAAGTGCATAACACGGGTCTATTTCTCCCCGAGACGAGCGTTGCGTACGGGGCTGACCGGCTGTGGGGGTTGTCCTCGGTGCGCCTCACCGTTAGCAGACTTGGGCCACATGTGGTGGGGTTGTGGGCACATTAAAACGTATTGGGCGCGTATTGAGGCTTATTTAAGTGTCTTGTTATGCCAACCGGTTCGGTGGTCGGGTAGGTTGGTGGCTCTGGATTGTTTGGGGCCTCTACAGGTCAAGGGGAAATGGGGGCGTATTCTAACGCGTAAGGCTTGTTTGGTGGGGAAAGGCCCAATTCTTCGTAGGTGGAGAGAGATGTCAGCCCCTACTTTTTGGGAGTGGCGCAGCAGTTTCCATCATCTCATGCTACAGGAAGGTAGGGCAGCGAGGGGGACCCCCGGCGCTGGGCCTCTTTTCTGCTGATATGGACCCCCTACATCCAGAATTTAGGTCCCAAAGCTAGGAGCGAGGTTTTGGCTATGGGGTAACTTTGTATTCAGGGTGGTTGGACGCGGGGAGAGAGCAGGGGATGGAAAGGGATGGCACCAGTGTGGGTCCCCAGTGGGAAGCGTTTGGGCTCTGGCGGAGGGGGGTGGGGTGGGGGGGAGGGGGGATGGGGGGTGGGGGTGGGGGGGAGGGATTCTTCAGCATACCACAAGGGAATGGATCCCTAGTGGGACACTATGTTCCTGATGTGCCCTTGTTTTCTCTCTCTCTTTTCTCTTCCCTCTGAGATTCAAGGGTTCCTGGTTGGGGATAAGACACAACCCTGTCCAGGACGTTGGCTTGGTAGGATGCTTCTTGCTATAATCTTTGGAGGGAGGGGGGAGGGGCAAGGGGGGAAGACTATATGAAAATAAGTATCTATGTTCTTAAATGGTTGTACCGTTGTACCAATGTTTAATAAACAGATTTAAAAAAAAAAAAAAAAGATAACTGCTGTGGTGGCGCAAGCCAAACCCTCCTCCAATATAGCCCCCAAATATGATCTCCCTGCAATCTGATCTCTCTAATCTGATCCCCTTTGATCCAATCCATCTCTCCAGATCAGTACACGCACACGCTACAAGCCAAACTCCTCCAAGCTAACCCCCAAACAGGAACACATGAACAGAAGCGTTCCCATAGTCCAGTGATGGCTAACCTTTTTGAGCCCGAGTGCCCAAACTGCCGCACAAAACCAAAGAATTTCCTCAAAGTGCCAACACGTCAATTAAACCTTAACAACAAGATTTTAGTATCTAAAAACTCTTTATAAAGTTGCCTGAACTATGTAACATCATTTGTAAAGGTTGGAATCTTTGTATTGTCAGAGAATCAATTTGATTCACAATCCTTTGGTTTTCATTTCAATTTATTGGCAATTTATAATGTTTTAATGATTTCATTCAATTTAATGAATTTAGGAAGAATTTGATTCAGTTACACAATATATTTTAAATGTATTATTCACATAGCATGTCAAATGTATCCTGAGTAAAAAAAGATAAACTTCTTAAAACTGTTAACTGTGTCAGGACTCGGTGTGTATTCCCAAAGAATCTATACATGAAAAAAATTAATGTGATGTTTGTTGTTGCATGCATGCTGATAACTTGTCAAAGAGATATCTTTCTACCTTTTGTGCATTTTTTTTCAGTTGCAATTGCTCCAGCCACTTTCTTCTGGTTTCTTCATGTTTTCTGCTAACTCTCCATCATCTGCTGTCCATTTGTCCTTTCTTCTCTCTTCTAGTTTTTTTTTCCATTCTCTCTCTCTACATCCGCTTTAACATACTAATCTTTCTCCTTTTGCTCTTTCCTCATTCCTATTTCATCCACTCAAATTTTACCCCTCCATCCTCAATCCCCACTTACTCTCCCAATACCCGGCCAATTGTAGATTTTTTATCCCTCCCACACAAAATATTTTTCCCCTCTCCATTTTACTCTCCCAGCCCCATCCCATTCTAATCCTCCCCCAACATCAGCTCCCTTCTAGTTCCAGCCTCACCCAGCATCCATTCCCTTCTAGTCCCTGCATCAGCCCATTTCCAGTCCTAGCCCCCCATCAGCCCATTTCCAGTCCTAGCAACCCCCCAACCCAATACCAGTCCTAGCCCCCCCCATCAACCCACTTCCAGTCCTAACCCCATCAACCCATTTCCAGTCAGCCCCCCATAGCCCATTGCCAGTCCTAACCCCCCCATCAGCCCACAGCCCATTACCAGTCCTAACCCCATCAGCCCACCTCAAGTCCTAACCCCTCCCTATCAGCCCATTTCCTGTCCTAGCCCCCCCCATAGCCCATTATCAGTCCTAACCCCCCCATAGCCCATTACCAGACAGCCCCCATCAGCCAACAGCCCATTACCAGTCTTAACCCCCCATAGCCCATTACCAGTTCTAACCCCCCCAACAGCCCACAGCCCATTACCAGTCCTTCCCCCATCAACCCACCTCAAGTCCTAACCCCTCCCCATCAGCCCTTTTCCTGTCCTAGCCCCCCCATAGCCCATCAGCACTCCTAACCCCCCCAGCCCCCCATAGCCCATCAGAACTCCTAACCCCCCCCATAGCCCATCAGCACTCCTAACCCCCCCAGCCCCCCATAGCCCATCAGCACTCCTAACCCCCCCAGCCCATCAGCACTCCTAACCCCCCCAGCCCCCCATAGCCCATCAGCACTCCTAACCCCCCCCCATAGCCCATCAGCACTCTTAACCCCCCCCAGCCCATCAGCACCCCTAACCCCCCCCGCCCATCAGCAATCCTAACCCCCCCCCCCCCAGCCCAGCCCAGCCCAGCCCAGCCCAGCCGAGGGAATTTTTTTTTTTTAAAAAGCTGTCTTCTCCCGCTGCCGGGGCCGCCGCGGCAGAAACGAGTGTGCCGCGGGGCCCCCCCAGCCCAGCACAGCCTGCCCACCCCCTCTATCCGCTCTCTCTCGTCGCAGCTCACAGTGACACGCGCCGGCTTTCAGAGCGCGAAGGGATTAGTTTCCCTTTCGCGGCTCTGTTAAGCCCGCGGCGGCTGATGGGAACTTCCCATCAGCCCCCGTGGGCTTAACAGAGCAGCGAGGGAGAAACTCTTCCCTCGCTCTCTGAAAGCCGGCGCGTGTCACTGTGAGCTGCGACGAGAGAGCGGATAGAGGGGGAGGGCAGGCTGTGCTGGGCAGGGGGGGCCCCGCGGCACACTCGATTCTGCCGCGGCGGCCCCGGCAGCGGGAGAAGACAGCTTTTTTTTTTTTTTAAATTTTACTTGCGGACCTTCCCGCGTGCCAGCTGCAAGGCCTTCGCGTGCCACAGCTGGCACGCGTGCCATAGGTTCGCCATCGCTGCCATAGTCCCTATTCTAACCCTTCCCCCACCCTGATCCCCTGGGACTTACCCAGGGGATCTCCTCTAGTTTAATAGACCGGGCTGGTAGTGGTCCCTTCTGCTCCTGCCCCAGTAGCCACTGGGATCTAAAATGGTGAAGATGACTCCTAGAGGTAGTCTCACGGTAGTACCACTAGAGGTCAGCTTGCCAGATAAGGCAATCACTCCTTAGCGGTAGTACTGTGAGACTATCACTATTTATTTATTTAGCTGTACTTATATCCTGCTTTTCACTGGGTCAAAGTGGTTTAACATAAAAGGGGAGGGGTGGGGGATACAGTAATCACTAGTAGTCATTGCCACCATTTTGGAAATTGGCAGTTATTGGGCCAAGAGCAGTGGAGGACTGCTTATGCCCCAGTGCTCTAGACTACAATGGAGACCCCTGGGTAAGTCCCAGGAAGATCAGGAGGTAAGAGAAAGGACAAGGTAGGATTGTGGGACAGCTTCTGTTTAGGAGTTTCAGTTTGGGGGGGGGGTTATCCTGGGGGGGGGGTCTCTTCTTGGAGGTATATCCTGGGGAGGTTTATCTTGTAGGCTCTGGTTTGAGTGGGGTGTTAATATGAGGGGAATCTAATCAGAGGAGCTTGAGCGGGGTGGGGGGGGGGGGGGTTGATACTGCTGTCCCAGTGAGTGCTAATCAGGTGCTGCTTGGGCTGTATTGGGAGAGGAATGGCAGGCAAGAAAAAGAGGTGATAGTCCCTGAGTATAAGTCTCTGGTAAGATCTCTTTTGGAGTACTGTATGCTGTTCTGTACTCCACTCTCTCAGAAAGGTATAAACTAGATGGAATAAGCCTAGTGGATAGATACTAAAATTGTTAACTGTCTTCATCATAAAGTATATGGAGACAGCCTTAAAGATCTAAACATGTATACCCTTGAGGATTGATAGAAAAGGAGAGATCCTACAGTAACACTTAAATACCGCCACAGAAGGTATTTCATTGGAAAGGGAGCTCTGGAACTGGGGGTAGGGGGTAGGAGGGGAGGGGGTGTCATAGGATTAGGGTAAAAGGGGGCAGACTCAGGAGTAATCCAATGAACTATTTCTTTACAGAAAGGGTGGCGAATGCATTGAACAGCCTCTGAGTAGAGGTGATGGAGACAAGAACAGTATCAGAATTCAAGAAAGTGTAGGATTAGCACTGAGGATGAAGAAGAAGGGATTGTAGAGACTGGGATGTTGGTTTGAATGGGCAAATTGGATAGGCTGTATGGTCTTTTCCTGCCGTCATGATCTGTGTTTCTATAATATGTGGTGCTGAGGAAGTGGCTGGTATCAGTCAGTGAGTATTCCTTTCTTTAGACCATTCCAAATAATCTTTAGAGATACATATTCATTTGGTAGTTAAATGAAAAATGCCACAAAGCAGATTTACTTCATTTCATGTCATTTCAAACTGAAATAACAATACCAAGGACATTTGATTTTGTTTTGCTGTCCATTTTAGCCTATACTGTTTGCATATAGCACACTTTAAAATGGAAACGATGAAATGAGAAAAAATGAAATGCAGCATTAAACCAAGTGAAAACTCTCCAAAATGAAACAAAAGAACCTAGTGCGCACACCCTCAATAATCTTCAGTATATCTATTCATCTTATCCTTAGTACTGTAGGATGTGTATTGAGGTCAAGACCAGGTAGTGTCCTATGGGCTGCAGGGCCTGCTGACCAACAAAACCGATGGTCTTATCCACCTCCACTATTATAACAACTAAATCTTCCATCTCCAGTTCCAGCTTTTCCCTCCTTCACATAAATTCCTCCCTCTCTGTCCCCAGGGAAATATGTATTTCTCATTTTAGAACAAACAAGCTTGCCTTTATTTCCTTGTTTCTCTCCCAACTTAAGCATTTCTTCTTGTAAGTAGAGTTGTGCTAAATACAATACCCACCGTTAATGTTATACTTCCCCTCCTCCCCGTTTAGCAAATATTGTAACACGCCAGCAGAGGGCAGTGAAGAAGTACCCTTTGCCAAAAGGGACAATATGTCTTCAAACCAGCATGGAGGGATATCTCTACAAGAACTGTATAAATACCAGGGTTGGAATGTTCTAGTGGTAGTGTTACGTTGACTCAGAGGAACAAGATGTCTGTGTGAGAGAGTTGAAAATAGGTATGTTCCTGACAACTAAATAGATGCTGTTGTAAATGAATGCTGTTGTAAATGAATGCCACAAGTATCTAGCATCTGGCAGCACAAGGGCAAAGAAAAAGCCATTAATCATCACATAAGTGTCTGCATTACTAAGGATTTTCCCCACAGATGTATATATATATATATTATGGGAAAAAGCTTAAGTAAATCAGACCCTAAGAAGTAAACATATTACCTAGAGTAAGGTAAACTCGGGGATAGTTTTTGCTCCAAAATTTTGCCATGATAATCCAAGCAAAAGAACAGGTACTGGCTCAAATTTGCACCTGGTAACATTTCTTAAACTCCATGAAAGTACATATGTGTGGAAGAACACATATACTTTTATCCATGTATAGGGTGGGCAATAATCGAAGGGCTAATTTTCGCAAGTAAAACGGCACTTTGCCTACAGAAAGAGCTTTCCTTATTACCAGCTCCTTGTATAAGGTCAAGATAGAAAATAATTTTTAGTGATTAAGTTACTAAAGTGTGTTAAGGGAATGAGTACAATGTTTGCCCCTTGTTGTTAAGTGCCGTCGAGTCGGAGTCGACTCATGGCAACCCTCTGGATAGCTATCCTAAATTGTGTTCGGTCTTCAGTCAGGCGGCTCATTGTTGACAGACTGGTACCCGTAGCTGCTGTTATTGTATCGATCCATCTCATTGCTGGCCTTCCTCTTTTGCGTTGACCTTCTATCTTGCCAAGCATGATGTCTTTCTCTAATGATCTCTCTCTTCGCATGATGTGTCCAAAGTATGAAAGTCGAAGTCTTGTCATCTGAGCTTCTAAAGAAAGCTTAAGTTTGATCTCCTCTAGTACCGTCTGGTTTGTTCTTCGGGCAGTCCATGGTATACACAGTATTCGCCGCCAGCACCATAATTCAAAGGCATCAATTTTCTTCCTGTCTGTCTTTTTCACTGTCCAGCTTTCACATCCATATGATGTTATTGAAAATACCATGGCTTGAACAAGTTGAATCTTTGTATGGAGAGAGACATCTCTGCTCTTGAGAATCTTATCTAGGTCTTTCATAGCCATTCTGCCAAGAGCAATGCGTTGTTTGATTTCTTGACTGCTTGTTGCTTCTTTATTGATAGTTGATCCAAGTAGGTTAAAGTTGTTCACAATTTCAATTTCTTCTCCTTCAACGATGAACCTGTTGATTATTCCAGTTGTCATGATCTTTGTCTTCTTTACATTAAGGTGCAGGCCTATTTTGAGACTATGTTCTTTGATTGTGAGAAGCAAATGTTTCAGATCATCTTCACTTTCGGCCAGTAATGTAGTATCATCAGCATAGCGAAGATTGTTGATGAGTCTTCCACCAATCTTCACACCTCTGTTGTCTTCATACAATCCTGCTTCTCTGATGATTTGTTCTGCATATAAATTAAACAGGTAGGGGGAAAGTATGCAGCCTGGTCTTACACCTTTGCTTATTTTAAACCATTCTGTTTCTCCTTGTTCCGTTCGAACTGAATTAAAGGGCAAATCAGGCATTATTTTACTCTAGTGCATGATAGTTTGCCACAACACATTGCCTCCTAATGAGATCCAAATCATGCAATACCTCATTATGATGCAAATGAAATAATGCAGCTTGTGTTGAACAGCGCAAGTTGTGTTATTCCTGGAAATATAACGCCAGCTCAAAGTTGGCGTTATTTTCCTGGCTGGGAACATTAGCCCTCTAACACGCAGCTCGATGCTTTGTTTACTTACCTTCTCTCTGGCTCACAGATTCGTGTCTCCATTGGGGTTGTTTAGCCTGCTGAAAAGCTACTTTTCATTCTCTGAATCACACTGAATGTTTCATTTCTCTTGTAGGAGCCAAAGTGAGCAAGACATTTGCCGCATGGTGCTGGCTGCAGTACGTATGTTTGCGTCTACCAGCGTGTTCCTTAGAAGAGATACAGTACCTGTCGAGGGAGGAAGGGGAAATGCAGAAAAGACTGCTGGAGATGCATACTGGTCTGCTACATGGTTTGCATCTCAGAGATACTGAGTAGTATGACAGTACAACCACTAGAGAGCTATCCAGTCAGCATGACAATTTATTTATTTTTTATTTATTTATTTAACAATCATTTATATCCCGCATCTTCCAGAGTTCAGTTGCGGTTTACAATAAAACAAAATCCACAAAGCAAGAGCTTGGTTTTACATCGAACATTATGTAACAATAAACAATAAATTGGTTAACAGCATAGGCTAATACATAACAGCATGAAACTTGCTTTTAAACTATGTACAATAAACTATATACAGATAAACTATATACAGATACAAGTAGTGGTACTGTACTCACTCACACTGTATATGGTACAGGTGAGAGCATGACATAGGTTAAGAAGATGTTAGAAGTAGTATGTGTGGGAGTGTTCCTGGCTTGATACGATGGTGCTTTAATTCCCTTTCAGGTGCTTTGTGAAAGATAACCCATGGCATTGCAGGTTAGGGCAGAGGGGACCCCCCCCCTCCCCTGCTTATTCGGAATAAGTAAACACTATGGTTTTCCATGTAAACTACCAGTGTTACACCTTTATAGACAAGCCAGGCAGTTAATCGGTTAAGAAGATAGTGCAGTATAGATTTGGGAAAAGCTTGTGTATGTATGTTGGGGGTAGGGGAGGATGAGATTTGTCTGGGATTTGTATTTTAGATTTGATTAGTCCCCCACTCCAACGTTGGCCTCCTTACTTTTACCATGTTTTCAGTTCTTCATGCTTTCAACCTGCCTAAATTATTTCCCAGTTTTCTTAATTGCTTTAGAAACGACTTTTGCATTTGTGTATTGCTGCTGCTTTTTCCTCATTGCTTCCTAGGAAGGAGGAGGAATGAGGGGGAACTGGTGTTATACTGGTGCTGTCACATTATAATATCCTTGGTGTGGCAGTGTGGTGTGCAGTGGGAAGGAGTTTTCTGTACCACACAGGCCAGAGAGCAATTCAGGGAAAATAAAAGCAGCTTTGTCGTCTCAGCTTGTTAAACCTCCACAAAGCAAAACCCAGACAGCAGATCAGGGAAAACAAAACAAAAGCAGCTTTACTTCTGTCTCAGCTTGTTAAACCTCCACAAGCTGGTTCTCCCGGCCATTCCTCCAGCCTCAGTTAAAGTTCCTACTTCAGAACTCCTCTGCACAGCTTGCCTTGGAAGGACTTCTGGCTCCATAGGTTGCTCTTCCTCCTGCAACCTGCTATGTTCTTAATCACTCCCTGTGAGCCATGCCCTCCCAGCCCTGAACTCTTGGCTGCAGACTCTCTTAAGGGGGACTGTTGACAATCCCTTTGGAGAGGGATGGATAACATTCTATAGAGTCCATCACACTTGGTTTTATTCTCCATACCTGTCCTTATGAATCCTAGCATTCTATTTGCTTTCTTGGCCACCGCACAGGATGTTTCTATGCATTATTCATAGTGATGTTAGATCTTTTTCCTGGTTGGTGATTCCTAATGTGGAACCATGTACCATGTAAATGAAGTTTGGTTTGTTCTTCTCTAAGTACATAACTTTGCATATGTTCCATTAAATTTCATCTGCCATTTCCAGCATGGTCCATCTAGTCTCTTTTCCATGTTGAAGAGCACTAACCTTTTTAGCCTCTCTTCATAGGGATATCCTTCCATCCCCTTTACCATTATGGTGGTTCTTCTCTGAACCCTTTCTAATAATGCTATATTCTTTTTAAGATACGGCGACCAGAATTGCACACAATATTCAAGGTGCGGTCGCACCATGGAACGATACAGAGGCATTATAATATCCTTTGATTTATTCTCTATTCCTTTCCTTATGATTCCTAGCATTCTAGTTGCTCTCTTGGCTGCCACTGCACACTAGGCAGAGGGTTTCAGCATGTTATCTATGATGACGCCTAAATCCTTTTTCTGGGTGGTGGTTCCTAATGTGGAAACTTGCATCGTGTAACCATAGTTTGGGTCGTTCTTTCCTAGGTGCATAACTTTGCACTTGTCCATGGTAAATTTCATCTGCCATTTGGATGCCAATCTTGCAATGTATCAAGGTCCTCTTGCAATGTTTCACAATCCTCATGGGTTTTAACAGTTTTGAAAAATTTTGTGTCTTCTGCAAATTTGATTACCTCACCCATTTCCAGGTCATTTAAGAATATCTTAAAAAGCAGAAGGCCCAGCACAGATCCCTGAGGTACTTCACTATTCACCTTTCTTCATTGGAAAAATTGTCCATTTAGCCCTACCTTCTGATTTCTATCTTTTAACCAGTTCCTGATCCACAATAGTACACTGCCTCCTATACCATGACTTTTTAATTTTGCCAAGAGCCTCTCATGAGGGACCTTGTCAAAGGCTTTCTGAAAATCCAGATACGCTATATCAACTGACTCACCTTTGTCTGTTTATTCACACCTTCAAAAAAACATAACAGATTAGTAAGACAAGACCTTCCTTGGCTAAAGCCATATTGGCAGTCTCCCATTAAGCCATGACTATCTACAAGTTCAGTAATTGTGTTCTTTAAAATGGTTTCCTGGTGTTGATGTCAGGCTCACCAGTCTGTTTCCCGGATCTCCCCTGGAATCCTTTTTAAAAATTGGCGTTACATAGACCATCTTTCAATCTTCATGTATTACAGATGATTTTAATGATAGTTCACAGATTACTAATAGCGGGTCTGCAATCTCATATTTCAGTTCTTTCAACACCCTTAGATGTATACCATCCTGTCCAGGTAATTTGCTACTCTTCAGTTTATCAAATAGTTCTAATACATCTTCCCGGTGTATCATTATTTCTTTCAATTCTTCTGCGGCATCACCTTTAAATACCATTTCAGTCATGAGTAACATCCCTACATCTTCCTCAGTAAAGACTGAAGCAAGGAATTCATTCAATCTCTCCGCTATGGCCTTGTATCCTCTTAGTGCCCCTTTTACCCTTCTATCATCTAATGGTCCAATGACTCTGTCACAGATTTTTTGCTACAAATGTACTTGAAAAAGTCTCTGCTTCCACAGCAAGCTTCTTCTCAAATTTTCTCTTTGCCTGCCTTATCAATGTCTTGTATCAAACTTGCCAGTACTTATGCTTTCATTTTTCTCTCTTTGCTCTTTTTTTCCATTTCCTGAAAAATGCATTTTTGGCAATAACAGCCTCTCTGACCTCACCTTTAAACCATGCTGGCAGTTTTTTGGACTTCCTTCCACTTTTCTTTAACTTTTGCAACTGCTCATTTTAGTTTTTTCTTAACTATTTTCCTCATTTTATCATAGTCTCCCTTTTGAAAGTTAAAAGTAGTATTGTGTATTTCCTTACCGTCCTTCCTCCATTTATTAAATCAAATGCGATCATGCTATGATCACTATTGCCAAGTGACCCCAACACCTTTATCTCTTGCATCAGATATTTTGTTCGACTAAGGACTAGGTCCAAAATGGCTTCCCCTCTGGTCAGTTCATGAACCAGCAACTCCAAGAAGCTCTCATTTATTTCATCTAGAAACTTTATCTCCCTAGCATGTCCTGCCGTGACACTGACCCAGATGATACCGGGGTAATTGAAATCAGCCATTATTATTACTGTGCTGTAAATTTTGTTAGCTTCCCTGATTTATTTATTTATTTATTGAACGGTTTTATATACCGCCTTTCAGAAAAATCAAAGCGGTTTACATAGAACAAAACTTGAACATTATATTGAAACTTATTCAAACAATTGAAATTACAGTGAACATTAAATTGTATATAATAAAAATGGTAATTTGAGCATTTCATCTTCTCAAGTCACTCCACTGTCTCCCTATCCGTTTCCGCATCCAGTCCAAACGTCTCCTGCTGACCTATAAATGCATTCACTCTGCAGCTCCTCAATACCTTTCTTCTCTTATCTCTCCTTATAACCCCTCTCGGGAACTCCGCTCTTCTGGCAAACTGCTTCTATCTGTGCCCTTCTCTTTTATTGCTAACTCCAGACTTCGCTCCTTTCACCTTGTTGCACCTTACGCCTGGAACAAACTACCTGAGTCTGTAGTCAGGAGCCTTCTCTGATCCTCTTCTAATCCAGGCTGAAAACTCACCTCTTTGCTGCTGCTTTTGGATCTTGACTCACCTGATCTCCTTTTTCTTTTCCTTTCCCCTTGTTTTATTCCGGCCTACACCTCCTGTGCTCTGTCTTGACTAGATTGTAAGCTCTGATGAGCAGGGACTGTCTCTTACATGTCTGTGCAGCACTGCGTATGACTAGTAGCGCTATACAAATGCTCAGTAGTAGTAGCCTTTCCCTTCCGCTTTTTACATGGAATTTCAATCCAAAGAGATTCTACAGTGAATTTTGTTTCCTGAAAAACTTTAATCCTTTGTGACTCAATGTCCTCTCTAACATAGAGTGCAATCCCAATTTGATCTGCTCTATCATTACGATATAGTTTGTACCTAGGTATTGCAGTGTCCCACTAGTTGTCCTCCTTCCACCATGTCTCTGAGATACCAATCATATCTAACCTCTTATTTAGTGCTATATATTCTAACTCTCCCATCTCATTTTTTAGACTTCTAGCATTTGCATACAAGCATTTTAGAGACTGTATTTTATTCATATTAATCTGGCTATTGGTAGGCAGTGGTAATTTGGAATATTTAAGCTCTGTCTGCTCTTTACTCAAGGGCATTAGGGTTACATTTGTCTTTATTGGATCCTCTCTGTTGATATACCTTAACTTCAATCTTTTGCTAGTATCTTTCAAGGATACATTGTTCTGTACCATGTGCTCTTGAGCGACTGGCGATTTCCCCCTATTATCCTATTCAAAAGCTGCTCTATATCCTTTTTAAAGGTTAATGCCAGCAGCCTGGTTCCATCCCGGTTATGTTGAAGCCCATCCCTTTGGAAAAGCCCCTTCTTTCCCCACAATATTCCCCATTTCCTAACGAATCCAAAATCCTTAATCGTCTTCCTTGCACCATCGTCTCATCCATGCATTGAGACTTTGGAGCTCTGCCTGCCTTTTGGGTCCTGTGTGTGAAACAGGAAACATTTTGGAGAATGCTACCCTGAAAGTTCTGGATTTCAACTTCCTACCTAAAACCCTAAATTTAGCCTCCAGAACCTCCCTATCACACTTTCCTATGTCATTGGTACCGACATATACCAAGACAGCAGACTCCTCTCCAGCACTATCTAAGACCTTGTTTAGGTGGTGTGTGAGGTCTGCTACCTTTGCACAAGTGGGAGGAGTGGCTCAGTGGTTGGGACAGGTTACCTCAGGCTGGAAGGCCATGGATTCAACTCCCACATGGGGACAAGCAACTTCAGGCCAGAGGGACAGGGGTCTCTAGTCCTATGGCCACTCCTTATGGCCTTGGGCAAGCCACTTAACCCTCCATTGCTTCAGGTACACTTAGATTGTGAGCCCTTCGGGGACAAGGGAATAAAAAAGTACCTGTTAGTATACATGTAAACCGCACTGATTCTAAAGAGCGCGGTATAAAAAAAAAGAAAGAAATTAAAATAAAAAAATAAACAAGGCAAGCATGTTACCAGGCAATCCTCATGTCCACCAGCCACCCAGCTATCTACATGACTAATGATCGAATCACCAATTATAACGGCTGTCCTAATCCTTCCCTTGTGGGCACATGGCCCTGGAGAAACCTCCTTGTTGTGAGAGGGTTTTATATCACCTGGAGGACCTGTCCTAGCTACAGAATCACTTCCTGCCACACCAGGGTGATGCTCTCCTGTCACGTGACTGCTCTCCTCCATGGCAATAGGGATGCTGCCAGACTAGAGGTGGGACTTCAGTACGACATCCCTGTAGCTCTTGTAAATGTACCTCTCTGTCTTCCTTATGTCCTCCAAGTCTAGCCTCCAGAAATTGGACTCGTTCCTTGAGAGCAAAGAGCCCCTTACACCTAGTGCACAAGTAAGACCTCTCACCAAATGGGAGAAAATCATACATGTGACACTCAATGCAAAGCCCCCATCTTGCTGCTGGATTGCTGTCTGCATCATAGTTTTAAGGTTGTGTTTAGGTATTTTTTACTAAGGTTTGCTGGGGATACTTATAGTAATATAACTATACCTAATATGTTTAATACTTTGTTCACCTCAAGCTTAGTTAATCTCAGTTCCTTAATGTATGCCTGATGAGGATAAATAGCTGCACCTGAGAGTGAATATGGGCCCCTCCTTTCCTTTATGAAGTTTAAGCACCTATAAAGCTACGATTATCCAAGGGTTGGATAGGAGTGGGGGGAGGTGGGAGGAGGGAAAGAAGACTTATTAAAAGCTGGCTACTACACAGTACTCTGTCCTGTGCTTCTAAGGTAATCTGTGACCAATTTCCTGGGTGATTCACACAGCCCTTGCTTGGATAGAGGGAATCTTTCAAAATGTCCCTTTGATCTTTCACTTGGCTTTAACACCTATTTAAAACAATTTCACAGGTCTCTTGCCCCCTATCTAGAAGGCCTCTTTGTAAAGGTCTCTAGAAACAATTTATTCCTCAAAGAATACTGACCCTGTTTTTCCCTTTATGCTAAGTTATACTCTGATTTGATTCAAATTAAAGTTCTTTGCTGATACTAGGCCCTGACTGAGTATCAAATTTAAACTAGCAGCTCTCTGCTGGGTTTTAAATTTAACCAGAAAGATGTCTGCTGGGTTTTAAATTTAAAATGAAAGCTCTTTGATACTAGGCCCTAACTGAATTAACAAATACACTGGATTCTAATTTACACAGACTAATCAGCTTTCTTATATGTCAGCAATTTTGTTCTTTGTTCAGCAATTTTGTTCTTTTCTACCATTTTGACCAGTGCTGACATCAGACTCACCATATTGTAGTTTCCCAGATCATCCCTGGAAACCCTTTTAAAAAATTGGCATTAATGGTGGCCACTCTCCAATCTTCATGTACTATAGAATGTTTTAATGATAATTTACAAATTACTAATAGTAGGTCTGAAATTTCATTTTTGAGTTCTTGCAGTCTCCTGGGATGTATATCATCCAGTTCAGATAATGTGCTACTCTTTAGTTTATCAAATTGCTGTATTACCTCTTCCGGGTTTATCATGATTTGTTTGTTTCTCCATTACCTTTACATATCATTTCTGGCATGGGCAACTTCCCTACCTGTTTTTCAGTAAAGACTAAAGCAAAGAATTTGTTCAGTCTCTCCACTATGGCCTTATCCTCCCTTAGTGCCCCTTTTACCCCTCTATCATCAAATGGTCCAACTGACTCTCACAGGTTTCTTGCTACGAATGTACTTAGCTATTATGAGTTTTTGTTTCCACATCAAGCTTCTTTACAAATTCTCTCTTTGTTCATCTTATCAATGCCTTGCAAAGTGCTTGTTGTTTCCTTTTTTTCCTTTGGTTTCTTCTTCATTTTCTGGAAGATGCTAGTTTGGCTATAAAAGTCTCTCTGAGGCCATACTGGCAGTCGTTTGGCCTTCTTCCACCTTTCTAAAAGCGTGGAATATATCTAGACTGGGCTTCTAATATGGTATTTTTAAACATGCTCAGGCCTGATGTAAACTCAACCTTTGCAGTTGCTCCTTTTAGTTTTTTCTTAACTATTTTTCTCATTTTAACATAGTCTAACGCAGTAGATTTCTTTGCTGTCCTCACTCCATTTATTTTATCAAGGAGCCCCACCATCATTACCTTTTGCACCAGATCAGCAGCCTGGAGTCAGAAAGACCAGGGTCCAAATCCCACTGGTGCTTCTTGTAGCCTTGGGCAAGCCACTTAACTCTCCATTGCTTCAGGTAAAAACTTAGATTGTGAGACCTTTGGGGACAGAGAAATGCATACTGCACCTGAATGTAACTCGCCTTGATCTTCTGGAAAGGCATGAGCTAAATACTAGTAACATAAGAACATAAGATATGCCATACTGGGTCAGACCAAGATCCATCAAGCCCAATATCCTGTTTCAAAAAATGGCCAATCCAGGTCACAAGTACCTAGCAATTCCCCAAAAGACACAGGTTCCAAAATGCTTGTATTGGGGCAAGCAGTGGACATCCCAGGTCCCCTTTAATAATGGTTTATGGACCTTTCCTCCAGGAACTTGTCCAAATTTTTTTTAAACCCAGCTACACTAAAATCTTTTACTACATCCTCTGGTAACAAATTCCAGAGTTTGATTACGCATTGAGTAAAAAAATATTTTCTCTTATTAGTCTTATATGGGTTACACTGTAGCTTCAATGCATGTCCCATAGTCTTTCCACATTTTGATTGCATAAACAATCGATCTACGTTTACCCTTTCCACTCCATTTATTAATTTATAGACCTCTATCGAATCTCCCCTCAGCCGTATCTTTTCCAACATCATCTCATACGGGTATCCTTCCATCCCCTTTTTCATTTTGGTGCCTCTCCTCTGTACTTTTTCTAATTCTGCTATAACAATAATAACTAGTTCTAAAATTGCTTCCCCTTGTGTAGGTTCCTGAACTAGCTGCTCCAAGAAACAGTCATTTATTTCATCAGAAATTTTATCTCACTAGCATGTCCTGATGTTACTTTGACCCAGTCGATACTGGGGTAATTGAAATCACCCATTATTGTTGTTGCTAAGTGCTGTCGAGTCGGTGTCGACTTATGGCGACCCTCTGGATAGTTGTCCTAAATTGTGTTCGGTCTTCAGTCAGGCGGCTCATTGTTGACAGATTGGCACCCGTAGCTGCTGTTATTATATCGATCCATCTCATTGCTGGCCTTCCTCTTTTGCGTTGACCTTCTATCTTGCCAAGCATGATGTCTTTCTCTAATGATCTCTCTCTCTTCACATGATGTGTCCAAAGTTTTGTTAACTTCTCTAATTTCTTTTAGCATTTTATATCCATCTGGGCATTCTGGCCAGGTCGACTGTAAATAGCCCCCCACTGCTATTTCCTTCTTTCTTTTACATGGAATTTCTATATATTGAGATTCTACTGTGTATTTTGTTTCCTGCAAAATCTTTATCCCATTTGACTCAGTGCACCACTCCTCCACCAATTTGATCTAGCCTATCATTGCGATGTTTTGTACCTAGATATCACAGCATCTACTTAGTTTATTTATTTTATTGATTTAACAGCATTTTTTATACCACTTTATCCTTTGGTCAAACCTGTTTATATTGATACAAAATTAAACATTTACAATGACCAGGGGAGTTAACTTGGGTTAACTTTGAAATATATAATTGTGGGGGAACTATGGGGGAACTATATACAATTAATAAGGGGATGTGAGGCAGGGGAGATTGAGGGTGTTTATGAGGGGGGAGTTTGAGGGGAGAGGTCAAGGTTGTGTTGGAGGGTAGCATTCTCTGAAAATATGGGTTTTAAGGGCTTTTCTGAAGGAGGCTGCATCAGGAGTAGTTCTTAGGCTTTCTGGGATTTCTGGTACAGTTATCCTCTTTCTACCAAGTCTCTGAGATGGCAATTGTATTTAACCCTTCATTCAGTGCTATATATGCTAATTCTCCCATCTTACTTTTTTAGACCTAGAATTCGCATACAGGCATTTTAAAATTTGGGAGTTTTTTTGCATTTTAACAATCTATCAGTTGAAAGGGGTAATTTGGAATCCTTCAACTCTACCTGCTTTTTACTTAGATATCTGGATTACTTTTACCTTTATTGGAACCTTTCTATCAGGATTCTCTAACTTCCCTGTTTTGCTAGTATCCTTCAGAGATGCACTATTCCAAACCATGCACTCGTTTGCCCAACTGCTGGCTTTCCCCTATTATCTGCTCTATCTCCTTTTTAAAGGTTAATACCATCAGCTTGGTTCCACCCTGGTTAAGGTGAACCCCATCCTTTTTGGAAAAGCCCCCCCCCCCCTTCCCCAGATGTTGCCCAGTTCTTAACAAATCTAAAACCCTCTTCCCTTTTTCACTTAGTGCTAACCATAATTTTGACAAGCAAATTCACCAAAGAGAGAGTCTTTAATGCTTTCAAAAAGATCACTAGAAAATGGGGAGCCAAACAAACAGAACCTCAAAAGGTCATAGTGGCTATGGACCAATCAGAACTTTAGATGCAACAATTGCTTTTGAAATTGCTTTCCATGTGCAATTTTTAATTGTAGTGCACAGTAAAATACGGAGTGTATGCTAAAATGAAATACAGGGGCATGTTTACTAAAACTCATGCCAGTAACACGCATGTGGACTATATTCCCAGTGCAGGATGCCTGTAATAATTTCAGGGGGCATGTGCATCCATCCCCCAGCAGTTAATGCAGTACAGAGACACAGCAACATGCAAACCAGCCTGTTGGTGCACTTTGTGCCTCTCATTGAGGTTATTGCAGCCCTGCTAACAGCAGCAATAGTGGTTAGTGCAAGCTACTAACACCCAGCCTATGGTTCACCCCTTACCTCCCTAGTCTTTGCTCCAATACACGCTACCCAGTTAACAGGAGATTTTTAGCACGGGACTCCATGCTACTTTTTAGCGTGGAATTATATCCATGTGCTGAACCCCACACTAACAGGTAGCACACTTTAGTAAATATGCCCCACAGTGCTTTAAAATGAAGCAGAACAGAACAATAACAAAACTAAGCAAAACAAAAAAAACCCAACAATTTTTCTGTCTGCACCCCAGTAGAGTTGAATCCTCCGTGTTTGTTAGAGGTGTGTGCTCGGATGACTAGCAGAACATTGTATATTGGTGGAATTTTGCCTCTTGTGCAAGGTTCCACCTTTAAACCCCCTCAAGAGATACGTCCAGAGAATTAACCCTTACGGGCAATGACACTTGACCTCTTCTTAGGGCTAATTCAGTGACACAACTGTGCAGTCTTTATCGTTTGTAGGATAGGCCATGCAGTTCTGGATAGTGTTTCTTTACCAAAATCTGCTTCAGACTAGAACTGTCAATGTCTTCTTTGCAAACTCTAAAAATGACTTAGCACCTGAAATGAGCTATACATGAGCAAGACTTGTATCTTAAGAAAATATTGTATCCCTACTTAGCTATACAATAAACAATATGGTTTAGTAAAGAAATTATTTGAGATGATCCTGCCAAGTGTCGCACTATCAGATCAAGGCAAAGAAACATTGGCATCTGTTTTTTTTTTTGATGCTGTAAACCACTCATGGAGGAAAGCAGTATATAAATATGATGAAAATGAACAAGGTCTTGACAAAGTGATTGTACTTTATAAGCTAGATCTTTCAGGAGATCTCTGTGGCTAGCCACTGCAGGTGTTTATGAAGCCTCGGTAACGCAAGCTGTAGTGCAACAGGCAACACTGACTTTAGTGTCATCCCACCTATCCTTGCAGTGTCAACAGTCAAATCAGTTGATGTTGGTGGCTAAGGGTACCTCATTGCAGATTTGCTATTTAGTATTGTGATGGTTCTTCTTTCCAAAAACCCCTGGCCTTCCAGTAATCACACCACCAGTTCAGTTACACACACTGAGACTTTATTCAACCCACTTGAGTCAAAAGTAACTGTTCAGGCTCCTGTTCTGTAATGCAATGCACTCTGGGAAGTTGAGTCCACAAGCTAAAGTGCAAAGTATAACAAATCAAAAGGATCTGCTTTCACTGAGCATTCCACCATAAAGAAAGAACAACTCTTTCCGTTCTAGACTTCAAGTAGGCCGCCTTGCTCAGCTCTTCAGTTCACATCGTCACGGCATCGGTCACATACCTAAGCAGGCAGTGTTATTTGCAGCCTTTCTTTTAAAGCAGGGCTTAAACAGAGTTCTACATAGAGTTCTTGTTTCTCCCTTCAAACTGCCCCCAGGGCTTCTCTGCTCTCTGTCTGGCATCCAGCCACTACAAGCTGTATGCTAATTAGCCACCTGGAGCTTAACAAGCAGCCTTATTCCAAAACAGTGCTGCAACAACCCCTTCTCTCCCCCTTGTTTGTGAGAAGTCATCATTGATTGTTTCCTGGGAACTCCAGATCCACCTCTGTTCCCCACTTTGGGTACTGGCCATTCCTGGGTGGAGTCTGAAACTCTGCTACCTGCAACCCTAGCATGGCTTGAGAGTTCCCCTCCCCCAGTTCTTAAAGGGCACTATGCTCCCCTAACCCAGGGAATATGTGCTGATGCAGCAAATACCACCAAAGGGGTTGTTGAGAGCATCACAGTATGAGTCTGATGCAGGCTTGTCCAGAATTCAGAGTGCCCAGCAGTTGATTATATTCTTAGTGTTGATCCGAGGGAGGGAAGATCAGATTGGTAGTGCACCATAATTAAAAGTATTTGAAATGGCAAAGAGGAAAGTGAACACAAGAACATAAGATATGCCATACTGGGCCAGATCAAGGGCCATCAAACCCAGTATGCTGTTTCCAACAGCGGCCAATCCAGGTCAGAAATACCTGACAGCTTCCCTAAAAGGTACATAGATTCCATGTTGATTATCCTGGGGTAAGCAGCAGATTTCCCAGGGCCTCAATAATAATAACTTATGGATTTTTCCTCCAGGAAGTTGTCCAAAACCTTTTTAAACCCAGCTACACTAATAACTTTTACTACATCCTCCGGTAATGAATTCCAGAATTTGATTACGCGTTGAATGAAAAAATATATTCTCCTATTAGTCTTAAATGGGTTACATTGTAGTTTGATTGCATGTCCCCTAGTCTTTCTGTTTTTTGAAGGAGTAAACAACCAATCTACGTTTACCCGTTCCACTCCATTCATTAATTTATAGACCTCTATCATATCTCCCCTCAGCCGTCTTCATTCCAAGTTGAAGAGCCCTAACCTTTTAAACTTTTCCTTCCATCCCCTTTACCATTTTGGTGGCTCTTCTCTGTACCCTTTCTAATTCTGCTACAGTATATCCTTTTTAAGATATGGGAACCAGAACTGCACACAGTATTCAAGGTGCGGACACACCATGGAACAATACAGAGGCATTATAATTTCCTTGGTTTTATTCTTCATTCCTTTCCTTATGATTCCTAACATTCTATTTGCTTTCTTGGCCACCGCTACACACTGGGCAGAGGGTTTCAACGTATTATCCACTATGACACCTAAATCTCACAGCTACCCTATGTATATGTATCAGAATTATGCAAAGAATGAGAAAATATTTTCTAAGGGCAACAGAATAGGATGTTCTGATTTTGAAACTGAGACATTAAAACAGATTTTAATGTAGGAAATAGGTACTATAATGTAGATAGCCCCATTAGCTCCTCTTTGCTTTTGCATATTCAGAGAAGGGGGCGCCAGGACAGTGCTGGTTATTCTTCCCCCTGCCTCTATCCGTGGGGGCGGCTGCTGCTACACACCTGGAGGCTAACCGGCTAGCATCGGTGTATGCCGGGGCATCCTAGGGCGGTACCCATCGCTAACCGGGCAGTGGTGATATTGAGCTGCTGTCTGGTTAGCAATCCATGGCTAAAGTAAGACAAAGAAAATGCTGGCTTACTTTCACCGCAGAAGCTAACGGGGACATTCAATGGCGATGGTCAGATATGGCCTCAGCATTGAATGTCCAGGTCTAGGATTGAGCACCGGCGGCTAGCCGTTTTAGGAATGCTAGCCACTGGTGTTGAATATCAGGCGCATACATTTTATGTTATTTGCCTCTATACCTTTATTGGATGAATAAGAGCTGTAAAATAGATGATTACTTCACTGCTTCATAGTAACATTTGCAGTCACCATTCTATGAGGATCTGTCAGTTAATGTAGGCAGATATAACTTGAGTCCTTCTCTGACTGACTGGAGTTCTCACACTGGCATTTATTTCAGCTAATGTGTGATGTAGTGCTTATAATTGTATGTTCTATAAATGGAGAACCATGTGTACCACAGCTTCTTAGAGGATTTGCATTTCCTCTCTCTACTTACATTTGTACTTATATTACATTACGTTTCTTTTTCTGTAGATGACAAGCATAACTTGATTGTTCAAATCAATATCTACTAGAATATTCTTGCGAAAAATGTAATTAGCACGATTTCTTTCCACTGACAAACTAAGACAGCTGTCATGTTGCACAGTGATCAGTGTACAGATTTAAGAAAACCGGCACTAATCAATGAATGTAGCCTGCAGCCCCACATTTGCCAATGAATATCAAAACATGAAGGTTTCTCTAACTTTGATCATTTTTATGAGGGTACAAATCGGGTCCAGCTCCAGGATTTGTTTGGTTTTGGAGGGTGGGGAGGGAGAGGAGAAAAAGCTATGAAATATTAGAGAGTCAGATAGTTTCATGGGAAAAGGGGGAGTCTAAGAGTTGAGGTTTTGCTCAGATGCATGCCCAGAGATGTAGACTTTTGCAAAGCAGAAGCTACCCAAACCTCTGGGTACTCTGAGATGCAAATTTCAGCAAACGTCTGTTACGCTATGCCTTATACCTGGAACAGTCTATGATTCTGAAAACTGATATATATCATTAACAGAAAATAATAATGTATTGACAATCAAATCATGGAAACAAAGGTAGGGACAGAATATTCCAAGAGATAAAAGCCATATGATCCACCTAGTCTGCTTCATTTTCTTCCTTTTTTGCAATGTCTTGAACAAGAGTGGATTTGTTTCATTTGGGGATAATTTCGTAAGTAGTGCCACCCACCCACTCCCTGGACCTTGAGGGTTAAGGGAGGGGCTGGCCTTGATTGCCCTTGAGGGTAAGGTTGTAGTTGTGTTGCTGCTCAAGTAGTAAGGCAAGGCAAAGAATATTTATTTTGTGAGGTTTATTTCCCGCTTTCGCAGTTCAAATGCAGCAGATGTAAAGGAAACAATGTAGCATAAAACAAGGCTGAGAAACTTAACTAAACAAGGCTTTTTACTGCTTGGCTAAAATGTCCATTCTGGATCACATTCAATTGTCATGTGACCTCCTTTCAGTAACGTAACAGAAAACTCTGGTAACAGCAATGCTCCTGAATTGCACACAATATGCTTTCACTTATTCTCTTCACATAAGCTTCTTTAGCATAGCAATCAGTGTGGTAAGTTTCTTATATTCCTTCATAAAACATTGGCAAGCATATCACTTAAATGTCCTTTTGAATCACACAAGTAGAGCAGTCCATCGGGACTTCCTGCTCTGTAGACGGCAGAGAAATTAAAGACATTTCTTCCTCACAGCTGCTCATAGGCTTTGCTACGTTATTGGGAGAAACTGCTCTGCTCTTAAGGAACTCCCTGAATTCAGTGAGAAGTAATTCAGCCTGTGTATTTTCTGAACTAGGCTGAGGATATCCTCCTTCCGGTAAATGCTTGTTTACAGTTCTTATCTCCTGGCAATTATCAGTGCTTCTACTCGGACAAGAGTTCAGCGTGTAAGCATTTCCCTTCCCCCACCTATCTCCAAATGAAAGTGCAAGGTAAAACGCTTCAGCTGTGCTTGGAGAGTCTTTCAGAGTTTTAAAAGGAAAACAGTCAGGCTTCTCTTGGCTTAACCAATTACTACCAAACTTTCTGCCTTTGTCCTGTCTTTCACAATTAAAGTTTACTCTTTCTGGCTTCCCACTGTTAAGCTTGCTAGCCGTTCCAAACCCACCAGATACCTTGTGCTGGGGCTTCTTCCAGGGAATTTCTTTCTCCCACTGCCTCCTGTTCCAAGGTTCTGCTTGGTCCTTTAAACTCCTGAGCTGCAGCCTTGGGTCTCTCAGTGCCTTTGAATGCTTCTGCTTACAGAAGTCTTTCTTTGCCCCTGAGTCTCTCAGGTCCTGTCTGCTCCTTCGTGGATCACAGCTGCTTAGTGGTTCTCTTTCCAATGGTTCCTGTTCCTGGTCATCCGACCTGTCCTCATCCAGGTGCTTGTGTCCTGACTCCTCCTCTCCTTGCTCCACTCCTTGCCGAAGTACTTGCTGATGCTCTCTTTGCCCTTCTCGCTGTTGTTCTAACTGTTTCTGTTTCTGGGTTCTTAACAAGCTGCTTGAGTACTGCACTGCCCGCCTCCTGCTTGGGCGTTCCCAATCAGAGACTTGGCTCCTCACCTGCCTTGAGGTGAGGTGTGGTTCCTGATTAGCTCTGTGTTTCTTTATCTCAGAAGAGAAAATCCTGCATTCCCCTGCAGTACCGGTTCTCTCCAACGGATCACCATCAGTTTCCATTGCTTCACAAGAGTCTGCTACATCACAGATCCCCCCCTTAAGATATCACGGGCTGGCTTAGGCTCGTCCGCACAGCACGTGATTCTACTTAACGCATCCGCGTTTTGATGGAGCTTTCCAGCCCTGTGCTCTACCTGGAAGTCAAAAGCCTGTAGGGCCATAAACCAGCGGGTTAGCCGGGAATTATGGTTGTGCATTTGGTTCAACCATTTCAATGGTGCGTGGTCTGTGATAAGAATGAATCTTCTCCCTACTTGATAAAAGCGCAGCGCATCAATAGCCCACTTGATGGCTAAACACTTGCGCTCAATAGTGGAGTAATTCTTCTCCGTGGGTGCCAATTTCCTACTCAGGAATAGGACTGGGTGTTCCGTACCCTCATGTCGCTGGGAAAAAAACGCGCCCAGACCTGTATCTGAGATGTCTGTCTGTAGTATAAATGGTTTTGAGAAGTCCACTCCCCTCAAAACCGGTGCTTCACAAAGTTGACGTTTCAAGAGGTCAAACACTTCTTCAGCTTCTTCACTCCATTTGAGTGTATTAGGAGCATTCTTTCGCAGCATGTCAGTTAGCAAGGCGGTCTTTTCCGAAAAGCCCAATCAGAGACTTGGCTCCTCACCTGCCTTGAGGTGAGGTGTGGTTCCTGATTAGCTCTGTGTTTCTTTATCTCAGAAGAGAAAATCCTGCATTCCCCTGCAGTACCGATTCTCTCCACCGGATCACCATCCGTTTCCATTGCTTCACAAGAGTCTGCTACATCACAGTAGGCACATTTGACTTTATAAAATAGTGCATAAGTCTGCAAGGAAATGTGTACCTTAAGGTGCCTACCCTTTTGCAATTATGCACATAAAGCACCTAATGGATGGCACTACCCATGCATCACCCAAACTCTGACCATGTGCACACTCACAGTGAAAGTATTTCAGGCACATCAGTTGCCTCTGACTAGAATGAAAGTGCATGCATGGTTTGCATTGTATTTTATCAGAGGCCAGTTATGCACATAAATGATTAAAATACCAAAATGTACAGATAAACAATGGGGCATTTGGGCTGAAGATTGTAGACAAGTTAAAGATAAGTCCTGTCATGGGTCTTCTTGAACTTTGAAGACTTTAAATGAGCATTATCAAGTTATAAAATGAAGGGTTTTGGACCAATGAATGATAGAAGGCTGAATGTTGAATATGAGCTTTGCTAACTAATGCTGCTACTACTACTATTAATCCTTATAGCTCTGATCCCACATGCCAGCAAGATTCTACTGAAGATTATTCAAAAGAGACTACAGCCATACCTAGAACAAGAACTACCTGAAGTGCAAGCAGGGTTCAGGAAAGGGCGAGGAACGAGAGACATCATTGCGGATGTGAGATGGATCCTTGAAAAGACTAAAGAATACCAAAAGGATATCTATTTGTGCTTTATCGACTATAGCAAGGCTTTTGACTGTGTAAACCATGAGAAACTCTGGGCCACATTAAGAAGCATGGGTATACCAGAACACCTGATCGTTCTCTTGCGTAATCTGTACATTGATCAAGAAGCAACAGTTCGAACGGAACAAGGAGAAACAGAATGGTTTAAAATAAGCAAAGGTGTAAGACAAGGCTGCATACTTTCCCCCTACCTGTTTAATTTATATGCAGAACAAATCATCAGAGAAGCAGGACTGTATGAAGACAACAGAGGTGTGAAGATTGGTAAAGATCATGACAACTGGTATAATCAACAGGTTCATCGTTGAAGGAGAAGAAATTGAAATTGTGAACAACTTTAACCTACTTGGATCAACTATCAATAAAGAAGCAACAAGCAGTCAAGAAATCAGACGACGCATTGCTCTTGGCAGAATGGCTATGAAAGACCTAGATAAGATTCTCAAGAGCAGAGATGTGTCTCTCCATACAAAGATTCGACTTGTTCAAGCCATGGTATTTTCAATAACATCATATGGATGTGAAAGCTGGACAGTGAAAAAGACAGACAGGAAGAAAATTGATGCCTTTGAATTATGGTGCTGGCGGCGAATACTGTGTATACCATGGACTGCCCGAAGAACAAACAAGTCGGTACTAGAGGAGATCAAACCTAAGCTTTCTTTAGAAGCTCAGATGACAAGACTTCGACTTTCATACTTCGGACACATCATGCGAAGAGAGAGATCATTAGAGAAAGACATCATGCTTGGCAAGATAGAAGGTCAACGCAAAAGAGGAAGGCCAGCAATGAGATGGATCGCTACAATAACAGCAGCTACGGGTACCAGTCTGTCGTCAATGAGCCGCCTGACTGAAGACCGAACACAATTTAGGATAGCTATCCAGAGGGTCGCCATGAGTCGACTCCGACTCGACGGCACTTAACAACAACAACATAGAGCCACTAGTCATACGTAGCACTGTATAGAGACCTGAAAGAGACAGTCCTTTCTCTATAGAGCTTACAGTCTAGTCAAGACAGACAACACAACGACTGGGGACTAGGAAATATCCAGGGGAATGGTAAGGAAACACATAGATAGTAAACAGGAGACTAAGGGGATCAGGATCCACAAGCAGCTGAAAGGGGTGAGTTTTTAACCTGGATCTGAACAGGGCCAGAGATGGAGACTGCAAGGAGAAAAAGGATTGAAGTTTGGACTTGGCAGTGACAGAGAAGGGCACAGATAGAAGCGATTTGCCAGAAGAGCAGAGTTCCTGAGGAGTGCAGGAAGAGAGGAGAGGAAAAGTAGTCAGGAGCCACAGAATGAATGCACTTGTAGGTAAGTAGGAGATGTCTGCCCCTGTGGGCTTAACAGAGACGCGAGGGAGACACTCTCCCTTCGCGCCTCTCAAAGCCGGCACGGAGGGGCTCAGCCGGGCAGAGGGGGCCCCGCGGGACAGTCCATGCTGCCGCAGCGGCAGCGGCAGTGGCCAGCGTTTTATTTTTTTTTTATTAAAGTTTACTTGAGCCGATGGGGGGGGGGGGCTGGGACTGGAAATGGGCTGGGGGGGGGTTAAGACTGAAGTTGGGCTGACACGAAGAAACCAGAAGAAAGTGGCTGGAGCAATTGCAGCTGAAAAAAAATGCACAAAAGGTAGAAAAATATCTCTTTATTTTGAATTTATTAATTGGAATATGTCAGCTCTGGTAAATGTGCATCATTAACGTCTGCACTTTGTTTAGTACAAGAGCAAATTAATGTATAGTTTTATTTCTAAAGTGTTATACATTCCAAGTTTGGCTTTTGGGATTCCCAGTTTAATTATGATGTCAGGGCCAACAGCGCGCAGCTGATCCGGCGTGCTCGTTTTTATCTTTTCTGGGGGCCCACAATTTTTGTTGGCGTAGGGCCTCACTCAAGGTAAATCCGGCCCTGGTCTTAGTAGTGTGTTCTTAAAGAAAGAGGCAAATTTTGCTGCTGATATAGAGAAAGAAACAGCAGGTATTAGGTAGCTGTTAGATGTGTGTGGAGAAGAAGAGAGAGCACTCAAAGATTACCCCAAGGCTGCAGCCCGAGGAAACAGGAAGGAGTAGAGTGTTATCCACAGACATGGAGAAAGGAGGAAGGGGGATGTGGGTTTAGGGGGGAGGATATAAAGCTTGGTTTTGGCCATGTTCAATTTCAGACTGTGGCAATGTCAGATAAGCCGGCAGAGATACGGATCTGGATTCCAGAGAGGTGTTTCTGAAGTCCCTTTTCCCTTAAAAATATAGAACCTATTAATATAATATACAAGGGAGAATTGTTTGTAATTCCTGCTCTTGTACCCTATTGTACAGTTTATCTGTGTGAGGTTTACTAGGGGCATAGTCTGGGCAAAGTCCCAAAGAACGTGCGCAGTTTATATAATATGCACTCTGAGGCTCCCTGAGGCTTTCTCATGTAAAACATGTTTTCATACTTTTATCTCATTTTCTAAACCACCTTGATATTTTGATAAGGTGGTGATCAAATATGATGATGAATTATAAACTATAAATCTTTGTAGTCTTGATATACTGCAACTCAAACAAAAGTCTGAAATCATTGTGGTTTACAATATATAGAAAAAAATCACTGTAGCAAAGTCAAACAAAAAAAGAGACAATTGCAAACAATAGACAATCAAGGGAAGAGAATAGCCTGAAAATAGACATCCATTTGCAGTGGTAAAAGGCCATCAAGCAAAATTTTGTTAAGAGCCCTTCATTGTCACGGTAGCAGCGCCCCCCCCCCCCCCCCCCCAGTGGGCTAACTTACTTTGCAATGTTTACTACGCTGCTTCTTCAGAGTCAGGAGTGGTGACAGAGAACTGGAGAAGGACTCGCGGTTCCTTTACAGAAAAGTGGAAGTAAGGAAGAAGAGCAGAGGCAGTGCAACAGACATTTAAAGTAAGTTTGCCACTGTGGTTTTACCGTTGCCTTCTTGCCCTGGTCCCCCTGCATTGTGGAAGGGCTGCTTGGGTGGAATTTATGACACTGTCTATTTGGAATTACATATACTTACCGGAACTGAGCAGAAGCATTCCTGGGGGAGAAATGGGGAATGGGTTAGAGTTTGCAAGAATACTTTTTTGATTTAAAAAGATAGGCATGTGAATTTTTTCAGAAAGTTACCTATAGATTTTAACAAATATACATGTGTGTAGGTAGTGTTTCTGAGGTAATTTTCAAAGCAAACTTAATCAGTGGGTTTGCTTTGAAAATTGGTATAATTTAAGCACATAGCAGCCTACATATTTATGCATGGAGGGTAATTTTATAAGAGCAGGGACACTGATCAGTGAGCTCCAACAAAGCAAGTCCATGTTCAGTGCTAGAAAGGTTAAGTAGCTGCTCATTTAAAGCCTTTTAACATAGAAACATAGAAACAAATCACCTGGACTGGATGGTATATACCCAAGGGTGTTGAAAGAACTGAAATATGAGATTGCAAACCTACTATTATTAATTTGAGAACTATCATTAAAATCATCTGTAGTACCTGAAGATTTTTAAAAAGGGTTCCACGGGTGATCTGGGAAACTACAGCCCTGTGAGCCTGACATCAGTACCGGGAAAAATGGTAGAAACCATTATAAAGAACAAAATTACTGAACATGTAGATAGTTATGGTTTAATGTGAGAAAGCGAACATGGCTTTAGCTAAATGACCTGGAAAAGGGAATTCATAAATGACCTGGAAAAGGGAATAACGAGTGAGGTTATCAAATTTGCAGATGACACAAAACTATTTCAAGTTGTTAAAACCCAAAAGGATTGTGGAAAATTGCAAGAGGATCTTGATAAATTGGAAGACTGGACATCAAAATGGCATATGAAATTTAATGTGGACAAGTGCAAAGTTATGCCCCTAGGGAAGAACAACCCAAACTATGGTTACACGATGCAAGGTTCCACATTAGGAACCACCACCCAGGAAAAGGATTTAGGCGCAATTGTGGATAACATGTTAAAACCCTCGGCCCAGTGTGCAGCGGCGGCCAAGAGAGCAAATAGAATGCTAGGTATGATAAGGAAAGGAATGGAAAATAAAACAAAAGATATTATAATGCCTCTATATCGTTCCATGGTGAGACCGCACCTTGAATATTGTGTGCAATTCTGGTCGCGGTATCTTAAAAAGGATATAGCGATTTTAGAAAAGGTTCAGAGAAGAGCCACTAAAATGGTAAAGGGGATGGAGGGATACTCCTATGAAGAAAGGCTAAAAAGGTTAGGGCTCTTTAACCTGGAAAAGAGACGGCTGAGGGGAGATATGATAGAAGTCTATAAATTAATGAATGGAGTGGAACGGGTAAATGTAGATCGATTGTTTACGTTATTTATTTTATTTATTTTATTTATTTAACATCTTTTATATACCGCACTATTGTCACCAGCGCGGTTTACATGTAACAAACATATACATACAAAGAACTGTAATGCATTTTACAAGTAACAGGGTTTTTGAAAACTTGGGAATAACAAGGTACAACTACATTATCAGAATATAGAAAGACTAAGGGACATGCATTGAAGCTGCAGGGTAAACTATTTAAGACTAATAAAAGAAAATATTTTTTCACTCAATGTGTAATCAAACTCTGGAATTTGTTACCGGAGTATGTAGTAAAGGCTGTTAGTGTAGCTGGGTTTAAAAAAGGTTTGGACAGGTTCCTGGAGGAAAGGTCCATAAACCATTATTAAGAAGGGACCCAGGATATCAATGCTTGACCCAATACAAGCATTGTGGAACCTGTGTCTTTTGGGGAAACTGCTAGGATCGTATGACCTAGATTGGCCACTGTTGGAAACAGGATACTGGGCTTGATGGACCTTGGTCTGACCCATTATGGCATATCTTATGTTCTTATCTTATGTTAAGGTCTTGTCTTAGTAATCTGTTATATCTTTTTGAAGGTGTGAATAAACAGGTAGACAAAGGTGAGCCGGTCGATATAGTGTATCTGGATTTTCAGAAAGCCTTTGACAAGGTCCTTCATGAGAGACTCTTGGCGAAGTTAAAAAGTCATGGGATAGGAGGCAGTGTACTATTGTAGATCAGGAACTGGTTAAAAGATAGAAAGCCGAGGGTAGGACTGAATGGCCAATTTTTCCAACGGAGAAAGGTTAATAGTGGAATACCCTAGGAATCTGTACTGGGTCCACTGCTTTTTAACATATTCATAAATGACCTGGAAATGGGAATAATGAGTGAGCTTCAATAATTTTGTGCCATCTGTAAATTTGGCTAAGTTGTTAAAACCAAAGCGGATTGTGAAAAATTGCAAGAGGACCTTGGAAGACTGGATGTTCAAATAGCAGATGAAATTTAATGTGGACAAGTGCAAAGTTATGCATCTAGGAAAGAACAACCCAACTATATGGTTACACCATGCAAGGTTCCATATTAGGAACCACCACCCAGGAAAAAAATTAAGGTGTAATCGTGGATAACATGCTGAAATCCTCCACCCAGTGTGCAGTGGCTGTCAAGAGAGCAAATAAAATGCTAAGAATTATAAGGAAAGGAATGGAGAACAAAACAAAAGATATTATAATGTCTCTGTATCATTTCATGGTGCGACTGCACCTTGAATATTGTGTGTAATTGTGGTCACTGTATATTAAAAAGGATATAGCAGAATTAGAAAAGGTACAGAGAAGAGCCAACAAAATGGTAAAGGGGATGGAAGGATACCCCTATGAGGAGAGGCTTAAAGGTTTAGGGCTTTTCAACCTGGAAAAGAGACGGCTGAGGGGAGATATGATAGAGGTCTATAAATTAATGAATGGAGTGGAATGGGTAAATGTAGATCAATTTTTTATGGCATCAAAAAGTAGAAACACTGGGGGACATGCAATGAAGCTACAGTGTAACCTGTTTAAGACTAATAAGAAAAAATATTTTTTTCACTCGATGTGTAATCAAACTCTGAAATTTGTTACCAGAGGATATAGTAAAAGCTGTTAGTGTAGCTGGGTTTAAAAAAGGTTTAGAGATGTTCCTGGAGGAAAGGTCCATAAACTGTTATTAAAGAGGACTCAGGTAATCCACTGCTTGCACCAATACAAGCATTGTGGAACCTGTTTGTCTTTTTGGGAAACTGCTAGGTACTTGTGACCTGGATTGGCCACTGTTGGAAAAAGGATACTGGGCTTGATGAAACGTGGTCTGACCCAGTATGACATTTCTTATGTTATTAAGCAGAAAATGAAGTTTATAAAGACTATATGGCCTATCCAGTCCGTCCATCCTTACCAGCTACTAAACTCTACAATCCCTTACTCTCCTTTGCCCTTGTCCCATGCTTTCTTGAATTCAGGTACAATCCTTGCTGCCACCTCCACAGGGAGACTATTCCATGAATCCACTACCCTTTCCTTAGGGAAATATTTCCTTAGATTACTCCTGAGTTCATTCCTTTTCTCCTTCATCTTATGCCCCCTTATTCTAGTGCTTCTTTTCTATTGAAATGTTCTGCTAGGGAAGTATTGAGATGTCTCTGTCATATCTCCCATCTCCTGTCTTTCGTCCAAAGTATACATAGTGTGATCTTTAAATCTATCCACATTTGTTTCATGAGAAAGCCCAGTGATCATTTCAGTAGCTATTCTTGGCACCGGCTCCATCTTGTTATATGTTTTTGAAGGTGTGGTCTCTAGAAATGCGCACCGTACTCCTAAATGAGGTCTCACTAGAGTCCTTCTGTATACACAGGCACTATCACCTTCTTTCTGCTGGCCATCCCTCTCCCTATGTAACCAGGCATCCTTCTGGCATTTGCCCTTGCCCTTTCTTCCTCTTTAGCACCTTAAGATCATCAGGTATGATCACCCTCAAGACCTAATTTTCACTGGTTCACAGAAGCACTTCACCCACTATACTGTACTCCTTTGGGTTTTTGCAGTCCAAATGCATGACCCTGCATTTTTTAGCATTAAATCATAGCTGCCGAATTCTCAACTTGCCACTTATGTGCACAAGTGACCTCTAAAATACAGGCTGGTGTAAAAGCATGCACAGACTTTTACTGTAGATATGCACTTGCTCAGTTTGGTGGGAGCATTGGATGCAGCACGTGAGTACTTGCAAAATGTAGGCACGCTCATTAACTTCAGCTCTAGGGCCGGGGTTAAGTCAGTGCGCCTAAAACACGTTCTCTGCCACTTAGGCTAGAATGTTTCATTTTATAAAATGGGGGTAAACTACACATGGGAAAATGCACATTAATTACACAGGTACACTAAAAAAAAATTTTTTTAAACTGCCTCTAATGTTTCGATTGATTTTTACGTTTTTTGGTGCGCTGAATCCAAATCTGGTAACCAATTTGCTCCATCACGTACAGATTTTTTGCTACATTGGGTTAGCAGTTTGAGGTGAACATTTCAGATTGAGTGCGATCGAGATAAAAGTTTCTTTATACTAATTGTTTAGTAGTTATTCAAATAAGAATAAAGAAAATTGTAACAAGGCAGCACATAAGAATATAGTAATGTCAACAAAACACACTGTGATGGTAGCAAAATTGTCTGCACTTAAAACAGCCACATACATGTGCACAAACATTGAGCATATAAGAGCGAGGTTAGACACAAAGCAAAGCAAAGAAATGTGCAAAAAATGTTGTACAGGTATGTATGTAAGAATAGAAAACGCAAACCGCACCATTGCAATACATGAAGACAAACACCCGATGGTGTGAAAATAAAATTCTAATAAATGAGATCCGACACTGTGGTAATAACTAGCAAATTTTTATTTCAAAGTTTAGTAAAAACACGATATTTGTCAACACAGTTTAGATTTTAAAGTCATTCTTGGGTCAATCAATCTCCTGGTGGGCCCGTTTCTTCTTCCCCCGAATGCTTCTCTTGGTGCGCTGCTTGGCGTATTTTTCATCTGGGGTTTCCCGCAGCAGCAACCAGCAGAAATCAGCCATCATAGTGGTGTTCCATCTTCCTTGGTACCTTCTCTCTGCGTCCTTGATGTCCTGGTGAAACCTTTCACCTTGTTCTTCACTGTACGCCCCCAAGTTTTCGGGAAAGTAGTTCACATGGGAGTGCAAGAAATGGACTTTCAGGCTCATGTTACAGCCTTGTTCTTTGAAGGCATTGAGCATCCTGGCAACAATATCCTTATAGTTCTCATCCCGCCTGTTCCCCAAGAATTTGAGAACAACATCCTTGAAGGAATCCCAGGCTTCTTTTTCCTTCTCAGACATCGTTTCAGCGAATGCTCCATCTGAAATGAGTTTCCTTATATCAGGGCCAACAAACACTCCTTCCTTTAGCTTTGCTTCAGAAAGTCGGGGGAACTTTGAGCAAAGGTACCGAAAGCACTCACCATCTTTTGGAAGGGACTTGATGAATTGCTTAATGAGACCCAACTTAATGTGGAGAGGTGGTAATAGAATTTTATCACGAGGTACCAAGCTCTCATGAAGAACATTTTTCTCACCGGGTCTCAAATACTCCCGAATTGACCAGTCTTTTTTCCCCCAGTGTAGGTCGCGGGCCCGGCTATCCCACAAGCAAAGGAAGCAGGGATATTTGGTGAAACCGGATTGCTGCCCTAATAGCATGGATAGAATTTTAAAGTCTCCACAAATCATCCACTTATGCTCATCATAACGAATCTTCTGAAGAATCAGGGCCAAATTCTCGTATTTTTCTTGGAGAATAACAGAGTGAGCAATAGGAACTGAAGCGAATGTGTTGCCATTATGAAGAAGAACACCTTTTATGCTGTCTTTTGACGAATCAATGAACAGCCGCCATTCAGCAGGATCATACTTGAGTTTAAACTTTTCCATCACTCCGTATATATCGTTGCAAAATACCAAATCTTCCTCTTTGCTGAAATACTTCAAAAATTGTGTCTCGCGGTTGCGGTACCTATAAAAAGTTGTTCCTGGTGACAATAGATTTTTCTGTTTAAGCCGAGAACCTAGCAGTTGGGCAGCATCTTTTGGGAGTCCTAAATCCCGGACTAAATCATTCAATTCAGCTTGAGAGAAAAGTTCAGGTTTCGGATCTGGTTCAGTTTCAAACTCGGAAGTACTGGACTCATCGGGAAAAGCCATCTGATGAGTCTCATCATGATCAGAACCGTCCACACAAATATGATCCAAAGATTTTGGTGGTTCAGGCACAGGTACTTCGTTGCTATGAGGCATAGGCCTAATTGCTGAGGGAAGGTTGGGGTAACTTATTACGTTCTTATTTTTTAAGTTGTATCCCTTCACAATGCAAGAGCAAAAATAGCAGTCACTGCTGTGGTCTCTTTGTTCACGCCATGTCATAGGTATTCCGAAACGAAATGCTTGTTTTTTACCTTTCATCCATAAGCGTAGATCTTCCTCACATGTCTTGCACACTTTGTGAGGAGCCCACGGTTTGTCTTGATCGCCTAACTTCAAACCGAAATAGGCGAAATATACTTTTTTAATAAATGCAGAAATGTTCCTCTGCCGCTTTTTCACGGTATATTCCCCACAAATAAAACAAAAACTGTCCGGAGAGTTAACGCAACCTCTGGCTCTGTGAGCCATCACAAATACACAGCACTGCAAACTACAACTGTAGTGAACCACTTCGGAATAAAGCTGGATTACGACTGAGCAAACAAAAGGTAATAATGAACTTGCAAGAAACTGAAATATGACAGGAACGTTCATGTCGCAACCACCGTGTTTGAGCGAGGCGAACGAGGCGAGGCGAACAGGAAAGAACATGCGCCAGCGCGAGTACTGGATTTAGCCCCCCGCCTCCCAATTGTCCTATTAATGTATAAAATGAATACAAAACACTCTAAAATATCATGAGGGAGTGTTTCTAGTTAGTTAACCATTACAACCTCTATTTTGGGCCAAGAAAATAAACTGCAGTCGGCTAAAAAGAAATTATGTGAACATTCCTTATATGGGTAAGAAATCTAATTTTGCAAGAAAACGTGACGTGATGGAACATTTTGGCTATTTTTCCTGGATTCAGCACCCCAAAATCTATAGGAATCAGTTGCAAAACTGGAGGCAGTTTTTTGGTAGTGTACCTGTGTTATGTGTGACTTTAGAGAATGACCCTCTTGGGTGGTAATTATATAAGGAGCCACATAAAGTGATGCACCTTCACCGTGCATAAATCATGTTAACTTAGTGATTTACATATGCAGGTGGGCATTTATTGGTGTACTTTCGCCGGGCTTTCTTTTGTAATTCTGTGCGTCAGTCGATGGCATGTACTTTCACTGTGGGTGTGCACATGGGTGGTGTTTTGGAGAAGCACGGGTGGAGTGGAAAGTACGGGAGTACATTATAAAATACTGCAATTTATGTGTATTCTTTAGACAAGAGCTTTTACACCAGTTCTTAGCATGTGTTTTTGTCCATTTACTATGAAGAAAAGCAGGCATCGAACTCCCTTGATAAGATAGTGCCTAGGTAGCTGCCTACTTGTAAGTGTAAAGTAGGCTCCTTCTTATAAAATCCACAGGGGAGAATATTCAGCAAACATCAACCCAGAAATTCATATCCAGCCCCGACATTAAATATCCAGGTTGCCTAGATTGGCAAGAAGCTAACTGGGCAGGCAGCTAACCTGGCAGTATTCAACTGCTGCTTGGTTAGCTTCCACTGGGAAAGTTAGGCCAGCCTTTGTTGCACTTTACCGTAACTGGGCAGCGGCGATATTGAGCTGCTGCCTGGTTATGGTCAGGTGCTACCCCAGTGGCAGCAGCCAGGGATATTCAGCAGCACTAACCATGAATATCCTGGCTAGAGGGATTAACGTGATTATTAGATCTGCTAACTGCGTTAATCCCCATGAATATCCTGGCTAGAGGGATTAACGTGATTATTAGGTCTGCTAACTGCGTTAATCTCCTTGAATATCCTCCCCACGTTTAGCTGTTTTGATACGCCTCTTTCTTATCATACTGTCCTTACCAATGCTCCTTACTTCCATCCTCCTCTCCCCAGGATCGAGTCCTGAGCTGATTCAAGGTGTTCGCACCCTAGGCAAACCTTAAGCTTTGCAGCCCCACTGACTGTCAAAATGTATTGTTTAGCTTTCAATGTCCTGCCCCCCCAGAAGTTGCCACCTTAGGCAACTGCCTGGTTTGTCTGATAGCTGGGCTGGCCCTGCCTCTCCCCTTCATTTCTATCTTTCTTTTCCCTGACCGTCTCTGTTTTCTCACAAGCCCTCATGCTTCTGCCGTACCCTGAGGTGGTAGAGGAGGGAGGGGGGCTGTGACAGAATATGTTTCCTGAGAGGCTGGAGGGAGATTTGTGTAGGTGGGAGTTGCTGGTTTTATTCTCTTAGTTTTCAGTTCTATGCAGACCCGATAACTACTTCTGATCTCACAGATGTGACTTTCTTTCCAGCCATATGTGTCCTATGTTTGTCAGTATAATACTATGTTGTTCTTGTATTTTGTTTCTAGTGGGTTGTTTGGGATTGCAGTGAACGGTATTATGCTAACTTAAAATGCTGATCAGTCTCTGTGCCATATTAGAGTATTATATTGCTCAAAGGCTTTGGGAAAGAAGCTGTAATTAGATCACTGCTCCCCTTTCTTCCCTAGTTTTAAACTTCCTGTTAAAGATGACTAGATTCCTAAAGTGGCATTTTAGAAGGGATGTCTAGGAAGAATCTGGAATGTCCAGAGCATCACATTCAAAAGTCCAGCAGTGAAGGGAGGCACGTAGAAGTGTCTTTTAAAATCTCTCCGTCTCTGCCCTGAGAGATGAATGTCTGAGTAGCTGGTTCCAGCGACAGGCCCATGCAGATAACAAGGCCAGATACGGGCACGGGTATAGGCCATGTTACAAATGTAGACATCCGCAAAGTGCATGCCCGCAGAACTGATACTTGAGCATTCTGGCTGGGGTATTTCAGAAGAGGGGTGACTACGTTGTGAGACTAGCACGGCCCAGTTAGCCATTACAGATCATCAAACATGCAGCTGTAAGCCAGTAATATGTTTGAAGTATGTATTTTACATGTAGGTTTCTTTGGCCAGGAAATATTAATTGTGGTGATGAGAGTGCATTTTGCTTTTCCCCATGGAAGCATTGCAACTATGAAATTAGTACATTTTTGTTATACGTTTAAGGATGGTGAAAGCGGACTATAAGCAATATTATTAAATTAAGTTAAATTAAATTTTTGCAGCTTATTCATGGTCAGGAGCATGAAATCAGACCGTGACATGCATCTCCCTTCGGCCTAGGTCTTATCTCCACCATGCCCCATGTTTCATTGTTCTACATACCCGCCTTTCTAAAATTGCACTAGGGACATCTCTATGGTTTGCAAGTCTAAATGCCCATTTCAATGGCCAGCGCATAAATAGGGCTTCTAAAATGACCCCAGTAGTTTTTAATGTATTGAGGGGCTTCTCGGTCAAGCCTCTTCTTATAGGATCTGTACAGAGTTCTATAAGAGCTGTACTAAATAGACTTGCAGGTAGTTGGGATATCTACAAAAGTCTTTCTGATTGTAGGCAAATCTTTCTGGGTTTGCATGCTTGTTGTCCTTGCTAGGGACCACTTTCAGCTATCAATACTTGTTTCATTTGTTGATTTAGACATATTTTATTCTCTGATTGTTATTAGTGGATTGTTTAGGTTTGCAGAGCTGTTTTGCTTTGGAGTATCAAAGTTTAGTACTGCTAAAATCTTTTGGGAAGAATTTAGAGTCCCAACTACGTTATCCCATATTCAGTAGCGGTATGCATTTGTGAAAGTGCATTCAGTTCATCTGGATGCCTAAAAATTTAGGGCATGTTTACTAAGGCCTGTGCTGGCTGCTCTGACCTGTGTATATGGGCTGTGTTACCAGCATGGGGAGGTCCATGCTAACTTCAGGGGCATGTGCGTTCATTCCCCTTCAGTTAGCGTGGGCCCAAGATGCCATATCCTTCAAGCTAGCATGCAAGCGCGCTTAATGCCACCCATTGAGATGGCATTAAATACAACCACGCTAAGAGCAGCACACATAGTTAGCATGAGTTACTAACGCCCACACTAGCCATGCCTTGCCATACCACCCTGCCCCTGCCCTATCACATGCATACCAGGTGACATAGGATTTTTGGAGCTGGGGCACATGCTATTTTTTTAGCTTGGCACACAAATCACACACTAAACCAAGTACCACAGTTTAGTAAATATGCATTTTTAAGTGTAAGCAAATTGCTTGTATGCACATATATCTGCAGATTAACTCATGTTCATTCGATGTACGTGCTTAAAGTTCTAGTATACATACAATACACACAGAATAAATAGGTGAAATGAACACAAAAAATGCCAAAAAACTGAGAAAAATTAAAATGAGTTTGAATCAAACTTTTTTTTTTTTTTGCCATGCGCACGCCTAATATCCAGCAACCCAAATGGCAGTTTTTCTTATATAATTTAATTCTTTTAATTCTTCCCAATCAGGACCTCACTGATATAACTGAAAGCCTTGTTTTTCTATCTGTGTGGTATGTCTGTTTGGATTAGATTCCAGCCATCAAGGAGCAGAGGCTGCCTCTTATGTCTCTGTAGAGCACTATATTAAATAAGAATAAATAACATAAAACAATGTCACGATCGAGTGGCTAAATTAGTTCATTGGAATCTTTGCAAAAAGCATGGTTCACTTGGCCAGCAAACCTCTTCAGGTTATATACATTGTTCATATTCCATAAAACCAAAAATAATTTTTGTGCTCATCAAAAAAAATTACAAAAAAATGACAATAGGTACAACTTGAACAGTTGGATTGTACATATTTATTTATTTGAAACGTTTTTCTATACCATCCCTTCCAGAGATCAGGGGCAGTTTACATTGCAACTTAACAATATACATTGAACACAGCTGAGTATATAACAGATAACTATTTATAACCAACTATAATACACTTGCACATCATTACGAGTAATATACAAGTATTAATGAGTGTACATGATGACTATTCAGTATACAATAGTTTGGATGTTGGTACATATTGAATTCTAATAAAGGAGGGGGTGGGGAGGAAACTTGGGGGGTAGGGGGGGAGTTGGAATTTTGATTGAAGGTTGGTGGTGGGGGGGGGTTAAATGGGGGGGTGGTAGGGTGTTGAGTGGTAGGGGTGGAGTTGGTAATCTGATTTCTGGTGGGATTGGGATTGTTGTAATGCTCAATGAATAGGAGTGTTTTTAATTCTTTTCAGATGGTTTGGAGGTCTATGATTGCTCTCAAGGCTTCTGGGAGGGCATTCCATTAGGTGGGGACAACATATGTGTAGGTCCTGTTAATGGTTGCTTAGCTTATGGATTGATGTTGGCACTGAGAGTGTGTTCTGGGTGCTTCTTCTTCTGGATCTGGTGTCCTGATGAATATGGATTAGTGATGTGAGATAGGAGGGTGCTATGTTATTAATTAGTTTGAAAGTGGTCGTTATGGATTTGTATTTTATTCTACTGGTGATGAGTTCAAACAGGATGGATGTGATGTGATCAGATAGGAGGGCCTTGAATATTATTCTGGCTGTAACATTTTGAGCCATTTGGAGTATATTTATGTTCTTTTTGGTAGTAGCTTGTAATATGCTGTTATGGTAGTCAAAGTGCGGCGTGATAAGGGCTTGAACTATTGATCTGAAGTCGTTTGAGTCTATAAGGGATCTGAGCTGTTGAATAATCCTTAACTTGAAAAATATGGTTCTGGTTGTTTGCTTAATGTGTGAAGTTATGTTGAGAGTTTTGTTGAGGATGACTCCTAGATATTTTACTTTCTGCTTTACTGGGAGTATGTTGTTATGGAGGCTGATTGTTGAGGGTGGGTTAAAGTTTTTGTTTCTTGATGTAAACAGTACTTCTGTTTTACTGAAGTTAATGCTTATATTGTTTGAATGGAGCCAGATTTCTGCATCTTTGAGGCATGCTGATAAGTTGTCATAGTTGGGGTTTGTTGCATCCAGAGGGGAGTACAACATACAGTAATATAATCAGCATATATATGATATCCTACTTTGTGCTTTTTGAATACGGAGCATATGGGTTGAAGATATAAACTAAACAGGAGAGCTGATAGGGCAGAGCCTTGGGGGATTCCCTGTTCTTGTGGGAAGGTTTATTTATTTATTTATTTTATTTAACTGTATTTATATCCCGCTTTTCACTGGGTCAAAGCGGCGTAACATTAAAAGGGGGGGGGGGCAATAATCAAATTCTGGGGTTGGGGCTATCACCGGGTGGCCAACATTGATGATTTCAACAAATATTTGGGACATGGACATAGACATTGTATTTCAGTCTCTTAAAAAATATGTTCGGGGGGGAGTTGGGGGGGTTGGGAGGTAGTCATTGGTGGGTGCTTGTTTCTGGTCCGGATTTTTCATGTTCTATTTGCATGTATTGGGCACTGTCAGAAAGGTAAGATTTAAACCGTTTGAGACTTGTTTCTTTTATACCTATGTGCTTGAGTCTATAGAGAAGGATATTGTGGTTTACATTGTCAAAAGGATTATAGCGATCTGTAATTAGTACTCCTCGCTCTCTTTTGCTCTCTTGGCTTTTTGTGTATATGTTTTCTTTATATAGGACTTAGGGGGTTCTCCACCCCTTGGTTCTTAATTTCTTTAGTTTTCACCCCCACTTATAGTGGACTAATGATGTATTACCTTAGGGATTGTTTTCTTTTTGTGATGGTTTTTGGAAATTTTCTATGGTGTATATCTTTTCTGTACAAGTGTTTATGCTTGATTCTAATTTGAAAATGCATAAATTAAAAAAAAAAAAAAGCAGATTTGATGTCTAAAAAGACAAGGATGAAAGTTTGTTTTGTGTTGTCCATTCCTCGGATGAGGATGTCGAATAATGCTGGTAGAAGTGTTTCGACTCCATGGATTGGGTGAAAGCCATGATGTTGTTCGTCTAAGGGTGCCTTTTAAGTCTAGGAAATCTTGGAGTTGGACCACGTTTTCAATGACTTTAGCTATAAATGGGATACTGGCAGTGGGTCTATAGGAGAATGGATCATCCTTGTTTAGGGTTCTATTCTTTAGTATGGGACGGATTGTGGTAAGTTTGAGTTTGTTTGGCATGCATCCTAGTTGTAAGGATTGATTCACTATGTTTAATAGAATAGGGGCAAGTTCGTTTTTTGTTGCTTTGATCCATGCCACAGGGCATGGATCTAAGGGGGAGGTGGTTGTATTGATCTTTGTAATTGTATCCAGAAGTTGTCTACGGTCTACGAGATGGAAAGAGCACCTCTCACTCGGGCATATCATTGTGAGGGAAGTGTCTGTTGGGCTCTTTCATTTTAATTTATCAGCGAAGTGGTTTGCTAGGATTTGAGGGTTGATGGGAAGTTTGTTAGGGTCATCCTGAGGGGATTTGGTTAGCGATTTAACAATTTCAAATAGTTCCCTTGGCCGGTTTATGGCTTTGCTTAGGATTTTTGTATGGTGGTTCTTTTTGGCATTGTTTATAGCTTCTTTATACATGTTCAGAGTTGATAAGTAGTGTATTTTGCATTCTGTGGTCTTGTTGGCTCTCCATTTATGTTCAGATTTTCTGAGTTCTTTTTTATCTTAGCTATCTCAGTGGTATACCATTTCTTAGAGTGTTTGAGGCAGTTTTGAGTATATGAGTGTAGGTTTGGCCGCTTTATTAATTGCAGCTCCACCGAGCATTTTCCGAAATGACTGCTCAGTGGATGGGATAATCTGTTAAGCTTCTAGACAGGGATAAATGGGAGGCTGCGGGGTGAAGTCCTTGGCAGCCTCGGTAACCGGGCTGGCGGCAGTGCAGACCCAGTGAAAGAGAAAGGGCGCGGGGACACGCGCGCACGCTGCGGGGCGGCGTCCTTTGAATCAATTGGTCCCACGGCGTGAAAGATCGCCGCGGGAGCCAATGGGGGGGGGCTCGCCTAAGCGAGCAAGCAGAAGAGCACGGGGGCGGCTGGGAGGGGGCAGCAGTTGTGACCGGCAGCCGAGGAGCTAGGTCACGGCAGGTGTAGTGCTAGGGCAGGAAGAAAAAAGTAAAGGAAGTAAAGGAAAAGAAGTGAAATAAGACGGCGGCTTCGAGTGGCAGCCCGGGTTGTCAGTGGCTGCGGAGGAGAGCAGGAGCACAGCGGGAGAAGCAGCAGGGGAACATGCAAAAAGAGATCAGCATGTCGGGGGACTCGGGAGGCACGTGTGCGGAGGCAGAGATCCGGGGCAAAGAGCATTGTGCAGGCAAGGGCAGAAGCAAGGAAGGAAAGTTTTATGCCTCAGCGATGCCTTTTCGTCGGGACAGGGGGGCAAGTATCCGGGGAAAAAGGGGGGTTAACTCAAGTATGAGGGTTGCTAACACCAGGGGGGGGGGGTGCTGGAGGAAGGGAGGGTGTACATAACTGGGGCATTGGGGGTGGGGGTCACAGGAGCGGCGGGGGGGAAGATTCCAGAGGAAAAGGGGGAGGAACTATCAGGGGACAGGAGAGAGAGAATGCTGGTGGGAGGGGTGGAGAGAATGCCAGGGGGAGAGGGGGGTAGGAGGGCTGTTGGGTGCAGGGGGAGCGGCAGCTCAACAGCACAGGGCAGGGGCGCTCAGCTGAGCGGCAGTCAAGGAAGGAGAGGGGCTTGAGGCCGGGGGGGGGGGGGATTCTAGGGGTAGCCAAGGGCAAACGGGGCTAGGGCAAGCGTCCAGACAGGTTGAGGACATGTGGAGGTAGCAGGAGGTAGTTCCGGACATGGAGACAGCAGCCAGGGCAGGGGGTGGAGTCCTGCAGGTTAAATCAGGAGGACAATTACCCTTAGCAGATGAGGGGTTGGAGGTGGGGCAAGGGGGCCCCGAGACAGAATGGGGGGTCAGGCTCTGATGGGCAGAGGAGGTGGGGCCACTCCTCAAAGGGGATATTATGCTGCATATGGTCCGGGGGCTTGGGAGCATTGGAGGGAGGGGGTCAGGGATCATCTTGGGGGGATTGGGTGGGGGCGTGGCAGCTGGCATGGCAGTCGCTCCCCCCCCCCTGTTTTTTCTTGCATCCCACCACAGGAAACAGTGACCTCTTGGAGCGCAAGAAGGATCAGGACGAGCGGCACAATGGTTAGTGGGAGCGAGGAAGCCAGAGAGGCAGCCAGGTCCCAGGCAGTGGAGGAGGATCGGGAACCGGTGCAAGGACCGCAGCAGCAGGGGGCAGCTCAGATGGACCAGGAGCCAGCCGCAAGCCTACCAGCAGCAAGAGACAGGGCAGCAGGTGAGTGTCCGGTGGGGGGACAGGAACCGGGGAGAGTGGGGAAGAAAGCACGCAAGAAGAGGAAATATTCCCATAGGCGGCTCGTGAGCTCAGGCTCCTCCTCATCATTGTCGTCGGTGGGCACGGAGTCTTCATCTTCCGGGGGGGGGGGGGCGGCTGTCGGGCAGTAATGGCGCGTTGGAAGGTCAGGCGGTCGGGTCAATGCCCACTACGGCTTCCTTTTCAGAATTGTGGGCGGGAGTGCCAAAAAGGTTACGCCGTAAGATAAGGGAGCGGCGATATATTGATATATTTCGGTTGCTGGAGGGCAGGAGGAGATCCGGGGAAAGTAAAAAGAAGAGGAAGGAAGACAAAAAGGCAGGACGGATAAAGAAGGTGGCCAGAAATGTGGTAAATTGGGCAAGGGCCTTCTTACGGTTGGCCAGTGTCTGGGGGCATAAGCGCCCGTCCCATTATGGGATGTTGTTAGCATATGCGGACTCTATATTGGAGGTGGCACAGACTCACGAGGGCTGGGTGTGGCTGAACTACGATGAAAAGTTCAGGGATAAGATGGAGGAGAGCAAATCCTTGTCGTGGGGCATGCAGGGCATCAACCTTTGGCTGACACAGATGTCTGCCAAGGCTGGCATTGGGGGAATGGGGGGGATGAGAGGCGGTGTGGTGAATGCCAAGGGGGGCGGTCCTTTCGTGCGGGGGGGGGGGGGGGGTTGGGCAGCAACAGAGAGGTGGGAGTACGGGATCCGGTGACTTGTGTTGGAGATATAACAAGTCTTCGTGCCCGTTCCCGGATTGTACGTTTCGGCACATCTGCTCGGCATGTAGCGGGGCTCATGCGGCCATCAAATGCGTCAAAAAATGCCCTCCCCCCCTCGGGGGACAGGCCCCCAAGTAGTAAGCAGCTCCTGACCTTGGCGGCGACGCCCATAAGGATTGAGTTGCTGAGGCCGTGGCTTCATCAGTATCCGAGGCGTCGGGATAGGTAGGTGCTAGAGGAAGGGTTTCAGCAGGGCTTCATCATACCGGTTGTGGTGGGGGCTAGGGCCAAGAACTCTGTCAGTTTGGTGCTTTGCTAGTGTGGTAAGGGAAAAGTTGCAGGGTGAAATTGAGTTGGGTAGGATTGCGGGCCCATTTATGGAGGACCCCTTTGAGAATTTTGTGGTCTCCCCATTAGGAGTTATTCCGAAGAAAGAGCCAGGGAAGTTTAGATTGATTCACAACCTATCCTTTCCCGAGGGGACCTCGGTAAACGATCACATACCTAGGGAGTCCTGCGCAGTTCGTTATGCGTCCTTCGATTCCGCTGTTTGTCTGGTTCGTAAATGTGGTCGGGGGAGTCTGATGCCTAAGGTGGACATCGAATCAGCTTTCCGATTATTACCGGTGCACCCTTCTGCTTTCCCTTTGTTGGGTTTTGCATTTGAAGGGAAACATTATTACGACAAATGTATGCCAATGGGTTGCTCCGTGTCATGCGCGTATTTTTGAGAAGTTCAGCACATTTATGCATTGGGTTTTGGTTAGGAAGGTGGGATGTGCGAATGTTGTGCATTATTTGGATGACTTCCTATTTGTCGGTGAGGCTCGTTCCAGCAAGTGTAAGGAGTTGTTTGAGGGCTTTGTGGAGTTGTCCAGGGAAAGGGGGGTGCCGCTGGGGGTCAATAAGATGGAGGGCCCAGCCACAACACTCACCTTCTTGGGTGTGGAGCTGGACACATTGGAGATGGTGGCTCGCCTGCCAGTAGAAAAGGTGGTGGCCAATGTGATGGCGTCCAGGAAAATGACGTTGCGTGAGATGCAGGCCTTGATGGGCTCCTTAAATTTTGCTTGCAAGGTGATCCCAATGAGGCATGTGTTTTTGCGTCGGATAGCGGTGGCCACTGCAGGCACGACTAAGCCGCATCATAGGATTCGAGTTTCTCAGGCCATTGGGGAGGACCTGGCAATCTGGGATACATTTCTGAGGGAGTTTAATGGAACAGTGGTGATGTGGGAAGCTGAGATGTCCAGTGTAGATTTGGAGCTCTTTATGGATGCGGCAGGGCTAGGGATTTACTTTGGCGGGGCATGGTGCGCCGGAGCATGGCCGCAGGAGTGGAGGGATGCGGGTTTGACCAGCAACATAGCCATTTAGAGCTGTTCCTGCTGCTGGTGGTACTGGAGTTGTGGACCGGCAGGCTGCAGGATCGGAAAGTGGTTTGGTGGTGCGATAACGCAGTGGTGGTAAGTGTTATTAATAACTACTTGCCGCGATGTGTGCGCGTAACCGCATTGATGAGGGAGGTGGTGCTGGCATGTTTGCGTAGTAATGTTTATGTACGAGCCAGGCATATTCCCGGATGCACTAACAGGATTGCTGATGCTCTCTCCCGTTTTAAGTGGGACCTGTTCAGAACCTTGGCACCAGAGGCGGACGTCGTTGGAGAGAAGGTTCTGGAGAGGTTGTGGCAGGTTGGCCTGAAGAAATGTTGAGCCTGCTACGGAGTTCGGTGTCTTCGGTGACGTGGGCAGCTTATCAGCGGGGATGCAACAAAGTGGTTGCCTTCTTACTAGTGAATGGATGGAAGAAAGGGGGTGTTTCGGATCAACTGATGGGGCAGTACGTGGTGTATGCAAAGGTGACAGGGGCATCGAGGGCAGCGGTGCAAACTCAGCTGGCTGGGTTTGCCTTCTTCGCCAGGGCTCTGGGCTGGGAGCCCACGGGTGGAGGATTTTTGACCCATAGGCTGTTGCACAGCTGGGAGCATTCTCGCCCGGCCCCAAAGGATAACAGGCAACCTATCACGCATGAGCTTCTAGCCAGGTTGTTGGGGGTGTTGCCAGTAGCAACCAAATCAGGCTATGAAGTGACTCTGTTTCGGGTGGTTTTTAGTTTAGTCTTCTTCGGTGCCTTTCGGGTCGGTGAGTTGGTAGCCGACTCCTGCAGGGCAGCATCTGGGGGAGGGCTACAGTTTAAGCACCTACAGCTGGCGGAAGGGCAGCTTTGCATATGGTTAGCATGCTCTAAGACGGATCAGAAGGGTAAAGGATGTTGGGTAACATTGACAGCAGTACGGGGTTCATTAACATGCCCGGTAGCGGCCACGTGGGCATATTTGGAGGGCCGCCCGCGGCTGCAGGGACTGCTCTTTCTGCATGAGGATGCACAACCATTAACGCAGTTTCAGTTTACAGCTGTGCTGCGCATGGCTCTGCAGAGAGTGGGGGAGGATCTACTACAATTTGCCCCGCACTCCTTCCGAATCAGCGCGGCAACTAGTGCAGCGGGGGCGGGGTTAAGGGGCCAAGAGATTCAACGCATCGGCAGATGGTGGTCACAGGCCTTTGTGGGGTACATGCGGCTGTGAAGGTAGATATGCAAAAAAAAAAAAAAAGAAAGGGTATCAGGATGTTGCCTAACTGTCGATTTTTTTCACAGATGCGGGAAGGTGCCCGATTCGCTGCTGGGTCATCGGTCACTCTTTTGTTTATTGGGCAGGGTAGAGAGCGGCAAGGCGTCCAGTGGGGCCTAATCTGGGACTGGATGTCGATGAGGTGTCCGTACTATGGCTGGGCGAGAGGGGGCTTCGGTGGCCTCAGCTGTTGCCTTTGCTTCGGCACCTTGAGAGAGAGAGGGGAGCACCTGCACTGATATTGCTGCATTTGGGCAGCAATGACCTAAGCGCATGGACCTGCAAGCAATTGATTCGAGCAGCAAAGAGGGACTTGGCAGTAGTTAATCAAATGTTTAAAGATACTGTTATCTTGTGGTGGGACATTATTCCAAGGCCTGCCTGTAGGGTGCAGAGGAGGTGGTCAAGAGGGTTAACAAAGATAAATAGGCAGATCGGACGATGGGTGTGTGATCAAGGGGGGTACCAAATCATGCACCCATGGGCCGAGGTGGATTGTGTGGGCTTGTTTAGGCAGGACGGGGTGCACCTATCCCTGGTGGGTGGGGATCTGCTTCTCAATGACTGGCAGGAGGCGTTGGAATATGTGTTGGCTCAGGGGGGTAACCAGTCACAGCTTGGTTGAAGGGGGAGGCAGCAGGGTGACAACTGTCGCCCGTGCCGGTGGCGGGAACCCGGAGGGTCCGGGGTCCAGAGCCAGAGGCGATACTTGGGCGGGGGTGTGGGGCCCCCGACCCGGTCAGCCCCTGTTGGGCTTTTGCTAATCATATGGCGAAGCCGGGGAAAGGGGCGGTTGGTTAAGCTAGCCCTGGGCCTGTCCGCGGCAGTTGCGGAGTATAGGCTCGCCTTGCTAATCACATGGCTGGTGAGGCCAGATCCGCTAGAATGATGTTTGAATGATGTTTATGTTTGAATTGAATTGTTTGATGTTAAAGGTTCAATAAAGCTGCGACCGGTTTTGAATTCCCAACCGTTGTTTGTCTGTTTTGTGCAGAGGGGGAGCTGTGGGTAAAAGAAGGCAAAGGGCAGTTTGGGGGGGGGGGGGGAGGGATGAGCACGGAGTCCGGCATGCCTCGGTTATCTGGAGTTTCAAGAGAAGATACATTAAGCTCTATTTGGCATGCAGATTGGCGGTACTATTGCTCTTGCTGTGCAGGTCACATGTAGATACTGGAAGCCATTTTCATTCAGAAACTGGCCACCAATGCTGCAAGTGGGATATCTACAAAGGATGTACCGGGTAGTGAAGCTGAATGAGAAACAGAGAAAGAGCTAGAATATTCTTACACAGCAAAGTACAGGAACCTAGAGTGTTAATAGATTTTGATCAACTCATTAATTTCAATAGGACTGTGGTGCTTTGATTAAAACTCAAAACCAAAATGCAGGACCAATGTAGAATGTTGAGTTTGAAGCTAGAATATGTGAAAATAAAGATCAGCGAACAAGTTGTAGATGGCACATTAAGTTAGTCCAATAAAAATATCTTTGACAAGCTTTTGAGCTCTATCCTCTCTTCATCAGATCAGTGAAGAACAATGAAGTTACACTAGAAACATAGAAACATGACAGCAGAAAAAGACCACGTGGCCAATCTAGTCTGCCCTTCCATATCGATTACTACAATAGTCCCCTCTTTTCCTGACTATAAATAGCATAAAATGACTCCTTGTCATTTGTATAGTGCTACAAGGCAGCACTGTACATACACATGGGAGACAGCCTTTGTTCAATAGAGCTTACAATTTAAGCAAGACACACACAACAGCGAGGGGACTAGAGATGGTCTTACTGGAACATAAGGGTTAGGATCCAAAAGCAGCTATGAAGAGGTGGGTTTTTAGCTGGTTGTCTGCATCGGGCAGGACTGGGTAGGGCAGGGTGTTCCCAGTGCAGCACACCTGGCCCACACAATGTGCTACTGGCATGGGGGCTTAGTAAACAGGCTTCCAAGAGCGCTTCTGGTGGCGCAAGGCACTGAATCCCATTTTTCAGCTTTCAGCTCTCTGCTGATGTATGGGATAGGGGTTGAAGACTGGTCCCCCGATTTTTTTTTTTTAATTTGAACAAAGTTACATGTTTACATTGCTGTTTTTTAGAAATATATATTGTGAATTTATTCATGCAATTGTATGTGGATAACAATAAATGGGATTGGCAAAAACTTTCAAAATTACAATTTTTGAATAATGTTGGATGTCTACATCATTCGTTGTGAATTTATTCTTGTAGTTTTGAATTTCAAAAAAGGTGATTGGAAGATATATTTTTAGATACAAGCCACATGATCTTGGTAGGTTCCTTTGACTGGCTGAATACCTGTATGAATGGATTTAAAAGAAGAGGGTTTCCATATGGACTCTACTCTAATTTATGTATCTGTGAGCTCATCTCTCAAATAAGCGATTGCAAAATGAAGGTATCCACTGAGTATGTGAGCCTGCAGTCATTGAAAGTTATTACAGATAAGTGCAGCATAAGAAGAGAGATTAAGAAAATAATTTTAAAAAAGTAAAAATAGTAAAAAATAATACAATTTGGGATTTTTAAGACCTATGATGGACTTGTTTGTTTATAGGCACAATACTTGTGAGGCATGAGCTCTCGGGTGTTTTTTCCCTAATTAATTTAAGTTGTTTTGTGAGTTTTAACAGGATACTTTGGGGTAGTACTTTATTTATGTTTTTGGGTAGGATTTCTGAAGTATTTTCTTCAGTAGACCCTGATAGGGTTGGTACATAATATGTCAGCAACTTCTCAGCACCATTAACTTATCTGCTCTTTTAGAGGGATATGCCTCCACCCATCCTGAAAACATGCAGACTAAAACCAAACAGTTTTCAAATCTTTGTCCCCTTGGTAAGGAAGGAAAGTCAATTTGAATTTCAAGAAATGGATCTTTAGGATAGGGCAACTCCCGCGTCTTCATCTTTTATGCTTAGCCTGGATTATTCACTTGACATATATAACATATGTCTGATGCTCTTCACATTGGGGGTTATTTTAGAAGCTCTATTTGTGCTTCAGACATTTGGGCATAGAGAGGTCCAAAGCACAGAGATGTCTTCAGAGGCATTTGAGAAGCCGGGTCTGTGGAAGTCCCTGTCTGAATGGAGGCATGGTGAAGGTATGGCTGGGGAATTCCCAAGAACCTGGACGTCACTGCCTGATCTCAGAAACTTCCTAGACATTCGGAGACGTGGCTAAGGTTATACTTACTCCAGGCATTAATAGGAGCCTGTAAAATATAAATGTGAATTACATGTCTCTTGCCGCCACTCATCACTGCTTTATGGGTGGCAGCATATTATGTAATGTTATTCTTTCTTTGATATACCGCATATCTACAAAAACTATGCAGTTTATGTTAAAATATAAATTTACATAAATACATATCCTAGAAAAAAGAACTCCATAATGAACAGAAAAGATACACTAAAAAGAGATATACAAACCAACTAAAAACAGACTCAATAAAAACATACACAAGAGATACAAAACCAACTAAAAACTAAAAACAAACAATAAAACATACAATCAAACTGAGGTAACAAATAATGCATGGAGTTTATATGGCAAGGCTTAGATGGGGGCCGGAGGGGGCATTGCGGAGGCAATGTTGGGGCAGGCAGTGGGCGGCCTGCGACCCTAGATGTACAGGGCTGATTCTGAAGTTGGCCCTGTACATCCAGGGTCCGCAGACTGTACGGGGTATAGCAGACCCGGGCAGCACATGTGAGGTGAGGGGGTGAAGGGGTTCCCCGCAGCCTGACCTTGGCCATGGAAAGCCAGATTGGGGGTCGGACTGTGGGGAAGGGAAAGAGTGGTTGGTGGCCAGGGATTGCAGTTCTTGAATGGAACCACAGTGTCATGGCAATGTGATGCCATGGCACCATGGCTCCATTCAGGAGCCTGACTGAGTTAGCCGGGCATGGATCTGTACATGCAGGCCGATCGGAATCGGGTCCTGGCCTGCATGTACAGACCCTAGACCCGATTCTGATCCCGCAGGGCACTTCTAGCCCCTGCAGGATTGGAATCGGGCTACCTCTGTGCGTCCCAATTCCGAATGGGTGCATAGTGGCCTGTGCGCACATGTTGGAATGTACCTCTAAACAAGTTTTTTCAAGGACCCCTTGAAACTTTTCAGATCTAAAGTAGTTCAAAGAGAGGTAGGCAGACAGTTCCACAGAGTAGGAGCTGCTACGGACAATGCAGTCCGATGGGTAGACTCATAGTTGATACTGGCCAGAGATGGCATAATCAACCTAAACCCATGACTGAACGTAATGTCCTCGCAGGGGTATATAGTGTTTCCAGAGAATAGAGATAATCCAGAGGCAAATCTTGTAGAGCCTTAAAGGCAAGCAAAAGGGCCTTATACTGATGTCATTCTGAAATTGGAAGCTAATGATAATGTCTAAACAACGCTATAACATGGTCAGAATGAATAGCTCGAGCTAAAGTACACACTGCAGTGTTCTGTAATGTTTGTAACCGTACAATGGCAAACCAAGATAAACAATATTATAGTAGTCTAAAAGTGATACTACTGTATGAAGTATTACTATTATTTGTGCATTGATATCTAAAAATGTCTGTATTGCTCGAAACTAATGAAGTGCTAAAAATGAAGACTATAACCCGAGCAATTTGTTGTGAAAAAGACAATTTAGAAGAGAGAATCACCCCCAAATACTTAAAGATGGATTATAACATTACCAGGGAGCACTCAATCATGGTTGCTGGGCTGGAATCTTCCCCTGAATCTAAAAACCAAATTGCCACCGATTTACTTGGATTCAAAACCAGAGAGTGGAATACCTTTCTTAGTTGACATATGGCTTGCTGATCACAGATGTGGCTCCAAAATGATTGGACCAGGTCAGATGTCTGAGAATTTTAATCAGCCAACAGAGAATGCCTCCAAGGCATGGAATATTCATGTGAAAAGTCAGTCAGGGCTGCTAGGGAGGAGTAGCCTAGTGGTTGGGGCAAGGTACTTCAGGGCAGAAGGTCAGGGGTTCAAATCCCACTAGAGGACAGCAACCTTGGGCCAGAAGGACTAGGGTTTCTAGTCCCACAGATGCTCCTTGTGGTCTTGGGCAAGCCACTTAACCCTCCATTGCCCATGTTCCCTGTAAGTATTAGTGTATGTGTCTCATATCCCTGCATGTTAAATGTATCCCCCAATTGTGTTGTGACCACTTTGATTGAAGGATAAGGCGGTATACAAAACTGTCTAAATAAATAAATAGTCCCATGCATTTTATGGTAAGCCATTTTATGGTATTGGGTCCCAAGAGGCAAATACCAGCAAAGTATGCTTTCCACCTCAACACAATAACCCTATTGTCTCAGATTCTGAGATTCCGCTTGAATATGTGTAGGCTGTCGGCATTCTCAGTTTTTTCTCTCTCTCAGTATGGTCAAGCTGGCAAAGACTCAGTTTTGTATAGCTGACTTCCTTTTTGTAGTGCTCTCCTAGGTAGTCACCTATGTAGTTTGTGCTGTTATACTGTGATAAGGAAGCTTATCATAGCTCAGGTAGGAGCTATAGAAAAGATGATGTGACTCTGAACAAGCAACCTGTCAGTTTTGGTAGAAGTAAGAAAACAGAGTTTTCACCTAAAAGACTACCAGTCCCAGAATGCACCAGGTTTCCAGCAGCCATGAGAGGGGCTGAAGTGAGAAAACGTGTGTGCAATCAAGAGAGCTATGAGGTAATCCCTAAGCACTCATCTCAAAGGGCAGGACCCGATTCAACACAGCTGCGCTGTGTTAGGGAGGAGCACACATTAGAACAGAATAAGAATAGAGCTTATTCTACAGATAATAGCTACAGAAGGAGCTTCAGGAAAGGAGACGGCAACAGCTTCAAGCTCAAGCACCAACATCATCTCGAGAAGCAGAAGCCAAGCCAAGCGGATAGAGAGAGAAGGAAACTCTCTGGAAGGAAGAGAAGGAAGGCCATTGGAAGGTCTGGGAGAATCCAAGGCAGTACCCATACTGGGAGGTATTCCAAGTGCCAGCAGAGTCCATTGGACTGGAGTCAGCCAGAGGAATGGAAGGGCAGAGATAGGAATCACCAGTGGCTACCTAGAAGAGAGAAGACTGCACGTGGAAAGGACTTTCAGACCTATGCCAAAAGGTATGTGAGGGAAGATCCAGTGTCCAGGGATCAAGATTGGAAGGCTGGACATCAGAACTGGATTACATACTGGCCAGGATATACAGAGAGGAATTATGATAGCAGGAGAGGCTCAGATATGAACACTGATCCAGACCCTATCTATAATAGTGAATGGCAGCAAGGGAATAAGCATTCTCATGATAGTGCCTTATGGAAAGACTCGTCTGTGCCAATGTATGATAATGACCCTATGCTGATTGATGAAGGGGGAGATACAGCAGATGAAACTATTCATTACATGGACTGTTCTCTATCTAAATGCTATTGCTAGCTTTCTGTGAGCAAACACCTCAGCCATCACAAAGAAACCTAACTTTGTTCTTTATTTCCACTGCAAACAGCTCTTAAAGCAGGATTTGGGTTCACACAGTAGCAGCCAGCCAGCTAAAGGGTTTCAGCTGGTCAATTGATAGTAATAAAAGCTGCACCTGATTGTGTGTGTGAGCAAGGGAGAATCACTGCTGGGATCTGCGTGGAAAATAAGCAGAAGTTAACCTAACAAGCAAAGTTTATTCATTTCTTTGTGCCTTTTCCTTTGGTAATTATTTGCTAAGAAAACATTAGCTAATTGCCTGACAAGCTGAAGGTTGTTTTCTGATTTGCTTTGTGACTTTATGTTATCCATTTAAACACTGCAAGCAAGTAACCTCATTTATATTGCTACCAAGCATATTTGTGCTGGGTGAATTAAACCCCATCAATAAAAGAAGTATTTTATTGGCCTTACCACTGGTATCACAACTCAATTATTGTCTTCAGCTGTGTTTGGGAGTGAAAGAACTACATTACCCACAATACCTTGCAAGAATCATATGAATATATGCATCGTCAAGATTGTGTAAGTTCTCACCCTAGGCAGCCGCCTGACAATACCTACAGAACCTCCCTGAAGAAGCTCATTAATAAGTGAAACCATGGTCAGAGCTGCAGGAAGAAAACTGGTACATGAAATGGTACTAGTTGAGTAGCTGCATATTCATATCATGGAGGATATTGTAATATACAGTAATATAGTGGATGAAGACTGACATGGGCCATCCAGTCTGTCTAGTAGGGTGGCATGGACAGAAACTGTGACGTAGTGCATGTTACTTTCTCCATGCCTTTGTTTTTTTGGAAGTTGTGTGTGGGGGGGGGGGGGGGGTTGTACCTGGTGTATGGTACAGGTCACTTTGTCTTGATTTTTCAACATTCCTCAAATATATTGCACTTGATTAAGTCCCCAGCCTGCCATGAGACCAGTCCATCGGCCAATCCAACCCAATCCTTTCATCAAAGGACTTCATCAAAGGCAAGATCAAGATGATAAATACTAGTGACTTGTCACAGTGCATAAAAAAAATATAGGGCCCAACTATGCGGTGGCTAGCTGTTCTAAAGCAGCTAACCATTGCCGCTGAACCTTAAACCCATATATTCAATGGCCGGACCATATCCGGCTTTCAGCATTGAATATCTGGGTCAGCCGGATAGCACAGAAACTAACAGGGCAGTGGCGGTTAGCTTTGGTGGTGAACGTTAGACCAACCTTTAATGTGCCTAACTTTAGTTGCTTAGGAAAAGATGAGCAGTGGCTGAATTTTGCCCCTGCCCTGTTATCCCTGGTTGATGTCCCCAGAAAACCCCAATGCTAACCAATTAGTATCTGGGCATGCAGCGGCTAGTCAGTGAAACTAATGCAGTTGGTAGATCTGCTAACCATGTTAATTGCTTTCAATATCCCCCTTCCCCACCATTAATTCTTTTGTATCAATGATTTTTGGGACATAGGAAGATATTTTCCTGCTGGGCTTCTATTTTGGTTAAGTGATGAGTTTTGCTGGTAGAGATCTGAATTAATAATTGCCCTGAAATAATTTAGTTAGCGCTCACTATTTAAATAATAGATGAAAAACAGAAAAGTAGCTTATATATTGCATTGAAGTTTGCTATATTTTCTGATAAGTCAATGAATCAACTTGATATCAGCCTGCATAAAAGTGTTTATATAAGTTTTAATGAGAGACTTTTGCCATTAATGTTTTTAAAATTTATTATACTTATAAATCACATTTTTACAAAACATGATATAGGATAATACTAAAATAGAGAATTACAAAATACAATGATACTCACCAGAACATAAAAATCCCAATCTTATTATTTGATTTTGTTTTGTTTATGAAAGATAATCACCCTTTTGTAGTTATTTGTTAATAGACCTTTAGACACTGTTTTGTGTTTGAGCCATATAGTTTCTCTCATGCAGGGTCATATATTTGCAAAAACCAAAGGGAGCAGTACAGTACAGAGGATGAAGTACTTCTGAGCATGGCTAGTTTTTCCACAAGCTCTTAGAAAAATAACTCAGAAAGGGATAAAGAATTTATTTGAAAAGGAGATATGCGGTTTCTTTTGAATGGAAAAGAATTTGCAGGTTAGGGGTGAGTTATTAAAATGATCATTGTCATACTGCAATCCAACAGAATTTACAGGGAGTTCCTGAGGCTTGATTCAAAGAGATTTCATAAATGACAACCTGTTTATCCCAGCTGGCAGAAGTCTTCAGAGGTTGCTGCGAGTGTCAGAAATAATGTTTTGCTAATCATTTCTGGAGAAAGTCTTTCATGTGTTCACTTGCTCCTGCTTTAAGCAGCCTGCCAGCAAATGAAGAAACTTAACAATTTTCTCCAGTCAAGAGATTTCATTTTTCCTCAATATATCCCAAATCTATTGCAAGGGAAATTAACCATCTAGTTTTGTGAGGCATCAATTAGTGAAACAGCAGTACACCAGTTTGTAGTAGCACTCTGGGTACCTCTATGATGAAGCAGACTCTAGAAGAAAAGGTGACTTTACAATTCTAACAGATTCATAACCATATTCAAAATAAGAGTAGCATAAACAATTACAGCAGAAAGAAAACAACTGCTCTAATCCTGTCTGCCCAATTATTCTGTGCACATAGCAAAGAATATATCCCAGTTGCCACCTAAAGATTGTAACTGCATGATGAATACTGTATCATTCTTTGTCCAAAGCAGTTTTTGTCATCCTCCTTCTCTGTATTCCACCCATCTGGGTAGAGAAGCATGCAAGATTCCCTGTTTAGTTCACATGCAGCACTCCTCCCTTCTACTGTCTATTAATAAGATGTTATCATAGAAACATAGAAATATGACGACAGAAAAAGACCACATGGCCTACCTAGGCTGTCCTTCCATATCAACAACTACAACAGTCCCCTTTTACCTTTAGAGATCCTCTGTGTTTGTCCCATGCTTTTTTAAATTCAGTTACTGTCCTCATCGCTACCACCTCCACTGGGAGACTATTCCATGGATCCACTACTCTTTCCGTAAAGAAATATTTCCGCATATCACTCCTGAATCTATCTCCCTTCACCCTCATCTCATGTCCCCTCGTAGCAGAACTTGCTTTCAATTGAAAGAGGCTCTCACCCTGAACATTTATGCCACAGAGGTATTTAAACATCTCAATCATATCACCTCTATCCCGCCTTTCCTCTAAGATGTACATATTACGATCTTTAAGTCTGTCCTCATATGCTTTATAATGAAGACCACTAATCGTTTTAGTAGCCACCCTCTGCACCGACTCCATCCTGTTCACATCCTTTTGAAGGTGCGGTCTCCAGAATTGCACACCATACTCCAAATGAGGTCGCACCAAAGACTTGCACAGAGGCATTATCACCTCCTTTTTTCTGCTAGCCATTCCTCTCCGTATGCACCCAAGCATCCTTCTAGCTTTTGCCGTCGCCTTTTCTACCTATTTAGCTACTTTAAGATCATCAGACACAACCACCACAACCACTAGGTCCTGCTCTTCTTTAGTGGACAAAAGTACTTCACCCCCTATACTATATTGCTCCCTTGGATTGCTGCAGCCCAAATGCATGACCTTACATTTTTTAACATTAAATCCCAGCTGCCAGATTCTAGACCATTCTTCAAGCTTAGCTAGATCCCTCCTCATGTTATCTACACCTTCCTGGGTGTCTACTCTATTGCAGATTTTGGTATCATCCGCAAAGAGGCAAACCTTACCCGACAGCCCTTCTGCTATATCACTAACAAAGATGCTAAAAAGAATCAGACCAAGGACAGATCCCTGGGGCACACCACTGGTAACATCCTTCTCCTCAGAGAGAGCTCCATTTACTTATACTCTTTGTCGCCTCCCACCCAACCAAGTTCTAACCCAAGCAGTAACTTTAGGGTCCATCCCTAGGATGCTCAGTTTGTTTATAAGTCGCCTGTGAGGAACAGTGTCAAAGGCTTTACTGAAATCTAAATACACCACATCTAGATCTCTCCCTCAGTCCAACTCCCTGGTCACCCAGTCAAAGAAATCAATCAGATTTGTATGACAAGACCTGCCTCTGGTGAATCCATGCTGCCTCGGATCCTGTAATCCGCTGGACTCCAGAAACCTCACTATTTTCTCTTTCAGCAGCGTTTCCAATAATTTACTCACCACCAAAGATAAACTAACCGGCCTGTAGTTTTCAACCACATCCTTACTTCTGCTTTTGTGGGAAGGCACCACTTGAGCCTCTCTCCAGTCCTTTGGCACCACTCCCGACTCCAACGAGGCATTGAAAAGGTCAGTCAGTGGAGCTGCTAGAACGTCCCCAAGTTCCCTCAGTATTCTAGGGTGTATCCCATCCGGTCCCATCGCTTTGTCTACTTTAAGTTGAGCTAGTTTCTCACGAACACAGTCTTCTGAAAATTGTTCAAGATGTCCCTCGGTTCTGTTCCTGTTTATGGGTGTTTTCCGAGGTCCTGCTCCTGGTTCTTCATCTGTGAACACAGAACAGAAATATTTGTTAAGCAATTCTGCTTTATCCTTATCAGCTTCTACATATTCCTCCCTTGCACCCTTGAGTCTGACAATACCACTTTTGCCCTTCCTCTTCTCACTAACATATCTGAAAAATGTCTTATCCCCCCATTTTATTGCATTGGCTATTTCCTCCTCCTATTGAATCTTTGCCTTCCTGACTACTTTGCTAGCTTATCTAAGTTTTTCCAAATATAGATGCTTGTCTTCCTCTCTCTGTGATCTCTTGTATTTCATGAAGGCCTCCCTCTTTTTCTTCACTTTTTCTGTTACTTCTTTTGAACGCCATAGCGGTCTCCTTTTCCTTTTACCTTTATTTACTCCTATGAAGGATACTCCTATGAAGAAAGGCTAAAAAGATTAGGGCTCTTTAACCTGGAAAAGAGACTGCTGAGGGGAGATATGATAGAAGTCTATAAATTAATGAACGGAGTGGAACGGGTAAACGTAGATCGATTGTTTACCTTATCAGAATATAGAAAGACTAGGGGACATGCAATGAAGCTACAGGGTAAACTATTTAAGACTAATAAAAGAAAATATTTTTTCACTCAACGTGTAATCAAACTCTGGAATTTGTTACCGGAGGATGTAGTAAAGGCTGTTAGTGTAGCTGGGTTTAAAAAAGGTTCGGACAGGTTCCTGGAGGAAAGGTCCATAAACCATTATTAAGAAGGGACCCAGGATATCAATGCTTGAACCAATACAAGCATTGTGGAACCTGTGTCCCTTGGGGAGACTGCTAGGTACGTGTGACCTAGATTGGCCACTGTTGGAAACAGAATGCTGGGCTTGATGGACCTTGGTCTGACCCAGTATGGCATATCTTTTGTTATGTTCTTACCATTTTAACAAAAAGGTTGGTTGCCCTTAAAATATCTCCTTTCAGTTTTGCCCACTGTTTTTCTACATCCCCCAGCTGTTCCCATCCCACTAACGACTCCCTGAGGTATTGGCCCATCTTGGAAAAGTTAGTCTTCCTAAAGTCTAAGATCCTCACCGTTGAATGGATTCTAACAGCCCTAGTCCTAATACTGAACCACACCATCTGGTGATCACTGGATGCAAAATGATCTCCCACTACAACATCAGAAACACTTTCACCATTGGTAAGCACCAAGTCCAGTCATCAACACCAGTATAGCTGTTATCTGAACTTTGTCATGCTAAGTTCCTGTGGGCTTTTGTAATAATACCTTTCTACAACCAATAAGCTGCACCAACCCAATTGATCTAGGGAAAAAGAGGATAGCTTTCATAAAGTACAAGATATTGCATAAAAAAAGAGGACACACAACAAAAGTGGAAAAGTTAAGAAAAGCTGGGAATGTAGTCAGGAAAGCAAAGATGCAATGCAGTAAAATAGGGGGATAAGACTTATTTCAGATATGTTAGTGACAGGAGGAAGTGCAAAAGTGGTATTGTCAGACTCAAAGGTAAAGGGGAGGAATATTGTATAGTATGTAGAAGCTGATGAGGATAAAGCAGAATTGCTTAACAAACCTTTCTGGAATAAAGGGCTAGGAGAGAGACCTCAGAAAACACATACAAATAGGAATGGAAGTGAGGCAGATCTTGAACAATTTTCATAAGACAGTATTCATGAAGAGCTAGCTAAATTAAAAGTATTCAAAATGATGGAGCCAAATGGGATACATCCTAGAGTATTGAAGGAACTTAAGGAAGTTCTGGTGGCTTTGCTGTCTGACCTTTTCAATGCATCTTTAGATTTGGGCGTGATCCTGGAGGCCTGGAGATGGGCAAATGTGGTCCTTTTACTCAAAAGCGGAAGTAAAGAGGAGGCTGGGAACTACAAGCTGGTTAGTCTGACCTCTGTGGTTAGAAATTAATGCAAATGTTGCTAAAAAAAAAAATAGTAACTTTTCTGAAGTCCAATGAGCACAGGAACCAAAGCAGAATGGTTTTGCTAGAGGTAGGTCTTATCAGAATAATCTGATTAATTTGATTGACTGGGTTACAGAATTAGACTAAGGGAGAGCACTAGATGTGGCGTATTTGCATTTCAGCAAAGCCTTTGATATAGTTCTGTATAGGCAACTTATAAATAAACTAAATGCCCTAGGAATGGACTCTAAACTGACTGACTGGCTTAGAAACAGTTGAGTTTGAGGTGACAAACGGTAGGAGTAAATGAAATTCACTCCAAGGATAAGGCTTAACAGATAATATGCCACAGGGATCAATCCTGGGTCTGGTTCTTTAACATTTTTGTAGTGGAAAGGTTATCTGGTAAAATGTGCAATTAATACCAAAGTGTTAAATAGTGTAGACACCCTAGAAGATACAGTATAGATAAGATGAGGAGGGAAGCTTGAAGAATGCTCTAGAATTTGACAGCTGAGATTTAATGCTAAAAAATGCAGGGTCATGTATTTGCAAAATCCAAAGGGAGCAGAACAGTATAGAGGATGGGAATACCTTTGTGCACAAGAGTGGGATCTTGGGGTGCTGTATCTGATCTTAAGGTAGCCAAACAGGTAGAAAAGGTGATGGCAAAAGCCTGAAATATGCTTGGTACAAACAGATAAGAATGACCAGAAGGTAAAATGGAGAACATAAGAAATACCATACTGGGTCAGACCAAGGTCCATCAAGCACAGTATCCTGTTTCCAACAGTGGCCAATCCAGGTCACAAATATCTGGCAGGTTCCTAAAAAGGTCCACAAGGGAGAAGACACACTTGCAGAAACAAGTGTTCTTGTTAATAAAGGACTTCTTTTCTACACATCACTCCTTTTTGTCCGGTCAGGTTCCCAAAAAGATACACAAGCTCCACAATGCTTCTCTTGGGGTAAGCTGTGGATATCCCTGGTCCTCTTTAATAATGATTTATGGACCTTTCCTCCATGAACTTGTCCAAACCTTTTTTAAACCCAGCTACACTTTTACTACATCCTCCAGTAATGAATTCTAGAGTTTGATTAAGCGTTGAGTGAAAAAATATTTTCTTTTATTAGTCTTAAATGGGTTACAATGTAGCTTCATTGCGTGGCCCCTAGTCTTCCTATTTTTTGATGGTGTAAACAACTGATCTACATTTAACCGTTCCCCTCCATTCATTAATTTATAGATCTCTATAATATCTCCCCTCAGCCATATTTTTCCAAGTTGAAAAGCCCAAGCCTTTTAAACCTATCCTCATAGGGTTATCCTTCCAACCCCTTTACCATTTTTGGGCTCTTCTCTGTTTCTTTTCTAATTCTGCTATATCATTTTTAAGATATGGCGACCAGAATTGCACACAACATTCAAGGTACGGTTGCACCATAGAACGATACAGAAGCATTATATTTTCCTTGGTTTTATTCTCCATTCTTTTCCTTATGATTCCTAGCATTCTGTTTTCTTTCTTTGATGCCACTTCCCACTGGGTGAAGGGTTTCATCGTATTATTCACAATGACGCCTAAATCTTTTTTCCTGGGTGGTGGTTCCTAATGTGGAACCTTGCACTGTGTAACCTTGGTGAGGCAGGAAGTGATCCTGTAGCTAGGACCTGTCTACCAGGAGATGTAACACCCTCTGGCACCACAGAGGTTTCTCCAGGGCCATGTGTCCATGAGGAAAAGGTTAGGACGGACATTATGGGGGGTGATTCAATCATTAGGCATGTAGATAGCTGGGTGGCTGCTGGAAGTGAGGTTCGCCTGGTAACATGCTTGCCTGGTGCAAAGGTAGCGAACCTCATGCGCCACATAGACAAGGTGCTGGAGAGGAGTCTGCTGTCTTGGTACATGTTATTACCAATGACATAGGAAAATGTGGGAGGGAGGTTCTGGAGGCCAAATTTAGGCTTTTAGGTAGGGACCAAAAGGCAGGTGGAGCTCCAGACTTGCAATGCGTGGATGAGACGATGGTGAAAAGAAGAGGGGTTTGGATTTGTTAGGAATTGGGAAACTTTCTGGGGAAGGGAGGGGCTCTTCCAAAGGGATGGGTTCCACCTTAACCGGCATGGAGCCAGGCAGCAGTATTAATATTTAAATAGGAGATAGAGCAGCTTTTAAACTAGATAATAGGGGAAAGTCGATAGTCACCCAAGAGCGCATGGTTCAGAAAAATGTATCCTTGAAGGGTACTAACAAAACAGAGAAGTTAGGACATCCAGAGAGGTTCCAATAAAGATAAAAGTTACTCAGATGCCCTTAAGTACAGAACTGCAAGATTCCAAATTACTCCTATCAACTGATAACCAGATTAATATGATTGAAATACAACTTCTAAAATGTCTGTATGCAAATGCTAGAAGTCTAAAAAATAAAATGGGAGAGTTAGAATATATTTTATTTATTTATTTAACATTTCTTTTATACTGCGCTCTTTATCATCAGTGCGGTTTACAGTTAACAGAACGACTCGAGGACCGCAGGGTACTCCCGAGTTTACATCGAACAGGGAAAACAACTTGGAGAAAACAGGGAAAACTATGTACAATTTACATACTGCTGTGTCAATAATGTTACAAGGGTAGAACAGGGAGTGAGATCCACTGTGGACCGTGTTCCATTTACGGGCCACTTCCTCTTATCAAACTTGTGTATGTTGTTAAGCTATCAGGTTGAGGGATGGTATGTGTGAGGGTGTGAGGCATGAGGGGAATTGTTGTGTTGTGAAAAGTGCGTAATGAACAAATGGTGCTTGAGGGCTTTCTAAAATGAGTGATGTCCTTGATTGCTCTGATGTCATGTGGGAGGTTGTTTCATGATCTGGGAGCGTAGGACACAAATGCCCGTTTGTTGGTTGATTGTGCCCACTTTGTGGATACTTTTGGCGTAATAAGTGTATTGGAGTAATGCAACCTCTTGGATCTGTTGTTAGGGAGTTGGGAGATGAGCACGGAGATTGAGGGGGGGGGGCGCTATGTTGTTTATGGCCTTAAAAGTGATTAGCAGGGCCTTGAAGGAGATCCTACAGCTTATCGGGAGCCAGTGTAGATCTCTCAGGACGGGGGATATTTGATCTCGTCTTGATGTCCCACACAATACACGGGCAGCAGCATTCATCGCTAATTGCAGAGGGTTGAGTGTGTTTTTAGGGAGGCCTTGAAGTATAACGTTTGCGTAGTCAAAATGGGGTATGACAAGAGCTTGGAATATTGTGCAGAAGCTATCAGGATCTAGCATGGGTCGCAGGTGGCGAAGGGTCCTGATCTTGTAATAGATTGTGCGGCTTATGTGCTCTTTGAAGTTTAACTGCTCATCTAGAGTCACACCCAAGTAGCGTATGGCTGACTTGATTGGTAGCTCTGTATCTCTCACCATTAGGGATGTGGGAGGAGAGAAGTTTTTGTTTCTTGTAATGGTTAGGACCTCAGTCTTTTTTAAATTTATCCTTAGGTTCTGGTTGAGGAGCCAGTCTGTTACTGCGTTGAAACAATATATAGCTCTAAATGAGAAGTTAGACATGATTGGTATCTCAGAGACCTGGTGGAAGGAGGAAAACCAATGGGACACTGTGATACCTGGGTACAAACTATCGCAATGGTAGAGTAGATCAAATTGGTGGAGGGGTTGTGCTCTATGTTAGAGAGAGCATTGAGTCACATAGGATTAAAGTTTTGTGGGAAACAAAAAACGCTTTAGAATCTCTATGGATAAAAATTCCATGTAAAAAGGGGAAGGCAATGGCAGTGGGGTGTACTACCGACTGCCTGGGCAGAATGAACAGATGGATGATGAAATGCTGAAAGAAATCAGGGAAGTTAACAAAAGTTACAACACAGTAATAATAATGGATGATTTCAATTACCCTGATATCGACTGGGTCAGTGTCATAGCAGGACATGCTATGGAGATTAAGTTTCTAGATGAAATAAATGACTACTTCTTGGAGCAGCTGGTTCATGAACCAACAAGAGGGGAAGCCATTTTGAACGTAGTCCTTAGTGGCATGTAGGATGTGGTGCAAGAGATAAGGTTATTTGGGGCCACTTGGCAATGATGATCATAGCATGATTGCATTTGATTTAATAAATGAAAGGACGACAAGAAAATCCACAGTACTCCCATTTAACTTTCAAAAGGGAGACTGATAAAATTAGGAAAATAGTTAACAAAAGACTAAAAAGAGCTGCTGGAAAGGTTAAAGATTTATGTCAAGCATTGGTGTTGTTTAAAAATACTATCTTGGAACCTCAGAACAGATGTATGCCACACTTTAAAAAAAGTGGAAGGAAGTCCAAAAAACTGCCAGCATGGTTTAAAGGTGAGGTCAGAGAGGCTGTTGCAGCCAAAAAGCATCTTTCAAGAAATGGAAAAAAGGAGCCAAATGACAAAAATGGGAAATAACATAAGCACTGGAAAGTTAGATGCAAGGAATTGATAAGGCAGGCAAAGAGAGAATGTGAAAAGAAGCTTGCTGTGGAAGTAAAAATGCATAATAAAATATTTTTCAAGTACATTTGTAGCAAAAAACTTGTGAAACAGTCAGTTGGACCATTGGATGATAGAGGAATAAAAGGGGTGCTAAGTGAAGACAAGGCCATAGCGGAGAGACTGAATGAATCTTTGCTTTGGTCTTTACTGAAGAAGATGTAGGGAATTTACCCTGCCTGAAATGGTGTTTAAAGGTGATGTATTGGAAGAATTAAAAGAAATATTGATAAACCGGGAAGATGTATTACAAACGTTTGATAAACCTGAAGAGTACCAAATCACCTGGACTAGATGGTATATATCCAAAGGTACTGAAAGAACTGAAATCTGAGATTGCAGACCTACTATTAGTAATCAAGATTTGTGAACTATCATTAAAATCAACTGTAGTACCTGAAGAGTGAAGAATGACCAATGTAACGCCAATATTTAAAATGGGTTCCAGGGTGATCCGGGAAACTACAGACCTGTGAGTCTGACATCAGTACCATGCTAAATTGTAGAAACCATTATAAAGAGTAAAATTACTGACCATGTATATAGTCATGGCTTAATGGGAGAAAGCCAACATGGATTTAGCCAAGGAAAGTCTTGTCTTACTCATCTGTCGTATTTTTTTTTGAAGGTATGACTAAACAGGTAGACAAAGATGAACTGGTTGATATAATGTATCTGGATTTTCAGAAAGCCTTTGACAAGGTTACTCATGAGACTCTTAGCAAAATTAAAAGTCATGGGATTGGAGGCAGTGTAGTATTGTGCATCAGAACTATTCACCTTTCTCCACTGAAAAAATTAGATATTCAGACCTACTTTCTATCTTTAACCAGTACAGTGGTTCCAATCCCATGACTTTTTAATCTCGTCAAGAGTATGAGGGACCTTGTTAAAGGCTTTCTGAAAAGCCAGATACACTATATTGACTGGCTCACCTTTGTTTATTTGTTTTTTTTAAACCTTCAAAAATATATAACAGATTAGTAAGACAAAGCCTTCATTGGCTAAATCCATGTTGGCTTTCTCTCATTAAACCATAACTATCTACATGTTCAGTAGTTTTATTGTTTATAATGGTTTCTACCATTTTGCTTGTAGTGAAATTAGGCTCATTGGTCTGAAGTTTCCCGGATCACCCCTGGAACCCTTTTTAAAAATTGGAGTTACACTGGCCATTCTCCATTCTTCAGATACTACAGAGGATGTTAATGTTGGTTTACAGATTACTAATAGTAAGTCTGTAATCTCATCTTTCAACACCCTTGGATCTATACCATCCATTCCAGGTGATTTACTACTCTTCAGTTTATCAAATAGTTGTAATACATCTTCCCAGTTTATCAATATTTCTTTCAATTCTTCTGATACATCACCTTTAAACACAATTTCAAACATGGCTAACTTCCCTACATCATCTTCAGTAAAGACTGAAGCAAAGAATTTATTCAATTTCTCTGCTATGGCCTTGTCCTCCCTTAGCGCCCCTTTTACCCCTCTATTAACCAGTGGTCCAACTAACTCTCTCACAGTTCTTGTGCTGCAAATGTACTTGAAAAAGTAATTAGAACGGGTTTTTGTTTCCATAACAAGCTTTTTTTTCAACGTCTCTCTTTGCCTGCCTTATCCATGCCTTGCATCTAACTTACCAGTACTTATGATGTTTCCAGTTTTCGTCATTTGGCTCCTTTTTTCCATTTCCTGAAAGATTCTTTTTTTGGCTGTAACAGCCTCTCTGTCCTCACCTTTAAACCATGCTGGCAGTTTTTTGAATTCCCTTCCATTTTTCTTAAAGTGTGCAATACATCTGGCCTGAGAGGTGATAATGCCTCTGTATAAGTTTCTTGTTAGACCTCGTTTGAAGCACTGCCTGCAATTCTGGAGACTGCACCTTCAAAAATATATAAAAAGATGGAATTGGTCAAGAGGATGGCTGTCTACCTAAATCATTTGGGGACAGACTTAAAGATTTCAATATGTATTCTTCGGAAGACAGGTGGTAGAGAGGAGATATGATAAACATTTAAATACCTCTGTGGCATTAATGCACAGGAGGCAGGCCTCTTTCAGTTGAACAAAAGCGCTGGAATGAGAGGGCATTAGATGAAGATGAAAGGGAATAGACTCTGGTGTAATTTAAGGAAACATTTCTTTACGGAAAGAATGGTGGATGGTTGGAATAGCCTCCTAGCAGAGGTGGCAGAAACAATAACTGTGCATGAATTAAAGCAAGCGATGAGAGGATTTCTAAGGGAGAGGAGGAGGCTGTAGAGCTTTATGTTTGCTATGTGTGGGCAGACTGGATAGGCCATAAGGTCTTTATCTGCTGCTGCTTTTCTCTGTCTCTTTGTTTCCCAGGCAAGTCTGATTGCCTTCCCATTAGGACCTGTAGCCTGTCATTCAGTCCCTGCTGCTAGTTAGTTCTTTTACTGCAGCCTGTCAGATAGATCAGGCTGTGTGCTTGCTTGAATAGTGGCTAGAACCTCTAAGATAAAATGCAATCACCTTTATTCTGTCAGCCCCAGTAGTCAATATTGAAACACACACCAGGAGATCGTACTTGTGCTGTCTCTTCACTTTTTTGTAGCTAAGGATCCTCTGGGCTTATCTTACGCTACTTTACAGTAGGTTATAGTTTTAGCCTCCACCACCTTCTCTCAGAGGACAGTCCAGTTCCTTCCACTCTTTCTGTGAAAATGTTTTTCCTGACTTTGTACCTGAGTCTATCTTCTCGGAGTTTCCTATTATTGTTCTAGAACTTACTTTCTATAAAGTAGAATTATTTTTCTTGTATAATATTAGTATCTTTCAAGGACTGAGTCTCTCGTTGTTGTTAAGTGCCGTCGAGTCGGAGTCGACTTATGGCGATTCTCTGGATAGCTATCCTAAATTGTGTTCGGTCTTCAGTCAGGCGGCTCATTGTTGACAGACTGGTACCCGTAGCTGCTGTTATTGTATCGATCCATCTCATTGCTGGCCTTCCTCTTTTGCGTTGACCTTCTATCTTGCCAAGCATGATGTCTTTCTCTAATGATCTCTCTCTTCGCATGATGTGTCCAAAGTATGAAAGTTGAAGTCTTGTCATCTGAGCTTCTAAAGAAAGTTTAGTTTGATCTCCTCTAGTACCGACTGGTTTGTTCTTCGGGCAGTCCATGGTATACACAGTATTCGTCACCAGCACCATAATTCAAAGGCATCAATTTTCTTCCTGTCCATCTTTTTCACTGTCCAGCTTTCACATCCATATGATGTTATTGAAAATACCATGGCTTGAACAAGTCGAATCTTTGTATGGAGAGAGACATCTCTGCTCTTGAGAATCTTATCTAGGTCTTTCATAGCTATTCTGCCAAGAGCAATGCGTCGTCTGATTTCTTGACTGATTGTTGCTTCTTTATTGATAGTTGATCCAAGTAGGTTAAAGTTGTTCACGATTTCAATTTCTTCTCCTTCAACGATGAACCTGTTGATTATGCCAGTTGTCATGATCTTTGTCTTCTTTAAATTAAGGTGCAGGCCCATTTTGAGACTATGTTCCTTGACTGTGAGAAGCAAATGTTTCAGATCATCTTCACTTTCAGCCAGTAATGTGGTATCATCAGCATAGCGAAGGTTGTTGATGAGTCTTCCACCAATCTTCACACCTCTGTTGTCTTCATACAATCCTGCTTCTCTGATGATTTGTTCTGCATATAAACTAAACAGGTAGGGGGAAAGTATGCAGCCTTGTCTTACACGGAGAGCCTGTGGTCAGGGTTGTGAGTGGGGGTGCTGAACCAGTATGTCATCTGTGCTTGTGCAGTCATTTTAAGAGACTGCTCCCTATCTAGATAGGGGGAATTTCCACATTTTTTCCCCACACGTGCAGCTACCTAAAATTGCTGCTCTTGCCAGACATGAAGGGCATACCTATGCAGTCTTGCAGCTATTTTACATGGGGGTCTACATTTAGCAGAACATCTTGTAAAATACTGTCCTAATTCTCTATGTCCTGGGATGGATATGGGAATTTCCCGCACCACATCCTTACTACTTTATATGTGCATAGGTTTATGCACACGTAGCCTGGCAATTTAATAAAAGGCAATTTCTTTGCATAATATACTGTTGTATTCATGAAAATGCCTATTAAAATTAACCTTGTAATACAAAGTTATGAAGATAAAGTAGAGGCAATACAGAGAGGAGCTACCAAAATGGTGCAGGGTCTTTACCGCAAGCCTATGAGAAAAGACTTATGGTTCTAAATTTGCACACCCTACTCTTCTATGGTGTGCAAATAGCTACACAACCCCGACCACAGGCTCTCCGCATGGCTTTCCCAAGCTGGTAGGAGCAACCCCCCACTCCCACTGATAACCATCCAATCCCCCTTCTGAGTCACATAGCATCACCCCCTCCCTCCCTCCAAGGCAATCAGAAGCACTCCTCCCTCCGAAGACCCCCCAAGCAAACCAGAAGATGGCAATCCCTTCTCCTTCTGAAGCTTCCCTCACCGACAGATCGGGGAATCCTATCAACCCTCCATCCCCCGATAAGACCCCCAGGTTTACCAGTTTTATTGGGGCATAGTGGGAGCAGGTGGGGAGGGGGCACTTGTTCCTGCTCAGCATGCAGCAGATCTGCAGAAGGGTGCCACAGAGCCATAGCTGTAATCTAAGGGCATTCCTGTGTTTGAAACTGGGGCAAGATTTGGACTTCCACATTTACAGGTCAATATTTAAACAACTCGGTGAGTACTTAAAATGCCGGCTGTGGCATTTAAAAAACCCCACACACATTCTGACTAGGGGCGGATGCTGAATATACATGGGCAGTGCTTGCCATGACCTCTATACATACAGTGGCAATATTAACATACTGTACTATATACATAGCTAAGCAGTTTTAATTAGTTCTGAAAATTTGCTGTCATAACTTAAACACATAACTATAATAATAGTGGAAGAATGTTGCCACTATCCATATAAATGGGCAAAATACCCTCCCTCTATCCCCACTGTGCCCCAGTGCTATATGAATAGTGCTAGAGGGCTCGGAGGAAATTTTCAGCTACACTAGTACCCCTGAAAATTCATCGATAGGGGGCTTATATCTTTAGTGGTAACATTATAAACCTTTTCTCTATGTAAAAGGCTTAGGGGTGACTTGTTGACATATATTCAGGCAAAACAATTGCAGCTATCCCAGCTGGGGATACTGAAGGAAAATGTTCAATACCTTCTTGCTACTCTAAAACAGTATGGTCCTGCTGCTAGGAACTTACTGGTCTAGTGGTGGTCCTAAGGTGGTCTGCCCAGTGTTTTCAAACGTGGGAGACAGTAGCAGTAACTCATAGAGCAATCTTGTACAACAGACATAAAAAAACATTATCACATATTCTTCGGAGAATATACACTATCCATTTCTATCAGGACTTTGCACTAATCAAGAAAGGCTCGGTGCCTAGCACCAGCGCTACTGTGCGTAAGCTCTACTCACTGCAGTGGAAAGTTAATCTGTTATTACATCACACTGGATTCAATTCTGAGGCTACTGCAAATGTCCCGCCGTGCCTCAGGGCCAGGTCCCGAGGCCGGTATAGTAACCGGGTCCCCGGGGCCCAACCCCCTGGCGCGCGTTTCGTTTGGTAGGTTAGGTGGGGGGGGGGGGGTCGGAGATGGAGGGCGTTCACGCCGGCCCCAGCAGCCCTAGGTCAGTAACGTGGGGTCCGGCGATTGGCACTGGGGCTGGATGGGGGCGGGCTGGCAGCGAGCGAGGGAGATCGGCGGCGTGGGATCCCTCTCTTCTGCCGGTTCGCCTGGGAAAAAGGTGTGTGGTTGCTGGGCTCCCCCTTTTGGGCCTTACCTTCGTTGTTCCCCTGAAGTGTGTGTTGGGTGCGGCTTCTTGTGGGTCTGTTTTCGAGGTTTGGGAGGCCCTCGGCGCTAGTCGGTGGCAGTGAGCGTATTAAAAAAAAAAAAAAAACCTTTTGGGCGCCAGGCTGGTTGGGGGAGGATCTGGGGGAGAGCGTGGGCACTGGGCTTACAGCATGCGGTGCGGCTTACCCAGGCGTCACTCCCCTTCAGCGCAGGATCGGGAGTAGCCTTATTTGTTGATTAGGGGGGAGGAAAATTTCCTTCCAGTAGTGCTGCTAGACCGAGGCACTGCTTGTGGTCTCTCAAAAAAAAAAAAAAAAAGAGAAAAGGAAAGGAAAGGAGAATACCAAATTAAACAAACAAACAAAAAAGGAAACAGTAAGAAGAAAGAGAATAATTGAAGGGGCAGGGATTTGTGGATCCAACAAAAGGGGCTTCCGTGGGGATAGCATCACACGGGGTGGGGGAGGGCACTATGGCCCGTCGGCCTAGAGGGAGAGGAGCGGAAAAGAGGTTGGGGGCACGAGGGGGATGGTGAGGGGGCAAGGAGCGGTGCGGCGTGGGCGCACGTCACCAGTTAGGAGAAGGGTGGCTGACAGGGGCGCATTGGCAGCCCAGGTACTTTGAGGCACCCGGCAAGGGCGTGGTAAGGGGAAATCCAGGGGGGCTAGTGTCAGGGGTGTATCAGGTGGGGCTCCTTGGGTTGGTGCTGGCGGGGTTGCACAGGAGGGCTCGGGGTTTGGAGAGCCAGGGCCCCTGTTGCCGGCGGGGGGCGGAGAGGAAGTTGAGGCCGTAGTTGTGGCGGCTGGCGCCGTTGGTCACACAGGTGTTGGGGTCGCAGGGCCAGTGGTGGTGCAGGCTGATGGTCTGCGGCTGGAGGCCGCGGCGGGCGGGCCTATGAGCGCGTCCCCTCCCCCTCCTGCGTGGACCAGGCGCTTCATGCACCCTGGACTCTTCGGGCCCTCGGGCTTGTGGGCGTATGGGGCTGGTCTGTGGGGGGGTCTGGGGCATTGGGGGGGCAGTTGGGGTGACTGGTTTGGGGCTGGGTGTGGGGGGGCCGAGAGCATCATGGGCAGGGGTCAGCTGCTTGGGATGCTGGCGGGCTCGGTTCCTCTGCATGGGGTTGGGGTGGGGGGCCGAATGCGGAGTCAGGCGCTTCGGGGGCTGTTGCTGCTGACTTCTCTCCTTCTCTTCCCCTGCAGGTCCCGCGAAGCGCGATGTCCAGGACGAGCATGGCTGACCCAAGTCGAGCTGTTGGTGCAGGTCCCGCAAGTCCCTCGGAGGAGCTGTCCAGTACGGTGGCAGGGGTTCAGACCATGAGTACTCCGGTGGCGTCCCCCGTGAGATCGGTGAGTATGTGGCGGATGTGTGCGGGGGGGAGGGAGGAGTGCAAACCCAGGGTATGGGACTCACCGTGGGACGAAAGGAAAAAACTAATCGCAGGCGGGGTCGCCGCTGTCGGCGTGCGTCTTCCTCATCCTCATCCTCGACATCATCCACAGGCTCATCGGGCGACTCTGTGCTGGCGGCGGGGGGAAAAGGGGAGTGTGTGGGGGCCACAGTGGTGCGCTGCGCTGAATTGTGGGAGTGTGTTCTGCGGAAACTGCACCACCGGATCAAGCGGCGCAAGTATATAGACATTTTTCACCTGCTCGATGACAGGAAATGCTCCGGGGAAAGCAGGAAAAAGTGCAAAGAGGACGAGAAAGCCGGCAGGGTGCGGAAGGCCTCTCGCAATACCCTCAATTGGACTCGTGCTTTTTTGTGCTTAGCCAGTGTATGGGGCCATTACATCCCTGAGCAGTACGGGGCCCTGCTGGCCTATGCGGATACAATTCTTGCAGTGTCGCAGGCGCACGACGGGTGGGCCTGGCTAAATTATGATGAGGAGTTCAGGGACTTGATGGAAGAGAATGGGCAGCTATCGTGGGGGACGAAGGACATCAATCTATGGCTGACGCAGATGTCCTCGAAGAGCCAGGTAGGGGGACTCGGAGGAGCAAGCGGTAAGGCGGGGCCTTCAACTGTGGTGGCGGGTTTGCAGTCCTTTCGGGTGCCAGCTCTCATTGCATCCCAATCAAAATGGGGTACCACGGGGGGAGACGTCTGTTGGCGTTTCAACAAGTCGTCTTGCCCATTCCCTGACTGTAAATTTAGGCATGCCTGCTCCCTGTGTGGGAGTGGGCACGCGGCCACCAAATGTAGTCGCAAGGGAGTGGCGGTAGCCCCAGCGGGGGGGGGGTAAGTGAGGAAGCTTGTGGGGCGTTGGCTCCCACGCCTGTGAGAGTTGACGCGATGCGCCCGTAGTTAGTGCAGTACGGGCAGTCTCGACATGGGGGGGGGGCGTGGAGTTTGCTATTGAAAGGTTTTTCGGAGGGTTTTCGGATTCCATTTCAGGGTTCGCCAGCGAAGGGTGGGTGGCAAAATGCTAATTCAGTGAGGTTGCAGGTCGAGGTAGTGCGGAAGAAGATTGCAGAGGAATGCGCGCTTGGCTGAGTAGCGGGGCCTTTTACCGAGCCCCCGTTTTCTCCATTCACAGTTTCCCCATTGGGAGTGGTTCCCAAAAAAGAGCCGGGTAAGTTCAGGTTGATTCATATCCTATCTTGCCCACCTGGTGATTCTGTGAATGATCACATTCCTCGGGAGCAGTGCACGGTGCGCTACGCTTCCTTTGATGCGGCTGTTGTCTTGGTGCGCCAGTGTGGGGCGGGCGCTTTGCTGGCGAAGGTAGACATCGAATTGGCATTTTGCTTATTGCCCGTTCACCCTTCGGCTTTTTCCTTGTTAGGTTTTCGATTTGAATCGCTGTTTTATTTCGATAAGTGCATGCCTATGGGCTGTGCGATATCCTGCTCCTACTTTGAAGCCTTTAGTACATTCTTGCACTGGGTGTTGGAGAGGCAGATGGGTGTCCCCAACCTAGTACACTACCTAGATGATTTTCTGTTTGTTGGGCCTAGTCAGGTGTGAACCTGTGCCACCCTGCTGGAGGCTTTTCTGGGCTTGGCGGGTGACTTTGGCATTCCCATAGTGGCTAGCAAAACCGTGGGTCCGGTTACACGCCTTACCTTTTTAAGCATTGAGATCAACACCGAGGCTATGGCTGTGCGATTGCCTGTGCAGAAGGTCGAGCGGCTCAGGGAGTTGGTGGCGTTTGTGGGATCATCAGACAACTACACCCTTCGGGTCATGCAGTCGTTAGTGGGGCACCTCAATTTCGCCTGCAGGGTTTTGCCCATAGGATGCCCCTTCACGCGGCGGCTATCGCTGGCTATGGCGGGGGTGCAGCTCCCACATCATCGGATTCGTGTGTCGGTGGGAATGCGTGAAGATTTGCGGGTGTGGAATGCTTTCCTAACGGATTTCAATGGCTGCGCGGTGCTACAGCTGCCGGAGCTTTCGAATCGGGATCTGCATTTGTTCACGGATGCGGCGGGCAGTTCTGGTTTTGGGGCCTATTGCCAAGGGGCTTGGTGTGTGGAGCCTTGGCCTAGTGAATGGGTGCAGTCCGGTTTGACCTGTAACATCACCTTTCTGGAGCTTTTCCCCATAGTTGTAGCTTTCTGGGTCTGGCCGGAGCGCCTGCGTGACCGACGGGTAGTGTTCTGGTGCGAAAACGCGGCGGTGGTTGAGGTTATCAACCGGCATGCGCCGTGGTGCCCGAGAGTGGCTTCCTTGATGAGGGTGTTTGTGCTGGTTTGCTTGCGATTAAATGTCACCGTCAGGGCGCGTCATGTGCCGGGTTCCCAGAATTCCATTGCTGATGCTCTATCCCGTTTTCAGTGGACGCAGTTTCGGCGATTGGCTACAGAGGCAGAAGAGCTGGCCTCACGGGTCCCAGAGCATCTCTGGAGGGTTGGGACCCCGACTTGATGGCATTGCTGGCTGCGTCGATGGCGCTTGGCACTTGGGCGCTGTATCGGCGAGGATACTCTCAGGTGAGTGCGTTTCTGTGTGCGTGGGGTTGGTCGGGAGGGAGTGTGCCTGATGGGCTTGTGGGCCAATTGGTTTTGTGGGCCAAAAAGGAGGGTTGGGCGCAGTCGGCGGTTGCGTCTGCGGTGGCCGGGTTTTCCTTCTTTTGTAAGGCGGCCGTTTGGGGCAACCCCAAGGTATCTTCTTTGGTCAAGCGCCTTTTGGCAGGTTGGGCCAGGGTGCATCCTAGATCTCAGGACTGGCAGCTCCCGGTTTCCCATGAACTCTTACTTAAGATATGCGAGGTGTTACCTCGCATCGCGGCCTTGGTTTTCGAGGCTGTTCTGTTCCATGCGCTGTTTGCGACGGCATTTTTTGGGGCATGTCGCGTTTGCGAGCTTGTGTCCAGGTCTGCGAGGCAGGGCGCATTTGGTGGGCTTGACTTTGCGCATGTCATGATAGAGGTGTCCCGGGTACGCATTTACATCCTGCGCTCCAAAACGGACCAGACGGGAAAGGATTGCTGGGTGGTGCTGAGCGCTATCTTTCCCTTACTATCCTGCCCGGTTTATGCTATACAGAACTACCTGCGGTTGCGGTCGGGGGCGCAGGGCTATTTTTTCATCCACGAAGATGACAGGCCGGTAATGCAGTTTCAGTTTACGGTGGTGTTGCGCTTGGCGTTGCGGTTCCTGGGTTATGATGACAGGAGCTATGCTTCGCATTCATTCAGGAATGGTGCGGCCACGAGTGCGGCTGCGGCTGGACTCGAAGCGCGGGTCATTCAGCAGATCGATAGGTGGCGTTTGGGAGCATATGAGGGGTATGTTCGCCCTTAGGGTCCTGGGCAGAGCCTGTTGACTGCGGTGCATGGCCGGTAACAGCAGTTAAAACTGGGTAGGGGATGGGGTACTAACCTTTTCCTTCCTATTGCAGAGTTGCCGGCTGGTGGCAGTCCGATTTTCTCCATTCAGATGGTGCGTGCTCCGGAGACTGGTGGATCATCGGTCATTCATTCGTCTATTGGGCGGAGCGGCGTGTGGCAGTGTGGCTGCTAGGCATCCACCTTGGTATGGCAGATTCTGGAGTTCGGCTGTGCTGGATGGGTCAATGTGGCATGCGATGGTGGCAACTTTTGGCCTTTGTTCGGCCGAAGATCGGGCAGCGGCAGCAGCCAGTCGGGTTGCTAATTCATCTTGGTGGCAATGACGTGGAGAACTGGTCATGCCGGCAGATTATCAGGACTGTTCAGAGGGACATTGGCTTGGTTTGAGAGTTACTTCTGGGTGTGGCCATTACGTGGTCAGACATCATCCCACGCCCCGCGTGCTGGGACCAGCGGTGCTGGTCGTGGGGCCTGGTCAAGATTAACAGGCAGATTGGGTGTTGGGTTCAGCAGACAGGTGGGCTTCAGGTGTTGCACCCTTGGGCAGAGGTCAGGTGTACTGGCCTGTATCGTTTGGATGGGGTTCACCTTGCCCTGGTGGGTCAAGACCTGTTGCTTAATGACTAGCAGGAAGCCTTGGAGGGTTGGTGATGGTTGCAGCTTTCTTTGTGGGGGGCGGCGCAAGGTTAGTGGTCTACCTTGCGCCGGTGGCGGGGTAGCGAGCTGGCGCTCGTCAACCCGGCATGGCATTGAGGCAGATGCCGCTTTGCATGGGAGCGGCAGTGCTCCTTAGGTTGGGAGAGACATCCTGGCTGGGGTCTCTGCCCGGTGGAAGCCAACTTGAGCCAGCCTTTGCTAATAACATGGCGAGGCAGGCGGTAGGGGGAATGGGGGAGAGGATGATGCTCCACTTTGCTATAAACGGCTGGTGGGGGGCATCATCTGGAATAGTGTGGGGGGGGGGGGTGGAGGGGGACATTTGCTGGATTTACGAATGTTGAGTTGGCCCAGGTTGGGCCGGTGTTCCAATATTGTTAATAAAGCTGCGACCAAGCACTTGTTTACCAATTCCAGCATCCGCGTGTTCTGTGCAGGTGTGCAGGTCGGGGGGGGGGGGGGTGAGGGTGTGAGAAGGAGGGTGTTGGCATCGAGCAAGTTCGGGCGCTCATGCCAGGGGTGTGGGGTGGTGTTGAAGGCTGGTGGTGAAGCCAGGGATGGGCATCCGGATACCTCAGTTACTCATTTTAGTTACCAGATACTGGACCCTGTTGTTAGGGTCCTTCTGACTACAGCTATGCTATTTAAAGACTGTTGCCACGTTCTTAAGCTGCTGTCTCTGAGTGGGGCATTCAGCTCCTCCCATTCCTGTGGCATCATCATATTTGTGTGTCTCCTCCCTTCAAAGTCAAACAGACATTGAGATGTACCTGCAAAGGGGCACACTTACTGTAAGTGGTGTATCCTGCCTCTTATTATGCCTCTTTATGGCTAATATTGAGCCTCTTTAGATCCCGAGCTATAGTAAGAATCTATAATTGCTATATTGTCACTGTTGAGTTATGTTGAGCTCGAGTGTCCCATTGTGTGGATCCCTGTGGGGATCTGTGATCTGAGACTCTGCTCTCAACTCAGTCTGAGACTTGCCCTTGCATATGATGTCATCAGTCAAGGCCTCTAAATGATGCCGAGTTACCTAAGCAAGGTAAAGCTGCTTCAGCATGATTGCATATCTTGTACTTTATTGTTAGACTGAGCAGGAGCAATGATGATATAGCTGATTCAGCTTCTGACTCGATTCTAGACTCTATCCACACATCTGATGTCATTAATTGAGGATTTTAAATAAGGCCAAGTTATTTTTGTGGGACCTCTGTGGGCCCAGACAGTTAGAAATAGTAGCGGTGTTCATTTGCGGCTTTTGTTACATTTTTTCTATTATGGGTGTTTATTATAATTATCCTTCTGTAGGTTATGGATGCTATGCTGCTGGAGTACATGGGAGAAATGCCACTGGGGCAGGAGTGGAAATAGTAGAGAAGACAGATTGGAATGTTTAATTAGGCCTTTCTTGGCTAATGTTTTAGCAGAATTTTCAAATGGGAAATATTTCAATTCTAAATATAAACTCGAGTGCATATGTAAATGCCAGATCGGTGGTTAAGAGATTCATGATTACAGGATTATTGAACTTGATATGGATGCATCTGTTATGGAGACTTGGTTGCCTCAGGAGTTTGGCTCTTATATCTACTTTATATCCTAAGGGATAAAGGGCCCGATATTCCAAGGCATTTACACAGTTTACAGAGCTGTAAACCATGTAAATGCCGCTGAACGGGATATTTAATGGCATGAATACGATTAGTGCCGCTGAGTATCCTCAATTAACACCACTATATGCCCCAATGCTAACTGCTTAGCATTGGGGTGTGTTGTGAGCGTACTGGGGCATGTCACGGGCAGCGAAGTAGATAACTGGGTAGTGGCGCTATTGCACCACTACCCAGTTAGCTTCTGCAGCTCCGGAGCATGTGCAGCGACACCAGATATTCAATGCCGGGACAATATATAGAAAAATAGAAACATGGAAACATGACGGCAGAAAATGACTCCAGGGCCCATCTAGTCTGTCCTTCCATATCAACCACTACAACAGTCCCCTCTTTTCCTTTAGAGATCCTCTGTATTTTGTCCTATATTTTTTTGAATTCAGATACTGTCCTCATCTCTACCACCTCCACTGGAAGATTATTCTACGCATCCACCACTCTTTCGGTAAAGAAATATTTCCGCATATTACTCCTGAGTCTATCCCCTTTCACCCTCATCCTATGTCCCCTCGTAGCAGAGCTTGCTTTCAATCGAAAGAGGCTCTCCACCTGTGCATTTATGCCACGGAAGTATTTAAACATCTCAATCATATCTCTTCTATCCCACCTTTCCTCTAGATCCTTAAGTCAGTCCTCCTATGTTTTATAATGAAGACCACTAACCATTTTAGTAGCCACCCTCTGCACCGACTCAAACCTGCTTATATCCTTTTGAAGGTGCGGTCTCTAGAATTGCATACAATACGCCAAATGAGATCGCACCAAAGACTTATACAGAGGCACTATCCCCTCCTTTCTTCTGCTGGCCATTCCTCTCCCTATGCACCCAAGCATCCTTCTAGCTTTTGCCATTGCCTTTTCTACCTCTTTATCAACTTTAAGATCATCAGATACAATCATGCCCAGGTCCCGCTTTTCTTTTGTGGACAGAAGTACTTTGCCCCCCTACACTGTACCGCTCCTTTGGATTTTTGCAGTTCAAATGCATGACCATGCAATTTTGAGCATTAAATCTCAGCTGCCAAATTCTAGACCATTCTTCAAGCTTAGCTAGATCCCTCCTCATGTTTTCTATACCTTCTTGGGTGTCTACTCTATTGCAGATTTTGGTATCATCCGCAAAGAGGCAAACCTTACCTGACAATCTTTCCGCAATATCACTAACAAAGATATTAAAAAGTATCGGACCAAGGACAGATCCCTGTGGCACTCCACTGGTAACCTTCTCCTCAGAGAGCTCCATTTGCCTGAACACTTTGTCGCCTCCCACTCAAACAATTTCAAATCCCAGCAGTAACTTTAGTCCATCCCTAGGATGTTCTGTTTGTTTATAAGTCGATGGTTCGAAACAATGTCAAAGTCTTTACTGAAATCTAAATAAACCACATCTAGGGCTCTCCCTTGGTCCAACTCCCTGGTCACCCAGTCAAAGAAATCAATCAGGTTTGTTTGACAAGACCTGCCTCTGGTGAATCCGTTGGACTCCAGAAACCTCACTATTTTCACTTTCAGCAGCATTTCCAATAATTTACTCTCCACCTAGGTTAAACTAACCGGCCTGTAGTTTTCAACCATTTCCTTACTTCTGCTTTTGAGTAAAGAGATCACATGTGCCTCTCTCCAGTCTTCTGGAACCACTCCCCACTCCAAAGAGGAATTGAAAAGGCCAGTCAGTGGAGTTGCTAGAATGTCCCCATGTTCCTTCAGTATTCTCGGATGTGTCCCATTACTTTGTCTACTTTTTGTTTAGCTAGTTCCTCATGAACACTGTCTTCTGAAAATCGTTCAAGATCCTCATCACTTCTGTTCCTATTTGTGGGTGTTTTCTGAGATCCTGCTCACAGCCCTTGATCTGTGAACACAGAACAGAAATATTTGTTAAGCAATTCCACTTTATCCTCATCAGCTTCTACATATTCCTCCCCTTCACCCTTGAGTATGACAATATCACTTTTGCCCTTCCTCGTCTCACTAACCTATCTGAAAAATGTCTTATCCCCCCCCCCCATTTTATTGCATTGATCATTTCTTCTTTTTTTCTTTGCTTTCTTAACTACTTTGCCAGTCTCACTAAGGTTTTCCAAATATAGATGCCCGTCTTCTTGTCTCTGTAATCTCTTGTATTTCATGAAGGCCTCCCTCTTTTTCTTCACCTTTTCAGCTACTTCTTTTGAGAACCATAGCAGCCTCCTTTTCTTTTTTACATTTATTTACCATTCAAACAAAAAGGTTGGTTGCCCTTAAAATATCCCCTTTCAGTTTTGCCCACTATATTTCTACATTCCCCATCCCACTAATGACTCCTTGAGGTATTGTCCTATCTTGGCAAAGTTAGTTTTCCTAAAGTCTAAGACCCTCACTTTTGAATGGATTTTATCAGCCCTAGTCCTAATTTGAACCTCACCATCTGGTGATCAATGGATGCTAGATGATCTCCCACTATAACATTAGAAACACTTTCACCATTGGTAAGCACCAAGTCCAGTATGGCCCCTTCACGTGTGGGTTCTGTTACCAATTGCCTGAATAGTTCTTCCTGTAGAGAATCCAGGATCTCCTTACTTCTAGATGACACCGCAGCAGGGATGCACCAATCAGCATCCGGCATATTGAAATCCCCTATCAGTAGCATTTCCCCTTTCCTGGCAATGCTGCATATGTCTTATATTAAATCTCTGTCCACTTTTTCTACGGGTAGTTTCTCCAAATGGGTTAGTTTTGCACTTACTATAGCAGTCATTAAGCTCACTTCTAAGCCAGGGTATATGGAGTATGATCTTAGTCTCTCAAATTTACTGCTAATGCTCAGCATAATACCTGCATCGTGCCAAAGAATGTCTCCTGCTGGAGTTTGTAAGATGTAACATGTATGGGAAGTTTGTCAAGATGTGCTTGGAAATTCTTCCTTATCAAGCCTGTGTCTCCCAGTACAATGGGAAATATTTCCATATTTTCTGTCACATTTTCTTGGTCTCTGACTGCATTTCTTGGTACTTCAGGATTTTCTGCCTTGTCACGTGATTCACAGAATAATCACTTTGTACTGACACTTCTATTATCAATGCTGTTCTGCTATTCTTATCCTTTACCACTATGTCAGATTTCCTGGCATCCAGTTTCTTATCCGTCGGAATGGGACTGTTCCAGGTGATCATAACCTCTTCATTCTCTGTTATTCTCTTAGGGTCATGATCTCAGTGCTTTTCAGGGACATTGATGTTGTAGTATTTACAGAGTTTCCATTGGAGGAGGTGTGCTACTTTGTTGTGCCTTTCTGTATAGAAATTTTCTGCCATCAGAACTTTACAGCCTGCTATTAGGTGAGTCACTGTTTCCAGCTCATTCTTACAGAATTGGCATATGTCTGTCGTGCCAGTTTTTTCAATACTCTCCGTAAACCATCTCATCCGTAATCCTCTGTCCTGGGCTGCAACGATTGATCTTTCTCCTTCGGTTTCATGTCACCTCTGCTCAACCATTCATGTGTCCGTTCTTTATTGACAAAAGGTTCTTGGAGTAACACTCTGTATTTTCCACTGTATTGGTGCATTTGCCACTTGTTTTTCCTTGCCTGCTGATCTAATTCTTTAAAGAGTTTTTTCTCTTGTTTTGCAAATTCTGTTATATCCTTTCCTATTCATGCCTGTGGATTCTCACTCATTCCTTATAATTGTCAGAATGCTTACTTTCATATTTCAGCACTTTGTGCGTATGTGGATCTGATGATGCTGTTAGGTAAGCCTGAAGGCCTATGATAGTAGCTCTGTAGGTGTAATCAATCTCTATGAGGTCTAGCCTTCATTCAGCTCTAGGAATGTACAATCTTGGCATATACTGATTCTTGTAAATTACTTCATGAGGATAGAGGAGTTTTCTTGTTCGCACATCCAGTTTTTCAAGATCTTTATGAGGACAATCCACAATTCCAAAACTGTATGAGAGTATAAAAATTGATGGTTTATGTCTTATTTTGTGATGTTGAAGCTCTTTTCAATAACAATTTTGATCTTCTGTAATATTCTTTACTGATCTTCTCTCTCAATAGTTTCTGCTCGAGTGCCATTCCTTCCTCTATTCCAAAATACTTACATATGCCTTCCTGTTCAATGTCCTTGATGTCACAGCCCTCAGCAAGGGAGATGTTTTCGGTTTTGCTCAATTTTCCTCTAAAAAAGGTTGCCTTAGCAACCTGTGAGGGAGGACTGTATATTTCCATAGCTTTAATATTTTTTACATATAGTGCCACTCCTCCTCCCCTGTCCTTTCTGAATAAAGTATAGCCTGATATATTTACAGCCCAGTCATGGTTGTCTGTGAACCATGTCTCTGTAACCACCATTAAATCCAAGTCAGCCTCTCCCATTAATACCTCAACATCTGGGATCTTATTTCCTATACTATGGGCATTTATACACACCGCTTTCCAGATGTTGCCCCTTTTACCCATTTTTATAAGGGTATTTAATATTTCACTTACCTGGGGGCTTTCTTCACCCTTCCCCCAACAAATCTAGTTTAAAGCCCTCTTCAGTAGATTATGCAGTCTGCTACTGAAGACATGTCGACCCTTCTTGGTCAGATGGATGCCATCTCTGCTCTGCAGTCCTTGGAACATCATCCCATGGTCCAGGAAACCAAAACACTCTCGATGACACCATCCATGCAGCTATGCATTTATCTCAGGATGCAAGCTTCTCTTGGCCTTTACCCTCAACAGAGAGCATTGAAGAAAATACCACCTGCGCACCTGTCTGCTTCACCCTGTGTCCCAGAGCCATGAAGTCACTTTTGATACACTCAGAGGGTTACCCAGCAGTATCATCTGTGCCGACATGGATGAGAAACATCAGATAACAGTCAGTAGGCTTGATGCATCTCTGCAAACTCTCAGTAACATCTCAGATTTTGGCACTTGGCAGATAGCATATATCTCTGGACATCAAGTCTGGTCGGCAGATGGATGCCTCAGTACCCCCCAGAAGAGAATCACCAACCATTACTACCCTTTGCTTTCTTGTGGTCACTCATTCTGCAACTTTGGGGTGCTTGAGCTCTGATTCTTCCCTTTCCTGGGATGCTTTCACCTCCTCCACTTCCAGGGCTGCATAATGGTTCTTCAATTCAAGGGATGACATCAAATATCTGGAGTTAAGCTTCAGTGCCGACGACTAGACACTGTACTTGCGCCTAGCCACCGGCATTGAATATCAGACCCATAGTATACAGTATTTTGTATGAATCTAAAGGAGGAGGGGTAAAAGATAGTGGGGTTGCTATCATACCTAACTCATGTATAGAGTAGGAAAGGATCTATTTGTAAGAGCACATTTGAGATTTAAGACTAGCTTTTTATTGATTGATTACCCCCAGGGGGCACAGGAAATAGGAATTCTTTAAGCACAGTCATTTTGTGGACACATGATTTTTATTTTAGGTGATTTTAACTTTCATTGGGAAAATGACACTAATTTGTTGCTGTTAAGTGCCATTGAGTTGATACTGACTCATAGCGACCATCTGGATTGTTGTCCTAAACTGTATTCAATCTCAGTCAGATGGCTCATTGTTGATAGTATAGCATCCATAGCTATTGTTTCAATCCATCTCATTGCTGCCTCCCTCTTTTGCACTGACCTTCAGCATTGCAAAGCATGATGAACATAAGAACATAAGATAAGAACATAAGATATGCCATACTGGGTCAGACCAAGGTCCATCAAGCCCAGTATCCTGTTTCCAACAGTGGCCAATCCAGGTCATACGTACCTAGCAGTTTCCCCAAAAGACACAGGTTCCACAATGCTTGTATTGGGTCAAGCATTGATATCCTGGTACCTTTTAATAATGGTTTATGGACCTTTCCTCCAAGAACCTGTCCAAACATTTTTTAAACCCAGCTACACTAACAGCCTTTACTACATCCTCCGGTAACAAATCCCAGAGTTTGATTACACGTTGAGTGAAAAAATATTTTATTTTATTAGTCTTAAATAGTTTACGCTGTAGCTTCATTGCATGTCCCCTAGTCTTTCTATATTCTGATAACGTAAACAATCGATCTACAATTACCATTCCACTCCGTTCATTAATTTATAGACTTCTATCATATTTCCCCTCGGCCGTCTCTTTCCAGGAAAAAGAGCCCTAACCTTTTTAGCCTTTCTTTATATGGGTATCCTTCCATTCCCTTTACCATTTTGGTGGCTCTTCTCTGAACCTTTTCTAATAGCGCTATATCCTTTTTAAGATACGGCGACCAGAATTGCACACAATATTCAAGGTGCGGTCTCACCATGGAACGATATAGAGGCATTATAATATCCTTTGTTTTATATTCCATTGATTTCCTTATGATACCTAGCATTCTATTTGCTCTCTTGGCCGCCGCTGCACACTGGGCAGAGGGTTTTAACATGTTATCCACAATGACGCCTAAATCGTTTTCCTGGGTGGTGGTTCCTAATGTGGAACCTTGCATCGTGTAACCAAAGTTTGGATTGTTCTTTCCTAGGTGCATAACTTTGCACTTGTCCACATTAAATTTCATCTGCCATTTTGATGCCCAGTCTTCCAATTTATCAAAATCCTCTCACAATTTTCCACAATCCTCTTGGGTTTTAACAACTTTAAATAGTTTTATGTGATCTGCAAATTTGATAACCTCACTCGTTATTCCCTTTTCCAGGTCATTTATGAATATGTCAAAAAGCAGCGGACTCACACAGATCCCTGGGGTACACCACTATTCACCTTCTCCATTGGGAAAATTGGCCATTTAGCCCTACCCTCTTTCTTTCTTTTAACAAGATCCACAATAGTACACTGCCTCCTATCCCATGACTCTTTAGTTTTGCCAAAAGTCTCTGATGAGGGACCTTGTCAAAGGCTTTCTGAAAGTCCAGATACACTATATCAACCGACTCACCTTTGTCTACCTGTTTATTCACACCTTCAAAAAAACATAAAGGATTAGTAAGACAAGATCTTCCTTGTCTAAAGCCATGTTGGCTGTCTCCCATTAATCCATGACTATCTACATGTTCAGCAATTTTGTTCTTAATGATGTTTTCTACCATTTTTCCTGATACAGACGTCTGTAGTTTCCTGGATCACCCCTGGAACCCTTTTTAAAAATTGGTGTTACGTTTGCCATCCTCAGTCTTCAGGTATTACAGATGATTTTAATGATAGTTCACAGATTACTAATAGCAGGTCTGCAATCTCATATTTCAGTTCTTTCAACACCCTTGGATGTATATCATCTAGTCCAGGTGATTTGCTACTCTTCAGCTTATCAAATAGTTGTAATACATCTTCCCGATGTATCGATTTTTCCTTCATATCTTCCACACCTTTAAATACCACTTCAGTCATGGGTAACATCCCTACATCTTCCTCAGTAAAGACCGAAGCAAAGAATTCATTCTGTCTCTCCGCTGTCGCCTTGTCGCCTCTTAGTGCCCCTTTAACCCCTCTATCATCTAATGGACCAACTGACTCTCACAGGTTTTTTGCTACGAATGTACTTGAAAAAGTCTTTATTACGCATTTTTGCTTCCGCGGCAAGCTTTTTCTCAAATTCTCCCTTTGCCTGCCTTATCAGTGCCTTGCATTTGACTTGCCAGTGCTTGTGCTGTTTCCAGGTTTCATTGTTTGGCTCTTTTTTCCATTTCCTGAAAGATGTTTTTTTGGCAATAACAGCCTCTCTGACCTCATCTTTAAACCATGCTGGCAGTTTTTTGGACTTCCTTCCACTTTTCTTAAAGCGTGGAATACAGCTAATCTGGGCTTCCAAGACGGTATTTTTAAACAACACCCAAGCTTGATGTAAGTCTTTAACCTTTGCAACTGCTCCTTTTAGTTTTTTCTTAACTGTTTTCCTCATTTTATCATAGTCTCCCTTTCGAAAGTTAAAAGGTAGTACTGTGGTTTTCCTTACTATCCCTCCTCCACTAATTAAATCAAACGCAATCATGCTATGATCACTATTGCCAAGTAGCCCCAACACCCTTATCTCTTGCACCAAATCTGGTGTTCCACTAAGGACTAGGTCCCAATATGGCTTTCTGTAATGATCTCTCTTCACATGATGGTTCAAAGTATGAAAGTTGAATTCCTTATTGTCCCTCCAGTCCAGTCCCGTACTTCTGGGTAATCAACACCCACCAGCAGCTTGGAAACTAAGCATGTCATCTTTTGATGATATCAGTTGTACTTAGGCAGCTGGCTCCAACTACCAACCCCCAGTAAGTTCAGTCTCCAAGCAGCTGGAGCACGTAATCCCAGGGTTCTGGACTCACTGTAGAGACAACTAAGAAGCCTGCTTCTTTGATTTTCATTTTCTTTTCTCTGTCATTGGGGCATTGGCATCCATTAGAGCCCTTGTCCTGGGTGTAAGGACAGGGACAGGCAGCAATAAAAAAAAATGGAATAAGCAAAAAGGGACAGTGTTAGGAGCTGCTGCCCTCTCTCCGTGGAGGAAAAGGCTCACCGGTGCTCCTCTTGCAGCTGCCGCGGTTCCTGAACCCGTCAGTGGGTGAGGAGCCACTTAGGGGAGACAAGGCCAGATTTTTGGCGGCTCTGTTGGGTTCCTGCCTCAGCGCCGAAGCTGGTAAGTGGGGCTGGTAAGTGAGGCAGGAGCGGGAGAGTGAAGGAGCCAGAGACGCGTGTGCTGGATAAGTACTCATCTGGGGGTGCTATGGTGTGAAGGCAGTCTCCCTTTTCCGGTTCTGCAACAGAGGCTGCACACCACGGACTGTGTGGTTTTAAGCAGCATTTTGCAGAGGCTCGGGAGTCATGCCATTTCCTAGGCAGCAGGGGAAATAGCAGCACAGGACCAGTGACAAGAGGGGAGAGCGTGCTTGGATGATGGGGCTGCTCCTCTGTGGCTTTTTATTTTAGTTTCTGGGTTTTAACTCAGGTATCTGCCGTTTTTGTTTTCTGTGTAAGAGTTCAACTGGCAGAGTTTTGAATACTGCAATGGGAAAGACTGGGAGGGGGAGACCTGTCCTTTCCACTGCTTCACCAGGGAGGTTGGAAGGGGCCCTTCTTTATTCCACGCCATGCCATACCGGCAAGAGCCACGTGTAGCCTGCGGGGCACGGCGGGGCACAGTCTCAGCCTGAGGCATATGTTGAAACTGCAAAACTGCTGCCCTTGATGGTGGAAGAAGACTTGCAAGAAGCTGCAGATCAGTCGGGTTGAGCGGGGCCCTCTGGGATCGCCGAAAGCTCCATAAATACTAAGTGGGAGCATGTTTCACCCTCCGTGGGGATGGCAGCGGCTACCCAGATGGGGGGAGGAGCGGGTTCCACACTCCTGATGTTAGAGCACTGTGGCAGGAAATTCTCCTCTCCCAGGCCCTCAGCATCGCAGGAGCACTTAGAGGAGTGGACTCCGGTGAGGTTTTCCCCAGAGTTCGTTCTCCTCATGCACAAAGCATTCTGCATGATACAAAGGGGAAAGGTCCTCCCTTCCCCTACGTCAGAACGCGCAAGGAAGAGAGTAGCAACAGATGACTTGAGGCTGGAGGAAGAGCCGGTCGCCATTCAGCACCGACTTGAGGAGGACCTGGGAGAGGAGAAGGGGTCCCTTCTCTTGGAGTATCAGGAGGACATGGGGGAGCCAGAGGAGTTGGAAGAAGGCGAGATCCCACAGGAGGATGAATCTCATATCATCCGGGTCTTCTGCCGCGAGGAGTTGTGACCCTTATCTCACAGTCACTCAAAAAACTCTTAATATGCCTACCTGGGGCCACACAGAAGAGGATGCGCTGGAAGACCCACTGTTTCAAGTGTCCAGACTTCGCAATGGGTTTTTCCACTTCACCAAGTGATTAAGCAGATGATCCATGAAAAGTGGGACCTCCTGGAGGCCAGCCTTAGAGGGACAAGGACCATGGTCCGCCTTTATCCACTGCTGGAGAACTAAAGGGAGCTCTTTCTGTCCCAAAAGGTGATTACCGTGATGATGGCAGTGACCAAAAGGAATGCTATTCCCGTAGAGGGTAGTACAGCCCTCAGGGATGTCCAGGACAGAAAGATGGATACTTTGTTGAAGCAGGCATTTGATATCAATGCCCTGTTCTTACAGACATCCGTTTGTGGTGCATTTGAAGCCAGAGCATGCCTTAGGTGGGTGCAGGGCATTCTGGAGCCAGTGGAGGAGTCCCCAGAGCCAGATGCGTTGGCGGCGAAACTTGAATCCGGAGCTGCTTATTTCGCAGATGTCTTCTAGGATCTGTGGTTGCATAGTTGATCGGAGGATGTTTCTTCTAAGTCACACTTAAGTAAGCTATCCTTCAAGGGTAAGCTCTTGTTTGGAGAGGTGTTGGATAAGTTGGTGAAGGACTTGGGGGAGTCTAAAGGGGGGGGCACCTGCTCCAGGACAAATAGAAGTAGGGTCGTGCCTTGGTGCCAGTGCAGTCAGTCAAGGGATTTTAGACAATTCTGCACTGTGTGTCTTGTGACGTACCAGAGGGGGCAGTTTCCCTCTTGTGGGTGGGCCTAATCAGGGATTTCGAGGAGCAAGGTGAGGATACCACGCCTTCCCTTTCTCGACCCTGAAGAAGATATAATGAAGTGGTGTCCATGGGAGGTCGGTTGCGAGACCTCTACCCTGCCTGGATCCAGATCACCTGCGACAAATGGGTCCTGGAGGTTATAAGGGAGGGCTATGCGCTAGAGTTCACCAGCCCACTCACTCCCTTCTTAGTACAGTCCCCATGTAAAGCTCGGGGCAAGACAAAGGCAGTGCGGGACACCCTCAAGCGGTTGATACATTTGGGAGCCATGGTGCATGTAGCTCAGGACCAGTGTGGAGAAAGTTGATATTCCATTTATTTCACTGTGACAAAAAAGGATGGAAACTTTCAACCAATTCTCAACCTCAAGCAAGTGAACCGCTGTCTGCAGTGCCTCTGTTTTGAATGGAGACACTCCGGTTTGTCATCATGGCCATTCGGGAAGGGGAGTTTTTTTTACCTCCCTCGACCTCACAGAAGTCAATTCGCACATTCCAATCTGTCCGGGGGAACCATCAGTTTCTCTGCTTTGCTGTGCCCATGGGACACTTTCAGTGTTATGTTGAGTTCTCTGTAAACCATCTTGAATTGTAGAAGGACAGTATATAAAATACTTTAAATAAATAAATAAAATAAATAAATACTGAGCATTGCCCTTTGGCCTAGCAATGGCCCTGTGTACCTTCACCAAGGGTTCCAGGGGTGATCCAGGAAACTACAGGCCAGTGAGCCTGACATCAGTACTGGGAAAAATGGTAGAAACCATAATAAAGAACAAAATTACTGAACATGTAGATAGTCATGGTTTAATGGGAGAAAGCCAGCATGGCTTTAGCCAAGAAAGGTTTTGTCTTACTAATCTGTTATATTTTTTTGAAGGTGTGAATAAGCAGGTAGACAAAGGTGAGCTGGTTGATTTAGTATATCTGGATTTTCAGAAAGCCTTTGACAAGGCACCTCAAGAGAGACTCTTGGCAAAGTTAAAAAGTCATGGGATAGGAGGCAGTGTACTATTCTGGATCAGGAACTGGTTAAAAAGGTAGAAAGCAGAGGGTAGGGCTAAATGGCCAATTTTCCCAATGGTGAAAAGTGAATAATGGAGTACCCCAGGGATCTGTGCTGGGTCTTCTGCTTTTTAACATATTCGTAAATGACCTGGAAATGGGAATAATGACTGAGAGAGTCAAATTAGCAGATGACAGATGAAATTTAATGTGGACAAGTGCAAAGTTATGCACCTAGGAAAGGACAACCCAAACTATGGTTACACAATGCAAGATTCCACCTTAGATACCACCACCCAGGATAAAGATTTAGGCATCATCGTGGATAACAGGTTGAAACCCTCCACCCAGTGTGCAGTAGTGGCCAAGAAGGTAAATAAAATGCTAGGAATCATAAGGAAAGGAATGGCGAATAAGATATTATAATGCTTCTGAATCATTCGATGATGCGACCACACCTTGAATATTGTGTGCAATTCTGGTTGCTTTATCTTAAAAAGGATATAGCGGAATTAGAAAAGGTACCAAGAAGAGCTACCAAAATGGTAAAGGGGATGGAAGGATACCCTTATGAGTAGAGACTTAAAAGGTTAGGGCTATTTAAACTGGAAAAGAGACAGATGAGGGGTGATATGATAGTGGTTTATAAATTAATGAATGGAGTAGAACAGGTAAACGTAGATCGATTGTTCACACTATCAAAAAGTAGAAAGACTAGGAGACATGCAATGAAGCTACAGTGTAACCCATTTAAGACTAACAAGAGAATAATTTTTCACTCAACGCATAATCAAACTCTAGAATTCATTACGGGAAGATGTAGCAAAAGCTGTTAGTGTACTGGGTTTAAAAATATTTGGACAAGTTCCTGGAGGAAAGGTACATAAATTATTATTAAAGACCTATATAATCCACTGCTTGCCCCAATACAAACATTATGGAACCTGTGTGTCTTTTTGGGAAACTGTGTTAGGTACTAGTGACCTGGATTTGCCACTGTAGGAAACAGGATACACGGCTTGATGTACCTTGGTCTGACCCAGTATGGCATTTCTTATGTTCTTATAATCTTAAGGTGATGGTCATGGTGGCGGCTGATTTGTGCCAGGAGGGAATATTGGTCCATCTGCACCTCTATGATTAGCTCATTCAAGCAAAGTCCCAGGAGACGAGCAAGCGAGCCACTGCAAGAGTGGTAGAGTTTTTGCAGAGCCTCTGCTCTGCCATCAATTTTTCAAAGAGTTGACTGGTTCCAATGCTGGAGTACCTCTGGGCTCATTACAACACACGCAGTGGCAGGGTATTCCTGCTGGGGCAGAGGACGCAAGCACTGCAGCAGTTATTATTATTAAAGACTTTTAAAGCGCCGCAACATACGAAGCACTGTACAAACATAGAAGAGAGACAGTCCCTGCTCATCAGAGCTCACAATCAAATAAGACAGAAAACAAAATAAGTTACATAATACAAATAACAAAAATTTACAGGACAAAGTAAGCAAATGTTGATAGAGAGATCAAGATAGGGTAAAACAGGAATGTAAAGCAATAGTGAAGAGATGGGATTTTAGTCTGGACTTGAAAATGGCCAGGGAGGACGCCTGGCGCACAGAGATAGAAAGACTATTCCAAGAAAAGGGAAGGAGCGAAGTCTGGAATTGGCAGTACGAGTAAAGGGCACAAATAAATGAAGACTATTAGAAGAGCGAAGCAACCGAGAGGGGGTGTAAGGAGAGATGAGAGATGAAAGGTACTGGGGCGCAGAAGAGTGAATACATTTATAGGTCAGGAGGAGAAGTTTAAATTGGATACGGAGACGGATGGGAAGCCAATGAAGCGACACGAGGAGAGGAGTGATGTGGGAAAAACGAGACTGGCGGAAAATGAGTCGAGCAGCGGAATGTTGAATTGACTGAAGAGGAAAGAGGTGGCTTGCAGGGAGGCCGGCAAGGAGAACGTTACAATAATCAAGACGGGAGGTGATTAAGGAGTGGAAATCAATTTAGTGGTGCCAACAGAGAGGAAGGGGCAAATTTTGGAAATATTGTATAGAAAGAAACGACAGATTTGAGCAATGAGCTGGATATGTGAAGAGAAAGAGAGAGAGGAATCGAAGATAACACCAAGGTTGCGTGCTGAAAAAACAGGGAGGAGTACAGAGTTATCAACAGAGAAAGAGAAAGGGGAAAGGGGAAAGAGGAGGGGAAGCATTCAGGGGAAAGATAAGAAGCTTAGTTTTGGCCATGTTCAGTTTTAAGCGGCGGTGGGACATCCAGGCAGCAATGTCAGAGAGTCAGAGTGAGATCTTAGACTGGATATCAGGAGAGATAACAGGTGCAGAAAGATAGATTTGAGAGTCGTCGGCATAGAGATGATAGTGAAAGCCATGGTTAGAGATAAGGGTGCCAAGGGATTGGGTATAGAGAGAGAAGAGGAGTGGACCTAAGACGGAACCCTGAGGAACTCCTACAGGTAGTGGGGTTGAAGAGGAGGAGGAGCCATCGAAGCACACATTGAAAGAGCGATGGGATAGATAGGAAGAGAACCAAGATAGTACAGAGTCTTTGAATCCAAGTGAGGATAGGGTGATAAGAAGAAGGTTATGGTCAACAGTGTCGAAGGCAGCAGAGAGATCAAGAAGAATGGAGGACAGAGTAAAAGCCTTTGGACTTTTCCAAAACAAATCATTTGAGACCTTAGTAAGAGCAGTTTCAGTGGAGTGTAGGGAACGGAAGCCGGATTGTAAAGGATCCAAGAGAGTATGAGAGGAGAGGAAATCCAGACTACGGTGATAGACTGCACGCTCAAGTAGTTTAGAGACGAAAGGAAGGAGAGAGATGGGACGATAGTTAGAAGGACATGTGGGATCAAGTGATGGTTTTTTGAGGAGGGGTGTAACCACAGCATGCTTGAAAACAGAAGAGAAGGTTGCAGTGGAGAGAGAGAGGTTAAGAATATGAGAAATAGAAGGGATGAGAGATGAAAAGATGGAGCTAAGGAGGTAGGTGGGGAAGGGAGTCAGAAGAGCAGGTAGTAGGTTTGGAGGAAGAGAGAAGGAGCGACGTTTCCTTGTCAGAGACCATAGGGAAGGAAGAAAGGGTGGCAGAAGTTTGGGGAGGGGAGAAATGGGAAATAGGGGGGGAAGAGGGGGAGGATGGGAACTGGAGGGTGATTGTGTGGATTTTGTCATGGAAGTAGTTAGCCAAGGTTTGGGCAGAAAGGGAGGGAGGAATCAGGGGTGGAGGCACACTGAGGAGAGAATTGAGTGTGCTAAAGAGACGACGAAGATTAGAGGAAAGAGAGTTAGTCAGATTGAGGAAGTAAATTTGTTTGAAAAGCACAATGGCTGATTGGAAGGAGGAGAGCATGAATTTAAAGTGGAGAAAGTCAGGATAAGAGCAGGATTTGAGCCAGGCACGCTCAGCAGAGCGGGCACAAGAGCGCATAAAGTGGGCAATAGGGGAGAGCCAGGGCTGAGGAGAAGAACGCCTAACAGGAAGGGGGATGAGGGGGGGCAAAAGTATCAAGGGTGGAGGAGAGTGCAGTGTTATAAGAGGTCACAGTCTCATCAATAGAATTGGAAAGCAGAGTGGATGAAAGAGATAAGGAGAGAGAGGAGGAGAGAGCTAAAGGATCAATGGCAAGAAGGTTTCTAAATAGGTTAGTGCAGACAGGACGAGGCTGGGGTGGGGGATAATGAACAGTAAGGCTTAAAAGGTGGTGGTCAGATAAGGGAAGGACAGAGTTACAGAAATTGGAAGGTGAGCAGTAAGATAAGAAAATTAAGTCAAGGCAGTGACCATGTCGTTGAGTGGGGGCAGTGGAAAAGAGTTGAAGGTTATGTGAGGAGGTAAGGGAGAGAAGCTTTAAAGCACGGGGATCAGAAGGGCTGTCAACATGAATGTTGAAGTCACCAAGAATAAGAGTGGCGAAGGAATGGTGAAGAAAGGTAGAACGCCAAGAATCAAAATCAGAAAGAAAAGTAGAGACGGAAATGTCAGGAGGGCGATAGATAACAGTGACTCGGAGTGGAAGAGGAGAGAAGAGGCGGATAGAGTGGAATTCAAAGGAAAGAGGGGAATGAGAGTGAGGTGGCATGAGGGTCTGGAAGTGACAGGAGGGAGACAACAGAAAGCCAGTACCCCCACCGCGACCAGTAGGACGAGGAGTGTGGGAAAACTTATAGCCGCCATGACATAGAAGACAATGGATGCAGTGTCATCAGAAAGAAGCCAGGTCTCAATTAGGGGCAAAGAGGTGAAATGAGCGGGAAATAAAAAGGTCATGAACAAAAGCAAGTTTATTAGAGATAGAATGAACGTTCCATAAGGCACAAGAGAAGGGGAGGGCAGACGGGGAGAGAAGAGGAATCAGAACAAGGTTAGATAACTTGCGAGAAGGCCTAGACCTAACGTGAGAGAAATAATAAGGGAGCGCAGGAAGCCTAAGAGAGCGAGAAGTACGTATAGGGAGACCAGAACTAGGGAAGACATAGATAAGGTTCGCTAGATTACGTAAAGGCCTCATTATAACAATATAAGACTTGGGAGTAACGTACCCGAAATGAGGAGGAAAGGAAGAGCAGAGAACGAAAGAGACAAGAAGGGCAAATCAAATGTAAATAAAGAATCAAATAAAGGGATGGGAGCATATAGAATCAGCAGATTAGGGAACACGAGAAAGTCACAAAGTAAGAAGTTGGTGCGGCAATTCTTCCACAGACAGTCGCCACCATCTTGGCATTATCTTTAGGTGTTGGGCACCATGGCGGCAACAATCAAGTTAGTCCCTTGGGCGTGTGCCCATATGCAGTCATTGGTCTCCACAACAGCATCCACTGACCCAACCATTGCTCTGCCTGCGGCGACCTAGAAAGCGCTTAAGTAGTGGCTGCACCCAGAGCTCCTTGCTGTCGGGATGCCCCTGGAGGCATCACCCTGGATAAAACTCATGACAGACGCCAGTCTCCTCAATTGGGGGGGCTCATTGCGAGGGCCATGTAACTTAAGGTTGGTGGATGTTGGAGGAGAGTGGCTGGCTGATCAACCGACTAGAGATGACGGCAGTATTTCTTGCTCTATAAGAGTTTCCCTTCCTACAGGACAGGGCAGTTTGGGTCTTCTCAGACGCCACCATGGTGGCTTATATCAATTGGCAAGGGGGCATGGGGATTGTGTGCCTGGAGAGCGAGGCCAGTGCCCTATTGGATTGGGTGGAGTCCCATCTGCACGTGATCTCAGCAACCCAAGTCACCGGTACAGAGAATGTAATGGCTGACTATTTAAGTCTCATTCATCTGGACCCCGGGGAGTGAATGTTCAACGATGCAATCTTCTCACAGTTAATGCGGAAGTGGGGCACAACGATCATGGATCTTATGGCAACCTTTGCATCAGCCAAGGTGAACCAGTTCTTCAGCAGGAGACAGGAAAGAATGTCGGAAGACCTGGATGCTCTACTACAGCATTGGCCCACGGAGGGGCTGCTCTATGTATTCCCCCTATGGACACTCATTAGGCACGTGGTACAGCAAATAGAGGCGCACCGAGGGCACATCATTTTCATTGTCTCCAACTGGTTAAGGCGGCCGTGGTATGCAGATCTGGTCCAGAAGACAGTGGATTGGCTGTGATGACTGCTGGTCCGAGTCGACCTTTTGGTCCAGGGTGTGGTATGGATGCCTCAAGTGGATCGATTCTCACGGCATGGCTCTTTAAAGGGCTCGGTTGAGGAAGCAAGGCTATTCGACCTCGGTGATTGCAACCTTATTGAAGGCCCATAAGAGATCCATTTCATTGTCATATGTCAGAGTGTGGCTCAGTTTTGAGGCCTGATGTTTGGAGAGGCATTGCTGGCCTCTGTCAACGTTGGTGCCTGAGGTGCTCACCTTTCTCCAGTCTAGACTTGAAAAAGAGCTGGCCTGCGGATCCTTGCAAGTGCAGGCAATAACTTGCTACCAGGGCAGCAACTAAGGAGTGTCCTTGAGGGCTTATCTGGACATCATTCGTTTTTCTGAGAGCAATCAAGCAGGTCTGCCTGCTGCTGTGGGTGGTGGTTCCTCCTTGGGGCCTCAATTTGTTGTTTCAGTGATGACAGAAAAGCCTTTTAAGCCACTGGGGTCCTGTACCCTAAAGGACCTGATGCTGAAGATGGTGTTCCTAGTGGCCATTTGCTTCGCAAGAAGAATCTTGGCGATCCAAGCACTGTCGTGTCGGGAGCCTTTTCACTCCATATCTAAGGAGAAGATAGTCTTGCGTCCGGTTCCTTCATTTTTATCTAAGGTACTCTTGATGTTTCATGTAAACCAACCGGTCACTTTGCCAGTGCTCTCGGGAGCATCAGAGTGAGTCTATGATCTGTAGTTATGCCTTTTGTATGTGCGTCAAGCTTTTGCGGCATTATTTGAAGAGGACATCACAATTCAGAAAGTCAGACCGGTTGTTCATCTTGTTTGGTAGATCACATAGAGGGGAGGTGGCCTCTAAAGCATCCATTTATAGGTGGATTAAGGAAGTTATTGCCTCAGCATATCTGGTGCAGTGGCAGATGGTGCCAGCAGGTTTGCGAGCCCATTCCACTGGGGCGCAGGCTGCGTCATGGGCAGAGGCTAGGTTGGTACTGCCCAGAGATATTTGTAGGGTGGCCACCTGATCCTCTCTTCTTATCTTTGTGAAGCATTACTGCCTCAATGTGCAGGCAGTGGGGGACACGAGGTTTGATGCATCAGTCATTCGGGCCGGGCTCATGGGTCCTTCCTGTAGTTAGTTTTGCTATGGTACATCCCAGAGGTACAGATCTAGACTGGAAGGATGATAAGGAATGTGAAATTAGGCCTTACTTGCTAATTGGCTTTCCTTGGATACCTCCAGTCCAGTCCCGGAACCCTCCCTGATTCAGTTCCTTGGCGGTATCCCGACCCTGGGCTGGAAGCAGGTCATCTTTGCTTGAAGGGTCCGGTGACCATTCCTCATAGGAGGCAGAGGTGCTTAGGGGCTTGGGAGCCCTTTTTGAAAAGCCACACTTATTTTTTAAGAGGGCATATACAGAATGCGATAACAGGTCCAGGAAGGTCATCAGAGCTCACGGAGGACAACCGTTCAGAGGATTCAGAGGTAAGCCTTTTCTTCCTTTTGGTGGAGGGCTCCTGGAAGGGTCAGGGGGGCATGTTTGGTTGGGATCTGATTTACTTAGTTTGAAATGTAACTTCTTATTTGTTCTTCCTGTGAGTCTGCTTTATCATTAGGTTAATGAGGGCTGGTAGGTGGTGCCAGTTGCCTAAGTACAACTGATGTCATCAAAAGATGAAGGGCCCAATATTCTGGGTGGGCTATGTACTGCGTTAGCGCATAGCCCTGCTTGCTGACCGCTAAACCTGAATATTCAATCCTGCATTGATGGCATTGACTATCCGGGTTAGGCGCTGTTAGAGTCAGCCGCAGAGACTAACCGGGTAGTGGCAATATTGGACCACTACCCAGTTAGCAGTCGTGGTTAGAACTAGGCGAGCCAAGATGGCTCTGGATACTGGAAGGATGGTGCACTTCCTGCAATTAACTAAGACAAAGTTCATGGAAGGAGGGAAAAAGGTGGGGAAACTGCTCGCATGACACTTAAGGAAGCAGAAGGAGTCACGGCTAGTGGCAGAGATCAAAAAGAGGGGAAGATGGGCTATGCTTGAATGAAGGGATTTGTGAGGAATTCCGGAAATATACCTCCTTGTATGTAAATGAGGTGAACCCTCAGCTGGAACACATTGAAGAATATCTGGATGGAACGGACCTCCTCAGGTTGGAGGAGGAAGAGGTGGAGACTTTGGGATACCCGGTGACAGTGGAGGAGGTGGAAAGGGCAATACAGACTCTTCCCAGGGAGAAGGCAGCAGGAGAAGATGGCTTCCCAGCTGAATATTATCATACCCTGCAGGCAGAGGTGGCCCCAATAATGGCATACCTTTTTACTGGGGCGCTATCGGAGTCAATGGCCTTGGCAAATTGGATTGTGTTGCCAAAGGCGGGAGACCACTGGATCACTGTGGGGAATTACCACCTGATAGCATTAATAAATAGTGATGCCAAACTCTTTGCCAAGGCTCAGGAGGGTGCTTCCCACAACTGATACAGGCTGATCAAACAGAGTTTATAGGGGCAGTTAAACTAATCCACCTGGTCAATCAACAAAAGTAAAAGGCTGTATGTGTAGCACTGGACACAGAGAAGGCATTTGACCGGGTGGAGTGGGGGTTCCTACATAAAATGATGTGCAAGTTTAACCTAGGAGAAGGGTTCAGTAGAGGGGTTCAAGCGTTGAAGTGGGCCTCCAAGGCTAGAGCCCTTGTGAAGGGGGGGCATTTTGAAGTCTTTTGGTTGTACGGGGGATAAGGCAGGGTTGCCCACTATCACCAATGTTCTTCGCAATAGTGATGGAGGTATTTGCAGCAAGGGTGTGGCAAAATAACACCATCAAGTCAGTAGCAAAGGTGGAAGGGGCAGAATAGATACAATTTTATATGTGGACGACACCATGATTTTTATGTCCAACCCTCAGGAATCCCTCCCAGCACTGATAGAGTTCAAGGGTTTTACAAAACTCTCCAGATTTAAGGTTAACGTAGCTAAAATGGAAGCAATGGCATTGGGTGGATTGAGACAGGAGGAAATCTCGGACTTCCCATTTCATTGGGCAGAAGGAGTGATCATGTACCTGGGAATCTTTATTTCCCCGAAACCCCAGGGATCTTTTACAACTTAACTACTCCCCCCTGTTTCAAAGGCTGCAGGTGGACCTGGAAAGATGGGAGACGCTTCACCTGAGTTGGATGGGTAGAGCAGTGGCTTTAGAAACGAATATAATTCCCAGATTTAATTTTCTCTTTAATCAGCTACTGATTACCATTGCACTATCCTTCTTGGTTAAGTGGGAGGCTCGATTGGTAAGATTTACATGGGATAAGAAAGCTTGCATCAGTATGCAAAGGCTTTGCAGGTCAAAGGAACGGGGGGTGGGGGGGATATGTTTCCCACTGTTGAAATGGTATTATAGGGCCACAGTCCTGCAGCCAGTATGGGGGCATTATATGCAGATGGACTCAACCCTATGGGTTGATTTGGAACGAGCCATCCTCTCTCCCAAATCTATTTTCGAGTGGATGGGGGAGGGAAGGAGGGAGCAGAAAGGGAGGAAGGGCTATAGGATGGCCACCCATTTCTAGGGTCAATACGACGAGTTACGACGCAGGGGCACTCTTCCCTTGATCATATCAAATGGCCAAAAATAGCAGATTATAGACCTTTCTCAGAGAGTGGGTATTGGAAACTATTGCAGAGAATGTGAGGTAAGGGGTTTGTTTGTTCCTCTGATTTTTTTTTATAAGAGAGCACAATGATGTTGATGAAAGGAATAGAAGAGAGATTGGGAGAACGCATACCATACTTTCAGTATTTCCAAATTAGAAACTTCACAATACGCCCGTGTGACAAAGAGCACCTAGCAAGGAAGGCTAAACCAATAGAGGAGGTTCTCTTTAAGAGGCAAGGATCGAGGGCTTTGACCCCTAGGCTGTATGGTATTCAACTCCAGGAAATGGAGATGGGACAGCCGCCACACCAGGCGGAATGGCAGACGTGGCTGCACCAAGATATGTCAGAGAGTCTGGGAGACTATCCATGGGGCCATATATAGAGATACTTGGGTTACATTCTGGTGACAAACCCAATTACAAATCGTCCATAGAGCATATTTAACTCCCAAGGTACTGGCCAAGGCGCAGGGAAAGTCCTCTATAGGGTGCTGGCGAGAATGTGTGTGAGGGGGTGGGCACAATTTATCCCACCCCCCACATTTTATGGTGGGAGTGTCTGGTGGGGGCTTTGGATTCAGGTGGGGCAGCAGATTCAGTCAATACAGGAGGAAGCAACTCCATTAAATTCTTTAGTGATGTTATTGGGGGAGTGAGATAACACCCATCTCAAAATGGAAAGCAATAATGCGGTCTAAACTGCAGCTTGCAGCAAGGGTAATGATTGCCTGGAGGTGGCAGATAGTCACAGGCCCTTCAATGGCGACAGAAGGTGATGGTAAATGGAACTCAGATGAAAGGAAGGTGATTAGTGGCATGGCCGGGGATCAGTCTTGGGGCTGGTACTGTTCAATGTATTTGTGAGTGATATTGCTAAAGGATTGAATGGAAAAGTCTGTCTTTTTTGCAGATGACATGAAAATTTGCAATAGAGTGGACAGCCGCCACGCCAGGCGGCTGTCCACTTCTGAGGGAGTCGATAACATGAGGAAAGATCTACAAAAGCTAGAAGAATGGTCTAATGCTTGGCAGTTAAGATTTAATGTGAAGAAGTGCAGCATCATGCACTTGAGATACAGAAATCCAAGGGAACTGTATGAGAGAGGGGGCAAATTGGTTACTGTGCACGGACCAGGAGAATGATCTCGGAGTCATTGTTTCTGAGGATCTCAAAGTAGCGAAACAGTGTGACAAGGCGATGGCCAAAGCCAGAAAGATGCTGGGTTGCATACAGAGAGGGATTACCAGCAGAAAGGAGGAGGTACTAATGTTACTGTACAAGTCGCTGGTGAGACCACACTTGGAGTATTGTGTTCAGGTTTGGAGACCATATCTCGTAAAGGATATAAAAAGACTGGAAATGGTTCAGAGGAAGGCGACCAAAATGATTTGGAGCCTGCGCCAGAAGACGTATGAAAAGAAACTCCAAGACCTAAATTTGTAGAGGAGAGGAAGGACAGGGGAGATACGATACAGACCTTTAAATACTTAAGGAGTATTAATGAACAAACAAAGACGAGGAAACTTTAATACTAGAGGGCATAATATGAAGCTGCAAGGGGTAAACTGAAAGGCAATGTCAGGAAATACCTTTTCACTGAAAGGGTGGATGCTTGGAAGTGCTGGGGGCAAATACAGTGACAGAATTCAAAATGGCATGGGACAGACACAGTGGATCCCTTTACAGCAACAGGATAAAATCAAAATTAACTTAACTATCTAATTTCTCAACAAACAGGGGTGTCCTACACGGAGTGGTGGGTACACCCCTAAACAGAAGCATGGGGAAGGGTGACCTGCACGGAGTGGCAGCGCACCTACTCTTGCCATCTTGTTGGGCAGACTAGATGGACCATGTTGGTCTTTATCTGCCACCATATACTATGTTACTATGAAATGGTACAGTTCGATAAGATGACCCTCCAGTTGGAGATTTCAGAAAATTTGTGGCCCGTGAGGGCTTGTGTGCATCAGTGATGCTGAGAGCTAAGCTATCTGTAATTTAACTACTGGCAGGGACTCCCAAGATGGACAGGTCTCAGCTGAGGTGCCAGACCAAGACAAACCACCCATCTGGGCAGCAGCAGAATGGGATAGTGTTGACGGTGGAGGATCACATTTCTGTGACAACGGCAACAACACTAAACTTAAACTGCGTGGAGGAAAGGCCCGGCAGTCTACATCTGCATCTTGCCATGAAAACCCAATGGATAGTCACAACAAAACAAATTATGCTATAATGCTGAAAGATGAAACCCCCAGGTCGGAAGGCACTCAACTAGATACTGGGGAAGAGCTGAAGACGTTTCAAAGTAATTTCTTGATATTTTCCTGAGACCTTTTGTGACTAAAGTAGGATCATATGTGAGGGATTCGTCTCACATTATCAACATTTTAAGTGACTTTCAGGGTTATAATGAACATCTAATCTTAGTCACCCTCGATATAGCATCCCTATACACAAACATTCCACAGGCAGCTGCACTAGACATCATAGAAGATACTCTGTTCACAAGAGAACGACCAATACGGATTCCATCTTTTTTCCTTACTCAAATGGCAAGCCTTGCGATGACCGAAAATTTCTTCTGTTTCAGAGGAGTATTCTATAAACAAATAAAAGGAGTTACAATGGGGTCATCTATGGCCCCGGATGTAGCCAATCTCTACATTGCCAATTTTGAGACTTTGTTTCTAACTGATCATCCATTTATTACTCAACTAAAACTTTGGAAACGTTACATCAATGATGATGTAATGTTTCCAAAGTTTTATAATTATCTGGGATGGCACGCAGACGTCTCTCCTTGACTTTTTTGCCTGGCTTAACATGCTTGATGAAAACTTACAATTTGAAGGTTCATATAGCAATTGTGAAATCCCGTATTTAGATATCCTGATTAAGAAAACTCAAGATGGCTTCATTACAGATCTTTATCGTAAACCCACAGATAGGAATACACTCTTAAAGTTTGACAGTTTCCACAAATAAATCTCTTAAGAAAAATTTACCAGTCAGCCAATTTCTTAGGATACATCACTTATGTACTGCCACCCACCCACTCCCTGGACCTTGAGGGTTAAGGGAGGGGCTGGCCTTGATTGCCCTTGAGGGTAAGGTTGTAGTTGTGTTACTGCTCAAGTAGTAAGGCAAGGCAAAGACAATTTCTTTTGTGAGGTTTATTCCCCGCTTTCGCAGATCAAATGCAGCAGACGTAAAGGAAACAATGTAGCATAAAACAAGGCTGAGAAACTTAACTAAACAAGGCTTTTTACTGCTTGGCTAAATGTCCATTCTGGATCACATTCAATTGTCATGTAATCTCCTTTCAGTAACGTAACAGAAAACTGGTAACAGCAATGCTCCTGAATTGCACGCAATATGCTTTCACTTATTCTCTTCACATAAGCTTCTTTAGCATAGCAATCAGTGAGGTAAGTTTCTTATATTCCTTCATAAAACATTGGCAAGCATATCATTTAAATGTCCTTTTGAATCACACAAGTAGAGCAGTCCATCGGGACTTCCTGCTCTGTAGACAGCAGAGAAATTAAAGTCATTTCTTCCTCACAGCTGCTCATAGGCTTTGCTACGTTATTGGGAGAAACTGCTCTGCTCTTAAGGAACTCCCTGAATTCAGTGAGAAGTAATTCAGCCTGTGTATTTTCTGAACTAGGCTGAGAATATCCTCCTTCAGGTAAATGCTTGTTTACAGTTCTTATCTCTTGGCAATTATCAGTGCTTCTACTCGGACAAGAGTTCAGCGTGTAAGCATTTCCCTTCCCCCACCTATCTCCAAATGAAAGTGCAGGGTAAAATGCTTCAGCTGTGTTTGGAGAGTCTTTCAGAGTTTTAAAAGGAAAACAGTTAGGCTTCTCTTGGCTTAACCAATTACTATCAAACTTTCTGCCTTTGTCCTGTCTTTCACAATTAAAGTTCACTCTTTCTGGCTTCCCACTGTTAAGCTTGCTAGCCGTTCTAAACCCACCAGATACCTTGTGCTGGGGCTTCTTCCAGGGTATTTCTTTCTCCCTCTGCTACCTGTTCCAAGGTTCTGCTTGGTCCTTTAAACTCCTGAGCTGCAGCCTTGGGTCTCTCAGTGCCTTTGAATTCTTCTGCTTACAGAAGTCTTTCTTTGCCTCTGAGTCTCCCCGGTCCTGTCTGCACCTTCGTGGATCACAGCTGCTTAGTGGTTCTCTCACCAACGGTTCCTGGTCATCTGACCTGTCCTCATCCAGGTGCTTGTGTCCTGACTCCTCCCCTCCTTGCTCCACTCCTTGCCAATCTCGCTGATCGTCTCTTTGCCCTTCTTGCTGACATTCTAACTGTTTCTGTTTCTGGGTTCTTAACAAGCTGCTTGAGTACTGCACTGCCCGCCTCCTGCTTGGGTGTGCCCAATCAGAGACTTGGCTCCTCACCTGCCTTGAGGTGAGGTTTGGTTCCCGATTAGCTCTGTGTTTCTCTATCTCAGAAGAGAAAATCCTGCATTCCCCTGCAGTACCTGTTCTTTCCACCGGATCACTATCAGTTTCCATTGCTTCATAAGAGTCTCCTACATCACAGTACACATCAACAAGATTTCGAACATCATGCCAAGGATATGACGACTAGATTCTTGCAACGTGGATATTCCAGTCAGTGTATTTAAGAAGCCTATGACAGAGCTAAAAACACCAATAGAGACAGTCTACTCACCACAAAAGCACGTGGGTCTTCAAATAAATTAGTTTGTGCTCTAACATTTTCCAATCTGTCACACGAGATCATCAATATTTTGAAAAAGGAATGGCACCTGTTATCTTCATTACCAGCTTTTTCATTGAAAGAATTGACCATTGCTTACAAACGGAATTGTAATCTTGCTGATATTTTGGTACCATCAACTCTGTCCAAACCAAGGACCAATCCAAAAGTGAAAGGACATTTCAAATGTGGGAGATGCTCTGTATGTTCTCGTGTTTTGATCACAAAAACCTTTTTTCAATATAATGATTCCAAAATTTTTCTACATCAGTTTTCAAACTGTAACACCTAAAATGCGATTTACGCTATTCGTTGCCCTTGTAATATGCTCTACATAGGTAAAACAAAGAGATCAGTAAAAACACGTATCATTGAGCATAAAAGCTGTATACTAAGGAAAACTGAGGAGAAACCCCTTGTCTCCCATTGGATAGAAAAGAGTCATTCAATTTCAGATTTACAATTTTTGGTCATTAAAGTGGTGCAACCTCATTGGCGTGGTGGAGATTTAGAGACAATTCTATTAAGATTAGAACAACATTATGGGGTATGTTTACTAAAACCCTGGTAAGGTGCGGGCCCTGGTAGTGTGCGGGTGCCATATAAGGAGTGGGCATTCCGTCCTGAAAAAGAAAAGCCGGAATTTAAATATGCGCTAAGGTGCGCGGCGCCCTTGTACGCCCCGCACCTTAGCGCATCAGATGGCTGCGCGGGAGGCATATGTGGTACGCTGATGGACAAGCAGAAGAGCAGAGCCACAGCACAATGGTTAAAACACTGACCAAGGGTGCAGGGATCAGGGATTTGATTCCCCACAGTGCCCAATGAAGACAGCTAGCTAAGGCGGTAATTTATGAGTCACAGAAATACTGTGCTGCACGCTGATGTTTTTGGCGGCATATTAATACTGGGCGGCCTAAGGCAGCGCGCTGATGTTTTTGGCGGCATATTAATACTGGGCGGCCTAAGGCAGCGCGCTGATGTTTTTGGCGGCATATTAATACTGGGCGGCCTAAGGCGGCGCGCTGATGTCTATGGAGGCAGTATAATACTGGGCGGTATAAGTGGCGCGCTGATGTGTAGGAAGAAGAGCAGAGCCACAGCACAATGGTTAAGACACTGACCAACAGTGCAGGGATCAGGGGTTCAATCCCCCACAGTGCCCAATGGAGACAGCTGGCTGAGGCATTATTTTAGGAGGCATATAAATGATGGGCGGCACAAGGCGGCGCGCCAATGTTTTAGGAGGCATGTTAATATTGGGCGGCATAAGGCGGCGCGCTGATGTGTAATCACAGGAACAGAACCACAGCACAATGGTTAAGACACTGACCAATGGTGCAGGGATTAGGGGTTCAATCCCCCAAAGTGCCCAATGAAGACAGCTGGCTGAGGCAAAACATATTATGGGGCAGATTGCTTTAGGAGGCATTTTAGTCATATTTTAATTGCCACTACTAGCAAACGCACTCCCAAAGCGTGTTAACATCAGGTGCCCTATAAGGCACATTTTAAAGTGCACTGTCAGCCAAGGCACCCTAGAATGTTGCTTATAGGGCGCTTTAGAGGGTGCCGTATGAGGTACCGCAAGGTCAGTGTACTGTTTTTTATGGCAGCACTGTGCAGTTTAAGGAATGAAAAGCATACGTAGGTGCGCTGACAGGCAAGGAGGAGCAGCAGTGGAGCACAATGGTTAAGGCACTGACTGCTGATACAGGGGTCATGGGTTTGCTCCCCAGTGTGCCTAATACGTAAGGCTGGCTGTGGCATCAGCTTTGCATTGTACATATTTTGGCCTGCAGCACTTTATATTTATGTTATTAATTGCAAAACTTGCCTAGGCTTCCACACATGCCATAGAACCAATCAGAGAGGAGGAGGAACACTCATCCTTGTCAAAACTTGCCTAGGCTTCCAGATGTGCAACTCAACCAGCACAGCCCACCTGGACTCCCTCACCATAACAAATGACACCTGCACGATCAACCTACTCTACCGGGCACCAACACCATCCTCAGAGGATCTTGCAACGATAATGGGCCTCGCTTGCAACTCAAACAGACCACGATCCCAGAACTGGATCCTAGGTGATTTCAACTTGCCTACGCTACAGGAATCGCAAGCCTCTGCTTTCCTAGAAGCGTTACAAGAACTAGGCTACGATAAGCTAGTCAATAATCCCACCCACGTCAAGGGAAACAAACTTGACCTGATCTTTGCCCCACAGACAGATAAGGATACCACCCAACCAATGCCACCAACCATAACGCCTGTGCCATGGTCTGACCACAGCCTGATCCAATTCCAGATACCTATTAACACACACAATAAAAACTCCAACAAAAACAACACTGTCCACGAAACCTCTTTGAAGCGCTTCCGCCCCTTTAATAAAGAAGAGCTTCGAGAGAAGATCCTCCCACTCCTCAACAACATACCACACGACCTAGATGCATTGGTGTCCACCTGGGATGAGAGCCTCAAGACCATCGCATGTTTACCAGCCACAAATAAAACAACAACAAAGAAACGAGAGCACGCACCATGGTATACCAGAGAACTCCGAGATTCACTCAAGTGCCTGCGCAGGCTCGAGAGAAGATGGCGTCGATCTCACTCTACTGAAGCACAAGGTACTTACATCGCTCACCTAAAATCACACCGCGATGAATTAACAAAAAAGCGGAAACAATACCATTCCGACATCTTGAAGCGGTCACTAAACAAGCCACACGACCTCTTCAATATAGTGAAATCTCTCATAAGAGAACCTCCCGCAGACCAGTCACAGATGCCACACCCCCAGGCATACTCCAACTACTTACAGTCAAAAATGATCCAGACTACTACATCTGCAACCAACTACCTACAACTTGAAGTCACCCAGGCTGGTGCAACCTCGAACTCCGCGGAAAACAGCTCTCAGCACAACTTGCCCCAACCATCACCACTATCCGACTTTGAAAAAATATCACGCAGAGAGATTGAAGACATGATCGCTGCAATCAACCCCACTACCGCACCCAATGACCTATGCCCTGCTTTATGGATAAAGGAGTTACGATGTGACTTAAGCCAATATCTGAGCGAATTAATAAACCAATCTCTTACAACCGGATCGTTTCCACAAAGTCTGAAACAAACATCAATCAGACCACTGCTCAAAAATAACAAGCTGGACCCAACGAAAGTGGAATCATACAGACCAATTTCAAGTATCCCCATGCTTGCCAAAGTAATCGAAAAGTTAGTACAGCGCCAAATCCAACAGCATATTGATACTGAAGCCCCACTGGATCCTTCCCAGCATGGGTTCAGAGAAGCACATGGGGTTGAAACCCTCCTCACCAACCTATTTGACCATCTAGTCTCTGGAACCGACAAAATGCATCAAGGATTCGCCCTCATATTCCTCGACATTGCAGCGGCTTTCGACTCGGTGAACCATGAGTTCCTCATACAACGCCTCAGCGAGAAAGGAATTCAGGGAACAGCCCTAAAGTGGTGCAAGTCATACCTGACTAATAGATGGCAACATGTAAGGTCAGGCTCCACAACCTCTGAACCATTTTTACAAAACCAGGGTGTACCACAGGGCTCGTCACTATCTGCATTGATGTTTAACATCTACATGCAGCCCATATGTGCCCTAGCACGTTCATTCAAGGTCAACTGTCTAGCCTACGCAGATGACATCCTCCTATACATCCCATTCAGGACCAACCAACCAGACCTCTCCCCTCTAACAAGATGTTTTGAGGCAACAGCAGAATGGTTCAGCACACAAAACATGAGAATCAACTACAGTAAAACAGATGTCCTCTTCATCTCAAGGAACCAGGACTTCACCCCTCCACTCTCTTTAAAAATCGGCAACACAGAACTGAAAACCAAACCCACAATTCGCTACCTTGGCGTTACACTGGATCAACAACTGGATCTGAAAACCCACATAAGAAACACAGTAAAAACAGTATACATGAAAATAAGGACCCTAAAACATCTCCGACCGCTGCTTGACTTCAGCGACTACCGATCGATCTATCAGGCATTAATATTACCACATTTCGACTATGCCAACGTAATTCTACACGGTCTCCCTCAAGCAACGCTAGCTCCTCTCCAGCTTGCAATGAACACTGCGGCAAGAGTACTAACAGGGGCTTCACGGAGAGAGCACATAACGCCAGTACTGATGAACCTCCATTGGCTACCAGTTCAAGCAAGAACCCTCCACAAAGTTCTAACCTTAACTTTCAAAGCCGCAAACACTCTGACCCCCACAGCCCTCAGCAAGATGATACATAAAGTACCACAGAACAGAAACAGAAGACCCATGATGCAAAACACCCTAGAGGTCCCAAAAGTAATAACAAAATGCACAAAAGCAACGACAAATAGGGCCTTTACAATTTACGCACCCAGAGCATGGAACGCTCTCCCCACCTCTATTCGAAACATCACTTACCTAATTGACTTCAGGAAGGCATTAAAGCAGCACCTATTCACCACATACTACCCTGAATCCAGCACTAGTACTCATACATATGCCCCCTCAGACAATCACTCATTACAATTAAACAATCAGACTCAGCATGAAAAAGGATAATCAACTGATCGCTCAGAAGATACCCACTGAAATGGAATCAGGACCCCCAGTGTAAATAAGATGTAGATATGTTATACAATGTACATAGTTCCCCCCAGTTACTTCCAAGTTGATCTCCTGTTTATTGTAAATACAACTCAGGGTTCCTGTGTTGTATGGTTGATGTTGAATGTAAACCGCTCTGATCTAAAATAGAGCGGTATAGAAGAACTGTTAAATAAATAAATAAATAAATTGCTGCCAGCAAACACGCCCTCACGTGACGTAATTGAAGGTGCCGTATAAGGCACCCTATAAGGCACTCCATAGGGCACATTATAAATTGCACTGTCCGCCACAGCACCCTAAAATGTCCCCTATAGGGCACCCTATAGGTTGCGTCACAGGAGAATGTATAGTGCACCTTATATGGACGGGAACCATAAGGTGCCCTATAGGGCACCCTATAAAGTACCCTCAGAGGCACCTTATGGGTACAGTATGCTGAGGGTGTTTTTGCTGGCATCAAAATATGTACATTAAAAAAAGATAATGTGTTGGACAACCCTATCAAATAACCCCACTGTGGGTTTGAACCCATGACTTCAGGCTTCAGAGGCAGTGCAGTAACCATTGGGCTACAGCTGCTAGCAAGCCCCTGGCTGGCTGCAGAGGGCATGCATGTCACCACACAGACAGTCTGCTGTGGTCACCAGGATAGGGTTAGCCTACCCATACCCATGATGCACTGCACATGCAAATCAGCTGTCCACAGATTAACACAAGATGTGCAATGCACCCCCACAGCACCTCTGCCCGGTAGAGGGAAGTGACCATGTGCACCCACACACCACCTCGGCCTGGTAGGGGGTACTGACCGTGTGTTTTACTGTCACAGAGTAGCTACACACCGTCACATTGTGCGGGTACTGTGCTCACCCTGAGGGTGCAATGAGGCACCCAGGACCAGGTCCACAACACCTTCCATGGCTGAAAGAGGCCATGCCGGAGGTCCAAAGCAGTGTTAATGTGTGAGATAGTCAGTTTCTGCACAAACACCTTGGATATCTCTGTCTGTTTCAGTCAGGTGTAGCCCCTATGGACCTCCAGGTGGGCCATGTACCACCACCACCACCACCCTCCCCCAGGGCCAAGGGTGGCAAACAGGGTCTCCACCAACCCCAGTTCTACTGGGGAACAGACACCCTACAGGGCAGTCAATGCAGCTCTGTACACATCCATAACACAATAGCAGACAGACATTAGGCCTGGATATGCTAAGCTGCACCCCACCACCATCTGATATTTTCCTGCAGCAGATCATCAGCCACTGCACCCCACAAGCTGCTCCATCAAGACACATACCAGCTGCAAACAGTGTGCTAGTTAGTCCACAGTGCATGTTCCCAGTGGAGATGCATGCACCCAGAACTGGGATATCAGCATACACAGCAAGCAGTTAAATCAGTGACTAGGCCCCAAAAGAAAACCCATATCTATCACATGAGAGAAATACTATATAGCACTATGGGGGTGCCTAGCCATGCTGTGGTCACTGCACAGTCAGGGTGAGAGTGATCTCTCAGCAGGACATACTGAGGTCACCCTGTCTGTGTAGGTGGTGGCCGGGCACTAATATGTCCCAGTCAGTGCCCTATGCCCTGTGCAGATGCACCCTGGCCAGGCCACCCTGTCCGGCCTATACCCATGGTACCTTGCTCCTTATTATGCACATTGGCAGCCCAATACTGGCAACATTGCTGGCAGTGTGGGCCGTGGAAGGTGTTTGCAGCCACCACACACTGGATAGACAGACAGCCACCCCCACACCTATGCCAGCATTGTGCTACTATAGAGGGGTCCAGCAGCCATACCCACCACACCAGTCCTGGGCACAGTACAGGCATGGATATGGTACGCACTACTGTTGGGGGTCACTCCCCAGGGTGGTAAACACTGTCAGAGACCAGACCTGCAGCGCACACCACAGACATCACAATGATTGTTATGGTGGAGATCAATGAGCAACATGTGCTTAACGTAGGAATTGATATCTGCCAGTTATCATGGGCAACGTTTGGTAGCTGTGTACCATATACCCAGGTGTAGGGTGGCAGTGCTAAGGTATGCAACTGCTAGTATTGGGGGATACAGGCAGGGCCCAATGTCCTGCCTCTCTAGGAGGCATTGGCCAATGGGGCCTGGGGGGGGGGGGGTCTGGCCCTGTTGGCTGCTGCTTTACGGCAGAGTGTCCCAACTCCAGTCCTGGTGTTCCAACCACTGTTCGGGTTTTCATGCTGTCCCTCATGAATATGCATGAGCTACATCAGCATACCATGGGGGTGGTGCATAGATATGTAGCACAGGCATCTTTAGTAGAGGCAGCATGGATCCTGAATGGTGTGGGGCCCTCCAGGACTGCATTTGGGAGACTCTGCTCTGGGTAATGCGGCTGTTTATGGTGTCTGTGTGTGGTGTGGTAAAATATAGGCGTGTGAACCATGCGTATGTTCTCAGCAATAAAGGTTTCTCCTTACTATCACGGTTTAGTTGTAGGAAAAATATGTGGACTGGATTGGCAGTAGCCCCAGCTGGGCTTTGAACCTGTGACCTTCTGTTACTGTACACGCTGTCTGTGTGCACTGCACCACTGTGTTGCCACAGATGTGCTGTGCTCCCTGGGGAGTCCATGACTGTACATCCGACAGAGCCTGTCTGTTACGGTGGACGGTGCCAGCCTGCACAGGCCTAGGCCACTGTCTGCTGTGGTTTGCAGCCACTGCCCCCTCCACCACCTGTACCCTTCCGCCAACATGCAGACATGTCCCTATCTGGAAAAAAGCATATGACCTGATTGAGTTGTGGCACTCCAGGACTGAATTTGGGGAACTCGGCTGTCGGTAATGCCCATTGTTATGGTTTGTGTGTGGTGTAGGGTAAAATATAGGTGTTGGAACCATGCTTATGTTCTCTGCCATACAGGAGTGTCTGTACTCTCACTGTTTAGTGGTGGGTAAAAACTATGGGGACTGGGTTGGCAGGAGCCCCAGCTGGGGTTTGAACCTGTGACCCTCTGATCCTACAGGCACTGGCTGTGTCTGCTGCACCACACTGTGGCCACAGAGACAGTGCAGTCTCTGGAGATAGGAAACCTGGCCGCACGAGTCAGACACCCTGCTCTGCACAATTTTACTGTGGGCTCGTTTACCTTGTATGGGGACAGGGGTGCAATTAAACCTCATAAATGGCCTCCAAAAGAAGAGGAAAAAACCAAAGCCAAGCTGGGCAACAGTGATATCAATGGGCAACATGAAAAACACTCCCAGGAAAGCTCCATTGATATGCAGTAATTTTTGAAAGGGTCTATGGAGCGTAGACCCTTCCAAAAATCATTTCTTTTTTTTGGAGCTTTCCTGGGAGTGCTTTTTATGGTTGCCCATTAATATCACTGTTTCCCAGCTGGATTATAATTTATTTGACATTTGTTGTGGTCATTTTTAATTTATATTTGCTATTTTGTTCTGTGCACATGTATCACACTGCTCACGTTTTGCAGGTTTCCCCGGTTTTGCTGTACATTGCTGGCGGAAATGGTTTCTCTTCCCTTTAAATCGGCTCTAACGCGAGGGTTTCACTCGCGGTGTTTTTCATGCCGAAATTCAGCCCCGCACCTGTGCGGGGAGCCTCTCCCCTCCCACTCTCCACCCATTGACCCCGTCCCCCCGCCCCTCGGGAACCTTCCTCCGCAAGCGTTTCCCCGCCTCTATCGCATATGAGCGCCCCGCACACGTGCGCCGGCCCGTTAATGTGACGCGCATGCGTGCAGGCGCCTAAGAGCTCTTAAATGCATCATTAGCGTCCGCTCTTAGGCGCCGCGCATGTGTGCGCGGTTTAGTAAACATACCCCTATATCTATGAGCTCAATACACTCACACCATTTGGTTTGAACCAAGAAATTGATTTGTCTGTCTTCTTGTAATTTTCTCATTTAACTTTCTTTTGTTTCTATTTACATATAATTGATGTTCTATACCATTCTACTTTTAATTATTTATGTTTTATTAATTTTTTATTTCCCCACTCTTTGAAAGATATTTTGTTTCTGTTCATTAATCATTATGTTTAGTTCGCCACCGCGTTTAAAGACTGATAAAGTCCCCTTCTTTACATACACTTTTTATCATTATTTATGGTTTTTTATTAGTATTTACTTATTTTTCATATATATTTTAATCTCCCATTTTTAATTTTTATTTTTTATAATTTATCATTTTTTAATTTTATTTTTAATTTTTTATTAATTTTCATTTCTATATTTTCATTATTTATTTTTTTATTTATTATTTTTTATTCAATATGGCTCAATCTCCATTATACATTACTGCACAATTTTCATGATGAGAACAGCAGGATAAAACTAGATTGTTTTATACAACTCCCCCTCCCCTCCCCCCCCCCCGGAAGTAAAACCCTTATTTTTAATCAATAACAATTTACAACTTTTGTTTTTTAACTTTTAATTATATTTATATTTTAATGCATGTCATATATGCATACTACCCACATATTTGATTATGTTTCATGCCTTCATTATATGCCCGTTTCGGCAGTTCTTAGATGGTCAAATTCCAGCTTTTTGTTAATATAGTCCATACCAGCATTATAGTAGAATTCAACTCCTTATGTGAGTTATAATTCTACCCAACGTGTTTAAAAATTCTACCATGAAATTACTTCGGCATCTTTAAGCTGTCTCATTCTTTCAGTGCACCATCGCTCTTATCAACACCTTGGTTTCACTTTTGACTATGCGCATTTGTTTAACATTTTTCAATATGTAATCGACTTCATCAAAATACCTGCTTTGGCAGTCCTAAGTAAATTCTTAGTCTGCTTTTAAAACCGTGTTTGTTAAATCCTCATGTATTAGGACAACGGCACAAGTTAATTCTATGTGTAAGCTTTCACATTTCCACTAAGCAAATGCCTTGTGTATTGTTGTGCACTCTTAAGCCATATCACCACTACTCTTTTTGTTACCGTGGTTTCATTGTTACCATGTGTGTCTAATCTGTCAAACCTTTTTTGGGGATTTGTTTTGTCCTCCCTGAAGTATATCATTACTCTCCTTGCTGCCGTGGTTTTATTACTACCATGCGCGTCTAATCTGTCAATCTTTTTCAGCGTGAAATCGGGCTTATTTATTTAAAGACGCCAACGCCGTCTCACTCAGGATTTCCCTACTCATGCACTGCGAGAAGCAACTTGGTGATTTCTAGGTAAGATCTGTTGACTTTTCATATTCAGTATACATCTATCGCCAGGAACAAGCAGGAATGTAGTCTTCACATATGGGTATCGTCGGTACCGACGGAGCCTGCGCGGGAACGCTCCCCAGCGTCCAATAGGAATGCTTTTGGGAGCATCCCTCAGCACATGTGCGCTGCCTATCCGCCTTTCCAACTGTCCCTCTTCAGTTCTTTATTTTCCACGGAGCCGACAGGATCCATACCCTGTCACCGCAGAAAATTCCGTCTTTAAAATTGTTTTCTTGTGGTCACGTTTGCCTGCCGCACGACGCTTACCAGTACCACCGGTTCTTTTCTTTTCTTTTCCAAAAAAAAAGCAAAACCCTTATACTTTAAGCTGTTTCTCTTCAGAAACTTTTCTTTTTTGGTGCTAGGCGCCATTTTGGGCACTAGGCCCCATATTCCTAAAACATGGAAAAACCAACTAGTGGTTTTAAGAAATGTACAAAGTGTGGCGGTACTATTTCTGTCACTGACACCCATGATTGGTGTCTTAAATGTTTAGGGCCTGAAATTCTCCATCTGAATGTCTCTCCTGTATGGGGATGACTAAAAGAGGAAGACAGAACCGGGCTGCAAAGCTCGGTACCCTCTTTTCTTCGGATGCCAGATCCATTGCATCGACATCTTCAAGGGACTCCTCTTCCTCCCATGGATCTCAGGTAACTAAACATAAAAGCCGGTCCTCAAATGGTAGCTCTCCTGCTAAGCATTGAGAGGCCATTGGCATTGCCCATGAGGGAACCACACCGGCAAAGCAGCCCCGGCGGGAGGCTTCGGCTTCCAAAGCATCAATGGGGCTCCAGGATGTTCGAGGCCCCGACCTCGCAAGAACTACCTGTGCCATGCTCAGGGGTTCAGGCCGTTTTCATTGGTACCGATACCCAGGCATCGGCAGTGTTGATAGACCAGAGGTTCCTCGCTATCGAACGCAGCATCGCAGCTCTTCTCTCAGCTGCAGTACCGTTGGTCCAACGGGCACCGGTACCGACATCGACACCGATGCCGGTACCTACACCAGTACAGATGATATCGGTACCAATGGTACCGGCCCGGATGAGAATTCTTCCCACGCCATCTTTGGCTGGAATCAACAGATCGGTACCGGATCAACTTGGTACCAGGACCGTGCTTTGCATGAGCATCGTGGTCAGGAATACTTCGAATCCTCTGATTCCAAAGACTCTGACAATTCTGCTGGTACTAGAGGGTTTCTCCCAGAGGATCCCTCTTCTCCCCAGCGCAGAATGTCACCTCCAGAGGACATGTCTTTTCAGGATTTTATTCGTGATATGGCCAAGGGCCTTTCAATTACGGTGGCTCCTGAAGAGGAACCCAGAGCAAAGGAATTGGAAAGTCTCCAATATCCTAAAGCTCCAAAGGAGGCAGCCACTCTGCCTATCCATGAAATTCTGCATAACTTGATGCTCAGAATGTGGGAGACACCTCTGACTACATCTCCTTACTCTAGGAGACTTTATACTATGTATGGAGTTCCGCCATGTCCTGGATTTCAAAAGACTCAGCTGCCACACCATTCAATGGTGGTGGTGTCAGCCATGCGTAGGATGAAAAGTGCAAAGAGGCATGCATCCAATCCTCCAGGTCGTGAATGTAGGACTCTGGACGCTTTTGGGCGCCAAACGTTTATAATAAACATAAACATATATACTGTATATGAGAATGTTCCTCAAGGAAGTTACAGGAGATTTGGAGCTTATGAGCCCATTTCTCCCAAATGACAAGAGACAAGACTTTCTTGCTCTAGTTAAGCATGCTCAAGATGTCTCCAAGTTGTAAATCGTGCAGTCTTTGACTGCTTTGAATGCATCAGCAGAACTTCTGCTATTGCCATTGGCACACGACAGATTGCCTGGCTTCAGGCATCAGACTTGTAGACTTGGATACAGGACAAGTTAGGCAGCATTCCTTGCATGGGAGAGAATCTCTTCAGCAAGAACTGGCAGTAAAAGGCTAATGAGTTAGATGCTGACAATACTACTCTTGATAGATTGTCGAAATCTACAGCCACTCCAGCCAAAAAGAAGTCTTATAAAAAACCCTCTTTCAGCAAAAAGAGGAAATTTTATCCTTCCTACACTCAGCAGAGTCAATCTCAGGGTCAGGTTGCTCAAAAGGGATAAACTAGGCAGCAAAAGAAGCCAAAAGGCCCCAGAGCCCAACCAGCTCTGCAGGTTCAGCCCCCTCAAGGGCTTTGACTCCTTCCTAGAGAGCTTAGCCTTCCTGCCTCTGAGGCAGGGTCCCCAACCCCCCAATATCCCAGGTAGATTATGCCACTTTGCCAACAGATGGCATCAGATAACGGCAGAAGATTGGACTTTGTCCATTGTAGGAGAAGGCTACAAACTTCATTTTCACAGCATGCCCCCTCCTACAATTCTAAAGCAATTCAATTCTCAAACCTCCGCAAACAATCTGTTAGATCACGAGGTCTCAACACTTCTTGCCCAAGGGGCAATAGAGGAGGTACCCATTCTTCAATGGGGTGCAGGGTTCTACTCCCCCTATTTTCTTATTCCAAAGAAAACAGGAGGACACAGACCCAGTTTAGACCTCAGAATTGAAGAAATACCTGTTTCGAGAGAAGTTCAAAATGATTTCTCTTGGAGCTCTTCTGCCATACCTTCAAAGCCAGGATTGGCTTTGCTCTCTGGACTTAAAGGATGCATACACTCACATTCTGATCCATCCAGATCACAGGAAATTCTTACGATTCCTTTTCGGAGAAAACATTTCCAGTACAGGGTTCTTCCCTTTGGTCTAGCTTCAGCACCAAAGGTATGCACGAAATGCATGGCAGTAGTGGCTGCAGTTCTACGAACCCTGGGGATATTCATCTTTCCTTACTTGGACGACTGGCTCATTCGAGCCCCTACAGTTGCAGAGGCCAGCACTGCACTGTCTCGCACAATGTGAATCCTCCAATACTTAGGGTTGGTAATAAACTTCCCAAAATCCCAACGTGTTCCTTCCCAATGCCTGGAATTCATAGGAGCCTGTCTAGATACCAGACAGGCAAGGGCTTTCCTTCCACAGGCCTGGTGTCTTCGCATAATGCAACTAGCTTCTTAAGCAGCAGGGAAATCCTCCCTAACTGCTCGAGAGCTACTACAGTTGCTGGGACATATGGCATCCACGGTTCATGTAGTCCCATAAGCTCGCCTCCACATGCGAGCAGCTCAGTGGACCCTTTCCACACAGTGGACACAGGCCACAGGTCATTTATCGGACAAAATAATAAACTCTCAGTGACAATTTTGTCCCTCCAATGGTGGCAACCCCTAGAAAATCTGACAATGGGGTCTCCTTTTCATCAACCCCTTTTTCAGGCCACCCTAACAACAGATGCATCGCAGGTGGGTTGGGGAGCACACCTGAATCATCTCTCTACCCAGGGAACCTGGACTCCACAGGAGGCTGGTCTGCACATAAACCTCCTGGAATTAAGAGCAATCTATTTAGCTCTTCGAGTATTCCACGCCCAGCTCAGCTACAAGACAGTCCTAGTCCAGACGGATAATCAAGTAGCAATGTTCTATGTGAACAATCAAGGCGGGACAGGCTCTCTGTCGTTATGCAACAAAGCTTTACGACTGTGGGCCCTCGCCAGAGAGTATCAAAATTCACCTTCTAGTGGTATATCTTCCAGGCATTCAAAACCTTTGGGCAGACAAACTCAGTCGAGTACTGCTGCCTCACGAGTGGTCACTCCACCTGGACCAGGTGGCAAAGATATTTCATCTCTGGGGCACTCCAGACATAGACCTCTTTGCAAATCCACTGAATGCCAAACTTCCCCAGTTCTGTTCCAGGATTCCAGCTCACAATTGTCAGACAAGGGATGCCTTCCTCCTTCGCTGGGGTCAGGGCTTCCTTTATGCCTTTCCACCCATTCCCCTCATCCCCAAAACACTCTTCAAGCTTCAGAGAGACAGGGGTCGCATGATTCTTATAGCGCTACGATGGCCACGCCAAGCGTGGTATCCCCTGCTTCTACATCTCTCTCAAGCTGCACCTCTGGAGTTAGGGCATGCTCCAGATCTCCTTTCCCAAGAGAACGGGACGTTATGCCACCCGAATCCCCAGTCCCTGCATCTCACGGCCTGGTTGCTGAAGGCTTAGACCTCCAGGATTTCAACCTGTCCCAACAGGTAAAGGATATCCTTCAGGCTTCTAGGAAACTTTCCACAAGAAGATCTTATGCCTTCAAGTGGAAACGTTTTACTATATGGTGCTCCAGGAAGGGATTAAACTCCCTTGGCATACCCTTAGGATTGATACTAGAGTATCTCTTTCACTTATCAAATTCTGGTCTAAAGACCAATTCGATAAGAGTCCATCTTAGTGCAATTGCAGCTTCGTATAAGCCTCTGAATGGACAACCAGTTTCCTCTCATCCACTCATATCCAGATTTATGAGAGGTCTTCTATTAACCAAACCTCCCATTAAGCCACCACCTGGGATCTAAATCTAGTTCTCGGGCAGCTCATGAAGCTGCCTTTTTGAGCCTTTAGCCACTACAACCCTTAGGTTTTTGGCCTGGAAGGTCATCTTCCTAATTGCAATCACCTCTGCACGTCACATTAGTGAACTGCAAGCTTTAGTGGCTAATCCTCCTTATAGTAGGTTTCACCATGATAAGGTTGTTCTTAGAACTCATCCATACTTTATGCCAAAGGTGGTTTCGCCTTTTCATTTAAATCAATCAATTTATCTTCCTGTATTTTTTCTGAGGCCTCACGCCTCTAATGCAGAAAGAAACCTTCATACTTTGGATTGTAAAAGAGCCTTAGCCTTTTACCTACAGAGAACACAGCAACATAGAAAGTCCTCACAACGTTTTATAGCTTTTGACCCTAGTCATTTGGGACAACTGGTCTCCAAAAGAACTTTATCTAAATGGATTGCCCAATGCATATCCTTTACTTATGAGAGTAAGGGTCTTCCTCTTCAGGACCATGTCACAGCTCATAACGTGAGAGCCATGGCAACTTCCATGGCTAATCTCCACTCTGTGTCTATCGATGACATTTGTCGAGCAGCCACCTGGGCTTCGGTACATACCTTCACAGCCCACTACTGCCTGGATAAAGCCTCCCGTCGGGATGCTTTCTTTGGCCAAGCTGTTCTTCAAAATCTCTTTCAGACCTAATTCAACTCCTACCCACCACCCCTGGTGGAATGCCAGAGATCCATGTGAGAAGGATTCCCACCTTTCTAGGGTGGCACCTTCCTGGGGCTATCTCCCTGGCATTTTAAGCTAGGGAGTCCCCATATGTGAAGACTACATTCCTGCTTGTTCCTGGAGATAGAGTAGTTACTCACCTGTAACAGATGATCTCCGGGAACAGCAGGAATATAGTCTTCACAACCCACCCACCTCCCCTAGGAGTTGTCTCTCTATCTCTTTGTCTCTTTCCTCTTTCCCTCTATCCTTTCACTCAGCTACAAACTTAACTGAAGAGGGACAGTTGGAAAGGCGGGAAGGCAGCACGCATGTGCTGAGGGATGCTCCCAAAAGCGTTCCTATTGGACGCTGGGGAGTGTTCCCACGCAGGCTCCGTCGGTACCGATGATACCCATATGTGAAGACTAAATTCCTGCTGTTCCCGGAGATCACCTGTTACAGGTGAGTAACTACGCTTTATTTCTTGAGAGTATATATAAGAGAAGTCTATTATGTTTACTTTCTGATGATAATCTAGTGGAACAAACTGGTAAAGTTAGGTTATCCGACATTACATGCAAATCACGCCACTGTCCTTTCGATCATGTCCATAAATTTTACTGTGTGATTAATCTGGGATGGTGTCCCTGCGCTCTCAAAGCTGTCATTTCATCTCACCATTATTCTCGCTGGCGTCTAAGTTGCATTTTTGCCGTATGCGCCCGATTTATAAACGCTTTTCAATTTGCACCCAGGGAATGTTACTCACCTACCTCTGTGATTAAATTACAGGCATCACTGTTCAGTGCTTTATCCGCTTCTCATGGCTGTTTATGAAATATTTGAATTCTGAAGGTAAGGTTCATTATGGATCTTTTTAAGCAGGGCTCCTTTTTAACAACATCACAATGGATTTTTTCTTTATTATATTACTACTCGTTCTGAGTTTTAACAAACATTTTCACACAGTCTCGCAATATGGATTTGGCAACCTTTCTCTAGGACAATGTCTTTTTACAAAAATGTTTTATAATAGCGTGTATCCATGGTTGGTTCTCTCCCTCCCTTTCACATTACTCATAGTACAATGGTTATTTTTGCTCATCTCGCATCAGGTTCTCTTATCTGGCTCTGTGTTTCTTTAAAAAAAATTTTTTTGCATTTATATTATCTCTGTTCTTTTAACAGTGCTTAATTTAACTGAAAAGGGTCTTTTTCAAGACTTCCATTCATATGTGCCTTTCACATGGTGTATCATGTAAGTAGCCTCTCTACAATACCCTCTGCACACAACTTGAATCATATTTTTTACAAAAATTTTATTAGTAACATAGTAACATAGAGCTGAAGACTTTTCAGAGTAAAGCCAGCATTTATGATGTGGTTGGATCAAAGCCCTTGGGAAGTCTGACTGCTGATGTAGCTGCGCATGAAATGAGAGTCAGAAGCTGTAAAGATGTCTTACACATTGGAACATGGAACGTATGAAGCATGAACAAAGGGAAGTTGGAGGTGGTCAAGAATGAAATGGAACGTGTACAACTTGACCTGTTGGGTGTCAGCGAACTGAAATGGACTGGCATCGGGCACTTTGCATCAGATGATCACATGGTCTACTATGCTGGAAATGAAAGACAAAGAAGAAATGGTGTTGCATTTATAATAAAGAAGAAACTTGCAAGAACTGTAATGAAATACAATGCAGTCAGCGAACGCTTAATCTCTATTCGTCTACGAGGATTGCCTATCAACACAACTATAATTCAAGTATATGCCCCAACAACAGCTGCAGAAGAGAATGAAATTGAAGAGTTCTATGAACAAGTACAAGCTGAAATTGACAGAACATGCAAACAGGATATCCTGATAGTCATGGGTGACTGGAATGCAAAAGTTGGCAACAAAGAAGAAGGCAAAGTAATTGGAAAATATGGACTTGGCAACAGAAATGAAGCTGGAGAAAGACTGATAGAATTCTGCAAGACCAATGATCTATTCATCTCAAACACCTTCTTCCAGCAACACAAGCGGCGACTGTACACATGGACTTCACCCAATGGATTGTATAAAAATCAAATTGACTACATCTGTGGAAGTCAACGATGGAAAAGCTCTGTAACATCAACAAAGACAAAACCTGGAACTGACTGTGGTACAGATCATCAACCACTAGTATGCAAACTCAAGCTAAAGTTGAATAAGAGCAAACCACTCATGAATGCAGCAAAATATGACCTTGAGAATATACCACTGGAATTTAAAGACTGCCTGCAAAATCGATTTGCTGCTTTAGATACAAATGACAGAGTTCCGGAAAAGTTATGGAATGACATCAAGAAGGCTGTGTTGGAAGAAAGCGAGACGTCTCTACAAAAGGTGAAAAAGCAAAAACGGCCAAAATGGATGATGGAAGAAACTCTGAAAATTGCCCAGAAACGCAGAGAAGCTAAAGCCAGAGGAGAAAGAAAGACAATTGCAGAACTCAATAGAGATTTCCAACGTGCAGCAAGACAGGACAAGGAAAAGTACTACAACGATGCATGCAAGGAAATAGAAGCAGAAACTATTAGAGGAAGAACAAGATCGGCTTTCCTAAAGTTACGAGAGTTAAAGAAAAAGTTCCAGCCTCGAATTAGAATGTTACAAGATGCTCAAGGTTCTATGTTGAATGATGCTGAGAAGATCAAGAAAAGGTGGAAGGAATATACAGAGTTTTTATATGATAAAGATCAAGTGAACCAACATCCGTTTCAACCTGTACCTTATGATCTGGAACCATTGGTGATGAAAGAAGAAGTTGAAGCAGCATTGAAAGCCTTATCAAAGAACAAAGCACCAGGCATTGATAGCATTGATAGAATTCCCATAGAAGTATTACAGCAATCTGATGCAGCTGTTACCGTACTTACAAGGCTCTGCCAAGAAATATGGAAGACAGCATCATGGCCAACTGACTGGAAAAGATCTGTGTTTATACCAATACTAAGGAAAGGTGATCCAACTGACTGTGGAAATTATCGAACAATTGCTCTGATCCCACATGCCAGCAAGATTCTACTGAAGATTTTTCAAAAGAGACTACAACCATACCTGGAACAAGAACTACCTGAAGTGCAAGCAGGGTTCAGGAAAGGGCGAGGAACAAGAGACATCATTGCGGATGTGAGATGGATCCTTGAAAAGACTAAAGAATACCAAAAGGATATCTATTTGTGCTTTATCGACTATAGCAAGGCTTTTGACTGTGTAAACCATGAGAAACTCTGGGCCACATTAAGAAGCATGGGTATAACAGAACATCTGATCGTACTCTTGCACAATCTGTACATTGATCAAGAAGCAACAGTTCGAACGGAACAAGGAGAAACAGAATGGTTTACAATAAGCAAAGGTGTAAGACAAGGCTGCATACTTTCCCCCTACCTGTTTAATTTATATGCAGAACAAATCATCAGAGAAGCAGGATTGTATGAAGACAACAGAGGTGTGAAGATTGGTGGAAGACTCAACAACCTTCGTTATGCTGATGATACCACATTTCTGGCTGAAAGTGAAGATGATCTGAAACATTTGCTTCTCACGATCCATTGTTGAAGGAGAAGAAAATGAAATTGTGAACAGTTTTAACCTACTTGGATCAACTATCAATAAAGAAGCAACAAGCAGTCAAGAAATCCGACGACGCATTGCTCTTGGCAGAATGGCTATGAAAGACCTAGACAAGATTCTCAAGAGCAGAGATGTCTCTCTCCATACAAAGATTCGACTTGTTCAAGCCATGGTATTTTCATTAACATCATATGGATGTGAAAGCTGGACAATGATAAAGATAGACAGGAAGAAAATTGATACCTTTTAATTATGGTGCTGGCGGCGACTACTGTGTATACCATGGACTGCCCGAAGAACAAACCAGTCAGTACTAGAGGAGATCAAACCTAAGCTTTCTTTAGAAGCTCAGATGATAAGACTTCGACTTTCATACTTTGGACACATCATGCGAAGAGCGAGATCATTAGAGAAAGACATCATGCTTGGCAAGATAGAAGGTTAATGCAAAAGAGGAAGGCCAGCAATGAGATGGATCGATACAATAACAGCAGCTACGGGTACCAGTCTGTCAACAATGAGCCGCCTGACTGAAGACTGAACACAGTTTAGGACAACTATCCAGAGGGTCGCCATGAGTCGACACTGACTTGATGGCACTTAACAACAACAGCAACAACAACATCCATCTTGACCGGGAGTGATTGCACAGACCAGAGAGTTCAAAGAAGAGGTGGACAGGAGATATCAACATCCAGGCAAAGTGGGGGAGGGAGGGAGTGAGTAAGAGCGACCAGTTTTTTTCAGGGGGGTTGCAGTTTAACAGTTTAATAGTTTGTAAAATAGAGGGTAAGTAGTGATGGGAGTTCGCACTAGGGGAGTGGGAGGATTCAAAGGCAATCCACATTAAGCAGGGGTGAAAGCACTCAAAACAGTAATGTTGAATTAAAAAAAGGGAATAAAGGTTACAAGTATATGAAGTGGGAAGAAATGTAGGACCTGATTTTCAAAGCCCTAGGCGTGTGCTACACGTGTAAAAGACAGCCTTATCCATGTAAAACTGCCATATCTGTGTAAACCAGATATTCAACAAGGCAGCTTGAATCGGAGAGGCCCAGCTACCTGCACAGCGCCAAGCGCCGGGGCCATTGGGCAGAACGGGGGGATGGGGGTGTTGTCCTCAAACCCGTGAAAAGTGATTTTCAAAAGCCATGTGCACTGACATTGGATGGCACTAACTGCGTAAGTCTAAGCGAAGTTTCCCAGCACATACGACTGATGATGGTGTGCAGCGAACCCGTGTAGTGCCGTTTCAGTGCATAGTACAGTGAGGAGAATGTGTGAAACCATGTAGGCCATGCACATGGTGTTCCAGAGCTGGAGACGTGCCCACCGTGCCTGGGCACAGAGGAGGATGCGGCAGGCAGTGCATATCTATAAGCACCCAAGACACAGGTACCATGCCCCATGTGTACACAGGGCCAGGGTGAGCTAACTTGATTGACAGAGGAGGAGGTCTACCAGAAATACAGACTGGATGGGGCAATGATAACGGAGTTGTGCAGCTTACTCAGTGTGAACCTGGAGCCCCCCCCCCCCCCCACTTCCAGAAGCAAGGCCCTGCCAGTGGCTATGATGGTGACCACTGCCCTGGGATATCTGGCAACTGGCAGCTTCCAGCATGTGATAGGGGTGACTGTTGGAATCATGCAGTCCACTGCCAGCCACTGCATAAGTGCCTTCACCAGGGCCCTGCTGCAGAGGATGTGCCACCTCATAGCCTTTCCCTGGACACAGTAGATGTGGCAAGAGGCCATGCAGCATTCTACAATGTTGCTGGATTCCCAATAGTGCTTGGATGTATAGATTGCATCCACATTACACTAGGGGCACCAAGGTTGGAGCAGAGGGCATACTGGAACAGGCATAGTTACACATCGATGAACATGCAGGTATTTGTGGATGCCAACATGACCTTTACAGGTGTGTGTGCCCGCTACCTGGGTTCCTGCCACGATGCATTGTCCTTGCCCAATCCAGCCTGGGAGTCTTGAAGGACTAGAAAAAGGGACTGCTACTTCTGGAGAGAGATCTGGAATTGTGAGTATATACTTCTGGGAATTTTCTGAAAGGACTTCTTTGTATTAAAGCTAATTAATTTGTGAACCCAGTGTTTTTTGTTAAATCAATCAGGGCCTAGTAGCAGCAGTTTACGTTTAAATTTAAAACACAGAAGATAACTTTCTGGTTACATTCCATACCTAGCAGAGAGCTTGTAGTTTAAATTTAATAGTCACGGTTTGTGCAAGCTCACCATTACATATCTGTCAGGTTCTGTGGCATCACATCATCGACATGCTGCCACAGCCAGACAGGGAGTGGAGGACAGTGGTGGCAGATCCGTTTGCAGGTACAGATGGATGGCACATATGTGGATTCTGCCACTGGCCCCCTAAGACCCCTGAGCCAGGGTCGCAAGGGCTGGGGGGGTGGGTTGCATATCCAGGGTGTATGCACTGGCCAGCATTGTCCTCTGGGGTGGGCAGTCTGACCACAGCTCCTCATGCACAAGGCATGCCATTGCTGTGCGTGCCCTGTGGTGTTGCTACTAACCGCCACCAGGGGTGCAGTGGCCTCCCCACCTGTTGTGTCTGGATATGCCTCCTGCTGCGGGCAGCTGGGGATGGCACCTGTACCAGTGCACGGCCCCTGTACCAGTGCATGGCCCGTCCCCTCACTGACACCTGTTCTGCAAAAAATGGGGTTGCCACAAGCATGTGGCTTGGCACCACAGTCCTGTCTCCCTGTGCAGACACACAGCTGTACCTTTTAGGGTGTGTATGGCCTAGCATGGTAATCAGCCCCACCACCCCAGCCTATTCAGGCCTCCTTACCCACGCAAGCAGAGTTGGATGGCCCTCCATATGGCCATGGCCAGCTGCAGGTTCGGCCACTGGCCCCCCTCCCACCTTGGAGTATAGCACCCCCTCGTACCACAGCACAGATCGGGCAAGGGTCTCAGACTCATCAGGACTGAAGTTTGCTATCCTCCTCACTGCCATGCCGCTGGTGTCTGTCCACCCAGCCATAGGGAGCTCTTGCGCAGGCAGCCCGCAGGGCCTGCGTGACAGTGTCGTCAATGCATGGATACGTCGGATGGACAATAAACAGGTTCATGCATATTTGCCGTCCCACTTCTCTGGTTTGGACACATACACAGGTATCCCGGGCTAACCTTAGGTGCCTACCCATCTATGTCACGCTGGGCACCTGCTGTGTGCTCTGTGCTGCATTTTCAATGCTTGCCGTTTTGAAGGTGCATGACTCACGATTCAAGCACTTTTCCTGAGTGGGTATCTTAATGTGGGTATGGCATGACTTTTTGAAAATCGAGCCCATAGATAACACCTTCCTCCTGGATATGGGTAGGAAGAGAAATGACCCATTGTACACTAGATAAATCTCAATTATGATGTTGTATATAAGAGGAGTGTAAAGAGGTAGTAGTATGGGGAGGATTACAATTATCATTCAACCTTTTTATGGATACAGCTAACCCTGTTTGGCCAGGATTTACATTGTTATTATTATATTTTCTAGTGATTATGAATTGGTCAAATTCCACGTTTAATAAAAAGAATTTTCACAAAAAAAAAAGATTTGTGAAGTGGCAATAAGAGATCTTGCTTCTTCTTCAACTGATTTAACAACATTTCTAGAGTCCTCACAGGACACTATTGCTACGCATGATACTTTATTGCTGTCATCTTCAGACTTTGATAAGAGATTAATATTAAATATTACTTTAAGAAGCGCCCTCCACATTTTTTCAGATGTAGCCAAGTCTACATAAGTTAGCAGGAAGACTTTTTTGCAACTTAAATGAGCTGCGTTGACCTTGGGTGCGTCCTCCTTCCTAAAATACCCATGCAAATGTATAATCTCATTACAGGAGAGAGTTATGTATTCTATGATACACTACAAATGGAACAGTTCTTGTCTCAGAGGAGAGGCCAGGATTAATTGCGTAATTATTTCTCTTAGTTGTCTTTTCTTTCTCTTGGTGTTGATGGATTAATTGGATTTATAAGGTTCTCATCATGGCTAATTTTGCCTGTATTTCTTTAGATTATATTCTGAATTATGAGCTTTCATTCCACAATTGATGTGGGCTAGAAAAGGGAACAATTTCTTTTATATTGCTTTTTTTCCCACTGTAATTTGTATTTTTGTTTCTGCTTTGTTTCTTGATGTAAATTTGAAAACTTAATAAAAAAAATAGAGCATAGAAGATTTGTGATTAAATTAAAACTTGACTAGTTTTTAGGATGGATTTGAGGAGCACGGTGCTCTCCGAAGGAATTGTTAAAGAAGGTTCAAGAAAAGAAGGAGAGATGGGTGCTCAGTTTGAGCAGTTAGTCTCTTCTCCTCTGGATATTTCAGAATTTATTGAATCAGATAATGATGTTATATCTTCCAGAGCCACCCTGTTGGTAAATTTTGTGTTAGAGATGGATAAGGATAGGGTTTTGCATGCTTATTTTTTTAAAAAAGAATGAGTTTTGTGGTCAAACAATACAAATGTTCCCGGATGTCTCTAGGGAGACTCAGAGGCGACGTAAATCTTTTTTGGAAATTCGCCCACAGGCTTTGGCTCTGGGCGCGTCGTTTTACCTAAAATTTCCTAGTAAATGTCACATTGTGTATCAGGGGAAAAGATATATATTTTCAGTAGTTGATGAGTTGATTGCTTTTTTAGACAGTAAGACTTAATGGTAGTTTAGTTTTGCCTTATATATTTCCTGGGTTCATCGACAGTAAAATGGATTTTTTTAAAGTTATTTCAGGGACCATTTAGGGATTTTTTAAGGTTTAAATTTGAAAGCACCTCCTTGATGTGGACTAGTGTTTTTTTTTTCTCTATGTTTTTTTGTGCTGTATAATAGTATGGCTATTGTATTTGTAATAATTTCTTTCTGTATTTTTGAAATATTCTATAAATAAATAATTTAAAAAAAAAAGAAGGTTCAAGAACTCATTATTTTTGAGCTTCCTGGAAGCCCAGTGATGATATCAGTACTCTTTCTTACTTGCACCCCGTGTGGCTGCACAGTTTGCACAGCCCTAGGTACAGCCCTGTTAATAACCCTGCATGAATCCACCATACTGTTACCTTTGCAAAATGACCAAATAATCATATTATCTGAGCCTCGCCAGGGAGATAAACATTTAAAAAATATGAAAACTCTGACTCCTTAGCTCATTCCCTACACTTCAACTGAGATACATTATCTACGTATCCGAAAACTAAAGGGGAACTAAACTCTCTTAGAAGTGAACTGAATCTTCTCAAAGAAAAACACAGCTAAACCATTAACATCTGATAACAAGGATATATCTTTTATCTCAGGGGAAGACTTAACTACCAGTTACTGCACGTAGCTGGATGGACCAGGGGGAGGGCACCAGATTCATTAGTGATTCCATGGAGAAGGGGTTAGTACCCCTTACTAAAAACCCACAGTCTGCTGATGAGTAACCCAACCAATTACCCAGCTACTGACCAAATTATAATTTGTCAGTTTTATCTAAAATTATAGGGGATCATATTAAAAGCCCTAAGTCAGCTAGCCAACAGGAGGCAGGCCAGCTAAGGGAGCAGACCCTTAGGTGGAAGAGTAGCCTAATGGTTTGGGAACCAAGAAACCAGGGTCCGATTCCCACTAGCACTCCTTGTGGCCTTGGCAAGTCACCTAACCCTCCATTGCCTTAGAAAAATCCAAGTTATCATTGTTACTGTTTAATGTACATTACAAAATTTAAGTTACAATGTAAACCGCTTTGACTGAAATGATAAAGCGGGGTAAAAAACCTGTTAAATAAAAAAATATTCAGCAGCACTATCCATGTAGACCGCACCTTCAAAAGGATATAAACAGGCTGGAGTCAGTACAGAGAGTCCTAAAATGGTTAGTGATCTTCATTATAAAGCATATGAGGACAGACTTAAGGATCTTAATATATACACCTTAGAGGAAAGGCGGAATAGAGGTGATATGATTGAGACGTTTAAATACCTCCGTGGCATAAATGCACAGGGAGGAGATCCTCTTTTGATTGAAAGCAAGCTCTGCTATGAGGGGACATAGGATGAGGTTGAAAGGGGATAAATTCAGGAGTGATGTGGAAATATTTCTTTATGGAAAGAGTGATGGATCCGTGGAATAGTCTCCCAGTGGAGGTGGTAGAGATGGGGACAGTATCTGAATTCAAAGAAGCATGGGACAAACACAGGATCTCTAAAGGAATAAAGGGGACTGTTGTAGTGGTTGATATGGAAGGACAGGCTAGATAGGCCATGTGGTCTTTTCTGTCATCATGTTTCTATGTCAACACTTTCCCAGTTAGTGCAATTTTGAGCAGCCCCTGTCTTAGCAATTTAGGCTCTATGAAAAGTTGGCCTAAGCTGTAATCCAGACAAGGGATGGCTGAAATTCACACTAACTGGGTAAGGATCGGCACTTACTTGGTTAGCATTGCTGAGCAAAAATATTCAGCAGCAGCAACTACCCAGATACTGCCGCTGAATATATCACTGCTATTTAAGTGTCACGGCTGACCATCATGGGATTTAAATATCAGCATTTTTGAATATCAGCCAAATATGATCTTGTCCAACTGAAAGAAAGTCAGGGACTGGATCCTACTACTATTACTACTACTACTGAGCATTTGTATAGCGCTACTAGTCGTACGCAGAGCTGCACAGACATGCAAAAGACAGTCCCTGCTCATCAGAGCTTACAATCTAGTCAAGACAAGCACAGAAGGTGTAGGCAGGGGTAAAACAAGGGAGAGAAAAAGGAGATCAGGTGAGTCAAGATCCAAAAGCAGCAGCAAAGAGGTGAGCTTTCCAACACAATTAGGCTGTCTTCCATGTTACAGTAGTGAGACAGCACCTGATGGCTTTAGTGAATGAAATGAGGTGGTGGCTGGATAAGGGAGGATCAGAATTACTGATCCTCCTTGATCTTATGGCTGCCTTTTACACCTTGAGCCATGAAATTTTGCTGAATAGATTGATAGAGAAGAGGATTGGAGGATTGGCTTTGGTTTGGTTTAGATCCTTTCTGTGAGGTAGATCTTTAAGAGTGATTATGAGGGAGATGTTATCTAAGGTAATACTGCTTGAGCAGGGAGTTCCTCAGGGCTCTGTTTTGTCCCTCCTACATTTTAATCTTTATATTAATCCTTTAGCAAGTTACATTAGAACTTTTGGTTTTGTTCCTTTTTTAAACACATTTGAAGGCACATTTTACAAATGACGTCCAAGCCAGAATGTCTGAAAAAAAGTAGACACATCCAATTCAGGCATGATTGCACAAACATGGACATACCCAATATGGATGTCTATGGAGACATCTACATAGACATCCCTGGAATATCATTCCAAAACAGGGACATCTAATAGCCTGATGGTTAAAGTAGCTGGCCAGGACCTGGGTAGCCAGTATTCAAACCCCACTGCTGTTTCCTTGTAATCTTGAGTAAATCCCTTAACTCCATCATCTTCTCTATATCCTCTGGATGTTTTATGGCCAAAACAAGCACTTTCCCAATGCCTGTTCATGCCTGGAGCAGGTCTAAACTTGGATGTCCCTGACATTTCTGAAATTGTGCGCATCAAAGTGCATTGCACCACCTCCACCACACCCTTGACTACTTGAATGTCCCTGCACTGGAGACGTTTTCAAAAGCCATTTGTAAAATGACTCCGAAGGATCAGCCTCAACTGCTTCCAATTTGAAGTCTGCCAAAAGCAAGGTACAGCTTCTTACTGTTTCATTCGGTTATTTTCAATGTAAGAGCCAAAGAACAAATACATTCAAATTCTGTTTCTTGTGTTCATCAGTGCAAAGTATCTTGCTGTTTTGTCTTTATACGCATTTATCTGTGCCCTCTCTGTGGATAGATTGGACTGAATTTTGGTCAACAGTCTCTTCCAAAACGTCTGCCAGAATCCAGCCATATCCATTTAGGAAGAGGGTCCCCAGCATATAGTGTGAAAGAACAGAGCCATCCATAAATTAGAATAAAGGCACATGTATTTTTAGTAGCACAGTAGTTACAGCGGCAGTTGTTATGATTCTTTTGCTTGTCATATGTTTAGGTATACTTATTTTTAAGCTATTTTTAAGGGCATATTGGGTGGGAAATGCGCAACAATCTATACAGTTTGTACAAACTGACAAGCTTGAAGAATGATCAAGAATTTTGGCAGCTGCGATTTCAAGCTAAAACATGCAGGGCTATACATTTGGGCTGAAAAAATCCAAGGGATGAAATACTTCTGTCCACAAAAATAGAGCGGGACCTGAGATTGATTGATTGTTTCTGATGATCTTGAGGTGGCTTTACAGGTAGAAAAAGTGATGGAAAAACCAGAAAGATGCTCGGGTGTATATGGACAGGAATGGCCAGCAGGAAGAAGGTGGTGACAGAGTCTCTGATGAGACATCATTTGGAGTACTGGAGACCTCACCTTAAACAAGTGATGAAGCTGATGTGGAAAGTGGCTACTAAAATGGTCAGTGTTTGTCATCATAAAACATATGGAGGCAGACTTAAACATCTAAAAGTGCAAAATTGTGAAGAAAGGCAGGAGAGGGGAGACAGAGATGTTTAAATACCTTTGTGGCACACAGCAGAAGAGCCTCCTTCAGATGAAATAAAGCTATGGAATAAGGGGGCATAGGAGTAATCTGAGGAAATATTTCTTTACAGAGGAAGTGGTGGATGTGGTAGAGATGAAGACTGTATCTTAATACAAGAAAGCATGGGACAAACAGAATCTCTAAGGGAAAAGAAGAGATTATAGAACTTAATAGTAGGTATGGATGGACAGACTGGATAGGCCATCTTTATCTTTTGTCTTTATCTGTCATCATTTTTCTATGCTGATTTTCAACAATGGTGGTCAGCACTTTTAAAGTGTCTGGCTGCTGCTGCTTTAAGTAGACCCAGGTATTCAGCACCAGAGCTTATCCGGCATCCGTTGTTGAATATCCTGTTTTGCCAGGTAGTGCTGTAGCTCTCTGGTTAGCGGCTAACCGGAAAGCACAAACAGGATAAAGTTAGGCTATTGACCCATTTTAACTTTTCTAGTTTAGCTATGTAGGTAGCGACTGAATATCACCGCTAATTGGATAGTTACCAGGACCTACCCTGATCCACTCACAGACCACCCTGGTTTTAACTAGGTGTCTTTTTTGCGATCTGTGGGACTATTCAATGATACTATCCAGAGAGTGCCGCTAAATATTAGAATCACTGCAGTTTAGCTAGTTAGCAGGTCCTGCTAACTAGCTAAATCCTTTTGAATACACTCCCTCCCTATGTTCTTATGTTTCAGTAGTACTATTCAGATAGTGCCACTGAAGTTTGGGCTCAGTGGAGTTTATTTGGTTTGCAGGGACCGCTAATAGAATAAACCACCTGAATATTGGGCTCTGTATATCTAAATGACAAGTTATGTCACTATGTTCCATCTAGAAACTTGTGGTCAGATAGTGCATAATGCAACTTTAAAATTCTTTCTCCAAAGGATTTGTCATTTTGTGAAAATGAAACTGCATCATTTTTCTTTAGCAGTTCCATAGATATGGAATTATGATTTAGGGGGGATAGTTACTAATGTGTATTATGGGAATAATGCACAATTTTTGCCTCTTAATGTGTATTAAGGTGCAAAATTATATGCTATTTTACTATAGCACGTTGTTGTACACCAAAGCACATCCTATAATAATGAGATACAAAGCATGAAAATGCATGCAAAACACCTTCTTATATAAATTGAATAATGCCCTATCAGACTGATATTCAGAGGCAATTAGGCATTCGTTGGCAAATGCATAATTAGCCTAACCATGTATTTTCAAAAAAATATACAGATAATATCAGGCTTTTAAATTGCAGAATGGCCAGATATTATCTGGGACCCAGACAATTGGGGGAGGAGCAAGGATAGGCCAGAAAATTATCCAAATAGTGGCAAAATTCAGCCATTATGTAGGTAAGTTACACTTTCAGTTTAGGTCAGTGGAATATCAAGCCTAGCCTAAACAGATAATACAATGACCACACCATCACTGTCTGTATATTCAGCACACAATTTGTATGGATAGTGACACAGAATACACAGATTAAGTTAAATAGGAGGGCAGCATTTAACAAGCCAGCGGACTGAAAATGTATCCCTTTTTTTGCAGATTGCACTGCAGGATTGGACCCAAAGTGTACAAAAGCAAAAGTTGTATCAGGGTGCTACAACTTCTTGAGCTAGTCCTGAGTGCAGTTTGTGTTGAACTTTGCAGGTTGCATTATTCAAAAGAAAAATGCCAGCTCAAAGCTGACGTTATTTTTCCTGGAAGGGAGCATCGGGCCTCGAACACATGGTCAGATGCCCCTGGCTGTCTTCTTAAAGGGACACAGTGAAATTCCATGGAATCCCCTTCCTATCCAATCTAGACCCCCCTCCCTGAAGACTCCCCTCTGTACTCCTAGTCCAGACTTCCCTCCCCACAAAGTCACCCCATGGACACCTCTTCCCCCAACCCTGACTCCCCCTGAGTAATAGCCCTTCCACCCCCACCTCATAATCTCTCCTGTGTCTACATGACAAAATCATTTGTTATCTAAGGTTCAGGGACAGAAGCGATGCACAATTGCTACTGCCCTCAAAATTACACTGGTTAAACCCTAGTGGTAGTCTCGTGAGACTACCACTAGTGATCACAGACACCATTTTGAACCCTTGCCGCTCTGGCATAGGAGTGAATGTGGACGGCTAATGTTCCATGCTACTAGACACCAGGAAACCCGCTGAGGGGAGGATGAAGATAATTTATTGTGGGGGGGAAGGGGGGTACTGTCTAAGAAGGAGCTTCTGTTGAGGGGATTCAGATCCGGAGGGAGGCTTCTGAAGAGGAGGGGGGCCGGGGCCAGAGCGGGGGGGCTTCTGTTAGGGAATACTATCTGGGAGGGATGGGTGCTAATCAGGGTGGGGGGTCAGTGAAGAGGCAGGGGGTTCTGTGTTGGGGCAGTTGGTTCAGGGTGCATCACCACATTGACCCACATTTTTTGATCTTTTTGTTGGCCAGGATCTGCGCTATTTGCAGAGCATGTACTGCGGGGTCCTTGCGGTATGTGTTGGCACATGTGACAAATGCAGGGTAGATGCTGGTCATGCCCCCTACACATACCACACAGGCTTTGCACTTACCATACCTTGCAAAGACTGATTTATGCTGCTAAAATGCATTTTACTTGCTTAAATATCTTTGAAAATTGTCCTCTGATATAATCCTCTTCTACTGATGTTATGCAGGCCTGTTTTAGGTTAAGAATAACTCAGACGAGCAAGTGACGTCACCCAACGAGATGGCAGTGTGAATTCAGAGCTCCTCAATCCATAGCAAAAAATGCATGCTAAAAGACCTCAAATCAAGCTGGGAACGAGCGAAGTGGTGATTAAGCAGTTTCAGACTGCAGGGCCATGGCATGGAAAAAAAAAGGACCAGACCTGAAGGAATTTGCATTCGAGCAGCTGGCAACTTCCCGGAGAGAAAGCAAAATGGCGCTGGGGGACAGCGGGCAAGGTCGGGAAGCAAATGAAGAGGGGGAAAAAGAGAGTGCACCAGAGCTTGAGATGGCAGCAATGATGGGAGCGGAGGAGTTGTGACAATGGTTGTTGGAACTTAAAGATGAAATGCAAAGCATGTGGTGTGACCTCAGAACTCTAGCAGCAGACTTACGCACAGAACTGCATGACCTGGGGCAGCGTATTGAGATAGTGGAGGAGCAAGTCAGGGAGCAGGGAGAAACAATGAAAGAGCTCTCTGAGAAGCTGAAAGAGCTGGAGGAGGCCCACACACAGCAAGTTGACAAGCTGGAGGACATTGAGAATAGGAGCAGGAGGGTCAGCCTACACTTTCGAGGCATGCCTGAGGAGGTGGAGTAACAGGATTGCACAGGAACTGTAGAGCAGATTATACAGCAGCTGTGGGAAGGTACAAAGTGCCCAAAAGTGGAACTGGATTGAGCACATAGGGCGCTGGGCCTGGCAAGGGCCAATCTCCCCCACGACATTATCGGCTGCTTTCACAAATACACTTTAAAGGAGCAGGTGATGGGGAGGCCTGTAAAGGGAATGGCTTAATCTGGAAGGGACATAAAATGGAGATATTTGAAGATTTATCGCCAACTACTCTGCGCCACCGGCAGGAACTAAGGGACATCATTATGACAATGCAAAATGGCGGGATAATGGAGTTCCCCTTTGCCATAGCTATCATCAAGAAGGGCTGCATGGTGCAGGCCCTCACTAGAGTGGAGGTGTTGGCTGCATTGCAGGACTTAGAGATAGGTGTCAGTGACTTGGAGAAAGAGCGGCCTATGCATCGTCATGGCAATGGGTGGATCGAGGATGCAGGCTGTAGAGACAACACAGCAGCCTCAGGGAAGATAATAGACTGGACACTAATGACTGCTGCCTCTGTGCATATAATGCATAATGTTGGTGAAATTGGGGGGGGGGGGTGAAGAAAAGGGCATGTGGGCATGTGAAGATCAAAGGAAGTGAGTTTTTGTTCATTGTTTATTTGTTATCTGTCCACAGCAAAGTTTTGTGTGTTTGAGTGGAAAGTGTGTTAGTAGAGATGCGGGTAGAAGTGAGGGGGCTGTGGATATGGAAGATGAAGAAGCAGCGTGGAATGGATGGAGGGAGAGGAGGGCACAGAGAAGCACTAGCGGAAAGGGGGAAAAGAGGGTCACGGAGGATGGAGAAGAAGGCACTAAACAAAGAGGGAAGGGGCAGAGGAAAACGGGAGAGGGAAATGCAAGGGGGATGGAGGAGTTCAGTATGGCAGGGTGACGCCTACTTGCTCAACTAAGGGGCGCTGCCTGTAGGAAGAGACAGCAGATTACAGATAGGGGAGGTGGGGGGGGGGGAGGGATGAAGGGGGAGGGATGAGATGCGAAAGTGGATGACACAACAGAAGGGAGATACAAAATGGAAGGGAAGCCTACAAATGGGGGGGAATGAAGTTGGTTACATTAAATGCCCGGGGACTCAACATCTTGCGCAAAAGACATTATTTAAAAAGCTTAGCCGGCACCAGATTGACATGGTGAGGATACAGGTGACACCCCTCAGGAAACGCGACCATGGGCTCCTGAAGCATAAACACTATCAGAGAGGCTATTTTGCCTCTGAATGGGGAGGGGAGAAGGCGGGAGGAGTGGCATTATTGATTAGAAATATGGTAGCCTTTGAAGAAGGTGAGATGATGAGTGATGCAGATGGAAGATACGTGGCAGTAAAGGGGAAATGTCAGGGGAAGGTTATTACTTTTGTATGCATCTATGCCCCCAATCAGGGGTAGGAAGGGTTTTTCGACCGGCTGGGAAAGAAGCTCTCAGGAGTTTTAGAAGGAGCAGTGGTGGTAATGGTCGATTTTAATGTAGTACTAAACCCAGGACAGAACAGTGAGCAGATACTCAGGTGAATGGTCACATCAGCAGAAGCTTGGAGAGCTGATGTGATTATGGTGACTCTCAGACTGCTGGAGAGAGCAGAACCCCTTGGGCAGGGTATTCTGCCATCACTCAGTACCGCATAAATCTTTGGCACAAATAGACCTGATTATGGTCCAGACCCAGGTCCTGGACCAAGGGAGCAGGGTGGAGTATGAGCCACCAACATGATCAGATCATGGAGTAGAATGGATGGAGCTACAGGATTGGGGGGCCCAACTGGGCCTCAGATTTTGGAGAATGAACGAAAGTTTGCTGAGGGATACAAACATAGTGAAGGAAGTTATGGCAGATGTGGAAGAATTTTTTGAGATTAATGCAGGAGGAGAGATAAAAGGGGAAGTAGTGCAGGATGCCTTTAAGGCATATATAAGGGGTCGGGAGCAATAAAAAAAGAGACAAAGGGAGCGTGAGATGGGCAGCAGTGCTCCAGCTTAAAAACCTGGAAAAACGACTCGGGCAGGGAGAAGGGAGGAAGGTGTGGGAGGAGATGCTGGTTGCACAGACGCAGGTGCGGAATTTGCAATCTGAGGCAATGGCCTATCAATTGCAGTGCAGCATCTCTATGAACACGGCAATAAGCCAAGACACAGACTAGCTCACAGCTTAAAAGTGATGCAAGCACAATATGCGGTAGCAAGGGTTAGGAAGGCTGAAGGCAAGTAGGCCATAGCAGATGAAGCCATCCGAGAGGCATTTAGAGCTTTCTATCATCAGCTATATCGTAAAGAGGCAGACACGATAGATGAAGCTATCCAGGCCTATCTGCAGGAGCTAGATCTACCAGCCCTAATATAGAATGAATGGGAGCGCATAGATAGGCCGATAAAGCCTGAAGAGATGGGGAGACCGATTAGAGCGCTGGCAAATGAAAAGTTGCCAGGGCTTGACGGCTTGACTGTGCGGCTATATAAGCAACTTAGGGAAGAGTTGATACCCAAATTGGTGAGGGCATACAATGACATACCGGAGGGGAGAGGCTTACCGGAGTCAATGGGGCAGGCGGGGATCCCAGTACTACTTAAGCCAGGGAAAAATGCCACCTCTTGTGCATCTTATAGGCCTATTTCGCTCCTCAACCTGGATGCTAATATACTAGCCCGGATATTAGCACTTAGGTTGGGAGTCTATATGCCTAAACTGATTTTTCAGGGATCAAATGAGATTTATGCAGGGCCGATTAGCAGCAGACAATGTTAAGAGAGTAATAGCCCTGTGCACTAAAGCATGCAGGGAGGATCTTCCAGCTCTTGTCCTAGCGATCGATGCCAAGAAGGCTTTCGATCGTGTACACTGGGCATTCCTATTGGCGACTATGGACAGATTGGGAATCAGAGGATGATATATACAGTGGGTCCAAGCTTTATATGCACACCCTGTAAAAGTGAATGGGGGATTCTCCCAATTCTTCAAGGCACAGAGGGGAAGGAGATGAGACAAGGCTGCCCACTCTCACTACTACTGTTTGCCTTGTCAGTCGAACCATTTGCCTTGAAAATTCGGGAGAGATTAGATATTAAGGATATCCAGGTCCAGGGAGAGGAATATAAAATCTCTCTTTTTGTGGATGACATTTTATTAACCCTTACAGATGCAGATAGCTCTCTCAAGGGATGACTGAGGGAGTTAGAGGAATATCAGCAGTTGGCCAGCTTTAAAGCTCATTTAGAGAAGACAGAAGTCATGAATATCTCATTGCCTGGGGTAGCAGTTGAGAGGCTGGAAAGACAATATCCTTTAAGTGGCCCAAGGGCCAGTTAAGATATCTGGGAATAAATGTATGTGCAGATGAGACAGTTATACCAGATAAATTATGACCCCTTATGGCGGAAGGTCTTTGAGTATCTCAAAAAATGGTGCCATTACCTGTTGTCTTGGCTGGGTCACATTGCTAGTATTAAGATGGTTATATTGCCTAGAATCTTATATTTAGACAGTTTTGTATACCACCTTATCCTTCAATCAAAGTGATCACAGCACAATAGGGGGATACATTTAACACAAGGGGATATGAGACACATATGCTAATACTTACAGGGAACATGGGCTATGGAGGGTTAAGTGGCTTGCCCAAGAACACAAGGAGCACCTGTGGGACTAGAAACCCCAGTCCTTCTGGCCCAAGGTTGCTTTCCTCTAATGGGATTTGAACCCCTGACCTTCTGGCCTGTTGTACCTTGCCACAACCAATAGGCCACTCCTCCCTCTTGTTTTCAAACCCTGCCGATTCAGGTGCCCAATAGTGCTATCATCTTGGTGCAGTGAAAAAAGCTTCGCTTCAAATGGAACGATCGCCCTCCGAGAATGGCCAGAGACGTCCTCTACCAAACACGCGGAGAAGGAGGACTGGTGGTGCCAAATCTGGTATGGTACTACCAGGCAACACAGCTCATGAATGTGGTGGATTGGCAGGAGGGGGAGTGTCACAAATGGGTGAAAATTGTCCAGGCTGAGCTCTTGGGAGTGCCACTTCAGCATTTGTCTTTGCTGGAACACTCCCCTAGACTGATAAGAAATACCTTAGTGAGGGAGATAGTAAATATATATGGAGAGGAAAGGGATATCGGCAAAAATTGGGGGGGGGATCACAATCTCTATTGCAACTGATTTGTCATAATGAGTCCTTCCTTCCAGGTTTACAGGACCCATTGTTCCAGAGGTGGGAAAGACAAGGTCTGTGTGTGGTATATCAACTCTATCAGTGGGGGGGGGGGGGGGGGGGGGGAGGGGAGGGGAGGGGGCGGGAAATTCATGACTTATGAGTAGCTTCAAGCTAAATTTCAGCTTGAGATTTTTATGGACATTTACAAGTGAGGCCCTTGATATGGGAGGGGGGGGGAGGAGAGAGATTCGGAAAGGGTTGACTGCCTTTGAGAAAATATGCTCGATGCCCTTGGTGTGACGATGATGCCTTAAAAACATATCAACTGCTACTGACCACAGCAGGCAACAAGAAATGTTTGTGCCAAAGAAGATGCCAGGAAGATTTGGGGAGGGAGTTAACTACAGCAGAGTAGGGAGAGGTGCTGGAGGGACTCGCTAGGGAACATGTTTCGGCGAACCACAAAGAAAATGGCTATAAAATATTCAATCGCTGGTACATGACCCTTGTCCGACTGCATAAACAAATAGCTAGTATAGCTGAGACCTGTTAGAGGGGGTGTGCAGAGAGGGGCTCTTACTTACACATGTGGTAGACCTGTGACAAGATCCAGGGCTTCTGGGATGGGGTACACAGCAAAGTGGAAGAGATGGTTGGAGAGCATGTGAACTGGGGAAAGGAGAACTTATTGCCGGGCGTGAAAGATGAAGAAGGATGGGCAGGGAAGCAGGGGAAGTTTGTGTGAGTAGCAGCAAGATGTGTGATCGCTGCCCATTGGAAATCGCAGGTTCAGCCCTCATTACAGCTGTGTGAAACACGCTTACATGACAGATATATACTAGAAAGATTAACTGCGCTCCAGAGAAATACACTACAGCAATTTGAGGAAACCAGGGGGGTGGTTATTAATCAACTTAAGGAGAGTCCCTGAGATGAGCTGGGAACTACTATAGTACATGAAGAAATGTATCTGTATAAGGATATGTATGTATTGCAATTGGTCCTCCACGGTAGTTGCAGTTGGATTAAGAGAGCAAGGGGGGAGGAGATGAGGATGGGAGGGGGTGGGGGGATGGGCAGGGAGAGGGGGGAAAAAGAGGATACTGATATGCAGTCTTCAATTGTTAGTGTGTTAAAAGTTGTGAAATTTAATAAAGATTAAATTACATTTAAAAAAAAAGAATAACTCAGACTTGCTGCAGCCTAAGGAAGACACTTGGCTTATTGCTTTGGTTTACACGAATATTGCATGGAAAAGCAAATCATTCAAAGTAATTTCAATAAAATTATAGTTAGATAAGATGTTAAATGTCATGTATGAACCAGAAAATGGGATTTACAAATAGGCAATAGGAAAGGTGCATGCGCCTGAATTGTTTGTTTCAGTGTGCACTGTTTTTCATCTTGTCATGATCTTTTTTAAAGTGATGATGTCCCCTCTCTCATTTGTCAGAAAAATGTATGTTTTGATAGCTGCGAGTCTCAGCTTTCAAGAGGGAAATTATTTGCTTTGTGACAAATGGTTCCCAAGATCATGATGTGGACAGCTTAGTGTAGTAGGAGAATAACAAAAAGTTGAGAAGTTAAAAAAAAAGTGGCCCAGAATCTTCTAGCAAATCCTCTGAGAAACTGGATTTGGCAGAAAAAGAGAGAATATAAAAATGGGAAATGTTTGCCAATTATACTTGTAGTCAGGGCCATACCAAGCTATAAATGCACCCTGTATGACTCAGAAACCTGGTGCTGCAACCCACCAGGCAGTGTGCAGGAGCTCACTCTTATCGGGCTTCTTGGAAGCCCATGATGACATCAGCACCCCTTCTCTACTTGCACCCTGTGCAAAGTCCAACATGGAAGCAAACTCGATATCCGCAGGGCACAAGACAAACAAATTGTGTTGTACCCCTTAATGAAGGCATTGAAATGCCACCTGACTACTTGCTCCAGTTTGTTTGTCTTGCACCCTGTGCAGCCTTGGTATGGCCCCGCTGAGTGGGTTTCTTGGTAGGCTGTTTTTATAGGCAGTTTCAAGAGCTATAGATTGTGAAGGCGAAGATCTCTGCTTCCTTTATATTGGTAGGTCCTGAAGGACGGAGGGCAGACTTGTCACAAGAGTCTTCTTCATAGTTTACATAGACTTCTAGAGATCTCTCTCTTACTACCCCTTGTAGGCACTCACTCAAGAGTCCAATGTCCAATCCAGTTAGGAGTATGTATATAATTAAAAGCATTTATATACCACCTATCTAGGATTTTAAGCAGCTAACAACTAAAAACCATAATATAATACAATGAACCTATTTAAAGCATAACATTATATACACATAGAAGCAGCAGCCCAACTTCCAGGCCATATTACCATAAGCATAGGTAGATACTGTAACTCATTTCTGTTCCCAGATATAATCATTAAACCAATTACATCACTGCAAGGAGACGTAAACAGAAGACAACACAAACACACTTTGGATATAAACCTAAAATTAATATTAGGAAGGACCACAATTTTAGTCAATAACAGAGGAGAAAAGATCTCAGGTAACAATTTCTCTCTAATCGGCAGTCACCCGCCAGCAGGGGAAGATTCAAATACCATCAGTGATCTAAAAAAAATCCTCTGTATTCATATTTTTATTACACTATATTTAAACGCTGAGTAGCTAAGCTTAGCTTCTCTAGCATATCACAATATAACCAATCACTAATATAGTACTATTCAAAATATAATTAATCCATTTTCAAAGCACACTTTCTTTATTCCATTGGAAGAAGCAGCAGACGCCAACATGGTTCATCTCAAATGCCGCACCTAGAACAGAACACCAAACCTCAGTGATACTATCGCCTTCTTATCTATTCCAACCATATCATCCTTAACTTTCCATGATATAGTAGTTCCTCGGAAATTTTCAAGAAAAGCTAGCCCAACAAGGTCCTTGTTTCACCGAAAACGGCTTTTCACAACAACCTCAGCAGGGTATCGGCTCTACTTTCTAACCACACCAAGTAAGCTACTTAAATGATTTAGACAAGATATTATCATTCAACCAAAGATGCAAACCCGCCCATAAATTTGATGTTAGCAACTATCATATACAACCCACCCTTCATTCATAATAAATAACTCCCTTCTCTTTACCTCACCCCTATTACTTATATCATCTTTACATAAACATAACCCATTCTATCTTACTGTTAAGGCCCATAGGTTCTAATGAATTTAGGCGATAAATCCACTGTTCTTTCTCTAACAGTAGTTTCCCCTGATCGCCTCCCCTACTAGTTTCAATAACTTGGTCAATTACTATACAACGAATATCTGCAAACACATGATGATAACTCGAAAAATGAGATACCAAAGGGGCATCTTCCTTTCCTTTAGCCAAGCAATATTTATGTTCAGACAACCGCACCCGAAGCTGACGGGCAGTTTTACCCACATATATTTGCTGACAATGGTCAACATAATAAATAAACAACGTAACTGGAAGTACAGGAGGAATTAACGTGTAATTGATAGGTCTTGTCACTTGCTGTAAATGATGATCCTTCTTCCATCAACATACAGAAGGAACTCTTCCCACATTTCTGTTGTCCAACGTAAATCTCCAATGACAACTGATGATCAACAGATTCTTACCCCTATTGTATGCCATTCTAGGTCACAGTTTAAATAACACTGAGCGGGCTTTGAACACTGTCCAATGTTTATAAATCTTTGAAGCAAAATGAGCTGATAATCTGGAATGTTGCAAAACACATGTAACCCTCTCAACTGGCTCATTCACAAAATTATTATCTGACGAAAGCAGCCATTCACAATGGTTAAATTGAGCACACTTAAAGCTCTACATACAACAACTTCAGGATATCTTCTCTGTAGGAACTTCTCAACCATGATATCTGCTTATTTAAGATATTTTTCATTAGTGGAACATATCTTTCTACAATGCAATAGCTGAGAAAATGGTAAACTATCTTTCAAATGACGTGGATGATAGCTATCATACTGCAACAAAGAGTTGCGATCAGTAGATTTCACATGCAAAGTTGTTTGAAAATCCTCTGCAGTCTTTTTAACTAACACATCCATAAAAGTTATAACTGAAGAATTACAGGTCATTTCAAATTGAATCTCAGGCTTACAAGAGTTCATAAATGCAACAAACTCATTTACGTATTCTAAAGAGCCATTCCACAATAGGAAAATATCACCAACATAAAACCGAATTTGCATATATACACTCATGTATACCCATTTCTCTTCAAACATTTCCGTATATAAATTAGCTAAGAAAGGAGCAAAATTCACACCCATTGCAGTCCCACTAATTTGCTGGTAATATATGTCTTTGTAGATGAAATAATTCTTCTTCAAAGCAATTGTTGCTAGTTGACACACAAATTCCATAGGAACCTCATGTGGATACTGACATCTATCCCATACATCTTATAATATCTGTAATGCTTCACCCTGAGGGAATGACGTATATAAAGCATGTACATCTAAGGTCACCAAATAATTGACTTCTGCGACCGCTTCACTTGTTTCAATTTCAACAAAAAATTAGTTGTAACATGCAGATAAGATCGAATTTTCAGCACCTCAGCACAAAAGAACTTGTCCAAATATTTACCTGCATATTCTAAAGGTGAATCATTACTAGACAAAATAGGGTGCCCTGGCGGATTAACTAATGTTTTATGAATCTTTGGTAAGAAGTAAAATGCCGATACTTTCATAAAAACAGGATTCAAGAATGTTCATTCACGTTGAGTCAAAAATCCTTGAGCCAGCGCCAGATTAGTCAATTGTTTAATCTCTTTTTGTATTTCCAAAGTTGGATTCATTTTTATCTCGCGATAATGAGACGAGTCAGAAAGCTGATGCTGCACTTCTTGCTCATCAGCAGTCTTGTCCTGTACAACAATAGTGCCTTTATTGGTGTGTTTAATAGTTTGTAGATTGCAATATACCCAATGCTTGTCTTTCTGATGTAGATAAATTAGCTTGACCCCATGGCAAATGATGTTCTAACTCTTTAAGATCTGCTAAAATCAGATCTTTAAAAGTTTGTAAAGCAGGATCAAGTGGTCCAGGAGGTATCCAATTAGATTTTAATCTAACCACAGATTTAATTATCAGTGTTAGCTAAAGATTTGTCTTTTGTCTCGGGTCTCTCATATAACGCATTTCAAAGTGGATTGTCTATAGAGAAGTTTATTCATGCTCTTCGGTTAAAATTTTTTTTTTGCGAATCAGGATTCATTTTTTGATAAATCTGTGGTTAGATTAAAATCTAATTGGATACCACCTGGACCACTTGAAACTTGCTCTACAAACAAGCAGATATCATGGTTGACAAGTTCCTACAGAGAGGATATCCTGAAGTTGTTGTACATAGAGTTTTAAAGCGTGCTCAATTTAACCATCGTGAATGGCTGCTTTCATCAGATAATAATTCTGTGAATGAGCCAGTTGAAAGGGTTACATGTGTATTGCAACATTTCAAATTATCAGCTCATTTTGCTTCGAAGCTTTATAAACATTGGATAGTGCTCAAAGCCCACCCAGTGTTATCTAAACTGCAACCTAAGATAGCATACAGTAGGGGTAAGAATCTGTGGGATCCATTATGTCCAGCTGTTGATCGTCAATTGTCATTGGAGACTATACAACGAATATCTGCAAACACATGATGGAAACTCGAAAAATGAGATATCAAAGGGGCATCTTCGTTTCTTTTAGCTAAGCAATATTTATGTTCAGACAACCGCACCCAAAGCTGACGAGCAGTTTTACCCACATATATTTGCTGACATGGGCAGCACAATAAATAAACAATGTAACTGGAAGTGCAGGAGGAATTAATGCATAATTGATAAGTCTTATCACTTGCTATAAGTGATGATCCTTCCTCCATCAACATACAGAAGGAACACTTCCCAAGTCATTGAAACTAGTAGGGGAGGCGATTGGGGGAAACTACTGTTACAGAAAGAGCAGTGAATTTATCGCCTAAATTCATTAGAACCTATGGGCCTTAACAATAAGATAGAATGGTGCATGTTTATGTAAAGATGATATAAGTAATAGGTGTGAGATAAAGAGAAGGGAGTTATTTATTATGAATGAGGGATGGGTTGTGTATAATTCTTGCTGACATCAAGTTTATGGGCGGGTTTGCATCTCTTTGATTGGTTGACAATACATTGTCTAAATCATTTAAGTAGCTTACCCAGTGTGGTTAGAAAGTAGAGCTGATACCCTGCTGAGATTGTTGTGAAATGCTGCCCTCAATGAAGCCATTTTTGGTGAAACAAGGACCTTTTTGGGTTATCTTTTCTTGAAAATTTCCGAGGGAATACTATATTACGGAAAGTTAAGTATGATATGGTTGGAATAGATAAGAAGGCGATAGTATCACTGAAGTTTGATGCTCTGTTCTAGGTGCGGCATTTGAGATCAGCAGTGTTGGTATCTGCTGCTTCTTCCAATAAAATAAAAAAAGTGTTTTGAAAATGGATTAATTATATTTTGAATAGTACTATATTAGTGATTGGCTTTAATGTGATAGGCTAGAGAAGTTAATCTTAGCTACTCAGCTTTTTAAATATAAAAATACAAATACAGAGGAGATTTTTTAGATCACTGATAGTATTTGAATCTTCCCCTGCTGTCGGGTGACTGCCGATTGGGATAAATTGTTATCTGAGATCTTTTTTCCTCTGTTATTGACTAAAAATCGTGGTTACTCCTAAAATTAATTTTGGAATTTTACTTTTAGGTTTATATCCAAAGTGTGTTTGTATTGTCCAGATATAATCAACCATTGCCTGACACAATTGTGACTTCAGTAGAAATAGAATGTTAATGCCGGCTGAAAAGCAAAGCTTTTAATTTTTTCCTGAACAGTTCAACATCATGTGAAGTGGAATTTTACAAATGATGTCTGTTCAATCTGGGATGCCTAGCCAGAATATCTGGAAAAAAATGCAGTCACACCCCAGCCCATGCACTGTTTCACAAACATGGATGAACCTGATATAGATGTCTGCAGGGGCATCTACATAGATGTCCCCAGAATAGTATTCCAGAGTGTGGCTGTCTGTTGTTAAGTGCCGTCGAGTCGGAGTCGACTCATGGCGACCCTCTGGATAGCTATCCTAAATTGTGTTCGGTCTTCAGTCAGGCGGCTCATTGTTGACAGACTGGTACCCGTAGCTGCTGTTATTGTAGCAATCCATCTCATTGCTGGCCTTCCTCTTTTGCGTTGACCTTCTATCTTGCCAAGCATGATGTCTTTCTCTAATGATCTCTCTCTTCGCATGATGTGTCCGAAGTATGAAAGTCGAAGTCTTGTCATCTGAGCTTCTAAAGAAAGCTTAGGTTTGATCTCTTCTAGTACCGACTGGTTTGTTCTTCGGGCAGTCCATGGTATACACAGTATTCGCCGCCAGCACCATAATTCAAAGGCATCAATTTTCTTCCTGTCTGTCTTTTTCACTGTCCAGCTTTCACATCCATATGATGTTATTGAAAATACCATGGCTTGAACAAGTCGAATCTTTGTATGGAGAGAGACATCTCTGCTCTTGAGAATCTTATCTAGGTCTTTCATAGCCATTCTGCCAAGAGCAATGCGTCGTCTGATTTCTTGACTGCTTGTTGCTTCTTTATTGATAGTTGATCCAAGTAGGTTAAAGTTGTTCACGATTTCAATTTCTTCTCCTTCAACGATGAACCTGTTGATTATGCCAGTTGTCATGATCTTTGTCTTCTTTACATTAAGGTGCAGGCCCATTTTGAGACTATGTTCTTTGATTGTGAGAAGCAAATGTTTCAGATCATCTTCACTTTCAGCCAGTAATGTGGTATCATCAGCATAGCGAAGGTTGTTGATGAGTCTTCCACCAATCTTCACACCTCTGTTGTCTTCATACAGTCCTGCTTCTCTGATGATTTGTTCTGCATATAAATTAAACAGGTAGGGGGAAAGTATGCAGCCTTGTCTTACACCTTTGCTTATTTTAAACCATTCTGTTTCTCCTTGTTCCGTTCGAACTGTTGCTTCTTGATCAATGTACAGATTACGCAAGAGAACGATCAGGTGTTCTGGTATACCCATGCTTCTTAATGTGGCCCAGAGTTTCTCATGGTTTACACAGTCAAAAGCCTTGCTATAGTCGATAAAGCACAAATAGATATCCTTTTGGTATTCTTTAGTCTTTTCAAGGATCCATCTCACATCCGCAATGATGTCTCTCGTTCCTCGCCCTTTCCTGAACCCTGCTTGCACTTCAGGTAGTTCTTGTTCTAGGTATGGCTGTAGTCTCTTTTGAATAATCTTCAGTAGAATCTTGCTGGCATGTGGGATCAGAGCGATTGTGCGATAATTTCCACAGTCAGTTGGATCACCTTTCTTTAGTATTGGTATAAATACAGATCTTTTCCAGTCAGTTGGCCATGATGTTGTCTTCCATATTTCTTGGCAGAGCCTTGTAAGTACGGTAACAGCTGCATCAGATTGCTGCAATACTTCTATGGGAATGCTATCAATGCCTGGTGCTTTGTTCTTTGATAAGGCTTTCAATGCTGCTTCAACTTCTTCTTTCATCACCAGTGGTTCCTGATCATAAGGTATAGGTTGAAACGGCTGTTGGTCCACTTGATCTTTATCATATAAAAACTCTGTATATTCCTTCCACCTTTTCTTGATCTTCTCAGCATCATTCAACATAGAACCTTGAGCATCTTGTAACATTCCAATTCGAGGCTGGAACTTTTTCTTTAACTCTCGCAGCTTTAGGAAAGCCGATCTTGTTCTTCCTCTAATAGTTTCTGCTTCTATTTCCTTGCAAGTGTCATTGTAGTACTTTTCCTTGTCCAGTCTTGCTGCACGTTGGAAATCTCTGTTGAGTTCTGCGATTGTCTTTCTTTCTCCTTTGGCTTTAGCTTCTCTGCGTTTCTGGGCAATTTTCAGAGTTTCTTCCGTCATCCATTTTGGCCGTTTTTGCTTTTTCACCTTTTGTAGAGACTTCTCGCTTTCTTCCAGCACAACCTTCTTGATGTCATTCCATAACTCTTCCGGAGCTCTGTCATTTGTATCTAAGGCAGCAAATCGATTTTGCAGGCAGTCTTTAAATTCCAGTGGTATATTCTCAAGGTCATATTTTGGTGCATTCATGAGTGGTTTGCTCTTTTTCAACTTTAGCTTGAGTTTGCATACTAGTAGTTGATGATCTGTACCACAGTCAGCTCCAGGTTTTGTCTTTGTTGATGTTACAGAGCTTTTCCATCGTTGACTTCCACAGATGTAGTCAATTTGATTTTTATACAATCCATTGGGTGAAGTCCATGTGTACAGTCGTCGCTTGTGTTGCTGAAAGAAGGTGTTTGAGATGAATAGATCATTGGTCTTGCAGAATTCTATCAATCTTTCTCCAGCTTCATTTCTGTTGCCAAGTCCATATTTTCCAACTACTTTGCCTTCTTCTTTGTTGCCAACTTTTGCGTTCCAGTCACCCATGACTATCAGGATATCCTGTTTGCATGTTCTGTCAATTTCAGCTTGTACTTGTTCATAGAACTCTTCAATTTCATTCTCTTCTGCAGCTGTTGTTGGGGCATATACTTGAATTATAGTTGTGTTGATAGGCAATCCTCGTAGACGAATAGAGATTAAGCGTTCGCTGACTGCATTGTATTTCATTACAGTTCTTGCAAGTTTCTTCTTTATTATAAATGCAACACCATTTCTTCTTTGTCTTTCATTTCCAGCATAGTAGACCATGTGATCATCTGATGCAAAGTGCCCGATGCCAGTCCATTTCAGTTCGCTGACACCCAACAGATCAAGTTGTACACGTTCCATTTCATTCTTGACCACTTCCAACTTCCCTTGGTTCATGCTTCGTACGTTCCATGTTCCAATGTGTAAGACATCTTTACAGCTTCTGACTCTCATTTCATGCGCAGCTACATCAGCAGTCAGACTTCCCGAAGGCTTTGATCCAACCACATCATAAATGCTGGCTTTACTCTGAAAAGTCTTCAGCTCTTCCCCAGTAGCTAGTTGAGTGCCTTCCGACCTGGGAGTCTCATCTTCCAGCACCATAGCACAATTTGTTTTGTTGTAACTATCCATTGGGTTTTCATGGCAAGATACAGAAGTAGATTGCCGGGCCTTCCTTCCGCGCAGTTTAAGTTTGGTGTTGTTGCCGTTGTCACAGAAATGTGATCCTCCGCCGTCAACACTATCCCATTCTGCTGCTGCCCAGATGGGTGGTTTGTCTTCGTCTGGCACCTCAGCTGAGACCTGTCCATCTTGGGAGACCCTGCCAGTAGTTAAACTACCGATAGTTTAGCTCTCAGCATCACTGATGCACACAAGCCCTCACAGCACGACAAGCTGCAAACCAAGTGGCTGTCTAGGAATAGCCTAATGGTTAGAGTAGTGGGCTAGGGCCAGGGAGGCCAAGGTTCAAATCCCACTGCTGCTGCTAATAGAAAAAAAATACAAAGAAAATGTAACAATAATACACTCCAAGCCCACATCAAGGAGGATATCAAACACAACTACATTAAGAACCCCTGGTAGAACTGAAAGAACCCCCTTATAAGTAGCCAATGAGCAAACAAATTAAAAAAAAAAAGAAAAACATCACTCCTTTCCTGTGAGGATCTGCTCCTGCTGGTCTGAATCAAAAAATGTATAACAAACACCCTGATATACCAATAAACATTTCTATGGGTATTTTAGTAAAAAAGAGGCACCTAAAGCTAAGACACAAAATCTGAGCTCTAAGAAAGCCTTCCTACGCTTTTGTGTAGATTTAAAAACATCTGGGAAAATCCGTATAGCCTGCCCACAAAATTGTTCATTTTTCTTAGTAAAATAGCAAAGAATACTAACTTTGTCTGTCTGAATCAGAAATAAAGGTAACGAACTAACAATGTCACCCGTTAGGAAATATCCTCAGAGGACTCGAGAAAAGTGGACAGATCTAAACTATCACTAGGGGTCAATTGATCAAACTCTACTCCCGTACTGGCAGTATCTTTCGCCGCAGCTTTAGTGCTACTAGGAATATAATAAGCCTTTAGACAGTTTGACCAACTTCAGATCTGGAAGCAGTAAAACATCTTTCAAATATTTATAGAATATAATCTGTGGCGATAGTGCATCTGTGGAAAATTTATAACCATAAATTTCTTGCTCAATATACATTTTCCAATAATTCACATTGATGATGGTGTAATAACGAATCCTGGACAGAAGAGGAGCATGCTGCCTGCAGAACTGAGACCTGCGAGTCAATTTTAATGAATCGAGATTTAACGGAAGAAAGCATTATCTCATGTTCTGCAAGTTTTACAACAACTTCTTTAGAAAAGTCAGAAACTTGTTTCAAGGATGATTGTAAAGATAGTTCTGTCCGAGATACAATATCCACATATCCTGCAGGGGAAATCTGTTTAGGAGGGGCAGGTCTATCCACAGATACCCCAGCATACTCAAAAGTAGCAGGTAAGGGACCAAATCAACAAGAAATCAAACCATCATTACTAGAAAAAGCTCCAATTAAGGAGACCACACCTGCAAGATATTCCCCCACTCCCTTCTCTGGTGAGGAAATCTTGGCAGCAAGACCTAAACATTTGCTGGGCGGGGTTACTGAACCTGAGACAGGAGGAGGAGAGGATTCTGAGAACATACTCGTGGTTAAGTCTGATATATCAGAGCCAAGTGCTTGCCCCAACAAATCCATTGTAAGGCTAAATTTTAACATGGGAATTGAATCTGCAAACCGAGCAACAGAGCAATGACTTTCAAATCGCCACAAAGCTGCCACTGATGTTGATCATAGTTTATGCATCTCAAGAGCTGTTTTATGTTGTCGTAGGTTTCCTTCATATGGACTGCGTGACCAACTGGAATCAATGATCAATGTAATATAGTAAAAAATATTCCACCCAATATGTTTTCAGTGTCCTATATGGAGTCCAGAATGGCAGCCCTGGAGCACAGTGTCTTCCTTCATGGACCAGTAGCGGGTGCTGTTGTCTGGTACGACCGTTTCATCCGCCTCGACCACTAGGCCTTCGATGTCGAAGACCACCCGGGAGGCCGAGGCGATCCTTGAGGTCCTTTGGCCTTGAGTCAATCCTCAGCCAAGATCTCGATTCGATTCCCGCTCGATGTGACTGCAATCGTCCCCGGCAAGTGTGCTGGGCACCGGCCAAGGAGCATCGGGAGTCCCAAGGCCCGCAGAGCACCCCTCCTATGAGTCCTCGATAGACAACTCTGAGTGGGAAACAGATACTACCAAAAAAATGAAGTTAGGACACATCAGCAGAGAGGTTCCAATAAAGACAAAGGTAGCCCAAATGCCCTTGAGTACAGAGCAGACAGAGCTTAAAGATTTCAAATTGCCCCTGTCTACCAATAACCAGATTAATATGAATAAAATACAGTCTCTAAAATGCTTGTATGCAAATGCAAGAAGTCTAAAAAATAAGATCGGAGAGTTAGAATATATAGCACTAAATGAGAAGTTAGATATGATTGGTATCTCAGAGACATGGTGGAAGGAGGACAACCAGTGGGACACTGTGATACCTGGGTACAAACTATATCGTAATGAGAGAGCGCAACCCCTCCACCAATTTGATCAGTTCTATGTCAGAGAGGGCATTGAGTCACAAAGGATTAAAGTTTTGCAGGAAACAAAATACGTTGTAGAATCTCTATGGATTGAAATTCCATGTAAAAAGAGGAAGGCGATGGCAGTGGGGTTGTAATATTGACCACATGGCCAGAATGAACAAATGGATGATGAAATGCTCAAAGAAATCACGGAAGCTAACAAAAGTTATAGAACAGCAATAATAATGGGTGATTTCAATTACCCTAGTATTGAATGGGTCAGTGTCACAGCAGGACATGCTAGGGAGATAAAGTTTCTAGATGAAATCAATGACTGCTTCGTGGAGCAGCTGGTTCATGAACCAACCAGAGGGGAAGCCATTTTGGACTTAGTCCTTAGTGGAACACCAGATCTTGGCAATAGTGATCATAGCCAATGTTCCGGCTAACCTGCGCTGAGTCCACCGCAGACATACCTGCCGGCGGGGGGAGGTGCAGAGCAATCGACGCTCTGCCCCTCCCCCCACCAGCAGGCATGCCGGCAGAGGACCCAGCACAGATTAAAGAGAACATTGCGAGGGTGCTGCGGCGTGTTAGGCCTGTGGCTATGCTCACTATTGCCAAGTGGCCCAAACACCCTTATCTCTTGCACCAGGGTCTAACACATGCCGCAGCACCCACACAATGTTCTCTTTAATCTGCGCCAGGTCCTCCACCGGCATTCCTGCTGGTGGTGGGAGGGGCAGAGCATCGTTCGCTCTGCGCCTCCCCACGCCGACAGGAATGTTGGCGACGGACCCAGCGGAGGTTAGCGGGAACATTCATCATAGCATGTTCGCGTTTGATTAAATTAATGGAGGAGGGATGGTAAGGAAATCCACAGTACTACCTTTTAACTTTCAAAAGGGAGACTATGATAAAATGAGGAAAATAGTTAACAAAAAACTAAAAGGAGCAGTTGCAAAGGTCAAAGACTTATATCAAGCTTGGGTGTTGATTAAAAATACTTTCCTGGAAGCCCAGAACAGCTGTATTCCACGCTTTAAGAAAAGTGGAAGGAAGTACAAAAAACTGCCAGCATGGTTTAAAGGTGAGGTCAGAGAGGCTGTTGTTGCCAAAAAAGCATCTTTCAGGAAATGGAAAAAAATAGCCAAATGACGAAAATGGGAAACAGCACAAGCACTGGCAAGTTAAATGCAAGGCACTGATAAGGCAGGCAAAGAGAGAATTTGAGAAGAAACTTGCTGTGGAAGCAAAAACGCATAATAAAGATTTTCAAGTCGGTTCGTAGCAAAAAACCTGTGAGAGAGTCAGTTGGCCCATTAGATGATAGAGGGGTAAAAAGGGCAGTAAGAGGAGACAAGGCTATAGCGGAGAGACTGAATGAATTCTTTGCTTCAGTCTTTACTGAGAAAGATGTAGGGATGTTATCCATGACTGAAGTGGTATTTAAAGGTGATACTGCGGAAGAATTGAAAGAAATATCGACACATGGGGAAGATGTATTACAACTATTTGATAAACTGAAGAGTAGCAAATCACCAGGACCAGATGGTATACATCCAAGGGTGTTGAAATAACTTAAATATGAGATTGCAGACCTGCTATTAGTAATCTGTGAACTATCATTAAAATCATCTGAAATACCTGAAGAGTGAAGGATCGCCAATGTAACGCCAATTTTTAAAAAGGGTTCCAGGGGTGATCTGGGAAACTACAGACTGGTGAGCCCAATATCAGTACCGTGAAAAATGGTAGAAACCATTATAAAGAACAAAATTACTCATCATGTAGATAGTCATGGCTTAATGGGAGACAGCCAACATGAATTTAGACAAGATCTTGTCATACTAATCTGTTATGTTTTTTGGAAGGTGTGAATAAACAGGTAAGCAAAGGTGAGTCGGTTGATATAGTGTATATGGACTTTCAGAAAGCCTTTGACAAGGTCCCTCATCAGAGACCTTTGGCAAAACTAAAGAGTCATGGGATAGGAGGCAGTGTACTATTGTGGATCAGGATCTTGTTAAAAGATAGAAAGCAGAGGGTAGAGCTAAATGGCCAATTTTCCCAATGGAGAAAGGTGAATAGTGGTGTACCCCAGGGATCTGTGCTGGGTCTGCTACTTTTTGACATATTCATAAATGACCTGGAAAGGGGAATAACGAGTGAGGTTATCAAAATTGCAGATGACACGAAACTATTTATAGTTATTAAAACCCAAGAGGATTGTGGAAAATTGCAAGAGGATCTTGATAAATTGGAAGACTGGGCATTCAAATGTCAGATGAAATTTAATGTGGACAAGTGCAAAGTTATGCACCTAGGAAAGAACAACCCAAACTATAGTTACACGATGCAAGGTTCCACATTGGGAAACACTATCCAGGAAAAAGATTTAGGCGTCATCGTGGATAACATGTTAAAACCCTCCGCCCAGTGTGCAGCGACAGCAAAGAGAGCAAATAGAATGCTAGGTATCATAAGGAAAGGAATGGAAGATAAAACAAAACACATTATAATGCCTCTGTATCGTTTCATGGTACGACCACACCTTGAATATTGTGTGCAATTCTGGTCGCCGTATCTTAAAAAGGATATAGCGTTATTAGAAAAGGTATCGAGAAGAGCCACCAAAATGGTAAAGGGAATGGAAGGATACTCCTATGAAGAAAGGTTAGGGTTCTTCAACCTGGAAAAGAGACAGCTGAGGGGAGATATGATAGATGTCTATAAATTAATGAATGGAGTAGAACGGGTAAACGTAGATCGATTGTTTACATCATGAGAATATAAAAAGACTAGGGGACGTGCAATGAAGCTACAGGGTAACCTATTTAAGACTAATAAGAGAAAATATTTTTTTCACTCAATGTGTAATCAAACTCTGGAATTTGTTACCGGAGGATGTAGTAAAAGCTGTTAGTGTAGCTGGGTTTAAAAAAGGTTTGGACAAGTTCCTGGAGGAAAGGTACATAAACCATTATTAAAAGGAACCCAGGATATCACTGCTTGCCCAATACAAGCATTGAGGAACCTGTGTCTTTTGGGGAGACTGCTAGGTACTTATGACCTAGATTGGCCACTGTTGGAAACAGGATACTGGGCTTGATGGAACTTGGTCTGACCTGGTATGACATATCTTATGATGTTATGATCATATACCCCGATACCTATCACCACCGTGATATCCTGTCAGACTCTCCCATCTCTGAGCCTCAATAGCGGTCTGCGCCGTAGGATATGCGCTTCCTTGATTTCGTCAAGGATATGTCTGCGGCCCTATGGAGTCAGAGGAGTACCCACAGGCAGATGAGTTGGAAATCCTTCAGTACAAGGTCCCTCTGAGGGCATCACTCATGGAGCCTATCCTTCCTATCCTGGAATGGCTTATGCTTCGTATGTGGGAGACACCAGCATCGGTGCCGATTGTGAGCAAGCAGCTCGACTCGATGTATCCAGAAATCACAGCTGCCGCATAACTCCATGGTAGTGGAGTCAGCCATGCGTCGGCTGAAAAGTCAGAAGATGCACTTTTTCGCCTTCACCTATGAGCAGGCAGGGCTCCCACTGGAAGGTCGTCTCAGGGCGCACTGTGTCAGGGCCATGGCAGCCTCGGTGGCAAACTTGCACTCTGTCCCATTGGTGGATATCTGCCGGGCCGAAACCTGGTCTTTGCAGCCCATTACTGCCTGAAAAGAGAGTCCCAGCAGGACAGTGCCTTCGGCCAGGCTGTGCTCTAATCTTTTCGGGGTTTAGGCAACTCCTACCCTCCGACCCTTCTGTGTTCAGGCTACCATAGTGCTGCGTTTCATCGGACACAGGGGTCCTCCTGTGTTCTGTGGACATGGACTTAATTGCTGCTGCTCGCAGCTCCCCATGAGAGTCACTGTTTTTGCTATGGGCTTTTGGTAGCCTATAGCTGGGGAGTACCATATGTGAGGATTGACTTCCTGCTTGTTCCCGGAGAAAGCATAGTTACTCACCTGTAACAGATGTTCTCCGGGGACAGCAGGAATCAGTCCTCACAACTCTCCCTGCTCACCTTGGAGTTGGTCCTTTACCATCTTTTTACTTTTGCTGCCTTTTAGCTATGTCATCTGACTGAGCAAGATGGCACCCTTGGGTGGGAAGGGGACCACACATGCATGGTGGCATCTCCCAAAGGCTTTCTTTGAAAGCTGGGGGGATGCTTCTGCGAGGGCTCCATCGGTGCCGATGTCACCCATGTGTGGACTGATTCCTACTGTCCCTGGAGAACACCTGTTACAGGTGAGTAACTACGCTTTCTTCATAATCATCAGCAGATTGTATGTTTCTTCAGATCATCCTCGAGCTCAACCGGGAACCCCCAATAGTAGCGTATAAAAGAGGGCTTAACATTGCAAATATTGTTAGTCCATTAGTAACATGGGCCATAGATTGTATCACATCAGGGCGTTTAGGATACTATTTATGTAGTGAATTCAACTTTTATTGTACTACATTAGGAGATCAATGAAGAGACCCAATTTCTCAGCAATATATTAAATCTCATGACTCTACCACCCGCACTTCAGATTATGTGATCTATTTAATAATGTGTCCATGTATGAAACTAGACGTCGGTTATACACATAGGACTATGATTGCTCGTCTGTGGGAACATAGATCCTGGTTGAATAAACTGCCCCAATGGTAGATCATTGTTTGCAGAAAAATCACTCATTTGACCAACTCCGTTGGTGTATTCTCCAGAGTGATGTAATTAAGCTGAGTTAGGACTGCATCATCTAGGAATAATATGATGCAATCCGCATCATGTATGACACAATAGCACCTTCAAATTGCATCACTCATTGTTTTTCCTGAAAAGCAAGTACTGTCCAAACAAAAACATAGATTTATCACAAATCCAATCAAAGATGCGCATGTATTTTAGTAATTTATGGTTTAAATTGAGATTCCTTCCCATTATAACTTGCATATCCTTAGCACCTCTGGTCGTATGTATTGACCCATGGTGTAAATTGAAAACCAGAGCCAATAAACAATTTTAAGCATGATTTTCATTCTCAGTGATCCAGACTTAGTAAAAGTGTGACCGAATTTACTATGGAAGCATTTTGGCTGTAGAGCAGTGTAGCCTTGGCCGCCTTAGAGCTTGCTGGTTGAGTAGCCTTCTTCTGCCGCTTCCCCATAATGGGTGTAGTCTCAACTCTCCACCCCTCGTGTGCTCCAAAGGGGCTCCAAATGGGTAGCGTCTGCCCCTTTGGACACGTGCCCTCGGGCCTGTGACTGCATCCCGCAGTGGAGCTAGATTTTAAATAGCTCTTCAGCAGCACTGATGTCAGACACCAGGAACACAGGTCCAGGGGTAGAGCCAATGAGGAAACTCGAGAATAACAAGGCAAAGATATAATCCTGAATGGACAGGGGAGATATGATACAGATGTTTAAATACTTAAAGGGTATTAATGAACAAACTTTTATCAAAGAAGGGGAAGCTGTAATACTGAAGGGCATAAAATGAAGCTGCAAGGAGGTAAACTTAAAAGCAACATCAGGAAATACTTTTTCACTGAAAGGGTGGTGGATGCTTGGAATACCCTTCCGATGGAGGTGGTGAAGGCAAATACTGTGATGGAATTTGAAAAGGCATGGGACAGACACAATGGATCCCTTTACAGCAAGAGGATAAAATCAAAATAAACGTAATTATTTTTTATGCTTCAACAAATAGAGAGGGGAGACCTGCACAGAACGGAGGGTACAACCCTAAAGAAAGGCATAGTGGGAGGTGGCCTGCATGGAGCATTAGGTACACCTACTCTAGCCACTTTACTGGGCAGACTAGATGGACCATACTAGTCTTTATCTACTGTCATATACTATGTTACTTTGCTGTATCCTGGTCAGATCACTTTTGTCATTTGCTTTGATCTCTCTCTCTTCTGTCTTCTCATGCAAACCCAGCGCAGGACACACAAAGTTGAGCTTCAGTGGCATAGAATAACTCCTGCCACCCTTTTAAGTTTCCCAATGGCTGATGCTCTATTTCCCATAGATTTTGAATGGCTATCCTTGACACTCAGATGGACCTTTGGTACTTTCGGCTGCACCAAGTCTTGGACACAATTTCCCCAAAGACAACATGCCAATCCAGGCAAAAACAGGTACCATTCCGACTTTCCCTTCTAAGATATTCACTATGGAGAGCTGAAAGAGCATGGCGCTAAGCACCACTCTCATATACCTTAGAAATCTTTAAGGATTGACACCAACACTATTGTTCTCAGGTGAAATTAGCAACAAAGGCTTACTATACTGCCCATATTAACACCTTCCCAAACTCATCTAAATGCACTCTTCCCAGTTGTGTCCATGCTATCCTCAATGAATTCTGCCCATCTTCATCAGCGTAGCTGGTCTTGGCCTATCTTTGAATACACTTGCTATCTTTTTTTGTTCAAAAAGGTCTTGACTTTTGCAACAATCTGCCAATGCCAATTAGCATTCTCTCTCCCCAAATCTACCAATCTCCATTCCATTTTCCCAACACACATGGTCAGCTTTTACCCTGGCAATCAATCACTCTTTAAAGAAGATCTTTCTCTCCACTTGTAAAACTACATGTCTTCTGGATCCCATTCATTCATCCTAGGTAGGTGAAGTTTCTTTGGGTCTTCTACCCATAATACATACAATAATCAATCATAGTCTGCACATAATACGTACAATAATCAATCATAGTCTGCCCCCGCTCTATGGAAAAAAGCTATGATTTGTCCACTCCTAATGAAACCAAATCTGGATCCTATGGATCCCTCAAGTTACCATCTTATTTCCAATCTCCAATATATATCCAAACAGGCTGAACATTTAGGCTTGATATTCGAAAGGCATTTACCGTGTAAACCATGTAAATGCCTTAAACCCGGATATTCAACGGCACTTACACAGTTAGTGCCATTGAATATCCCCTGCTAAGTCCCCTACATGCCCTGATGCTATACAGTTAGCATCGGGGTGTGTTTGGGGCGTTCTGTGGCAGAGCGGAGACGGAGATTGCCGCTAACCAGGTAGTAGCAATATTGCATTGCTACCCGGTTAGCGATCCGTGGCTAAAACTAGGCCAGCTTTTGGCTCACCTAGTTTTAACCGCAGATGCTAACCAGGAAGCAATGCAATATTTCTGCTACCCAGTTACCCTCTGTGACGGTTTTCTTTGGGCACCAAAACCAGCTATTCAATGCCATAGCCATGCCATTGAATATCTGCAGTTAGGGTTGAGTGGGCAGGGCTATGCATCGTAGCGGCACATAACCTGCCTAGTTGAATATCAGACCCTTAGTGTTCTTCCAACTTACAGATCATGTCGAGCACATTCATGCACTCCATCTCCGTCAATCCGGTTTCCATTCAGAACACAGTACTGAAACCATCATTACATCTATCCTTAGTGAATTTCACAGTGCACTAGACAGGGGGAAACATGCACTTGCAGTATCATTAGATCTCTGCTTCGCATTTGACGGAGTCAGTCTTGATCTTCTGCTGTCTCAATTATATGTGATTAGCATTTGTGATCAGATGCTTCTATGGTTCCAATCCTTTCTCTCTGGCATACTTTTATTGTCTGTGCTAATAAGAAGCTCTCAGAAGAGAAACTACTTCAATGCGGGGTGCTTCAAGGCTCCATCCTTGCACCCATCCTGTTTAACATCTTCCTAAGCCCATTACTGACCTTAATCCAAGATACTGGGATCTCAATTTATGTGTATGTAGATGACATCCTTCTTGTGGCCTATGCTGACAATATTAATGTTGACCTTTCTCTCCTTATCAGTTGTCTTTTAATTTCTGACTGGCTTTTTGATGTCTACAATATAGTCGCCAAAAAACCACTGTCAATTGGATAACCAGTGGGTCAGCATCTCCCAACATCGTACCTATTATTCAGTATATGGCTATTACCTTAACCCTATTCTAAAAATATTTGGGTGTTTTCCTGGACTGTGACCTCTCCTTTACACAACAGATAAGTTTATAAGAACATAAGATATGCCATACTGGGTCAGACCAAGGTCCATCAAGCCCAGTATCCTGTTTCCAACAATGGCCAATCTAGGTCATACGTACCTAGCAGTTTCCCCAAAAGACACAGGTTCCGCAATGCTTGTACTGGGTCAAGCATTGATATCCTGGGTCCCTTCTTAATAATGGTTTATGGACCTTTCCTCCAGGAACTTGTCCAAACCTTTTTTAAACCCAGCTACACTAACAGCCTTTACTAAATCCTCCTCTAACAAATTCCAGAGTTTGATTACACGTTGAGTGAAAAAATATTTTCTTTTATTAGTTTGGAGGTTAAACACTTGTTTAACAACACAAGACTTTTTTGTGGTATCCGCTCCTTTCTTGATGTTTCAGCTCAGATTATTGTGATCCTCGGTTTGGTCATATCACGCATCAACTATTGTAATTCAGTATATGCTGGCCTAACCAACTAGGAGCTTAAAAGACTACATCACATTCAGAATACTGCCGTCTGTACTTTTTCCCATACCAGAAAATATGATCATGTAACCCCTCTTTTGATCCATTTCCATTGGCTCCCAGTTAACCCTGCATACATTACAAGATCTTAACCTTAGTATATAAGGCCCTTCATCAAGATGCTCCAGATTATTTCTCATCTCAGATCACCTCTTATTGTCCAACTTGTTCTCTACTTTCCATTTACGGAAACCGCTTGCAGCTACCTCCACCATCCAGAGCCCGCTATGAATCTACTAGACCACTCTGTTTTCTTCGTTTTAGCTCCTATCTTATAGAATAATATCCCCCTCCCCCTCCCCCAGCAAGTCTAATTACAGAGCTCTTTCAAGAGTTTTAAAACCGACAATGATCTATCATTTTACACAGGCCTTCGATGTGGTGGATTGATTAAAGTGCGGACTGGCTTCCTTGCAGCTGAAAGACATTCAATGCCTATTCTTTCTGGCGGTTTAATTAGTCTTTTCTAAGGCTGTCCGACAGCTGTTTATCTCTCCTTCTTTCTCTTTCCTATCAAAATTCTGTAGTTCTTTTCTTCTCTCCAGTGTTTCCCTTATTTGTGCGAATTACTTTGTATTTTTTTGTAAAAGCCATTATAGCAAGTAAAAGTAAACCATAAAACATTATCAACCCCAGGCAATGGACCTGGGATGAGACCAAATTATTACATCATCCAGTTTAAAATATGATGGACAGTCTACAGATCTAGTGCAACTAAGTATCATTACCTCAGTTTTATTTAAGTTGTCAGTCTATTCACTTTCATCTATTCTTCTTTGGAGATAAGATGCCTTTTCACTCTTTCAAATGCGTCATATAAGGAAGATACCGCAGGAAAAAAGAATTGGATGTCATCCACATATATCTGAAAGTGGATCTGAACTCAGCAAATTTCATAGAAATGGGAGCCAAGTAAATATTAAATAAAACTACCGAAAGTGCCAGACTTTAAAGCAACTTGCAGTTAGAGGTCAAATAGTCGATCGAGCTACATCTGTTCAGACCTGCTGATATTGATTAGTTAAATAAAATGAAAACTACTACTACACTACTACTACTACTACTATTTAGCATTTATATAGCAAAACTAATTAAGAACAGTCCTTGATATACTAGTGGCCATTTGTCTTTTAAGCAGATTTTGATAATTAACAGTATCAAAGCAGCTAAAATGTCAATCAGAATAAAATCTTATTCACGGTCCATCCCTTGACAAATAGCATCTGTGTTTGGCAACCACAGCATTTAAGGACCATGGGCCTTCCTAAATCCAAATTGATGAGTGCCTGGTAAGTTTCACTTTCCCATAGGATCACTAAGGGTTCTGTTTACTATAGTGCGACAGGCTTTTGCAGCTAACATGGGGCAATAGCTGCAAAAAACCCCGTGTTAGCTTCAAAAGTCCTGTACATTCCTAGCATTTCCCCTGCAGATTCCGCAGAGAGAATGCAAGGTTTCTCGGGGTGGCAGCTTAGTGGATGCAGCTATTGGCACCCATTGAGGTGGCATTAGGAGCGCACGCAGTGTCTGCAAACTTTGCCATGTACAACGTGATGCTGACATCCGCGGTAATCACATCTTACAGGTACACCCACTCTCCACCCTAATCCCACCCAAGCCTGCACCTTCCATGCAAAAGGCTGACATAGAAGAAAAGCATTGCGATGTCTGCATTTCTCCCGCTTTAGCTGCTACTGCCGGGCGTTATTTCTGCGTTAGCACCCCGGTAGCAGCTAACACCCTTTAGTAAACATGCCCCTAAGTTGTAAGAGAATGGCCTTTTCAATAACTTTGGCTAGGAGGATATTGGGCAATATTACTGTTTGTAAACCGCTATGATGGCCTTGACTCTTAAGCGGTATATCAAGTGCTTTAAAAAATAAAGTAAATACACAAGCACAACTGGATCCAATGACTCCCTTTATATAACCAATTGTACGTAAGCATATCTTAACAGGGTAGGAAGGTTTCCACTTCACAATGAAGCATTCACTGGGAGAATGTCCTGATTTCACATTTTAAGAACTAAAAGGGAGCAGGGATCTAATGCAGACTGTGATGGAGTTAAGGACCTTGCAATTGCTATAATTTGACTTTCAAAACTGCCTCAAAACTGCTTCTACTCACTCCCAGACACTAAGGTGTGAGAATGCGAAGGGAGAGGCACATTCTGGAAATGCTTCTCTCTCATCCGTCTTTCCCTTAAATGATATGCACTCACTCCTCTGTACTAAAAGAAGCAACTGGTCTCTGTTTTTCCGAAATGTAACAGTTGCAAAAAACTCAAAGCTACTCTAATCTTATTCTAAGAAGTTCTACAAGTGTGTATTGCATGCCTGTTTGTTCCACCACAACTGATAACTATCCAAATCATTCCATAATTCTTAAATCCTCCATGCCCATTCTGTTTTTCAAAGCATCCGCTTCATATCCTGTAAAGAGTAATTTTACAAAGCGGCCTTACGTCTAGTTGCAATGTGGATGTTCTTTAACAGGGATGATTTTGTCTAATGCCTCAGTAAGTCATGCCAAAGCTCTAGATGTTTGTTGACATCTAAATTGCTAAACCTATGCAAATGAGGAAGCCATAACTCAGGCAATTTTAATGATAGTTCCCAGATTACTAATAATAGATCTGCAATCTCATATTTGAGTTCTTTCAATATCCTTTGATGTATACCATCCGGTCCAGGTGATAATATATCCACCTGATTGTAATACATCCTCCTGGTTTAGTGATATTTCTTTCAATTCTTCCACTACATCAGCTTTCTATACCATTTCAGGCATGGGTAATTTCCCTACATCTTCTTCAGTATAGACTGAAGCAAAGAATTCATTTGGTCTCTCTACTATGGCCTTGTCCTCCCTTAGCGCCCCTTTTACCCTTCCATCATCCAGTGGTCCAACTGACTCTTACAGGTTTTTTGCTATGAATGTACTCAAAAAAGATTTTATTATGCATTTTTGCTTCCAAGGCAAGCTTCTTTTCAAATTCTCTTTGCTTGCCTTATCATTGCCTTGCATTTAATTTGCCATTGCTCATGTTTTTTCCAGTGTTAGTCATTAGGCTTCTTTTTCCATTTCCTGAAGGATGCTTTTTTGGCAATAACAGCCCCTCTGACCTAGCCTTAAAACCATGCTGGCAGTTTTTTGGCCTTCCTTCCACTTTTCTTAAAGCGTGGAATACATCTGGTCTGGGCTTCCAAGATAGTACTTTTAGACAACCCCCATACTTGATGTATATCTTTAACTTTTGCTGCTGCTCCTTTTGTAGTGCCCGACCACCACCTGCTCCTTTTAGTTTTTTCTTAACTATTTACCTCATTTTATCATAGTCTCCCTTTTGAAAGTTAAAAGGTAGTACTGTGGATTTCCTTGCCATATTTCTTATATCAAATGTCATCACCCCTTCTCACCTATGTTCCCTGTATAATTTGTTTACATTTATGCTGCACTCTTTAGGATCAGTGTGGTTTACATGTATACTAACAGGTACTTTCTATTCCCTTGTCCCTGAAGGGCTCACAATCTAAGTGTACCTGAGGCAATGGAGGGTTAAGTGGCTTGCCCAAGGCCACAAGGAGTGGCCATGGGATTGGAGACCCCAGTCCCTCTGGCCTGAGGTTGCTTGTCCCCATGTGGGAATTGAACCCCTGGCCTTCTGGCCTGAGGTAACATGTCCCAACCACTGAGCCACTCCTCCCTCCTGTTAAATTTGTTAAACCTGTTAATATTGTTTAATGCACTATATCAAACTTTGTCCAATGTAAACCTCTAAACTTTGAGTTCCTCGTAAACCGCTTTGATTCACGAAAGGCAGTAAATAAACACAAATTAATAAATAAAATAAAAATAAAATGTCATTATGCTATAGTAACATAGTAAATGACAGCAGATAAAGACCAGTATGGTCCATCTAGTCTGCCCAGTAAGATGGCAAGAGTAGATGCACCTGCTGCTCTGTGCAAGTCACCCCTCCCCATGCCTTTGTTTAGGGGTGAACCCACCACTCCATGTAGGACACCCCTATTTGTTGAGAAATTAGATGGTTCAGTTTATTTTGTTTTTATCCTGTTGCTGTAAAGGGATCCACTGTGTCTGTCCCATGCAATTTTGAATTCCGTCACCATGTTTGCTCCCACCGCTTCTATCGGGAGGGCATTCCAAGCATCCACCACCCTTTCAGTGAAAAAGTATTTCCTGACATTGCCTTTCAATTTATCACCTTGCAGCTTCATGTTATCCCCTCTAGTTTTACAACTTCCCCGTCTTTGGAAGAGGTTTGTTTGTTCATCATTTCTCTTTAAGTATTTAAAGGTCTAAATCATATCTCTCCTATCCCTCCTCTCCTCCAAAGTGTACATATTTAGGTCTTCAAGTCTCTTCTCATAAGGCTTCTGATGCAGGCTCCAAATCATTTTGGTTGCCTTCCTCTGAACTGTTTCCAGTCTTTTTACATCCTTTGCAAGATATGGTCTCCATGATCACTATTGCCAAGTGGTCCCAAAACCCTTATCTCTTGTACCAGATCCCATGTCCCACTAAGGACTAGGTCTAAAATAGTTTCCTCTTTTGCCGGTTCATGAACCAGATGCTCCAAGAAGCAGTCATTTATTTCATCTAGAATCTTTGGGGTGTGTTTACTAAACAGCGATAAAGTAACATTATCGCGCGATAACGTCTCTGGCGGCGTTAAAGTCACACAATGGGTGGAGAGAGGGTGGAGAGAAGGGGTCAATGGGCAGGGGGTAGGCGGGGAGAGGCCCCTGCTACACTAACGCCGGGATCTTAAGACCAGAACATTACCATGAGTGAAAACCTGGCGTTAGAGGCACATTTGCAGGAGAGAGAAACCATTTCAGTCAGCAATGTACAGCAAAGGAAGGGAGACCAAGAAAAGTGATAGTAGTGCTACATGTGCAGCAAAAGCAGAGTGCCCACATATGAAAGGGCACTATGGTGATGCTGTAAATGGGGTACAAGGGGCTGCAGGCGGGACATGCATAGGTGGCATATAGGAATGCAGAAACGAAATATCAGGAAGACAGCAACTGACCAAGGTCACACATGCCCACGAGTGTGTGTTCCACAGTGTCCCAGGGGACAGTACGCAGCAGTTACCCCAAAGGGCACATAACATTGACAGGCAGTGCCGGGGGGAAGCACGGATGTCTATGTAGGCACCCCTACCGCAGACCCCACACCATAAGCAGCCGCCTACTGGCACACTGGATGGCCTGGGACTGCGCACCACCAGCACCACCGGCATAAGGGCATGGCAGCATGGTGGTGGAGGGGTGCTGGCAGTGGAGGGGGCAGTGGCATCTGCCCACAGCAGATCAAGGCCTAGCTCTTTTTAGGTTGGTGGCATGCAGTGCAACAGACAAGGTCTGTCTGAAGAACAGTCATGGTATCCCCAGGGAATGACCTGCCTCTGTGGCAACAGTTTGGTGCAGTACACACAGCCAGTGTGTTCAGGGGCAGAAGGTCACAGGTTCAAGTCCCAGCTGTGGCTCCTGCAGACCATGTCCCTTTTATTTTATCCTACAGAGCACATACACCATAAACATGTGCACTCCCTAGATCATCGGCCAACAGGGGCACAAACACCCACACCCACAGGCTCCACTATCCAAAGCCTCATGGAGAGTCAGGCTGTGGGGCCCTGCGCGGAGCAGCAGCTACCACTACTAGCACCTGCATACCTTAGCAATGCCGTCATAAACATGGAAACACATTCCATATATATCAAAAGGTTGCTATGATTAATGTCAGCTAACAAATCCTAAATTAAACACAATTTGTTAACAGATATTCATCATAGCAACCTTTCTGATATATGTGGAGTGTATTTTCTTTTTTGTTTCTGACAGTGTTTAACACCCCAGAGAGTGATCCTAACAGTATTGAGTACCTTAGCAATCCCTGCACTGTGCCCAGGACTGGTGTGGCGGCCAGGGCTGCCAACCACCTCCATCTTTGCACAATGCTGAAATAGGTGTGGGAGTGTGTGTATGTCTTCCAGTGTTTGGTGGCTGCCTACACCTTACTGAGCCCACAATGCTTACACGGTTTCCAGTGTTAGCCTGCCAATGTGCATAATGAGGAGCAAGGTATTGTGGGTATGGCCTGGACAGGGCGGTCTGGGCAGGATGCATCTGCACAGAGCAATGGCTGGGATATTGTAGTGCCCGACCACCACCTGCACGGCCACAGTATGTCATGCTGGGAGGCCACTCTCACTCTGACTGAGCAGTGACCATAGCATGTCTAGGTTCCCACATAGTGCTATACAGTGTTTCTCTCAAGTGATATCTCTGAGTTCCCTTTTTTGGGGCCCAATCACTGACATACCTGCTGGGTGTTTGTGCTTACATCCCATTTCTGGGTGCACATAGTTCCTCTAGGAACATGTACTATGTATTGTCTAGCAGACTGTCTGCAATTAGCATGTGTATGGCTGCAACACCTTGCAGGGTGAAGACTGACTGTGCCTTCTGCTGGTGAATATAAGATTGTGGTTGGGGGTAGCTGAGTTTTTCCAGGCCTACTGCCTATCTGCCAGTGCCCTAGGTGATAGGTACAGATCTGCATTGACTGCGCTGGAGGGGGTCCATTCCCGAGCAGGACTGGGGTTGATGGTCCCCTCTACTGCCTCCATTGCAAAGATGTAGAGTGTGGTTCTGTTGGTGGCAGATCCTGTCCCCCACCCTGACCCAGAGAGGGCGGGTTGGGTGTTGCTACATAATCCACATGTGGGTCCAGACACCAACCTGCTCTTATAACAAGTGACCATGGCAACCACACAGGATATGCACTATTCTGGGTGTACCATAGTCCACAAGGACTAGACATGACTGGGGAATACAGATGGACACAGGTGTATCCTAGGTTTGTCTGCAAGGACTACATGTCACACACCGGCACTGATGGGGACCTGCAGCACAGCCTATCTCAGCCAAGCCGGGTGCTGCGGACCTGGTGCTGGGCGCCCCCCCTCACGCTCAGGGTGAGCACAGGAACCGCACAATGTCATGGTCTGTAGCTACTCTGTGCCAGTAACATACACGGTCAGTTCCTCCTACCAGGCTGAGGTGCTGTAGAGGCGCATATCCCATCTTGTAATCAGATGTAGACTGCTGTTCTGCATGTGCATTGTATCATCATGGGTACTGATAAGTTTACTCTATCCTGGTAACCACAGCAGACATTTCATGCGGTGACCTGCAGTCTTTCTGATGCCAGCCAGTGCTGTCGAATAGCTATAGAGGCGTAGCCCACTGGTTAATGCAATGCCGACCAAGCCAGAGGTCATGGGTTCAATCCCTCAGAGGTCTCATCTAATAAGGATGTCTGAGGCAATCCCTTTTGCTGCCTGTAACAGTCAGACACATCTCTACAATCTGTGCTGCCAGCAAAAACACCCTCACCTCAGTGCTGTAACCTAGGGTGCCCTATAAGGTGCTCCATAGGGCACATTATACAGCGCCCTATAAAGCGCCCTATAGGATGCCTCATAGGGCACATTATACAGTGCCTTGGTGGATAAGGCACTTTATAATGTGCCCTATGGGGCGCCCAGTAACATTAGGACAGTTTAGTAAACATATCCCTTTATCTATCTAGCATGTCCTTGTGTGACAATGACCCAGTCGATACTGGAGTAATTGAAATCACCCATTATTACCATGTTGTAACTTTTGTTGGCTTCCCTGATTTCTTTTAGCATTTCATCATCCATCTGTAAAATTCTGGCCGGGTGGTAGGTAGCACACCCCCACTGCTATCATCTTCTGCTTTTTACATGGAACTTCTATCCATAGAGATTCTAGAGTGTATTTTATTTCCTGTAAAACTTTAATCCTATGTGACTCAATGCCCTCTCTTACCTAGAAAACAACCACTCCACCAATTTGATCTACTCTATCATTGCAATATACTTTGTACCCAGGTAACACAGTGTCCCATTGGTTGTCCACCTTCAACCATGTCTCTGAGATACCAATCATATCTAATCTTTCATTTAGTGCTATATATTCTAGCTCTCCCATCTTATTTTTTAGACTTCTAACATTTGCATACAGGCATTTTAGAGGTTGTGTTTTATTCGTTTTAATCTGGTTATTAGTTGATAGGTGTAATTTGGAATCTTTTGGCTCTGTACTGAAAGAAATCTGGATTAATTTTATCTTTGTTGTAACATCTCTGTCAGGATGCCCTAACTTCCCTGTTTTGCTAGTATCCTTCAAAGATACATTTTTCCAAACCTTGTGCTCCTGAGTGACTGTCGGCTTTCCCCTACTATCTAGTTTAAAAACGGCTTTATTTCCTTTTTAAAGGTTAATGCCAGCAGTCTAGTTCCATCCCAGTTAAGGTGGAGCTCATCCCTTCAGAATAGCCCCTCCCTTCCCCAGAATGTTCCCTAGTCCCTAATAAATCCAAAATTCTCTTCCTTGCACCATCATCTCATCCATGCGTTAAGACTCTGGAGCTCTGCCTGACTTTTGGGTCCTACGCATGGAATGGGAAGCATTTCAGAGAATGCTACCCTGGAAGTTCTAAATTTCAACTTCCTACCTAAAAGCCTAAATTTGGCCTCCAGAACCTCCCTCCCACACTTTGTCATTGGTGACAATATGTATCAAGATAGCAAAGTCCTCCCCAGCACTATCTAAAACCTTGTCTACGTGGCATGTCAGGTCCGCTACCTTTGCACCAGACAGACATTTTACCAGGCAGTCCTCATGCCACCAGCAACCCAGCTATCTACATGCCTAATGATCAAATCACCAACTATAACAGCTGTCTTAATACTTCCTTCATGGGCAAAGGGCCCTGGAGAAATCTCTTTGGTGCAAGAGGGTTTTACATCTCCTAATGGGCAGGTTCTAGCTACAGTATCACTTCATGACACACCAAGCTCATACTGTCCTTTCATGTGACCTCTCTCCTCCATGGGAACTGAGAGGCTGCCAGATTGAAGGTGGGACTTCAGTAGTACATCCCTGTAGGTCTCATCTATGTACCTCTGTCTTCCTTATGTCCTCCAAGTCTGCTATTCTAGCCTCCAGAGATTGGACTCGTTCACTAAGGCCAAAGAGCTCCTTGCACCTAGTGCACACATAAGACACCTCACAAACTGGAGAAAATCATACATGTGACACTCAGTGCAAAAAACTGGATAGCCCCATCTTGCTGCTGTACTGATGACTGCATCTCAGTTTTAAGGTTTTGTTTAGGTATCTGTTTATTTACTTAGGTTTGCTGGGGATCTTTGTACTGATACAACTTTATCAATTACCTTTTAAGAGACTTTATTCATCCCAAGATTAATTAACTTCATGGCCTTAATCTATTCCTGGTGATGATAACCAGCTGAACCTGAAAGTGACTTTGACCAACCTTCCCCCAGAAAGCTAAGATTATGCCGGGGTGAGTGGGGATTTCTACACAGGTCCCAGACATGTGTGTCTAAGGTAATCTGTTAACAATTTCCTGGGTGATTCACACAGTCCTTGGTTTGATAGAGTGAGCCTTTCACTTGGCTTTAACACTTATTTAAAACTAATTCCCAAATCTCTTGCCTCCTAAGTGGAAGACCTCTTTGTAAAGGTATCTAAAAACAATTTATTTCTTTCAACTCAAAAAATATTTTACCCTATTCTTCCTTCTATGCTAAGCTATACTCTTATTTGATTTAAATTAAAAGCTCTCTGCTGATACTAGGCCCTGACAGATTTAAATTTAAACAAAGCTCTCTGCTGTTTTTAAATTTAAACTAAGAGCGCTCTGCTGAGTTTTAAATTTAACCTAAAAGCTCTCTGCTGGGTTTTAAATTTCAATTAATAGTTCTCTGTGGATACTAGGCCCTGACTGAGTTAACAAATACACTGGATTCTAAAATAACACAGATGTATCAGTTTTAACCCAAAGAATTCCCTTTTCTGCCAGATTTAGAGAATTTTTCAGAAGTAAAATTACAAGTGCAGATTTCTTTCCAGCAGAAGCAGCCCCTTTTGGTAGTCCTTCAAGATTCATTGAGTAGATAGTTTACTCTATCAAAAAGTAGAAAAACTAGGTGACACACAATGAAGCTACAATGTAACCTGTTTAAGAGTAATAAGAGAAAAATATTTTTCACTCAGTGAGTAATCAAACTCTGGATTTCATTATCGGAGGATGTAGTAAAAGCTGTTAGTGTAGCTTGGTTTAAAAATGGTTTGGATAAGTTCCGGGAAGAAAGGTCTATAAACCATAAAGAGGATCTAGGAAATCTACTGCTTAGCCCGGGACAAGCATTGTGGAACCTGTGTAGCTTTTTTGGGAACACACCAGGTACTTGTGACCTGGATTAGCCACTATTGGAAACAGGATTCTGGGCTTGATGGACCTTGTTCTGACCCAGTATGGTATTTCTTATGTTCTTAAGTTCATGGCTTTGCACTTCTTTGCATTAAATCTTAACTTCCAAGCATTAGGTCATTCTTCCAGTGCGTGTAGATCTTTCCTCATGTTGTCCACTCCCTCAGATGTGTTCACTCTGTTGCAAATTTTTGTGTCATCTGCAAAAAGGCAGACTTTTCCATTCAATCCTTCCACAATATCACTCACAGTACATTGAGCAGTATTGGTCCCAGGACTTATCCCTGAGGCACACTGCTACTCACCTTCCTTTCTTCTGAGTGAGTTCCATTTACCACCACTTCTGTCGTATGTCAGTTAACCAATTTATGATCTCTTTCACCCCCTTGGGACCTAGCCCTAGGCTGCTTAGTTTATTGATAAGCCTCCTATCAGGAACGGCATGCGCTAAATACTACAAATAAAGAAACAGTATCAAAGACTTTGTTGAAATTTAGGTATATCACATCAATCGTATGCCCTTGATCTAGTTGTCTGCTCACCCATTCAAAGAACTCAATCAAATTTGTTTTCCATGATCTTTTCCTGAGTGCTTCCATTACTTTACCCAAGGATTACTGGCCTATAGTTTGTCACCTCTTCCCTATTACCACTTTTGTGAAGAGGTACCACATCAGCTCTTCTCCAATCCTGCAGAACCTCTCCCATCTCCAAGGATTTATTAAAAACATCCTTCAAAGACCCTCCCAGAACCTCTCTGAACTCTTTCAATATCCTGGAATGTATCCCATCCGGACCCATTGCCTTGTCAACTTTGTTTTTCAAACTTTTCAAATAAATGTAAATGGTGTGGTATTTACTCCATTCCATCTGTATATTTGTCAATCATATGTGGTCCTTCTCCAGAATTTTCTTTCGTGAATACAGAACAGAAGTATTTGTTTAGCATTTTTGCTTTTTCAATTTCACTTTCCCCATTTCTGTCCTCTGCACTTTTAAGATTTGCAGTTCCACCTCCGATCTTCCTCTTCTCCCGAATATAGCTGAAAAATGTTGTGTCTCCATGCGTCACATCTTTAGCCATCTTTACTTCTACCTTTGCTTTTGCTAACCTTATTTTTCTCTTTTAGCTTTATCCTTTATTCTTTCCTGTGTTCCTCTTTTTGAGATCTTCTGAATTTTATGAAAGCTGTGTTTTTTGCCTTCATTTGTGCAGCCACTTCTTTGGAAACCATATAGGTTTCCTTTTCCTCTTGTTTTTATTTACTTTCCTTACATACAGTATATATCCATTGCCCTTTTATTGCCTTTTTTAGTTTAGTCCACTGCAATTCTACTTCCTTTATCTTCTCCCACCCTGCCATGGGGGCTTGTTTACAAAGCTGTAGTAGCAGCTTCCGCCCGATATCGGAGCCGTGGCCCCAGGCAGAAGCCGCTACTGCGGCTTTGTAAACAAGCTTCATGGTCTCCTTCAGGTACTTTCCCATTTTACTGAAGTCAGCATTTTTGAAGTCCAGGAGAGACACTGGTCAAGAAAAATCAAATCAAGGATATGTGCTGTTGAATGAGTGGGGATATTTACAATTCAGTGAAACCTAGTGCAGATAGTGCCAGCAAAAAATGTAAAAATATTATTTACGGAGTGAAAAAATCAGACCAGTTTATCTGTTATGCTTCACAAACATAGAAAATAACAAGATAAAAATTTGACATTGCATTAGTTCTCTTCTTTTTTATACTGGGACTTCTCTTCCTCCTCTCAGTCTTCAGATCCACCATCAGAGATCATCTCCTCCTTTTAGGCCAATAATTCTGGGACTCTGCAAAATGCTTCAGAAAAATTATTTTCTCTCCAAACACATGCTCAGAGATCCAGGGAATCTTCAGGGAATCCTAGTAGGTAATTGCCAAAATAAACTTCCACTTACATGCAAAATCTTCATTTCTGATATGCAAGTTCACTTTCAGTCCAGGCACAGTACAAATAGGCTGCATGCAGGGCTGGCTGCAGAGTTGGTTCAAGGTGTTGGTGCCCTAGGCAGACCTTAAACCTTACACCCCCCTTGGCTATCAAAATTTGTTGTTTAGCTTTGAATGTCCTGCTCTTTGCTGCCCCCTAAAAGTTGCCACCCTAGGCAACCACCTAGCTTGCTTAATGGAGTCACACTCTCCCTGTCTGAAAACATAGAACATTGGAGCAAACTTTTGAAACTTATTTTCATTTTACAATGGATCTCAGTTTTAACTGTACAATGAACTTAGCCCCCAAATTAAGTAAACCCTGGTTGCTTAACACAATAATCCTCACATCTAGCAACTCAGATGATTCCAAAATAATCACCATAACCAGTAACTATATCACACTGAGCCTCACATACAGAGCCCCTAATGCCAAGAGTCAGGAACACTCCAAAGTTCTTGAGTCAGTTTGCGCACACGACACTCCTCAAAAAACACTCATAGCCTTGGGAGACTACAACCTAAGGTCATCTCCTAACAAGGAGACCAGATCCTTCCTGAATGCCATGGAAGCCCTACACTACCACCAATTGCTAAAAAATCCCCCACACCAAACTGGCATGACTCCTGATCTTATTTTCATCCCTCAGACAATGCTAGACCACAACCACATAGCACACCCCACAAACACCCCAATACCATGGTCTGACCACCACCTAATAACTTTTACCTTGTACATCACACGCCCAGCTGAACAGGAGCCCCAGCAACACTACTGCAGAAGATTTAAAGACTAACAAAGATGAATTCCTCTATGAAATAATCCCCAAACTACAGCAAGATATGGATAACCTGGATGACACTTGATACCTGTAATAGCTCCCTAATTGCAGTAGCAACAGCACCTACCAGAAAGCATACAACTACACACAAAGCAAAAATGGTACCCTGATGCTCTAAGAAAAATCAGAAGAGCTAAAAGACTTAAGAAGGCTCGAAAGAAAATGGAGGCCTACAAAAACCCCAAACATCTTACATCAATATAAAATCCTACAGATGGAATACACCAATACAATCAATAGATGTAAATACCACCACCATACCAACCTCATAATGCAATCAGCTAATAAACCAAGGGAACTATTCAGTACCATGCGGACACTTATTGGACACCCAATAAAAAATAATGCTCCTGAGATACACCCTCAAAGCATAGCGAACTAACCTAAGAGACAAGCACACCAAGCAGAACTAGATAACCACATTGACCACAACATTCCAACCTCAGGACTCAACCCATAAAGGACTATGGGGAATATTCAGTATCCCATCTACCCAGCACATAGAAGATATTATATCCTCACTTAATACCACCACATCACCCTCAGACCCATGTCCCGTCGCATAGAAAAAGTCATCGAAAGAACAACTCAAACACTTCATCCACAAAATGACAACCTTATCTCTCACCCAAGGGTACATGCTGACATCACTCAAACAGGCTACCATAATACCTATACTCAAAGACACGTCCCTCAACAAAAATGATCCAGTTGCATACCAACCAATCTCCAATTTGCCATTCATCACCAAAATCATAGAAAAGGTGACTCAAAGGCAACTACAAGACCACTTAGACCAACATGTAACACTGGGCCCACAACAACACTAGTTCAAACCCAACCATGGCACAGAGACTCTTCTAACATCACTGTTCAACAGCGTCATCAGAGGAATAGATAATATCAAATCCAGATTAATCCTCGTATTCACGGACATATCTTCTGCCTTTGATACTATCTCCCACAGCATCATGCTATGATGCCTCCATGAAATTGGCCTATTTAACAATACCTTAGCATGGTTTCAATTTTACCTCAACAACCGGCCACAGCAGGTCAAATGCGGAACAAATCGACAACTGTCCCCATACATCAAAGAGTACCACAAGGCGCATCACTCTCATCACTTTTATTTAACATCTGCAAACAACCCATGTGTGAAATCATCAAGAAATACAAAATCCACTACAGGTTATATGCCGATGACATCATGGTATATGCCCCACTCGAAATAAACAAGCCTGACCTCTCAACCATAACATCATGTGTGGAAGATAGGTTGCTGTTGTTGAGCAAAGTGATCATATCTATAAACTACAAAAAGACAGAGGCACTCTGTCACAAGAAATACTTCATTCATCCCACCTCAATCAAAATATGGCTGAGGCCCATAACAGTAATAAAAGAGATCAAATACTTAGGAATCATTATGGACCAGCACCTCACCATGCAACCCCACATCAAAAGAACCACCGCAAATGCATACCATAAAACGAAAATTATCAGGAGGCTAAAACCGAGCCTGGACCAAGATCGCTTCCGCACCATTTTCCAGGCAATAATCACTTCAACACTTGACTACTGCAACACACTCTACCAGGGACTCCCAAACCATCATGCCACTCCAAATAGCACAAAACACAGCAGCACGAATCATCACAGGAACACCCAAACAAGAACACATCACCCCTATACTCGACCAATTGTATTGGCTCCCAATACACTCCTGCATCAGATTCAAGACAACCTTAAACATCTTCAAAATCATCTACCAAGCAACAGCCAACATCCTACAATGCCTCAAAACAAGAGATACAAGCACCCAACCCAGGAGAAAACAACAAGCATATGATCATCACACCTCATGATTACCAAAAAAACAAACAATCAACATCTGCAAAAGTGCTCTCACTTTATGCCCCATCAATATGGAACTCGCTCCCAGATGACATGCGAGCGATAACAGACATCAAAGACTTCAGGAAGATGCTGAAAACCCTACTTTACACAAACCACCTGGGGCACATTACTTAACCACCTGACCAACAAAAACAGCCAAACTACTACCTGTTGAACCTAAACCATGGACCAACAACTTAAGAACATAAGATATGCCATACTGGGTCAGACCAAGGTCCATCGAGCCCAGTATCCTGTTTCCAACATTGCCAATCTAGGTCATATGTAGCTAGCAGTTTCCCCAAAAGACACAGGTTCCACAATGCTTGTATTGGGTCAAGCAGTGATATCCTGGGTCCCTTTTTAATAATGGTTTATGGACCTTTCCTCCAGGAACTTGTCCAAACCTTTTTAAACCCAGCTACACTAACAGCTTTTACTACATCCTCTGGTAACAAATTCCAGAGTTTGATTACACGTTGAGTGAAAAAAATATTATCTCCAGGAACAAGCAGGAATGTAGTCTTCACAAATGGGTATCGTTGATACTGCTGGAGCCTGCGCGGGAATGCTCCCCAGCATCCAATAGGAAAACTTTTGGGAGCATCCCAAAGCGCCTGCGTGCTGCCTTCCCGCCTTTCCCAACTGTCCCTCTCCAGTTCTTCATTTTCCGCAGAGCCGACAGTTCGCACATCCTGTCACTGCAGAAAATTTCCCTTCTTATTCTTCTTTTTTGTGGTCGCGTCTGCCTTCCCTTGACGCCATAGCGGTACCGCCGGTTCTTCTTTTCTTTGTTCTAAAAAAAAACAAAAACCCACTTTGTTTCTGGAGTCTTTCTCCAGTAATTTTCTTTTTGGGCGCCACGCACCATTTTGGGCACTAGGCCCAATTTTTTTCCCTCAAAATGGAAAAACCCCCTTCGGGTTTTAAAAAGTGTTCTAAGTGTGGTGGTACCATCTCCATCACCGACACCCATGAATGCTGCCTCAAATGTTTAGGTCCTGACCACTCTATTTCAGAGTGTGTTGCCTGTGGGATGATGCCGAAAAGGAGCCGGCAAAACCAAGCTGCTAAACTTAGCACCCTTTTTCCCTCCGATGCAGCCTCCGTGACATCAACGTCTTCCAGGGCTTCATCTTCCTCCCATGGATCTCAGGTAACTAAGCATAAATCTGGCCGGTCCTCAAAGGGTAGATCTCCTTCTATTTATTTATTTATTTATTTATTTAACAGTTATTTATAGACCGCTCTTTCCCTTGTTTCAAGTGCGGTTTACATGTAACAGTAGGTTAATTGGTATGAGATATACCAGGACATTTTACATAGAACAGATAATTATAATTTACAAGGAAAGTTGTAACATTACAAGTATAACATATTAGAACATATATACATTGCTAGTTAAATTATTAATCATCATGTAAATGAGTGTGTAGTATGGTTAATTAGTGTATTAGTGTCATTTATTTTTGAAAATAGGGTATATAATATTAAAAATAAATGTTAGCCTGTATCCCTTTGAGGATTCTGTTTTGGGAGTGTATTATAGTGTAATGTAAATAAGTGAGTTTTTAATTTTTTTTAAATTCTTTTATGTCAAACAGTAGGCGAATGTTGTCAGGTAAATTGTTCCAGAGTATTGGAGCAGAGTGTGAGAAAGCTCTCTTATTGGTTTGTTTTCTGGCTTTTGTAAAATCTTTTGGTATTGTTAAAGTATTTATGTTTCTGCTCCTTTGAGATCGTTTATCAATGTCAATGTTAATCAGTGTATTTAGTGCAGATGGTGCAAGTTTATTTATAAGTTTAAATGTAGTGACAAGAATTTTATATTTGATTCGGGAGTAAATTGGTAGCCAATGAAGTTCTAAGCATCGCGATGCCTTTGGCATTGCCCTTGAGGGACTTTCACCGGCAAAATTGCCCCGGCAGAAGGCTTCAGCTTCCAAAGCATTAACGGGGCTCCAGAATGTTCTCGAGGCCTCAACCTCGACAGAACTACTGATGCCATGCTCTGGGATTCTGGCCACGTCATCTGGTACCGATACCCAAGCATCAGCAGCATCGATAGACCAGAGATTCTTGGCTATTGAACGCAGTCTGGCGGCTCTTCTCACTGCCTCGATGCCCCTGAAACTGCTTCAGACAATTCAAGAGGTACCGGCACCAACTGCAGCGACATCGGCAGGTATTCTACCGGGACCAAGTCATGTGTCTCTATCCAGCATTGACAAGTCAGTACCGGACCACTCCAATGCTGACTTCGATCGGCACTGGTACCGTGCCTTGCACCATCAGCTGGATCGGAGATATTTCGAATCCTCGGATGAGTCTGAAGACTGAAAACTCTGACGATACCAGAATACTTCTTCCTGAGGATTCTTCTTCTCCTCAGCGTAGGATGTCTCCACCAGAGGATATGTCCTTTCAGGATTTTATCCGAGATGTGGCCCGAGGTCTTTCCATCACAGTGGCTCCTGAAAAAGAGCTGGAATCAGTCATGAGACGGATAAAGAGTGCAAAAAGGCATGCATCTAATCCTCCAGGACGTGAGTGTAGGACTCTTGACGCCTTTGGACGTCGATCCTTCCAGGCATCCATGCTTTCTGCTAGGATCAGTTTCTATATCTTGTATATGGGAATGTTCCTTAAGGAGGTCACAGGAGACTTGGAGTTTATAAGCCCTCTCCTTCCTGATGATAAAAGGCAAGATTATCTTGCTCTTGTTAAACATGCTCCAAGTTTGTGAATCGTGCAGCCTTTGACTGTTTTGAATGCATAAGCAGAACCTCTGCTATTGCCATAGGTACACGTAGAATTGTCTGGCTCCAGGCATCTGACTTAGAAATCTGGGTACAGGACAAACTGGGGAATACACCTTGCACAGGAGAGAATCTCTTTGGCAAGAATTGGCAGGAGAAAGCTAATGAGATCGATGCTGACAATATCACTTTGGATAGATTGTCTAAATCTACAGCTGATCCTGCGAGGAAAAGATCCTCTAAGAAACTTTTCTTCAGCAAGAAGAAAACGTTTTACCCCTCCTATACACCCAGCAGGGTTATCGTTTAGGTCAGTCTACCCAAAAGGGACAGCACCAACAACCTAGGCAACAAAGGAAACCAAAAGCAGCTAAGCCTCAACCGGCTCAGCAGACTCAACCTCCACAGGGGCTTTGACTCCTGTCTAAAGAACTTTGCCTTCCTGGCCCTGAACGGCCCAGAACCCTCCACCATCCCACGAAGGTTATGTCATTTTACCCCAGATGGGGTCAGATAACAGCAGAAAATTGGACTCTATCTATTGTAAGAGAGGGGTACAAGCTTCATTTCCTCACCATGCTCCCTCCTACAATAGTAAGACAGTTCAATTCTCAGACCTCTCTCAACGACCGGTTAGGTCAAGAAGTCACTATGCTCCTTGCTCAAGGGGCAATAGAAGAGGTACCATTCCCCAACGGGGTACAGGGTTTTACTCTCCCTATTTCCTTATTCCAAAGAAAACAGGAGGACACAGACCCATTCTAGACCTCAGAGAATTTAACAAATTTCTGTTCAGAGAGAAGTTCAAAATGATTTCTCTAGGAACTCTGCTGCCATACCTTCAGAGTCAGGATAGGCTTTGATCTCTAGATCTCAGGGATGCGTACACTCATGTTCTCATCCATCCAACTCACCGAAAGTTCCTTCACTTCCTGTTTCAAGGGAAGCACTACCAATACAGGGTTCTTCCTTTTGGCCTGGCCTCTGCACCAAGGGTGTTCACAAAATGCATGGCTGTGGTAGCACCCTGGGAATATTCATCTTCCCTTACTTAGACGACTGGTTCATTCGAGCCCCTTCAGAGCCAGAGGCCAGGGTTGCTCTGTCTCGCACAATGCACATCCTTCAGTATTTGGGACTTGTCATAAACTTCCCAAAGTCCAACCTTGCTCCCTCTCAATCCCTAGAGTGTATAGGAGCTTTTCTGGATACCAGACAAACAAGGGCCTACCTTCCACAGCCCCGCTGCTTTCGCATTGTGCAGTTAGCTTCCCAAGCAGTGCTAAAACCTCACCTCACTGCTCGGGAAATGTTATAGTTGCTAGGCCACATGGCATCCACCGTGCATGTGGTTCCTTATGCTCGCCTCCATATGAGGGTAGCCCAGTGGACCTTATCCACTCAGGGGACTCAGGCGTCAGGTTGCCTGTCAGACAAAATAACAAACTCGAATCGCCTTATTTTGTCCCTCCAATGGTGGCAGTCACCCAAAAATCTTTTGGTGGGGTCTCCTTTTCAGAAACCCCTACCCCAAGCCACTCTAACAACAGATGCTTCACAGGTGGGTTGGGGAGCCCATTTGCAAGGTCTCTCTACCCAGGGTACTGGACCCCACAGGAGTCCTATCTCCATATCAACCTCCTGGAGCTCAGAACAATCTTCCTTGCTATTCGAGTATTTCACACCCAGCTCAGTTACAAGACAGTCCTAGTTCAAACGAACAATCAAGTAGCCATGTTCTATGTGAACAAGCAGGGCGGAACAGGCTCTCTGTCGCTCTGCAACGAAGCTTTGCGACTATGGGCCCTCGCCAGAGAGCATCAGATTCATCTCCTTCCAGGCATTCAAAACTCTTGGGCAGACAGACTCAGTCGAGTTCTCCTTCCACACGAATGGTCTCTCCATGCAGACCAGGTGGCCAAAAGTTTTCAAATTTGGGGAACCCCGGACATAGACCTCTTTGGAAGTCTGCTGAATGCCAAACTTCCCCGGTTCTGTTCCAGAATTCTGGCTTGAGGTTGTCAAGCCAGGGATGCATTCCTCCTCCATTGGGGTTAGGACTTCCTGTATGCCTTTCCACCCATTCCCCTAATTCCCAAAACCCTGTTCAAGCTTCAGAGATAGAGAGGTCATATGATCCTCATAGCTCCACATTGGCCACGGCAAATGTGGTACCCTCTGCTCCTACATCTCTCTCGAGCTCCGCCTCTGGAGTTAGGATCTGCTCCAGATCTCCTTTCTCAAGAGGACGGGATGCTGTGGCATCCCAATCCCTAGTTTCTGCATCTCAGAGCCTAGATTATCACGGTCTTAACCTTTCCCAGCAGGTAAAGGATATCCTTCATGTTTCCAGGAAACCTTCTACAAGACGCTTCTATGCATTTAAGTGGAAAAGGTTTACCATATTGTGCTCGCAGAAGGGTCTTAACCCTCTGGCGATACTTCTGGAATCATTACTGGAGTATCTCCTTCATTTATCAAATGCAGGGCTTAAGACTAATTCAATGAGAGTCCATTTGAGTGCTATTGCAGCTTCTTTCAAGCCTCTAAATGGACAACCTATTTCCTCTCATCCTCTCATAGCGAGATTTATGAGAGGCCTTCTTTTAACGAAGCCTCCCATTAAGCCACCACCGGTGGCATGGGACTTGAATCTGGTACTTGGGCAGCTCATGAAACCACCATTTGAACCATTAGCCACTACCTCTTTGAAATTCCTTTCCTGGAAAGTTATCTTTCTCATTGCAATCACGTTAGCACATCGCATCAGTGAATTGCAAGCCTTGGTGGCTAGTCCTCCTTATACAAGGTTCCATCATGATAAGGTAATCCTTATGACTCATCCACATTTTATGCCAAAGGTGGTTTCGCCCTTTCATTTGAACCAAGCGGTTTATCTTCCTGTATTCTTTCCAAGGCCTCACGCCTCAAATGCAGAAAGGAACATTCATACTTTGGACTGTAAAATAGCTTTGGCCTTTTACTTGCAAAGGACACAGCAACATAAAAAATCCTCTCAACTCTTTGTTGCTTTTGATCCTAGTCATTTGGGACTTCCAGTCTCCAAAAGGACACTGTCCAAATGGATTGCACAGTGTATATCTTTTGCCTATGAGAGTAAGAACCTTCCTCTTGAAGGCCATGTCACAGCTCACAATGAGAGAGCCATGGCAGCCTCAATGGCTCATCTTCACTCTGTGTCTATCGACGACATCTGTCGAGCAGCTACTTGGGCTTCAGTTCATACCTTCACAGCCCATTACTGCTTAGACAAGTACTCCCGCCGGGATACCTTGTTTGGTCAGGTTGTTCTTCAACACCTGTTCCAGACTTAATCAACTCCTACCCACCATCCCTGGTAGGATGCCAGAGATCCATGGGGGGAAGTGGAGCCCTTTCACAAGGGCACACAGCTTTCTGGGGCCCTCCCTGGCATCTGCAGCTAGGGAGTCCCCATATGTGAAGATTACATTCCTGCTTGTTCCTGGAGATAGCATAGTTACTCACCTGTAACAGGTGATCTCCGGGAACAGCAGGAATTTAGTCTTCACAACCCACCCACCTCCCCTAGGAGTTTTCTCTCTCTCTCTATCTTTCCCTTTCTCTTTTGTCTCAGCTATAAACTCAACTGGAGAGGGACAGTTGGGAAAGGCGGGAAGGCAGCACGCAGGCTCTGTGGGATGCTCCCAAAAGCTTTCCTATTGGACGCTGGGGAGCGTTCCCGCAAAGGCTCCATTGGTACCGACGATACCATATGTGAAGACTAAATTCCTGCTGTTCCCGGAGATCACCTGTTACAGGTAACTAAGCTTTCTCTTATTAGTCTTAAATAGTTTACCCTGTAGCTTCAATGCATGTCCCCTAGCCTTCCTATATTCTAATAACGTAAACAATTGATCTATGTTTACCTGTTCCACTCCGTTCATTAATTTATAGACTTCTATCATATCTCCCCTCAGCTGTCTCTTTTCCAGGTTAAAGAGCCCTAACCATTTTAGCCTTTCTTCATAGGGGTATCCTTCTATCCCCTTTACCATTTTGGTGGCTTTTCTCTGAACTTTTTCTAATGACGCTATATCCTTTTTAAGAACTTCTCTTCAATGCCACAAACTTGAACTATACATAGTTATATCAAATATATAGCACTGTACATAAGTTAACGTGTTACTGGCCTAACCTTCCCCTCCCCTGTTTAAGTGTTCTTTGTATACTGGTTAAGTGTTCTGTGTATACTGTTGAATTATAATGTAAACCGCTTTGAATGCCCTGAAACTGAGACCAGATCCACATACCTTATTCATCTGAATATACCCATTTTTATTTATCCCTATGCCTTTGTTTTACCCATCATGTCTGTCTACGTCCCAACTGCACACATCACCTCTGCTGCCTATTAGGATGTTTCATGGCATAGTTCTAACATTGTGAGTATCCTGTCTACTGTATGTTATATGAATATTTACTTTGTTGCCTTTGATAGTACATCATTTGTACTGTGCTGATATTTGGTATCCTACCTATGTTATTTGAATGTTTGACCATGCTGCCTATTAAGGTGTATATTTGTATTCTGCTGCATTGTATTATACTGTATTTATATTATTTAAATGTTCTAGTGTGGTGTTTTAAGTTGTACATTACTGCCATAGTATTATACTATTGTCTATCTCCAAGTTTATCTCAATGTTCTAGCTATCAACAGTATAATGCTGACATGGAGTTATTTTGTTATTGTTATGCTACTATTATGTTTATGTTTATTCAATTTGATATACCGCCCTTCTGTGATAAGCAAGGCTGTTTACATTTCATAAAATACAGTAGAGGCACAAGGCCTAGCGGAAAAGGAAAGGAACTACAATCAATGACAGGACAGTAGAAGAACAAGAGAGAGAGGACAAGACATAAGTGAGACAGTTATATAAAGGGTGAGGGGAGGTCGAAGGCCAGGGAGGTTACGCTTAAAGGAGGCATGATCGGGGTGTAAGCGGAGGGAGGGGGGGAGGGAGTTCCAGAGGGCCGGACCGGTGAAGAAAAAGGCAGAGGACCGGGTGGAATGCAGATAAGCAAGGGAGGGGGAGGGGAGGTTAAGGCGATTGAGGTGAAAGGAGCGAGGAGTGTGTCTGGGAGTGTGAAATGTAATGAGATCAGCTAGGCATTGTGGGGTGCTAGTGTGGAGAGCCCTGTGCACAAGAGAGAGTAATTTGAATTGAGCGCAGAAGGGGACCGGTAACCAATGAAGATGTAAGAGAAGGGGCGTTATATGGTCTCTGAGGGAGGAGTGGGTAATGAGGGGTGCGGCAGTGTATGTAAGTTGTGTATGTCAAGGAGATGATTAAAATAAATCCAAATAAATTAATATATATGTTAAAAAATACTTTGCTTGTACTGTAGACATAGCAGGGGGCACAACCTGGGCAGATTTTGGGTGGAGTTACTAAATATCATAATTTATATGGTGCCCAGTTATGAAATTACTTTCCACGAGTCTATCTGCAGCAGTGTGAAAGGGAGTTGGATTTAGCTCACGCTTTTCTCAGAAGTTCAAAGCAAGTCACCTTCAGGTACTGTCTGTCCCTGGAGGGCTACTAACCTATGTTTGAACCCGAGGCAATAGAGCGGTAGTGGAATTCAAACCTGGCTTCTTTGGTTTGTAGCCCACTGCTCTAATCATTTAGCTAACCCTCCACCCCCCAAGAGCAATACCTGAAACTTACCCTAGAGGAAACCCTGGAAGTGGAAGATGCTTTCCTTAAAGCTTAGTTTATGCTAGAGAACCCCAGGCTGTAAGATAAAAGGTACTTCCAGAACCCTAGAACCTGTAAGCATAAAGAAGACTACTCACAGCTGACCTTGGAGAAGAGACATCTCTCAGCCATTTACCGGCCCTGGGAGCCTGAATCAATGCCATGCTTTAGTGGTAGAGAAAGAGATGATTTCACCAGGGAATGCCCATGGGTTAAAGAAAAGGCCATGGATGTAAATATGTTGTCACTCAATGCCTGTAAATTTGTAGATGCTTCTCATTTGAAAGACTGCAGATTGCTGATTCTTCTTGAGGTTTCCAGGCAGGGCTGTACCAAGCCAGAATCGCGACCTGTGCGACATGCACATCGGGCACGCCCCCCCTTCTCCTCATACCTCCATCCAGCCGCTGTCTGCTCCTGTTCTGTTGCTGCCTCCCTCTGTTTTCTCCACGGCGGCAGCAGCAGGGCAAGAGCAGGCAGAGACTGAATGGAGGTGTGCAAGTTGCCGGCAGCAGATCTGATCCCTCCCTGCTCTGATGTCGCATCAGAGGAGGGAGGGACCAGACCTGCAGAAAGACCCAAAAAGGCTTAGGGGGCACATTTGAGCTGCCTGCTCTTGCCTGCCACCATTGAGAGAACAAAAAGTGGCGGTGGCAGGGCAATAGCAGGCAGCCGAAATGTGCCCCTTAAATCTGTGTGGCCGCATCACTTGCACAGGGCTATTTACGGTCCTGTTTCCAGGTCTTCCACCCAAGCTCTTGTAGATTCAGGGAGTGACAAGACTCATTCAGAGAGAGCTGCTAAAGAGGACTATGATTGTGAACAATTAGTCCATAGGGACAAACAATATCCCACAGTTAAGACTAGGTTGAGGAGAATGGCTAGCATCTGTACCCTATAATCCTGGAACAAGACCATCCCATGTCACAGTGCTGAGGCAACATCATATGGTTGGTTTGGTCTATTTTAGAATTGCACAGTATATATACTATAATACTAAAATTTTATGTTTGATATTATTTATATGATTACTGAAAGTTATAAGCTATTATTTGTTATTTCCATGTACATAAAATTGGGATTAGAGCAGACTGAAAACCACAGTAGAGATTCTATGGTCAGGTTTGAATTAACGTACTGTGGGATAGTCTGAGGTTGGATGGTGGTATCTCACTGATTAGATTTAGGACCATACTTGCTATACTGGGCTGTTGGCTAGCACCATTGAATAACATGGGACCTAGTTACAAATAGCATGTTAGCCCGGCTTAGTAAACATGCCACTTAGGGTTTAAAAGTTGCACCTTTATACACTGACTGATGGCGCTTTGAGAAAACACTAGCTATTTCTAAATAGGCATGTGATAATGGAAATGAGCATCTAAGTGAAGGTTGCATGAAATTAATTACCCTTGTTGCTCTGTTAATATTTTGCTTGACGTAGTCATGCTAGGAATGCTGTTTTGAATGTGTTTTTTTTTTATTCTCAGCAATTTTAACCTTTACATTGATCTCTGCCATTTTTTGCAAAACTTCCCAAACACGTCCTCATGAACCCACAGCCAGTCAGGTTTTCATGATATCTGCAATGAATATGCAGGAGATCTATGGTCAGATAGCGGTCTTCAGAGAACCTGACTGACTGTGAGGTCATTAGGGTAGGTTTGGGAAACATCCGCTTAATGTTTTTGCTTCAGGCATGCCATGTATACGTACTATGACTGAAGTTGCAAAAATAGGAGCATGCAAAAAGAATATATGAAAAGCCAAGTTGGATGGAAACTTACTAAAATCAAGGCAATTATTTCTGTCTAATGCTTTTCGTACTGTTGGGCATGCATTAATATTAATGTATACATTACCAGCTTTTCTTGCTGTTCTGTTGATAATTCTCTTACTCTTGTCCTAGATACACATTGCTTGCTTGATTAAAAAAGTTCTTTTTTAGATTTATTGAAATTTTATCAAGATTCACAAAACAGTAAATTAAAAATGCAAAACATTTTATAGGTATCAGCTAGATGGAATATATGAGGTAGCTCCAAAATTTCTTTCCCCCCTACTAAACCAACCAAGAAAGAGTCTGTTTTCCTACGTTCCCCACTGCATGTTTTCCCTTTCTCTACCTCATCTCCTCCTTGCTCTTTCTTTATTTCCCTCCACACCCCAGCCATACTCTCTCTCTCTCTTCCACTTCCTCTGCTCTCATCAGGCAACTCATTTGGCTCCTGCAGCTTCATGATTCACCTGTTCAAATGTTGCTGCAGCTCTTCAGTGACACGCCCACTCCACAGTGGCAACCTTGGGCTCCAGATCACTGTAACTAAATATCAGTCCTTTGCCAGTGAAGAGAGCATGCATGCTAATCTGCCCATGCACATCCCACACACTGACAACAGATAGACCTCAGTAAGTGCTTTATATTTTTATTTATTTATTTATTTATTTACAGTTTCTTTTATACCGCGCTATTTGACATCAGTGCGGTTTACAATGAACAGAAACTACACGTCACAAAATTGATCAGTGCTTACAATGAACAGGACAATGAACTGGGTATACATTAAACACAAGGAAACAAAGGGAATAATAGAACAAGCTCAAAACCATATGTCTACAGCAAACCCATATTAAGGGAGTAATTTATTAACGGTTGCTTAGGTTGAGAGGCCAAGAAGGTGCCTATTTCTAGCCTGTTTGCTAAAGACACATAGGCCCCTACTGTGCCTTTATAAAATCCTAGGGCTGAACAGGCAGAAATAGCAGCTAGATTCAGATGAAACAAGTGTTGGCAGCGGTATGTCCCCTACCACCTGCTATGTTACAACATCTTTGTCCTGATCTACTGCTGTCCAAGTCTACCTGAAGATCTACTCGGTTCCTCCCAATACTAGATCACCATGGGATGCCACCTCCTCCAATCACCATTCACCTGCACTATTACTTAGTGCTCTCTCAGGCTCTCTCTCCGTCTCTCAAAACCAGGGGACTCTGCTCCTATTATAGAAGCACTGAGATTTTTTTGTGATGGGGGCAAGGGGAAATGATTCTTTCATCGGTGATAATCCTTACTTCCTGTCTTACATCTATATGTACAGTGCTGCATACACCTTGAAGTGCTATACAAATTATTAGTAGTATCCAACTGCACCTCCACAGTGAGGACATCCGATTGTGACCATGCAAGAATGGTACGAGAGTCTATTGGACTCTGGACTGGCTAGTTAGATGGAGCTGGATAAGGCAGCTAAGATCTGGGCGTGCTCTCAACCTCAGCATCAAATGGCAATCATCTTGAGCGCCCATGAAGCTGAAGATTAATAGGGAGAGTTTCTTTTATATCACATGTTCTTTTGGGGAAAAAACCCTTTAGTGAACATTCTTATGCAAGATTTTGATCACAGGTGTATTTACTAATAAGAGCAAAGTTAGGTAATCCGTTAATTACTATATCATAAAAAGGTACTCAGATTGGAACTGTGGAATTTACTAATTACACTTTCTTTTCAAATCTCTTATATTCAGGGATACCTGAAACACAAGTGGCATTAAAGAATTTCAAGCAGAATGCATTGATAGCTCCTTGAGCAATGTTCTAATTCAGTCCATATTTTCCAAAATTAGTTGAAAAGTAATCTAGCACCTGAAGGGAACACTAGTGGAAATGTTGGTCAAAAATAATTGAACACTGGCATATAGGTCATTAATCTTGATATGTGTTTTATGCATGTATATAGTTCCAGACCCACATGTATATTATCATTTTTACAAAAACCCACAAATTTTAGGCCCCATGAGAATTTATTAACAGACCACATAGAAAAAACTTACACATTTTTGCATAGGAGTGCTAAAAAAAAACCCCATTGTTACCTGCACTGCCTTTAAATCTGGCTTTCAACTTTATAGGGCTATTTTGGCTGCAGCCATTCCAGTATGAAAAGTGAAAGGAATATCAATGAGAAACAGTGGAGGTAGGGCAGCAGCAGCAATGGTGGACTCTCCCAAAGGCCTGCTGTTGCACTTCTGCGGTCTTGCTAGTCACCTCATCCATCTAATGGTAGGGCTGACTATGATTGAAGTGTTGCTGTAATGCCACCAAACCCCCAAACCCTACCACTCTTGAGGCAGAATATTTTGTTTGTTTTATTTAACAGGTTTTTTATACAGCTTTATCCTTTAGTGAAAGCAGTTTACAGTATAATGAAGTAACAGTTGACCTTAAACAGGTGATAGTTAAAGTGTAACAAGAACTTACAGTATAACATCATATAGATAGCACACATGAACACAGTGGAGGTAACCTATATTCAGGATAACATGTACATTATGACTTGAATGGGGGGGGGAACTGTGCTGTTAACATGATGTAGTTTAGATGGCCTACAGTGGAGGGTTGACTAGTTGTGGGGTAGTCATAGAACAGTGGGGGGGGGGGACCATGAAGTGGGGCTGTTAGGTGTATTCTTGCTATGTTATGTTATTCTGAAATGGTTAATGTACAGGAAAGTTTTTAGATTTTTTAAAATTCTTTGACGTCCTCAGTTTCTCTGATGGGAAGGAGTATGGTTGGCAGACATGGGAGGGAGTACCATCGGGCGGATGTGGCTAGTGAGAAGGCTCTCTTGCAAGTGGTTTGCTTAGCTTTAGCGTGGGTGTTTGGTGCGACAATCTGTTTTTTGTTTTTGGTTCTTCTGGGACGGGTTTCAGGGTCTTTGGTGACCATTGTTTGTAATGCCTCTGAAGAAACATGGTGTAATATTTTAAATATAATGCAAATTGCCTTGAACTTAGTGTGTGATTATATAGGTAGCCAGTGTAATTGATTCAAGAGGGGTGTTATGTGGTCATGTTTTGCTGATCCCGTGATGGTGCAGGCTGCGGTATTTTGGGCCATTTGTAGTGGTTGAATGGCATGCTTTGGAAGGCCTTGATAAATTGTGTTGAAATAGTCCAAGGACGGTGTGATAATGGCCTGGCAAATAGTCCAAAAATCATTTTGGTTGAGCATCAGTTTAAGTTCTTGGATGTTTCCTGCTTCCATTTTGTAAATGAAGCCATCAAGGCCCCAATCTTCTAAAAATTCAGCAACTGGAACTATAAATTCCTCCTTTTGGTCTCTGTTGGCCTTTCTACAGGTTGGCTTAGAGAATGGCCTTTTCCTTAGCTCCCTGAAACTTCAGTGTCAGCTTTGGCCTATTTCCGAGGCCCAGTGACTGGTAAGTCCCTAGCCTTGCACCCGGATTGCAGCTGAAGACAATGATCCACAATTGGCGCTTCACGGCGCTGGCACTTCAGTTTACTTTTGTGCTCATTCATACGCACTTTGAACATTCAAATTGTTTTACCAATGTAGACCAAGCAACAAGGGCATAAAATACAGTAAACAACATATATGGAAGTGCAGGGTGTGCGATGTTTTAACCGATATGTCTTACCATGATAACTAAATTCTTGTAATTCTTTTGTAATAGGGCATATATTACATTCACCACATCGTACATGCCCAACGTCAGTAGAAATCAATGGAGATAAAGGACGCAGCACAGCCGGGCTTAACATCTCTTTGAGATTAGTATTGCGCTGCCACACACATCGTACATTCTTGTTTTCAAGACCAGGAATACTGTGAAGCACATTCGCATGTCGTTTAACTATATGCTTTAACTGAGAACTATAAGGGAAATATTTGGTGATGAGATTAACACACGAATCCGTACTAGATGGCAATGCTGAACGTTGACGAGAGCATAACATTAGATCTCTATTGGCATAAAGTGCTCTTTTATATGCCTTATTAACAACAGGCCGGGGATAGCCACGTTCAAAAAAATTCTGTTTCAAAAGCCGTGCTTGATCTTTATAGGCTTGAACAGTAGAACAGTTCCGGCGATAGCGCACAAATTGCACAATTGTACATAGGAAAAGCAACTGATCGCAATACTTTTCTTCACTATAGTAGTGCACACCCTATACAACTGAAAGACAGCTTGCCGCTGTCACAATTTGTGCGCTATCGCCGGAACTGTTCTACTGTTCTAATCTCAAAGAGATGTTAAGCCCGGCTGTGCTGCGTCCTTTATCTCCATGACGTTGGGCATGTACGATGTGGTGAATGTAATATATGCCCTATTACAAAAGAATTACAAGAATTTAGTTATCATGGTAAGACATATCGGTTAAAACATCGCACATCCTGCACTTCCATGTATGTTGTTTACTGTATTTTATGCCCCTGTGGCTTGGTATACATTGGTAAAACAATTTGAATGTTCAAAGTGCGTATGAATGAACACAAAAGTAAACTGAAATGCCAGCACCATGAAGCGCCAATTGTGGATCATTGTCTTCAGCTGCAACATAAGTTTGAGGAACTACAATGTTTTTGCCTTGATTTTGTTAATTCGTCTCGATCAGGTAGAACTAGGGGTGGTACTCTCCTGTGGCAGGAACAACGTTGGATCCACAAGCTGGGCTCTGTAGTCCCCCCTTTGGTCTTAATTCACGTGTGGAATGGGATGTCTGCACTTGATTTTCTATGCAGTAAGAGCAAGCAGGCTGCACTGTCCGCTCTATAAATTTCCTAGTCCGCATGCGCGGCGTTTTACATCGGTTGGCGAACTTTGCTAGTGTCTCCATTCAGTGAATTCCAAGGTGTGTGACTGCGCTTCTCTCTACATATTACCTGGATATAACAAGTAAACATCTTTTCTGAAAGTATGTATCTATTAAAGTCTGCTGTGTTTGTGTCTTACAGTGCTTCTAGCCACCCCCTGAAGAAACCTCTTTAGGTGAAACGCAAGACAAGCGCGAGTGAGAGCGTTGGGGATCATGGCACTGGCTTAGCACTGCTATTCAAGCACTGTTGCAAAGTTAAGTTCTGTTAAACCACTCTTTTGATACACTGTGGCTGAGTTTTCTAGCTGGAATTATTAACCATTTTTGAAGTGAAAGAGTTGGTTGATGCCCACCCCAGAGCAACTATTCATCACAGGTCGTTGATGCTAATAGAGCTATGCCGTGTCAGAATAATCTGACTGGTTTATGTTTTGCCCGGGAAGTCTGAGACCTATTGTTGCTTCTGTGTGTGGGTGTCGGGATTTAGCTTTGCCATAATTGAAAACTTATGAATCTGTCTGTGGGTTCTATGCACACACCAGCTTTTGATGATACTGTTTTACTTTCAAGTTCTAAGTACAGAGTTGAGTCTTTCTTTTTGACAGATATTTATACCTGCCTGTATATCTATATCTAATTAGATCAGAGATGTTCAGTCTTCGAGGGCCTCAGATATGCCAGGGTTTCAGGCTAGCCCTCATAAATATGCATGAGATAAGACTTCATGCATACATACAAATGTATCTTGTGTATACTCATGAGGGATGTCCTGGAAACCTGGCCCATCTACAGACCTTGAGGACTGACTTTCAGCACTCCTTGTCTAGACAGATATTAATTTTATGCCATGCAAGGAATTTCACTAGCAGATCCCAGAGTTCTTATGAATCAGATTTCAGGGACCTGTGCTGCAGTATCACCTAGAAGTAAGGAGATCCTGGATTCTCTACAGGGAGAACTATTCAGGCAATTGGTAACAGACCCCATACGTGAAGGGGCCATACTGGACTTGGTGCTTACCAATGGTGAAAGTGTTTCTGATGTTGTAGTGGGAGATCATTTTGCATCCAGTGATCACCAGATGGTGTGGTTCAGTATTAGGACTAGGGCTGTTAGAATCCATTCCAAGGTGAAGATCTTAGACTTTAGGAAGACTAACTTTGCGAAGATGGGCCAATACCTCAGGGAGTCGTTAGTGGGATGGGAACAGCTGGGGGATGTAGAAAAACAGTGGGCAAAACTGAAAGGGGGTATTTTAAGGGCAACCAACCTTTTTGTTAAAATGGTAAATAAAGGCAAAAGGAACAGGAGACCGCTATGGTTTTCGAAGGAAGTAGCTGAAAAAGTGAAGAAAAAGAGGGAGGCCTTCATGAAATACAAGAGATCACAGAGAGCAGAAGACAGGCATCTGTATTTGGAAAAACTTAGAGAAGCTAGCAAAGTAGTCAAGAAGGCAAAGATTCAAAAGGAGGAGGAAATAGCCAATGCAATAAAATGGGGGGATAAGACATTTTTCAGATATATTAGTGAGAAGAGGAAGAGCAAAAGTGGTATTGTCAGACTCAAGGGTGCAGGGGGGGAATATGTAGAAGCTGATAAGGATAAAGCGGAATTGCTTAACAAATATTTTTGTTCTGTGTTCACAGATGAAGAACCAGGAGCAGGACCTCAGAAAACACCCACAAATAAGAACAGAAGCGAGGAACATCTTGAACTATTTTCAGAAGACTGTGTTCGTGAGAAACTAGCTCAACTTAAAGTAGACAAAGCGATGGGACCGGATGGGATACACCCTAGAATACTGAGGGAACTTGGGGACGTTCTAGCAGCTCCACTGACTGACCTTTTCAATGCCTCGTTGGAGTCAGGAGTGGTGCCAAAGGACTGGAGAGAGGCTCATGTGGTGCCTTTACACAAAAGCGGAAGTAAGGATGTGGTTGAAAACTACAGGCCGGTTAGTTTAACTTCGGTGGTGAGTAAATTATTGGAAACGCTGCTGAAAGAGAAAATAGTGAGGTTTCTGGAGTCCAGCGGATTACAGGATCCGAGGCAGCATGGATTCACCAGAGGCAGGTCTTGTCAGACAAATCTGATTGATTTTTTTGACTGGGTGACCAGGGAGTTGGACCGAGGGAGAGCTCTAGATGTGGTGTATTTAGATTTCCGTAAAGCCTTTGACACTGTTCCTCACAGGCGACTTATAAACAAACTGAGCCCCCTAGGGATGGACCCTAAAGTTACTGCTTGGGTTAGAAATTGGTTGGGTGGGAGGCGACAAAGAGTACAAGTAAATGGAGCTCACTCTGAGGAGAAGGATGTTACCAGTGGTGTGCCCCAGGGATCTGTCCTTGGTCCGATTCTTTTTAACATCTTTGTTAGTGATATAGCGGAAGGGCTGTCGGGTAAGGTTTGCCTCTTTGTGGATGATACCAAAATCTGCAATAGAGTAGACACCCAGGAAGGGGTAGATAACATGAGGAGGGATCTAGCTAAGCTTGAAGAATGGTCTAGAATTTGGCAGCTGGGATTTAATGTTAAAAAATGTAAGGTCATGCATTTGGGCTGCAGCAATCCAAGGGAGCAATACAGTATAGGAGGTGAAGTACTTTTGTCCACTAAAGAAGAGCGGGACCTAGGCATGGTTGTGTCTGATGATCTTAAAGTAGCTAAACAGGTGGAAAAGGCGACGGCAAAAGCTAGAAGGATGCTTGGGTGCATACGGAGAGGAATGGCTAGCAGAAAAAAGGAGGTGATAATGCCTCTGTATAAGTCTTTGGTGCGACCTCATTTGGAGTATGGTGTGCAATTCTGGAGACCGCACCTTCAAAAGGATGTGAACAGGATGGAGTCGGTGCAGAGGGTTGCTACCAAAATGATTAATGGGCTTCATTATAAAGCATATGAGGACAGACTTAAGGATCTTAATATGTACACCTTAGAGGAAAGGCGGGATAGAGGTGATATGATTGAGATGTTTAAATACCTCCGTGGCATAAATGTTCAGGGAGAGAGCCTCTTTCAATTGAAAGCAAGTTCTGCTACGAGGGGACATGGGATGAGGGTGAAGGGAGATAGATTCAGGAGTGATATGCGGAAATATTTCTTTACGGAAAGAGTAGTGGATCCGTGGAATAGTCTCCCAGTGGAGGTGGTAGAGATGAGGACAGTAACTGAATTCAAGAAAGCATGGGACCAACACAGAGGATCTCTAAAGGCAAAAAGTGGACTGTTGTAGTTGTTATGGAAGGACAGACTAGATAGGCCATGTGGTCTTTTTCTGTCGTCATGTTTCTGTTTCTAAAAAAAAAATCAAAGGCAGAATAAGTCTATGTGGAGCTTTAAAGCATTTGAAATCACCTGGGTTTAGTGTTCAGCGGCGATGGCTATGTGCTGTAATCACGCTAGCTGCCACTGCTGACTATTGGGCCATCTGTTCTCAAAAGGATAATCACATATGCTGAAATAGCGTGTTTATAAGAGGCATTAAACAAATGAGTGATTTTATAAAAGGGTGTCTATTTTGTTCTCGTTTGTTAAAGGCCGTGATGATGTAATCAAAATAATCCCTGCTTAAATCAATTCCACATAGGATAAAACAACGTGAAAAAAATTGTTTTTTATGTAATTGTTATTTTAAAAAATGTTAATTTATTTAAAAAGATGGACCATCAAATTTTTTAGAGAGTGCTCATGGAATACATCCATCTTTGTGCATGTGATATCATCACTTGCCCAAAGACTTGGGGGGGGGGGAGAGAGGGGATATTCAGCTCAACAGGCTATTGCTGATAAAGCAGCTAGCCATTGCCTCTGAACTCTAAATCACGATATTCAATGTTGGGGCCTTATCCGGCCACTGGCATTGACTATCTGGGTCAGCTGGATAGTGCTGAAAGCAACTGGGCAGTGGTGATATTCAGCTGCAGCCAGGCTAACTTCAGCATAAAAAGTTAGACCAGCTCTACCGGTGCCTAACTTTTGCAGCTGAATATCGCCACTAGCTGGTTATCCTTGGGTGCTGCCTCCAATCTACTCCCAACTGCCCTCATGCTAGCTGGCTAACATTGGAGCATTCATTGGTGGCAGCTGAATATCCCACTCACTGTGATTAACATGGTTAACAGGTTTGTTAACCGTGTTAGTTGTTTTGAAAATGTCCCCTTGTAAAAAAAAAAAATTAAAATTACTTGTCTGAACAGTCCAAAGATCTCGATTCATATAACTTCCAAACTCTGAATAGCATAAGCAATCTATTATCTATGAGTCCACACCCGACATGATCTGAAAAATATTTTCAGCTTCAAGGGAATGCTCATCTCATTCCAAAATGATTTATCACCAAACCTGAAGTCTTCAGCTTCTTAATCCATCTTCAGAACTTTTGCTGGTTCAATCATTGTGTTTTTAAAAGCAACACACCCATCTTGTCTCAATATTGTGGTCTATTGGGCTTTTCTTTGAGATGTTCATGCTACTTTGGTAATTTATGTTTTCATTTTACTATGTTAGAATTTGCCCTTTTTGTACAAGGCATTGCTTGTATTGTTTTGTTAAAATTTGCATAAATAAAAAAAAGAAAAAAAAAAAGCAGCAACATAGATATCTATGTGCTTCTATAAAATAAGTGTCCGGAACCAGCTGAAATCCTCACCACAAATTGACACCTGCGTCAATGTAGGTGTAAGTGTGGGCATGTGTTTTATATGTGAATGCACCAGATTTAGGAAATACACACCTATCTTGCAACTCCAACTACTCTCCACTCCAAAGGAAGGTCTATGCAAGATGTGTGTGTAAATATCTGCTATCTTCTTGATATGTATATTCAGCAGCACAGTCTTATAAGAACTCCTTTCTACACATGATTTAACCTACTTGGATCAACAATCAATAAAGAAACAAGCAGTCAAGAAATCCGATGACACATTGGCTCTTGGCAGAATGGCTATGAAGGACCTAGACAAGATTGTCAAGAGCAGAGATGTCTCTCTCGATACAAGGATTTGACTGGTTCAAGCCATGGAATTTTCAATGTCATACAGATGTGAAATTTGGACAATGAAAAAGATAGGAAGAAAATCGATGCCTTTGAATTATGGTGCTGGCGACAAATACTGTGTATACCATGGACTGCCTGAAGAACAAACCAGTCAGTACTAGAGGAGATCAAAGCAAAGCTTTCTTTAGAAGCCTAAGTGACAAGACTTCAACTTTCATACTTTGGAGACATCATGCAAAGAGAGAGATAGAGAAAGACATCATGCTTGGTAAGGTAGAAGGTCAATGCAAAAGAGGAAGGCCAGCAATGAGATGGAACAATACAATAACAGCAGCTATGGGTGCCACTCTATCAACAATGAGCTGCCTGACTGAACATTGAATACAGTTTAAGTCAACTATCCAGAGGGTCGCCATGAGTTGACTCCAACTTGACAGCACTTAACAACAGCTGCACAAGCTTTTAATGTTTGGGGACTGAATCAGTATTTACAGTATATACTGCAGATCTTTTGTAAACTCTGTGGTTTACAATAAAGCATATGAAATAAGAAAAGTTTATATTTAAACAAAATGAGACAAATTTAATAATGCAGGAATCAACAATGTAAAATATCTAAAATTAACTAAAACCAACAAATATAAAATAAAATAGAAATCTACTAGAAATCTCCACAATTCACCACCCAACACTTGAGCAGCATTCTTCTTAGAAAACAAAATTATCTAAAAGCATGACTGAAAGAATAAGCATTCAATTTCTTTTGAAAATCTAACACATTAGAATTAAGGGGGCATGTTTACTAAGCTCTGCGCCAATAATGCACATGTAGGCCTCATTACTAGCATGAGACTTGTAAAAGGGGGTGCTTGTTATGAAGGTACCATCACCTTGGCAAGTATGTAAATTAAACTGTCTTGCAAAGGATTGTGGTTATTGAAGTCAATTCACACAAAGCTTGCCTTTTATGTTTAAATTTTTATTGAATTTTAACATTCATGCATAACAAGAATGAAATAAGAGAGATGAAAATATACATCATCCTAAAACAATAAAGAAACTAATTACCCCACAAAGAAAATTCCGTATACTTCATCATTTTCGACCACAAAATACTAGGTAAAATTGGAGAGACCACAGGAAATCAATAACAGGAAAAAAAAGAAAATACATTACAGAGCAGAGACTTAAGCGCCAGCCAGAGTGGTCGCTATTTGCACCTCCAATCCCTCCCTAGCTAATAGAAAATCAAGCAGCTGCCTTGGTTCAAAGAATAAGGCAAAATTAGAGTTTATTTATGGGGTGATTATCCCACACACAGATATACTTGGTAACACATCCAGGATAACTTCTCCAGGGTTTATGCAATATAACCAACTGCTTCAAAGAAATGTCAACCTGGCTGCAAGAAAACAACTTAGCAATAAACTATAACAAAACCGAAGCACTGATCATAACAAGAGACCAAACTTTCACACCCACGCCCTCCATCAACCTGAACAATGCCACCATACCAATAAGACAAGAAATAAAATACCTGGGAATAACACTTGACAGGGAGCTCAACCTACAATCCCACATCGCGAAGACCACCAGGAGCGCCTACGTCAAGATGAGGACAATCAGACGACTCAAACCCATCCTTGCTCCTGAGCATTTTCGAACAGTATGTCAAGCCATCATCACACCCACACTAGACTATTGCAACCACATCTACCTAGGACTACCAAAAAAATCAACCCAACCACTTCAACTAGCACAAAACACAGCCACAAGACTCATAACAGACAGTACAACCCACGAACCCATCACCTACATACTATACCACCTTCACTGGCTCCCAATCAGCTCACGAGTCCGCTACAAAGTTCTCCTAACCACTTTCAAAATAATAAACAACCTATCTGCAGACAGCATACAACAACTCATAACAACTGACAACAGCAAAGGACCAAGAAGAAAGGGAACATCGAACAACATCAGAACCCCAAAGGACTTCACCAGAACAAACCAAACCACAACAAAACGAGCTTTCACCCTAGCAGCCCCCGCCATATGGAACTCTCTCCCTGACCACCTCAGAGCAACAAACAACATCAAAGAATTCAGAAAGCTGCTTAAAACTGAACTATTCACAGACCACTTCAAGGACCTCACAAAGTGACTCCTAATCAAACATTAAGATAACGAAGCCATCCCTGTAAAAATGTATCTCTAAATATGTATCTTAAGCGCACAATGTATATAGCTCACATCAAAATCGACCACACTCACTCACGCAGCACACTGTGACAATTCTCCCACTGCATGCTAATGACAACTCACCCTTCATTGATTGTTTGCTGTACCAACCGCTTTGATTTCATGATAAAGCGGTATACCAAGTCTGTTTAAATAAATAAAATAAATAAATAAACAAGGCAACTGAAAAATACTTATGTAAATAAGTATCAAAGTCCTTTATGGAACAGAAAGGCTTTCTTACAGCCACTGCTAATCAACTCATTAGCAGTGCTGAGGTGAAACAAAACCAAAAAGGAAAACTTCTTTTTACAAAAACATAGCTCTCTTTCTCCACACACAAAAGAACTTTTAAATACCACGTGTGCACGGCTTGTGCTGTGCTGTGCTCTACCAACAGGTGATAATTAGCTGCAATCAGTAGCTTGTTTTCCGTACACGTGCAAACTTTCCCAAAAGCTTTTTCTTTCCAACAAAACTTTATGGGAAGCCAGTATTTAGAATGTTTCCTTTTGATGTTTACTCATATTTTTAGGATTTTCCTAAAATAACAACCTACTCAAAGAACAGTCCATATAAACATTCTCTTCATCAGATATTAAACCTTGCTCCTGAAATTGCATAGATTCATTTTCACTGTCTGGCTCAGAGGGTTTTATGAACTGACCTCTATATGGAGAGAAACTGTTTCCCTGCTGTTTGCATTGCTCAAAACTAGAGAAACGTTCACAGTTCATACCTGAATCCAGGCAAGCATCAGGCTGCTTCTTCTGGTATTCTGGCCAGTATGCAATAGAGCTTCTGTGTCCTGTCCTCCAGCTGGTATCTCTGGACCTCAGGATCTTCTCTCCAGACGTCCTCCAAGAGGTATTTGGGCTCCTTTTCTTCTTAGCTGTAGCAGACCCCTTCCTAGGCGCTGCTTGAGGGTCCCTGGCTGTGGATCTCCAGACCTCTGGCTTTCTCCAGTCCTCTGAAGGTTGTTTCCCCCAGGAATCTCTCCAGGCATACGTACTTCTCTTGGACAGTCTGCTTCCTTGTCCTTGTTCCTTCAGGTTCAGGTTGTTCCTTCTGTTCCTCCTCTCGTTTTTCCTGGTCTTCTGGTTCTCCGCCCCCTTCTGCCTTCCTGAATATTCCCCTCTAGTTTTAAAGGGCTTAGATTGCAACTCCTCCCTTGCATTCTTCAGGTGTTGTGGATTAAGCTCTCTCCTAGAGGGTGTTTGATTAGGGATGACATAATGCTTTCTCTGATTAGACTCATGCTTTTCCACTCTAGCTCCCTTAGGGACTTTCTGCATACTGGTGCATTCTGGAACATGTAGTCTTTTAGGGAAACAAGCTGTCTTATTTCTATAACCTGCCAGCACAGGTCCTTTAATCAGAGTAAATTCTCCTCTTTTGTCATTACTCCCTGAGCTTTGATAAGCTTCCTTATCACATACCCCCCTGCTTAAGTTATTACGGACTGTTTTTTGTTGTGAAACCTCTGCCTTACAGTCCGTAATACCTGCAAGAGCATTATTATTATCCTCTGGTCGCTTACCTATTTCTTGGCTAGGGCTAGGAACATTATCAGGTGCAGGCCTCTCTTTCCAGGATTTTAGTACATTTATGTGGTAGGTTTGCCTACGCCCCCTAGTGTTTTCCATCACATAAGACACTGGGCTCACCTGTTTAACTACCTTCCATGGCCCTTTCCACTATACTTCAAACTTGGGCGCTGTACCTGCTACCAGTACCAACACCTTTTCACCCAGGGTTAGCTGGCGGCTTTTGGCCTTCCTGTCATACCACCCTTTCTGGCGCACTTGACTGTCCTGCAGGTTCCTCTCGGCAACCTGGGAAGTCCTCTTTAAATGTGCCCTCAAATAATGCAAGAACTGTGGAACTTCCTGATTCTCTGGTTCAGGATCTAGCCATTGCTCCCTCAAGATATCTAACAATCCACGTGGGGCCCTACCATACATCAGTTCATACGGGGATACACTTAGGGAAACTTGAATTCTTTCCCGGCAGGCGTATAAGACAAAGGGCAATAACATATCCCATTCTTTTAAATCCCCTACTAGGCCTCTTCTCAACATCTGTTTGAGAGTTTGGTTGAATCTCTCCACCAAACCATTGGACTGAGGATGGTAGGCCGAGGTTTTTACATGCTGAATGCCAAAGGCATCCCAGACTTGTGCTAAATACTTGGATACAAAATTAGATCCTCGGTCAGTTAACACCTCTCTGGGGAACCCTATTTCACAAAATAATTTGATTAGCTCTAAAGCTATCATTTTGGCAGACACATTTCTTAATGGTATGGCCCAGGGAAACCTTGTTGCCTGATCAACCATAACTAGGATGTATTGGAAACCTCGGGGTGTTTTGACTAATGGCCCTACTATGTCCACAGCAATGCGTCCTACTGGGTCTGTTATAATTGGTGTGGGAATTAAAGGCACCACCGGTGGGTGAGATGCCGTAACACGCTGGCATGCTGGACAAGCAGCACAAAACTGGGCAGTTTCCTTAAAAATACCTGGCCAGTAAAAACGTATTAGTATTTGATCCAGCGTTCCGTGCATCCCTTTATGACGTCCCACTGGATGATCATGAACAAGTCTAATTACTAGTCCCTTAAAAGTTGTGGGTACCACTAACTGTTTACGTATGGTCCCATTTCGGGGGTCCTGACTCTCTATATATAGTATTTCATTATCCAATATAAATCTGGGAAGATCCTCTCGGACCTCTCAAGCATATTCAAAAGCTCGGGTGAGAGCTTGATCAGCTCGCTGTTCCTGTGGAAAGTTGGGAAACTTTGCTACTAGCTCAGCTGGCACCCAGGGTAAGTCTTGGCCAGCCTCCAACTCAGCCCTATCCTGTGCTCTGCAAAGTCTCTCACGGCGTTTCTGTGCTTTCATTTTTCTTACTTTCCCAGATGGTGGGGTTATTAAATCATCATGAGAGGGTAAGTCTCCTAATAACTCTGCCTGTTCCCCTTCCTCCTGGCTTCCTGCTTTAGCCTGTGATCGGGTGGATACAAGGCCCCTCTTCTGCTCGAGTCCTCTCACTAACCCTGGTTTAAATTGTGGCCAGTCTCTTCCTAGGACTAAATCAAATGGAAGCCTGGGAACCACTGCTAAAGGAATTTCCTTTTGTACTCCCAAGCCCTTAACCATTAGCTTGTACGTGGGGTATGATGAAGCAGCTCCATGAATGCATCTAATATAAACATTGCTTTCAGGGGTTCTAGGCTCAAATTTTTCTTGGGCCTCTATCCGCTTCCAAAGCCTTTTAGACAGCATACTCTGGTCTGCCCCAGAGTCTAACAGAGCATTCGTGGTAATTCCCTGCACATCAACCACCAAAAGGAAACCTTCTTCAGGCTGTTATAAACCAGTACCTATTAAACTAGTGTGAAATTGACATGCCTTTTCCAAATGTCCCCATTTTCCACATTGGTAACATTTTTTCTTACCCCACTTCTTAACCTGGTTAGGTACAACATTATTTTCAGAAACATCATTCTTTATCATTTTCTTTTCTGATACAGCACAGCTTGCCCCAGCATCAACCTTCAGAGGGCCACCCATTCTATGGCAAGCCTGCATGGCTTCCATGAACCGTTCTGATAACATGGTTGCCTCTCCTAGGTTTTGGCAATTTTGCTGTATTAGGAAAGTTTGCAAGTCTTTTGGCACAGCTAACATGAATTGCTCAAGCATTATAGTGTCCAAAACCATTTCCATATTCTTCCCTTCAGGATTTAACCATTTTAGAGCTAGTCCTCTGATCCTTTGACTCAGAGCTCTGGGTGTTTCACCCTCTCTCAAGACAGTAGCCCTAAACATTTGCCTATATTCAGAAACAGTCAATCCTAGGCGATCCCTTATAGCAGCTTTAACATCTCTATAATTTAAAGCTTGAGCTGCTGGCACGGCTCTATAGGCGGCAAGCGCCGCCCCAGTTAATGAGGTTGCCAGCCTTACTGCCCACTGGTTCTCTGGCCACGGTAGTGCCTGAGCCACCCTTTCAAACGTTTCCAGGAAATCATCAACATTGTCCTCAGGTGTGAGTTTCCCCAAGACAAAATGCCCCTATTCCCTGACAGAGTCCCACATTGTCCACCTGGGGAGTACCTGGTGTCACTGACGGTGTTGAATCAGCTCCTCCTTGGGTGCGTAGTGCAATTAATGCTTCAACAAGGTCAAGCACTGGCTTCTGCTGCTCCCTCAGGGCGGTGATTGCGGCATCCTGAGCCTGCTGTGCGAGCTCTTGTTGTAGGGCAAACTGAGCTGCCATCCAGCTGACCAGCTCCTTGGGATCCATTCTGTATAACCCTGTAAGAAAACAAAAGAAAAAACACAAAGGGCGACAACCTACAAACAGGTGGTATCTTTTTTTTTTTTTTTTTTTAAACGGCCCCCCGTATCTAGACTTTTTATCCACCACTGGTCATGCCCAGGTACTTTTTACCTTATACCAGTGATGAATCAGGCTCTCATAGGATCTTTTCCCTCCTGGAACTGCTCCTGGATCAGCTTCTGTATTTTCCAAGGCGTTGTCAAGGAAAAACACTTTCCACCTTCTGGCTTGAAACTTCTTTCACTTTTTCAGTTGTAAATCCTTATAATTCCTGGTATCCTTAGTGTAAAAGCAATCCGAAAAACTACGCCACTGTAAAAGGGGGTGCTTGTTATGAAGGTACCATCACCTTGGCAAGTATGTAAATTAACTGTCTTGCAAAGGATTGTGGTTATTGAAGTCCATTCACACAAAGCTTGCCTTTTAAATAAATGAAGAAACTTGTAGTTGGTTGAGTATAAGGCAAAATTAGAGTTTATTTATGGGGTGATTATCCCACACACAGATATACTTGGTAACACATCCAGGATAACTTCTCCAGGGTTTATGCAATATAAACAAGGCAACTGAAAAATGCTTATGTAAATAAGTATCAAAATCCTTTATGGAACAGAAAGGCTTTCTTACAGCCACTGCTAATCAACTCATTAGCAGTGCTGAGGTGAAACAAAACCAAAAATGAAAACTTCTTTTTACAAAAACATAGCTCTCTTTCTCCACACACAAAAGAACTTTTAAATACCACGTGTGCACGGCTTGTGCTGTGCTGTGCTCTACCAACAGGTGATAATTAGCTGCAATCAGTAGCTTGTTTTCAGTACACGTGCAAACTTTCCCAAAAGCTTTTTCTTTCCAACAAAACTTTATGGGAAGCCAGTATTTAGAATGTTTCCTTTTGATGTTTACTCATATTTTTAGGATTTTCCTAAAATAACAACCTACTCAAAGAACAGTCCATATAAACATTCTCTTCATCGGATATTAAACATTGCTCCTGAAATTGCATAGATTCACTTTCACTGTCTGGCTCAGAGGGTTTTATGAACTGACCTCTATATGGAGAGAAACCGTTTCCCTGCTGTTTGCATTGCTCAAACCTAGAGAAAAGTTCACAGTTCATACCTGAATCCAGGCAAGCATTAGGCTGCTTCTTCTGGTATTCTGGCCAGTATGCAATAGAGCTTCTGTGTCCTGTCCTCCAGTTGGTATCTCTGGACCTCAGGATCTTCTCTCCAGACATCCTCCAAGAGGTATTTGGGCTCCTTTTCTCCTTAGCTGTAGCAGACCCCTTCCTAGGCGCTGCTTGAGGGTCCCTGGCTGTGGATCTCCAGACCTCTGGCTTTCTCCAGTTCTCTGAAGGTTGTTTCCCCAGGAATCTCTCCAGGCATACGTACTTCTCTGAGCTCCTGTCTTGGACCGTCTGCTTCCTTGTCCTTGTTCCTTCAGGTTCAGGTTGTTCCTTCTGTTCCTCCTCTCGTTCTTCCTGGTCTTCTGGTTCTCCACCCCCTTCTGCCTTCCTGAAGATTCCCCTCTAGTTTTAAAGGGCTTAGATTGCAACTCCTCCCTTGTATTCTTCAGGTGTTGTGGATTAAGCTCTCTCCTAGAGGCTGTTTGATTAGGGATGACATAATGCTTTCTCTGATTAGACTCATGCTTTTCCACTCTAGCTCCCTTAGGGACTTTCTGCATACTGGTGCATTCTGGAACATGTAGTCTTTTAGGGAAACAAGCTGTCTTATTTCTATAACCTGCCAGCACAGGTCCCTTAATCAGAGTAAATTCTCCTCTTTTGTCATTACTCCCTGAGCTTTGATAAGCTTCCTTATCACAGACTGCACACTTCCTATACGGGAGTGCGTACAGCTGTCCCTCTGAATTTACAGCACTTCACCATGGAAAACCGGCTGCAGGATCAACTAATATCACTCACTGAGGTGGCGTTCATTGCATCCATAGTATTTGTGCCAAGTGCAGGTAGCATGGGCAACAAATGCCCATGTTAGCCGTGCTGAAATGGGAACACCTTGTCCCACCTAGTCAATGCTCTGACATGTGCTGAAGGTGGAATTGTTTTTTTAGCATTGGGCCCCACACTACTTTGTGGCACCGCAGCAATGCCTGCAAATACTGTGCTAATCCCACCTTACCCTTCAGTAAACATGCCCCTAAGTCTTAACTCTAATGGTAGATAATTCCATACTTGTGGTGCTGAGACATATAACATGCGGCTTAGAATCCAGATTCCATGAATATCAAATTGCAAAGGGCATCTCAGTAGATTACACCCATGTAATCTAAGTGTATGGATGGACCATATAACTCCCAGGGAATTAAAATTCGAAGGGAAAGTCCTAAATTTGACACTTTATAAATCAACAACATTGCCTTAAACTGGATCCTAAATTCAAATAGGTAAAAAATGTAGTGCCTGTAAAAGAAAAAAAAGGGAGATATGCTCATTCAATCGTACTCTAAGAATCAACCAAGCTGTTGCATTCTATATGATTTATAATGTTTTCAAGGTGAACTTTGATAGACCAAATAGATTAACACTACAGTAATGGAGAGCTGATAACGTATGCTTTATTGTGATAGTTCATATGCTTTATTGTGACCCAGATTGGCCACTGTTGTAAACAGGATACTAGGCTTGATGGACCTTGGTCTGACCCAGTATGGCATATCTTATGTTTTTAACAGTAAGTAGTAACTTAATAAATATGCTCTTGCCCTCAGCCAGTTTTGTGCTTGTAAGCATTATCCATTTTGATATGTGTTCATGAAACCCAATTTTGTATAGATCATCTAGATGGAAAAAAGGATGTCCAAATTGAGAACTTCAACATATGCAATATATTTTATGTGGAAATATGGGTCAGTGAACAAGGTGTAATGATAGCTTTTTATTGGACTAACTTAATATATCTTTGATAAGCTTTTGAGTGTTGCCCACTCTTAATCAGGTCAATAAAGAAGCAGTGAAGTTACATTGAGTTTAAAAAGTACAAACCCATCTAGGTCTTAGGATAACTCTCATAAGCTTGTCAAAGATACATTAAAGGACCCTTTACCTACAGCATACTAAGCAGTTAGTGCGGCTTTAAGTACATAGTAATGGTTAGCATGAGGGGTATGACAGTTATCGTGCACTGATTCATATGCCAAATGGCACTCATGCATTGGGGTGCAGAATGGGCGAGTAAGGAGTAGAGAGTGGGCGTGGCAAATGAATTGCAGTTAGCATGAGGGTAAACATTGCCTCCACCTCAATAGGTGAAGGTAAGCGCAAATGTAGTAATGTTGCCATGGAGGAGAGAGGTCACGTGACAGGAGAGCATCACACTGGTGTGGCAGGAAGTGATCCTGTAACTAAGACCTGTCCTCCAGGTGATGTAAAACCCTCTCGCACTGAGGAAGTTTCTCCAGGGCCATGTGCCCATGAGGGAAGGGTTAGGACAGTTGTTATAGTTGGTGATTCGATCATTAGGCATGTAGATAGCTGGGTGGCTGGTAGACGTGAGGATCGCCTGGTAACATGCCTGCTTGGTGTGAAGGTAGCGGACCTCACGCACCACCTAGATAAGATCTTAGATAGTGCTAGGGAGGAGTCTGCTATCTTGGTACATGTTGGTACCAATGACGTAGGAAAATGTGGTAGGGAGGTTCTGGAGGCTAAATTTAGGCTTTTAGGTAGGAAGTTGAAATCCAGAACTTCCAGGGTAGCGCTCTACGAAATGCTTCCCGTTCCATGCGCAGGACCCAAAAGGCAGGAAGAGCTTCGGAGTCTCAATGCGTGGATGAGACGATGGTGCAAGGATAAGGGTTTTGGATTTGTTAGGAACTGCGGAACATTCAGGGGAAAGAAGAAGTTCTTTTAAAGGGATGGACTTCACCTTAACTGGGATGGAACCAGGCTGCTGGCATTAACCTTTAAAAAGGAGATAGAGCAGCTTTTAAACTAGACAATAGGGGAAAGCCGACAGTTGCACAAGAGCGCATGGTTCGGAAGAATGTATCCTTGAAGGATACTACCAAAAGCAGAGAGGTTCCAAAAACGAGTAAAGTAGTCCAAATGCCCTTGAGTATGGAGCAGACCGAGCTTAAAGATTCCAAACTACCCATGCCTACCAATAGCCAAATTAATATTAATAAAATATAGTCTCTAAAATGCTTGCATGCAAATGCTAGAAGTCTAAAAACTAAGATGGGAGAGTTATAATATATAACACTAAATGAGAGGTTAGATATGATTGGAATCTCAGAGACATGGTGGAAGGGGGACAACCAGTGGGAGACTGTGATACTTGGGTACAAACTATACCGTAATGATAGAGCTGATCAAATTGGTGGAGGGGTTGCGCTCTATCTTAGAGAGGGCATTGAGTCAGAAAGGATTAAAGTTTTTCAGGAAACAAAATTTGCTGTAGAATCTCTATGGATTGAAATACCATGTAAAAAGGGGAAGGCGATGGCAGTGGGGGTGTACTATCGACCGCCTGGCCAGAATGAACCAAGAGATGATGAAATGCTCAAAGAAATCAAGAAAGCTAACAAAAGTTACAGAGCAGTAATAATAATGGGTGATTTCAATTACCCCGGTATCCACTGGGTCAGTGTCACGGCAGGACATGCGAGGGAAATAAAGTTTCTAGATAAAATAAATGACTGCTTCTTGGAGCAGCTGGTTCATGAACTGACCAGAGGGTAAGCCATATTGGACCTAGTCCTTAGTGGAACACCAGATCTGGTACAAGAGATAAGGCTGTTGGGGCCACTTGCCAATAGTGATCATAGCATGATCGCGTTTGATTTAATTAGTAGAGGAGGGATGGTAAGGAAATCCACAGTACTACCTTTTAACTTTCGAAAGGGAGACTATGATAAAATGAGGAAAATAGTTAAGAAAAAACTAAAAGGAGCAGTTGCAAAGGTTAAAGACTTACATCAAGCTTGGGTGTTGTTGAAAAATACTATCTTGGAAGCCCAGACCAGCTGTATTCCATGCTTTGAGGAAAGTGGAAGGAAGTCCAAAAAACTGCCAGCATGGTTTAAAGGTGAGGTCAGAGAGGCTGTTGTTGCCAAAAAAGCATCTTTCAGTAAATGAAAAAAGAGCCAAACGATGAAAACTGGAAACAGCACAAGCACTGGCAAGTTAAATGCAAGGCATTGATAAGGCAGGCAAAGGGAGAATTTGAGAAGAAGCTTGCTGTGGAAGCAAAAACGCGTAATAAAGACTTTTTATAGTATATTCATAGCAAAAAACCTGTGAGAGAGTCAGTTGGTCCATTAGATGATAGAGGGGTTAAAGGGGCACTAAGAGGCGACAAGGCAATAGCGGAGAGATGTAGGGTTGTTACCCATGACTGAAGTGGTATTTAAAGGTGCAGAAGAATTGAAGGACATACCAATACATCGGGAAAATGTATTACAACTATTAGATAAACTGAAGAGTAGCAAATCACCTGGACTGGATGATATACATCCAAGGGTGTTGAAAGAACTGAAATATGAGATTGCAGACCTGCTATTAGTAATCTGTGAGCTATCATTAAAATCATCTGTAATACATGAAGATTGGAGGATGGTGAATGTAACACCAATTTTTAAAAAGGGTTCCAGGGGTGATCCGGGAAACTACAGACCGGTGAGCCTGACGTCAATACCGGGAAAAATGGTAGAAACCGTCATAAAGAACAAAATTGCTGAACATGTAGATAATCATGGCTTGATGGGAGACAGTCAACATGGCTTTAGACAAGGAAGATCTTGTTTTACTAATCTGTTATGTTTTTTTTGAAGGTGTGAATAAACAGGTAGACAACGGTGAGTCGGTTGATATAGTGTATCTGGACTTTCAGAAAGCTTTTGACAAGGTCCCTCATCAGAGACCTTTGGCAAAACTAAAGAGTCATGGGATAGGAGGCAGTGTACTATTGTGGATCAGGAACTGGTTAAAAGATAGAAAGCAGAGGGTAGTGCTAAATGGCCAATTTTCCCAATGGAGAAAGGTGAATAGTGGTGTACCCCAGGGATCTGTGCTGGGTCCGCTGCTTTTTGACATATTCATAAATGACCTGGAAAAGGGAATAACGAGTGACGTTATGAAATTTGCAGATGACACCAACTATTTAAAGTTGTTAAAACCCATGAGGATTGTGTAAAATTGCAAGAGGATCTTGATAAATTGGAAGACTGGGCATCAAAATGGCAGATGAAATTTAATGTGGACAAGTGCAAAGTTATGGACATAGGGAAGAACAACCCAAACTATGGTTACATGATGCAAGGTTCCACATTAGGAACCACCACCCAGGAAAATGTTTTAGGCATCATTGTGGATAACATGTTAAAACCCTCAGCCCAGTGTGCAGCGGCAGCCGAGAGAGCAAATAGAATGCTAGGTATCATAAGGAAAGGAATGGAAAATAAAACAAAGGATATTATAATGCCTCTGCATTGTTCCATGGTGCGACTGCACCTTAAATATTGTGTGCAATTCTGGTCACCGAATCTTAAAAAGGATATAGCGTTATTAGAAAAGGTTCAGAGAAGAGCCACCAAAATGGTAAAGGAGATGGAAGGATACCCCTATGAAGAAAGGCTAAAAAAGGTTAGGGCTCTTTAACCTGGAAAAGAGACGGCTAAGGGGAGATGTGATAGAAGTCTATAAATTGATGAACGGTGTGGAAAGGGTAAATGTAGATCAATTGTTTACATTATCAGAATATAGAAAGACAATGAATCTACAGGGTAAGCTATTTAAGATTAATAAGAGAAAATATTTTTTCACTCAACATGTAATCAAACTCTGGAATTTGTTACCGGAGGATGTAGTAAAGGCTGTTAGTGTAGCTGGGTTTAAAAAATGTTTGGACAAGTTCCTGGAGAAAAGGTCCATAAACCAGATGGGACCCAGGATATTAGTGCTTGACCCAATACAAGCATTGTGGAAGCTGTGTCTTTTGGGGAAACTGCTAGGTAGTTATGACCTAGATTGGCCACTGTTGGAAACAGGATCCTGGGCTTGATGACCTTGGTCTGACCCAGTATGGCATATCTTATGTTATTATGTTCTTAATACACTCTGCACTCCTCTGCACACTCATTCATTAACTGTTGGGAGCATGCTGTTCAAGCCCTCAACAGTTCCACGGAGTATTTGCACTTAGTGCATTTTAATTTTCATGCTAAAGTCGCATTGAGTGCAAATCATAGTGTACTTTAGTAAAAGGGCCCCTAAGTCCAATATAAAGGTATTACCTACAACCTGTTTGCTGGTACTTATTTCCATATATCCAAGTGGACTAACACGGTAACCACAATACTCTGTGCAAGGTGTTTTGCAAAAGGTTCATTGAATGCAGAGCCTTTTGTGAAATACGTATAAGGCTGAGGGAAAGTGTGTGTGTGTTGGGCAGCCCCTACAGCAGAAGCGAACATTTTACAGAAAAAACCATTTATTTATTTATTTATCTGCATTTATATCCCGCTTTTCACCGGGTCAAAGCGGTTGGGGGATACATTTAACACGAGGGGATATGAGACACATACACTAATACTTACAGGGAACATGGGCAATGGAGGGTTAAGTGGCTTGCCCAAGACCACAAGGAGCACCTGTGGGACTAGAAACCCCAGTCCTTCCGGCCCAAGGTTGCTGTCCTCTAGTGGGATTTGAACCACTGACCTTCCGGCCTGTAGTACCTTGCCCCAACCACTAAGCCACTCCTCCTTCCATTGCAAAAAGAATATCACTCAAGGCTTTCTGCATGTAAGCAGCAGTTCTTGCATGTGTAAACTGAAGAATTTGCTGCCTACAGATGTAGGTGCCGTCATTTACACGTGTCGGTGGTGGTGTCTGAAAAACTGCACCTCCAGGTGGAGCTCATTAAGGTGCCAGCCTCCAGAGCTCAATTTGTTTCTTTGGGTGCTTGTTCACCCCAGAGATGAAAGCACAACTCCTCCAAACCCCCAGGTCCAAACGAGCAGTAAGTTCACAGTTCTGCGCGACTAAGAGTGGGTGTAAATGCCAATGCTGATATTGTGAACTATGCATGTATTTCTGTTGCCAGATGTATACTGCTAAAATCCACCTGAACCATGCCTAGAACGTGCTCCCTTCAAATCTGTGCATGACACATGTATATTGCCACGCATTCATGTAAGCCCCTTATTACAGGTAGATCATATTTTTACACATGTAAATGGCACTGATCCCTTCTAAAGTCACACCCTTAATATTGACATTTATCCCATATGGGCTGAACTGGACCTATATTCATAAAGTATTACTAGGCTCTTATTTTTACCTGAATGTGAGATTAATATTTTCTATCATCGTCAGACTCTTTAGGGGAACTGCTTTTAGCCAACTCGATAGCTATGCAAATTGAGGCCAAATTAGCTCCAATAGATACAATTAGGAAACAGCTGGTGGTTGAAATAATGCAAGCTGAAATCAATATTAAACAGAGGATTCGCTGTAACATCTGCTTGAAAACCTGATGCAACTACAATTAGAAGCAGCTGAATATGCAAGCTGAACAAATATTTGGAAGAAACAAAGCATTCTCACAATATATAACATTTCATGAGTTGATTGAGGAAAGGGAGACTGGCAAATCAAGATTTGGCTATGCTTGATGGAATGAGTTTAGGAGTCTGTTTTAATCTACAGAGTGTGCTCTCTAACTTACCTTGACACTTTAGGATTTGTCCACTGGCCTAATGCAGACTACAAAACCAAAAAGATATTTCTCAGTTGCAAGTCTTAAGACTGTGAAAGGCCAGAATCCTGCAATTTTTCATCCCGAATGGGTCATTTGTTTTGGTGATAAATCAAAGTAGCCTCTTGGAGTATGGTAGGAAAACAAATTTGGTCATGTTTATTTTTATATGGACAGAATGGTTTCAGGCACCACTATACAATGCAGTGCTGTTCAAGATAGGTGTCTGGTGCATATACTTTAAAAGTGCTAGCAAGTAAGTCAAACTAGTTCATAGGAAATATTCTGAAAAATAATAGGGGTTATTTTAGAAGCATCCCCATGTCTAATTCGCAGCACTTACACGTATAGAATAACATACAGGTATAAATGCTTTTTAGAACATGGGTTTTTTTAAATGTGGGGACGCTTACTGTGCATATGCAGGCAAAACCAGTTTTGTTTCATCTGCAAGCTTTCTTTCCGTTCCTTTAATACATTTTCATTTTGTTTTGTTTCAGTTTTATAAATTTTCATTTCAAGGCAATTTTGTTAAAGAGGTAGCTGTGGCTGCTTCCCAAAAGAAAAGCATAGTAGAAACATTACTAGAGGTTTCAGGCAAATGAAAAAAAACAACTGTTTTTTCTTTTTTTTTTTTTACTACAGTCAGAGGCCAATGACCTTCCTGTTACATGGCATGTTTCTGCTGCTTTATGTAAAATACAGATCCTGGTTGATCATCAGATCCAGGATCTGGATTAAGCTTGGTAAATATTTTTGATAGCATACTTAGAGAGAGATTCACAGAATTTCTGGCACAAGAACGTGGCATAAGAAAAATATTTGGAGTAAATCTCTACTGCAGGAGTCAATACAAGACAAAAAAAATCCAGTTAGATTTTCCATACAGCTGCAGACCAGACAAACTTTGGGCAAATCAGAAAACAGGAAGCAAAATCACCAGTAAAACAATGCTTGGAGTTGTGATGACTTTCCTGAAAGTTACCTGCCTTCCATTCCAAAGGTTACCAGTTTGAGGGTGGCCTAGTTTGTGATGGAACAGAAGAAAGAAACCTAATTCTGTATTTTTCAGTGCCATGTTTCAGATTGAAATGAAATGATGTTGATATTTTCCATTTTGTTTCAAATGATGGCACATCCATAATGCTAACCACACTTCAATTTCCTGGAGGCATGGAGAGGGTGGGGAGAGAGAGTAGTTTGGGCAGGCCTACAATATAAACATAGATTTCCCTTTTCACAAGGATAATCTGTAGACATCAGGATTTAGAGCTTCCCCGAGGCACGCTTATGTGTCTGTTGGAATGGGTAGCTGTCAATGCTGAGGATTACCTCCTGATCACCCCCATGACCTCATTCCCTCCTCAGATCATCCCTTCTGTCCTTGATTCCTCTTCCAATTACCTCAAAGCCATCCAGTTCCCTCTCTGACTCCTCTCCCCTAACAGACAAGTTCCCCAACACATCTGATCTCCTCATACCCCCCAAAGCATTCAAATTCCCCCTATAAGCAGCCCCCCATATGAAGACTCCCCTATTCAACTCCCTGGCAACAATGATCCCCCAGAAATCCCCTCTACTAGGTCCCCAACCCTTACCCTGGTCCCTGTCCCTTGTGTGTAGTGGGAGTGGGAGCAATCCCCAGTTGCTCCTGCTCTTATGACACTGTGTTCTAAAATGGCACCAATGACCCTTAGTGGTAATCTCATGGTACTACAATGCTGAGTGATATTATTGCTAGAGATCATTGCTAGATATTATTGCTAGAGACCATTAGTTCCATTTTAGAACCGAACCAGACCTTCACGGCTACATCAAGCATCATGCCAGGAGACAGCCTGACCCTATGCAGTTAAGCCTGCCACTTCCAGGTCAGCACCACAAATGAACCATACAAGGCAGCGTTGTCACACCAGGACCCTTTAGCCTGTTGCTTCACTGCCTGACAGACCTCTCAATACATACTCCTCACCAACTAGCAACAGGACAGTGATCATGAAGTTGTCATGGATATGGCTTGCCTTTCTGGACCTCTCCATGCTTGCGCCTCATGGCGCTGCAACACTGATGACCGACCCTTGCCCAATCCCTATTATATATAGCACAGGTATAAGACCAGTCAAAACATGGAGCTCACACTGCTCCTACTACACTAGAAGACTGAGATACCTCCTCCCCACCAGTTCAGGACCCGCTCCCCCGCCCCCATGCACAAAATGCCAGCACCATCAGCTGTGCCCTGATAAACACACGCTTAGCCTGCGACAAAATCCAGACTGTCTCTGACTGCATCACTAAAAATGGAATAGACCTCATGTGCATCACGGAAACATGGTTATGGACAACGATAACATGCTGCTCAATCAGCTAATCACCCCCACACACACCATCCACAATTGCCCATGCACTAACTACAGAGGAAGTGGCATTTGCATCCTCGCAAACAAAAACCTGAATATCACCACCGTTGACACCAGCTCATCACCAGGCATGGACATCTTCACATTATCAAACAAACCACCACCTGCCTAACATAAAGGGCTCCACACAGCAAGCCCAAGGACCTGGACACATTACTGGACAAAGTTTGTTCCCACACGTCACACCAGAAGCACGTCATTCTCCTTGGTGATCTGAACCTCCTCTCTGCTCCTACCAGCCAGAGCACAGCAATCCTTCAAGCAATGAGCAACCTGCAATACATCCAACTCATTACCACACCCATGCACTTAAAAGGAGAAGTCCTCGATCTGATCTTATTCCCCACCCTCCTGCTGAACACACCTCAACACATCCCAGCCACCCCAATCCTCTGGTCAGACCACCACCTCATATCATTCATAATACCCCACTTACATCACCTACCCCCCATGAGACTGACCTATAGCCAGAAGATTCATCACCTTCGACGGGCATCTCTTCCTCCAGGAAACACTATCAGCCATCAAGGCTATTCCTCCCAAAGCAGACATGGACACTATGATTAGCCATCATAGCCTCAGCTGCCACCGCACCCCTGCAATCTCAATCCACTAAATAGCGACACTGTGCACCATGGTACTCTACAGAGCTACAAGAGCAGAAGTGTGCACTTCACCGGATCGAGCACCAATGGAGAAAATCCAAGGCTCCCAAACTACACACCAGATACCTGAACCAGCTCAGAGCATACTGCAGCAGTACCATCAAATGCAAACAGGAATACCATTGCAACATACTTCTCCATGCCTTTAACAAACCCAGAGAGCTCTTTGAGCTAGTGAAATCCGTCACCAAGGACCCCACCCAACCCCAACAGGATATCTCCCTAAACCCACAAGACATGGCAGATTTCCTGAAGGCCAAGTACAGCTCTCCTATCCTCTCCATCAGAGAGACCACCCGGAACCACCCAACCCTGGATTACCTTGAGAGATGTGCCCCCCCCCTCAAAGAACTTGACACCATCATCTCACACATCAACACAACCACCTCCCTTCTGGACCCCTGCCCAGTGGCCTGGATGAAAACACTAAGAACACACTTCCTCATATTCTTGGGATCCATTCTTCTAGCCTCCCTGACACAGGCCAATTCCCCCCCCCCCCCCCACCTCAAGTAAGCCTCGGTCAGACCCTTCTTAAAGAAACCCCACCTGGACCCAGCCTCACCCACTTTATACAGACCCATTTCCAGCGTACCCTTTCTTGCGAAAGTCATAGAGAAGGCAGTCCAGATCCAGTTACAGAAACACATCGATCGTCACACACCCCTCTAAAAGCACCAGCACAGGTTTCGCCCTGATCACAGAGCCGAAACCCTACTGACCTCTCTTCTATCATCTCTCATCATTGGAACAGAAAGACCCTCCAGCTGCTACATACTGCTATTTTTGGACATCTCCACAGCATTTGACACAGTATCCCACCAAACACTGCTTGACCAACTCCACATTACAAAGCCAGCCACTCCAGTGGATTCACTCTTACCTCTCTCAACGCACTCAGCAGATAAAGATGGAACACCGTACATTAGCCCCCTACACCCTGCCTCAAGAAGTGCCCCAAGGATTCACACTTTCTTCTCTCGTTTTTAACATTTACATATGTTCCCTATACTCATCATCCAGAAGTTCAATGTCAGCTATCAAATTTACGCTGCCGATATAATGATCTATAATCCATTGTCCACAGCTGCTCCCGACAACTCAAAACTCACAGCTTTCTTCAATGAAATAGTAAACTGGCTAAAGCTCCACAATCTGGCAGTCAACTTCAACAAGATGTAAATTCTGCTCATCACAAAAGACCCCATCTTCATGCCCCCACCTCCATCAGATTCAGCAGCACAGACCTCCAAGTCAAAACCTAAGTGAAATGCCTTGGGATTACATTGGATTGGCAGCTGAACTACCAGCCCCACATCCGTAACACCACTAGGGCAGTGTACTTCAAACTCAAAATGCTTTAGAATCTATGTCCCCTCATCTCCCCCGAACACGTTTGTGCTGTATGCCAGGTCTCCATCATTCCCATCCTTGACTACTGCAATTCCATTTACCAGAGCCTCCCCAAAGCCATCATCCTTCCTCTGCAGCTAGGCCAGAACACCGTTGCATGTGCCATTTTTCAAGTCTCCAGATACAGCCATGTCACACCCATTCTGAAATCACACCACGAAAGCAGAGCACACAGAACCTGCTCAACCTACCTCCACAAATCTGTAAGAGCACCCAACATCCTCGCCTAAGGGCATTTACACTCTATGCCTCTACCCTCTGGAATGCACTACACCCCCAAAACTGCAGAACATCCAGTCACCTCATGCCTTTAAAAAGCACCTCAAGACATACTCTTTCCAGAAGCACTATGGCTTAGAGCAGCAGACTGAACCACCAAAGGAATATCCTTACGAAATCCACAACATTCCACCTACCCCTCTTCTGTAGGTGCTGCCTCCCATGTAACGAACACTCGCTATATGGATATTCGATGTAACCTGTTTTCCCCTATGGCCTGCACCCTGTTCATTGTACACCACGTTGCCTACTCTTGTTGATTGTACACCATTTTGATTGGTAGAAAACGGTATACCAAAACCAGTTAAATAAATAAATAAATAAGAAGTCAGTGCTGCAAAAGCAGAAGTGAACAGGGATCACTCCTCTCACGACCCCCAGGATCTCTGGTAAGGCACTGGTGTTAGGGATCAGGGGTGAGAGGATCTGCTGGAGGAAATCTTGAGGAGGGATTGTTGCCATGGTGATTGTGTGTGGGATCAGATGCTTTGGCAGAGAAGGGAAGGGGTTTCGCGGAATTTGGGAAGGGGATCAGATGCTTTGATAGGGAATCTGGGGAGGGGATTAGATGGCTTGCAGGCCTTCGGGGGAGGAAACAAAATTCAAGGGGTGATTGGGGTGATGAAGGTTGGGCAGTGATCAGGAGGGGAAATGGTGCTGCTGGCTCAGGGTGTTTGTGCACATTGGGAATAGAGATTTGAAGAAGCTGCTCCCAAGACATATGTGAGGAGTATATTGTATGCTTTTTTTTATCACCACATGCAGTTTCTTAAAATTGCTGCTTCTGCTGGACATGCAGCAAGATCAGTGGAGAGCCTCTTGTAAAATGCTATGGTAATTTTCCACATCCCAACCTAGATGTTGAAATTCTCCTCTCCAGGTCCTATCTAAAATCTGCCTTCATGTGTATTTTAACCAGGTGGAACCATTGTCATTCTTCAGTCAGCTGTTCGGATGAGGTGTGTTATTTCATGTAAACTTTCACTACTGTACACGAAAGTGAGATGGCTATCTCGAGGGCAGGTGCTTTCAAGGTTGTCTAAACTGAGGGAAGAGTTTCTGATTTTTTTTTTTATGTCGGAGCTGACTGACCTGCTTGGTGATGAGACCTGGTGCAAGAAAGTTGCATTCCTAGCTGACATTTTCCAAGCCTTGAACACTCTTAACATGAGTATGCAGGGAAAGAATGAAAATATTCTTACTGTACTGACAAAGTTATCTCCTTTAAGGAACAACTAAAACTGTGGGGAACCAGTACTGAAAAAAGAACAAAGTTGAAAAGTTTGAACTGACAAAAAGTTGCAGGTTGGACAATCTTGTTAATGTAATTCTACAAAGTTGGTCACCGCTGAGTAAAAACATGAAAAAGTATTTCCCATCACTTGATGTATCTTCCTTGGACAGAGTAAGAGATCAGTTTGTGTTAAAGTGCATGAATGAACTTTAAGCACAATGTTAATACTCATTTTTTAAATGATAAAATATATCCTTTAAAAAAATTGACGGTGGTTGCGAGAGTGCTGGGAGGAAGAAAGATAGCAGATAGTGGGTGTCTTGTTGCTGTGATGTGTTCTGTAATGGGAAAAAGGAAGCTAAAGTGGTTAAGAAGCCTTCCTCTGCCCCAGCGGCTTCTTCTTCGTTACCTGGAAGTGAGTAGATGCATGGTCCGCTTGGTTTCTTTATCCTCCATTCAACGCAACAGCCAGGAGATGCAGCAGAGCAGAGCAGAGCCCTACTGGCGTTCCATCAGAGATGATCAGCTCAAAGGCAGATTCGGGGCCTGACAGTGACACCCTCTGAAGGAGCCTTTGCTGGCATTGAGTCCTGAAGAATAATCAAAGCTATTATCTCTCCAAGTGGGGGATTCTGCTTCAGTTGGAGGGTCAACTTCGGGATGGAGTGGAGGGGAGCTATGAACTCTTCCGGGTCTATGTCCTGGTATTCTTTCTCCTCAGAGATGCGTGGGTGAGGCAGCTGAAGATACAACTGCCCCTAGGAGCAGAAGGCATCGGAAACCGGTATTGGAGTACAGGGAACTCTAGCTACCATTTCCTTTGTACAAACAGAGGTTTTCATATTAGAAGCCATCTGGTCAGATATTGTGAAACTTGGAGAGATTTTGGTGCACCGGGTCAGTGCTTTGGCTTTGCAGTCTCAATCTCATGTTACTTTGTTACAACAGCATATGGTGGAAATCTCTGCTTTACAGTCTACAGTGACTGAGTTACAATCAAGTGTGGTTTGGGCGGAAGACTGTGGTATACCATTTCAGAAGGACTCAGTGGCTTCAAAAGCATGGATTGAAAAACTTGAGAATGCATCTCGTCATCAAAACTTGTATTTTATACATTTTCCTAAGTCCTCTATTTTTTGTGCTGAAGAGATGTTTAAATCTTCTTTATCTGATGTTCTTGGGATGCCAGTGGAATTCCACCCACCAATGACTAACTTGTACTATTTGCCTTTTGCTAGAAAAGTTCAAGGTGGTGTAGGAATTTTGACTATTGCGCAGGCTGATTCTTTGGATGTCTCAGTTCCTCTTGAGTCCTCTGTGTCTGAATTTCTCAGATCCTCTGCCCTGTTGGCGACATTTGCATTTACTTCTCCGAACTGCTTCCCGTTCCACATGCAGGACCCAAAAAGCAGGCAGAGCTCCGGAGTCTCAATGAGTGGATGAGACAATGGTGCAAGGAAGAGAGTTTTGGATTTGTTAGGGACTGGGGAACATTCTGAGGAAAGGAGGGGCTTTTCCAAAGGGATGGGCTCCAGCTTATCCGGGATGGAACCAGGCTGCTGGCATTAACCTTTAAAAAGGAGATACCGTGGCTTTTTAAACTAGATAATAAGGGAAAGCCGACAGTCGCCTAAGAGCACATGGTTTGGAAAATGTATCCTTGAAGGATACTAGTAAAAGATTGAAGTTAGGGCATATCAAAAGAGAGGTTTCAATTAAAGACAAAAGTAACCCAAATGCTCTTGAGAAAATAGCAGACAAATTCCCCCTACCTACCGATAGCCAGATTAATATGAATAAAATACAACCTCTAAAATGCTTGTATGCAAATACTAGAAGTTTAAAAAATAAGATGGGAGAGTTAGAATATATAACACTAAATGAGAGGTTAGATATGATTGGTATCTCAGAGACATGGTGGAAGAAGGACAACCAGCGGGACACTGTGATACCTGGGTACAAACTATATCGTAATGAGAGAGAAGATCAAATTGGTGGAGGGGTTGCACTTTATGTTAGAGAGGGCATTGAGTCACAAAGGATTAAAGTCTTGCAAGAAACAAAATTCACTGTAGAATCCTATGCATTGAAATTCCATGTAAAAAGGGAAAGGGAAAGGTGATGGCAGCGAGGGTGCACTATCGACCGTCGGGCCAGAATGAACAAATGGATGATGAAATGCTGAAAGAAATCAGGGAAACTAACAAAGTTACAGCACAGTAATAATAATGGGTGATTTCAATTACCCCAGTATTGATTGGGTCAGTGTCACGGCAGGACATGCTAGGGAGATACAGTTTCTAGATGAAATAAATGACTGCTTCTTGGAGCAGCTAATTCATGAACTGACCAGAGGGGAAGCCATTTTGGACCTAGTCCTTAGTGGAACACAAGATTTGGATCAAGAGATAAGAGTGATCATAGCATGACCGTGTTTGATTTAATAAATGGAGGAAGGACGGTAAGGAAATCAACAGTACTACTTTTTAACTTTCAAAAGGGATACTATGATAAAATGAGGAAAATAGTTAAGAAAAAACTAAAAAGAACAGTTGCAAAAGTTAAAGATTTACATTAAGCATGGGTATTGTTTAAATATGCAATCTTAGAAGCCCAAACCAGCTGTATTCCATGCTTTAGAAAAAGTGGAAGGGAGTCCAAAAAATTCCAGCATGCTTTAAAGGTGAGGTCAGAGGGGGAGCAGTGTGTTTGGAGAGCTGTAGCTGTTAAACTGCCGCATATCACATTTTGCTGTCGGAACAGGCAGCAAGTGGATCCCGCCGGACCAGCTGTGTGGCGCCAGGCCCCGACGTCATCCGGGGGCCTTTAAATGTGAGGTGGATAGCAGTGGTTCCTGGGAGCAGTGTGTTTGGAGAGCCGGAGCCGTTAACCTGCCACATACCACGTTTTGCTGTCAGAACAGACAGCAGGTGGATCCCGCCAGACCAGCTGCACGGCGCCAGGCCCCAACGTCATCCAGTGGCCTTAAATTGCGGCTTGTACCGCGGTCTTGCTTTGAAGGGGTGCGTTTAAAGGGGCTTGTCTGCCCCTTTAGCGCCCCTTCGGCGCACGAGGAGCAGTGGAGAGAGGGCTCTGGAATGGGAAAATGAAAAAGAGGCCCTTCAATGTGAGTACTGTTAATCCTTCAAAATCTGTGAAAGTGGTTTGTTCAAATGGATAAGCACTTAGTTCCACTGGAAGGCTCTGAAGTGATAGCTCATTCTGCCGCCAGGTCCCCGCTCCCTTTAGATGACTCCTCTTCTCTCTCGGGGGTTAGAACATATGAACATAAGAACATAAGATATGCCATACTGGGTTATACCAAGGTCCATCAAGCCCAGTATCCTGTTTCCAACAGTGGCCAATCTAGGTCATACGTACCTAGCAGTTTCCCCAAAAGACACAGGTTCCACAATGCTTGTACTGGGTCAAGCATTGATATCCTGGGTCCCTTCTTAATAATGGTTTATGGACCTTTCCTCCAGGAACTTGTCCAAACCTTTTTTAAACCCAGCTACACTAACAGCCTTTACTACATCCTCTGGTAACAAATTCCAGAGTTTGATTACACGTTGAGTGAAAAAATATTTTCTTTTATGAGTCTTAAATAATTTACCCTGTAGCTTCATTGCATGTCCCCTAGTCTTTCTATATTCTGATAATGTAAACAATCGATCTACGTTTACCCATTCCACTCCGTTCATTAATTTATAGACTTCTATCATATCTCCCCTGAGCCGTCTCTTTTCCAGGTTAAGGAGCCCTAACCTTTGTAACCTTTCTTCATAGGAGTATCCTTCCATCCCCTTTATCATTTTGGTGGCTCTTCTCTGAACCTTTTCTAATAGCGCTATATCCTTTTTAAGATACGGCGACCAGAATTGCACACAATATTCAAGGTGCGGTCTCACCATGGAACGATATAGAGGCATTATAATACCTTTTGTTTTATTTTCCATTCCTTTCCTTATGATACCTAGCATTCTATTTGCTCTCTTGGCCGCTGCTGCACACTGGGCCGAGGGTTTTAACATATTATCTACAATGACGCCTAATTCTTTTTCCTGGGTGGTGCTTCCTAATGCAGAACCTTGCATCGTGTAACCATAGTTTGGGTTGTTCTTCCCTACGTGCATAACTTTGCACTTGTCCACATTAAATTTCATCTGTCTTCCAATTTATCAAGATCCTCTTGCAATTTTCCAGAATCCTCTTGGGTTTTAACAACTTTAAATAGTTTTGTGTCATCTGCAAATATGATAACCTCACTCGTTATTCCCTTTTCCAGGTCATTTATGAATGTGTCAAAAAGCAGCGGACCCAGAACAGATCCCTGGGGTACACCACTATTCACCTTTCTCCATTGGGAAAATTGGCCATTTAGCCCTACCCTCTGCTTTCTAGCTTTTAACCTGTTCCTGATCCACAATAGTACACTGCCTACTATCCCATGACTCTTTAGTTTTGCCAAAAGCCTCTGATGAGGGACTTTGTGAAAGGCTTTCTGAAAGTCCAGATACACTATACCAACCGACTCACCTTTGTCTATCTGTTTATTCACACCTTCAAAAAAAACATAACAGATTAGTAAGACAAGATCTTCCTTGTCTAAAGCCATGTTGGCTGTCTCCCATTCGACCATGACTATCTACATGCTGAGTAATTTTGTTCTTTATGACGGTTTCTACCATTTTTCCCGGTACTGACGTCAGGCTCACCGGTCTGTAGTTTCCCATATCACCCCTGGAACCCTTTTTAAAAATTGGCGTTACATTGGCGATCCTCCAATCTTCAGGTATTACAGATGATTTTAATGAAAATTCTCATATTTCAGTTCTTTCAACACCCTTGGATGTATACCATCCGGCCCAGGTGATTTGCTACTCTTCAGTTTATCTAATAGTTGTAATACATCTTCCCGATGTATCAATATTTCCTTCAATTCTTCCGCACCTTTAAATATCACTTCAGTCATGGGTAACATCCCCACATCTTCCTCAGTAAAGACTGAAGCAAAGAATTCATTCAGTCTCTCCGCTATCGCCTTGTCGCCTCTTAGTGCCCCTTTAACCCCTCTATCATCCAATGGACCAACTGACTCTCTCACATGTTTTTTGCTATGAATGTACTTGAAAAAGTCTTTATTTCACTTTTTTGCTTCTGCAGCAAGCTTCTTCTCAAATTCTCCCTTTGCCTGCCTTATCAATGCCTTGCATTTGACTTGCCAGTGCTTGTGCTGTTTCAAGGTTTCATCGTTTGGCTCTTTTTTCCATTTCCTGAAAGATGCTTTTTTGGCAACAACAGCCTCTCTGACCTCACCTTTAAACCATGCTGGCAGTTTTTTGGACTTCCTTCCACTTTTCTTAAAGTGTGGAATACAGCTGGTCTGGGCTTCCAAGATAGAATTTTTCAACAACACCCAACTTGATGTAAGTCTTTAACCTTTGCAACTGCTCCTTTTAGTTTTTTCTTAACTATTTTCCTCATTTTATCTTAGTCTCCCTTTCGAAAGTTAAAAGGTAGTAATGTGGATTTCCTTACTATCCCATCTCCACTAATTAAATCAAAGTCGATCATGCTATGATCACTATTGCCAAGTGGCCCCAACACCCTTATCTCTTGCACTAGATCTGGTGTTCCACTAAGGACTAGGTCTAATATGGCTTCCCCTCTGGTCGGTTCATGAACCAGCTGCTCCAAGAAGCAGTCATTTATGTCATCTAGGAACTTTATCTCCCTAGCATGTCCTGCCGTGACACTGACCCCGTCGATACCGGGGTAATTGAAATCACCCATTATTATTACTGTGCTATAACTTTTGTTAGCTTCCTTGATTTCTTTGAGCATTTCATCATCCATTTGTTCATTCTGACCAGGCGGTCGATAGTACACCCGCACTGCCATCGCCTTCCCCTTTTTACATGGAATTTCAATCCATAGAGATTCTACAGCAAATTTTGTTTCCTGCAAAATTTTAATCCTTTCTGACTCAATGCCCTCTCTAACATAGAGCGCAACCCCTCCACCAATTTGATCAGCTCTATCATTACGATATAGTTTGTACCCAGGTATCACAGTGTCCCGCTGGTTGTCCTCCTGCCACCATGTCTCTGATATTCCAATCATATCTAACCTCTCATTTAGTGAATATAAGAACATAAGATATGCCATACTGGTTGAGACCAAGGTCCATCAAGCCCAGTATCCTGTTTCCAACAGTGGCCAAACTAGGTCATACGTACCTAGCAGATTCTTCAAAAGACATAGGTTCAACAATGCTTGTACTGGGTCAAGCATTGATATCCTGGGTCCCTTCTTAATAATGGTTTATGGACCTTTCCTCCAGGAACTTGTCCAAACCTTTTTTAAACCCAGCAACACTAACAGCCTTTACTACATCCTCGGGTAACAAATTCCAGAGTTTGATTACACATTGAGTGAAAAAATATTTTATTTTTATTAGTCTTAAATAGTTTACCCTGTAGCTTCATTGCATGTCCCCTAGTCTTTCTATATTCTGATAACGTAAACAATCGATCTATGTTTACCCATTCCACTCCGTTCATTAATTTATAGACTTCTATCATATCTCCCCTCAGCTGTCTCTTTTCCAGTTTTGTGTCATCTGCAAAGTTGATAACCTCACTCGTTATTCGTTATAGTGCTATATATTCTAACTCTCCCATCTTATTTTTTAGACTTCTAGCATTTGCATACAAGCATTTTAGAGACTATATTTTATTCATATTAATCTGGCTGTTGGTAGACATGGATAATTTGGGATCTTTAAGCTGTGTCTGCTCCATACTCGAGGGCATTTGGGCTGCATTACTCTTTTTTGGAACCTCTCTGATTTTGGTAGTATCCTTCAAGGATACATTTTTCCGAACCATGCGCTCTTGTGTGACTGTCGGCTTTCCCCTATTATCTAGTTTAAAAGCTGCTATATCTCCTTTTTAAAGGTTAATGCCAGCAGCCTGGTTCCATCCCGGTTAAGGTGAAGCCCATCCCTTCAGAAGAGCCCCTCCTTTACCCAGAATGTTCCCCAGTTCCTAACAAATCCAAAACCCTCATCTCTGCATCATTGTCTCATCCACGCATTGAGACTCCAGAGCTCTGCCTGCCTTTTGGGTCCTGCGCCTGGAACGGGAAGCATTTCGGAGAACGCTACTCTGGAAGTTCTGGATTTCAACTTTCTACCTAAAAGCCTAAATTTAGCCTCCAGAATCACCCAACCACATTTTCCTATGTCACTGATACTGACATGTACCAAGACAGCAGACTCCTCCCCAGCACTATCTAAGAACTTATCTAGATGGCGCATGAGGTCCGCTACCTTCGCACCAGGCAGGCATGTTGCCAGGTGATCCTCACGTCCACCAGCCACCCAGCTATCTACATGCCTAATAATTGAATCACCAACTATAACAGCTGTCCTAACGCTTCCCTCATGGGCACATGGCCCTGGAGAAACTTCCTCTGTGCGAGAGGGTTTTACATCAGCTGGAGGACAGGTCCTAGTTACAGGATCACTTCCTGCCACACCAGGGTGATGCTCTTCTGTCATGTGACCTCTCTCCTCCATGGCAACAGGGATGCTGCCAGACTGGAGGTGGGACTTCAGGACTATATCCCTGTAGGTCTCGTCTATGTACCTCCCTCTCATTCTTATGATTTCCAAGTCTGTTACTCTAGTTTCTAGAGAATGGACTCGTTCCCTGAAAGCAAAGAGCTCCTTGCACCTAGTGCACACGTAAGACCTCTCACCAACTGGGAGAAAATCATACATGTGACACTCAATGCAGAAGACTGGAAAGCTCCCATCTCGCTGCTGGACTGCTGTCTATGATTATCCCAGAGGTGGGTGGGTGTTGGGGAAGGAGGGAGGGAAATAACACTTATTAAAAGAGGGCTGCTACACAGTACTCTGTCCTGTGCTGCTGAGGTAAGCTGTGATCAACTTCCTGGGTGATTAACTATCCTTGATTGGATAGAAGGAGTCTTTCAAAATGGCCTTTTGACCTGCCACCTGGTGTTAACACCTATTGAAAAAGTTTCACAGCTCTCTTGCCCCCTAGGTAGAAGGCCTCTTTGTATAGCTCTCTAATGCCTCGGAGTCGGGAGTGGTGCCAAAGGACTGGAGAGAGGCTCATGTAGTGCCTTTACACAAAAGCAGAAGGATGTGATTGATAACTACAAGCCGGTTACATAGAAACATGATGACAGAAAAAGACCACATGGTCTACCTAGTCTGTCCTTCCATAACAACAACTACAACAGTCCACTTTTTACCTTTAGAGATCCTCTGTGTTGCTCCCATGCTTTTTTGAATTCAGTTACTGTCCTCATCTCTACCACCTCCACTGGGACACTATTCAATGGATCCACTACTCTTTCTGTAAAGAAATATTTCCGCATATCACTCCTGAATCTATCTCCCTTCACCCTCATCCCATGTACCCTCATAGCAGAACTTGCTTTCAATTGAAAGAGGCTCTCTCCCTGAACATTTATGCCATGGAGGTATTTAAACATCTCAATCATATCACCTCTATCCCGCCTTTCCTCTAAGGTGTACATATTAAGATCCTTAAGTTTAACTTCAGTGGTGAGTATTGGAGACGCTGCTGAAAGTGAAAATAGTGAGGTTTCTGGAGTCCAGCGGATTACAGTATCCGAGGCAGCATGGATTCACCAGAGGCAGGTCTTGTCAGACAAATCTGATTGATTTCATTGACTGGGTGACCAGGGAGTTGGACCGAGGTAGAGCCCTAGATGTGGTGTATTTAGATTTCAGTAAAGCCTTTGACACCGTACCTCACAGGCTACTTATAAACAAACTGAGCACCCTAGGGATGGATCCTAAAGTTACTGTTTGGGTTAGAAATTGGTTGGGTGGGAAGCGACAGAGTGAGTGAGGTAAATGGAGCTCACTCTGAGGAGAATGAAGTTCCAGTGGTGTGCCCCAGGGATTTGTGCTTGGTCCGATTCTTTTTAACATCTTTGTTAGTGATATAGTGGAAGGGCTGTCGGGTAAGGTTTGCCTCTTTGCAGATGATACCAAAATCTGCAATAGAGTAGACACCCAGGAAGGTGTAGATAACATGAGGAGGGATCTAGCTAAGCTTGAAGAATGGTCTAGAATTTGGCAGCTGGAATTTAATGTTAAAAAATGCAAGGTCATGCATTTGGGCTGTAGCAATCCAAAGGAGCAATATAGTATAGGGGGTGAAGTCCACTAAAGAAGAGCGAGACCTAGGCGTGGTTGTAGCTGATGATCTTAAAGTGGCTAAACAGGTAGAAAAGGCGACAGCAAAAGCTAGACTGATGCTTGGGTGCATTCGGAGAGGAATGGCTAGCAGAAAAAAGGAGGTGATAGTACCTCTGTATAAGTCTTTGGTGCAGCCTCATTTGGAGTATTGTGTGCAATTTTGGAGACCGCACCTTCAAAAGATTATAAACAGAATGGAGTCAGTACAGAGGGTGGCTACTAAAATGGTTAGTGGTCTTCATTATAAAGCATATGTGGACAGACTTAAGGATCTTAATATGTACATATTAGAGGAAAGGCAGAATAGAGGTGATATGATTGAGACATTTAAATACCTCCGTGGCATAAATGCAGAGGGGGAGAACCTCTTTTGATTGAAAGCAAGTACTTCTACAAGGGGATATGGGATGAGGGTGAAAGGGGACAGATTCAGAAGTGATATGCGGAAATATTTCTTTACGGAAAGAGTGGTGGATCCATGGAATAGTCTCCCAGTGGAGGTGGTAAAGATGAGGACAGTATCTGAATTCAAAAAAGCATGGGACAAACACAGCAGATCTCTAAAGGAAAAAAAGAGGACTGTTGTAGTTGTTGATATGGAAGGACAGACTAGATAGGCCATGTGGTCTTTTTCTGTCATCATTTTTCTATGTTTCTATGTAAAAGACTTTATTTGTTGCTCAAAGAGTACTGACCCTGTTTTGCCTTTTATGCTAAGTTATATTCTGATTTGATTTAAATTACAGCTCTTTGCTGCTGCTAGGCTCTGACTTATTATGAAATTTAAACTACAAGCTCTCTGCTGGGTTCTAATTTAACCAGAAAGCTCTCTTCTGTGTTTTTAAAGTGACTATTAAATTTAAACTACAAGCTCTCTGCTGGGTTCCAAATTTAACCAGAAAGCTCTCTTCTGTGTTTTAAATTTAAAGTGCTGCTACTAGGCCCTGACTGATTTAACAAAAAACACTGGGTTCACAGATTAATCAGCTTTAATACAGAGAAGTCCTTTCAGAAAATTCCCAGACGTATACACTCACAATTGCAGATCTCTCTCCAAAAGTAGCAGTCCCTTTTTCTAGTCCTTCAAGACTAGGGTTGCCAACTTTTCAACCGAGAAAAACCCGAAACCTGTGGCTCACCATGCTCCACCCATTCTCCGCCCCTAGCCCCACCCCCAGCCCCACCCATGCTGCACCCCAGCCCCACCCACAAAAATTTCCGAGGATAAGTGTAGGCTAACTCCCTTGGTCACATAATAATTAAACTGGAACCCAAAAAGCCAAACATGAAATGTACAACACTAGAGAAATAAAACTATAAAGTAATTTCCTCTTATTTATTTATTTATTTATTTATGCTTTTCTTCTATACCGCTTTTTCCCAAGATCAAAGGCGGTTTACAATTAACAAATAATGAACGTGGTTTTACATGGAACATCGTATTTTTCAAACTATGTACAATTAACTTTCATGAACAATAACATGGAACATATAGTTATAGAAATTCTGTAACTATTTACATTAGTCAATTATTTACATTCGTCAATTATTAATCATAGTTTTTAAGAGTTGCTTTTCCTAAGTGTGTTGAGGTTTGTGGCTTTTTGATCTGTGGTTAGGGAGGATTTTTATGGAGGTGTGGTGAGGTGGATGGGGGGGGGTTCATTAAAATTTATAAAGTGTTCCTTAAACAGATATGTTTTTAGTTCTTTCCGGAATGTCTGGAGATCCTTCATTTTGCGGAGGCTTAGTGGGAGTTTATTCCATAGGGTGGGGGCTGCATATGAGAATGCTCTTGAGCTTGTGGTTTTTTTTTGTTTTTCGGATGGATTTTTTTATGTCTAGTGAGTGGGTTGCGTTTTGTCTGCGGGTTTCTATGTTCTTTTTGAGCATGTAGTAGAGTGGTTAGATGTGAGGGTGATATGCCGTTGATAAGTTTAAATGTGGTTAAGAGTATTTTGTATAGTATTCTACTATTTATGGGAAGCCAGTGTAGTTCGGCGAGGATGGGAGTTATGTGGTCAGTGAGGCGGGCTTTTGCTGTTACTCGAGCACAGATGTTTTGAGCTCGTTGGAGTAAGTTGGTATTTGTGAGAGGGAGGCCGATAAGTAGACTATTACAATAGTCGAAGTGCGGAGTGATGAGTGTGCTGATAACAGATCTGAAGTCACGTGTGTCAAGTATTGGTCGTAGGTGTTGAATGGTCTTAAGTTTATAGAATATGGTTTTCACTGTTTGTTTTATGTGAGGGAGCATACTAAGTGCATGATCTATTATGATGCCTAGGTATTTTACTTCTTTTTTGATTGGGATTATTGTGTCGTTAATTGTTATTGTTTCAGGGAGAGTAGTATCTGGTTTTCTTGTTACGAACATTGCTTCGGTTTTTTTTAGGTTGATGCTGAGGTTATTATTTTCTAGCCAGGTATTTGCTTCACTGATGCAGTCTAGTAAGTTCTGGTAGGTGGGATTATTTGTGTTTATTGGTTGGGTGAGCATGATATCATCTGCACTAAACAAAAACGCAAAGATGTTAACAATACACACTTCCCAGACCAGGCATATTCCAGTTAATAAATTCAAAATAAAAAGTATTTTTCTACCTTCTGTTTGGGCATTTTATTTTTCAGTTGCAATTGCTCCAGTTTTTCAGTTCTTCTGGTTTCTTCGCGTCTTCTGCGAGCTGTCCATTTGTCCTTTCTTCTCTTTTAGATGTTTTCCATTCTCTCTATATATCTGCTTTAACATACTGATCATTTCCCTTTTGCTCTTTCCCCCATTTCTTTCCTTATTCCTTTATCATCCACTCAAAATTCACCCTTCCGTTCTCAATCCCCTCTTACTCTCCCAATACCCGGCCCATCATAGACTTTTCGTTCACACAAAATATCTTTTCCCCTCTCCGTTCTCATTCCCCATCCCTTCTAGTCCTCCCCCAAAATCAGCTCCCTTATAGTTCTAGACCCACCCAGCATCCGCTCCCTTCTAGTCCCATTCTCCCATGCCCCCACATCAGCCCATTTCCAGTCCTATTCTAGCCCATCACCCATTTGCAGCCCAAACTCCCCCCATCAGCCCATTTCTAGTCCTATTCCAGCTCCTCATCAGCCCATTTCCAGTCCTAGCCCCACATATGCTCTTTTCCAGTTCCATTCCAGCCCCCACTTTCCACTCCAAGCTCCCCATCAGCCAATTTCCAATCCTAGCCCCCTCGTCAGCCCACTTCGTCCTATTCCAGCCCCCATCAACCCATTTCCAGTCCTATTCCAGCTCTTCATCAGCCCATTTCCAGTGCTAGCCCTCCCATCACAGGCCATTTCCAGTCCAAGTCCCCCCCATCAATGCCTCTTTCCAGTCCTAGCCCCCCCCCCCACCATCACAGCCCATTTGCAGTCCTAGTCCCCCCCCCATCACAGCCCATTTGCAGCAAGTTCCCCCACCATAGCCCATTTCCAGTCCAGTCCCCCCCATCACAGCCCATTTCCAGTCCAGCCCCCCCATCACAGCCCATTTCCAGTCCACGTTCTCCCCCCCCCCCAAGCCCATTTCCAGTCCAGGTCCCCCCCCATCACAGCCCATTTGTAGTCCTAGCCCCCCCCCCCATCACAGCGCATTCAGTCCTTGGCCTCCCCCCCCCCCCCGACCAGCCCCGCGGCTGTCTGAGGGCCTTCAGAGGGAGCTGGGGAAGCCCTGCGAGGCGTTTGCTCCCTCTGTACAACCGCCAGCGTGAAGATCCTTTTCCCTCACGCTGGCGGCTGTTTGTGTGAAGCCGCGATTGCTGGGACTCCTGGGAGAGGTTAAAGGCAATGCTTAAATTTCCCTTGTACTCACTCGTTTGTTGTCACCTCAGATCCTATTTGATAAGTATTTGACAGAAATTTTGGGGTATCAACAGAATACTAAACCTATAATTAATAAATTGTATTATTTGCCTCAGTCGGTAGCAGCTCACGGTGGAGTTCTACAGGGAGCTAATGCCTTGCCTTTATTTGATTCTGTGGATGTATCCGACTTTATTGAGTCTTCGCAGGATGTGATTTGTACTAGGTCTACTCTTCCTGTTTCTTTCAACTCTGAGACTGATAAGAACACAGTCATGCATCTGTATTTTCAGAATAAGAATGCTAATTTCTGTGGGGGGAGAATAAACTTGTTCCCTGACGTTTCTAGGCAAACACAGTTTCGACGCATGGCTTTTATTTCTTTAAAGCCTCGCGTCCTGGAAATAGGTGCTACTTTTTTCTTAAAGTTTCCCTGTAAATGCCTGGTCACACTGGGGGGAACTAAGTATGTTTTTTCAGAGATATCTTCTTTGGAAACTTTTCTTAATAATCATTGTTCTCAGGGATAAAGTATTATCTTCTGATTTTTTGATTGCTAGCATGCTAGAAATAATTTGAGTTTGCTTAAGTATGGTTATTGGCACCTCTCTCTGAATACTATTTGTATTTTTCTTATTTGCTTACTGCTTGTATGTGGTAATTTCTAATGTACTCCCCGTGATGTGGACTGTTATGTTTCTTATTTTTCTGATGATTAATTGTAATGTTTTTGAAATTACTAATAAAAATATAAAGTTTAAAAAAAAGGTGAGGTCAGAGAGGCTGCTGTTGCCAAAAAAGCATCTTTCATGAAGTGCAAAAAGGAGTCAAATGACAAAAACTGGAAACAACATAAGCACTGGTAAGTTAGATGCAAGGCATTTATAAGGCAGGCAAAGAGAGAATTTGAGAAGAAGCTTGCTGTGGAAGAAAAAATGCATAATAAAGACTTTTTCAAGTACATACATAGCAAAAAACTTGTGACCAAGTCAGTTGGACCATTAGATGATAGAGTGGAAAAAGGGGTACTAAGAGGGAACAAGACTATAGCGGAGAGACTGAATTCTTTGCTTCAGACTTTACTGAGGAAGATGTAGGGATGTTACCCATGACTGAAATGGTATTTAAAGGTGATACCACAGAAAAATTGAAAGAAATATCAATACGCTGGGAAGATGTATTACAACTATTTGATAAACTGAAGAGTAGCAAATCACCTGGACCAGATGGTATACATCCGAGGGTGTTGAAAGAACTGAAATATGAGATTGCAGAACTTCTATTAGTAATCTGTGAACTATCATTAAAATTTATAATATCTGAAAATTGGAGGATTGCCAATTTAATGCCAATTTTTAAAAAGGGTTCCAGGGGTGATCAGGGAAACTGCGGACCGGTGAGCCTGACATCAGTACCGGGAAAAATGGTAGAAACCATTATAAAGAACAAAATTACTGAACATGTAGATAGTCATGGCTTAATGGGAGACAGTCAACATGGCTTTAGCCAAGAAAGGTCTTGTCTTACTAATCTGTAATTTTTTTTTGAAGGTGTGAATAAACAGGTAGACAAAGGCAAGTCAGTTGATATAGTGTATCTGGATTTTTAGAAAGCCTTTGACAAGATTCCTCTTGAGAAAGTCTTGATGAAATTAAAAAGTCATAGGATAGGAGGCAGTGTTCTATTGTGGATCAGGAACTGGTTAAAAGATAGAAAGCAGAGGGTAGGGCTAAATGGTCAATTTTCCCAATGGAGAAAGTTGAATAGTTGAGTAACCCAGGATCTGTGTTAGGTCCGCTTCATTTTAACATATTCGTATATGACCTGGATAAGGGAATAATGAGTGAGGTAATCAAATTTTATTTAATTTATTTATTTATTTGTGTGTTTTATATACCACTATTTCAGGTAATCATAGCGGTTTACATTACTAACAACAGATACAATAGACAATATAACAATATAACTGGTGGTGAACAAACAAAGATTTACATAATTATGTATATTTTACTTATTTACAATTTACTTATTTACAATTAAGATAAAAGAGGGTGTAGTTCAGAGTGAAGGGTAGTTCTGGTGAATGAGGGGAAGTTCAAGAGGATTCGTAGAGTCCTAATGAGTGGAATGAGCGATTGAAGGCCTTGATGAAGAGGAGATTGTAGTTTATGTGGGGTCTTCATAGATTGTGGTTTCATTATGACCAAAATGTTCAACAAAAAGGTGGGTTTTTAGATGAGAATGAAAAGATAAGTCTGTAATATTTCTGAGGCTAAGAGGTAAAGCATTCCAGAGTTTTGGAGAAATATACTCAAATGCTCTACTGCTGGTACATTGTTTGGACTTCCATAATTCAGCGGGTGTAGTTAGGGAACTGATCGTATTCTCTCTTCTTTGCTGATCGTCAGATTCTGTTTTAAGTAATTGGGAGAGGGCAGCAGAGGTTATTTTTAAATTTGGAGATGACACAAAATTATTCAAAGTTGTTAAAACCCATGAGGATTGTGAAAAATTATAAGAGCACCTTGATAAACTGGAAGACTGGGCAACCAAATGGCAGATGAAATTTAGGGGTATGTTTACTAAACCCTCTTAACGTGCGTGCCGCGTTAGTCTGCAGGATGCCATAAAAGGAGTGGGCGGTCCGGTCAAAAATTAGCAAAATGGGATTAGCGCGCGCTGCGCGCTCTTGTGCACCGCGCACAAGGAACGCGCGCAGGAAGCATAAGCAGGTGCGCTGATGCGCAAACAGAGGAACAGGGCTGCAGTACAATGGTAAAGACACTGACAGATGGTGCAGGGGTCATGGGTTCAATCCCCCACTGTGCCCAATGAATAAGGCTGGCTGAGGCACTACCATTTATGTGTAATATTGCATTATGAGGCTTTTTAATTTTATTTTAATTACTGCTGCTAGCAAACGCACTCTCTCAAAGCGCTGTAACATAAGGTGCTGCAGAAGGCACCCCATAAGGTACCCCAGAGGGCACATTTTAAAGTGCACTGTCCGCCACGGCACCCTACAATGTTGCTTAAAGGGTGGCCTATAGGGTGCCATATAGGGTGCCCTATGAGGCACAGCAAGGTCATAGCACTGTTTTTGATGGCAGCACTGTGCATTTAAATGCATGGAAATCTTAAGTAGGTGCACTGACATGCAAGGAGGAACAGCAGTATAGCACAATGGTTAAGGCACTGACTGATGATACAGGAGTCATGAGTTTGATCCCCAGTGTGCCTAATACGTAAGGCTGGCTGAGGCATCAGCTTTGACATGTAAGTATTGTTTCCTGCAGCACTTTATTTGTATTTTATTAATTGCTGCCAGCAAACACACCGTCATGTGCCGTAACCTAAGGTGCCGCATAAGGCACCCTATAAGGCACTCCATAAGGCACATTATAAAGTGCACTATCCGCCAAGGCACCCTATAATGTCCCCTATAGGGCACCCTATCAGTCGCTCCATAGGATACTGTATAGTGCACCTTATATGGACGGTAACCATAAGGTGCCCTATAGGGTGCCCTATAAAGCGCCCTCTGAGGCACCTTATGGGTACGGTACGCTGAGGGTGTTTTTGCTGGCAGCACTAATGTACATTAAAAATAGATAATGCTTTGGACAGCCCTATCAAATAACCCCACTGTGGGTTTGAACCCATGACCTCTGGCTCCACTGGCAGTGAAGTAACCAGTGGGCTACAGCTGCTAGAAAACCCCTGGTTGGCTGCAGAAGGACTGCAAGTCACCACACAAACAGTCTGCTGTGGTCACCAGGATAGGGTTAACCCACCCATACCTATGATGCACAGCACATGCAAATCAGCACTGCACATGCAAATCAGATGATCACAAGAGGGGGTATGCACCCCCACAGCACCTCGGCCTGGTAGGGGGAACTGACCATGTGTGGTACTGGCACAGAGTAGCTACACACCGTCACATTGTGCAGCTACTGCACTCACCCTGAGGGTGAGGTTGGGCGCCCAGCACCAGGTCCACAGCAGAGATAGGCCATGCTGCAGGTCCCCAGCAGTGCTAATGTGTGAGATAGGTAGTTTCTGCAGACACACCTTGGATATATCTGTATGTCTCAGTCAGGTATAGCCCCTATGGACCCCTAGGAGGATTATGTACCACCACCCTCACCCTCCTCCTCCTCCAGGGCTGAGGGTGGTAAACAGCGTCTCCCACCAACAGATCAACATTCTACCTCCCTGCAATGGTGGCAGTAGAGGGGATTATCAACCCCAGTCCTGCTGGGGAACAGACACCCTACAGGGCAGTCAATGCAGCTCTGTACATATCCATAACGCAATAGCAGACAGACATTAGGCCTGGATATGCTAAGCTGCACCCCACCACTATCTGATATTCTCCTGCAGCAAGCCGTCAGCCGCTGCACCCTGCAAGGCGCTCCATCAAAACACATACCAGCTGCAGACAGTCTGCTAGCTAGTCCATGTTCCTGGTGGAAATGCATGCACCCAGAACTGGGATGTCAGCATACACAACAAGCAGATAAGTCAGTGACTGGGCCCCAAAAGGAAACCCATAAATATCACATGAGAGAAATGCTATATAGCACTATGGGGGTGCCTAGCCATGCTGTGGTCACTGCACAGTCAGGGTGAGAGTGATCTCCCAGCAGGACATGCTGTGGCCACCCTGTCTGTGCAGGTGGTGGCCGGGCACTACAATGTCCCAGCCAGTGCCCTATGCAGATGCATCCTGGCCAGGCCACCCTGTCCGGGCTATACCTATGGTACCTTGCTCCTCATTATGCACATTGGCAGGCCAATACTGGCAACAGTGCTGGCAGTGTGGGCTGTGGAGGGTGTTTGCAGCCACCACACACTGGATAGACAGACACACACTCCCACACCTATGCCAGCATTGTGCTACTAGAGAGGTGTTTAGCAGCCCTGGCCACCACACCAGTCCTGGGCACAGTGCAGGCATGGATATGGTATGCAATACTGTTGGGGGTCACTCCCCAGGGTGGTAAACACTGTCAGAGACCAGACCTGCAGCACACTCCACAGACATCAGAAAGGTTGCTATGATGGAGCTCAATTAGCAAACTGTGCTTAACGTAGGAATTGCTATCTGCCAGTAATCATAGCAAACTTTTGATAGCTGTGTACCGTATTCCCAGGTGTAGGGTGGCATTGCTAAGGTATGCAAGTGCTAGTATTGGGAGATGCACGCAGGGCCCAATGTCCTGCCTCTCCAGGAGGCATTGGCTAATGGAGCCTGTGGGTGTGGGTGTGTCTGCCCCTGTTGGCTGCTGCTTTACGGCACAGGTTCCCAACTCCAGTCCTGGTGTGCCAAACACTGTTCAGGTTTTCATGCTGTCCCTCATGAATATGCATGAGATACATCTGCATACCATGGGGGTGGTGCATAGATATGCAGCACAGGCATCTTTATTAGAGGCAGCATGGAACCTGAATGGTGTTTGGCCCTCCAGGACTGCATTTGGGAGACTCTGCTCTAGGTAATGCGCTTGTTTATGGTGTCTTTGCTCTGTAGGGTAAAATGTAGGTGTTTTGGGCATGTTTACGTCATCTGCAATAAACGTTCTGTCTGTATTAGCACGTTGTAGTAGTGGGTAAAATATGGGGACTGGGTTGGCAGGCACCATAGCTGGGACTTGAACCTGTGATCTTCTCCCTCCAAACACACTGGTTGTGTGCACTGCACCACCGTGTTGCCACAGAGACAGTGCATTCCCTGGTGATACCATGACTGTTTGTCCGGCAGGGCCTGTCTGTTGCAGTGCATGGCACCCACCTACACAGGGCTAGGCCATGGTCTGCTCTGGGCAGCTGCCACTGCCCCCTCCACCACCAGTACCCCTCCGCCACCATGCTGACATGGCCTTATATTGGAGATAGCATAAAACCTGAATGATTTGTGGCCCTCCAGGACTGCATTTGGGGGACTCTGCTCTAGGTAATGCGCATGTTTCTGGTGTCTGTGCTCGGTGGGGTAAAATATAGGCGTTTGAACCATGCGTATGTTCTCTGAAATAAAGGTTTGTCCTTACTATCATGGTTTAGTAGCGGGTAAAATATGGGGACTGGATTGGCAGTAGCCTCAGCTGGGACTTGAACTTGTGACCTTCTGCTCCTGAACACACTGGCTGTGTTCACCGCACCACACTGTGCTCACAGAGACAGTGCAGTCCCTGGAGATACCATGGTTGTTTGTCAGACAGAGCCTGTCTGTTGCAGTGCATGGCACCCACCTACACAGGGCTAGGCCATGGTCTGCTCTGGGCAGCTGCCACTGCCCCCCTCCACCACCAGTACCCCTCTGCCACCATGCTGACATGCCCTTCTGCTGGTGGTGCTGGTGGTGTGCAGTCTCAAGCCATCCAGTGTGCAGGTAGGCGGCTGCCTATGGTGCGTGTTCTGGGGTAGGGGTGCCTGCATAGGCGTCCACGCTTCCCCCCAACACCGCCTGCCAATGTTCTGTGCACTTGGGGGTACCTGCTGTGTACTATCCCCTGTGACACTGTGATAAACACTCTCGTGCCCATGTTTGGCCCTCATCAGTTGCTGTCTGGCTGCTGTTCAGTTTCAGCATTCCTAAGTGTCACCTAGGCATCTGCCTAGTCCGCACTGTGCCCCAGCTGCACCACAGCATGTGCCGCCTGCAGCCCTCTGTATCCCCTTTCCAAGCATCTGTCCAGTTGCCCATTCCGACATGCCCACCCTGCTGTTGTGGAACATGTGCATGCCATAGGTAACCTGTCCAATGGAGAGGGAAACCCTGATCAGTGCTATTTCACTGTGGGATCATTCACCTTGTATGGGGACGGAGCGTAGACCCTTCCAAAATTCATATTTATTTTTTGGGGCTTTCTTGGGAGTGTTTTTTGATGTTTCCCATTACTATCACTATTGTCCAGCTTGATTATGATTTTTTTCTAATTTGTTGGAGTAATTTTCAATGTTTATTTGCACTTTTGTTCCGTGCACATGTATCACACTTATCACTTTTTTGTAGGTTTCCCTGGTTTTGCTGTACATTGCTGACAGAAATGGTTTCTTTTCCCTTTAAATCAGCTCTAATGCGAGGTTTTCACTTGCGGTATTTTTGGCCTTGAATTTCACATCGTTAGTGTGCGGGGAGCCTCTCCCCTCCCACTCTCCACCCATTGACCCCTTCTCTCCGCCCCTGGGGAGCCTTCCTCCACGAGCCTTTCCACGCCTTCAGCGCTCATTTGCGCCGCTGCGCACGTGAGCGCGCACTAAAGCGCATTTTTGCCCCATAAAGCGTCATTAGCGTGCGCTAAGGTACCTTAGCGCGCGCTTATGCGCGCCGCGCACGTTAAGAAGGTTTAGTAAACATACCCCTTAGTGTGCACAAGTGCAAAGTTATGCACTTAGAAAAGAACAACCCAAACTATGGTTACACGATGCAAGGTTCCACACCTTAGGAACCACCTCCCAGGAAAAAGATTTAGGCGTCATCGTGGATAACATGTTAAAACCCTCGGCCCAGCGTCCATAAACCATTATTAAAGAGGACCCAGGATATGCACTGCTTGCTCCAATACAAGCATTGTGGAACCTGTGTCTTTTGGGGAAACTGCTAGATACGTATGACCTAGATTGGCCACTGTTGGAAACAGGATACTGGGCTTGATGGACCTTGGGTCTGACCTAGTATGACATATCTTATGTTCTGATGTTCTTAGTTCTTATTGTGATTGGTTACTTAGAATGTATTTTTGGAAATGTACTGTGATGTTTGAAAGGTTTTTGCTGTATGAGTTTTCCCTAATTTATCACAGGAAACTCAAAGGAGAAGGAAAGAGTTTCTCCTGCTCTGCCCCGGGGCTTAGCAGCTGGGAGCTCAATTTTTTCTCAAGTTCCCATGCAAATGCACGATTAATTTACATTCTTCATCTTATATTTGAGCCATCTCAGCTTCTGGTCTTTCTAAGCGCTCATCGCTCCGAGGCTGAGAATCAAGCCGCACGTGATTATGGCTATTATGACATTTGTTAATTTGTTTCATGTAACAGTTGTTCTTTTGTAAACCGCTATGAGAAATAGTGGTATAAAAAACACACAAATAAATAAATAAATTTGCTTGTTTCTTCACATATTTTGTTTTGGGTATTCTCTTGACTTCCTCCCTTATTAGTGGGCTGGTGTAGAGGCAGTATGTGCAGTAATACAGTTTTTCTTTTTACATTTTTTCCCCTGTTCCATTGTCGTTTCACTGGTTTGTACATGAGTCTGTCTCCCTTATTTCTGTACAAGTGTGTTTATGTTTGGATTTATTGTAAAATAATAAGTATTAAAAAAAAAACTGATGGTGGCTTTGACAATTTTAGTGCCTTGTCAGTGTGCCGTGAGATGAAAAAGGTTGAGGATTGCTATTCTAGAAACTTGTCCAAATCTTGTAATAGTCAGCTATACTACTGGATTTCACAACATCCTCGGGCAACAACCTCCACAGCTTAATTGTTAACTGACTGAAAAAATACTTTGTTGTTTTAAGTCTACCTCCAGTTCATTTAAAGAAGGGCCCCGTAGTTCCAGTAATGTCTGAAAAAATACATAGCTGTTACCTATCAACCTGCTCCATATCCTTCGTGATGTTGTAAACTTTTGCAATACCCTCTTTCGGTTATTTCGAAACTGAAAGAAGCCTCTCTTGTATTGTAAGCATGCAATATCACAAAACAAATACTCCAGGTTTCTATAAGCTACATTTTTAAAAATTCTCTAGATATTTCTGTTGCATTATCCACTCTTTTTGTTCCTATTAGGAAAACTAAGACAAAATGAGATCCTTGAAGTGATAAAGAGGTGTAACAGCTCCTCACTGTGGCTAGAGGAGAGGGAAGAAACATTTTTCATCTTTTTGAGTGTTTTACTTTTTTTAAAAATCATTATTCAGAATTCCAGTGGAATGTTTACAATATCCCCCACATTTTTCTGCAAAACAGCAGAATTGGCAATGACCTAGACTGTATTCTATTTTTAAAAAATGTGTTTTTTTATACACAATAATATTAATGTCTTCTAAAAAGTTTTGTAACAAATAAACATATTTTTCTGGTGCAGGTAGTATGTTCTGATATTTGTGCTATTATTGACATGTGCTATCAAGGCTGGCTCCAAGGACATTTGCTTTTGTGCCCCCCACACTCACACCCCACTTTGGGGCCAATCTTGCAGTATACACAGCACAGATAGGATTAGTTTTCACTGGCTTAAATTATACACTGGTGATAATTATGTTGAATATTGGTCTGATCAGGACCGTACCTAGCCCTGTGCGAGCGGTGCGGCTGCACAGGGCGCAAAGGCTTAAGGAGCACATTTCAGCTGTCTGCCGTTGTCTGCCGCCGCCCTTTTTCTTCTCTCAGTGGTGGCAGGCAGCGGCAGACAGTTGAAATGCGCTCCTTAAGCCTTCTCGCAGTACGCTAAGCAGGTCTGGTCCCTCCTCCTCTGACGTGGCGTCAGAGCAGGAAGGGACAGATCTGCTTAGTGTGCCGGTGACTGCACATCGGGCGCACCTCTTCTCTCCCGCTGCCATCCAGAAAGGGGCTGGATGGAGGTGCAGGGGGGGGGGGTTGCGTGCCCAATCTGCAAGTCGCACAGGCGCTATTCATGATCGGTACGGCCCTGGGTCTGATAGAGTATAATTATTCATTCATATGGAATATTCCCAGACTAACCAATAAAGGAGTGGAGGAGTAGATCAACAGCAGCCTGATGACCAAGTATCAGGGTTCATTTCCTACTGGCACTCCTTGTGGCCTTGGGCAAGTTGCTTCACTCTCCATTGTGTCGGAAGGAAGACCTGGCAATCTACTTCTGGTCACATCTTGCCAAGAAACCCCAGGGACTGCTGGGTAGGTAGGAGTCAGCATTGACTCAATGGTGCACTTTTTTTGCAACCAATAAAATTCTCCAACAAAGGGTACAGAGCAAAAGTAGGGCGTTTCATTTTACAACTGAATAATAACACACACTCCCTCCACTATCAGACATTGTGTGCAATAACACAAAATTCTGCAAATGGACACTCAAAAACTTACCATACTATACCAGCATCAAGTCCAAGAATTAATACTGCACCAACCCTTCCTATAAAAAGTCAGTACTGCAAATATTCTAGAACAGTGGTTTCCAAACTGTGGTCAATGGATCTCTGATGGTCCATGAGACTATTGTAGGGGGTCCTGCAGGTCACAGAAAAGAGAAAGAGGGAGACTGGGGTGGGGGGTGGGGGTACTGGCTGGGGAGAGAGAGACTGGAGGAACAGGATGGGAGGAGAGATAAAGACTGAGACTGGTGGGAACCAACTGGGGGGAAAGATAGAGAGACTCTGAAGACAGGAAGGGGAAGTTGTGCTGCTAAGGAGTAGGGATTAGGAAGAGTGGTGGGAATGAAATGGCAGCCCCTGAACTTTATGGAGGCTAATAAGGGCCTTGCACAACCAAAAAGTTTGGAAACCTCTACTCTAGACCTCCAGTACACCTCCATCTCGGAAAAGAGAACAAGCCAGATTCCTACAGATTCATTTATAGAACCTACTGTACATATGAACAAAATCCTTCAACTTGGTTACACATGGAAAACACAGAGAAACCATCAGCTAATAAAGAATAAGAAATAAATTAGAAAAAATATGCATTCAAAAAGTGAAATGGAAAATCTCAAAAACCGATCTTGTGTGAGCTGTGGAACACTGAAGAAAGAGAAACAAATATATTTCCTCCTGAGCTATAAGAAATAAACATTTTCAAAACTGCATATTTCATTCTCTAAAAATTGACATTCTTTTGGACCTTTGTTTTCTGATCATTTTATTTTCCCAGTTGGGTTGGCCCTGGCCTCAGTTTACCACTTCTTTTTGTTGGATTTCTCTTATTTTCCAGGATCTCATTTCCATTTTCTGTTCCTTCACTCTCTTCTTCCTTTCCTTTCCTAAATCTCTCTCTGAAATTGATCATTCTGGTTCATCTTTTTTTTTTTTTTTGCCATTTCCTTAATCTGCCTTTTTACCTAACTACAGTATAGTCTAGATTTTATTCCTCCTTGTCTCCCCCTCTGATTCTCACTTTTCACCTTTCACCTACTTTATCAACTTTCCTTTTCCAAAATATTACTTGCCTACTACACCCATTCTTTTTATCTGTCTCATTCCTTCTCCAGGCTTCTATTCTCCCATCTTTCACACATTTGTTAGTTCCTCATATCCTTCCTCTGTAAACGCATCGCCTCACAAGCCTCATCTGCATTCTTCTGTCTCCAATCCTCTAATTAACCCCTGCTCTTTCCCTATCACTCATCCTCTCTCTACCTCTGGTCCCTTTCTGATATCTTATCCAGGCTTCCATTTCCTCTTCCATCTCCCCCATTTCTACCTTCTCTCATCTTTTTCAAAGATTTGCTCCCTTCCTTTGTCTTTCATTTACTCCATAGCCCTCTGTTCTTTCAAGTGCCTCCAGTCCCTCTCCAACCCTCCATGTCCTTCAGACCCTTTCCCCTCCCAATATTTCTGCATACGATCTCACACCCTCACTGGATCATCTAGTCCCCATTGTTCTCCTGATCTCTGGTCAATTTCTAGTCCCTGCTATCCTCTCAGCTAATCTCTATCCCCATTCTCTCACCCTATCTGGTCCCTGAGTCCCCACTTAAACTGCCAATACCCAGCCTATCTTAGAGCCTTGTGTTCTGTTCTTTCATCCAATGATAGAGTCTTCACCTAAGTTCAAGTCCCTGTTCTCTCTCATCCCCATAGCTCCAGTACCTGCCCTCCTGCCTCCTACTCCTTTCACCAGCACCCACCCATCTACTTTTTTTCTCCTTACTCCAGCATCCATATTTACACCCCTCTGTCTCAACCTTCCCCTGTATATGACCTTATTTCCCCCCCCAAACATTTTGTCCTCCTTTCCCTACCCACAGCGTCTGCCTCTTTTTCCCACCCTGACCCCAGCATCTGCAAGCATTAACCACCTTTCAGCCCACTTGGCCCCAGCATCAGCTCCCTTCTAGTTCCAGAGAGTGCTCCTGGGCCACAAAGGTGTCCATGTGAGGGCCTATCAAAAACACAAATGGGGGAGGGTGGCACTAGAGAGTCATGATCTGAATGGCTGCATGAGAGTTTAGCTCCCGGGAAATACTTCCAAAACAAGCGCTATTGCTGATTTTTTTTTTGTTATTTCTGGTTCGTTTTCTACTATACATCCCTGGGAGATGGCAGGTCCAAAGCCAGTTAAATTGGTCTCTTCTCTGTCAAGCTCTCAGCCTTTCAAGATTGAAATGTGAGTCTCCCTTTCCACACAGAAAGCTTAGGGGGTAACCTTGCAATCATTGATGAATCATTGATGAATGAATTGCTTCAGCTAAAAGAACTTTTACAAGATAACAAAAAGCTCTAGCCAGTGTGAGATTGGAAATGGGAGATCTAAAAGTACAATTACAACAAATGGGTCAGTGCACAGAGGCCTTGGAAAATAAAGTGTCAGTGAGTGTGGAGCAAATTCAACAACTACAACTTCAGAGCAAGATAGTCCCTGTTTTGGAGCGAAGTCTGGAGGATTTGGGCAATAGAACCTGTCGGAACAATCTTCGGGTGCTGGGCATTCCAGAGGGAGTGGAAAAGACTGATACTATCATTTTTATGGAGATGTCGCTGCCTTGGTTAGTGGACTTTACCACTGAATGGCACTTTGAGACCGAGAAGGCCCATCACTCCCCTGCACATGTGGTCCCAAGTACCAAGTACCCACGCCCAATTATTTTAAAGGTATTCCAGTATCCACAAGCCATAGCCATGCTCCAAAAGGCTAAACTGAATGCGCCCCTGATGTTTGAAGGTAAAACCATCTTGATATTCTCGGAATTAGTCAAAGAAACCGTGCTCCATAGGAAGACATTTTTAGAACTTAGGCCTCCCCTGAAAGCAGCGAATGCCTGTTTTGGTCTCTTCTTTTCTGCCTTGAGGAGAGTTACTCTAAATAATTCTGCAAGGAGTTTTGAGGATCCGCTAAAACCGTAAGCTTACTTACAAGAGATTACTGGAGCAACAAAGGACACCTCTGTATGGAACAGGTCACATATTTTTGGCTGATTGATTTGTTGGAACACAAGTATTCTGTCTTATGGAAATGATGTATAGGTGCTATGGTGATTGGAAGAACCAAAATATTTTTTGTGTCTGGATGAATACTTTTATGACAATGACAGTTTACATTGCTTCGGTTTTGTGATATTTCCTCTTTGACTGCGCCGGAAGTTCCGGCTTATTTTTCCAGTTGTCTTCTTTGCTGTTGAATTATATTCTGGGGAGTCATTGCAGCAATGTGTACAGTTTCGTGGATCTTTGTTGCTGCAGTTTTATTCACAATGAGATTGATCATCCTTCCATTCTGGTGGCTTTGTTTTATTTTCTGCAATGATTTGTGGATCCCTGTTTCACCTTAGGGCATTGGTTCACTGTTTTGATTTAGGTTAAGACATTTTATATAAAATGTTTGAACATTCAGTTCCATTGTGGGCATGAAGGTAGTCGGGGTGGGAGGGATCAGGTTTAAAGTAAAATATGACATAATTATAAACAAAAAAAGAGAGGGATAAGGGATGTGATGCTTGTTGATATGGATGATTGCTGTATGAAGGGTATGTATGTGGTAGGCAATAGGGTCAGTACATTTTACTTTTTTCTTCCCGATATGGCCTCAGTATCAAGCTCTTTAGGACATATTAGTTTTTGGTTGGGTGTTGGATATGGAGTGTGTTTGTTTTATGGAATAGCTACATCTGGCCATCTTACTGGGCAGACTAGATGGAAAATACTGGTCTTTTTCTTCCGTCATTTACTATGTTACTATGTCTATCATGCTTATGGGTAGGGCTGTATTACTGATTTTGTGGTATTACTTTGTTATCCAGGACTACAGGACTACAAAAGGGGACTGTTACTTCTGGAGAGAGATCTGCAATTATGAGTATATACTTCTGGGAATTTTCTGTAAGGAATTCTTTGTATTAAAGCTAATTAATCTGTGAACCCACTATTTTTTGTTAAATCAGTCGGGGCCTAGTAGCAGCAGTTTAAGTTTTAATTTAAAACACAAAAGAGAACTTTCTGGTTACATATCATACCCAGCAGAGAGCTTGTAGTTTAAATTTAATAGTCACTCAGGGCCTAGTATCAGCAAAGTACTTTTAGTTTAAATTTAAAACACAGAAGAGAGCTTTCTGGTTTAATTTGGAACCCAGCAGAGAGCTTGTAGTTTAAATTTAATAGTCATTCAGGGCATAGCATCAGCAAAGTACTTTTAGTTTAAATTTAAAACACAGAAGAGAGTTTTCTGGTTAAATTTAGAACCCAGCAGAGAGCTTGTAGTTTAAATTTCATAATAAGTTAGAGCCTAGCAGCAGCAAAGAGCTATAATTTAACATTTTAAATCAAATAAGAATATAGCTTACCTCAGCAGCACAGGACAGGGTACTGTGTAGCAGCCCTCTTTTAATAAGTGTTATTTCCCTCCCTCCCCACACCCACCCACCCAACCCTGGGATAATCGTAACTTTATAGGTACTTAAACATCTTAAAAAACAGGGGGTGCTCTCAGGTGAAACTCGCTACCCAAATCAGTCATACACTAAGGACCTGAGATTAATTAAGCTTCAGGTGAACAAGGTATATTAAACATATTAGGTACAGTTTTATTAGTATAAATATCCATAGCAACCCTTAGGAAGTAAAGAACTTAAAGATCTAAACAACAACTTAAAACTAAGATGCAGACAGCAGTCCAGCAGCGAGATGGGGGCTTTCCAGTCTTTTGCATTGAGTGTCACATGTATGATTTTCTCCCAGTTGGTGAGAGGTCTTACGTGTGCACTAGGTGCAAAGAGCTCTTTGCTCTCAGGGAACGAGTCCGTTCTCTAGAGGCTAGAGTAGCAGACTTGGAAAACATAAGAAAGACAGAGAGGTACATAGACGAGACCTACAGGGATATAGTCCTGAAGTCCCACCTCCAGTCTGGCAGCATCCCTGTTGCCATGGAGGAGAGAGGTCAGGTGACAGGAGAGCGTCACCCTGATGTGGCAGGAAGTGATCCTGTAACTAGGACCTGTCCTCCAGGTGATGTAAAACCCTCTCGCACCGAGGAAGTTTCTCCAGGGCCATGTGCCCATGAGGGAAGGGTTAGGACAGCTGTTATAGTTGGTGATTCGATCATTAGGCATGTAGATAGCTGGGTGGCTGGTGGACGTGAGGATCGCCTGGTAACATGCCTGCCTGGTGCGAAGGTAGCGGACCTCACGCGCCACCTAGATAAGGTCTTAGACAGTGCTGGGGAGGAGTCTGCTGTCTTGGTACATATCGGTACCAATGATATAGGAAAATGTGGTAGGGAGGTCCTGGAGGCTAAATTTAGGCTTTTAGGTAGGAAGTTGAAATCCAGAACTTCCAGGGTAGCGTTCTCCGAAATGCTTCCCGTTCCACATGCAGGACCCAAAAGGCAGGCAGAGCTCTGGAGTCTCAATGCGTGGATGAGACAATGGTGCAGAGATGAGGGTTTTGGATTTGTTAGGAACTGGGGAACATTCTGGGGAAAGGAGGGGCTCTTCTGAAGGGATGGGCTTCACCTTAACCGGGATGGAACCAGGCTGCTGGCATTAACCTTTAAAAAGGAGACAGAGCAGCTTTTAAACTAGATAATAGGGGAAAGCCGACAGTCGCCCAAGAGCGGATAGTTCAGAAGAATGTATCCTTGAAGGATACTACCAAAAGCAGAGAGGTTCCAAAAAAGAGTAAAGTAGCCCAAATGCCCTCGAGTATGGAGCAGACAGAGCTTAAAGATCCCAAATTACCCATGTCTACCAAAAGCCAAACTAATATGAATAAAATACAGTCTTTAAAATGTTTGTATGCAAATGCTAGAAGTCTAAAAAATAAGATGGGAGAGTTAGAATATATAGCACTAAATGAGAGGTTAGATATGATTGGAATATCAGAGACATGGTGGAAGGAGGACAACCAGTGGGACACTGTGATACCTGGATACAAACTATATCGTAATGATAGAGCTGATCAAATTGGTGGAGGGGTTGCGCTCTGTGTTAGAGAGGGCATTGGGTCAGAAAGGATTAAAGTTTTGCAGGAAACAAAATTTGCTGTAGAATCTCTATGGATTGAAATTCCATGTAAAAAGGGGAAGGCGATGGCAGTGGGGGTGTACTATCGGCCGCCTGACCAGAATGAACAAATGGATGATGAAATGCTCAAAGAAATCAAGGAAGCTAACAAAAGTTATAGCACAGTAATAATAATGGGTGATTTCAATTACCCCGGTATCGACTGGGTCAGTGTCACGGCAGGACATGCTAGGGAGATAAAGTTCCTAGATGACATAAATGACTGCTTCTTGGAGCAGCTGGTTCATGAACCGACCAGAGGGGAAAGCAGAGTTACTTACCTGTAACAGGTGATCTCAGGGAACAGCAGGAATTAGTCTTCACATGTGGGTACTTCGGCGCCAACGGAGCCCGCACGGGAATGCTCCCCAGCATCCAATCAGAAGGCTTTTGGGAGCATCCCTCGCGCCTGCGCGGTGGCTTCCCGCCCCTTCCTACTGCCTCTCCCCAGTTGAGTTTCATAGCTGAGACAGAAGGAGAGGAAGAGGAAAGGAAATAGATAGATACAACTCCTAGGGGAGGTGGGAGGGTTGTGAAGACTAATTCCTGCTGTTCCCTGAGATCACCTGTTACAGGTAAGTAACTGTGCTATCTCCAGGAACAAGCAGGAATGAGTCTTCACATGTGGGGACTCCCTAGCTGAGGGTGCCAGGGGAGATCCCATAAAATGCGTATCCCTGGACAGGACGGCATTTTCCCAACCTGGATCCCCGGCATCCCCTGAGGGATGGGGGGTAGGAGTTGAGAAGAGTTGCAGAGGAACAGCAAACCTAAAGACTACAGGGGAGATGAGTCTTTAGAATGCATGCCAAGTATCATTAAGTATTTAATGAACCAGTACAATATAGAGCTTACCTACTGGATTGTAGGAAGTAGAACTGCGACGGAGGTACTGTAGACGCAGTAGCGAAGTCTTCAAGGGAACTCCACAGCAGTGAGGAGGAAGTTCCAAGTCCGGAAGGGCAGGAGACCCAGGTGTCAACTGGTGCAGGAGAAGAACGGCAGGTCTTCAATGGAAAGCTTTATGTGAAAAGCTGAGAACTCATTTAGGTACAGAGTCATTAACCTTGAGGACTAAACGTAGAAGACTGGCCGATCTGGAAGAGCCCAGTCCGGAAGGGAAGAGAGGGTATGGAAAAAACACCCCTTTTCCCAGGGAGAACAGGAGTGTACTCCTGAATACCGAAGAAGTACACTGTCTTCCCTAGCTGGTAAGAGATAGGAAGACATTGAGTTTGAAACCTCATAGATAGGGAGGTGTGTAACAAAAATAGAAGCTGTTGACTTCACAGCAGTAATTTTGAGCATAACCGGTCCCAGATACCGAGCCGTAGGAAAATAGGCAAGCGGACTGTCTGGACCCCTTAAGAAAGTAAAAATGTAAGTACCGACAATTGGGGAGATAGTCGGTAATACACAGGGTGCTATGAACATCTCCCAATATGCGCCTACCTATACAGATATATATATATTATATATATATATAGATATATATATATAGGGAGCTACATACACAGCTATGCAGATGTAATATATATATATCTATATAGAACGTAGATAAATATATATCTAGATATAGATCTGCATGGCAAATGCCCACCCAAGTACTAAAACATGTATGCAGGGGACACACACATACATGAGCATAACACTGAGAATCCGGGCCTGCACCTGAGCCACAGAAGAACGCCCACCTGGGAAGGTGACGTGAAAAGATCTATCCGAAATAGGGGTGACCCCCCCAGGAGTATAGAGAATCTATTTCTGTGGTGCAGGGATGCAGATCAGTGGGATCAGTAGTATGGTTGCGTGAAGAACAGAGGATAATATCAGTCTGGTAAGAGCACATCAGGAGTACTTTAGGCTTCTGATGTGTCCCCATGACGTACACGCAGAAAAAACTTGTCCTCCGTACCACAATGGGAGACAAGAGGGTATAATTATCTATATAGCCATGGAGTGACTATATAAGCCTCTTCCATTATATGGAAGACCCTCATAGACAAGGTCCAATGCTCTATGGGAAGCTTCTCTGAAGATTGCAGAGAGCAGTGTGCAGAAGGAGGATGAGGGAAAACTGACAAGAGTCAGACACGTCGCCACATCCCAGATAAGGATAGGGCTAGAAGAAGAGAGCCTGCAGTGAGTGTTAGTATGCAAGATAGCCGAAGCAGCTTGCAGAAGCATTAAGTACTCACTGGAACTCCTGCACGCACAGCAACTGAACAAAAGAACAAGGGGATTCTCCTGTAAGAAACAGGGAGAACAGACAAGGGAGCGGAGATGTTCCGGCCCTGTCGGAGGAGTTGTTCAGAACATGCGTTGAAGGATAACAGAAAAAAATCTACACTGGAAGAGAGAGATGTTTCGGTATGGCACCCCCTCAAGCAGGGGAACCCTGGAAGAGAAGGGTTCGGAGGACGTACCCTAGGGTAAGTCAGTTGAAGGATAGAATGTCCATGTGGGGCCAGAAACTATCATGGGATAGCGGTGATCTCCCTCTACCAACGAAGAAAGGGAAAATACCTTAACCCCTGGACAAAGCATCCGAACCACTTGTCATACTGAAACGAAACCCCAGTGTAGAGCTGGAAGAATAAACTTCTGGTAAGAAGAAGTTAATTGCAGATTGCCGCATACAGGAGCCTATGGCTGCCTGGTATGAGTATCCTGGCGCGAGTCCGGGAAATTCAGACCGGAGTGAGATGCCCCTTGCTTGGGCATACCTGGAGGATGGGCGGGCGGATGGAACTTTCTCTTCCTCGGGAAAGAAGGTCTGGTAAGACATTTCCTACCCCCGGGGGAAAGAGAGGGCTTAGGATGGCTTCCAGCGCTAGGAAGGTCAGCGGAGCACTGAGCAACCTGACGTAAAGCCTCGTTATTGAAAAGGTTTTCTCCAGTACACGGAGAATTACCCAGATTATGTTGTGCCCATCTGCACAAGTCTGAAGCCTGCAGCCAGGCTGTACGACGCGCTCCAATGGCAATAGCAGAGGACCTGCCAACAGACTCAAAAGAGTCTAGAGAAGCACGAGAAAGGAACCAAGAGATATTCCTGCAATGATAAAGAAGCAAGGAATATTCAGAGGCCTTAGTTTCTGACAAAAAAGGAGACAAAAGAGATAATTTGTGTCAGGCTCATATAAAAAATATTGAGTGTCAGGCTCATATAAAAAATATATGAAATAATTCTAGAAGCCAACATGGACGTTTGGAAGGTTTGACGCCCAAAGGTATCAAGCGCTTTAGATGCACGACCTGGAGGGCAAGAAGAATGCTTCTTCTTGCTTCCGACCTTCCTCAGTGCCGATTCCACCACAATGGAATGATGCGGAAGCTGGTGCTTCTGAAACCCCGGAGAGGGGGGCACCTGATACAGCACATGCGTGGCTGTAGACGGCGCAGGAACCTTCAAAGGTGACCGCCAAACTCCCAGGAGAAGATCCTGCAGGGAAGGATGTAAAGGAAGCATTATGGCTGCCTGTTCCGCAGGACCCTGACTTAGAGAAGGACCAGGAATAGGAATGGCAAGCAAGTCTGCCATGTCAAGGAGAAAATCCTGAAAAGAAGGCACTCCCAGAGGAGCTATTCCTGGGGAGGCTGAGGTTGAAGGGGCCGCTTGGACACCAGAAGACCTGCCGGACTGGTGCACAAAAGGAATCCTGCTAGATAGAGAAGGATACCGACAGTCCCGATTCGAGGCAGTTAGTACTGCATCGTCGGTTCCTGGTATTGATTCCAAGCTAGGCATCGAAAGGATCGATGGCACCGATGGAACCGCAGGAATCGGCATCGGCCCCGACTCCGGCCACGGGGACGGCAATGCCCTCGGAGCAGACAGCAGAGGTGGCTGAAGCGGTTCCGAGGCAACCGGAGAGCAGTGGCGATTATCCTCGGTACTGCATCGCCGGAAGGGACAGAGATCGGTTCCGAAGCGTGTCGGAACCAAGTCTTCGAGACTGGATATCGATTCGAGGCTGGGCATCGAACCGAGCGAGGTTATCGACGCCCTCCGAGAGGGTCCCGGCGGCGGTGGCGGTGTCGGCAATGCCGGACCCAGAAAGCGAATCGGAATCGCATCGATCGGTGCCGCAGGCATCGAGGACCTCCGAGGATGACGCTCGGTGAAGAGGGGAACACCCGACACTGGCGCCAATGTCGGGAGATAGGCACCGCTAGATGCCGGTACCCCTCCCGAGCCTGGCTTACCAAGAGGAAAACCCTTCCGGGGCGTACCGATCAGCCCCGAGGGTACCCAGGTTACCCGCCGACGGGCCCCGGTGGGGAGTGAGACGCTCAACCCCGGCGCCGATGCTGGGGCATCGGCGCCACCTGACACCGGAACCAACTCCGTGGTTGGCCGGGACGAAGGGAAGCCAGTCTGGGTCGTATCGATCGAAGGCACCGAGGCCCCCAGAGGACGAACCCTAGTGACGAGTGGAGCACTCGACGCCCGTGTTGATCCTGGGAGATCGGCACCATCCGAGGCCGGCACCAGCCCCGCGCATGGCTGGGGTGCAGGAACGCCAGTCCGGGTCAGATCGAGCGGCCCCGAAGGTACCGGGGAGACCAGGTGACGATCCCTGGTGAAGAGTGGAGCACTCGACACCGATGCCGGGGATGCGCTGCCGCTCAAAGCCGGTACCACCCCCGTGCAGGACTGGGAAAATTAAGAAAAAGGTTTCTGCGGTGACAGGAGGTACATCCTGCCGGCTCCGCGGAAAAACAAAAACTGGGGAGAGGCAGTAGGAAGGGCGGGAAGCCACCGCGCAGGCGCGAGGGATGCTCCCAAAAGCCTTCTGATTGGATGCTGGGGAGCATTCCCGTGCGAGCTCCGTCGGCGCCGACGTACCCACATGTGAAGACTCATTCCTGCTTGTTCCTGGAGATGCCATATTAGACCTAGTCCTTAGTGGAACACCAGATCTAGTGCAAGAGATAAGGGTGTTGGGGCCACTTGGCAATAGTGATCATAGCATGATCGCCTTTGATTTAGTTAGTGGAGGAGGGATAGTAAGGAAATCCACAGTAGTACCTTTTAACTTTCGAAAGGGAGACTATGATAAAATGAGGAAAATAGTTAAGAAAAAACTAAAAGGAGCAGTTGCAAAGGTTAAAGACTTACATGAAGCTTGGGTGTTGTTGAAGAATACTATCTTGGAAGCCCAGATCAAATGTATTCCACGCTTTAAGAAAAGTGGAAGGAAGTCCAAAAAACTGCCAGCATGGTTTAAAGGTGAGGTCAGAGAGACTGTTGTTGCCAAAAAAGCATTATTCAGGAAATGGAAAAAAGAGCCAAACGATGAAACCTGGAAACAGCACAAGCACTGGCAAGTCAAATGCAAGGCATTGATAAAGCAGGCAAAGGGAGAATTTGAGAAGAAGCTTGCTGCAGAAGCAAAAACGTGAAATAAAGATTTTTTAAAGTATATTCGTAGCAAAAAACCTGTGAGAGAGTCAGTTGGTCCATTAGATGATAGAGGAGTTAAAGGGGCACTAAGAGGCGACAAGGCGATAGCGGAGAGACTGAATGAATTCTTTGCTTCAGTCTTTACTGAGGAAGATGTAGGGATGTTACCCATGACTGAAGTGGTATTTAAAGGTGTGGAAGAATTGAAGGAAATATTGATACATCGGGAAGATGTATTACAACTATTAGATAAACTGAAGAGTAGCAAATTACCTGGGCCGGATGGTATATATCCAAGGGTGTTGAAAGAACTGAAATATGAGATTGCAGACCTGCTATTAGTAATCTGTGAATTTTCATTAAAATCTTCTGTAATACCTGAAGATTGGAGGATCGCCAATGTAACGCCAATTTTTTTTTTTTTTTAATTCTTTATTTTCGTTTTATAACAACAAAGGAAAGGAAGACATACAGCTAAAAGACAGATACATACATAGAATGAGATACATACACCAAAGTAAACCCCTGCCACCCCCCTCCCCCCTGCTTCTTCTCTAGAAAACTAATCATTCCCGAAACGGGCGTGTACTGACATTATTGTGTTACAAAACCTAACGGTGATCTGAAACATGATGAGTGTACATTAAACAGACATGTCGGAGCAATGAGCAGATTGTACATAATCATTGAGCATCTGCCATTTAGACAAGCGAGAGTGAGTTTGGGTATGGGGAATAGCTCTCCGAGATATCTGCTCATATTTACTATATAAGCAGACAAGGTTCCACCATTCATTGACAGTAAGTCGAGAGCTATCCTTCCAATTCCTCGTGATTAAACATATGGCTATACCCAGCATGAAATCAAGGAGAAAGCGACCCTTCTTAGGAAGAGAGGGGACCTCCGCCACTGAGCGGAGTCCCACAATCTTCCAAGAGAGAGGCTCGTGGAAGTGTAAGATAAATTGAATACGACCCCAGACCCGCCCCCAGTAAACCTGTAGTTGAGAACATTCATAAATAACATGAGCGAGGGTTCCCACAGCAGTATGGCAAGACCAACACTGGTCCCTTGCAGTTGTGTTCCCTTTGGCTATTTTTTCTGGAGTATAAAAGCATCTATGTGCAAAAAAGAAGAGAGTTTGGGTAACTGAGGCAGATCGGGAAACCCGCACTACTTTGCTCCAGAAAACGCTCCATTGCACAGGGGTTAAAGTGGTTTGCAGTTCGCGCTCCCAGGCTTGTTGGGCTCTACAAGTAGCAGTATCTGTACCCTGACATAATAATTTATAAAAGTTAGAGGCTACCCCATGTGTACTACTAATAGAGTGAATTAGGTCTAATAGCCCGTCCTCAGTAGGGACAGAGGGCGGCAGGATTCGAGCACTTTTGAGGCAGTGTTGAAGCTGCATCAATTGAAAGTAATGTTTCGCTGGTAACGCAAATTCCTTTTGTAAATCAGAAAAGGTTTTCCAACGAGCTGCAGAGAAGAGCTGTTGGGGTATCCAGATCCCCCTAGAGTACCAGGGTTTCCATGCTATCATTCTATTTAGGACTTGAATTCTGGGGTTATTCCACAGCGGGAGTCCGTCCTGAGGACATACGTTTGGGCCCAGTGATAGAATGAGAGTGTTAAAGGCCGCAAGAGTATCGACAATCATTGGGGGATGGCGGGTGTCTACTTGATGGGACATACCGGGGAGATGGATCAACGGAATTGGGCTACTAAGCTCCTCTTCTATGTCAAGCCAAACTGGTCTGCTGTCTGTTGAGGTATCTAGCCATCGGGCACCTTGTTTAAGTAGGAAGGCTTGATGATATCTGAGAAAATCAGGAAAGCGGGTACCCCCTAGTTCCTTCGCAGACTGTAGTTTTTGTTTAGCTATCCTTGGTGGTTTGCCCTGCCAGAGATAGCGGACGAGAAGGCCCTCAATATCTTTGTAGGTGTGTAGCGGGAGTAAGCATGGCAGCATTTCTAAAATATAGTTCACTTTGGGGGCTATCATCATTTTCACAGTTTCTAGGCGGCCCCACCATGTAAGGGATAAGGGAGACCAACGATTTGTGAGCTCACGGACTTTGGAGACTACCTCTTTGGCATTAAAACTAATAGTGTCTTCTAAAGGAGAACAGTAATGGACCCCAAGATATTTCACCATGCGGGGTTGCCAAAGGAAAGGAAAGGCCTGCATGTCAGCCTCATGTACCCAACGGTTCAGTGGGAATGCTACAGATTTGGTCCAGTTTATTTTATAGCCCGATAATTGCGAGTATCCATCAATCAGATCCAAGACAGCTGGAACCGAATCAAGGGATACGAAGAGCATAAGGTCATCTGCATATGCAGAGAGTTTAATCTCTCTGTGACTGAAGGGGACACCTCGAATACGTGCGGACTGTCTAATAAGGAGGGCGAGGGGTTCAAGAGCTAGATCAAAGAGCATTGGTGATAGGGGGCAACCTTGACGCGTGCCTCTTTGGAGATTAAAAGGCTGAGACTTAATGGCATTTACACAAATACTGGCAACGGGTTGAGTATACATGACTTGGAGGTATCGGAGGAAGCCCTCCCCAAAGCCATACCATCGGAGAACTGCAAATAAGAAGGGCCATTCTAGGCGATCAAAGGCTTTTTCAGCATCTAGGGAAAGACCCACCCATGGGTGGTCTAAATTGGCAGCACTGGATAGCACATGGCACAAGGTCCGAGCATTGTCAGCGGTGGATCGGCCGGGTATAAAACCGCATTGGTCGGGATGGATCAAGGTGGCCATCCTGTCAGATAGCCGGGTGGCCAAGATCGTTGCGAAGATCTTATAATCGGCATTAAGTAGGGAGATTGGACGGTAGTTGGCGGTTAGCAGCGGGTCTCTGCCTTCTTTCTCAAAAACTACCACATTAGCTGCAGAAAAGGATCCCAAAGAGGATGTATCTACCGCAAGGGCAGTAAAATAGAGTTTTAAGTAGGGAACTAAATCTGCACTGAACGTTCTGTAGAATTCGGTCGGGAGACCATCAGGCCCGGCGGCTCGACCCGAGGCTGTGCGTTTTAGGGCAGATTGGATCTCTGAAGTAGAGAAGGGTTCATCCAGCGCATCCCTATCAGCTTCAGAAAGGGTCGGCCGCTGAATACCAGAAAACAATCGCTCGAAGGTCTCTGATGAGAACTCACATTCAGATTGATAGAGACGGGTATAGAAATCCCGAAAGAGTTCTACGATATCGGAGTCTGTGGTCAGTATGCCCCCTCCCTGTGGGGCTCGAAGGGCCGCTACGCGTTTGGCTTCTTTTTGACCTTTCAAGGCGTTGGCTAAAAGTCGACCGGCTCGGTTGCTTTCACGGTAGTATGTCCCTCGTTGGAGCTCAATACTCTTAGAAGCTGCAGTTGAGAGGATTGCATTATATTGAAAACGGAGACGCTGTAAGCGAACTAAGACGCATGGATCAGTACGTGAAGTTAGAACTCGTTCGCCTGCTTTGATTTGTTGGTCTAGTATAAATAGCTGCTGTTTGCGTTGTTTCCGCAGGCGAATTTGATAACTAGTGATCGTTGCACGAATGGCCGCTTTGAAACCCTCCCACCAAGCCCAATTTGCAGTATCCTGGGGTAAATTAAAATGGAAGTAATCCTGTATGGCTGCTCGAATTTCTAACTGGAACGCTGGCTGAGTTAAGAGGGCTCTATCAAAGAACCAGGCTCCCGAATTCCCTTGGGGTGCAGTGGTGTGTAATTGAAAAGAAATAGCAGCATGATCTGAAATATGTTGGGAGTGAATCTTTGCAGTGTCCACCTGAGGAACTAACAGTTTTGATATTAGAAAGAAATCTATGCGAGACTGGGATTTATGAGGGGAAGAGAAGAAGGTAAAGTCAAGCTCATTGGGGTGTAGTAACCTCCATAAATCGACTAAAGCAAGATCTTTGATCACAGAGGTAAGCGTGGTGTGACTCTTGGGGGGACTACTTGTCCTAGGCGGCTGTTTGTCGATCAGGGGATCAAGAACTAAATTGAAATCCCCCCCTATTATCAATGAAGTATTAGCAGAGGCCTGCGCAACCTGAGCAATGGTAGCAAAAAAGGCAGGGTCATCCACATTAGGAGCATAAAGGCATATACATGTAACTTCAAGGTTACCTATCTTGAGGTGCACTCTGGACCATCTACCTGCTGTATCTGAGCTAGTCGCAATAATAGTAGCATGCAGAGATTTCCTAACCAGTATGGCAACCCCACATTTCTTAGAAACGGCTGGGGAATAGGCGGCCACCATGTAAGGTTTAATATTGAGTTTAAGAGTTTCCTTCGAATTTAAATGCGTTTCTTGGAGGAAAATCAGGTCCGCAGCTTCATGACTTAGATAGCTTAGGATTTTCTTCCGTTTTATCGGATTATTGATTCCTTTTACGTTCAATGATAAAATCTTACATGGTGCCATCAATCGGTAATAGACATTTTAGGTAAGGGCGCTTGAAAACATACAACATAATCAGAATCTGTACAACAATGATATAATCACCGAGTCTACTGCCTAATACACCCCATATTGAAAAGTATGTACCAAAGTAACTTAGAGAAGAAGCAAAACCCCCAATGAAAATGGCGACCATATGTCTGCGGGAGGAGGCCCTAGAGAGGAGATAGAGACATGAAAAAAAAAAAAAAAAGAAGAAACACCAGAATCCATAATTAACACTGTCTCTGATACTCATCGAGGCTACGATGGGTAGATGGAGTCGGGTCACAGATATCATCAAAATAAGGCAACACACCGCCCTCGAACAGACTCTTTGCTGAGCCGCGGCAAATCCAATATGGCAGGTACAGCGGATATGAGAATACTGGCAGGAATATTCTGGAAGTCAGCGCATCAAGTCGGCTTCTTTAGCATCCAAAAACTCCGCTAGTAGATCAGGGTCCTCAAATGTTCTTGTCTGATTATGAAGCGTGACTCGGAGCTTGGCCGGGTACATCAGGCCATAGCGTGCTTGTAGTTGTTGAAGCCTCGGCCGGAATTCCAGAAAGCGCTTTCGGCGGTCGACCGTGGGTTTAGCCAAGTCAGGATAGAAGGAGATCTTGTGGCTCTCAAACTCCATATGGCCCTTTGCCCGAGAGGCACGGAGAATTTGCTCCACATGTTGATATCTCAAAAGTCGAAAGATGATAGGCCGCGGGGTCTTCCTGTTGAGCGTTATGTTTGTGGGTACACGATGAGCGCGATCGATCTCCAATTCTTTGGTAAAGGTGATTTGGAGCAGGGAAGGGAGGATTTTATATAAAAACTCCTTCATGTCTCCCGATTCCGCTCCCTCCGGTATGCCCACGAGTCGTAGGTTGTTGCGGCGCGCTCTGTTATTGCCATCTTCCACTTCTTTCTGCAAGGCCCGCACCTGACGTTCAACTTTGTCGAGTTTGGACAGCCGGACCGCGTGGGAGTCTAATACGCTCTCCATTTTGTCCTGACGCGAAGAGAGCCCCTCTAGCCTGCCTTGCAATACACCAAGATCTTCCCGCAGCGCTCGGAGTGCTTCACCGTTTGACTGCACGAGGTCCTTAACCCCTCTAATCTCTGCGAGGATTTCCTGCTGCATTTCGGGGCCCTCGCGCAAAGCCAGCCCCTTCTGCGGGGACGGGGGTTCAGTTTTGGAGCGTTTGCCGTGAGAAGCCGCTGGAGATCCAAATTCCAGGCGCGTAGGTTTGGTCCCCGCCATCTCACCAATGTGCCCCGGCAGGATCAGAGCAGAAATTCAAGTATGTCCGGTGTTAATTCAGGATTCTGAGTAGGCCTCTCGGGAGCCTCAGCGTTATGCGACCATCCCGCTGGACATCGGGCTCCGCCCCCCGTAACGCCAATTTTTAAAAAAAGGGTTCCAGGGGTGATCCAGGAAACTATAGACCGGTGAGCCTCACGTCAGTACCGGGGAAAATGGTAGAAACCATCATAAAGAATAAAATTACTCAGCATGTAGATAGTCATGGCCTAATGGGAGACAGCCAACATGGCTTTAGACAAGGAAGATCTTGTCTTACTAATCTATTATGTTTCTTTGAAAGTGTGAATAAACAGGTGGACAAAGGTGAGTCGGTTGATATAGTGTATCTGGACTTTCAGAAAGCCTTTGACAAGGTCCCTCATCAGAGACTTTTGGCAAAACTAAAGAGTCATGGGATAGGAGGCAGTGTACTACTGTGGATCAAGAACTGGTTAAAAGATAGAAAGCAGAGGGTTGGGCTAAATGGCCAATTTTCCCAATGGAGAAAAGTGAATACTGGTGTACCCCAGGGATCTGTGCTGGGTCCGCTGCTTTTTGACATATTCATAAATGACCTGGAAAGTGGAATAACGAGTGAGGTTATCAAATTTGCAGGTGACACAAAACTATTTAAAGTTGTTAAAACCCAAGAAGATTGTGGAAAATTGCAAGAGGATCTTGATAAATTGGAAGACTGGGCATCAAAATGGCAGATGAAATTTAATGTGGACAAGTGCAAAGTTATGCACCTAGGGAAGAACAACCCAAACTGTGGTTACACGATGCAAGGTTCCACCTTAGGAACCACCACCCAGGAAAAAGATTTAGGCGTCGGACGGCATGTTAAAACCCTCAGCCCAGTGTGCAGCGGCAGCCAAGAGAGCAAATAGAATGCTAGGTATCATAAGGAAAGAAATGGAAAATAAAACAAAAGATATTATAATGCCTCTATATCGTTCCATGGTGAGACCGCACCTTGAATATTGTGTGCAATTCTGGTCGCCGTATCTTAAAAAGGATATAGCGTTATTAAAAAAGGTTCAGAGAAGAGCCACCAAAATGGTAAAGGGGATGGAAGGATACTCCTATGAAGAAAGGCTAAAAAGGTTAGGGCTCTTTAGCCTGGAAAAGAGACGGCTGAGGGGAGATATGATAGAGGTCTATAAATTAATGAACGGAGTGGAACGGGTAAACGTAGATCAATTGTTTACGTTATCAGAATATAGAAAGACTAGGGGACATGCAATGAAGCTACAGGGTAAGCTATTTAAAACTAATAAAAGAAAATATTTCTTCTCTCAACGTGTAATCAAACTTTGAATTTGTTACCGGAGGATGTAGTAAAGGCTGTTAGTGTAGCTGGGTTTAAAAAAGGTTTGGACAAGTTCCTGGAGGAAAGGTCCATAAACCATTATTAAGAAGGGACCCAGGATATCAATACTCGCAAGGAGGTAAAAAACTAAAATGAAGAAGACATAAGATAAAGCATATGTATACCATTGGAGATAACTCATATATATTCAGAACATGTTAAAACTCACTGGGAACTGGAGACTGAAAACATAAAAGAAACGCAGCAGGAGTAACAATGTAGCATATCTCTTTTTGATTATTATTTTTCTGAGAATCTAGTCCCTCTTTTTTGCCCCACTGTTTTTAAGAATCTATCAGGAGTTTGATGTTTTATTTCCTGCACGTATACTATCTATGTTTGATGTTAATGGTTTTGGCTAAGCTGGCCCTGCAACGCGACCTTGGCCTTACTCCATACCATTTTTACAAGTACAATATAATTCTCCATTAATATTTTTGGACAGAAGTTTAAAATAATTGGGATGTAGTACTATAATTATTTTTCCCACCATTTTTCTCAATTATAATAGATGGTTAATTAGCACTTGTGTCTTTCTCGGCTGTGCCCTCCTCCCACATCCGGCCTTAGAATAATGCCTGCTGCGTTTCTTTTATGTTTTCAGTCTCCAGTTCCCAGTGAGTTTTAACTTATGTTCTGAATATATATGAGTTATCTCCAATGGTATACATATGTTTTATCTTATGTCTTCTTCATTTTAGTTTTTTACCTCCTTGCGAGTATTGTATGTCACCATCTCTACATATAAGCTGTGTACCTCCTGAGAGGTTTGCATGTCATCATCTCTACGAATAAGGTAGTAATAATACAAGTATGATGCTGATCATCTTCACAAGGACTGTATTTTATTGTGTCTGTATGGATTTAGTTGTGGTCTACTTTGTTTTATTATATTTTTTTATTACATAATTGTATTATTTATGTTATATTTGGGTATCGCATTTTGAGCATTTGAGTTTTATTACTATTTATTATTATCGTTTATTTATTATTATTTTTTAATATTTATATTTATATATATTTAATATGAGATGATTATTATTATTTTTTAATTTTCTTATTATTTATTTTTTATTTATTTATTATATATTTATTTCTATTTCTGTATAATAGAGTCTAAATGAATGTCTATGAGTATTTGTTCTTTCACTAGTATTTGATCTTTTAATATTGTTTGTTTCTATGTTTTTAGTACCTATGTAGACAACCCCTGATGAAGGTCTCCGAAACACGGCCTGTGTCGGGTTGCTAGGTCTGAGATTTCAAATAAAGTGTTTTTCCACCTTATCATGTTTTGGACTGTGTGCCTGTATCACGTGATAATTTGCCCTGTGTTGGACAGCCATACTGCTAGACCAGTCCAGACAAATGGGTTATGTCCCCCTGCCAACAGATGTTGGAGACAGAGAAAAAACACTCCAGAGCTGTGATTGGTTGGGCTCTGGATGACATAGGAGTGCCCCTAGAGGACCTAGTCAGTATTCTTTTGACAAGCACCAACATAAGGAGAAAACCTGACTAACCAACTCAACTATGTACAGGTAACAACTAATTCAATTAAAACCCTCAACTCGAACCATGAAAGGTGGAGAAGGATCAATCATGATTCCTTGGAGAAAAAACCTGAATCCACTGTCGTGGACTTTCTCCGGAATACGTAATTGCTTGTGTCTGAAGTAAGAAGAACGTTGGCTCTTCTGCATCAGCAGTCGTGACACTGGGGTGGTTATGGACTAGTCTAGCAGTATTCCAGGAAAGGAAATTAATGGTAAGTGAAATTTCTCCTTCCAGTTCATACTGCTAGACCAGTCCAGACAAGAGGGAAGTACCCAAGCTAATGAACCACAGGGTGGGCAGAGAGAGCCGCTGACAGTACACTAGCCCCCAAATGACTGTCTTCACATGCCTGAATGTCCAGGCGATAATGCTGGACAAAAGTAGACAAGGAAGACCAGGTTGCTGCTCAACAAATATCAAGAGGGACTACGTGTGATCGCTCGGCCCAAGACATAGCTTGAGCTTGAGTCGAATGTGCGCGAAGACCGGCAGGCACTGGCTTGCCTTGAAGAATATAGGCTGATTCGACTGGCTTGCCTTGAAGAATATAGGCTGATTCGATGGTACGGCGTATCCATCTGGTGATAGTAGATTTTGAAGCTGCCATACCTAGGCGCAGTCCTGCAAAAAGCACAGAAAGATGGTCGGTCTTGCAAAAAGAATTGGTGACTTTGAGATAGCGAAGGAGAATCCTTTTGAGATCAACCGCCCGGAGATTCTTGGAACGTCCGAAACATTGTTCCTTAGAAAAGGCAGGCAACAAAAGAGGTTGATTGACATGAAAAGGAGTAATCACCTTAGGCAAGAATGAGGGAACAGGGCAAAGGGAGACTCCCTCTGCTGAGAATGACAATACAGATTCCTGCAAGAGAGGGCCTGCAGTTCCGAAATGCGATGAGCCAAAGTTATTGACACTAAGAAAACCATCTCAAGTGTCAAATCCGTTAAGGAAACTTCTTTTAACGGCTCGAAGGGCGGAGACATCAGAGCCTGTAGTACCAAGACAAGATCCCAAGAAGGGACAAGCGGATGGATTGGAGGGCGTAGGAGCTTGACTCCTTTAAGAAAAAGAGACACATTGGAGTGGGATGCAAGAGAACGACCGTGAATTGGTCCCCTATAACACGTCAGTGCTGAAATCTGTACTCGTAGAGTGCCAAGAGCTAAGCCCTTATCGAGGCCCTCTTGAAGAAAGGCCAGAATGTCTGGAATTTCTGTACTCCAAGGAGAAAGATGATGTTGAGTACACCAGGACTCAAACGCTCACCACACCCTAGCATACGCTAAAGAAGTAGACAAATGGCGAACGTTGAGGAGAGTCGACACTACTTTGGAAGAGTAACCCTTACGGGTTAATCTATGGCGTTCAAGAGCTAAGCCATAAGCCAGTAGGGAGTTGGATCTTCCATCAAAATTGGACCTTGCCTGAGAAGTCCGAAAGGAGTTTGTAGTCTCAGAGGAGGGACTTGAGATAGTCTTATGAGATCGGCATACCATGGCCTTCGTGGCCAGTCTGGAGCCACTAAGATTACTGGACCCTGGAGTTCCCTGATCTGAAGCAGGACTCTGCTGATCATTGGCCAAGGTGGGAATACATAGAGTAACTGGAGTTTTAGCCATGGCTGCGGTAAGGCATCTATGCCTTGAGAGCTGTGTTCCCTCCAGCAACTGAAGAACATCGGAACCTTCACATTCGTGGCTGACGCCATGAGATATACTTTCGGTTGCCCCCACTTCTGAACTATCGTCTGGAACGCTTGCCGGGCCAGTTCCCATTCGCCGGGATCAAGAGTGTGTCGGCTTAAAAAATCCGCCTTCATGTTGCTGGTTCCTGCAATATGTTGTGCTGAGAGAGTTTGAAGGTTCTTTTCCGCCCAAGGGAATAGAAGGGACATCTCCATCAATACCCCTGCGCACTTGGTGCTGCCCTGGTGGTTGAGATAGGACACTTCAGTGGCATTGTCGCACAGAATCCATACTGCTTGTCCCGGTAGGAACCACTGAAAATTCAGTAAGGCGAATCGAGCTGCTCTCGCCTCGAGCCTGTTGATTGTCCATCATGCTTCGCGCGTCGTCCAAGTTCCTTGCGCTGAGTGAGTGTGACAGTGCACTCCCCATCCGGACAGAATGGCATCGGTTATCAGCAAGATCCAGTGTGGGTTTTCCAAGGGTACTCCCCTGAGGAGATTGTGAGATGCAAGCCACCACTGTAGACTGCGCCAGACCTGCAGCTGTAATGGGAGATGGATCTGATAGTCTACTGTTACCGGGGACCACCTGGAAAGCAGAGCGGCCTGCAGACAGCACATGTGAGCCTTTGCTCAAGGCACGAGCTCGATGGTGGTGGCCATGGACCCCAGAACCTGGAGGTAATCCCATGTCCGGAGGGGGGGGGGGGGCTTTTTGGGCCAAAAAACGTCGATCTGAGAGGCCAGCTTTAGGAAACGGGCTTGAGTCAAGAATACAGGCCCTTGACAGGTATCGAAGTGTGCTCTGAGAAATTCGATCTCTTGAGATGGATGGAGGCAACTTTTGGTGCGGTTGATTACCCAGCCGAGCTGCTGAAGGAAGGCAACTACCGTGGAAACCATTTTGCGAGCCTCTGGAAGGGAGCCCACGTGAATGAGCCAATCGTGCAAGTACAGGTGTACTCTGATTCCCTGCTTGCGTAAGGCTGCTGCCACAACCACCATCACCTTTGAGAAGATTCGAGGTGCCGAAGCTAGGCCAAAGGGCATTGCCCGAAACTGAAAATGTTGGCCAAGGACTGAAAAACGCAGGAAGCGTTGGTGGTCTTCTCGAATGGGAATATGAAAATATGCTTCCGCGAGATCCAAGGATGCTAGAAACTCTCCCCAGTGTACTGAGTGAATGACTGATCGTAGGGTCTCCATCCGGAAGTGTGGTGCTCGAAGGCTGCGATTTATGCCTTTGAGGTCCAAAATTGGATGAAATGAGCCATCTTTCTTGGGCACCATGAAATAGATGGAACAACGGCCTAGCCCACTTTCCAACTGAGGGACTGGTAAAATGGCTTTTAAGGTAAGGAGCCTCTGAATGGTAGACTGAATGGCCATTCGTTTTTCCACCGAGCATCCTGGAGAGACCAGGAAAGCATCATGAATGGGCCAGTAACATTTGAGAGAATAGCAGTGAAAAACTATATCGAGGACCCATCGATCTGAAGTTATGAGTGCCCACTGTCGAGAAAAAAGGGTCAACCGTCTGCCTATAGGCGGAAGGATCTCGAGTGGGCGGAGCGTCCTGTCAGCGGGAAGGATGGGATGCTCCAGAAACTTCCCTGGGCCAGAGTAGGAGTCCGAACCTTTGCGGGCTCCTCGAAAGGACTGAGCCCTCCTCTAAAGCGATGGGCTGAAGCGGAAGAAGCACCTGGCTTAAAAGCACGGTATCTTCGTGAGTCCTGAGATTTAGAAAATCGCTGAAAACCGTGGGAACAAGATCCACGATGAGAGGATGCCTTTGGCCTGTCCTCAGGTAACCGTTGCTGCTTCACCTCACCATGATCTTTAACCAATTTATCAAGATCTTCGCCAAAAAGGAGTCTCCCTTTAAAAGGCAACTTAGACAGGCGGGTCTTAGAAGCAATATACACTGCCCATTGACGCAATCATAGCCATCTTCTAGCCACTGTGACCACCACCACGGAACGCGCCGACAGTCACAGAAGATCATAAAAGATCTGCCAGGAATGCAGCGACTGATTCAAGACGCGCCAACTCTGGTTCGTCTGTAAGCTGCTGAATCCATTGGAGGGAGGCCCGAGCCGCCAAATCTCCACAAACCGCAGCTTGTAGGGAAAGAGAGGAGGACGAAAAAGCTGTGCTAAGTAGACTCTCGACCTTACAGTTTTGTTGGTCTCGGAGTGCCGCTCTGCCCTCAACCAGAATAGTTGTATGCTTAGTGACCCCGGTCACCAGAGCATCCACTTTTGGGTATGTCAGCCAACGGTCAAGGTCAGTAGGAGACCAAGGATACAACTGACCAATACAGCGTGTGGTACGGAAAGAAGAATCCGGAGAGTCCCATTCCCGAGATATCATTTGCTGCAATTCCGCTGGAAAAGAAAAAGCTTTGGAAGGTTTACGAATACCTTGCAAAATAGGATCCGGCTTCAACTGAGCCTGGGAACTCTGCAGATCAGGTGTGTCGACCAGAGGTAGCGACTCTATCACCTGTGCTATTAAGGCCAGCAATTCCTCTTTCCAAAGGAGAGTCATCCTGAGCTGTGACTGAAGAATCTGAGGGGGAATATTCCCCATCTTCCCATTCAGATGAATCAGGACTCCCATCCGAAGATTTTTGGTCCTCATGGGCATCAGAAGCGTCCCACAAGCCCCACAAAAGGTCTCTGGAAGACCGCATAGCCTTAAGGTCTGTGTATTTATGTGACCACTTGCGAGATCCCAAAATATCCCTATTAGGTACAGAACTGGGAAAGGAGGGTATCCTGGAAGAGTCCGAACACCACAGGTTCCATGCCTGGCAAAAGAGTGCCAGGAACTGTCCGTCGGCCGAAGCTGAAGAGACTTCAACAGGTTGTGGAGGCAAAATGGGAGCATATTGGGAACCCTCTGCAGGCGGACTGGGTTGCAGCACTTCCAGTAAAGTAGGTGACAAGGTGCTGATGTCTGCAGCAGGCAGCACAATGGAGAGTGAAGAAGATGACTCACCTGGATGCATTATACACAAAGAGCACAAGCGATTAAATCTTTCTGCTTCTTGTTACAGACAATACATCTGTGCAGAGAAGCAGGCATGGTAAAAGTGTAACTATTTTTTTTTGAAGAAATCACAATGTGATTGAGGGAACAAAAGTGAGCTTAAAACTCTCCCCTGGAAAGGTTCAAGCGCTTCCCTGGTGACTTTTCCACAGAAAAAGACTGTCCAGAGCTGCTCCTGCTAAAAATATTGAAGAAAAAAAGTTGGTCCCGATTTTCAAAATGGCCGCCGGCAACTTTGAAATGAAAAATAAAGAAAACCTGTGCTCTAAAAATTTCAAAAACGTGGTGAAATTGGTTGGGGAGAGGTAAGGAGTGCTGTCAGCAACTTAAAAAATTCAAAACCTGACGAACCCCGAATCGCCTAAAACAGAGATGAGAAGGAAACGGTCAGTTACTCACTGTGCTGGTACTGTAGGGCTGGTACCCCTGCAATTCTACACCTCCGGCCTGCTCAGCAACTCAGGCCTGAACCAAACTGAACAGACAAGATGGATTCCTCACTACACTTTTGCTGTGTTCAGCTACAAACTTGACCTCCAAGCAACTGCTTGCGCAGCGTTTTTATGTGTGCATACAGAAGCCATTGTCCCTGGCCAATTCACTGTCCACATGCAAGAACATCTGCTTCTCTGGTGCTTATCTATAGTTAGTTCTACTGGCCTTGGACACTCGTACCTATACCCAGAAAACTACATACTGTTTTCTCAGCATGACATCTTACTATGGATCCTTTGTCTGCAAGAAGATGCCCATCATCTACCTCCTGATTCACTGAGAACACCTCTGACTGTTTTGTGCCAACCAATCATTGGACCTATGACGGAGAATTCTCACAAAGAATAATACAATCTGCGCAGGAGAACTTAGACACTTTTTCTGCCACAGACACACTTCTCCACACTTTCAGACCGTTACACAGGTTTTCCGCTGTCTGTACCCGCTGACCTGTTTCCTGCGACCTGATCTGTCTGCAAGATAGCCACACTACATGTGGGCAAGGCTGTCCTCCAAAGGTCTGAGATAAGACGTTCACAGATACCTCCGGTTCTGTGTCCTACCGTGGCTCGCCTCCGAGAAGGGCTGTAGCCTGCGTTACCTAGCTCAGCTGCCTTCTTGGACTGGTGCTGTTCCAGAGTCTCCGGACGCCCGCCCGAGTGACAGGCGAAGCTAAAGGTACCAACTTATCTCTCTTCCCCCACCCCCTGGATGGGCAAGGGTTAGCTAAAACGTATTCCATAATTTTCTCAGTGCAGAGCGAATCAGTGACGTCTGGTTACTAATTAGTGATTTATTACTTTGTCCACCTGTAATGCTGCGTCGTAACAAATTTCTACCTCATGTTCTAATTACATATATATGTTTGTATATTTTTCTACCTGGCTGTACATAATAAAATCTAATATATATATATATATATATATATATATATATATATATATATATATATATATATATATATATATATACCAGACTTATTTCGTGGCTCATTGCCAGAATAGCTCACAGAACTTCGGGCTGAGTATCAGTAGCCAATTTCCCCTGGACAACTGAGAGTCTAACTTATTTTACGCTACTAATAATCCCGACAGTACAGAGGAGCTGAGTTCCCAAGGAGGAGTAGAGAAACTTTCAAAGTCAGTATAAGGTAATTACAGCTACTGAAAGGTAGGGAAATTAGAGTTTGTTCCCTCTCCAGCCACTTAGACCCTCATGGCAGGTGCTGGAAGGCGTTTCTGGGGAGGGATGAGGAAAAGGGGAGCTGCACTGACAGTGAAATCAGGAGCTCAAACCCTGCTGTATTGCTGATTACAGTCACCTCCCCATTAAGGAGGGAAGCCTGGGAAACCCAGATAAACACCTTTTGTGTGCTCTGGGTGCATCCAGGAAATCAAAATGAAGAAAAGAAAAGAATTACACAAACTTATCTAAGACCTTCATCTGCTAGAGACAGAGAAAATACTTACTAGGTCCTCTAGGGGCACTCCTACGTCACCCAGAGCCTAACCAATCACAGTTCTAGAGTGTTTTTTCTTTGTCTCCAACATCTGCTGGCAGGGGGACATAACCCACTTGTCTGGACTGGTGTAGCAGTATGAACTGGAAACTGCAATTATCTGCAGCTAACATCATGTCTGCCATCTCTCTGCACTGACTCTATGGCCATGGAGGGAGGACCAAATAGCCAGCCTCAGCCTCCACTGACCTAAAGCAACACGTGCTCCAAATAATAGATGGGGAGAGTGGGAGGGGGAAAGGTGACCTAAATACATAAAGAGCCTTCAAGGAACACAGTAAGCACCTGTAGCACACCTTCCTACATGTGACGTCCATTTCCCTGTATTCTCTGCAACCTTTTGTTGGTAACTCTCCTCCATCTAGGTGCTATGTGTAGTCATGCAGCCACCTATAACCCTACTCCACCAATGACACTCATTGTGGAAATGTTTGCCTCATGCCCTGAGAGGGTGGTGTGTTACAGACATGCAGTTGTCTCCATTCCCAGAGGCTGGAATGCTGCACTGGCAGGCTGTTGCTTTGGTAGCCTCTCCTCCAGTCCACTCTGTATGTGCAGAGGTTGTGACCCATCCAGCTTGGCTGCAGTGGTCAGACACCTTTCAGCACTCTACTACCACTAAAAGCATATGAAAAGGGTCCCTGAGGGACACACAGGCCACTCCACAGACCCTCTGCTCTGGAAATATACTTTTCTCAGAAAACAAAAAAGTACATCACTACCTTAAATACTATAAGGAAGTTATCCTTAAAGTGAAAAAAGACCACCATACCCCCATACTTAAAGCTATCAATCGATCAAGAGAGCTATTTGATGTAGTAAAATCTTTAATGAAATCTCACACAAACAGCACAGAAATTAGCTTACAAACGATTGCAGACCATTTGGCATCCAAACTTAAGAACAAACACACTCCTGTAATGCTCCCTAGTAATGACCCATAACAACCAACAAACAATTGCCATTCCTTCTACCGCATTAAGGAGAAACAGCTCCTTGAAACCATCTCTAAGATCAACACCATGACATCACATTTAGACTCATGTCCAGTATCCTGGATAAAGACTGTTAAAGCAGAACTAACCCCGGTGATACTCAACATAGTAAATCAATCCCTCCACCATGGCATTATGCCCGATGCACTCAAACTCTGTCATTCACCCAATATTAAAGAACAAAAACCTCAACAAAAATGATCCCACCTCATATAGGCCAATAGCCAGTATCCCATTTTTAGCAAACATAATAAAAAAAATAGTTCAGCTACAGCTACAAGACTTCATCGATACATGTGCACCAATAGACACTCACCGGTATAGTTTCCGTCCATTACACGGAGTGGAAACCCTACTTCTAGCATTATTTGAAACCCTTATCTGTGGCTTAGACAACACAAAATAAGCCTTCATCATGATTTTCCTAGATATATTTATTTTTATTTATTTATTTAACAATTTTTCTATACCGCCTTTATCCAAAGAGGTTTACAAAGAACAACATAACAATTACATAAGAATTGTTTTTACATTAAACATGGGAAGTCAACTTGGAGATAAATATGGGGTTGTTTGACGGAAAGATATAATATGGGCATAGCAAAGAATTTATCATATACAGGAAGGGAAAAGAGGTGTGATCTGAGCGGTTAGGAGGGGTAGGATGCTCTAATTGAGGTTACGTAATGTCATTGAGTCCATAGTATTCAATGAACAGGTATGTTTTGAGTGACTTTTATAGGTCGGTAATGGATTTTGCTGCTCTTATATGTTTTCTGGTAGTGAATGCCATAATGATGGGGCATAGAGGGAGAATGCTCTGTTACTGGTTTGCTGTGTTTTTCCCTTGAGTGGGTGAATATTCAGTAGGTTCTGATTGTTAGATCTACTTGGTCTTGTTGTGTGCGTTGAGGTGATTAGTGTTGAGAGGCAAGGCACCGAGAATCTGTGTTGTTGTTGTTAAGTGCCGTCAAATTAGAGTCGACTCATGGCAACCCTCTGGATAGCTATCCTAAATTGTGTTCGGTCTTCAGTCAGGCGGCTCACTGTTGACAGACTGGTACCTGCAGCTGCTGTTATTGTATCGATCCATCTCATTGCTGGCCTTCCTCTTTTGCGTTGATCTTCTATCTTGCCAAGCATGATGTCTTTCTCTAATGATCTCGCACTTCGCATGATGTGTCCAAAGTATGAAAGTTGAAGTCCTGTCATCTGAGCTTCTAAAGAAAGCTTAGGTTTGATCTCTTCTAGTACCGACTGGTTTGTTCTTCAGGCAGTCCATGGTATACACAGTATTCGCCGCCAGCACCATAATTCAAAGGCATCAATTTTCTTCCTGTCTATCTTTTTCACTGTCCAGCTTTCACATCCATATGATGTTATTGAAAATACCATGGCTTGAACAAGTTGAATCTTTGTATGGAGAGAGACATCTCTGCTCTTGAGAATCTTATCTAGGTCTTTCATAGCCATTCTGCCAAGAGCAATGCGTCGTTTGATTTCTTGACTGCTTGTTGCTTCTTTATTGATAGTTGATCCAAGTAGGTTAAAGTTGTTCACGATTTCAATTTCTTCTCCTTCAATGATGAACCTGTTGATTATACCAGTTGTCATGATCTTTGTCTTCTTTACATTAAGGTGCAGGCCCATTTTGAGACTATGTTCTTTGATTGTGAGAAGCAAATGTTTCAGATCATCTTCACTTTCAGACAATAATGTGGTATCATCAGCATAGCGAAGGTTGTTGATGAGTCTTCCACCAATCTTCACACCTCTGTTGTCTTCATACAATCCTGCTTCTCTGATGATTTGTTCTGCATATAAATTAAACAGGTAGGGGGGAAAGTATGCAGCCTTGTCTTACACCTTTGCTTATTTTAAACCATTGTTTCTCCTTGTTCTTTTCAAACTGTTTCTTCTTGATCAATGTACAGATTGTGCAAGAGTACGATCAGGTGTTCTGGTATACCCATGCTTCTTAATGTGGTCCAGAGTTTCCCTTAGGTTTACACAGTCAAAAGCCTTGCTATAGTCGATAAAGCACAAATAGATATCCTTTTGGTATTCTTTAGTCTTTTCAAGGATCCATCTCACATCCGCAATGATGTCTCTCGTTCCTCGCCCTTTCCTGAAACCTGCTTGTACTTCAGGTAGTTCTTGCTCCAGGTATGGTTGTAGTCTCTTTTGAATAATCTTCAGTAGAATCTTGCTGGCATGTGGGATCAGAACGATTGTGCGATAATTTCCACAGCTGGATCACCTTTCTTTAGTATTGGTATAAACACAGATCTTTTCCAGTCAGTTGACCATGATGTTGTCTTCCATATTTCTTGGCTGAGCCTTGTAAGTACAGTAACAGCTGCATCAGATTGCTGTAATACTTCTATGGGAATGCTATCAATGCCTGGTGCTTTGTTCTTTGATAAGGCTTTCAATGTTGCTTCAACTTCTTCTTTCATCACCAATGGTTCCCGATCATAAGGTACAGGTTGAAAAAGCTGTTGGTCCACTTGATTTTTATCATATAAAAACTCTGTATATTCCTTCCAACTTTTCTTGATCTTCTCAGCATCATTCAACATAGAACCTTGAGCATCTTGTAACATTCCAATTCGAGGCTGGAAATTTTTCTTTAACTCTCATAGCTTTAGGAAAGCCGATCTTGTTCTTCCTCTAATAGTTTCTGCTTCTATTTCCTTGCATGCGTCATGGTAGTACTTTTCCTTGTCCTTTCTTGCTGCATGTTGGAAATCTCTGTTGAGTTCTGCGATTGTCTTTTTTTCTCCTCTGGCTTTAGCTTCTCTGCATTGCTGGGCAACTTTCAGATTTTCTTCCGGCATCCATTTTGGCCGTTTTTGCTTTTTCACCTTTTGTAGAGACTTCTCGCTTTCTTCCAACACAACCTTCTTGATGTCATTCCATAACTCTTCTGGAGCTCTGTCATTTGTATCTAAAACAGCGAATTGATTTTGCAGGCAGTCTTTAAATTCCAGTGGTATATTCTCAAGGTCATATTTTGCTGCATTCATGAGTGGTTTGCTCTTTTTCAACTTTAGCTTGAGTTTGCATACTAGTAGTTGATGATCTGTACCACAGTCAGCTCCAGGGTTTGTCTTTGTTGATGTTATAGAGCTTCTCCATCATTGACTTACACAGATATAGTCAATTTAATTTTTATACAATCCATTGGATGAAGTCCATGTGTACAGTCGCCGCTTGTGTTGCTGGAAGAAGGTGTTTGAGATGAATAGATCGTTGGTCTTGCAGAATTCTATCAGTCTTTCTCCAGCTTCATTTCTGTTGCTTGGTCCATATTTTCCAACTACTATGCCTTCTTCTTTGTTGCCAACTTTTGCGTTCCAGTCACCCATGACTATCAGGATATCCTGTTTGCATGTTCTGTCAATTTCAGCTTGTACTTGTTCATAGAACTCTTCAATTTCATTCTCTTCTGCAGCTGTTGTTGGGGCATATACTTGAATTATAGTTGTGTTGATAGGCAATCCTTGTAGACGAATAGAGATTAAGCGTTCACTGACTGCATTGTATTTCATTACAGTTCTTGCAAGTTTCTTCTTTATTATAAATGCAACACCATTTCTTCTTTGTCTTTCATTTCCAGCATAGTAGACCATGTGATCATCTGATGCAAAATGCCCGATGCCAGTCCATTTCAGTTTGCTGACACCCAACAGATCAAGTTGTACACGTTCCATTTCATTCTTGATCACCTCCAACTTTTCTTGGTTCATGCTTCATACGTTCCATGTTCCAATGTGCAAGACATCTTTACAGCTCCTGACTCTCATTTCATGCGCAGCTACATCAGCAGTCAGACGTCCAGAGGGCTTTGATCCAACCACATCATAAATGCTGGCTTTACTCTGAAAAGTCTTCAGCTCTTCCCCAGTAGCTAGTTGAGTGCCTTCCGACCTGGGGGTCTCATCTTCCAGCACTATAGCACAATTTGTTTTGTTGTAACTATCCATTGGGTTTTCATGGCAAGATACAGAAGTAGATTGCCGGGCCTTTCTTCCGTGCAGTTTAAGTTTGGTGTTGTTGCCGTTGTCACAGAAATGTGATCCTCCACCATCAACACTATCCCATTCTGCTGCTGCGCAGATGGGTGGTTTGTCTTGGTCTGGCACCTCAGCTGAGACCTGTCCATCTTGGGAGACCCTGCCAGTTGTTAAACTACCAATAGTTTAGCTCTCAGCATTACTGATGCACACAAGCCCTCACAGCACAATAAGCTGCAAATCAAGTGAGGGTGAGAATCTGTGCAAGATTTTAAAGGTGGTGGTTATGGATTTGTATTTTATCCACTGTGTTATTGGAAGCCAATGTAGTCGTCTTAACTCTGGCAGCAGTATTTTGAACTAGTTGAAGTGGGTATAGAGCATTTTTGGTAGGCCATGGTAAATGATGTTTCCATAGTCAAGATGTGGTGTGATGATTGCTTGTAGTATGGTTCTGAAATCAGTCTCCTGTAGCAAGTGTTGTAGGGGTTTGATGAGTTTTAGTTTCCAGTATGCTAGTTTGGCTGTGTTTTTGATGTGTGCAGACAAATTGAGGTTGCTATCAATAGTTATGGCCTTTTCCATTTTCTTTCTAGGCATCTAAGTTCTCTTCTGCTTTGTTCTAGATTCTTGGAGAACCATGGGGGGGGGGGGGCATGTAGATTTTTGTTGTTTCATAGTGTGCTTCTTGTTGAATATTGCTATGTCATTTATTATCTGGTTCCATGTGTGTATGAATGTGTCCAGGTCATCTATGTCTGCATCTTGCAGTGAGGAGGTCTGGTCTAGGAAGTGCTGCTAGTTGAAGTCTTTGAATCTACGTTTGTAATTGTGTTGAGGGGGGGGGGTAATTGGTTGGATGGTAATAGCTGGTATATTGAAGGATATCATGGAGTGGTCTGACCATGATACTGGCTCAATTTGTATGTTCAGGTTTGCTTTATGAAGCATGTTGGGAATATATAATAGGTCCAATTTCAATCCTTTGCAGTGTGTTGATGAGTCAATTATTTAGGTTAGTTGTAGGGATTCTATGGCACTTAGAAATGTGCTGGTGCTTTTTGCAGAGGTAGATGGGAGGTTGAGGTCAATGCCCAATGCCACAAAAGATCAACTGTCAGCAATCCTTGAATTAATTTGTTCACACAGCTTGCCCCGTAAACCATTAATTGCTTTGGGTGACTTCAATTTAAGTTCCTTACTGCCTAAGGAATCTAAAGCCTTCCTAAAAGCTTTGGACTCTTTAGATTACAAACAGGCAATTACTCTACCAACACATCAACATGGTACTATTCCAGATATGATTTTCCACCCAAAGCTTCTTACTACTCTAAACCAAATCTCAATTCCAAAAATATCTTATGTGCCATGGTCAGATCATTATGTGATATCTATTACTTTACATTTAAAACCTCCTTCTCACCAAATAGAAACTAATTGTAAAACAAGAAAATTTAGAGCCTTTCATAAAGAAAATTTCATAGCAGATGTCTCTCCTCACTTGCACCAGGATTGTAGTAATTTAGATGCTGCAATAGACAACTGGAACAAAGTCATTTCTGATGCCTCAGTAAATCTCAACAGAGGCAAGGCACAAGTACGTAGAAAGAATAACGCACCATGATACTCAAATGATATCAGAGAGGCAAAACGTATACTAAGAAATTTGGAACGTAAATGGAGACAGAACAAATCTCAGCATACAGAGTTTTTATATAAGGTGAAGCTAATTGAATATAACAATTTGATAAACAATCGCAAACAACAATACCATACAAACTTAATTTTGAAATCTGCTAATAAATCAAGGGAATTATTTTATATTGTGAAACAGCTTACCAAAAACAACTCTCCTTGTCAAAATCACCAGATAGATCCTCAAGAATATGCAAACTACTTAATAAATAAAAACGGAAATCAGTTAACCTCTATAATATCTTCACAGCCTAATCAATTAACGACAAAGATACTCTCTGATTCCAGACACCTTTGGTCTAATTTTTCAATGCCAACAAAAACCAAATTGGAAATATAATAAGTACAATTAATACAACAACCTCCCCAACTGATCCATGCCCAGTAGAATGGATTAAAAGTGCAAAGAGTCAATTAAGTTTCCATCTAGTCAAATTTGTAGAACTTTCACTAAAACAAGGTTATTTACCTCCTGTCCTCAAAAGAGCCTCAATTAGACCAATCTATAAAGGAAATTCATTAAGCACCTCTGAACCTAAATCATACCGTCCAATTTCTAGTTTACCTTGTATCTCCAAGGTTATAGAGAAAGTAGTACAGGGGCAATTACAAAATCACATAGACTCATATGCTCCACTGGATCTACACCAACATGGTTTCAAACCATTTCATAATGTAGAAACTCTTATTTCTTTATTTAATAACCTCTTAACGGGTCTAGATAAGAAAAATAATGTTTTTCTTTTAATATTTATTGACATTTCAGCAGCTTTTGACACAATCTCTCATCTTTTAATGATTCAACGTTTAGAAGATATTGGACTATGCGACAACACACTTAAATGGTTTACATCCTACCTGAATAACCGTACGCAAATAGTAAAATGTGGAGACAAAAAAATCATCTCAAATCCCAATTACACAAGGCGTACCACAAGGGTCAGCATTATCATCAATCCTTTTTAACATTTGAGTGGAGGAGTGGCCTAGTGGTTGGGGCAAGGTACTTCAGGCCGGAAGGTCGGGGGTTCAAATCCCACTAGAGGACAGCAACCTTGGGCCAGAAGGACTGGGGTTTCTAGTCCCACAGGTGCTTCTTGTGGTCTTGGGCAAGCCACTTAACCCTCCATAGCCCATGTTCCCTGTAAAATAGTTATCTCCAAGTTATAATGCCCTGTTCAATGTAATTTCAGTTTGTTCAATGTAAACCGCACTGATGCAGAATAGCGCGGTATATAAGAGAATATAAATAAATAAACATCTATATTCAACCTATATGTAAAATTATTCAACAGTATGGAATAAATTACCATCTATACGCTGATGATATTATGATCTACACTGCAGTTAACCAGAATACATTTGAGACAGAAATAATTAATAACTGTTTGACTGATAAACCCAGATAAAACAGAAGCGTTGTTCATTTTTAATAATCAGAGCTTAATAACGCCTAAAGAAATCAATATACTAAACAAACCCATAAAGGTCAGCGAGGAAGTAAAATACCTTGGTATAATCATAAATAAAATATTAACTTAAAATCCCATATAAATCAAATTACAGCTAGAGTATACCATCGTTTAAAGATCATTAGGAACCTCAAGCCAATTTTACAACTAAATCACTTTTGAACGGTATGTCAAGCAGTTATAACACCACTCCTCGACTTTGGAAATATCCTTTATCAAGGTCTTCCAAAACATACTACCCATCCCCTCCAATTGGCACAAAATACAACTGCAAGAACTATAATCGAAATACAAGAACCTCATGAATATTTTCAAAATTTTACATGAGTCATCAGCAAACGTTCTAACAACTATTATTTCTAAGGACATAGGCTCAAGGCCCAGACGCTCACAGTCTACTAACAGACTTAATTCCCACCTGAAGTTTAATAGATCCAAACAAATGACATCTAATAGGGCTTTCTCCTTTATGGCACCACAACTATGGAATTCTATTCCTAGTGATTTAAGAAATGAGTATGATATGAAAGATTTTCAAAAGTCCCTTAAAACATACCTATTTATTGAAGCATATGGCAACTAATCTAATTCCAATAGAACAAAATGTTTTAACCCTTTGAATTTCAGTTTTCCTATGTTTAAATTATTTTAATTTTGTAAGATTGCAGTTATTTGTTTAATGTAATTGTAATGAATTATGAAATGGAATTTTGCTGTAGTTTATGTATAATTTAATGTAATGTACTGTAGTTTACTGTAATGTACTATCTTGTTGTATCCCCCCTCGATGTAGTCCCTCTGTTGTCTTGTTGACCACTTTGATTGAAGGATAAGGTGGTATATAAAACTGATTAAATAAATAATAAATAAATAAATTAGAATAAAGGGATTTCTAGTGGCAGTTTTGGGAGCATACTTCGTCTAAGATTGCTGATAAATCTTCGGTGTTTGAGGTGGGTTTTCTGTAGGTTATGTATATGGTGTACTTTGAGTTGGAGATGGTTAGAAAATCTAGTGTGTGTAGTGACTGTGAACTGGTCATTGAGAAGTTCAGGTGTTTCTTAGCAAGGATTAGTACTCCACCTCCTCTTTGTTCCAACTTGGGGCAATTGAAGAGCATATACTGTGAGGTAGTTAGTTGGTTGGGAATAACATTGTCATGGTTGGTGATCCAGCTTTCGATGATGCACATTATGTCTGTGTTTGTGTGTTGAATGTGGTCTACAATAGTCTGGATTTTATTACATACCGAGCAAGCATTGATGAGTGAGCATTTAAATGGGAGACCTAGAGGAGTTTGCTATCCGTATTTATGTGCTGTATAGGCTTTGAGTTGATATAGATAAGTCTGCAAGTTGGATTAATTGGTAGTATTTTTTGGTGTGTAGTAAGGTGCAGAAAGTTTGTTCTGTGCAGGATAGGTATGTTGTTGTTCCAATTATGAATCAGCTGGGTGGATGATAATACAAGAAGCGTGGCTAGTAGAATCATTATATAATATATCACAAAATGTGGTAGCTTGTTTTGTTGGTAGCTTACAGTTTGCAGGTGAGTACTTGCTTAGAGGGGGTTCTCTCGGTACTTTGTTTGAATTATGTAGATTCCTTATGTACCCGTATTTTGATATGGTGGTTGCTTAGTCTTCTGGCGTTTCTTTCTCTCCTGTTAATCGGCTGCGTCTAAGGGCCATGCCAAAGGGCCTAGGAGTGCTGAAGATTTAAAGTTGCCGCTGGTGTTCCTCTTCAGCCTGATTGGCCTTGGTGTTGGGAAGCAGGGAGGGGCTTACCTGCCTGCTCCCTTCGCCGATGCCGATTGGGCCGATCTCTGCTGGCTGCGGGTGTGCCTAGGAGCTTTTAGGATTTAAAGTTGCCGCTGGTGTTTCTCTTCGGGCTGATTGGCCTTGGTGTTGGGGAGAAGGGAGGGGCTTACCTGCCTGTTCCCTTCGCCTATGCTGATTGGGCCGGTCTGTGCTGGCAGCAGGCACGCCTAGAAGCATTGAAGATTTAAAGTTGCCGCTGCTGTTCCTCTTCGGCCTGATTGGCCTTGGTGTTGGGGAGCAGGGAGGATATATAATCTGCATTTGATAATGTTGACCATTCTATCCAGACTAACTCACATAGGCATCACTGGAATTGCACTAAAATGATTTCAATCATACATATCCAACCGCCAGCAATATGTAATAATAAACCAGGAGTCATCCACCACTTTCCCCCAGGAACAAGGAATATCCCAAAGTTCAGCCCTCCTATTCAATCTATATCTACAACCGATATGTGACATATTCACAAACACAAAATCAATTATCACATATATGCAGATGATATAATGGTTTATGCACCAGTAGATATAAAAAAAACAATTCAACAAAATAATCGACTGCATATATGAAGCTGAATCCTCGCTAAACAAAGACAACTTATAAATCAACTACAAAAAAATGGAAATTCTATTTACTACAAGGAACCAAAACTTCACACCCCCTACTACTATCAAGCTACACATTATCATTTTACCAGTCAAACATGAAGTAAAATACCTAGGAGTTATAATTTATAGAGCCCTTAATATGACATCCCAAATCAGACATACTGCTAGAGCGATTCTCTACAAATTAAAAACCACACAGCACCTCAGACCAATTCTAGACCCCCATGACTTTAGAATGGTAGTCCAAGCACTAGTCACACCTCACTTTGATTACTGCAATGGAATCCTGGCAAGGTCTCCCAAGGAAAACATTCACCCACTCCAACTTGCACAAAATGTAGCCACCCAGATAATAACCAAAGCAAATTTAACAGACCACATAACCCCAATTCTATTCAAACTCCACTGCTCCCAATAGCATCCAGAATAAAATATAAACAGTCACTGTCTTCAAATTACACAACACTTTCTCCCCCTCATACCTATCCCCCACGATACACTCCCAAACAGACATCAGAAGCAGGCGGAAAAATACACAAAACCTCCTAGCAATGCCACCTGCAATATGCAAAACTAAGCAGTTTACAAGTAATAGAGCATTCAGATATACAGCTCCCTCACTCTGTAACGATCTTCCTGACCCAATTAGAGCAATCAAGGACCTCTGCACATTCCCCAAGGAATTAAAAACACATCTATTCTCTGAATACTACAATACCTCCGACACCAATAATACAATTCATACATCCATCTCATATCTCCTGAATTCTCCCTTTCTCCTTACCTCAAACCCATTGTAAATAGCTAAGAGAACCAACTCATTATGCATATGTATAAGTGGCTGCTGGTATGTATATAGTTCATTGTTTATCCAAGCTCTTAGTTTCAATGTACAATAGTTTATAGTTCATTGTAAACCGCCCGATTGCAGGAAGGGACGGTATAGAAAAACCGTTAAATAAATAAATACACAGGATCCACCTTGGCCTTTATTATTTGGGCTCTGTCCCCTAGTTATACACTAGGCTCATCATCACCCTCTTGGGGTTGTGTGGGATAATCCCCTGTGCAGCTGGTTGGAGCTTAGGAGCCTTGGGCTTCTTGGGTTGGTGAGGGCCCTGCTATCTCTGTTGAAGCTGCTTGTACTGGGACTTCTCTCTGGCCTAAGTATGGTCTTCGATGCCGATGCCAAAGGTTTAGAAATGGCTAGAGACTTTGACTTACGCTTATTTTGGGCATTTAAAGAAGTCTGAGAGGGGCAGTTTCTCCAAATGGGTTAGTTTTGCTCATACTATAACAGTCGTGAACCTCACTTTTAAGCCAGGCCATGGGGAGTATGATCTCAGTTTCTCAAATTTACTGCTAAAGTAAAAGTAAAGTAAAGTTTGAGAGCCATGAGAAGAAGTTGATGCCCTCGATGAGGTAGAAGCCATTGAGACCAAGTCCAAGACGAACAACGACCCATACTGTTTGGCTTGGTTCTTGAGGCCTCTTTTTGTCATTCGTTGGCACAAAGGACAAGAATTGGGCTGATGATCAGAAGCCAAACATTTTAAACACGCATCGTGACCAAGATGGTACTGCCACACTTTTACACTTTATAAAACCACTGACTGGCTGTTCCATGCCTTTAAAAATGTCTTCGAGATCTGAAGATGATGGAGGCTTGGAGGCCTAGTCTAGCGGTGAAAGCATTCCTGCTTTTTCTTGGAGATAGCTTACCATTAGATCTTCTGAATTCAGGGCCTGTGCAAGGTAAGCATGGCAGGAGGGTGCCAGTGTTAAAGGCTAGCAGTGCAGTGGCAGCAGCAGCCTATTACTTCACGAGCCGAAGAGCAGGATGTTACCCGCATATGGCCCCACTCCAGAGTAGGCCCGCACTGCACCTCATTAGCTTAAGTGTGAGCCAGTGAGGCACTGGCTTGGGGCACTGCAAGCCTGCCTCCCTGGCTCACCTGTACACTGCCGCAGGACTGTTCTCCTTCAGTCTCGCAGCTGTGCTAAACTGCAGCTTCTGGCATCATCGCATCACTGCACTATTAAAAGTGAAACAGAGGAACTTCCTGCAAAAGAGACAGGAAGTTCCCCTGTTTCATTTATAATAGTGCAGTGATGCAATTATGCCAGTGGCTACAGTTTAGCACAGCAGCGGGACCAAAGGAGAATGGTCCCGTGGCTGTGTAATGAGTGATTGCAGCAGACAGATCCAGTCTACCAGGATAAGGATGAAGGAGGAGAAGGGATGACTGACAGGGGGGGGGGAAGGACTGAAAGGGAGTTAATGCTGGGACTGAAGTGGGGGGGGGGGGAAGGACTGAAAGGGAGTTAATGCTGGGACTGAAGTGGAGCTGATGCTGGAAGGGACTAGGACAAGAAGGGAGCTGATGCTGGGAGAGGCTGGGACTGGAGGGGAGCTGATACTGGAGAGGATTGGAAGGGGGTGATACTGAGGGCGGGGGAGCTGAAAAGGGGCAGATGCTGCAATCAGGGTGGAGAAAAAGCCTGAGAGAGTGAGGATAGGGAGGGGGACAGATATTTTGTATAGGAGGGAAGAAACAAGTCATACAGAATGAAAGGTTGAGAGGGAGAAGCATAAGATAGATGATGAGGTAAGGAGGAGGAAAGGCAGAGTTAATGAATTTTGGAGAAGGAAGTAGCTGGGTGGGTGTGGAGGGGGATGTAGGAGGCAAGAGAGTAGGTAATGGGGAGAGGGATATGGGGGAGAGCAGGGACTGGGATTTAGGCAGAATGGAGACTTGGGAGAAAAGAAGACAACAAACTCTTAAGATTGACTGGGTATTGGGCGAGTAAGAGGGGACTCAGCCAGCGGGCCCAGGGCCAGCATAACTCACTGTGCATGCAGCCCCGGCAGCAGAAAGATTACGGCACCATCCCAAGCTTCATTTTTCTTTCTCCAGGTCAGTGACCGCAGCCACTGCTGCCTGTAGCATTCACTTCCAGTATGTAGGGTCATTGTACTGTGCATCATAAGTGAAAGCTACAGGCAGCACTGACTGCAGCATGCTGACTCAGAGAAAGAAAGATGATGCCAGGGATGGTGTCACACGATATTTTTGCCATGTGGAAGGGGGAAACAGAGGAGATTTTGGTTTATTAAGAGAGAAGAGTTTTGATGGACGGCGGGTGGGGGGGGGGGGCAGGGGCAGAGAAAGAGAGAGATATGGGGTTATGAGAGAAAAGGGATATTTTGGACTGGGGATGGGGGAGACAGGGGGAAAGATGCTGGGCTGGGAGGGGAGATAGGAGAGATGCCAGGCCACTGGAAGGGGAGTGGATGGAGAATGGGAAGGGGATAGAAGGATCCTGGTCCATGGGGGGAAGGAAAAAAAGGGCTGGGGAGGTGGAAGAGAGAGAAAGATGCTGAATCTTGGGGGTAAAGCGGAAGGGTGAGAGGACTGGGAGATGCTGAAAATGGGTGGTGAGAGAGAGGGTGGAGATGGTTGGCATGATAGAACTATGTGAGAGAGGCCAAGAGAAGTTGGCAAGGAAATGAATGAGAGGAGGATGGTGATTATAGAGGGTGGAAATATGGTAATGGGGAGAGTGAAAGACAGAAGGGAATAAGAGGCTAGCAAAAGAGTGAGTCAGGAAAAGGGAGAGATGGATTGGGCTGGAGGTTAGAGGAGTAATAGAAAGTTGCTAGGTGAAAAGTCAAAGGAGGATTGAGGATGTGTGTGTGATATAACAGTGGATAAAAAAAGAGTAAAGAAAGAAATGGAGGAAAGAGCAAAAAGGGGAAAGATCGATATGTCAGAGACGGATGTAAAGAGAGAGTGGAAAAAAATAAGAGATGAGAGAAGAAAGGACAAATGGACAGCAGAAGATACAAAGAAAGCAGACGAGAGAGACTGAGGCAATTGTGACTAAAAAATAAAATACCCAAACAATAAAAAGGTAAAGAGAAATTATTTTAAATTTATAAACTGGAATATGTCAGCTCTGGGAAATGGGAACACAAGGAGAACAGGGCCCTCGCAGCAACAACAAGAACACACAAAGGGCGAAGGCCAGTAATGGGTCTCAGGTGCCAACTTTATTAGGTCAAATCCCCTACGCATTTCGGCAGGAAGCCTTCATCAGGGGGTACGCATGTAATGCACCATATGAGATTAAGGATCTTGACAAAGAACCCTTGCAAATAAATACCTCAAGACCAGTGAGCCGTAAGATCCAAGTATATATGCATGTAATGGCAAAATTCTTAGCTAAGAATTCGCCCTTTGTGTGTTCTAGCTCTGGGAAATGTACATCTCTGATGTCTTTGTGTTTGTTCAGTACAAGAGGAAATGAATTTATAGTTCTCCAGTTTGGCTTTTGGGGTTCCCAGTTCAATTATTGCCTTCCTACTTCTGTAACTGTGATCCCTTGTTCTGTATTTGATGATGATTTATCTAGGTTTTTCATATATGACTGAGCTGAGGTATTCTGTTTGTGTAGTTTCTGTGTAGCAGTCCTACTTGTTCTCTTTTCCCAGTAGGAGATGTATTGGTTTTCTATGAGATGTATTGGTTTTATATTTTCAGTGCTGCCTTTTTATATGTAGAGTTTGGTGCTGTGTGAGTCCTGATGGTGCTGTTATGATATGGCAGGTTTGCTATGGGTTCTAAATGAGCAGGGTTTTGTAGTACTTCCCAATGCACCTGACAGTTGACATTGGAGGATGGTAATGTAGAAATATAGTATCCTTTCTTTACCCTCACTGTCCATGCAAATGGTATTAAGGCCCTCATTAAGAAGCATGTTTACTAAAGGTTAATGCTTATTCACAAATGTTAACACGCGCTAAATGCAGCAGCACCCATTTATTTCTATGAGCGAAGTGGCATTTCACAAATATTAAGGTTTAGTAAACATGTCCCTAATTCATTGCTGGCACAAAAATGAGGTTCGTGAAGAGCTCCTTTAGAAGACTCCTAAAATTTTAGATGGACAGCATATAAAATTTAAAATTAAATGTATGCAAATGAAGCCCAGTGGGTATGGGAGGGAGAGGCACCAGGTTCGCAAGTCACAAAGGGTGCAGTTATAGCTTGGTATGGTCCTGCAAGAAGCAAATAACATTTTGTAGAAATGTTTATTTCAAATAACAGTAACTTAATATAAATGATTAATGCTATCAAAAAAATAAAACAGGCGGAGATTTTAAAGAAGAAATACTAACTTAAAAAGAAATGAGGAGAAATAATGATCCATTTGACTTCTGTAACTAGAATATTTAGGTTAAAGAAACTATAAAAGTATAGTCTTTTGCTTTTTGAATTGGACAGAAAACTCTTGATATTTTCAATTATTTTTTCTTCTTTTTGCCACTCCTTTTTCTTTTTACTGGCTTCACCTGCTCTACTGGAGAAGGTGTCCGCTGTACACCTGCGGACTCCTGCCTTTTCATTTCAGCTTCTATTAACTTCCTTCTGAAGGATTCTCGAGCAGAAAATATGGTATTCCGTGCCGTATCTAGAGATATCTGTATAAGAAGAAAGACAATGGCATAAACACTGCAGATCTGTTTTTTTTTAATTTTCAAACATTTGAAGAGTACAGCAAAAGAAAACACTCTGAAATGTCTGTAGTAAGATTCACAATAGTGCTACATTCATTGTACTGAATATGTGTCATTTTAAAAGTAATAATGTAATATCAACTTTATTATTAATTTAAAAGAGAATTTCTGAGATTTTTTAATAAACTGGGGCATATTTTTTTTTTTTTTTTTTATTGAGCATTTATAGTGAAAAACACCAAATTATACAAAGAAAATAAATACAATACATATCGCATATAAAATACAAACAAGATAATACAATATAAAGTCCACATTAAATGGTGCTAAGCAGATTTAACAAAAAAGAAATAAATCTAGACCAAAACCAGGCCCGAAGGCCTACACAATAAGAGAACCTACCATTATTTACCAGATTTAATTCCAGAGCCTACACTTGACCGGTCAATCACAAATTTCTCAAGATGAGTAACATCCGTAAATGCATAAGAGGCTCCCTCAAATCCAATCAAACATTTACATGGAAAGCGTAAAAAGAATGTGGCCCCTAGAGCCAGAACCTTGGATTTGAGAGCCAGGAATTGCCTCCTACGAAGCTGAGTCTCGCGCGATACGTCAGGGAAGATATTAATAAGCTGTCCACAAAAGGGGACAGATTTTTTCTTGAAAAAGGCTCGAAGTATCCGCAGCTTAACCTCGATGGAGGCAAATGTAACTAATAATGTAGAACGAATAGAAATATTATCAGTGGAATCTTCTAAAAACGCAGTCAAATTCGAGATAACTGGTACAATTTCATCCATCCCCCCTTCCTGAGGATTAACATTCTTACTACTAACAGGAATATAATAGGCCTGTGATACAGCGATAGGCTCTTGAATATTAAGAATCTCCTTGAAATACTTCTCTAAAAGTATTCCAGGAGCTAACAGAGATGTATGAGGAAAATTAAGAAACCTAAGGTTGCATACACGAAAAGAATTCTCAAGGGCCTCCACTCGAGAATATAACACCAAGGAATTTTTTGCGGCAACTATATGAGCAGCCTGAAGTGGAGGGACTTGAGATTTCAAAAACTGAACAGTGTTATCAAGACTTTGAACCCTCTCATCAAGTTGCTGGAAAGTTACAACAGCCTCTTGAGAGAAGGTACAAAGCGCATTCAGCGTAGAAGAAACTTTCTGATCAATAACTACCAAAGCTGACCAAATATCTTTTAATGTTACATCACCATCAGGCGAGGTAGGCAAGATAGTAGACACCACATTTAAAGGTTGGGATTGCACAGAAACTGGCAAAACCAATGGTAACTTAGTTTTACTTGCGATTTCAAAAGCTCCAGATGATAAATCCATTGACTGTGCAAGCGCAGGCTGAGGAGGCGGAGACCTCCCAGAGGAATTGAGAGATACTCCATCTGGTGACGACTGCGCCAAAGGGACAGGTAAAAAGTGCCTGTCCAAAGGACCGGTCTGTTTCTCTCCAGAACCTGCTGCAACAGCAGGGGCCTTATCAGGGTTCTTGGGTTTCCGCTTCCCCATCGCTTCTCCAAGTACTACCCGCAGAGCAGTGCCGCAGTCCCACCAAAGGAGCGCCTAAGGAGCACGACCTGCCCCTTTAATCACGCTCCTTCAAGCCACGCTCCGCGAACACGCTCCGCGGTAAGACAAGAGTCCAAAGATATAGCAAGGACCCTGCAGAGAGGAGGGTGCCCAGGGCCCGCCTGCCCGATATTCCTGAGGCACTTCTGGGGATGACAAACCCCGCTGAAGCCGGGAACCGGCTACAGCAGTCCAGGCAGCCTAGGAGCTGGTGTTCTGCCCCTGTATCCTCCGCGTTCTCTGCCAGCACAGGTACATTCAGCACAAGGCACACTTTTAAAGAAAAGAAGACCCCGCCGACACGAGGGTGCCCAGGGCCCGCCTGCCCGATATTCCTGAGGCACTTCTGGGGATGACAAACTCCGCTGAAGCCGGGAACCGGCTACAGCAGTCCAGGCAGCCTAGGAGCTGGTGTTCTGCCCCTGTATCCTCCGCGTTCTCTGCCAGCACCAAACTGGGGCATATTTAATAACATGCTCCAACCATTAGTGTGGGGTTTGCCATGTGCTAAATGTACCACATTAAGTCAGCTTGCAGGAGCAATTAATTTTACCTTTATAGTTAACACGCGAATTGATGTGTGGTAATCATGCACTTAGGCCAACAATAACAGTTACTTCAGGGGCATGACAGTTACTGCATGCTGATTTTTACGCTGCCAATCGCATGATAGGGTGCCAAATGGGCAGGTTAGAGGTGGAGAGTGGGCATGGTGAACACTGTGAAATTAGATTTTACCCTGCTAATTTTCTTTCATGGTGTCCTTCCTCTCCCATCCTGTCCAGTACAGCACTGCTTGCAAAATCATCATGAATTTCAAGATCTTCGTTGTAGAGATATTGATTTTCTCCCTGCTAATCATCAAGGAGGCAATCGAGGTAAAGTGAGCAGCACTGGATCTTTAACCTTAATACACTTGAGCCAATGGGATTAAATAGTAAAATTGATTGGGGGATTTTCCTCTAATTATATTTCTTTTTTTGGTGTAGATGGTGCTGTGTTGCCTGTGTGTGTGTTCCAAATGTACTCTTTTTCTCAATAAATCCTTGTGAGTGTTTTGACTCCAATCAGATGTTTTGTTCCTGATTGGTTGCCGTCTCTAATTTAAAGTTGATGGCGTCAGACGCCAGTTTTTGCACAGAATTTCTTCTGGTTGATAGTTTAACCCCTGAAGAAGCTTTATATAAGCGAAACAAAGATCTTTGTAGGGTTAATCTTATTTGTTTTATAGATTCAGGATTGCGGTAGTATGATGGTGATTTTCAGAATTTTGCAGAAACGCCCGGAGTTAAAGCAGCTGCTGGTAGAAGAAGTGTCTTGCTGGCAGCTCTGGCAATTTCATGATAGCAGAGAGGATGATGCGATAGAAGCCGTCTGTCTTCCGATAAGTAAATTGTATAAGACAGTTATTATAACTTGAGCATGGCTTTACAGAGCTCACCTTGCCTATAATGTGTTTTGATTGAATTCAGTTTAGCTGGTGGTTTTAGCAGCAGTTATTGATGAGGCACCTTGTAGTATTCTCTGCTTTGTCAACTTTATTCAATTTTAGAAGTAGATTATAAGATTGTATACATCAATAAATATTTATACATTAATAAATATTGGGAGATTTAAGCCTGTGATATTGAACTCGTTGTATCCCCTATGGTTTTCAGTAGTCATAAACATGTAGAGGGACAAGATGTTATCCTGAGGCTTTTTCTCCCTAGTTAAATATTTATATAATAGAGCATGCTGCTCTTCCTGTGTTGGTCTCATTTATAAGGCGCTGGATCGATTTTTGGCATAATAAAATCTGGTATAGTGTAGTGAAATGAATATTCATGAGATATTTGCATCACTGCCTCTCACTGTATCCAAATATCTCATGACTATTCATTAGGGGCATCCTGAAAACCAGGCTGGATTGTGGCACTTCAGGACTGGAGTTTGCCATCCCTGGTCTAGACCCTTAGACATTCTTGCTCGGCGGTGACTGAAGAATCGTCTCACTTTGGCACTGGATGCCCCCACCATTAAACCATGCGTGTCCCCATTGACGGCAATGCTGAGAAACATGGAGTTCTTCAGGAACCACTCTCCCGAATCCAACTGATGCCTGATGAGAAAGTCAGCCTACACGTTTTCTTTTCCTGTCATGTATGCCGCTGATAGCACTAGCAGATTCCACTTCACCCCTTGAAGGATTGGAGCCACTGTGAATGCCAGGATGGCGCTTCATATGCCACACTGCTGGTTTATGTATGCCACTGTGGTGCATTGTCCAAGAACACCCTGACCTTTTTCTGAAGCAGCAGTCCAAAGTGTTGCAGAGCTAACCATACCACTCTTACTTCCAGATGTTTGATTGACCATGCGCTCTCTTCTTGCATCCACTGCCCCTGAGCCACTTGCACCATACAGTGGGCTCCCCATCCTGATAGACTGGCATCAGTGGTCACCATCACCCAGTCTGAGGTCTCCAAGGGCATGCCTTTCATCAACTTTACGCAATCCAGCCACCATCACAAGCTCACTCTGGCCTCCATCGTATATTGCAGATGCCTGGAGAGCGGATGAATCTGGGGCAATCACCTCGACAGTAGAGCCTTCTGCAGTGGCTGCATGTGCGCTCTGGCCCACAGAACCAGATCCAGTGCTGCTGCCATGAACCTGAGCAGCTGCAGATAGTGCCACGCTGATGGAGCCTTCATCCACAAGAACCTCTGGACTTGCTCCTGAGGTTTCTTGACCCTCTCCGGAGGTAAAGATACTGGCCTTTTTTCTGTGTTAAACAATGTGCCATGATATACCAGGCACTGAGAAGGAACCAATTTGCTTTTGGAGACATTGATCACCCAGCCAAGACTCTGAAGGAATGTAATTACATCTTGCATGACCTCTTGGCTTTCCCTTACCGATTTTTGCTCTGATTACCCAGTCATCCAAGTGTGGTTGTACTAGCACGCCCTCTCAATGCAGAGCAGCTGCCACCACAACCACGGCCTTCGTAAAAGTCTGCGGCACCATTGTCAATCCAAATGGCAAGGCCCAAAACTGAAAATGCCTCATTGGAATAACAAACCAAAGAAAACACTGGTGCTCTGAATGAATAAAGATATATAAGTTTGCTTCCGTGAAGTCCAGCACCATCAAAAACTCCTCCTTTCGCACTTCCACAATCATCGACTACAATGTCTCCATGTGGCAGTGTGGCACCCTCAAGGCTCTGTTGACATGTTTGAGGTCTAACACTGGTCGGAATGAGCCCTCCTTTTTTGGGCTCCACCAAATAGATGGAGTATCAACCTAAACTGCATTGTTTTTCTGATACCTTGAATACCGCCTTTAATAGAAGTAATCTTTGTGGCAGCAGTTTAAGTTTAAATTTAAAACACAGAAGAGAGCTTTCTGGTTACATTTCATACCCAGCAGAGAGCTTGAAGTTTAAATTTAATAGTCACTCAGGGCCTAGCATCAGCAAAGTACTTTTAGTTTAAATTTAAAACACAGACGAGAGCTTTATGGTTAAATTTAGAACCCAGCAGAGAGCTTGTAGTTTAAATTTTATAATAAGTTAGAGCCTAGCAGCAGCAAAGAGGTATAATTTAAAACAAATCAGAATATAGCTTACCTCAGCAGGACAAGACAGGGTACTGTGTAGCAGCCCTCTTTTAATAAGTGTTATTTCCCTCCCTCCCTCCCCACACCCACCCACTCCTGGGATAATCGTAGCTTTATAGGTACTTACACATCTTAAAAGACAGGAGGTGCTCTCAGGTGAAGCTCGTTACCCCAATCAGTCATACACTAAGGACCTGAGATTAATTAAGCTTCAGGTGAACAAGGTATATTAAAAATATTAGGTACAGTTTTATTAGTATAAATATCCATAGCAACCCTTAGTAAGTAAAGAACATAAAGATCTAAACACAAACTTAAAACTAAGATATAAGGAGGGCTGGAGGAGCGAGAGCTTCGAGCCGAGAGTGAGCTCCGCTCGTTACAATCATCAGTGCTGGTTAGAGGTGAGCGTGCAGAGATACCATTTTTACCTGCACGAAGAGGTGATCTGCCGACATCTATGGAGGCTGCAGCCTTAATGATCGATTCAGAGATGACTTTTTCTCTGCAACGTCCTACGACTTTCACATTAGAGTCGATATGGAATGCTATTGCCACGTTGGGTGAAGCTTTACTTCCTCAAATGTCTTCCTTGACTACTAAAGTGAATGCTGTGACGGGTTCTGTTACTGATTTGGAAAGGAAGTTTTCGGATATGTCAGTGGAGGTGGAGGGAGTATGGAATAGAGTGAATACTCTTGAAGATCAATCTGACTTATTTAAAAAGGATTTTCTGTCGGTGTAACATAAGTTAGAACAATTGGACAATCTTTCTTGTGCACATAATTTGCGTGTTGTTAATTTCCCTAGGATCCCTTCTGTGACTGCTAGAGATATGTTTAGGGAGTATTTAGGTGAGGTTTTAGGGGTTTCTCCTCAATTAATGCCGCCTTTGGTTAAAATCTATTATCTCCCTAAGGGAAGAGGGTATCTTCTGGTAGGCACTTAGGGGCTGGCTTGGAGCAAGGGGAAGAATTAAATGTTACAGATTTGTTGGAAAATTCTGGGCTTAACTCTCAGGTATCTTCCACTTTACTTATAACTTTTGCTTTATTGTCTGACAAACAGTGGATGTTAAAGCTTTTTTTTCAGAAGAGGAAGCTTCCCTTTCGGGGCCTAGCAGTGCGTATGTACCCGGACTTGGCTCGGGATACTCAGAAAAGGCGTAGAGATTTTCTCTTGCTCCGCTCTGGAGTTTTACAGCTGGGAGGGATTTTCTTTCTTAAGCACCCTTGTAAATGCTTGGTGAAATATATATTTTTTGAGCCCTCTCAGCTGTTGGCCTTTATAAACGCCAGGCGATTAGAGTCCTCAATTGTTCCTCCTTAGACTCATGTTAAGGATTTGAATGTGACTACTGCCTAGTTTCCTTATATATTTGGGATTTCATGACATATGTATGATCCCCCCTTTGTTGTGGACTAGGGAGGTATGACACTTTTTTTTTTGTTATATATACTTATTTCTTCTGGAGTTGTAATTTTTCTTCTATGTTTTTTCTTTTTTCTGAGTGTCAACCTGTTTCTGCAGGGAGGAATACGTTCTTTCTTGATTATATTGTAAAATTTCATAAATATAAAAAAACAAAACAAAACAAAAAAACCTAAGATGCACACAGCAGTCCAGCAGCGAGATGGGGGCTTTACAGTCTTTTGCATTGAGTGTCACATGTATGATTTTCTCCCAGTTGGTGAGAGGTCTTACTGGGTGCAAGGAGCTCTTTGCTCTTAGGGAACGAGTCCGTTCTCTAGAGGCTAGAGTAGCAGACTTGGAAAACATAAGACAGACAGAGAGGTACATAGACAAGACCTACAGGGATATAGTCCTGAAGTCCCACCTCCAGTCTGGCAGCATCCCTATTGCCATGGAGGAGAGAGGTCATGTGACAGGACAGCATCACCCTGGTGTGGCAGGAAGTGATCCTGTAATTAGGACCTGTCCCTCCAGGTGATATAAAACCCTCTCGCACCGAGGCAGTTTCTCCAGGGCCATGTGCCCATGAGGGAAGGGTTAGGACAGCCGTTATAGTTGGTGATTCGATCATTAGGCATGTAGATAGCTGGGTGGCTGGTGGACGTGAGGATCGCCTGGTAACATGCCTGCCTGGTGCGAAGGTAGCGGACCTCATGCGCCACCTAGATAAGGTCTTAGATAGTGCTGGGGAAAAGTCTGCTGTCTTGGTACATGTCGGTACCAATGACATAGGAAAATGTGCTAGGGAGGTTCAGGAGACTAAATTTAGGCTTTTAGGTAGGAAGTTGAAATCCAGAACTTCCAGGGTAGCGTTCTCTGAAATGCTTCCTGTTCCATGTGCAGGACCCAAAAGGCAGGCAGAGCTCTGGAGTCTCAATGCGTGGATGAGACAATGGTGCAGAGATGAGGGTTTTGGATTTGTTAGGAACTGGGGAACATTCTGGGGAAAGGAGGGGCTCTTCCAAAGGAATGGGCTTCACCTTAACCGGGATGGAACCAGGCTGCTGGCATTAACCTTTAAAGAGGAGATAGAGCAGCTTTTAAAGTAGATAATAGGGGAAAGCCGACAGCCGCCCAAGAGCGCATGGTTCGGAAGAATGTATCCTTGAAGGATACTACCAAAAGCAGAGAGGTTCCAAAAAAGAGTAAAGTAGCCCAAATGCCCTCAAGTATGGAGCATACAGAGCTTAAAGATCCCAAATTACCCATGTCTATCAATAGCCAAATTCATATGAATAAAATACAGTCTCTAAAATGCTTGTATGCAAATGCTAGAAGTCCAAAAAATAAGATGGGAGAGTTAGAATATATAGCACTAAATGAGAGGTTAGATATGATTGGAATATTAGAGACATATTGGAAGGAGGACAACCAGTGGGACACTGGGATACCTGGGTACAAACTATATCGTAATGACAGAGCTGATCATATTGGTGGAGGATTTGCGCTCTATGTTAGAGAGGGCATTAGAAAGGATTAAAGTTTTGCAGGAAACAAAATTTGCTGTAGAATCTCTATGGATTGAAATACCATGTAAAAAGGGGAAGGCGATGGCAGTACTATCGACCGCCTGGCCAGAATGAATGAACAAATGGATGATGAAATGCTCAAAGAAATCAAGGAACCTAACAAACGTTACAGCGCAGCAATAATAATGGGTGATTTCAATTACCCCGGTATCGACTGGGTCAGTGTCACAGCAAGACATGCTAGGGAGATAAAGTTCCTAGATGAAATAAATGACTGCTTCTTGGAGCAGCTAATTCATGAACCGACCAGAGGGGAAGCCATATTAGACCTAGTCCTTAGTGGAACACCAGATCTAGTGCAAGAGATAAGGGTGTTGGGGCCACTTGGCAATAGTGATCATAGCATGATCGACTTTGATTTAATTAGTGGAGATGGGATAGTAAGGAAATCCACATTACTACCTTTTAACTTTCAAAAGGGAGACTATGATAAAATGAGGAAAATAGTTAACAAAAAACTAAAAGGAGCAGTTGCAAAGGTTAAAGACTTACATCAAGCTTGAGTGTTGTTGAAAAATAATGTTGTTGAAAAATACTATCTTGGAAGCCCAGACCAGCTGTATTCCACGCTTTAAGAAAAGTGGAAGGAAGTCCAAAAAACTGCCAGCATGGTTTAAAGGTGAGGTCAGAGAGGCTGTTGTTGCCAAAAAAGCATCTTTCAGGAAATGGAAAAAAGAGCCAAACGACGAAACCTGGAAACAGCACAAGCACTGGCAAGTCAAATGCAAGGCATTGATAAGGCAGTCAAAGGGAGAATTTGAGAAGAAGCTTGCTGCGGAAGCAAAAATGTAAACCACACTGATATCGAAGAGCGCGGTATATAAGAAAAATAAATAAATAAATAAAATAAAAATGCGAAATAAAGACTTTTCAAGTACATTAGTAGCAAAAAACCTGTGAGAGAGTCAGTTGGTCCATTAGATGATAGATGTGCTAAAGGGGCACTAAGAGGCGTCAAGGTAATAGCGGAGAGACTGAATGAATTCTTTGCTTCGGTCTTTACTGAGGAAGATGTAGGGATGTTACCCATGACTGAAGTGGTATTTAAAGGTGCGGAAGAAATGAAGGAAATATCGATACATCGGGAAGATGTATTACAACTATTAGATAAACTGAAGAGTAGCAAATCATCTGGGTCGGAATGTATACATCCAAGTGTGTTGAAAGAACTGAAATATGAGAATGTAGACTTGCTATTAGTAATCTGTGAACTATCATTAAAATCATCTCTAATACCTGAAGATTGGAGGATCGCCAATGTAACACCAATTTTTAAAAAGAGTTCCAGGGGTGATCCGGGAAACTACAAACCGGTGAGCCTGACGTCGGTACCGTGAAAAATGGTAGAAACCATCATAAAGAATAAAATTACTCAGCATGTAGATAGTCATGGCCTAATGGGAGACAGCCAACATGGCTTTAGACAAGGAAGATCTTGTCTTACTAATCTGTTATGTTTATTTGAAGGTGTGAATAAACAGGTGGAGAAAGGTGAGTAGGTTGATATAGTGTATCTGGACTTTCAGAAAGCCTTTGAGAAGGTCCCTCATCAGAGACGTTTGGCAAAACTAAAGTCATTGGATAGGAGGCAGTGTACTACTGTGGATCAGGAACTGGTTAAAAGATAGAAAGCAGAGGGTAGGGCTAAATGGCCAATTTTCCCAGTGGAGAAAGGTGAATAGTGGTGTACCCCAGGAATCTGTGCTGGGTCCGCTGCTTTTTGACATATTCATAAATGACCTGTAAAGTGGAATAACAAGTGAGGTTATCAAGTTTGCAGATGACACAAAACTATTTAAAGTTGTTAAAACCCAAGAGGATTGAGGAAAATTGCGAGACGATCTTGATAAATTGGAAGACTGGGCATCAAAATGGCAGATGAAATTTAATGTGGACAAGTGCAAAGTTATGCACCTAGGGAGGAACAACCCAAACTATGGTTACACAATGGAAGGTTCCACATTAGGAACCACCACCCAGGAAAAAGATTTAGGCGTCATTGTGGATAACATGTTAAGACCCTCGGCCCAGTGTGCAGCGGCGGCCAAGAGAACAAATAGAATGCTAGGTATCATAAGGAAAGGAATGGAAAATAAAACAAAAGATATTATAATGCCTCTATATCGTTCCATGGTGAGACCACACCTTTAATAGTGTGTGCAATTCTGGTCGCCGTATCTTAAAAAGGATATAGAGATATTAGAAAAGATTCAGAGAAGAAACACCAAAATGGTAAAGGGGATGGAAGGATACTCCTATGAAGAAAGGCTAAAAATGTTAGGGCTCTTTAATCTGGAAAAGAGACGGCTGAGGGGAGATATGATACAAGTCTATAAATTAATGAACAGAGTGGAACGGGTAAACGTAGATCGATTGTTTAAGTTATCAGAATATAGAAAGACTAGGGGACATGCAATAAAGCTACAGGGTAAACTATTTAAGACTAATAAAAGAAAATATTTTTTCACTCAACGTGTAATGAAACTCTGGAATTTGTTACCGGAGGATGTAGTAAAGGCTGTTAGTGTAGCTGGGTTTAAAAAAGGTTTGGACAAGTTCCTGGAGGAAAAGTCCATAAACCATTATTAAGAAGGGACCCAGGATATCAATGCTTGACCCAGTACAAGCATTGTGGAACCTGTCTCTTTTGGGTAAAGTGCTAGGTACGTATGACCTAGATTGGTCACTGTTGGAAACAGGATACTGGGCTTGATGGACCTTGGTCTGACCCAGTATGGCATATCTTATGTTCTGATGGTGTCTGCTATTACTCATGCCTTGACGGAGGACTTGCGTGAGGACAATATAAATGCACCGGAGATAGGATGAGCGAACTCCAGCGCATTCTCCTCTCGCACCACTTCTAAGACCGACTGGTCAGTTGTAATGTAGAGCAAAGCGGAGTAAAAATGTTGCAGTCGTCCGCCAACTGGCACACACTCCCCCATGGCCCATTTCACTTCATTGTGGCTTCTTAGAGGCCACTGCAGAGCCCACATAATGGCCTCTATCTGTTACAATAGGCTTGGCCCTGAAAGGGATATCCACCTCATTGAAAAGGGGCAAACCAAGTTGCTTGAAAACGACAGAAATCTCAAAATTGACCTCTGACTGGAGCCATCGATTTCCCCTGTTGAAATATATCCTCCGGAAGTCTGGCCCCTTTGGTTTCTCCTAAATCCTTCATGAACTTCTCCAAAGTACCCCCAAAGAGCAACATGCCCTTGAACAGCAGCTTACATAGTCTGATCTTTGACGAAACATCCGCCAACCATTTGCAGAGTCAAAAGAAATGACGTGCCGCGACCACCAAAGTCATGCTCTTGGCAGAGGTCCGCACCAAATCATAGACTACATCCGCTAAGTACACCGACCCTGATTCCAACTTAGCCATCTCGGTGGGCTCCTGCTGCAGCAGCTGCTCCTGTTTGGGCAAGGCCTGCACCCATCTCAGATGGGCCCTCACCACATATGCCCCACAGATGGAGGCTTATAAGGTGAGGGCATTGACCTCAAATACATGCTTCAACAAAGTCTCGTGCTTTCTATCCTGTGCATTCTTCATACAGCTACTCCCTCAACTAGGAGAGTCATATTTTTAGTAACAGCAGATACAGTGTTGTTACTCACCTGTAGCAGGTGTTCTCCAGGGACAGCAGGAATCAGTCCTCACATATGGGTGACATTGGCACCGATGGAGCCCACGCAGAGCATTTCCCCAGCTTTCAAAGAAAGTCTTTGGGAATGCCACCACGCATGTGTGGTCCCCTTACCGCCCAAGGATGCCATCTTGATCAGTCAGATGACATAACTCAGGCAAAGACAAAAAAATACCAAGGACCGTGGGCAACTCCAAGGGGAGGTGGGTGGGTTGTGAGGACCGATTCCTGCTGTCCCTGGAGAACACCTGCTACGCTTTCTCCAGGAACAAGCAGGAAGTCAGTCCCCACATATGGGAATCCCCATCTACAGGCTACTGAGGACCTGTAGAATGCCACAGCGAGCCTTGAGCAGTCACTGGTAATTGAAGAGAGCCTGAGGACCCCGGGTCCCCAAAAGACCATTCTCCCGGTAGCTGCAGAAGAAGGGTCAGAGGGCAGGAGTTGCAGAGTACAGCCTGACCAAAGGTGGTGTCCCGACGGGACTCCCTCTCCAGGCATTAATGTGTCACGAAGATGTTAGCCGAGGACTCGGTTGCAGCTCGGCAGATGTCTGCCAGCGGCACGGCGCGAAGATGGGCCACTGATGACACCCTTGCATGAACACTGAGTGCCGTGACTCGGCAGTCCAGGGGCAGCCCTGCCTGAGCCTAGGCGAAGACGATGAAATCCACCACCCAGATGGAGAGGATCCGCTTAGTGACCGCGAGCCCCATGTGGGCAGTGTCGTAGGAGACGAAAGGCCACTCAGACCGGCAGTGAAGCCGCGTATGCTGCAGGTAGAAGGAGAGAGCTCTCTTGCAGTCACAGGTGTGGAGAATCACTGATGCCCGGTTGGTGTGAGGCTTCGGTAAGAGGGTCGGCAGTACTATCTCCTGGTTGAGGTGGAAATCAGAGATAACTTTCGGGAGGGACTTGGGGTGCATTCGGAGAACTACCCAGTTCCCGTAGAATCTCATATAGGGGGGCATCAGCCATCAGGGCCTGAAGCTCACTGACCCTCCAGATCAAGGTGAGGGTCACCAGAAATCGATGTTGTGCTGCGGCTATCGTGAGGCATTTGGTGAATACTCGCGGGGTGGACGCCAGGCCAAAAGGAAATAGCTTGTATTGCTAGTGGTTCCCTTGTACCCTGAAACGCAGGTATTTCCTGTGCTTGGGATGGACAAGGATGTGAGCGTACGCATTCCAAATGTCCAAGGAGCAAAGCTAGTCACCCTGCCGGAGGAAGGGCAGCAAGGCGCCAAGGGAGAGCATTTTGAACTTCTCCCGCACCAGGTATTTGTTGAGATTTCTTCAATTGAGGATGGGTCGGAACCCACCCATCCGCTTTGGCATGAGGAAGAAATGGAAGTAGAACATAAGAACATAAAAACATAAGATATGCCATATTGGGTTAGACCAAAGTCCATCAAGCCCAGTATCCTATTTCCAACAGTGCCCAATCTAGGGCATACGTACCTAGCAGTTTCCCCAAAAGACACAGGTTCCGCAATGCTTGTACTGGGTCAAGCATTGATATCCTGGGTCCCTGCTTAATAATGGTTTATGGACTTTTCCTCCAGGAACTTGTCCAAACCTTTTTTAAACCCAGCTACATTAACAGCCTTTACTACATCCTCCGGTAACAAATTCCAGAGTTTGATTACACGTTGAGTGAAAAAATATTTTCTTTTATTAGTCTTAAATAGTTTACCCTGTAGCTTCATTGCATGTCCCCTAGTCTTTCTATATTCTGATAACTTAAACAATCAATCTACGTTTACCCGTTCCACTCCGTTCATTAATTTATAGACTTCTATCATATCTCCTCTCAGCCGTCTCTTTTCCAGGTTAAAGAGCCCTAACCGTTTTAGCCTTTCTTCATAGGAGTATCCTTCCATCCCCTTTACCAAGAACCCGCGACCTCTGAAGTACAGCGGACCACTTCCACCACTCACTCCTCAAGGAGGCTGGCGAGCTCCTGTGCCAAGAAGACCTGGTGCACGGGGAGCCGAGGGGCTCCAGGGGACAGAAGGGTGGAGTAAGCCAGTCCAAGTGAAGGAGGTAACCCTCCCGGATGACCTGGAGGACCCAGGTGTCTGAGGTGACAGACTCCCATCGGGGACCAGGCACCCTCCCACCAGTAGCTGGGTCGCTGGAGGGCGAGTGGCTATGCATCTGGAGTCAAAATCCGGAGCAGACTGGGCCGGTGCTGGGGTCTGGCTTTTGGGACTCTCTTACTTATGCGGGCCCTGATGGCTGCTCTTGCTCTGTCCGCCTTGGAGTGGAACCGGCGCCAGAGGGTAATGTGGGTAGCCCCGATAGGGAGACCCTTCCTCTGAAAGAGAGTCTATTTTTGCTGTTGCTTCTTCGGGAGAGACGGGTGCGGGTTGCGAACGCCATCTCAATCTCCGTTGCTTTGTCCTCCATCGGTTTGCTGAACAATTGCTTGCCTAGGCATGGTACATCGAGCAGTTTCTCCTGGACCCATTGTTTGAGATACGAGGACTGGAGCCAAATCTGCTGTCTGGCCCCAATACCAGCAGCCACTATCCAAGCGGAGGACTCAAAGCTGTCGTATGCAGCATGAGAAAGGTATTTTGAACAGTCCCCCACTGAATTTAGGAGGGACTGGAAATGGTGGAGGTAATCACCATCGAGGGCCGCCTGGAAGCCTCTGAGCTGCTTTGTGACATCACAAAGAAACATACCTATGTATAGCTGGTAAGCCTGGATGCGGCCCGCCAGCATGGAGCCTTGGTAGGCCTTATGCCTGAGGGCGTGAGAGTCCCTACCTGGCGGGACCGTGGAGTGAGTTTTTGGGCTCTTTTGCTTCTGTATGGCAGACTACACCACCATTGAGATATGAGGAAGCTGGGCCCTTGCTGGACCCTGTACATGGTGTCCAGGTGCTTGCTGACAATGGGAATAGATGCAGGCGTCTCCCACATGCGGAGGAGCAGCCGGGCTAGGATCGGCGGTACCAGGACAGTGAGTGATTCCCTCGGCGGAGCCTTGTATTGTAAAATATTGAATTCTTCCACACGAGGGTCCTCCTCAGACTGCATGGAGAGTGCAAGGGCTCAAGCCATGTCCTGCACAAACTCCAGAAAGGAAGTGTCTTTGGGAGGAGAACGCCACTTCTGAACTGGCGGGAGAGGGATCTGAGGGGAGGTCCTGATGAGCCCCGGATTCAGGGGAAGCGTCCACTTTGGACTCCTGGCCCAAGAATTCGGAGGAAGACTCGGAGCTAGGTTGCTTGAGCAGATCCTGCGCCTTGTGCTGGGCGCTCGAGGCCGAAGCCAACCTGGAGCCGGAGGCGCTAGCTCAAGAAGATCTCGCACCCGAAACCGGGATGGAGATTGAGACATCTGTTGGGTTCCTTCCCTCTTGGGGGTTGTCACGGTGGTCTGGGGAGCCATCACAGGCGTCACCCTTGAGGTCTCATGGCGCGTGTCAGCGGGCCTGGCACCAGAGCCTGGTGGGCAGCAAGAAAGGCAGAAACGATGTGCTCCAGTGCCAGCATTCAGGCATCCCACTTGGGAGTGGGTCCCTGCGACGCTGATGCCGGGGTGACTGGGTCCGGAGTCGAGGAGGAGAGGGGGTCCTCGCCGAGATGACCCTTTGGAGACCTGGCGCCATCGCCGGAGGCCTCCGTATCCTTATGAGGTACCTTTCCAGGCTGCTCCTTCTCCGACTCTTGGGACTGCCAAGGAGGGCTGAGGGACCGAGCGCGAGAATGCTTACGCTTGTCCGGAGTCCCCGGCAGGGTCCTCGAGGCCTTCTTCTTCTGCTCCCTTTCGGGGGACCCTTGCTCCGAGTAGCGCTGGGGCTGTGGAGCAGCTGCGGGGGACCTCAGGGGCTGAAGGTTGGTGGAGCAGGAAGCTACTGGGGACATTGGGGCCACCTTGCAGAAAATGTCATTCAGTTTCTGCTTATGGCTCTGGATGGCCTTGGAGGACATCTTTTTACAAAGGGAGCAGAGCTCCGTGTTGTGGTCAGCTCCTAGGCACCTAAGACAACAGTCATGGGTGTCCGTGAGCGACATATTCTTGGAGCATCTGTCACATTTTTTGAAACCAGAGGCCATGGGGGAAAAAGAATCCCCACAAGGCCGAAGACATTTGGCTCAGCCAGCAGTTGAAAAGGGCGCAAAAACACACTGGTCAAGAAAAATGAAAAAAAAAAAAAGTAAACAAAGCTCCGGGACCCGCTGCTGAAGCAAGGGCACTGGGGATGGCGGGAAGAGGACCAGAAAACCGGATTAGAGAGAGAAATTTTGGGTACTTTTTCCAAGGTACAGGACGTGCGTCCAAAGGGCTCCGCGGAAAATGGGAGACTGATGAACATGGCACCCTTGGGAGGTAAGGGGACCACACATGCGTGATGGGATTCCCAAAGGCTTTCTTGGAAAGCTGAGGAAATGCTCTGCGTGAGCTCTGTCTGTGCCATCACCCATATGTGAGGACTGACTTCCTGCTTGTTCCTGGAGAACAAGGCATCCATCTTCGGTATCTTGAGGAGTTCCTTCTCTCCTGGCAGAATGGGGAACAGGCGGATCATTGCCCGACCTCCCCACAAGCCTGCCAGCTCCCATTCAGCTTCTATCATCTGTAAAATGGCCTTATGAATAGGAAAGGAATTCTGAGGCGTATGAATACCTTGAAGGAGAGGATCCTCCAAGGCAACCTTTTCCTCTGTGGAGCCAAATAGAATATTCAACACCGCTAAGGACTGAGCTATTAACGACAGCAATTCTTCCCAGCAAAAGACCCTGACAATATTCGGATCTTCATCCGAAGGAATCTCTTCCTCCTCCAGCTCCAAGGCCGAGGAGTCACCCCACAAACCTGAAGGCTCTTCTAGAGGGTCCTTGGATGCCTCAGACCTAACCGAGGCCCACTCCTCCACTGCTTCCTCCTCCAACCTGCGATGATTGGGAAGTGGCTCCGCACTTCCTTTCAGAGGTTTCGGCCCTTCTGACACCACTGCAGTAGCAATACAAAATCTGGTAAAAATAGTAAATTCTCTGAACCCTGAGAACTGCCAAGCCTCTTGAGCCCTTACACTCCTCAAACACGGAGTTTGTTTCAAAAGAGAGAGGCTGCTGCTGTCCCGAGTTTACCTCAACTTCCCTCATACTGCTCCTGCAAGATGACCGCCATTCCTGCAACACGAGAAGAATCATACGGCTGTGAGGAGGGCTCACACAACTTCTCTGGAAATTCTGCCATGCCCTGAGAGTCCCCCAATCTTAATTGAGCCATTTTTAAATTCCTCTCTACAGTTCAGCCCTTCTCAATGCAGCCGCAACAAAAACCGGCTGGGGAAAGCGATCTGCGGCAGCCTCCACATACAGTACACTCAAGCTTTGCCACTGACATGGCCTTCCTTCCTGCTGCCATTTGCCAAACCTCTCCGTGATTCAGGCCATCCTTGTTAGCTCACAGCAACTCAAAAAATGTGGAGGGAAGGAAGAACGAAGCCTTCACACTGAACAGTGCCTTACTGACTCAGAGAGCCCCACATGCTGCTAACTACTGAAACCCGCTGATGTATAATATAGCTACTCACCTGTAGCAGGTGTTCTCCATGAAAAGCAAGAATCAGTCCTCACATATGGGTGACGTCGGAACCGATGGAGTCCGCATGGTAACCATTCCACAGCTTTCACAGAAAGTCTTTGGGAGTTCCACCACACATGCATGGTTACTTTCCCTTGGAAAAGAAAAAACAACTCCACAGGGAGGAGAGAGGATAGTGAGGACTAATTCCTGCTATTCCTGGAGAACACCTGATACAGGTGAATAACTGCACTTTCTCTGGGAACAAGTAGAAAGTCAATCCTCACATATGGGACTCCCTAGTTATAGGCTACCAAGAATCTGTAAACCATAGGTGACCAAAAAAACAGACTGTGAATGACAGTGAAGAACACTGAGAGGTCAGAAGATCAGAACGCGGTCCCAGCCTCAAGCAGAGAATCAACGCTCCAATAGCCTGGACAGACAGAAGGGCTAGAGGGATTTATATCAATTCTTGAAGAGATGCCGCAGCACAGCCGAAGGTACTGTTACAATGGGAATCCCCATCAAGGCAATAGTGAGCTGCGAATGAGAGGTCCTCAGTGGAGACCGTCGGCCCTCCTGGGAAGCAGAAGGGTCCAAAGGAGCATCACGGTGCTGAATTGTTTTGGGGGGATTCATACTCTGTCTCCCATTTGGAATCGGACTCTGAGAGGAATTTGAACTGCCAATGAGCATAGCGCCAAAGCCCAGTTCAGGTAGCCGGGGGCCTAGGCACTTGGAACCGATACGCTTAGTGGAAAGGAATGGTGAGCTGTTTTGCTAACACAGGTCTGCAAAAAAATTTTTTCGACAGCTGTTTTGGTTATTCCACGTAATCTTTATGTTTTTTGGTGTGCTGAATCCGAAAATGACCTCAATTTTGTCATAGGACATCACGTTTCCTGACAATTTAGGTAACTATGTTAAATAAGGCAATACCTCAAAATAAATGGAAATAGACTTATAAAATTAAAGTTTTATTACAATATTTTCATGAAAATCCTTTTTTGAACTGAAATGAGCTCACCTACACACACTAAACTCGATTCTTCTTCCTTGTGAGGCTCCTCTTGGCGCATTTATGCTTGTGAGTAGCATCTGGAATGTCTCTCTGAAGCATCCAACAGTAGTCTGCCATCATTGTAATGCTCCATTTTCCCTGGTATCTCCTTTCCATCTCTTTAATGTCTTGGTGGAATCGTTGCTCCTCACTAACAGCTCCCAAATTTTCAGGAAAGTAGTCAAGGTGGGACTGGAGGAAATGCACTTTCAAACTCATCAGGCAACCTAAAGCTTGAAGTGCTTTCAGCATTCGTCCGACGATCTTTTTGTAGTGAGGATCTTTGTTATTGCCTAAAAATTTCTGTACGACTTCTTTAAATGCAATCCACCCTTCTTTTTGAGGATCTGTCATGGTATGGACAAACTCTTGATCAACTCTAAGCCTTCTAATGTCTGGTCCGACGAACACACCTTCCTTCAATTTTGCCTCCGACAGGCCTGGAAACTTGGTGACCAAGTATTTGAAGCATTCTCCATCTCTTGAAAGTGATTTTACGAATTGCTTCATCAATCCCAATTTTATGTGGAGAGGTGGTAGAAGAACTTTATGGGAAGGTACCAAAGTTTCTCGGAAGACATTTTTTCACCGACTGTTAGCATCCTCGGCTGCCAACTCTTCTTGGTCCAGTGATTTTGTCGGTCTCGACTGTCCCATAGACACAGAAAACAAGGATATTTGGTATACCCAGTATCGACTGGGTCAGTGTCACGTCAGGACATGCTAGGGAGATAACGTTCCTAGATGAAATAAATGACTGCTTCTTGGAGCAGCTGGTTCATGAACCGACCAGAGGGGAAGCCATATTAGACCTAGTCCTTAGTGGAACACCAGATCTAGTGCAAGAGATAAGGGTGTTGGGGCCACTTGGCAAGAGTGATCACAGCATGATCGCCTTTGATTTAATTAGTGGAGGAGGGATAGTAAGGAGATCCACAGTACTACCCTTTAACTTTCAAAAGGGAGACTATGATAAAATGAGGAAAATAGTTAAGAAAAAACTAAAAGGAGCAGTTGCAAAGGTTAAAGACGTACATCATGCTTGGGTGTTGTTGAAAAATACTATCTTGGAAGTCCAGACCAGCTGTATTCCACGCTTTAAGAAAAGTGGAAGGAAGTCCAAAAAACTGTCAGCATGGTTTAAAGTTGAGGTCAGAGAGGCTGTTGTTGCCAAAAAAGCATCTTTCAGGAAATGGAAAAAAGAGCCAAACGACGAAACCTGGAAACAGCACAAGCACTGGCAAGTCAAATGCAAGGCATTGATAAGGCAGGTAAAGAGAGAATTTGAGAAGAAGCTTGCTGCGGAAGCAAAAACGCGAAATAAAGACCTTTTCAAGTACATTCGTAGCAAAAAAACTGTGAGTCAGTTGGTCCATTAGATGATAAAGGGGTTAAAGGAGCACTAAGAGGCGACAAGGCGATAGCGGAGAGACTGAATGAATTCTTTGCTTCGGTCTTTACTGAGGAAGATGTAGGGATCTTACCCATGACTGAAGTGGTATTTAAAGGTGCGGAAGAATTGAAGGAAATATCGATACATCGGGAAGATGTCTTACAACTATTAGATAAACTGAAGAGTAGCAAATCACCTGGGCCGGATGGTATACATCCAAGGGTGTTGAAAGAACTGAAATATGAGATTGCAGACCTGCTATCAGAAATCTGTGAACTATCATTAAAATCATCTCTAATTCCTGAAGATTGGAGGATCGCCAATGTAACACCAATTTTTAAAAAGGGTTCCAGGGTGATCCGGGAAACTACAGACCGGTGAGCCTGACGTCAGTACCGGAAAAATGGTAGAAACCATCATAAAGAATAAAATTACTCAGCATGTAGATAGTCACGACCTAATGGGAGACAGCCAACATGACTTTAGACAAGGAAGATCTTGTCTTACTAATCTGTTATGTTTTTTTGAAGGAGTGAATAAACAGGTGGACAAAGGTGAGTCGGTTGATATTGTGTATCTGGACTTTCAGAAAGCCTTTGACAAGGTCCCTCATCAGAGACTTTTGGCAAAACTAAAGAGTCATGGGATAGGAGGCAGTGTACTATTGTGGATCAGGAACTGGTTAAAAGATAGAAAGCAGAGGGTAGGGCTAAATGGCCAATTTTCCCAATGGAGAAAGGTGAATAGTGGTGTACCCCAGGGATCTGTGCTGGGTCCGCTGCTTTTTGACATATTCATAAATGACCTGGAAAGTGGAATAACGAGTGAGGTTATCAAATTTGCAGATGACACAAAACTATTTAAAGTTGTTAAAACCCAAGAGGATTGTGGAAAATTGCAAGAGGATCTTGATAAATTGGAAGACTGGGCATCAAAATGGCAGATGAAATTTAATGTGGACAAGTGCAAGGTTATGCACCTAGGGAAGAACAACCCAAACTATGGTTACAGATGCAAGGTTCCACATTAGGAACCACCACCCAGGAAAAAGATTTAGGCGTCATTGTGGATACCATGTTAAAACCCTCGGCCCAGTGTGCAGCGGCGGCCAAGAAAGCAAATAGAATGCTAGGTATGATAAGGAAAGGAATGGAAAATAAAACAAAAGATATTATAATGCCTCTATATCATTCCATGGTGAGACCGCACCTTGAATATTGTGTGCAATTCTGGTCGCCGTATCTTAAAAAGGATATAGCGATTTTAGAAAAGGTTCAGAGAAGAGCCACTAAAATGGTAAGGGGGATGGAAGCATACTCCTATGAGGAAAGGCTAAAAAGGTTAGGGCTCTTTAACCTGGAAAAGAGACGGCTGAGGGGAGATATGATAGAAGTCTATAAATTAATGAACGGAGTGAAATGGGTAAACGTAGATCGATTGTTTACGTTATCAGAATATAGAAAGACTAGGGGACATGCAATGAAGCTACAGGGTAAACTATTTAAGACTAATAAAAGAAAATATTTTTTCACTCAACGTGTAATCAAACTCTGGAATTTGTTACCGGAGGATGTAGTAAAGGCTGTTAGTGTAGCTGGTTTTAAAAAAGGTTTGGACAAGTTCCTGGAGGAAAGGTCCATAAACCATTATTAAGAAGTGACCGAAGATATCAATGCTTGACCCAGTACAAGCATTGTGGAACTTGTGTCTCTTGGGGAAACTGCTAGGTACATATGACCTAGATTGGCCACTGTTGGAAACAGAATACTGGGCTTGATGGACCTTGGTCTGACCCAGTATGGCATATCTTATGTTCTTATGTTCTTATGTTGTTGCCCGAGCAGCATGCACAAGACCTTCAAGTCCCCACACACTTGCCAACCATGGTCTTCATATTTAAGTTTACGAAGAACCAATTCCAAGTTCTCGTAGGTTTCCTTCAAGTGTACGGAATGACCTACAGGTATGGAAGCGTAAAAACCATTGTGGAGTAAAACTGCTTTGAGACTTCTTTTTGAAGAATCTATAAAAAGACGCCATTGCTCTGAATCATATTGGATTTTAAATTGACCCATCAGACCTTCGACATCGATGCAATAAACCAACTAAGGAACGAACTCCTTTTCACGATGTCTGAACCATGAAGATGACACTCCTGGCAACAATAAGATGACACTCCTGGCGTAGTTACTCACCTGTAACAGGTGTTCTCCAGGAGCAGCTGGAATCAGTCCTCACTTATGGGTGACGTCGGCGCAGACGGAGCCCTCGCGGAGCAATTTCCCCAGCTTTTGAAGAAAGCCTTTGGGATTGCAGCGCGCATGCGCGGTCCCCTTCCCGCCCAAGGGTGCCATCTTGCTCAGTCAGATGACATAGCGGAAGACAGCAACCATAAAAAGAATGACTGCAACTCCAAGGGGAGGAGGGAGGGTAGTGAGGACTGATTCCTGCTGCTCCTGGAGAACACCTGTTATAGGTGAGTAACTACGCTTTCTCAAGGACCAAGCAGGAAGTCAGTCCTCACTTATGGGACTCCCAAGCTTAAGGCTACTGGAGGCCTCAAGCCGAAAAAGAGCTCCCTCAAGCTCAACAGCATCTGAATCTGCATCCGGCCGGTAGTCAACACCGGGGCCGGAGGGTAGGAGTTGCCTAAACCTCAAAGAGATTGTGGAGGACTGCCTGTCCGAAAGCACTATCCCTGCGGGACTCCCTCTCCAGGCAGTAATGAGCCGCAAAGGTCTGGCTGGAAGACCAAGTAGCGGCCCGGCAGATGTCTGCCAACGGAACAGAGCGGAGGTGGGCTACAGACGCAGCCTTCGCCCTGACACGGTGCGCCGTGACTCAACTCTCTAAGGAGAGGCCGGCTGCCCCATACGCCCAGGCGATACAGTCAGCTATCCAGATGGACAAAGTACGCTTAGAGGCAGGTACCCCCAACCGATTGGGGTCAAAGGAAACAAAAAGCTGGGCAGCTTTTCTATGCTCACGCGTGCGGTCAAGGTAGAAGGATAGGGCTCTTTGACAGTCCAGGGTATGCAGAACAGTCTCAGCTCGGCTGGTATGCGGCCTGGGAAAGAAGGTCGGAAGAACCACCTCTTGATTGATGTGAAAAGAGGAAACCACCTTAGGGAGGAACTTAGGGTGAGTCCGTAAGACAACCCTATTCCTGTAGAACCTAGTGTAAGGGGGTTCCGACACTAGGGCCTGTAGTTCACTGACGTGCCTAGCGGAGGTAAGGGCTACCAAGAAGAGAGTTTTCCATGAGAGGAAACGAAGGGGGCAGGTAGCCATGGGTTCAAAAGGCGGACAAGTAAGCCTTTGTAAGACCACATTGAGATCCCAGTCAGGAGCTGGAGGGCGCAATGGGGGCTTAAGCAGAAGCAGGCCCCTGAGGAAACGCGCCACCAAGGGGTGCGAGGAAAGAGGCTGGCCCTCCACCGGCGAATGCTGCGCAGAGAGAGCACTGAGGTGGACTCTGACAGAATTAGATTTGAGGCCTAGATCAGAGAGGTGAAGCAAGTATTGCAGTACCACCGATACTAGGCAGGCGAAGGGATCCTCAGAGTGCTGAGAACACCAGACCGAGAAGTGACGCCATTTAAGGGCGTAAGATTTCCAGGTGGAAGGTCGCTGAGACGCCAGGACGACAGCTTCCACCTCCGGAGGGAGCAAGAGCGTAGCTAGGACTACCCTCTCAGCAGCCAGGCCATCAGGTGAAGGGCCCGGAGGTTGGGGTGCAGGAGAGAACCCTGATCCTGGGTCAGAAGATCGGGCTGAAACCCCAGAGGAAGAGGGGTGCCCACCGCCAGCTGTAGGAGTAGAGGAAACCAGGGTTGCCTCGGCCATCGGGGCGCTATCAGGATCACATAGGCCCCATCCCGGACCACTTTGAACAGCGTCCGGGACACCAGCGGCGTGGGAGGAAAGGCATACAGTAGGCCCATGGACCACGAAATGAGGAAAGCATCCGGAGCTACTCTGAGGGGATGCGGGTGCCGAGAGCAGAACCTTGGGAGTTGCCGGTTCAGGGGACTGCACTAAACAAGAAAAATTCACTCAAAACTTATTATCATATAACCACAATCTCTTTGTATACCTCTTGCCACTGGTCTCAGATAAACGGGTAAAGGTTCAGGGGACTGGCAAAGAGGTCCATGGTGGGGAAGCCCCACCGGCGGAAGATCTGCTGGGCAACGACGGGGTTCAACCTCCATTCGTGGGGCTGTAGGACCCGGCTCAGTTTGTCGGCCAGGCAATTTTCCTGCCCGGGCAGGTAAACAGCCTTGAGAAGGATGTCGTGGTCGACTGCCCAGGAGCACAGTCTCCGAGCCTCCTGACATAGAAGGAGGGAGCCCATGCCCCCCTGTTTGTTCACGTAGAACATGGCAACCTGATTGTCCGTCTGCACCAGTACAGACTGACGAGAGGTGAGGTGAGAGAAAGTCCGCAGAGCGAAGCGGATCGCCCGCAGCTCCAGGAAGTTTATCTGTTGAGCAGTCTCCCAAGGAGTCCAGAGGCCTTGAGTGCGTGCTCCCTGGCAATGTGCTCCCCATCCCAGGAGAGAGGCATCTGTCGTTAGCACCTGGGAAGGTGTGGGAGACTGAAAAGGCATGCCGAGTACCAGGTTGGGCAGGTGAAGCCACCATTGCAGAGAGGAAACCAGGCGGTCGGAGACCTGTATCAGGTCCGTCAGACTCCCTGTGGCCTGATGCCATTGAGTGCGAAGGCTCCACTGGACAGACCTCATATGGAGACGGGCATTCGGGGTAACATGGACCGTGGAGGCCATATGCCCGAGCAGCTGCAGGAATCGTCTGGCCGGTATCGGAGATGCGCTGTGGAACCTGCCGGCCAGAGCTATGAGCCTGTCGGCTCGATCCCGAGGCAAGAAGGCACGAGCCTGCAGTGTCCAGCCGTGCCCCTATGAACTCGAGATCCTGAGAGGGGCGCAACGTGCACTTTCCGAAGTTTATGACGAAGCCCAAGTGCTGAAGCAGAGCCACTGTGCATTGAGTGGCCTCAGTGACCTCTAAGGATGACTGCGCCCGGATGAGCCAGTCGTCCAGGTAGGGGAAGACGAAGAGGCCTTGAAGCCTCAGGAAGGCCGCTACCACTGCCAGGCATTTTGTGAACACCCTGGGGGCGGAGCACAGGCCAAAGGGCAGCACGCGGTACTGATAATGTTTTCCTGCCACCACAAACCTTAGATATTGTCGGTGGTCCGGATGAATAAGGATGTGAGTGTAGGCATCCTTTAGATCCAAGGAGAATAGCCAATCTCCCTGCTGGAGATAGGGCAGTAGGATTCAAAGGGTAAGCATCTTGAACTTTTCCCGCTGCAGGAACTTGTTGAGGTTGCGTAAGTCCAGTATGGGTCTGAGGCCTCCTGTTCTCTTTGGCACCAGGAAGTACCTCGAGTAGAACCCTTGACCCCACAGGTGTTGAGGCACTGGCTCCACAGCCTGCTCCCCCAGCAAACCCTGCAGCTCCTGAAGGAGTAAGTCCTTGTGCAGAGGTGGCCTTGGAGGCTCCCCTGGGAAGTAGGGGGGGGGGGCACCTGGTGAAAATGCAAGAGGTAGCCCTTTTGAACCACCTGCAGCACCCAGGAATCGGATCGACCACTGGTGGGCAAAGTGGATCAGCCTGCCCCCCGTGCTGAGCGAAGGACGCGGAGGGGGAACGGCTATGCTGGCATAGTCAAAAAAACCCACCCTGCTGAGCAGGGGGCTGTGTAGTGGGCTTGGGGGCTCTCAGCCTACAGGGCCCATTACCCTGACCCTTAGCCTGCGGACCCTGATGGGGAGCTGCAGATGCTTGGTATTGAAGGTGGGGTTGCTTATAGGCAGGCACCTTCCTCGAGTAAAAAGGCTTTTTCCCCGAGCCCTTCCTCTTCTGTGGAGGAGCAGAGGTCTTTCTGGACAGGCGAGTCCTAGTGAGAGTCTCAGACTCGAGTTCCGCCGCCTTATCAGCCATGGGCTTGCCAAAGAGGTTTTCACCTCTGCAGGGGACATCGACCAACTTGTCCTGTACCCATGGCTCGAGGTCGGATGACTGAAGCCAGGCCTGCCGGCGGGCACCGATGCCGGCACCCGCTACTCGGGCCAATGCCTCGAAGCCATCGTAGGCTGCCCGAGAAATAAACTTCGAGCACTCTCGAATACTATCGGACAAGGTCTGGAACCTCTGCAAAGGTTCCTCGGAGAGACCAGCCGAGAACCCAGCGATTTCTTTTGCCAGGTCTCGGAGGAACATGCCCATATATAGCTGGTATGTCTGGACCTGGCAGGCAAGCATGGAGCCCTGGAAGCACTTTCTACCGAGGGCATCCAGGGTTCGGGCCTCCTTACCCGGAGGCACCGAAGAGTGCATCTTTTGACTCTTAAGTCGATGCATGGCCGATTCCACAACCATGGAGTGGTGCGGTAATTGCGCCTTTTGGAACCCGGGGCTCTTGCGGACTCGATACATCGAATCGACCCGCTTGCTCAACACCGGCGTTGAGGCCGGGCTTTCCCACATGCGGAAGAGCAGCCTCTCCAGCATCGGAGGAACCGGCACAGTAAAGGCCTCCTTCGGGGGAGAGTCATACTGGAGGGCCTCGAGCTCTTCAGCGCGAGGTTCCTCTTCGGGATCCGCGGGGAAGGCCAAAGCTGAATTACTACTGGTATGACATTATACCAGTCACCGGAAAACATATAACTCCTTTTTGAATATTGACATGCTTGTTTTCATAGAATTTTGTATATTAACATTAAGTGAATTATCTATAAAGATGTCACTACTACTGCTCCTATAAAAAAATTCTGATAGCTTCAAGAAGCTGGGGAAATATTTATTTCACTGGGTACTTACCTGCATATTCTCATACATTTCCAGCAGTGTTTTCTTCTGTAAATAGCGATCTTCCTGTTCTTTCTCTCTCTGTTCTAGTACATGCTCCCGAAAATGTCGGAACTGGCGAATTTCTTCTGTCTTTTGCATTTGCTGCTGTAGAATGAACGACTCATCCTTTATCACAGCCTTTGGCATTGTCTTCCTGTGGGAAGTGATAGGAAGTAAAGATAATGCATTTCATCCTAGCTTAAACTGATCAGAAGAGGCTTTAGGAGGATTAATTTCAGTACCCAATAAATTACTGAACAATCCCTATATTATGCAATAACTTACCTCATATATTGTGTAAGGTCTAGAGGTTCCCATTCGTGTTTTTTACTTTGTCTTCTTCTATCAGAGAATGTCACTGATGCTGCTGGCAGTTGTCCAGACATGAGAACTACATCTGCACAAAAAAAGTTCATTTATCTTTGGACAATATCAATGTTTTCCCCTATTCAATACAATTCATTTTTGCTGTTACCTAACACTACATAACCTTTTTGTTTTAAAGGGGCCCATGAGAAAGAAGAAGCAGCATGGACCCCCTCCCCCTGCAAAGACTACCCCCCACAGCTCCCCACCACCCCCAAAGACATATTCAGTATCCTTAGTTCAAGGCCCATGTTCCCCTTAGGCCCCCTTTGGACCCCCATTTGACTCCTCCTCCTCCAGGCCTATCTTTCCAATTGCTGGTGGTCTAGTAGATTAGAGGAGCAGCGATATCCAGTTGCTCCAACTCTATATAAATCTGGTTCAGAATGGCACCTCTCAACCCTTAGTTGTAGTTTTCATGGTAGTACTGCTAAGGGTCACCATATGCGACATTCACCTCTGTGGACTGACATCTGCCGGGAAAGGGGGGGGGAGGCAGTCCATACAGGACACCCAAGCTCTCCATCTCCCATGGGAAGAGCTCTAGGAGAACACTGCAGTGAAGGTGGTCAAAAGCAAGCAGCTCCCCAGGCTGAGCACCCCATTTGTCAGAGCACCAAAGGCCCACATGACCTTGGAAGCCCACAAGAGCACCCCAGATCTATGGAATGCCTCATACCCTTGGCGAGAGGAAGGGGCACTGATCAATAATCTCCAACAAACCAAGCTCATGTTCAGTATTGGAAATGTTAAGTATCTGCCCAGAGCCTGTAGGCCAAAACAATATTCTCCCATAGTCAGGGCGAGGGGACATCTGCCCACAGGAACATGGTCCATGGCAGTGGCATGGCCCCTAAGGTGCACCGCTAGGTGCCTTCCACGTATGGGAGGTAGGGGTCAGACAGTAACCTTTGATGCCAAACCATCAGGTTGCCAGTATGTGAAACACCTCAATTGCATGCCCTACACCCTGCTGAACTCTGCTGGTTCCAACTCCAGCTATGTGGCCAGTATTGGCTTAACATATCTCCTGACCTCCCCATAGCACATAACACCAGCAGTCTTCTGAAATCTATCTAGTGCATATGCAGATATGAAGGGCATTCAGTCAAGACAGCCATTGATGTTTCTGTAGAAGTTTGCCCATTGTCCCAACAGGGTCACTCCTGTCCCCTGCAGACCCTGGTTTTGTGGTTATCAGGCTGTTGTGGTCTGCAGCTATGACAGCTGCACCATGAAGCCCCTCCGAACAAGTGGCCTAAGAGGCACTTAGGGGTTCTGCTAAAATTGTCTACTGCCCACTTTTTTCTTCTATGTTTGCCCTGTTTCTGCCCTTTATATTTTATAACATTTGTATACCAAAAATGCATTTGTGAAGTGCTAGAAACGTGAGTGCAACTGCTGCCTGGTCAGATGCAGGCAGTAGTTGCACCCATGCTAGCAGTATCTTTGTGCCTCTAGGGTGGCTGTTTCAAGTGCACATCACTACTACTACCCACATCAAAATGCAGGCCATGTCCGATAAAGACGTTTGCAAGGGCATCTACATAGACATCCCTGGAATAGTATCCCAAGACCGGGGACGTCTGAGAGACATTCAGCAGTGGTTCCAACACAAAACACGTTTCCCAATTACATAAAAAATGTCGTTACGATTGCGGAGAGTACTGAGGATAATGGAGTACCATCTTCTCTACATTGTTTTGAAGTTTTAGAGCCCAAATTAGCACTTTCCCGATGCCTATTCATGCCTGAAGCAGGTCTAAACTTGGATGCGGTTGCAGATATCCCTAAGGGATCTGAAATCCCCCTCAGACACACCTTGACCACATCCCCTGCCTGTTGGATGTTCCTGCTGTCAGCGAGGTCTTCAGACACCATTTGTAAAATGGCTCTGAGGATGTCTCTGTGATTTGGATGTCCAAACTATGAATAAGGTTTCCAAATTGATTGCCTTGATGTATATTTGTAACACACATTGGGCCCGATATTCTAAAGGTATTTGCATGGTTTACAGACCTGTAAACTATGTAAATGCCGCTGAATGGGATATTCAATATCCCCAACTAATGTCGCTATATGCCCCGAAGCTATCCACTGTCGTGGGCAGTGACAGTTGCTAACCAGGTTATTGCACTGCTATCCAGTTAGCGACTTGCAGGTAAAACTGGGCACAGCAAAAGTGGTGACCCCGGATATTCAATACCAGGGCCGCATATGACCCCGACATTGAATATCAGAGGTTAGAGATTGGCTGCGACGACTATGTGCCATAGTGGCACACAGCTGTCCGAATTGAATATTAAAATACAAAGTCTCTGCAGTAGCTGTCAGATGTGTGATCAGAATGTTCCTGGCAGCTAACTCGCAACTGAGTACATTAATATGCAGTGTAATTGCCACCTTATCAGTGCTCATGTGCTAACGTGCAGGTATGCCATGAGGCTGCAGCAGAGGTGAAAGGAGCTGCCGAGAAGGCACTAAGGATGACATGGTCAGACACAGTGCCAGCTATAAAACCGGCCGAGAAGAAGAATGAATATAACCCTAGGGTTCTACAGAGCCTGAGTGAGCTTCCCGGGCCTTAAAGAGTAGATGTTGCAAAGATATTGCTTCAACAAAGCCACCATTGCTGATCTGTGTGAGCGGGTGAGAGGTGACCTTAACCCAGAAAAGCCACATCCTGCTAGTGCATGTGAAAATGACAGCAGCTCTGGCATTCTTGACCACCAGAAGCTTTCAACATGTGGTATGTAGTATTATAGGCATCACCCAGTCTGCTGCCTGTAACTGTATTGAGGGCTTCTTGCAAGCTATGGTAAGAAAGCTGAATGAGTTTGTCATCTTTCTTGCCTCCAAAGAGCAGGCCATGAGGGATTTCTATGCAATAGCCCAGTTCCCCTCTGTATTTGGGGCAACAGATTGCACCCATGTGGCCCTGAGATTACCAGGCCAGGAGGAGAGAGCCTACAGAAAACACAGATGATACCACTCCATGAACATGCAGAGATCATCACCACCAATGTCTGTGCCAGATACCTGGGCTCCTGCCATGATGCATTTGTCCTAACTCAATCCGGATTGGGACACGAGTGCACTAATGGTTTACTTGGAGATGGCTGGATGCTAGGTAAGAAAGCATAGGGAATGGAAATGGAAATGAGGGCTTCCCAGGACAGATCCTCACACAACTGCTCAAATCTTATTCATATCCCTCTCCTTTCCCCCTCCTCTCTCCCTTTCTCATGTGCCTTATGGATTGCACACTCCATCTTAAATAAGCTTGCCTTTATTCATAATCTCTTTATTTCTAATGCTCTTCAACATTTTGCTCTTACTGAGACCTAGCTCCTCCCAGAAGACTCAGCTTCAGTCATTACCCTCTGTCAAGGTGGATACCAATTTTCCCACATGCCTCACTGCTACGGTGGATACCAATTTTCCCACATGCTCACTGGCTATGGTGGTAGGTAGGTGGCTGTGGTGGGCTTCTACTTTTTCATTCTTGCCAATTTTAACCACTCCTGCCTATCTCACTCCTTTCCCTTCTTTGAAGTCCACTCCATCTGTCTTTTAACTCCACTACCTCTCCGGATAGCTGTTATTTTTTGATCCCCTGACAAGTCCATCTCTACCTTTCTCACTGACTGACTCATGGCTTTCCTTCTTTCTGGATTCATCTTCCCCTCCCTTCTTCTTGGACATTTTAACATTCAAGTCCATAACCCTTCTGACCCTTATGCTCTAAAGCTCCTTTCCTTTGCCTCCTCATTCAACCTCCAGTTTTGCTCTACTGCCCCCACTCACCAGCACGGCCACTGCCTCGACCTTGTCGTCTTCTCTAATTGCTTACACGCAAACCTTTGTACCTCTTTATCCGACCATCACCTCCTAAGTTTCTCACTTCATCATCCCCCGCCTCAGTCTCGCCCAATCTCCTCTAAGCTTTTTAGAAATCTTCATGTTATCAACCCATCGGCTCTCTCCACTACTGTCTCATCACCTCTTTCCTTACTATGTCATCTGAGTCTGTTGATGAGGCAGTAGCTTCCTAAAACAATGCACTCTCCTTTGCTATGGATGCACTTGCTCCTCCCATGCTACATCCTGTGAGGTGTATTGTATCTCAGCCCTGGCTGTCTTCGACTACCTGCTACCTACATTCCTGTGCCTGCTCAGCTGAGAGCATTTGGCTCAAATCCCACATCCTTGTGGACTTTCTACACTTCTAATTCATACTTGCCTCTTTCCAGTCAGTCATAACACTTGCCAAACAAGACTATTATATCCATCTGACTAACTCCCTTGCCTCTGACCCGCACTGTCTCTTTACAACTCTCAATGGTCTCCTCAAGGTGCCAACAACTTCAAACTCTCCTTTCCTTTCTGCCCAAACTTTGGCTATTTCCTAGAAGCATAGAAACATGACGGCAGAAAAAGGACACATGGACTATCTAGTCTGCCCTCTCATATCAACTACTAGAATAGTTCCCTCTTTTCCTTTGGAGATCCTCTGTGTTTGTCCCATGCTTTTTTGAATTCAGTTACTGTCCTCATTTCTATCACCTCTACTGGAGACTATTCTACTCTTATTTCTGCATATTATTCTTGAGTGTATCCCTTTTCATCCTTATCCTATGTCCCTTCGTAGCAGAGCTTGCTTTCAATCGAAAGAGGCTTTCCTCCTGTGCATTAATGCCATGGAGATATTTAAATATCTCTATCATATCTCCTCTATCCCGCCTTTCCTCTAAAGTATACATATTAAGATCCGTAAGTCTGTCCTCATTTGCTTTATAAAGACCACTAACCATTTTAGTAGCCACCCTTTGCACTGACTCTAACCTGTTTATATCCTTTTGAAGGTGTGGTCTCCAGAACTGCACACAGTACTCCAAATGAGGTCGCACCAAAGACCTATACAGAGGTACTATCATCTCCTTTTTCCTGCTGGCCATTCCTCTTCCTATGCACCCAAGCAGTCTTCTAGCTTTTGCCATCGCTTTTTCTACCTGTTTAGCTACTTTAAGATCATCAGACACAACCACACCTAGGTCCCGCTCTTCTTTAGTGGACAAAAGTACTTCACCCCCTATACTATATTGCTCCCTTGGATTGCTCTGTACTATCCTGGTTCTCATCTTATCTCTCCAAGCGCACTTTCAATGTTTGTTCTGGTGGATCCTCCTCTACTGCTATCCCGCTCTGTTAGTGTACCCCATGGGTCTATCTTGGGTCCACTCCTTTTTTTCCCTCAATACCCAATCCTTTGGTGCACTCATTTCCTCCAAAGGTTTTCAGGACCATCTTTATGCTGATGACGCTCAGATCTATCTCTCTACATCTGAAATCTCTCTGGCAATCCAGGCCCAGATGTCTGTCTGCCTATCTGACACTGCTGCTTGGATATCTGACCACCATTTGAAATTGAACATGGTCAAAACCGAACTTCTTATTTTTCCCCCTAAACACACTTTCCTTCTTCTGTGACTTCTTTAAGGAACATTCCCATATATAGAATATAGGAACTGATCCTGGCAGAAAGCATGGAAGCCTGGAACGTATGACGTCCAAAGGCATCCAAAGTTCTACACTCACGTCCTGGAGGATTAGAGGCATGCCTCTTTGCACTCCTGATCCTTCTCATAGCTGATTCCACTACAATAGAGTGGTGAGTAAGCTGAGTTTTCTGGACTTCCTTAGGAGCTTTGGGATATTGTAAAATCTCCAACTCCTTAGCCCTGGGCTCTGTTGCAGGAGCCACAGTAATGGACAGACCTCGGCATCGGTAACGTTACCAGTTGAACTGTCTGACGCGGTTCTGAGGGGATCGATGCTGCAAGGAGAGCCGCCAGACTGCGTTCAATAGCCAGGAATCTCTGGTCTATCGACGCTGCCGATGCCTGGGTATCGGTACCGTAGGCAGCCGGTACTCCAGAGCATGGCACCAGTAGTTCTGCTGAGGTCGAGGCCTCAAGAACATCCTGGAGTCCCGATAATGCTTTGGAAGCCGAAGCCTCCTGCCGGGGCAATTTTGCCGGTATGGAACCCTCAAGGGCAATGCCAGAGGCATCTCGATGCTTAGAAGGAGATCTACCCTTTGAGGACTGGCTAGACTTATGTTTGGTTACCTGAGATCCATGGGAGGAAGATGAAGCCCTGGAAGACGTCGATGCCACAGAAGCTGCATCAGAAGGAAAAAGGGCACTGAGCTTAGCAGCTCGGTTCTGTCGACCCCTTTTGGACATCATGGCACAAGCCATACACTCGGTGATGGAGTGGTCAGGACCTAAACATTTAAGACACCACTCATGGGTATCGGTGATGGAGATGGTACCGTCACACTTGGTGCACTTTTTGAATCTCGAGGTGGGTTTTTCCATAGTGGAAAATTTTTGGGCCTAAGGCCCAAAATGGCACGTGCACCTGAAAAGAAAAGTTTTGAAAAAAAATAAGAATATTATTATTTTTAAACAAAAGAAAGAAAGAAAAGAGAACTGGTGGAACCGGTATAGCATCGAAGGCAGACGCGACCACAAAAAAAAAAAGATTAAGGAAACAATTTTCTGCGGTGACAGGAACAACGACCTGCTGGCTCCACGGAAAACGAAGAACTGGAGAGAGGCAGTTGGGAAAGGCAGGAAGGCAGCACGCAGGTGCTGTGGGATGCTCTGAAAAGCTTCATAATTGGACGCTGGGGAGCGTTCCCGCGCAGGCTCCGTCAGTACCGACGATACCCATATGTGAAGACTACATTCCTGCTTGTTCCTGGAGATTCCAGGATCTCCTCACTTTTAGATGACACCACAGCAGGGATGTGCCAATCAACCTATCAGTAGCTGTTCTCCTTTTTGGGAACCTGCCAAGTACTTGTAACCTGGATTGGTCACTGTTAGAAAAACAATACTGGGCTTGATAGACCTTGATCTGACCCATTATTGCATTTCTAATGTTCTTATGTTTCATGGCAATATTGAGAATTTTTTCAAATAAATCTTGGTCCACTTCTGCCTGTGAAGGAGATCTGTTTATCACACCAATGCATACATATGCCCCATTCCCTCCTTCTAGTTTAACCCACAGTGCCTCCCCTTTCTCTCGTAAGACCTGTAATTCTGTAGCTTTATTTTTTTATTTTTTACATATAGTGTCACTCCTCCTCCACTTCTTCCTTCTCTGTCCTTCCTGAATAAAGTAAAGCCCAGTATAATTACATCCCAGTCATAGTTGTCTCTCCATTACTGCCACTAAATCTAAGCCAGCCTCTTCGAATAAAACCTCAACAGCTCCAGTTTTATTTTGCATATTATGGGCATTAATGCACACTACTTTCCAGATGTTGTCCCTTTTACCCATTTCTACAGAGGTAACAAAAGAACATAAGATATGCCATATTGGTTCAGACCAAGGTCCATCAAGCCCAGTATCCTGTTTCCAACAGTGGCCAATCTAGGTCATAAGTACTGTCAGCAACACTTCCCTGGTGGCCAGTGGATGCCAGGGCAGGTGAAACACAAAAATATAGAGTTAAGATTTGAGAGTCTTTTGAAGGCCCAAATGGCTCTTGGTCCTTGTAGTTTCTTGAGCTCCAAATCTTTAATGAAATACTTAAGCAGAGTGGTGGGAAAAATAAAGCTTTTATTTCCCTTCTTCACTGAGGTTCAAAATATTGGGTTACAACGTTAAAGCAAAAGTCCTTACTTCAGGTAGAATAACAAACTTAGGCTTTTCAAACAAAACTATCATACATTACAGGAATGGTGGTGCTTAAACAAATCAAGAATGCTCTGTTGGTACTTTAAACAGATCACAAGTCTGGCAGAGATTCTAGACTTTCGGAAATACACAATGTACAATCCATTTCATGGTCAGATAAATCTCCTATGGGATCCCCTTGCATTTGCTCATAATCCGATACCTCTGATTCAGTGTCCCTGGTTTCATGCAAACCACACTCAGGAGTTTTGTATATTTGCTCTAGCAATTTCCAATGTCCTGGACCTAACCTAGGGCGTCGGCCACGTGCTGTATTGAGCTTAAAAGTATCCCCTCTTCCTGGAGGTTTTATATCATAATTATATGAACCTTTATCATTCACAGCATTCTTCTTAGGCATGTATTTTCCATACCTTATTTTGCAGCAGTCAACAGGTAAACGGTTTTCTCCAACTGCTTGCTTCTCCCAGTCAGCAGCCTGTTGAAATCCCTTTCTATGAAAGTGTGGTTTACCTTGTAACCCTTGAATCCCTTCTCTGGCTGAAGGCCTGCTCCTGTACAAGCCCAGCTTCTGGCTTGCTTGCTCAGCGTGGCTTGGCCTCTCCAGCTGATTCTCGTTTGGCTTAGGCTTGCAATTGCAGCAGTGCTTTTGCCTCTGTGGACAAACAGCTCTCTCAATGGCTTGAGCTGAAACCTCCTTAGGTCCTTCCTCAGCTCTTGGGAAATCACCTCTCACCCATGGAGATCCTCTGGCACTGGAGTAATCAGGTTTCCACTTCAACCTCTCCTTGCCTGTGGTGATTCTGCTTCCACTGCTTGTTCCTCCCGACCTGCACGACTTGCCTGCTTTGCCTCCTCTGCCTCTGCTGCTTCTGCCGTTTCTGCCTTTCCAGTCTTCCCAACTCCCCTTATGAAGCACTCCTGCCTTTCAGGATTGGAAGCTGGTTGGCATTTCCTCGTGACCAGCTGGCCGTGGCTCTTCAGTCTCCCTGAAGACACTCTTGCTCCATCTAGCTGGTTCCTGGGAATATTGCAGGTTGTGCACATCTTTTTCTCTGTGTAAAACAGTTTCATTTCTCTCATCAGGGCTCTCATCAGCCCCCGCTGCATGACAGTACCTAGCAGTTTCCCCAAAAGACACAGGTTCCTCAATGCTTGTATTGGGTCAAGCAGTGCTATCCCGGGCCCCTTTTAATAATGGTTTATGGACCTTTCCTCTAGGAACTTGTCCAATCCTTTTTAAAAACCAACTACACTAACAGCTTTTACTACATCCTCCGGTAACAAATTCCAGAGTTTGATTACACGTTGAGTGAAAAAATATTTTCTCTTATTAGTCTTAAATAGTTTACCCTGTAGCTTCATTGCATGTCCCCTAGTCTTTCTATATTCTGATGATGTAAACAGTCGATCTACGTTTACCTCTTCCACTCCATTCATTAATTTATAGACCTCTATCATATCTCCTCTCAGCCATCTCTCTTCCAGGTTGAAGAGCCCTAATCTTTTAAGTCTCTCTTCACAGGGGTATCCTTCCATCCCCATTACCATTTTGGTGGCTCTTCTATGAACCTTTTCTAATAATGCTATATCCTTTTTAAGATACGACTATCAGAATTGTACACAATACTCAAGGTGTAGTCGCACCATGGAACGATACAGAGGCATTATAATATCCTTTGTTTTATTTTCCATTCCTTTCCTTATGATACCTAGCATTCTATTTGCTCTCATGGCCGCCGCTGCACACTGGGTGGAGGGTTTTAACATGTTATCCATGACGACACCTAAATCTTTTTCCTGGGTGGTGGTTCCTAATGTAAAGCCTTGCATAGTGTAACCATAGTTTGGGTTTTTCTTTCCTAGGTGCATAACTTTGCACTTGTCCACATTAAATTTCATCTGCCATTTGGATGCCCAGTCTTCCAATTTACCCAGATCCTCCTGCAGTTTTCCACAGTCCTCTTGGGTTTTAACAACTTTAAACAGTTTTGTGTCGTCTGCAAATTTGATAACCTCACTAGTTATTCCCTTTTCCAGGTCATTTATGAATATGTTAAAAAGCAGTGGACCCAGCACAGATCCCTGGGGTACTCCACTATTCACCTTTTTCCATTGGGAAAATTGGCCATTTAGCCCTATCCTCTGCTTTCTATCTTTTAACCAGTTCCTGATCCACAATAGTACACTGCCTCCTATCCCATGATTTTTTAGTTTTGCCAAAAGTCTCTGATGAGGGACTTTGTCAAAGGCTTTCTGAAAGTCCAGATACACTATATCTACTGATTCACCTTTGTCTACCTGTTTATTCACACCTTCAAAAAAACATAACAGATTAGTAAGACAAGATCTTCCTTGTCTAAAGCCATGTTGGCTGTCTCCCATTAAGCCATGACTATCTACATGTTCAGTAATTTTGTTCTTTATGATGGTTTCTACCATTTTTCCTGGTACTGACGTCAGGCTCACCGGTCTTTAGTTTCCTGGATCATCCCTGGAACCCTTTTTAAAAATTGGCGTTACATTGGCCATCCTCCAATCTTCAGGTATTACAGATGATTTTAATGATAGTTCACAGATTACTAATAGCAGGTCTGCAATCTCATATTTCAGTTCTTTCAACACCCTTGTATGTATACCATCCGGTCCAGGTGATTCGCTACTCTTCAGTTTATCAATTAGTTGTAATACATCTTCCTGGTGTATCGATATTTCTTTCAATTCTTCCGCAGTATCACCTTTAAATACCACTTCAGTCATTGGTAACATCCCTACATCTTCCTCAGTAAAGACTGAAGCAAAGAATTAATTTAGTCTCTCCGCTATAGCATTTTCCCCTCTTACTGCTCCTTTTACTCCTCTATCATCTAATGGTCCAACTGACTCTCTCACAGGTTTTTTGCTACGAATGTACTTGAAAAAGTCTCTCTTACGCGTTTTTGCTTCCACAGCAAGTTTCTTCTGAAATTTTCTCTTTGCCTGCCTTATCAATGCCTTGCATTTAACTTGTCAGTGCTTATGCTGTTTCCCGTTTTCGTCATTTGACTCTTTTTTCCATTTCCTGAAAGATGCTTTTTTGGCAACAACAGCCTCTCTGACCTCACCTTTAAACCATGCTGGCATTTAATGTTTTACTTACCTGAGAGCTGTCTTCACCCATTTCCAATGAATCCAGTTTAAAGTCCTCTTCAGTAAGCTAGCCAGTCTGCTGTGTATATGTTTCTTCTGGTATTCCCACCTAGGTCTCCTCCTCCTCTCTGTATTTCTTTTTCCAGCACAGCTCTTAGTTGACTTAAGTTATTGTGATTCAAATACTTCTTCATTTTGATCTGAGAAATTAGAAATCTATAAATTTATATCAGTTGCTTTTTGCAGTTTTTCTTGTGGTAATATTCCTTTTTCTTTCAGTTTTTGGCAGATTCTCTTTGTATACCTTCTCGATTGAAATACAGTCAAACCTCGGTTTTCATTTGCCCCGGTTTTCATACGCTTCGGTTTTCAACGTCTTTTTTGACTGAGATTTTGTCCCGGTTTTCATACATCGCTTCGGTTTTCAACATCTTTTTTGACTGAGATTTTGTCCCGGTTCTCGTACATCGCCTCGGTTTTCGTAAAGTACAGTACTGTAAATACATACACCCTCGCGCTGCACACCGGTCTGTATACACTGCCAGAACGCCCACCCGGTCCCGGCAGCACTGCCCCCCGGACTCACCGATCGCCAGCGTGATGAGAAGCGAAAGCCAGCTGAGCACGTAAATGAAACACATCCTCGAGCCTGGTCAGAGTTAGAGAGGCAAGGATTGCGCAGAGAGGAAGGCCCCGATCTCGTCCACCGCCTGCCCGTTCTCTGGAGCGCTCCCTCAGGTTCGGAGGTAGCAGGGAAGAAAAGCTGTCAACGTAAGCAGGAGATGTTGCATGAATGTGGGAGGCAGTTCTTTCTCTTGCAGGGTACGTCTGAAGCTATATCATTAAGATTTTCTGCCATTCTGAAGCATTGAGCAGATAATGTAAAGGTATTTTAATGGGCTGAATCCAATGTGATTCCGAAGAGAGCTGGGCACAGCAGCTTGTCAGGGGTGGCTAAGGCCAGATGTTAAAATACTGTACTGTACAGTACTGTACTTAGCTTGCTTTCAGTGATGTTAAATGTTCATTTATCCATTTCATTAGTCATTTATATTTATTTCTCATTGTTTTCTGTATGTAAAAATATAGTTATTCTCTATAAAATGTATTTTTTGTGAATATTTTTGGGTGTCTGGAACGGATTAATTGGATTTACATTATTTTTTATGGTAAATATTGCTTCAGTGTTCATACGTTTCGGTTTTAGTCAGACTCTTTCGAACGGATTAATCATGAAAACCGAGGTTTGACTGTATAGGGTTTGTAGCATAAAGATGAGATAATGTACCGACACCTATATCTGCAGGATTACACTTAATTGTAGCTAATACATACCCTTAACTTTTTCATGAATTTCTGCGGTACATCTCCTGCCACAGTGGGTCCCCGAACAAGCTCAGCATGGCCTTTATCTGTGGCAGGGTTGTTATCTTCATCTGCACTATGAGGTATTACTACCACTATTGTTAGCTCCTAGTCCATAAGATACAGATGGGACCCTTTTTATCCTGAGCGATGTTCGACCAGTATATATTTTTCTTTTCTACCATATTCAATTATAATGTTGTCTTGCTGAGATTTATATATATTTAATACAATGGGGTCACCACATCAAGGTACTCTGCAAACTTGAGGAAGATAGACAGCAATTCACTAACCACTGCTAGTGAATTTTATGTTGTGCTCCCTTTTTGACCCATGTGTGGGATGTATGTGCATGTTGTGTTTTATATGTGTTATGTTGTCTGTAGTGTTGTATTGTATTATGTTGTGTTGTGGTATTTGTGTAGTTTACATTGTGTTGATTGCATTCTGTTTATGTTTTTTGTGTGTGTGTTGACATTGTGCTATATTGTGGTCTCTGTGTGTGTATATTGCATTGTGTGTGTGTCATGTTGTGCTGTGAGTGTGTGCTATAAGTGTGTGCTGTGTGTGAGATCTGGAGTAGACTTAGTAAATGTATACTTAGACATGGTTTCATAGAATTTCTGGTATAAGAACATGTCAAAAGAAAAGTCTTTGAAGTAAGCATCTAAAGCAAGGGTTCTCAACCCAGTTCTCAGGACACACCTAGCCATTCAGATTTTCAGAATAACCAAAATGAATATGCATGAGAGAGATTTGCATGCACTGCTTCCACTGAATGCAAATTGATCTCATGCATATTCATTCTGGCTGCCTGTAAACCTGACTGGCTAGGTATGTCCTTTAGGACTAGATTGAAAACCCCTATTCTAGAGCAGGAGTCAATAGATTCACAAGGTAAAATATCCAGGAAGAGTTTTCCACATAGTTCAAGAACAATCAGTTTTTGGGTCAGTCAGAAGCAGGAATGAAGATCACAAAAAAGACAAGATACTGCTAAGAGCAGTCTGGCTAAAACCAGCCTCCAAGAGACATAGTAGCTCATCTTGGAAAATGACTGCTTTCTAACCCAATGGTCACCCTGCTTGAGACCTAGCCATGACAACTGTTAACAAAAGTAGAATTAACCCTCCCCCACACACAAAAATTGTATTTGCCTAGAAGCCTCTAGTAACCTTTCCTCCGTTTTTTTGGTTGGGCAGCAGCCCACAGATACCTCTTAATTAACAACACTGCCCCAAAACGAAAATGTACAAAAACAAAATGAAATAAAATGAAAATGTATAAAAGAAATATGAAACAAAAACAAAAACGCTTGCAAATGGCACAAGAAGATAAACAAAATGACATTTTTTGCCTGCACACTCCTTGCTAAATTCTTAGATAGTTAGATCATGCTAAAAAATTGACACCAAAGAAATGTACTTTAACGACTGACTAGAAATTACTTCGCATCTAGAAAGATTAAGCTGCCCCATTAGGCCAGGTATTCAGATGTGCAAAATTCTCTCTTATGGGAGTCATACATTGGGTGTGATTCAACTTTCTAGACTCAGACCACTTGCCGTAAAGCAGAAGCAAAAACAGATATTTCAAACTTGCAGATTAAGCAATTCAAAGATTATTGTGTTTCCAACATAAGCTTTCTCCCAAAGAAACCATTTTATATTTCTTTTTTTTATCAAACAAAATCATTCATTGGTAAGTTGCAAAACCGGATCCATACCTTTTCCTGTTTCATCTGTAGTAGAGGCACTGCCTGGCTTTATTAGGGGTTCTGCTGAAATGCTGTCCATGTGTTTATTAATAAACTGAAGACGTGCCTGCATAGCCTAGAAGATGGGTACATACTGTATAGTGAAAATGGCACTGCAAATTACAGTGACTATAAAACTAAACCTAATCATCTAGAATACTAGAATAAAGGAAACAAAGCAGTAAAATTAGTTATTCATCTGTAGCAGGTGTTCTTCATAGACAGTTTATTTATTTATTTAAAGTCTCTTTTATACCGTGCTATTCAGCATCAGCGCGGTTTACAATAAACAATGAACATACACAGTTGGATAAGTCTTCACTCATGGGTGACATCACAGATGGAGCCCCAAGCAAGAAACTTTTCAGCATCTTCTAGCAGCTTTTAGAAAGTTCTTTGTACATGTGCATCTCTTCCTGTCTGCTGCCTCTGCCCCCCACAACTTCAGTAAACATTCCTAGTTTAGCCAAACAACTACATGAGGAAGAGGGTGGGTTGTGAGGACTTATCCTGCTGTTCACAGAGAATACCTGCTATAAGTGAGCAACTGTTTTCTCTATTTTTATTTATTTATTTATTTATGCTTTTCTTCTATACCGCTTTTTCCCAAGATCAAAGGCGGTTTACAATTAACAAATAATGGACAGGGCAGAATCAGTCTTCACTCATGGAAATCCCTAGCTACAGGCTGTCTCTAAAGAACAAAGGGAAACTATTTATTTTATTTTTATTTATTTAGATAACTTTTATACCGCCTTATGAATAATTTATTTTATTTATTTATCTATCAGGTTTTATATACTGCTCTATCCTTCAATCAGAGCAGTATATAAAACCTGTATAAAACCTGTGAACAGTGAACAGAAACTGAAAACTGTTTTTGTTGTTAAGACGTCTTTTCAGCGTTTTATAGTTTTCTGTTTGTTTTTTGGAGGTAGCCTGAAGAGAACAGAAGGGTCTAGGAGGGGAACTGAGTTGAATTCTAAACCTCACACAGATTCTGAAGGACTGATTTATGGAAACTGATATGGTGTCAGGCATCCCTTTACAAACAGTAGTGAGATGTGAATGAGTGGACCAAGGTCCAGATTTCTGCTTTGCAGCTCTCTTCCATGGGGGCTGCCCTCAAGTGGGCCACCAGTGCAGCCATGGTTCCGACATTATGACTAATGACATGACTCTTAAATATCAGACTAGACTGGGCATAAAAGTCAAAGATATGCAGTCTGTTAGCCAAACTGAAAGTGTATGTTTGTTCATAACAGTCCTCACTCTGTTGGGGGGTGAAAAGAAATAAAAAGCTGGGTGACCTTTCTAAGGTTTTAGTCCACTCTAGATAGAGTGCACTTTTCTCTTTGTGAGTATTGGGTCTTGGAAAATAAAGTTGTCAGGACAATTGACTGGTAAAGATGGAATCTAACACTATTTTTAGAAAGAATTTAGGATAAGTACACAGCACCACCCTATTGTAAAAAATCTTAGTGTATAGCGAGTCCACTACTAGAGTCTGGAGCTTGCTAATTTGGTATGCTGAAGTAACCACCACAAAAAATAAGATCCTCCAGGCCAGGAACTTCAGTCTACAGGAATGAAGTGGCTCAAAAGTTGCTTTTATCAGCTCAGATAAAAACACATTGAGATTCCAAGATACTGTGGACATCTTTAGGGGAACTTCAAGAGAAGGAAGCTGCCCATGAAATTAAAGGCTATAGAGAGATGGGCTTTCCTTCTGCATGGTGATGGTAAGTGCCAGTCGCAGAGAGGTAGACTTTTATGGAGATGGTCTTGAGACCAGACTGTGAAAGCTGTAGAAGATATTCAAGCAGTAATTGTATAGAACAGAAGAAACAATCTAGGGACTGCCCCTCACAACAGATTGAAAACCTCCCCAACTTGAAACTATAAGACTTTCTAATGGAATCCCTCCTGGAAGCTAAAAGGTCATCAGCTACTCCAACTGGCATGTTCAAAGAGTCAAATTCTAGCCTCTCCACATCCAAGCTGTGAGGGTTAGGGACTTGAGATGGGGATGCAAAAATCTGCTCTAGTCCTGCAAAATCAAGGTTGGAGAGTTGCCCAGATATATAGGTTTCTGGAATGAAAAGTCCTAGAGAAAGGGAAGCTAAGGCAGTCTGGGCCAAGCAAGTGCTTTGAGAATCGTGGTGTATTTGTCATTTTGGAGTTTCAGGAGAGTTTTCACTATTAGAGGAATGGGTGGATATGCACACAGAAGGCCTGCCCCCCTATAGAGAAGGAAAGCATCTGAGGCTAGTTTGCCTCCCAACCCTACTCTGGATCAAAACTGAGGGACCTGTTTGTTTTGAGAAGTGGCAAAGAGGTGTATAAAGAGGTTCCCATTCCTGAAAAGTCCCCTTCTTTATCCAGAGTCCATTCATGAGTGAAAAGGACTTGATTCAACTTGTTTGAGAGAGTATTTTTTCCCACCAAATATGTGGCACCGAGTGTTATCCCGTGAGAGAGGCAAAGTTTCATGGTCTGACAGTTTCCCAGCACAGGAGGTATGAACCCATTCCTCTCTGCTTGTTGAAGAATACTGCAACTTGATAGTCAATTTGAATCATGATAATTTGGTCGGTCAACCAATCTCTGAAAGCCTTTAGAGCAGAGGTTCCCAACTCCAGTCATGGAGGGCCAAACACCATTCAGGTTTTCAGGCTGTCCCTAATGAATATGCATGAGATACATTTGAATACAATGGGGGCAGTGCATGCAAATGCATCTCATGCATATTTATTAGGGACAGCCTGAAAACCTGAATGGTGTTTGGCCCTCCAGGACTGGAGTTGGGAATCTCTGCTTTAGAGCATTTGCAATAGCTTTCAGTTCCAGGAAATTGATCTGATGAAGACTGTCCTGGGTGGACAATAATCCCCGAGTATAAAACCCATTGAGATGAGCTCCCCAGCCCAGTTTGCAAGTATAAAACCCATTGAGATGAGCTCCCCAGCCCAGTTTGGATGCATCTGCCATCAACAGCTTTTGGTAAGGTGGTCCCTGAAAGGGTGAGGACTATCCACCAGGAGAGAAATTCCCAAATGGGTTTGGTGACAGAGATGATGTCCCTGATCATATGAGTGGACTGTGCCCATTTCGTGCTCAAGGTCCACTAAGACCGTCTTAATTGGAGACGTGACATGGACTATGGAGGCTATGTGGCCAACATTCTTAACATGGGTCTCCTGAAGATAATTTAGAAGTTCTCCTGCTTGCTGCACTAAGCAGGTGAGATGGTTCTGGGAAAGAAAAGCTCTTGTCAGTCATGTCTAATAGGGCTCCAATGAATTCCAATTGACATGACAGGATTAGATTGGACTTGGGATAATTGATGACAAATCTTAGTAGCTCCAGTATCCAAATGGTAATGCATACGTATTCTTGAATTCCTTCTTGATGAGCCAGTTGTCCAAGTAGGCAAATATCTGCACTTCCAGTTTCTCTACAATTACTCTGAGATACTTCCTGTGATTGTGATGCATCTAGATGTGTGTATAGGCATCCTCTGTCCAGAGAACATAGACAATCTTCTTTTTGTAGAAGGGTGAGCAGGGTGCTGAGTAAAAGCATTCTTAACTTTATTTTTCTTATAAGAAACAAATTCAGATCTCTCAGATCTAAGATAGGACAGAATCCCCCTATTTTCTTTGGCACTAGGAAGTATCTGGAATAAAACCCCTGCCTTTCCTGCTCTGGTGGCACAAGCTTGATGGCATTTGCAATGCAAGGGGATGCTGAAAGATGAAGAAATGATGTTTTGGGGGTGAATTTGGAAGGAGATAGAAAAGATGCAATTCATAACCAAAGGGGACTATGCTGAGTACCCAGCTGTTAGAGGTTATGAGGAGCCAGCAGTCTGCAAAGACTGTGAGCATTCCTTCAACAGGGAAGAGTCTGAATTCAGTATGTTTTATGTTTTATGTTTTATTGTATTTGATAAAAACCGCCTTTCCGAGAACCAAGGCGGTGTACAAGTAAAAACAAAGCAATAAAAGGAGGCCAAGGCCCATGGAAAAGGAAAGGAAATGTACAATCTTTTAAAAGGATAGTGAGAGAGAAGGAGGAAGACAGGACAGAACATAAACAGGGGGACATCACAAAAGGAGGGGCAGAGAGAGGGGGAAATCACACAAAGGGAGAGGGAACATTGAATGCTTGGGAGAATAGGTGGGTCTTTAGATTGCGTTTGAATACTGCGTGTTGTGGTTCTAAACGGAGGGAGGGGGGAAGGGCATTCCAGGCGGCAGGACCAGCAAAAAAGAAAGCAGAAGAACAGGTGGACTGCAGGTGAGCGCGGGAAGGGGAGGGTAAGGTGAGATGGTTAAGGTGAAAGGAGCGAGGGGTATGTCGGGGAGAGAGTACTGTTAGATTGGCCATGTTCTCAAGGAACCAGTTAAAACCCCATCCTTGATTTTGGCTGAGGAGTCGGTTGGCTTTCTGAAGCTTCAACTACCTGGAATGGGAGCAAGGTGCCCATTTCAAATGGGAAGAGCATAGAGGAAAAGGAGTACCTATGTCAGTGTGAGTAGCAAAATTCCTCTTCCCTCTGCTCTTGAACCTCCAGGAAGAGAAGACCAGGTCTGTAGTTGGCCTGGAGAGGATTAACAAGGTATCACTATGCTGCTTGACCATGATAATAACCTCCTGAACCTTGTCTCCAAAGAAATTCTGTCCCTGGAATGGCACGTCAGCAAGTTGCTTCTGTACACTGGGATGCAAATTTGAGGGTCAGAGCCATTAGAGTCTCCAGGTGCCAGTACTTACTGCAGAGGTTCTCAATGCTGTATCAAAACTATCATAGGTCACTCAAACCATGTATTTTCTATATTCCTTTCCTTGACTCACTAGGGGGCATAAATGTGAGGCCTTCTCTGGAGGGAGAAACTTTGCAAAGTGCTCTAGGCTATGCATGGTGTTCTGAAAGTACATGCCCATGAACAGCTGGTAGGACACCATCCAGGACGTAGGCTGCATATGCCTTGTAGTGCTATACAAATGATAAGTAGTACAGTAGTAGTAGTACATATGGCGTTCTGATAAAACTTCCTCTAAAAGGATCCCAGAGTCCTAGCTTTCCTTCCTGTTGTTGTTCAATGCCAGCGATTCTCTGGATAGTTGACCTAAACTGTGTTCAGTCTTCAGCCAGGCGGCTCATTGTTGATAGAATGGCACCCATAGCTACTGTTGTTGGATCGATCCATCTCATTGCTGGCCTTCCTCTTTTGTGTTGACCTTCTACCTTGCCAAGCATGATATCTTTCTCTAGCAATCTCTCTCTCTTCGCATGATGTATCCAAAGTATGAAAGTCAAAGTCTTGTCAGCTGAGCTTCTAAAGAAAGCTTAGGTTTGATCTCCTCTAGTACTGACTGGTTTGTTTTTTGGGCAGTCCATGATATACACAGTATTCTTCGCCAGCACCATAATTCAAAGGCATCGATTTTCTTCCTGTCTTTTTCACTATCCAACTTTCGCATCCATATGATGTTACTGAAAATACCATGGCTTGGACAAGTCAAATCTTTGTATGGAGAGAGACATCTCTGCTCTTGAGAATCTTGTCTAGGTCCTTTATAGCCTTTCTGCCAAGAGCAATACGTCGTCTGATTTCTTGACTTCTTGTCATTTCTTTATTGGCTATTGATCCAAGCAGGTTAAAGTTGTCCACTATTACAATTTCTTCTCCATCAATGATGAACATATTGATTTTTCCAGTTGTCAGGATCTTTGTCTTCTTTGCGTTAAGGGGTCAGCCCAATTTAAAACTCTGTTCCTTGATCTTGAGAAGCAAATATTTCAGATTGTCTTCACTTTCAGTTAGTATTGTGGTATCATCAGCATAGCAAAGGTTGTTGATGAGTCTTCTCACCAATCTTCACACCTTGGTTGTCTTCATATAGTCCTGCTTCTCTGATGATTTGTTCTGCATATAAATTAAAAAGGTAGGGGAAGGTATGCAGCCTTATTGAACACCTTTGCTGATTTTAAACCATTTTGTTTCTCCTTGTTCCGTTTGAACTGTTGCTTGTCAGACGGGTGCCTGGGTGAGAATGTTCACAGTCTTGGCAAAGGCATATATTAATATGATTTGCAAGGGATTGTGGGAAATGTAGTCCATTCACATCAGACACAGCCGTTCACAATATTAGTTGTGCTTGAGTGTAAAGCCAATAAGATATTTATTTATGGGGTTATTTCTCCCAACACAGATATGCTTGGTAGCACATAAAACAGGATACTGGCTTGCAGTGTTAAACTTAGAAAAACAAAATCAGGAAAACAACAGCTGAACTTGTCAGGCAATCAAAGCAAAAGAATAAAGACCTGGTTGGTAACAAACTGGTCTTTTCTGTAGGCTCTAGCTAATATTTTCTTAGCAGTGCTTTAATCAACAAACAAAACCCACAAAGTAGGGAAAAACTGTTCTTTTCAGGTTAACTTCTTATATCTTCACACATAGACTCAGAAGTGATTCCCTCAGAGCTCACAAGCAATTAGGTAAGGCTCAATTGCTAGCAGTTACCCAGCTGAAACCCCTTAGTTGGCTTGCTTTCTACTGCGTGGCTCAAATCCTACTCAGGAGCTTTTCTGAGTAGATTTAAAGAACAAGTTTGTATTTCTTTGTGATGGTTGTTGTACTTTGTAACAGAAAATTACCAAAGGAGTTTAGACAGCGAGCAATCCATGTATTCACAGCCCGTATCTATAACCTCTCCCCCTTCTTCAACAATCATGGGTTCAATATCATGGATTGGCACAGAGGAATTTCTCAATGGAGCACTCTCAGGAGAATACTTGTTTCCCTGCTGTCTTTCAAGGGTATAGCTAGGGCATAGATCAGTGTTCATACCTGAGCTTCCATTGCTGTTAGAGTTCCTCTCTAAATAGCCGGGCCAGTATGTAGTCCAGTTCTTATGTCCAGCCTTCCAATCCAGATCCCTGGACACTGGATCTCTCTTCACATACCTTCTGGCACGGGTCCTAGGGTCCCTTCCAAGTGCAGCCGTCTCCCTCACAGGTACCATCTGGAGATTCCTAGCTCTGCAGCACCACTCCTCTGGTTTTCCCCAGTCCAATGGTGTATGCTGGCCTTTTGAATGTCTCCCAGTATACGTACTGCTCTGGACTCCTTTAGACCTCCCAAATGCTTTTCTCTTCTTTCTTCCAAAGGGTTTCTTGCCCTCTCTGTCCATCTGCTCTGGCTTCTGCTTCTGATGATCCTCCAGATGATGAAGCTGTCCCAGATCATGAAGATGATTCTCTGTAGAATAAACTCTACCTTTATTCTGCTTAGATGAGTGCTCCACCCTAGCACAGCACAGCTGTGCTGAATCAGGCCCTGCCCTTTGAGATGAGTGCTTGGGGATTACCTCATAGCCCTCCTGATTGAACACACGTTTCCCCACTTCAGCTCCTCTAATGGCTGTTGGAAACCTGGTGCATTCTGGGACTGGTAGTCTTTTATGGAAAAATTCTGTTTTCTTATTTCTACCAGAACTGACAGGTTGCTTGTTCAGAGTCACTTCACCTTTACTATAGCTCCTTCCTGAGCTATGATAAGCTTCCTTATCACATGCTTCTTCATCAATGTGAAGGTTGTGCAAGATAACTATCAGGTGTTCAGGTATACCCATGCTTCTTAATGTGACCCAGAGTTTGTCATGGTTTACACAGTCAAAAGCCTTGCTGTAGTCAATAAAACACATATAAATATCCTTTTGGTATTATTTTGTTTTTTCAAGGAACTCTCTCATGTCCGCGATTATGTTTTCTTGTTCCTCACCCTTTCCTGAACCCTGCTTGCACTTCAGGCAATTCTCTTTCCAGGTATGGTTGTAGTCTTTCCATGGGCCCAAACAGCATGACTTAGAACGTCTGGCTCTTTTGAGAGCAAATTTGATGACCATGGAGTAGTGCAGAAGATGGAGCTTCTAAAATCTGGGAGCTTTTTAAACTCTACGCATAGACCTCTCCTCCAAGAAGTATTCAATTTTTCCAAGAGTGCTCAGTCTCAGACTCATAAAGTACTCCATGGATGTCTGAATCTTTGCATGGGTCAACCTCTGTCTTTTATGGAAGTCAGATCTCTGCCAGGATAGTTGACACACTGATAGGCTCTGGTGCTTTGGGGATTGTTCCATCCCCAGTGCACTGGATACAGATATCGGCCAGGCACTGGTTAATGTTGAAGCCCTTCAAGTTTTTGATGTCACCTCATCTCCAGCAAGCAGGTGCAATTTGAAATGTCAGCTTGATATTGCACTGCTGCTGCTGCTGCAAAACCATCAGAGAACCCAGGCCCACAAGCAAAGTGTTGCCATGAGCTTCTCCTCTATTCTCTCTTCCAAGCATTCCTCAAGGGTTGCTATGAATGAAGGCATAGGGTGGCTCAGTAGTTTCGGCAAACATCTCGGGAATCAGGTAGGAAGTATCAGCACGCTAGTCATGGACCCTTGGAGACTTGTGCAATCCCTCCAATGTCCTGGCAAATAAGCTGTCCTCACATCAGAGCTACTTTGATTCAAGAGTTCTCCTGGCATTGTGCTCCAATGAACTCGATGCCAATGCAGTGTAGCCTCCACTTGATGCTTAACATCAAAAGTCTTCAATGCCTTGGAAGTTGAGGGTGAATCCTTCTTCTTCTTCTTCAGGATGGAATCAGTAGAATACCAATCCTGGGGCTCCTTACTGGTGTTCTGCTCTGAATGAGCTCAAGGGCCCTTGATGCTGATGCACCCTTTGCATTTGCTGCAGCTCCAGAGTCCATGGTGATTGATGTCACCAAAGCCGATATGCCGGTCTTCGCCAAAAAGATGACTGAACTTTTCCCTGTGACCCTTCAATCGGACTGCAGACATTGCAAGCACTATTTATGAATGTCCATGATGGACAGGATCCTGCAGCCCTGGGTGCACTTCTTAGACCTGCTGGCAATTTTCTGGGATATATCAGATGGAAAAATAGCCACAGTGATATCAAACTGCTCAATTTTTTATGGAAAATATGAAATACAAATTCGGCTGGATACACCTCAGATCGAAATACAGCCTATGTGGTGCTGAAGAAAAATCAAACCTAGAAAACAGCCAAAAAAACCTGACTAAAGAGCATTAATAAGAAAGTTTGAAAATGCATTTGCAAGCAAGGAAGAATAGTACAAAGTACCACTCACTAATGAGAAATGTAAAAACACCCAAAAGAAACACACACAGTGCTAAAACCATGTGATTGTCCCCCACGAAAAAGAGAGACTGAAGCCCTCAGATGTGATGGTAGCAGGTAGGAATGAGCATACATGTGCAAAAAGCTTTCTTTTTATTTATTTACGTATTTAGCTGGTTTGATATACCACCTTATCAATGTGTCAAAGCGGTTCATATGTAACAAGATAAACATGGAAAAGAGTAGGTAAACTTAACAAAACTTTGTTTAACTTAACTTAAACACACATGGAATAGAGTAGGCAAACTAGAATATTATAAATACAATGTGGAAAATGAAGACATCGGTAAGACTGGTGTTACTTATGTGCATTGAACAGTAGGGGGAAATCTAAATCTTCAAGAAGGAGCTAAGAATATTCCTGTGTGGGACTACGTCGGTGACATCACCCATGAATTGAGGACTTATCCTACTTGTCCACGGAGAAATATGAGATTAACCTTGTCAGACAGAATAATATACATAGACTAGGATACTGATAAAAAGACACTATCCTGGATGTCAATAATTTTTAAATAGACTGACATAACACTAGTTCTGCAACTTCCTTTTTGATGTGCAATTGAAATTTGATTTTAGATCTACTAAGCCAATTTGATCTACAAAAACTATTTTCTCCCAGCAGAAAGACCAGTCACATGATAGGCTTATAGAAATTATCACTTCATGACATTAATTTAATCTTTGTAACTTTTTATTTATAATTACAATACAATACTCATTCTTGAAATCAGAACGCAAAGAAACAACTTTAGCCCACAAAATAAGGGGGCAAGATACAGGAAATGAAGCAGCAAGGAACTTTGCCATTTTCCAAGTCATGCTACGTCTTAGTAAGTTTTATTTATTTATTTATTTAAACTGGATATGCACGCCTTCTCATAACATGCAAGGCAAGTTACAATAAAAAGCAGCATACAAAAAAAAAGAAAAAAAACCCTACCAATAATACAAATGATACTTCAAACCCCTCCCTTTCCACCAGCAAAGAACCAAGTTTTCACTTTATTATGATAAGTCAAATAAGACACTTCCTGCTGGAAAGACAAAGGAACCATATTCCAACGACTAGGACCCTGTATGGCAAAAGACCGGTGACAAGTACACTGCAATCGAACACCTAAAAATACTACAAGAAATGCCTGTTGGGAATAGCATAAACTCCTTCTATGGACATAGAAAACCAAATAAGATTTCAAATAAACTGGGCCATCACAGTCTAAAGCCCGATACACTAAGTACAACATTTTAAACTGGATATAAACCTCCACAGGCAACCAGTGAAGAGCCACCAGAATAGGAGTGTGATCCTGTATTTTCCTAAATGTTAGAAGCTGAGCAGTCATATTCTGCACAAGCTGCCACCCTCCTGAGTTGATACTTTGGAAGCCCAGCATAAATGGCATTACAATAATCTAATTGAGTTGTAACAAAAGAATTAATCAAAGTAGCATGATTGCACATCTGTGGTTGCACCTGATGGAGCAAACGTAAACTGGCAAAAGAGGCCCAAACTACTGATGAAATCTGAGCATGGAAAGAAAATCTCTCATCAAGTACCACAAGTCAACCAAACTCCTCCAATATTTGGCACAAAGGACAGACCTCTATTAAGACAACTAATCCATAAGTATTCAGATTTCTGAATATTCAGCATCAACAGACGCCTGCAACCAAGCTGCAGTTGCCTGCAGACAGTCTGCCAACTTAAGCATGCTGGCCCCTGATTCTTCTCCACTTCCACCCGCAACTGAATATCATCTGCAAATAAATGACAAAAAAACCCACCAAACTGCTAGAAAATGACCGCCAGTGGATGAATAAACAAATTAAAAAGCAGGGGAGAAAACACTGACCCCTGAAGGAGTCCACAGTCCAAAGATTGCAAACCCTTCCCACTCCATGTATACTACCTATGGGTCTTTAAATACAAAACAAATCACAATAAGACAGAGTCCTGCAGCCCTAATCGGGACAGCCTCTGAAGAAGAAAGGCGTGATCCACAAAGAAAGGCGTGATCAAGTGCCAAAGACAAATCTAAATAAACAAGCAACATATCCTTACGCGCCAAATGCACTTTACTATGAACACCAAAATTATCTCTGTTCCATGACTAGCCTGGAACCCAGATTGCCTGGGATCCAGGCAGTCATGTGAACTTACAAAAGCAAGAAGCTGCTGATAGACAAACTTCTCAATAAGCTTATTCAGAAATGGCAACTGTGAAATCAGAAGATAAGCAGCAAAATCGTCAACAGGAGGGGCTTCACCATGGCACAGGTCAAATCCTCAGAAAGAGACCCTTGCCGAAAGGATGAATTAATCAAGAATATGAAGAATGGAGCCACCCACTCTGGAGATTTAACAAAAAAAACCGTTGGAATAACAAGTGCACATGATTTAGGCTTAAGACCAGATAACATAGCAACAACTTGATCAAGGGATACAGGAACAAAAGAATCCAAAACAGCAGTGCTATCAATTTCAACACATTCAATGGCCCCTCCCCCCTCTAGCCCAGACTCATCATCCCTAAATTCTTCTCTAATCAAATTAACTTTGTCCCTAAAATAGAAACTAAACTGGGAAGCTGTCAAACTAGAATAACCACTCTGATTTGGTATTGATGCCTGGCAATGCAGTGTCAACGTAGAAAACAAATGCGCTGCCTTTGCCCCTCCTGCTCTAACTGCTGGAACATAATGCTTTTCTTTGCCTTAACCATTTCCTGCCTGTAATATCGCATGTGTGCTTTGTAATGATACAAAGCATCCCTGGATTTGTGCTTCCGCCAACTATGCTCCAATTGTTGTCCCTGCCTCTTAAGAAACTCGGTCAAGAATGATACCAGACCATCTTTCTGGAATTAACACGCCTAGAACAAACTGACTTGATATGCGCAAGATGATCAGTAAGTGGAACTGACGTTTCAGCTATCATGATACTAGCAGTGGAATCCTAAGAAAATATCAAGGATGTTCGCAGAAGGATTTAAATGTCTAAGCCAGCTAGATCAACACGATTTGAGTTTTCTCAACATAAGAAATTCTATCAGCTGTTTAGGTTTAAACCTCCGCCCCCACCCCCCCGAAGGTTTTACTCTCATAAGTTAAAAGCATCGACAAGAGAATTTTAGCATAAACACAGCTCCTAAAGCAAGGACTTTCAGCTTCAAACCCAAGAATTCCCTATGATGGAGCTGATTCTCACATGAAAAATCAGGAAAAACTTGCATTTTCACTCCTAAAAACAGCCTATCCATAAACTTAAAAAGTAAAGCAGGACAGCGTTACAATCTGGCTCTAAAGTAAAAGTTCCAAATAAAATAGTTCTCTCAGTTAGAATCTCAAGTGAACTCTCAAGAAAACCAGTGAAATTCATTGAATATCACAAACTACCATTCTTATTCTGTTGCCGAACACCCAAAGGCTTCAGGGACAAATACTGGGCCAATGCAACTGGAGGTAAATTTTCCATAGCTAATTTCAAAACCTCAGACATATATTTATGCTACTACTACTACTACTATTTAACATTTATAAAGCACTACCTCATACGCAGCGCTGTACAGACATATAAAGAGTGACAGTCCCTGCTCATCAGAGCTTACAATCTAATTAAGACAACAGACAATATACAGAGTAATAGTTAGGGCAATACCAGGGTTGGCTGTCTCCCATTACTACTACTAGTACTACTACGCATTTACTATACACACAGTATAAATAAATACATTACAAGCAGGCTGGGCATCATAGGTTAGATTCCATAACATCAAAGGTAAATTACATCACATCAAGAGTTGTATTACAGGCAGGCTGGGCATCATGGCGTACATTACAGTACATCAAGGTTTACATTTAGAGGAAGCTTACATGCTGATGTTTCTAGTGGTTCCGTTGCCTTTGATTAGGTCTGCTCTTCGGAGGAGTTGCTGAAGAGGGGAGGAGGAGGAGAACGCGACCATTCCACAGTGCCGTGCCTAGTAGCCCTTAGGCGTGGGCCCACCAGACGCGGGTGCACCTTGGAGTGGTTTAAATTTGAAGGTCTGCTGCCGGTGTTTCTTTGGCCTGATTGGCCATGTGGTGGGGAGTAGGGAGGAGCATAGCTGCCTGCTCCCTTCCTCGTCGCCGATCGGGCCGGGTCTGAGACTCTCGCGCCTGGAGTGGTTTAAATTTGAAAGTTTGCTGCTGGTGTTTCTTCGGCCTGATTGGCCATGCGGTGGGGAGCAGGGAGGAGCATAGCTGCCTGCCCCCTTCCTCGTCGCCGATTGGGCCTTTATGCAGCATCTCAGCCAGAGCTAGAAGACATGACTTTGGAAAATTCAAAAAGTGCAAATTATTATGCCTATTTTGATTTTCCAGCTTTTATGTCACCAACAATTTGCCCTTAGTCACAGCCACATTTAAGTCCACTTGTTCCACAAGGCATGCTTCAAGCAGCCCTAACCTACTGGTTCTGCTCCCAGGAATGACCGTCTACAGTTACAGAGGTTGATAGCAAATCATCTTTAAATTTCTTAGCCATAGTTAAGAGAAATGTTCAGACCTTTGATGGCGTGCCATAACTGTCTAGGGCAACAACTGCAGATCTTTTTGGCTGACCAAGAACTGGTAAGACAAATGCATCTTCACCTGCAGTCCTCATTTCCAAGCTGGAACATTGTTCCTCACCAGCTGCATGTGCTTCATTCCAGTAGGGGAAGAGACAGCGGTGGGAGACCCCTTCTAGAGACGCCATCTGGTTTTTACTTGACAAGGCAGCTGACAATAGTGTTTTGCTCGCAGCGCCCAAACTTCTAAATCTTGGTGGCACAGTTCAAGGGTCAGGGCTTAAAGAAACTCCATTAATGCTAAGGTCTAGTGACAAAACATATGACAGATCTGCAAAGCTTGACACCGCACTGCAAAACTCTGCTGCATTTTTGGGCAGCTGATAGTGGAGATTGAGGTAGACTGATGTTGGTACTGGGGAAAATGGGGTATGGACATTGACTGTGGCTGATGCTGGGCTGGGAGGCTGACAGAGGAGGGGGCTGATGCTGGGGGTAACACGATGGAAAATGGGCTGATCCTTGGGGGGGCAGGGACTAGAAAAGGGCTTGTAGACTGGGACAGAAAGGGGACTGATGCTGGGGTGAGAGATTGAGACTAGAAGGGGGCAGATGTGGCAGATGCTGGGGTCAGGGTGGGAAAAAGCTGGGAAAATAAGAGGGGAGAAAGGGACAGGGAGTGTGTGTAGGAGGAGAAACAGGGTAGTTCCTCACCTGTATCAGGTGTTCTACAGGGACAGCAGGAATCAGTCCTCACATATGGGTGATATCGGCACCAACGGAGCCCGTGCGGAGAATTTCCCCAGCTTTCAAAGAAAGCTTTTGGGAATGCTACCATGCGTGGTCCTCTTCCTGCCCAAGGGTGCCATCTTGCTCAGTCAGATGACATAGCTAGAATGGCAGTAAAAACTAAAACAATGTAGAGAAGCAACTCCCAGGGGAGGAGGGAGGATTGTGAGGACTGATTCCTGCTGTCCCTGGAGAATTACAGGTGAGTAACTATGTTTTCTCCAGGAACAAGAAGGAAGTCAGTCCTCACATATGGGACTCCCTAGCTCCAGGCTGCTTTGGACCGGAATCAGGACAGCACCATGGCGACCAATCGGTTAGCAATGAGTTGCAGAAAGGAGTCCCTACTGAGAGACTCTGCATGACCCTCGCGTCCAGCGACACTATCACTCAGGTAGTCTGAACATAGAAGGGTTGGAGGGCAGGAGTTGCCTATACCCTGAGAATATTATGGAGTACTGCCTGGCCAAAGGCACTATCCCTGCAGGACTCGCTCTCCAGGCAGTAGTGATCTGCGAACATATGAATTGAAGACCATGTGGCAGCCTCGCAGATCTCCATCACCAGTACTGAGCGGAGGTTGGCCACCGATGTGTCCATTGCCCTTACGCAATGTGCTACAATCTGGGGCTCAAGGGAAAGGCCAGCTCACTCACAGGTAAGGACAATACAGTCCGCCACCCAAGTGGACAAAGTTCACTTAGTCACAGAGAGCCCCAGTCTACTGGGGTCATATGATATGAAAAGCTGAGAAGCTTTGCAATGGGCCTCAATCTGCTGCAAGTAGAAGGACAGGGCCCATTGGCAATCCAGTGTATGAAGCACTAGTTCCTCCCTGCCATTGTCGTGGGAAGAAGATTGACGTAAAAAGGAGATACCACCTTCGGGAGGAATTTCGGGTGCATGCGGAGCACTACCCTGTTCTTGTAGAACCATGTGTATGGTGGATCTACCATCAGAGCCTGGAATTCACTCACTCTATGAGTGGATGTGAGGGTCACTAGAAAAGCCACTTTCCATGTCAGGTACTGAAGTTGACAAGTGGCCAGGGGCTCGAATGGTGGTTTGGTGAGCTGAGAGAGCACCACATTGAGGTCCCATTCAACTGATGGCAAGTGGAGAGGGGGCTTGGATAACAGGAGGCCCCGGAGGAACCTGGAGACCAGGGGCTGGCTTGAGAGGGATTTTCCCTCTATAGGGTGGTGGTGTGTGGCTATGGCGCTCAGGTGCACCCTCACAGAGTTTAATTTTAGTCCGGTGTGCGACAGGTGCAGGAGATACTCAAGAACGAATTGAACCTGGCAGGAGAAGGAATTCTCCTCCTTCTAAGTACACCAGAGAACCTTCTCCACTTAAAGGCATATGCCCTTTTGGTGGAGGGTTTTCAGAAGGCCAATAGGATCTCCTTGACTTCCATGGGAAGATTGTAAAGGGCCAACGCTACTCTTTTAGCAGCCATGCTGCTAGTATTAGCGACCCCAGGTTGGGGTGCAGGTGGGAGCCCTCCTCATGGGACAGGAGGTCAGGGGACCAGCCCAATGGGAATGGGAGTGCCACCAACAGGGAAAGCAGCAGATTGAATCAGGGTTGCCTGGGCCACCTGGGGACAATCAGTATCACTAACGCCCTCTCACTCTGGATCTTGAAGAAGGTCTTGGCGACCGGGGGGGAGGGGGGTGGGGTTGGTGGTAACCCATAAAATAGGCCACTCTCCCCAGGTGCGGTTGGCGTGAGCAAAAGCGAGGTAGCTGCGTGTTGTCCAGGGATGTGAAGAGGTCTATCACAGGTGTGCCCCAGCAGTGGAAGAGTTGTTTGTTACCCTGGGATTCAAACACCACTCATGTGGGCGAAGGATTCTGCTCAGCCTGTCTGCTCGTAGGAGCATGCCATTGTGCACTGCGAAGGAGAGCAGGGCTACCGTGTCCTGGCAGAGGGAGTACAATCCCATACCTCACTGCTTGTTGATGTAAAACATGGCAACCTGGTTGTCCATTTGGATCAATACAGGTCAGTGCTGCATGCAGTAGCAGAAGACTCGCAGGAAGATTGCCCTGAGTTCTAGGAGTTTGATCTGCAAGAGTGACTTCCTCCAGGGACCAGCTGCCTTGCATATGGTGGTCCCCGCAATGCGCTCCCCAACCCCAGTGGGAAGCGTCTGTTGTCAGAGTCCTCTGTGGCATGAGTGTCTGAAAAGGCATTCCTGCCTGGAGGTGGCGCAAGTTTTGCCGCCAGAAGAGGGGCTCCACCAAGTGGCATGTGACTGTGACCCTGTACCGTAGCCTCTCCATGGCTTGAGTCCACTGTGAGCGAAGGCACCATTGGGCTGTCCGCTTGTGCAAGTTGGCTAATAGTGTGACATGGACCGTTAAGGCCATGTGGCCCAACAGGCAGAGGAGGTGGCGAGCCAGTACCGACCGGCGGTGTTATACCTCCCCTGCCAGTTGTATGAGGAGGTCTCTCTTGGGAGGATGAGCCTCAACTTGCAACGTGTCCAACTGAGCCCCTATGAACTCCAGATTTTGGAATGGAGAGAGATGGGTAGTTGATGACAAACCCCAGATACTACAATAGGAGAGTTGTTCTCTCTGCAGTCTGACTGACCTCTGAGGCTGAGCCCCCTCTGATTAGTCAGTCATCGAGGTAGGGGAAGACGAAAGCTCCCTGTAGGCGTAGGTGGGCGGCAACCACTGCCAGACATTTGTAAAAACTCTTTGCAAGGCATCCATGCCGAAGGGCAGCACTCTGTACTGGTAGTGTGCTCCTCCCACGATGAACTTTACGTACTGCCTGTGGGAGGGATGGATTAGGATGTGTATGCATTCTTTAGATCCAAGGAGCACAGCCAATCTCCCTGGTGGAGGTATAGCAGCAGTGTCCCAAGGGAGAGCATCTTGAACTTCCCTTAACCAGAAACTTGTTTAAGTTTCTCAGGTCTAGTATGGGCCTGAGGCCCCCAGTTCTTTTTGGGATAAGGAAGTACCGGTGGCACTCGGAGTTCAGCTCGACGACCGGGGACTCCCCCTCAGTTGGGGGCCCAGTCGTCTGGGCAGATGATACAGACAAACCTGACATCATAACCTGCTGCATGGTCAGGATAGCAGTGATGTTCTGCTCCATGGCTGCCATTCTGGTTTCCAAGCCAGAAGGCTCTGCAGCTTTTGGGCCCGGCACCGGCACTCTCACAAGTGTGTCCTTGATGGGGACTATAGCCTTGAGGAACTTTGCATGGTCTCCACCAGCCGAGGAATCCTTCTTGAGGACCATGGTGGGACGCTTCTCAGAGTCACCCTAGCCCCTCTGACTCTGAAGACTCTTCAGAGGAAAAATGTTCTGTCTTTCCCTCCCATCCTCGCCCTTTTCAGATGCAAAACAAATCTTCTCCAGAGGGTCTAGCCTTCCCAATGTTTGTTTAAAAAATGGTTGTGAGCATTCCCTTTAACCTATAAGTGGAGGGTAATCCTGGAGCATCACTACTACAGTTCCTCCTATTGCTTGTCCACCAAAACATACAGGATGTCCAAAAGAGAATGGGAAAGACTTCACTCTGTGTACTATTTTTATGAACTGCTCTGAATTGGACTACATCTATGGAAGGTAGCACACAAACAAGATTAACCAGAAAGATCAATGTCGGACAGATGTAGGTATAGAAGGAAAGAAGACACAGAGAGTAAAGAATCATAAAATATAAATGAGATCCTGGAAAAGGACTTGGGACAAAACCATCAAGAAGTGATAAAGAGACCAGGACCAACCCAGTTGGAAAAATAAAATATTCAGACAACAAAGGTTCAAAAGAATGTAATTTTCTTAAAGAATATAATGTGTCAGCTTTGAAATTGTGCATTGCTTATAGTTCAGGAGGAAATGCCTTTCTGTTTCTCTTTCTTCAGAATTCCACAAGTTTAAATAGCCTGAAATTATTCATATATTTCTTGAAACTGCATGGATATCAATCCAATAGAGTATCCATTCATGTGGATCATTTCCAGACTAACCAATAAAACTCTCCCAACAATGGGTGCAGAGCAAAAGTAGGGCAACCTAACATACAAAAAAGATTCCTTTCAAATTCTGGTGTCACATCAGTGACACACAAACTCCCTCCACTGCAAGACATTCTTAGTCTTCATTCTCCCTCCAGTTATCCCTATTTGTCTATCTTATATGGTTTGTCAGTCCTTATTTACACTCCCAGTACCCAGCCAATCTTAAAGTCTGTCATCTTCTGCTCTCCCAATCAATTGTAGAGTCTCCACCTAAGTTCAAGTCCCTGCTCTTCTGCATCCCCAAGTCCCCAGTACCTGTCCTCCTGTCTCCTGCTTCCCTTCCCCCATAAATGATCTTGTTTCTTCCCATGCACAGACAATATCAGTACCCCTCTCCCTTTTCATTCTATCAGCTACTGCATTCTTTCCCATTCTGGCCCCAGTATCTACCAGCATCAGCCCTCTTTTAGTCCCAGTCTCTCATCCCGTGTCATTTCCGCTGATTATATTCACCCCGGAAAACAGACCAAGGAGAAGCAACAATAAAGACCTCCTCGTGGTACCTGCCGAATTTAGGAACTGCAATTCTACTACATCCAAGAAAGCCTTCTCGCTATACACACCACAATTATGGAATTCTCTTCCTGAAAACGTAAGAGTCATCAAGGATCCAGTAGCCTTCTATAAGCATCTAAAAACATATTTATTTAACGAACATTTTGGCGAACTAATTACTTACAGTAAATAGAAAATCCCTACAGAATAGCCACTCCATACAAGTTATTTGAGTAAAGCAATATTCATACTCTCATTACATGATGGCTATTAAGAACATATCATCACCGATGAGCTTGCCGCTCTCTTATAAATAGTTACTAGAGAAAATTAGCAGTTGCTGTTTAGTAGTTTTCCTTTCCCCTTCTCACCTCATGTTAGCAATTATTCATGTAAAATTGTTTAATGTAAAACTCTGTTAACTATGTTTAATGTAATTGTTACCTGCTTTGAGTTCTATGTAAACCGCTTTGATTCACGAAAGGTGGTAAATAAGCACAAATAAATAAATAAATTTCCCATCCAATCCTAATTTCCAGTTCCATCTGCATCAGCTCATTTCCTGTTCCAGCTCCAGCATCTGTCCCTTTACAGTCTCAGTACTCACCAGTGTCAGCCTCCTTACAGTCTCAGTACCCTCCCAATGTCAGCCCCCTTTTAGTTCCAGTAGCCCCCCATTGTCAGCCCCTTTCCCTTCGGTCCAAGTCTCCCTGAGTGTCACCCCCATTCCATTCCTAGTAATCTCCATAATGTTAGCTCCTTTCCAGTTCCAGTATGTTTATGTTTATCTTTTATTAAAATTTGATATACCACCCACACCAAAAGGTATCTGAGCGGTTTACAATCATAAAAAAAAATTACATAGCTGCGAAAGTAGAAAAGAACGCCATCATTTTAAAAACAGTGGAGAAAAGAAAAAAGGATAGAGAACAGGTAAATAAATAATGACATCAAAACACATCAATAGGGAAGCGGAGGAAGGGAGCAAGGGTTATGGGGGGAGGTTAAATGCCAGGCTGAACATGTGAGTTTTGAGTTTTGTTTTGAAAAACTGGAGGGATGTTTCGGAATGGAGGGAGGAAGGGAGCGAATTCCAAAGCCTTGGGCCCAAAAAGTAAAAGGCAGAAGAGCGGGTGGATTCCAGGTGAGCGTGTGAGGGAGGGGGAAGGAACACGCGGTCAAGGTGAATAGAGCGGAGTGAGCGGTGAGGAGTATGAAGCGAACCTGGTCCGCAAGATAGAGAGGGACACCTGTATGGAGTGCCCTGTGAACAAATATGAGAATCTTATATTGGATACGAAATGATACTGGCAACCAGTGTTGCTGCATAAGGAGAGGGGTGATGTGGTCATACCGGGAAGCATGGGTTAAAAGACGGACCGCAGTATTCTGAATGCGCTGAATTCAGGTGAGTTGGGACTGAGGCAGACCTGCTAAAACAATGTTACAATAGTCGAGCCGGGATATCACCAGAGTGAGCAAGAGTGTAGCTAAGGTGGGGGAAGAAAGAAAGGGGCGAACAGCTTGCAGCTGTTTGAGGGAAAGAAAAGACCGTTGAACGACTGAAGAAATGTGTTCAATAGTTCCAATAGTGTTAGCGCCCATCCAGTTCCATTCCCCCCTGTGTCATCCCTCTTCCAGTCTCAATGTCGGTTCCATTCCAATCCCAGTACCCCCTCTAGTGTCATCCTCCCTTCCAGTTCCCTCCCCATTGTCTGCTCCCTTCCAGTTCCAGTACTTCTACTACTGTTATCCCCCTTCAAGTCCCAGTACTTCCCAAGTGTCAGCCCAGTTCCAATCTCAGTCCTCTGCCCCCCAGTATCATTCTATGTCCAGTCCCAGCCCCCTTCGCATTGGTCACAGTCCCATCTAGCCTCCTCCCCCTAACGAATCACCTCCCCTCCTCTCCTCCTCTGGTCACCTCAGCTGCATTGATTTATACAACTACGGAAGTTTTTGTTACACTCCCATGGTGGTGCTGTGTTGCAGGCACTAGCACCATGGCATTTTTAAAGGCAAACAGAGGGCATTTCCTGTCTCTTGCAAGAAACAGGAAGTTTTGGTTACTGCATTTAAAAACCATCGTGGTGCTGGTGCCTGTAACACAACACAGTTGTAGGAGTGAAGGATAATGCTCCTGCTGCTAAGGGGTGAGCTGGTGAAGTAGACTTCCAGTGCCCTTAAAGGTTTTGTCTCTGAGCCAATGACTCACTGGTTTGCCAATTAAGCCAGTTCTGGCACCCTGGTATAAAATTACCCCTAAATGTGTGAGTGAAATCATGCAACATTCACATGTAAGTGCCACCCATTAATCACATAAATGTTAGATTTTTCAAAACTGGAGGTTCCAGGGTAGCCAATTAAGGAGTCAAGATATAAAATGCAAATTTTAGGATTTTTGGGGCGTTTTTTAATGGGAGGTTAACACAATTACATCCCATCACTCCTCCAAACCCTAGATCCAAATGGCATCTACATTTTTTAAGTAGATGTATTATCTTTGCATATTAGGAAATGCATGCATACTTCTCAGGCTGGTTCAAAACACACTCAGAACAATGCCTTTGAAAACTGTGCATATTGCAAACATACATATGTAGGGAATGGCTCTTCAAAACTGCTATGTGGATGCACTGGGCTATTTACAAGTGCAAGTGGAGGAATAGCCTAGTGGTTAGAGTAGTAACTTGAAAGCCAATGAGATCAGCGTTTGAATCCCATTGACCCTCCTCGTGGCCGTGCACAGGTCACTTAATCCTCTATTACCACCAGGTACAGACTTAGGGGGTGCAATTCGCGTTAGGAGTCGCGGTAGTGACACAAACCCCAAATAAGGACATGGGCGGTACATCGTCACCACTAACGCGCGTTCACAAAATTAACGAGCGTTACCAGGCACGGTGGCGCATTACTGCGCGTTAATCGTAAGAAGACGTACAGACACAAAGCACTGAAACAGAGCTGTAGCACAATGTATACGGTACAGACCGCTGTGACAGGCAGCATGGGTTCGAGTCCCCAGTGTGCCTAACGCAGAAGGCTGTCCCAGGCATCACCCTGTACATTACAGAGGGAATGAGGAGGCTTGTTTTTCGTTACGTTGAGTATTGGTGTCAGAAACACACCCTCGGAGTGTGCCTAGCCACGTACGTTGGTGCGTGCGAGGCTGCGTGCGTTGGTACGTGCGTAGCCCCGTGCGTAGCTGCGCGCGTACATTCGTGCGTGGGTACGTGTGTTCTTACGTGCGTGGGTACGTGTGTTTTTTTACCAGTGTGGGCATCTTATATTACAGACTCTGTAGGGTGTCTTGCACCTATGCATTATGCCAACAGATGTACGTGTGATGGCCTATGGTTTATCAGAGCCTGTGAGCAGGTGCTGGGGTTTCACAGGGTTGGACTGTGCCAGTCACACCCATGATGCACTGCACATGCAAATCAGCTGTCCACAGATACACACCATGGGGAATGCACCCCCACAGCACCTCGGCCTGGTAGGGGGAACTGACCACGTGCACCCCCACAGCACCTCGGCCTGATAGGGGGTACTGACCGTGTGTTGTACTGGCACAGAGTAGCTACACACCGTCACATTATGCGGTACTGTGCTCACCCTGAGGGTGCAGTGAGGCGCCCAGCACTAGGTCCACAGCACCGTCCATGGCTGAAAGAGGCCATGGTGCAGGTCCAAAGCAGTGTTACTGTGTGAGATAGGTAGTTTCTGCAGGAACACCTTGGACATCTCTGTCTGTTTCAGTCAGGTGTAGCCCCCCCACCTCCCTCCCCCAGGGCTGAAGGTGGCAAACAGGTGCTCCTATCAAAAGATTCACATTCTACCTCCCTGCAAAGGTGGCAGTAGAGGGGAACATTAACCCTAGTCCTGCTGAGGAACAGACACCCCACAGGGCAGTCAATGCAGCTCTGTACACAGCCATAACACAATAGCAAACAGACATTAGGCCTGGCTATGGTATGCTGCACCCCACCACTATCTGATATTCCCCTGGTGCAAGCCATCAGCCACTGCAACCTGCAAGCCACTCCATCACAACACCTACCAGCTGCAAACAGTCTGCTAGTGCCCAGTGGAGATGCCTGCACCCAGAACTGGGATGTCAGCATACACAGCAAGCAGATACATCAGTGACTGGGCCCCAAAAGGAAACCCATATTTATCACATGAGAAAAATACTGGATCGGACCATGGGAGTGCCTAGCCATGCTGTGGTCACTGCACAGTCAGGGTGAGAGTGATCTCTCAGCAGGATATACTGAGGTCACCCTGTCTGTGTAGGTGGTGGCCGGGCACTACAATGTGCCTGTCACTGCCCTATGCCCTGTGCAGATGCACCCTGGCCAGGCCACCCTGTCCGGCCTATACCCATGGTACCTTGCTCCTCATTATGCACATTGGAAGCCCAATACTGGCAACATTGCTGGCAGTGTGGACTGTGGAAGGTGATTGCAGCCACCACACACTGGATAGACAGACAGCCACCCCCACACCTATGCCAGCATTGTGCTACTATAGAGGTGGTCAGCAGCCATACCCACCACACCAGTCATGGGCATAGTACAGGCATGGATATGGTACACAAGGCTGTTGGGGGGTCACTCCCCAGGGTGGTGAACACTGTCAGAGACCAGACCTGCAGCACACACCGCAGACATCAGAATGATTGTTATGGTGGAGCTCAATGAGCAAACTGTGCTTAACGTAGGAATTGATATCTGCCAGGTATCATAGGTAACGTTTGATAGCTCTGTACCATATACCCAGGTATAGGGTGGCATTGCTAAGGTTTGCAACTGCTAGTATTGGGGGATACAGGCAGGGCCCAATGTCTTGCCTCTCCAGGAGGCATTGGCCAATGGGGCCTGTGGGTGGGTGGGTGGCCCTGTTGGCTGCTGCTTTACGGCAGAGTTTCCCAACTCCAGTCCTGGTGTTCCAGACACTGTTCGGGTTTTCATGCTGTCCCTCATGAATATGCATGAGCTACATCTGCATACCATGGGGGTGGTGCATAGCTATGCAGCACAGGCATCTTTATTAGAGGCAGCATGAAGCCGGAATGGTGTGGGGCCCTCCAGGACTGCATTTGCGGGACTCTGCTTTAGGTAGTGTGCCTGTTTCTGGTGTCTGTGTTTGGTGTGGTAAAATATAGGCCATGCGTATGTTCTCTGCAATAAAGGAGTATCTTTACTATCACTGTTTAGTGGTGGGTAAAACTATGGGGACTGGGTTGGCAAGAGCCCCAGCTGGGAATTGAACCTGTGACCCTCTGGTCGTACAGGCACTGGCTGTGTCTGTTGCACCACACTGTGGCCACAGAGACAATGCAGTCCCTGGTGTTAGTTAAACCGGCCTGACGGGTCAGACACCCTGCTCTGCAACAGGTTTACTGTGGCCTCATTTACCTTGTCTGCAGACAAAGGTGCACCTAAACCTCAGAAAAGACCTTATTAAAAAAGGGCTGCTACACAGTACCTTGTCCTGTGCTGCTGAGGAAAACTATATTCTGATTTGATTTAAATTATAGCTCTTTGCTGCTACTAGGCTCTAACCTATTATGAAATTTAAACTACAAGCTCTCTGCTGGATTCTAAATTTAACCAGAAAGCTCTCTTCTGTGTTTAAATTTGAAACTAAAAGTACTTTGCTGATGCTAGGCCCTGAGTGACTATGAAATTTAAACTACAGCTGTCTACTGGGTATGAAAGGTAACCAGAAAGTTCTCTTCTGTGTTTTTAAATTGAATCTTAAACTGTTGCTACTAGGCCCTGACTGATTTAACAAAAAAAAAAAAATAGTGGGTTCACAGATTAATTAGCTTTAAAAGAAAAAAAAATTCCTTTCAGAAAAATTCCCAGAAGTATATACTCACAATTTCAGATTTCTCTCCAGAAGTAACAGCCCCCCTTTCCAGTCCTTCAAGAAATAGCTGCTGTATATTAATACAACCTGCCTTGAATTACTACTGAACAGGTGTGAGCTAAATGAATAAGAATACATCTTTTTAAATGATCTCCTAAAGCTTCTAGTTACCTTTACAGCTCTTCCAGGTTCTGTGGACTCCCATGCTTGCTTCATAGCTTTGATATCATCTACTTTGTCTGTGTCTTTCTTCAGTTCCAGTGCATCTGCCTCATTCTGTTCAGTAACCACACGCAATATCCAGTGTGGTTTGGTTGTATCAATAGGTGGGCAAGCCTGTAAAGGAGCACGTCAAATAGCTTAGAATGTACCAATAAAGATTTAAAAAGATGTTACTGAATTAACTTAATATATCTTTGATAAGCTTTCAAGAGTTATTCTTTCTTCATCAGGTTTATGAGGAAACACTGCATTTACTCTGCGTTTAAATAATACAGATTCATCTAGTCTTTGGACTTTCTTTATGTCTTTACATTTCAAAGAAAGGTGTGGGATATAGTAACAGTTTATATCCCCTAGGTCTTATCTGATCTTAGGTTGTCTGCAAATGTCATTGAAGGTCAGTGGAAGACAGAAGTGATGAGACTATAACCTTTGACATTTCAAGGTTTATATCTGATAATGGATAGGGAAGCCAGTATCTCTAGTCAACCCTTTTCTGTCAGTGTTGAAATATTTGATCATTTTAATTTCAAATGTTGTCCTTCAATCTACATCTCTGAAGTTGCCTTTCAGGACTTTGATTGTGAGGTTATGGGGATGGTTTTCCTTTTGAGAACGTGCTCACCTATTGAGCTTTCCTTTTGTTTATTTCTACTGTATAGCTATTATGGTGTCAGTGAAGGTTGATATGTGCTATCAGTTTTTGATTCATTTCTCCAAGGTAGCATCCCTCTTCACATTTTTGCATTGGCTCATATACTGTATATTACATTCATAGTGGAGCATGAATGTAAGCTTATTATTTTGAATGTTTCTCTCATGTGGGTACCTATGTGGTACCTGTGATATGTGTAGGCATAACTTGCATCATGGGGCTTGGCAAGGTTTTGTCCAATTTTCTTCTATTTGGGGTTTTGTTTTGAATTTACTCAAAAGCTTTTGTTTCAGGTTGAATGGATGACAGAAGATTAGAACTTGGGGGACAGGAAACATTTATTTTAGTAAGTCATCCTTCAGAAATAGGGATTGAAGGTTTTTCATAATTTTCCTTAGTTTTTCTAGTTCTAGTTGATTTCCTGTATACTGATGTTTGTGAGTGGCTATCGCAGATTGAGACAATAGGGCCCAATTTTCTTCTGGGCGGGCTATGCACTGCTACAGTGCATAGCCCTGCCTGCTCACCCTTAACCCCAGATATTCAATGCCGCATCTACGACACTGAATATCCAGGTTGTGCACCCTGGCCAAAAGCTCGCCTAGTTTTAGCCATGGAGTGCTAAGCAGGTAGTGGCTGTAAACCATGTAAATGCCTTTCCAATATCAGGCCCATAGTGTCTAAATAGTTGATACTTTCCATGGAATAGTCCATTTTGAGTTTGATTGTGAGATGGGAAACACTGAAGGAGTTGTAGAAATGATTAAGGTTCTTTTCTCCTTATTTATTTATTTAACAGTATTTCTAAACCGCCTTATCTTAATAATCAAGGTGGTATCACAGCAAGCAATCAGGTAAAGTGGGTGTGTTATACATGCAGTGAGGGTGAAACTTAGTTGTGTGTGGGCTGTGTTGTGTGCTAGATTTGTTTGAGCTATGTACAAAGTGGGCTATCTACAGTGGTGCTAAGACACATTTTATATACATACTGTTAGGAGGTATGGTGTGCTGTTATACATTCTCTTAGGTTATGTGATGTGTCCATAGTGCTCTATGAACAGCATGGTTTTCAGCTGTTTTCTGAAGTCTTTGAGGTCTGGAGTTGCCCTTAAATCGTCCGGTAGATTGTTCCATATTGTTGGAGCAGCCATGGAGAGTGCTCTGTCTGTTGTGTCCTTGCGTGTGTGCTTGTATTCATTTGGGGTACTGACTCGGTTGCATGTTTGTCTTCTTCTAGGACGTGTGCTGGTTTCTGGTTGTATGAGCGTGTGGAGGCTGTTGGCTGATGTGTGCTGTTTTATCTTAAATAGGTTTATGATAGTCTTGTATCTGATGCGTGCACTGATTGGGAGCCAGTGTAAGTCCTTTAAGGTAGGTGTGATGTGCTCCTGCCTTGCAGCTCCGGATATGATTCGTGCTGCAGTGTTTTTTGCCAGTTGGAGTGGTTTGAGGGCTTGTTTCGGTAGTCCAAGGTATATCGGATTGCAGAAGTCCAGTAGTGGGGTTATCAGTGCTTGACAGACGGTACGGAAGTGTTCTGGGGCGAGGAGTGGTTTCAGTCTCCTGATGATTCGCATCTTGTAGTAGGCTTTTTGGATTGTTTTGTCAATGTGTGGTTTGAGATTGAGTTTATTGTCCAGAGTAACCCCAAGGTATCTCACCTCTGATCTTATCGGTATCGTGGTACTTTGTATCTTTATGTTTGGTGGGTATATGAAGCTTTGGTTCCGCGTGATGATTAAAGCTTCGGTCTTGTTGTAGTTTATTGCGAGGTTGTTGTTTTGGCACCAACTCGTCATTTGGGTAAGGCAGTCTGTTATTTTAGAGAAGTCCGGGTTGTCGATTGATATCGGGGTGTATATCATGATGTTGTCTGCGTATATTGTGTATTGAATGTTGTTCTCTTTCATAATGTTGCATATTGGTTGGATGTAGATGTTAAATAGGAGTGCTGAGAGTGCGGATCCTTGCGGTACTCCTTGTTGGACATTTATGGGTCGGGAGGTGTCGTGTCCCACCTTGACCTGTAACTGTCTTTCGGTTAGGTACGAGTGGAACCATTTCAATGTGATACCGTGTATACCAGTGTTCTTTAGTCTCTCCAGGAGCGTATTGTGGTCAACTGTGTCGAAAGCTGGTGTTGTCAATTATTCTTATGATGCTGTCGAAGAGGTAGATCAGTAGAGTTTCGACTCCATGGTTGGGACGAAATCCGTGTTGGTGGTCGTCGAGTGTTTCGTGTTTGTCGATGTGTTCCTGAAGTTGTACCTGAACCGTTTTTCGATTATTTTCCCATTGACCCAACGGCACGCACATACGCACACAAATTATGAAGATACCATCTGTATGCCAGTACTATCTGAAAGGTTTGATGTCATAACTATTCAGGAATCTCTTCTCCAATTCTGATATAAAAAGGTTGGCATATTGTGATGCCATTCTGGAACCGATGGTAGTTCCCATAATCTGAAAATAAATGTGGGAGGAGTGGGAGGAGTAGCCTAGTGGTTGGGGCAAGGTACTTCAGGCCGGAAAGTCAGGGGTTCAAATCCCACTAGAGGACAGCAACCTTGGGCCAGAAGGACTGGGGTTTCTAGTCCCACAGATGCTCCTTGTGGTCTTGGGCAAGCCACTTAACCCTCCATTGCCCATGTTCCCTGTAAGTATTAGTGTATGTGTCTCATATCTCCACATGTTAAATGTATCCTCCAATTGTGTTGTGACCGCTTTGATTGAAGGATAAGGCAGTATACAGAAACTGTCTAAATAAATAAAATAAATAAATGTAACTATTGAAACTGAAATAACTGTGTGTTACAATTAATTCAATTCATTTTGCAATTGTTTCTGCTGTGTATTCATGGTCCAGGGAAGTTGTCCTTAGGAGTATATAACATGCTGCTATGCTGTCTATATGGAGGCTATTGATGTCAGAGATTCCACATTAAGGATGCAGTAAAAGCTGTTAGTGTAGTTGGGTTTAAAAAAGGTTTGGACAAGTTCCTGGAGAAAAAGTTCATAAACCATTATTAAAGAGGACCCGGGAAATCCACTGCTTACCCCAGAATAAGCATTGTGGAATCTGTGTACCTCTTTGGGAACCTGGATTGGCCACTGTTGGAAACAGATATTGGGATTGATGGACCTTGGTCTGACCCAGTATGGCATTTCTTATGTCCTTATGTAGGATTTCCTGCAAGTTCCCAGAGTGAAGGATGGAAAAATGAGTTCTCAAGAAAGTGAAGTGTGGGTATACACAGGTGAAGGATTACATATGTTTGCTGCTTGATATATTTTTCCTGCTTTGTCTACTGTTGGTTATTTTGCAAGTAAACTTCTATGGCTTGAAACAAAACTTTGACTGTGGACTATTTTTGGCATGGAGAGATCATGTGCATGATCCCATAAGGCTAAGGCCCCTCAGCAATCGCTGGTCCCATCTCAGAACCTGTTTCTGGACACTACAAAGAGTGACTACGTTGCAGTCTCTGAAAATGAACCCTTTAACATAAACATAATGTTCTGATTAACCACTCTGATGCCCTATGAAGAGTAGTACTGAAAGCTACCAATAAACAAACATAAAACATAACCACAACCTGGGGCAGTACCCCACATAAAAATGGGAGTACATAGGCATTTAGGTATGTCATGCACAGCACAATTATGTGGGAACACAAGTCTATTAAGAATTCAAAGAAATATACATAGACCCAAAGCTTTTTAAAAATTGTTCTCTCAATGTGTACGAATATGAATCAGGCTTGGTCCTAGCCTAATCAGGGTCTTCAAAGACCTGAATGTTAGTAAAACTAGATTCTGCACATTCATTTCTTTGTCTGTTTTTATTATTGGATGCTGCTCCACAAGACCATACAATTTATTTATTTATGTATTTATTTATTTGAGAGGTTTATATACCGCATTTCCAATGTTCAATACAGTTTACATATAACAGAACATAACTTTACATGGAACATGTTAACATTACAAAGAACAATGAACAATATAAGAAACTTATATAACTTTACAATGAAACAGTAAATCCAAAATAGTATTAACATATAACACAATAACAAAAAGTAGGGATTTATAGAGGAGCAGTGATTAGTTAGAGCTCCAGTGATTGTTGAGAAGTGATGGTAGGATTATGGTATAGAGGTGCCTTTGGGTGCATTACTTATGTTATTTGCTTGCTTATATTACACCCTGAATGTGTATTTGGAACAGGTGCATTTTTAGGAGTTTCCTGAAATCCTTCAGATCTGTAGTTGTTTCGATTTTTACAGGGAGGGAATTCCATATTGTTGGGGCATATAATGAGAATGCTCTTCCACATGCTGATTGGCTGTACTTCAAGAAGTCTATGTGAGAAGCAAGGAGCTGTTCTGAGGTGCTTCTTCTTTGTCTGTTATTGGGGAGTTTTCTTATTGTCTGTAGGTACTCAGAGGATTGGTCATGGAGTATTTTTTCAATATAATAACGATGTTTTGTATTTGATTCTGTCTGGTAGTGGTAGCCAATGGAGCTCTTTCATGATGGGGTTGATGTGTGAGCCCCTTCATGTCCCAGTGAGGACCCTAGCCGCAGTGTGCTGCACCAGTTGTAATGGGAGAAGTTAGGATTTTGGGATGGGGGACAGGGACCTTTGATTTTATTTATTTATTTATTATCTTGCTTTGGCTTATAGCTAGTGGTCAGCAAGGTAGTTTACAGATTAAAAAAAAATAACCACAAAAGATATTCAGAAAGAAATATGCTTACAATTCTAGATGTCCAAGTTAGAATGAAACAGGTATGAGGGGAGATACAAAGAGGGCAGAGCGCTTATCTGCCCTTGCCAGGAGACAATAAGCTTATGGTGCGTTATTATTGGCCTTACTGTATTGTAAATCATGAGATGGGCTGATGGACATATATGTTTCTTACTGTTTTGGAATATCACCATGTATGCAGAGAAGGATTACAAGAGGTTTAGAGTTGCACGAGAAACTCCTTCCCTGTATTTCTGTTAATCCTGCTTGACAAGCAGGAAGACTAAACAATTTTATGGTGCCTCTTACTTTTTGATGACTAATAATAGACTGGCCATGTAAAATAGATTTGGATTTTACGTTTGGGTAGCAGTAAAGAGTTAAAAACCTGTCTGTGGGCCTTTTAAAGAAATAAATTAATTTCTGTAGCCCATCTACTGGTTATGCATCAAAACAACATTAAAATAGTATCAAAATTAGAGTCCTGCTGATGATTAAGGATTCATAGAATGTATATATTGCATTACTTCATTTGTGGCAGCAATAGCAGCAGGGTAAAGCAGCGTGTTTATTATTTTTACTATCTTGTTCTAGTAACTTGCTGAATTAGTAGTTAGCATAGCTTATGTCTCATCATCAGTTCTTTAGTAAAGTTTTTGTAGATACTACACTGAATTCACTTTGTATATGGATGGCTAACACTATCACAGGCCTCAACAGATCCATGTGAATTTGGTTCCATGAAGACTGGCAAATGGCCAATGTAATGCCAATTTTTAAAAAGGGTTCCAGAGGTGATCCAGGAAACTACAGACTGATGAGCCTGATGTCAGTACCCTGCAAAATGGTAGAAACCATTATAAAGAACAGAATTACTGAACATGTCATGATTTAATGAGAGAAAGCCAACAGGCTAAAGAAGGTCTTGTCTTATTAATCTGTTATATACAGTATAACAAACTACCTGTGTCTGTAGCTAGGCACCTTCTCTAACCCTCTTCAAATCCAGGCTGAAAAATCACCTCTTCGCTGCTGCTTTTGGATCTTGACCCACCTGATCTCCTTTTTCTTTCCCCTTGCTTTATCCCTGCCTACACCTTCTGTGCTTGTCTTGACTAGATTGTAAGCTCTGATGAGCAGGGACTGCCTCTTACATCTCTGTGCAGTGCTGCATACAACTTGTAGTGCTATATAAATGCTCAGTAGTAGTAGTAGTAGCAGTAGTAGTAGGAAGCCTCAACCTTCTGATTTAGGAATTTGGGCAAAAATCACTTTGAAAAGCCCAAGGGGTATGTTTACTAAAACCCCGGTAATGTGCGCGGCGCGCTAGTGTGCGGGTGCCATATAAGGAGTGGGCGTTTCATTCTGAAAAAGCAAAACCGGGATTAATCATGCGCTAAGGTACGCTGCGCTCAAGTGTGCCCCGCACATTAGCACATGAGAAAGTTGCGCGGGAAGCATAAGTGGCGCACTGATGCACAAGCACAGGAACAGAGCCACAGTACAATGGTAAAGACACTGACCAATGGTGCAAGGATCATGGGTTCAATCCTCCACTGTGCCCAATGAAGAAGGCTGGCTGAGGCATTACCTATTATGGGGAAGATTGCTTTAGGAGGCATTTTATTTTTATTTTAATTATCACTACTAGCAAACGTACTTCCAAAGCGTGTTAACATAAGGCGCCCCATAAGGCACATTTTAAAGTGCACTGTCCGCCAAGGCACCCTAGAATGTTGCTGATAGGGCGCTTTATAGGGTGCCGTATGAGTTACCGCAAGGTCACAGCACTGTTTTTGATGGCAGCACTGTGCAGTTTAAGGAATGAAAATCATAAGTAGGTGCGCTGACATGCCAGGAGGAGCAGCAGTGGAGCACAATGGTTAAGACACTGAGCAATGATGCAAGATTTATGGGTTCAATCCCCCACTGTGCCTAATGAAGAAGGCTGGCTGAGGCATTACCTGTTATAGGTAATATTGCTGTAGGGGGCATTTTATTTCTATTTTAATTAGTGCTGCCAGCAAACACACCCTCAAAGTATTGTAACATAAGGTGCTGCATAAGGCGCCTCATAGGGTACCCCAGAGGGCACATTTTAAAGTGCACTGTCCGCCACGGCACCCTACAATGTTGCTGAAAGGGCGGCCTATAGGGCGCCATATAGGGTGCCCTATGAGGCACAGCAAGGTCATAGCACTGTGTTTGATGGCAGCACTGTGCATTTAAACGCATGGAAATCTTAAGTAGGTGCGCTGACATGCAAGGAGGAGCAGCAGTGTAGCACAATTGTTAAGGCACTGACTGCTGATACAGGGGTCATGAGTTTGCTCCCCAGTGTGCCTAATACATAAGGCTGGCTGAGGCATCAGCTTAGCAATGACTGTCCAAGAAGTAGGCAGTACTCACGTTGATAGTACAAACACAGTCCAAGACGTGAGGATAGTGGAAGACAAATTTATTTACTTGCCTAGGTTTGTGAGTAAATAAATTTGTCTTCCACTATCCTCACGTCTATCAGCTTAGCAATGTACATATTGTTTCCTGCAGCACTTTATTTGTATTTTATTAATTGCTGCCAGCAAACACGCCCTCACGTGCCGTAATTGAAGGTGCCGCATAAGGCACCCTATAAGGCACTCCATAGGGCACATTATAAAGTGCACTGTCCGCCACGGCACCCTAAAATGTCCCCTATAGGGCACCCTATAAGTTGCTCCACAGGATAACGTATAGTGCACCTTATATGGACGGTAACTATAAGGTGACCTATAGGGCGCCCTATAAAGCGCCCTCTGAGGCACCTTATGCGTACAGTACGATGAGGGTGTTTTTGCTGGCAGCAATAATGTACATTAAAAATAGATAATGCTTTGGGCAGCACTATCAAATAACCCCACTGTGGGTTTGAACCCATGACCTCTGGCTCCACAGGCAGTGAAGTAACCATTGTGCTATAGCTCTATAGCTACTAGCAAGCCCCTGGCTGACTGCAGAGGGAGTGCACGTCACCACACAGACAGCCTGCTGTGGTCACCAGGATAGGGTTAGCACACCCGTACCCATGATGCACTGCACATGCAAATCAGCTGTCCACAGATAAACACAAGATGGTGTATGCACCCCCACAGCACCTCAGCCTGGTAGGGGGAACTGACCATGTGCACCCCCACAGCACCTCAGCCTGGTAGGGGGTACTGACCGTGTGTTTTACTGGCATAGAGTAGCTACACACCGTCACATTGTGCGGGTATTGTGCTCACCCTGAGGGTGCAGTGAGGCGCCCAGCACCAGGTCCACAGCACCTTCCATGGCAGAAATAGGCCATGCTGGAGGTCCAAAGCAGTGTTAATGTGTGAGATAGGTAGTTTCAGCATAAACACCTTGGATATATCTATCTGTCTGTCTCAGTCAGGTGTAGCCCCTATGGACCCCCAGGAGGATTATGTACCACCACCCTCCTCCTCCAGGGCTGAGGGTGGTAAACAGGGTCTCCCATCAACAGATCCACATTCTACCTCCCTACAATGGTGGCAGTAGAGGGGACTATCAACCCCAGTCCTGCTGGGGAACAGACACCCTACAGGGCAGTCAATGCAGCTCTGTACACATCCATAACACAATAGCAGACAGACATTAGGCCTGGATATGCTAAGCTGCACCCCACCACTATCTGATATTCTCCTGCAGCAAGCCTTCAGCCGCTGCACCCTGCAAGGCACTCCATCAAGACACATACCAGCTGCAAACAGTCTGCTAGCTAGTCCATAGTGCATGTTCCTGGTGGAAATACATGCACGCAGAACTGGGATGTCAGCATACACAACAAGCAGATAAATCAGTGACTGGGCCCCAAAAGGAAACCCATAAATATCACATGACAGAAATACTATATAGCACTATGGGGGTGCCTAGCCATGCTGTCGTCACTGCACAGTCAGGGTGAGAGTGATCTCCCAGCAGGACATACTGAGGTCACCCTGTCTGTGTAGGTGGTGGCCGGGCACTAAAATGTCCCAGTCAGTGCCCTATGCCCTGTGCAGATGCATCCTGGCCAGGCCACCCTGTCTGGGCTATACCCATGGTACCTTGCTCCTCATTATGCACATTGGCAGGCCAATACTGGCAACAGTGCTGGCAGTGTGGGCTGTGGAAGGTGTTTGCAGCCACCACACACTGTATAGACAGACACACACTCCCACACCTATGCCAGCATTGTGCTACTATAGAGTTTAGCAGCCCTGCCCACCACACCAGTCCTGGGCACAGTACAGGCATGGATATGGTAAGCAATACTGTTGGGGGTCACTCCCCAGGGTGGTAAACACTGTCAGAGACCAGACCTGAAGCACACACCGCAGACATCAGAAAGATTGTTATGATGGAGCTCAATCAGCAAATTGTGCTTAACGTAGGACTTGCTATCTGCCAGTAATCATAGGACACGTTTGATAGCTGTGTACCGTATACCCAGGTGTAGGGTGGCATTGCTAAGGTATGCAAGTGCTAGTATTGGGAGATGCACGCAGGGCCCAATGTCCTGCCTCTCCAGGAGGCATTGGCCAATGGGGCCTGTGGGTGTGGGTGTGGGTGTGTCTGCCCCTGTTGGCTGCTGCTTTACGGCAGAGGTTCCCAACTCCAGTCCTGGTGTGCCAAACACTGTTTTGGTTTTCATGCTGTCCCTTATGAATATGCATGAGCTACATCTGCATACCATGGGGGTGGTGCATAGATATGCAGCACAGGCATCTTTATTAGAGGCAGCATGGAACCTGAATGGTGTGGGGCCCTCCAGGACTGCATTTGGGAGACTCTGCTCTAGGTAATGCGCCTGTTTATGGTGTCTGTGCTCGGTGGGGTAAAATATAGGCGTATGAACCATGCGTATGTTCTCAGCAATAAAGGTTTGTCCTTACTATCACGGTTTAGTTGTGGGAAAAATATGTGGACTGGATTGGCAGTAGCCCCAGCTGGGATTTGAACCTGTGACCTTCTGTTCTTGCACACACTGTCTGTGTGCACTGCACCACCGTGTTGCCACAGATATGCAGCATTCCCTGGGGAGTCCATGACTGTACATCCGACAGGGCCTGTTTGTTGCAGTGCACGTCACCCACCTGGACAGGGCTAGGCCATGGTCTGCTGTGGCCACCAGCTGCTGCCACCTCCACCATCAGTACCGCTCCATCCTTAGATTGGAGACAGCATAAACCCTGAAGGATTTGTGGCCCTCCGGGACTGCATTTGGGGTAATCTGCTCTAGGTAATGTGCATGTTTCTGGTGTCTGTGCTCTGTAGGGTAAAATAGAGGTGTTTGAGCCATGCTTATGTTCTCTGTAATAAAGGTTCGTCTTTACTATCACGATATAGTTGTGGGTAAAATATGGAGACTGGATTGGCAAGAGCCCCAGCTGGGGCTTGAACCTGTGACCTTCTGTCTGCAAACACACTGGTTGTGTGCACTGCACCACCGTGTTGCCACAGAGACAGTGCATTCCCTGATGATACCATGACTGTTTGTCCGGCAGGGCCTGTCTGTTGCAGTGCATTGCACCCACCTACACAGGGCTAGGCCATGGTCTGCTCTGGGCAGCTGCCACTGCCCCCCTCCACCTCCAGTACCCCTGTGCCACCATGCTGACATGCCCTTCTGCTGGTGGTGCTGGTGGTACGCAGTCTCAGGCCATCCTGTGTGCGGGTAGGCGGCTGCCTATGGTGCAGGTTCTGGGGTAGGGGTGCCTGCATATCTGTCTGCACGTCCCCCAATCACCGCCTGCCAATGTTCCGTGCCCTTGGGGGTACCTGCTGGGTACTATCCCCTGTGACACTGTGATAAACACTCTCGTGCCCATGTTGGGCCCTCATCAGTTGCTGTCTGGCTGCTGTTCAGTTTCAGCATTCCTAGGTGCCATCTAGGCATCTGCCTAGTCCGCACTGTGCCCCAGCTGCACCACAGCATGTGCCGCCCGCAGCCCTCTGTATCCCCTTTCCCAGCATCTGTCCAATTGCCCATTCCGACCTGCCCACCCTGCTGTTGTGGAAATGTGCATGCCATAGGTAACCTGTCCAATGGAGAGGGAAACCCTGATTAGTGCTATTTCACTGTGGGATTATTCACCTTGTATGGGGACGGAGCGTAGACCCTTCCAAAATTCATATTTATTTTTTGGGGCTTTCTTGGGAGTGTTTTTTGATGTTTCCCATTACTATCACTATTGCCCAGCTTGATTATAATTTTATTATATTTTGTTGGGGTCATTTTTAATGTTTATTTGCCTTTTTGTTCCGTGCACATGTATCACACTGCTCACGTTTGTAGGTTTCCCTGGTTTTGCTGTACATTGCTGACAGAAATGGTTTCTCTTCCCTTTAAATCGGCTCTACCGCGAGGTTTTCACTCGCGGTATTTTTTTACTGGAATTTCAGCCACGCTCCTGTGCGGGGAGCCTCTCCCCTCCCACTCTCCACCCATTGACCCCATCTCTCCGCCCCTGGGGAGCCTTCCTCCGCCCTCCGGGAGCCTTTCCACGCCTCTATCACTCATTTGCGCGCCGCGCACATGAGCGGGCCCGTTAGTGCGGCGTGCACGTGTGCGGGGCACAAAAACGCATCATTAGCGTGCGCTAAGGTACCTTAGCGCACGCTATTGTGCGCCACGCACTTGAGCGCGGTTTAGTAAACATACCCCCAAGTCTTGAAATACTATTTGAATTTAGGGAAAGAAATCTCATTGGAGATGCTCGGGCAGAGAATTCCGTGACTACAGGCCAAGGTACCCAAATGTAGAGTGGCGAGAGAATTCTAACTGGAGCCATGAAGACAGGGAGTAGGGAAATCAGAGAAGCCTGTGATGAATGAAGAGTGTCTGGGGGACTATATGGGGTAATCAAAGGCAAAAGAAAAGGGGGAAGGTCCTGGTAAAAGGCACAATAAGTGAGGATCAGAATCTTGACTCTAATATGTGCTGAAATAGGAAGCTAGTGGTGTTGCATGACAAGAGGTGTAACCTGGTCATAACGCCTGACATTGCAGAAGAGTTCAATAGTCATGTACTGTACAAGTTGAAGTCTCTTTAAGGTGAAGGCTGGAAACCTGCAGTACAATGAAGGCAGGGGCGGCCCAAGGGGGGTGCGGGGCCATGTGCGGAGACTCGGTGCGGGGCCTCATTTGTATAAGTGGTCTTATTTGCATAAGTGGTCTTATTTGCATAAATTTGCATAATGTTACCTACACTAACTTTTAGTAAACATGTCTCTTAATGAGTGTATGGATAAAGAAAGACTAAAAGATTTCTACATTACTATAATCCAGTGCCAACCGCCAGGCACATTAGGAACTACTACAAACGCTGCCCATTTAGAAACCATAGCAAACCCACCATATCCTGACAGCATTACCAGGACTCACAAAGCACCATACCCTACCTATCAAAAGGCAACACTGCAAATATTAAACCAATACATTTCAGAGAATACTGGGGAAAGAGAACAAGTGGCAACGTCAAATAGGAATTACATAAACAGAATACCTCAGCTCAGTTACACATGCAGAACATAGACCATCACCAAACAAGGAATCACAATTTAGAAACAGGAAGACAATAATTAAACTGGGAACCCCAAAAGCCAAACTTGGAATGTACAACAACACTGTAGAAATAAAACTATAAATTAATTTCCTCTTGTACCAACAAAGCGCAGATGTTAATGATGCACATTTCCCAGAGCTGACATATTCCAGTTAATAAATTCAAAATAAAGAGATATCTTTCTACCTTTTGTGCATTTTTTTTCAGTTGCAATTGGTCCAGCCACTTTCTTCTGGTTTCTTCATGTTTTCTGCTAACTCTCCATCGTCTGCTGTCCATTTGTCCTTTCTTCTCTCTTCTAGTTTTTTTTTTCCATTCTCTCTCTCTCTACATCTGCTTTAACATACTAATCTTTCTCCTTTTGCTCTTTCCTCATTCCTATTTCATCCACACAAATTTTACCCCTCCATCCTCAATCCCCAATTACTCTCCCAATACCTGGCCAATTGTAGATTTTTCATCCCTCCTACACAAAATATTTTTCCCCTCTCCATTTTACTCTCCCAGCCCCATCCCATTCTAATCCTCCCCCAACATCAGCTCCCTTCTAGTTCCAGTCTCACCCAGCATCCATTCCCTTCTAGTCCCTGCTTCAGCCCATTTCCAGTCCTAGCCCCCCATCAGCCCATTTCCACTCCTAGCTCCCCCATCCATTTCCAGTCCAAGCCCCTTCATCAGCTCATTTCCAATCCTAGCCCCCCCATCAGCCCATTTCTAGTCATTTCCTAGCCCCACCATCAGCCCATGTCAAATCATAGCTCCCCTCCACTCAGCCCAATTCCAGTCCAAGCCCCCCCATGAGCCTACTTCCAGTTCTAGCCCCTCCATGAGTCCATTTCAATTCAAGCCCCCACCACAGCCCATTTCCAATCTTAGCTCCCCCCAACAGCCCATTTCCAGTCCTATCCTAGCTGTTCCATCAGCCCATTTTCAGTCCTAGCTCCCTTCCCTCACAGCCCATTTCCATTCCAAGCCCCCTCCCCATCAGCTATTTGCAGTTCAAGCCTCCCCTTCCACTCAGCCCATTTCCAGTCCTAGCAACCCCCAACCCATTACCAGTCCTAGCCCCCCGTCAATCAACTTCCAGTCCTAACCCCCATCACCCCATTTTCAGTTTAAGCCCCCCCTATAACCCATTACCAGTCCTAACCCCCATCAGCCCATTTCCAGTCAGCCCCCCATAGCCCATTGCCAGTCCTAAACCCCCCCCCATCAGCCCACAGCCCATTACCAGTCCTAACCACATCAGCCCACCTCAAGTCCTAGCCCCCCCATAACCCATTATCAGTCCTACCCCCCCATCAGCCCACTACCAGTCTTAACCCCCCCATAGCCCATTGCCAGTCCTAAACCCCCCCCATCAGCCCACAGCCCATTACCAGTCCTAACCACATCAGCCCACCTCAAGTCCTAGCCCCCCCATAACCCATTATCAGTCCTACCCCATCAGCCCACTACCAGTCTTAACCCCCCCATAGCCCATTACCAGTCCTAACACCCCCATCAGCCCACTGCCAGTCTTAACCCCCCCATAGCCCATTTCCAGCCTTAACCCCCCCCCATAGCCCATTGCCAGCCTTAACCCCCCCATAGCCCATTGCCAGCCCTCATAAGCCCTCAGCCCATTGCTAGTCTTAACCCCCCCATAGCCCACTGCCAGTCTTAACCCCCCCCAGCCCATTGCCAGTCTTAACCCCCCCAGCCCATTGCCAGTCTTTACCACCCCTCCCTAGCCCATTGCCAGTCTTAACCCCCCCTAGCCCATTGCCAGTCTTAACCCCCCTCCCTAGCCCATTGACAGTCTTAACACCCCCCCTCCCTAGCCCATTGCCAGTCTTAACACCCCTCCCTCCCTCCCTAGCCCATTGCCAGTCTTAACCCCCCTCCCTCCCTATCCCATTGCCAGTATTTACACCCCCCCTCCCTAGCCCATTGCCAGTCTTAACACCCCCCCTCCCTAGCCCATTGCCAGTCTTAACCCCCCTCCCTCCCTAGCCCATTGCCAGTCTTAACCCCCTCCCTCCCTAGCCCATTGCCAGTCTTAACACCCCCCCCCCTCCCTAGCCCATTGCCAGTCTTTAGGCTGCTTCCCTCCCTCCCTCCCTCCCTCGCGCATTGCCAGTCTTAACCCCCCTCCCTCCCTCCCTCCCTCCCGCATTGCCAGTCGTGGCAAGGTGCGCGGGAGGGGGGGGGGTTAAGTCTGGCAATGGGATGGGGACTGGCAATGGGCTAGGGAGGGGGGGGGTTAAGACTGGCAATGGGCTAGGGAGGGAGGGGGGTTAAGACTGGCAATGGGCGAGGGAGGGAGGGAGGGAGGGGGTTAAGACTCGCAATGGGCTAGGGAGGGAGGGGGGTTAAGACTGGCAATGGGCTAGGGAGGGAGGGAGGGAGGGGGGTTAAGACTGGCAATGGGCTAGGGAGGGAGGGAGGTTAAGACTGGCAATGCGGGAGGGAGGGAGGGAGGGGGGTTGCCAGTCTTAACCTCCCTCCCTCCCTAGCCCATTGCCAGTCTTAACCCCCTCCCTCCCTCCCTCCCTAGCCCATTGCCAGTCTTAACCCCCCTCCCTCCCTAGCCCATTGCCAATCTTAACCCCCCTCCCTCCCTCCCTAGCCCATTGCCAGTCTTAACCTCCCTCCCTCCCTCCCGAGCCCATTGCCAGTCTTATCCCCCCCTCCCTAGCCCATTGCCACTTAACACCCCCCCTCCCTAGCCCATTGCCAGTCTTAACACCCCTCCCTCCCTAGCCCATTGACAGTCTTAACCCCCCTCCCTCCCTCCCTAGCCCATTGCCCAGTCTTAACCCCCCTCCCTCCCTAGCCCATTGCCAGTCTTAACCTCCCTCCCTCCCTAGCCCATTGCCAGTCTTAACCCCCCTCCCTCCCTCCCTAGCCCATTGCCAGTCTTAACCCCCCTCCCTCCCTAGCCCATTGCAAGTCTTAACCCCCCTCCCTCCCTAGCCCTAGCCCAAGCCCATTGCCAGTCTTAACCCCCCTCCCTCCCTCCCTCCCTAGCCCATTGACAGTCCTACCCGCCCCCCCCTCGGCTCATGGCAATTATAAAAAAAAAAAAAGCTGGCTGCTGGCGCCGCGGCGGCATGGGGTGTCCCGCGGGGCTCCCTCGGCCCGGCGGAACTCTCCCGGCGCGGCTGAGCCCCTCTCTGCCGGCCTGCAGATACGCGAAGGGAGAGAGTCTCTCTCGCGTCTCTGTTAAGCCCGCAGGGGCAGATGGGAAATTTCCCATCAGCTCCTGCTTCCCATCAGCCCCTGCGGGCTTAACAGAGACGCGAGGGAGACTCTCTCCCTTCGCGTATCTGCAAGCCGGCAGAGAGGGGCTCAGCCCCGCCGGGAGAGTTCCGCCGGGCAGAGGGAGCCCCGCGGGACACTCCATGCTGCCGTGGCGCCAGCGGCCAGCTTTTTTTTTTTTTTAAATTCAATTAAGAAAAAGCAGAATGTTCTTTGCGCGGGGCCCCCCGAAACGCGGGGCCCTGTGCAAAAAACATTCTTGCTCAATGGACGGGCCTGCCCTGAATGAAGATGCAATGGTCTATTTTGGAAATCACTACAGAAAAGTAAGACCACAAGTTGGGATGTCAAGAAATATGGCTTAACTGACAAAATTCTTTGAAGTGCATAAAAGAAAGACTTGATAACCATGTTTAATTGTGATCTGAAGGAAAGAGAAGAGTCCAGTATTACTCCTACTGTATGCAAGGCATTGGCAATTGGTAGTAGAGTATCCTCTATGATCAGAAGCATGGGAGCCAGAACCCCAGAATGGGGATAACAGAGGAATTCACTTTTGGAAATACTGTTGGACTTGAGCCATTGAGCAATGGCTGAAAGGCAAGTTTGCAGTGGAAAAATGTCAGGTGCCTGGGGGGATCGAATGTAAACAATGGAGATGGAAGCACACATATTGCAAAGTGTAAAAACTGCATTTTTTAAATTGTGCATGGTATGCAAATTATGCTGCCCATAGTTAAAGGTAGCCTGAAAATTACTCAGCGATCCACTCCTTCACACTATATGCCATGGGTTTTTGTGCTAGATGCCGCTTGCCTCTCAGAGCCTGTGCTGGTTATTTGCATCCAGAGTCCTCTTGGCAAAAAAAAAAGTAAGATGGCATCACAGACTTGCTGTCAGTGAGTGGATGCCTGCTTGCTCAGTGCTTCCCCATTGCTCCCTCTCTGTGCCACATGTCAGTCTATACCTGTATGGCCTGATGCAATCACCAAATAGGTGTGTATATGTGGGGCCAGCAAGGCAGGCAAAGGGTATAGAGCATTTGGCAAGGCTGCATTGGACATTTAAGGGGCCTGGCCAGCAACTAGCATCAACATGCACAATAGTCATCACCCTTGCTTCCCCATAAGAAGCAGTAAATAAGGTGATATTTTACTTATCAGATAATGCCCTTTCCTTGAGTCCTGGTAGGCCAGTCCCAGACAAGTGGGTTGTGTTTCCCTACCAGCAGAGGTGGACAGAAAAATCCAGAGGCCATGCAACCATATCTGAAACAGCTAAGGGCATACTTCCCCAGTATTTGTACCCAGGCCATGGTCAAGGACCTCTGACTGTACGCAACTTCAATGATGATAACAAGAACCAATAGTCCAAGGAATTTCATTATATACAGAACACTCCTGAGATAGACGTATGCCTAATCCTCAAAAAAATCCCAGATCACGAGGTCATAGCAGAACAGATAATGGTAGATCAACAGATCCTAGCAGGTCACAGGGGCAGGTCCTAGATTGGCCTAGCATGGCTCAAGGAAAAGACATTATCTGGTTATTAAAATGTCACCTTCTATATTGTCCTGCTAAGCCAGTCTGGACAAGTAGGATGTAGCAAAGCTATATCTTCATAGGGCAGGAAGAAGACACAGCAGCCTTCAAGATCTCTGCACCAAAGGCCATGTCCACCTGAGAATGGACTAAATGGAATGCTTGACAAAAGTGGAAAGTGATGTTCATGCTGCCACCCGACAATGCCCATGGGAGCAACCGAGTGTTCTGCTCAGGAGGAAGCTGAGCCCATGTGGAATGCACTTGCATACTCTCTGGGACCTACCAGTTCTGCAACAGAGATGCTAAGGCTATCGACTCCCTTATCTAGAAGCCTAAGGAAGACTTTGTGGTGGCTTGACCACTTACGCGGGACTGCAAAAAGTGCAAAATGTCTGTCCAACTCGTGGAAGGCGTTAGTGATCTTCAGGTACTGAGGAAGCACCCTCCTAATGTCCACTAGGTGAAGGACCTTATCCTTCCGCTAGCACTGTTGCCTGGTGAATGAAGGCAAACAGACCACTTGATTCATGGGAAAGATGACACTACTTTGGGCAAGAAGGAAGATGCTGGACATAAATACAAGACCTCAGCTGAAAATGTCAGATAGGGATCTTGGCACAACAATGCCTGCAACCAAGATATGTCTTACCAAGTAGATGACAACCAAAAAGACAGCCTTAAGGGGCAAATTCTTGAGTGCAGTCTTTCTCAAGGGCTCAAACGGCTCAGCCAGCAAGGCCTGGAGAAACAAATTGAGATCCCAAGAAGGAACAACCAATCGCAGGGGAGGATGCCAATGTTTAACTCCTCACAGGAAATAGGCCACATCTGGCTGTGAGGCCTCTGAGCACTCTGCCATCGGTCCTCTAAAACAAAACAAGACTACCCCTTGAATCCTCAAAGAACTGAGGGAGAGGCACTTGTCAAATCCATCTTGAAGGTAGGAAAGCAGGGCCAGCAAGTCCACAGTTCTAGGGCTGACTTGATACTTATGACACCAGTGCTCCAAAGAGCACCAAACACAGGTGAGACAAGTAGAATCTTTCTTTGTCTTCTGAAGCAAGAAAACACAACAGAGGAATAGGCCTTCACACTAGGCGTTGCCTTCCAAGTGTCAAGCCTAATCAAGAAGGTAGCAAGGTTGATTAGCAGGACTGGTTCCTGCATGAAGAACCCCTGAGTTGATGGGAGATGCAGCAGGGGCTTTCACTGGAGGCACATCAGATCCGTATATCATGGCTCCCTCAGTCAATCCAGTGCCACCAGAACTACTGGACTCTGTTGGCGCTGTAAGTGGCGGAGCACTCATCCTATCAGATGCCATGTAGGAAACATACAGCAGAACCTTGATTTAGCTGAGGTTGAAATAAAGTCACCATGCCCTCAGAGACTGCCTCGCTGCAGCGGCTGAAGTAACTTTGCAGTTTGGCATTGTTTTGTGTCGCCAACAGATCCATCTTGGGGTGACCCCAATCTGTCCAGGATCCTTTGGAACGCATGCCATTTGCTCAATTTCTGCTCTCCAGGATTGAGGGATTGTTAACTGAGATTCCTTCACATTGTCCACTCCCACAATATACCATGTCAAGATGGCTAGGAGATTCCACTCTGCTTAGAAGAGGAGAGTCGTTTTCTGGGAAAATCCAGAACTCTTCATACTTCCTTGTTTGTTGACTGAGGCTACCTCTGTGGCATTGTACAAGAGGATTTGAACTGCCTCACCTCCACCGGAGATGCAAGAGGACCATGCAAAAGGCCCTTGCCTATACCAATTGATGGCAATGCTGTCTGTCATTCACTCCAGTGGCTCTGAACTCTCTGTCCCTCGAAGTGGGCTCCCTAGTGTTGCTATGCTCATTTAACCCCCCCCCCCCCTTTCCAAGTCACTTCACTGGTTCCCTATCAGATTCTGTATCCAGTTCAAACTTCTACTGACCTATAAGTGCATTTATTCTGCTGCTCCTCACTACCTTTCCTCTCTTATCTCACTCCACACCCCTTCTTGGGAGCTCCACTCCTCTGGCATATCCCTTTTATATGAACTTTTCTCTGCCACAACGGACCTGCAATCGAGCCTTCAAACTTTATGCTCCGTCCTTATGGAACTCTCTACCGTGCTATCTCAGAAGCAATGCCGACCTACTATCTTTCAGAAAACAGCTAAAAATCATCCTTTTTCAGGAATACTTCAACTCGAACCCCACCGAAAAACCCACAAACCCCCGACCTCATCCACAATTGAACCTCTAACTCTAAGCTACCCTATCCTGTCTATGTCCAACGTTTGTCCTATGTCCAATGTCTTCCCTATGTCAAAATCATCAATGTTGCCTCCCCGGTGATGGCCCCACCCCGTACTTAATTCCCCCACCCCATGTAACACCGCTTTGACCCGGTGAAAAGTGGTATATAAATACAGCTAAATAAATAAATAAACTACCAACCCCAGACTTGGTTCATTCCATCTTGCTGTTTCATATGCCTGGAACAAACTACTTGAGTCTGTGTATTGGGCGCCTTCTCTAACCCTATTCAAATCCAGGGCTACCTGCCCAGCTCCTACTCTACCTGTTGAGACACGGCCTCCATGGTTCACATGACCCCATATGCCCACCTGCACATGAGAGCAGCCCAGTGGTGCCTCTGCTCTCAGTGGACACAAGCCATAGGCAAGCTCACAGACAGAGTGAGCGTGGCCCGCCAGCTTGCGGATTCCCTCGGATGATGGCAGAGTCCATGTCACCTTCAGGCCGGGATGCCCTTCCAAGCACCCACCCCCCAGAGGGCCCTCACCATGGACACCTCCCTATTGGGCTGGGGAGAGCACTGTGAGAGCCTACAGACGTAGGGCTGCTGGTCCCAGGAGGAATCTTGGTTGCAAATCAACCTGCTAGAACTCCAGGCGATATTCCTGGCTCTTTGAGCTTTCCGCCACCAGCTGTAGCACCACCTGGTGCTGATCCAAACTGACAACCAGGTCACAATGTTCTACGTGAACAACCAAGCGGGCACAGGGCCTTACCCCCTCTGTCAAGGCACACAGGGGGATGCACCTGAGGGTGGTTTATCTCCCGGGCCAGGGCATACCCTGGCAGACAAACTGAGCAGTCCTCCAGCCGCATGAGTGGCACCTAGATCCAATAGTAGCCTCCCGACTGTTTTGTCTCTGGGGGCATCCCCTCAATGGACCTGTTCACCAGTCAGGACAACACACAGTTGCCCCTATTCTGCTCCTGCCAGTCGCACCCTTCCCGGGTGGCAGCAGATGTGTTCCTTATCCCGTGGACGGAAGGCGTCCTGTATGCCTTCCCAGTGACATCACTGATTGCCAAGACACTATTCAAGGTCCAGCACAACAGAGTGTCACTAATGCTGATAGCTCCTCGGTAGCCCAGGCAGCCCTGGTTCCCATTGCTCTTCTCCCTATAGGCTGGATCGCCGATTCTTCCTTGGTGGCCCAGACAGTCCTGATTCTCATTGCTTCTCTCCCTATCAGCGTCACCGATTCCCCTAGGCCGAGCCCCTGGGCTACTTTCACAGGAGCAGGGTTCTCTCCTACACCCCAACCTGGGATCCGTCACTCACAGTTTGGCTGCTGAAAGGGTAGTGTTGGCTCCATTCATCCTCTTATGGGACATGGCAAAGGTTCTTCTGGCCTCGCGTATGCCTTCAAGTGGCGCCATTCCTCTGGGCTAACTCCCTGAGGCATTCTGACCTTTCCTGAGGGAGGAAGGCTTTCACCTGGAGGGTATCTAGTTGTGCCCTATGAACTCTAGGTGCTGGGCCGGAGTGAGGTGGGACTTGGGGTAGTTTATGACAAACCACAGTTGCTGGAGGGCATATATGGTATGCTCGGCTGCACATTGTGCCTCTGTGGCTGTGGCCCCCTTTATGAGCCAGTCGTCCAGATAAGGGAAGATCAAGGCCCCTTGAAATCTGGAGGTGGGCTGCGACCACCGCGAGGCACTTTGTGAAGACCCTTGGTGATGAGGCCAGACCAAAGAGCAGCACCCAGTATTGGTAATGCTGTCCCCCCACCACGAACCAGAGGTATTTTCTGTGGCTGGGATGAATTAGGATGTGCGTGTAGGCATCCTTTAGGTCTAAGAAGCATAGCCAATCCTCCTGCTGGAGGAATGGTAGTAGTGTCCCAATGGAGAGCATCTTGAACTTCTCCCTGATCAGAAACCTGTTGAGCTCTCCCAGGTCTAGGATGGGCCTGAGGCCCCCTGTCCTCTTGGAGAGGAAGAAATACCTGGAGTAGAAGCCTGTGCCCCAGAGATGTTTAGGTACTTGCTGCACTGCCTTGTCCTGGTTTAGGACTGCTAGCTCAGTGAGAAGCAGGGTCTGGTGGAGGATAGGTCTTGTGGGCTCTCCTGGGTAGTACGGGGATTGTGCCAATGAAAGTGCAGGATGTCCCCTTCCTGATTACTTGAAGCACCCAGGTATCAGTGGTGATGGCTGTCCATCTGTGGGCAAATAGGGCTAGGTACCCCCCTGTTGCCTGCAGAGGACCCCCTGGGGGGTGGAGGTCATGCCCTGGCAGTCAAAAATTCCCCCAGGACGGGGCATTTTGCTTTTGGGGACCATGTCCCTGGCCCTTTTGTTGCTGGCCCTGTTGAGAAGCCAACAAGGCCTGGAAGTGTGGTGTACCGCCAAAGCCCCCCCCCCCTTTCTTCCTAGGGAAGAAGGGTTTCTTTCCTGGGGTTTTCTTCCGGGATTGCACCGAGGTCTTTTTTGAGAACCTGGTTCTTGTTAGGAATTCAGTTTCTATCTCCACAGCCTTGTCTGCCACGGGTTTCTTGAATAGGTTCTCACCTATGCAGGGGACATCAATCAGTCTGTCCTGCGCCCATTGCTCCAGGTCAGACAACAGCAGCCATACTTGGCGTCATGCTCTGATGACTGCAGCGGCTACCCTGACTGAAGGCTTGAAGCCATCATAGGCTGCTCGAGACAAAAACTTTGAGCACTCTTTTACCGCCGAGGTCAGGGTCTTAATCATCTGTAGGGGTTCCCCATCGAAGCCTGCCAAAAATCCCCCGAGCTCCTTCAACAGTTCCTTCAGATACATGCTGATATAGAGCTGGTAGGACTGGATCCAGCAAGTTAGCATCAAGCCCTGAAAGGTCTTCCAGCTGAGGGCATCCAGGGTTCGGGCTTCCCTGCTGAGTGGCACTGACGAATGAGTTTTTGGCTTTTGAGAGATCCTCTGTGTTGGTCCCATGCTTTTTTGAATTCAGTCACTGTCCTCATCTCTACCACCTCCACTGGGAGACTATTCCACGGATCCACTACTCTTTCCGTAAAGAAATATTTCCGCATATCACTCCTGAATCTATCTCCCTTCACCCTCATCCCATGTCCCCTCGTCGCAGAACTTGCTTTCAATTGAAAGAGGCTCTCTCCCTGAACATTTATGCCACGGAGGTATTTAAACATCTCAATCATATCACCTCTATCCCGCCTTTCCTCTAGGGTGTACATATTAAGATCCTTAAGTCTGTCCTCATATGAGCTGGTGCATAGCCAACTCCACGCCCATCGAATTGTGGGGAAGTTGGGTTTTTTGGAACCTAGGGCTTCGATGTACCTGGTACATGGCATCAAGGCGCCAACTGATAACTGGTACTGATGCCAGTGTTTCCCACATCTGGAGGAATAGGTGGTCGAGGATCAGGGGAACCGGTACCGTAAGGATCTCCTTAGGGGGTTCCTGATATTGGAGTATCTCCAATTCCTTGATGCACAGGTCCTCCTCAGCCTCAGTCTTGATAGTGAGAGCCTTGTCCATGTCCCGCATGAAATCGAGGAAGGCAGTTTCTGCATTGGGGCAGAGAGGTCCAAGAGCACATATCTTGGTGTCGCCTCATGTCCGGGGAGTCTTCATCCTCGGTCTCCCATTCAGACTCGAAGTCAGAATATGAGTCTAATGCCGCATGATCACCTCACTTCAGGCAGTCTGTGACCTCCGGAGGATCTGAAGTCTCAGCCATGGGCGCTCACCGGGGTGGACTGATGCCCGAAGGAATGGGACTGGGACCTCATCTGGTGCCAGGGGCTCTCTCGAGGCCGGTGACACTTGAACACTGGCTCGACATCTGGGGAAGCTCTCGATATCGCGGGCAGATATATTGTTCACCAAGGCCACCATTCTGGTCTCCATACCAGTTGGCTCCGCACCCTTCAACGTGGGCAATGAGGGTATCAGGCTCAGCAATGGTACTGTCAAGGGAGAGTCCTCAATGAGGAAAGCCTCAGAGGTCTGAGGCCGGTCGGCAGGTGCTGGGGACTCCTTACAGAGCAGCTTGGATGGCTGCTCTTGTTCAGACTCCTTGGACTCATGCCTGGGACTGCGGGATCTGGGGTGGGATTTCACCTTCTTCCCAGACCCATCTTCTGAGGCGGTCTTCAATGATTTCTTCTTTTTGCACTCCACCTCTGGGGATTTCTGCAAGGAGGAACCATGGGCGCGGGTCTCCAAAGAGGCTTGGGCTTCACGGGGCACCAATGTATTGGAGAGGGTCCTGGAGCATGGTGTTGCCAAGACTTTGGTGCAGAGTCAGAGTCCTGGAAAATTTTTCCTCCTACTGATGATGGCTCTTTAGAGCCTTTGAGGTCATGCTTCTGCAGAGTTTGCAGACAGAGTCATTATGCTCGGTGCCAAGGCACCGGAGGCAGTAGTCTTGCAGGTCAGTGAGAGACATCATTTTGCCACACCGGTTGCACTTCTTGAAGCCACTGAAGGCTATCAGAAAAAAGGTGGTCCGAGGACTTCAGCTATAAAAGGACGCAAAAGCCAGTTCGAGGGACACCTCGGTGAGAAAATGAGCGGATGAACCTGAGGAGCGAAGCTAAGGCAAGCTGGCTCGGGGGCGGAAAGGAACCGGTACTCAATATGGACAAAAACTTAGCAAAAATCATGTGTTTTCTGGGAGAAACTGGACAGCGTCTGAAGGGCTCTGCAGAAAAAAGGAGACTGAGGAAAGATGGCACCCTTGGGTGGGAAGAGGGCTATGCATGGGTGGTGCATCTCCCAAAGGCTTTCTTTGAAAGCTGGGGAGATGCTGCCGTGCGGGCTCCATTAGCACCGATATCACCCATACGTGAGGACTGACTTCCTGCTTGTTTCCGGAGAATCCTTCCATCCCCTTTACAAATTTTGGTGGCTATTCTCTGTACCTTTTCTAATTCTGCTATATCTTTTTTAAGATATGGTGACCAGAATTACGCACACTATTCAAGGAGTGGAGCACCATAGAACAATAGAGAGCCATTATAATTTCTTTGTTTTGTTCTCCATTCCTTCCTTTATGATTCCTAGCATTCTATTTGCCTTCTTGGACACTGCTGCATCCAGGGCAGAGTATTTCAACGTGTTATCCATGATGATGCTTAAATATTTTTTCCTGGGTGCTGGTTCCTAATGTTGAACCTTGCACAGTGCAACCATAGTTTGGGTTGTTCTTTCCTAGGTGCATGACTTTGCACTTGTCCACCTTAAATTTCATCTGCCATTTGAACGTCCAGTCTTCCAATTTATCAAGGTCCCCTTACAATTTTTCACAATCCTCTTGGTTTTTAACAACTTTGAATAATTTTGGGTTATATGCAAATTTGATTACCTCACTCCTTATTCCCATTTCCAGGTCATTTATGAATATGTTAAAAAGCAGCAGACCCAGCACAGATCCCTGGAGTACTCCACTGTTCACCTTTCTCCATTGGGAAAATTGGCCATTTATTCCCACCCTCTGCTTTCTATCTTTTAACCAGTTCATGATCCACAATAGTACTGCTTCCTATCCTGTGACATTTTAATTTTGCCAAATGTCTCTCATGAGGGACCTTGTCAAAGGCTTTCTGAAAATTCATATTCATATATCGACCAGCTCACCTTTGTCTGTTTATTCACACCTTCAAAAAAATATAATAGATTAGAAAGATAAGACCTTCCTTGGTTAAAGCAATGTTAGCTTTTCTCCCATTAAATCATGACTATCTACATGTTCAGTAATTTTGTTCTTTATAATGGTTTCTACTATTTTGCCCAGTACTGACGTCAGGCTCACCGGTCTATAGTTTCCCAGATGATCTTGGAACCCTTTTTAAAAATTGACGTTACATTGGCCATTCTTTGGTCTTCAGGTAATACAGATGATTTTAATGATATTTTACAGATTACTAATAGTAGGTCTTAAATCTCATATTTCAGTTCTTTCAACACTCTCAGATGTATACCATCCGGTCCAGGTGATTTGCTCCTCTTTAGTTTAGCAAATAGTCATAAACATCTTCCCAGTTTATCGATATTTCTTTCAATTCTTCCCATGCATCACCTTTAAATACCATTTCAGTCATGGGTAACTTTCATATATCTTCATTAGTAAAGACCAAAGCAAAGAATTCATTCAGTCTCTCCACTATGGCCTTGTCCCCTCTTAATCCTTTTTAGCCGTCTATCATCTAATTGTCCAACTGCCTCTCTCATAGGTTTTTTGCTACAAATGTACTTGAAAACATTTTTATTATGCACTTTTACTTCCATGGCCAGCTTTTTTTCAACTTCTCTCTTTGCCTGCCTTATCAATGTTTTGCATCTAACTTGCCAGTGTTTATGTTGTTTCCAGTTTTCATCATTTGGCTCCTTTTTTGATTTCCTGATATTACACTCCCACTGCAATCATCTTCCCCTTTTTACATGGAATTTCAATTAATAGAGATACTACAGTGAATTTTGTTTCCTGCAAGATTTTAATCCTTTGTGACTCAATGCCCTCTCTAACATAGAGTACAACCCCTCCACCAATTTGATCTGCTCTATCATTACAATATAGTTTGTACCCAGGTATCAGTGTCCCACTGGTTGTCCTTCTTCCACCATGTCTCTGAGATACCAATCATATCTAACCTCTCATTTAGTGCTATATATTCTAACTCTCCCATCTTATCTTTTAGATTTCTAGCATTTGCATACAAGCATTTTAGAGGCTGTATTTTATTCACATTAATCTGGCTATCGGTAGGCAGGGGTAATTTTGAATCTTTAAGCTTTGTCTGCTCTGTACCTAAGGGAATTTGGTTTACTTTTGTCTTTACTGAAAACTCTATTGATATGCCCTAACTTCAATCTTTTGCTATTATCCTTCAAGGATACATCCTTCCGAACCATGAGCTCTTGGGCGACTGTCGGCTTTCCCTTATTATCTAGTTTAAATGCTCTTCTATTTCCTTTTTAAAAGTTATTTTATTTACTTATTTATTTAAATGTGTTTACATACTGACTTTCTACTATCCAAGGCAGTTTACATGGAACATAACATATATAACAGTGCATGAGCAACTTTTTTACAGGGAACAAGAACCTTCCAGAACATGCAACTTGTAAATTATCATGTAACTATGAACATTAATACGATAACTATGTACAGATGGGGAGGAATTACTGGGAATTAAGGGGAGCATAATCTATGCGTATTGTAGGAAAAGGATAAGGGTTTCTGACTATTCTAGAAGGTTAGTTAATGTATGTTACTAGGTCACGCTTGACTGCAGATCATGAGTTGTGGTGGTGCTGAAGTATTCCTGGAATAGGAAGGTTTCAAGTTTTTTCCTGAAGCAAGATTGGTCAGAGCATCCTCTCAGATCAGGTAGGAGGGCGTTCCAAGTGGTAGGGGCAAAATGGGAGAATGCACAGCCACGTGTGGATTGTTTGCTTTTGGTTTTATGAGCTGGGATTGTAAGAAGGTTGAGAGAGTTTTGTCTTCGGAGTCTATCACTCTTAGATCTTGCGAGAAGAGGGTGGAGGCAAGTTGCTGATTCATTGTGCATGACTTTGTGTATCATGATAAGTGCCTTGTATTTTATTCTTGCATGAATGGGGAGCCAGTGCAGGTATTGTAAAACAGGGGTGATGCGTGCTCGTCTAGAAATTCTGTGGATTGTTCTTGCTGTGGTGTTTTGTGTCATTTGTAGAGGTTGTAGGAATTGTTTAGGGAATCCGTGGTATATAATGTTGCAAGCGTAGGTGTGGTTATGGCTTGGCATATGGTGCAGAGTAAGTCAGGACTTAGTAGTGGGCAGAGGTTCTTTAATATTCTCAATTTAGAGTAAATGGATTGGGCAGTACTTTTTATTTGTGCTTGGAAGTTGAGCATTTGGTCAAGGATTATGCCCAGATATTTGACTTCACTTTTTACACTAATGGTGAAGTCTTCACATTCTAAGGATTGTAAGGGGAGTAAGATGCACTAGAGAATATGTGTAGGGCCTCTGTCTTTTCTTGGTTAATGAGGAGGTTGTGCAGTTGGAGCCACAGTCTCACTTTAGTGAAGCATTTGTAAATGTTGTTGAAGTCTGGTCCTGAAGTGTTGAATGGTGTGAAGAACATGATGTAATCCATGTAGATCTGGTACTGCGTCTTGTGTTCTTTGAAGATCTGGCATACGGGCTGGAGAAAGAGGTTAAATAAGAGGGCTGATAGGCTGCTGCTACTGCTTCCACCCGCTTGTTTGCTGTCTGCCGTCTGCCGTGATGCCATTATTACTGCTGCTGTTACTGATCACCCTGTTTGTTTCCTGAGTGCGTACTGCCTGATTGCTGCCTCAAGCCCTGCCTCCCGGAACTGACGTGACCACGTGCAACGCAGTCGCGTTACACCCCAGGTACCAGAATAAGTTCAAGTTTCCAGTGGTGTTTTGTCCATGGCAGCGTGCGCCAAAGGAGCGCACCCAAAGAGGAGGACGTGCTCCTTGGGCGAGCTTCTTGGAGCAACGACAGGGACGAGTATCTGGCGTCCTCTCCCATTAGTCTGCTTCACCCTCACACTCCATTGCTCCCCTTGTTTTGCATACTACATCAAGTATCCGCTCCTGGCATTCTCTCCTTCTGCCTCTCCTTCTGGCATCCATCATGTCTGCTACACCTGTTGTCTGGGATCATCGCCCTCTGCCTCTACACTCTCCTACCGATTTTGTAGCTCATTCTACTGGGAACATCCTACCCTGTCCACTATCCCGAGCACCTCCCTCCGCCCCTACTCCGGCTCCCTCGTTGGTGTTTCTTTCCTTTGTCCTGATGAATTGTCATTCCCTCTGCACTAAAACTCATCTTGTCCACGATGAGAGCCCTAGATGTGGTATACTTAGATTTCAGTAAAGCCTTTGACACTGTTCCTCACAGGCGACTTATAAACAAACTGAGCACACTAGGGATGGACCCTAAAGTTACTGCTTGGGTTAGAAATTGGTTGGGTGGGAGGCGACAAAGAGTACAGCTAAATGGAGCTCACTCTGAGGAGAAGGATGTTACCAGTGGTGTGCCCCAAGGATCTGTCCTTGGTCCGATTCTTTTTAACATCTTTGTTAGTGATATAGAGGAAGGGCTGTCGGGTAAGATTTGCCTCTTTGCAGATGATACCAAAATCTGCAATAGAGTAGACACCCAGGAAGGTGTAGATAACATGAGGAGGGATCTAGCTAAGCTTGAAGAATGGTCTAGAATTTGGCAGCTGGGATTTAATGTTAAAAAATGTAAGGTCATGCATTTGGGCTGCAGCAATCCAAGGGAGCAATATAGTATAGGGGGTGAACTACTTTTGTCCACAAAAGAAGAGCGGGACCTAGGCATGGTTGTGTCTGATGATCTTAAAGTAGCTAAACAGGTAGAAAAGGCGACAGCAAAAGCTAGAGGGATGCTTGGGTGCATACGGAGATGAATGGCTAGCAGAAAAAAGGAGGTGATAGTGCCTCTGTATAGGGAGTTCATGGGACGGTTCACCACTGATTTCACTTCTTTGGTTTGACCTCATTTGGAGTATAGTGCACAATTCTGGAGACCGCACCTTCAAAAGGATATAAACAGGACAGAGGGTGGCTACTAAAATGGTTAGTGGTCTTCGTTATAAAGCATATGAGGACAGACTTAAGGATCTTAATATGTACACCTTAGAGGAAAGGTGGGATAGAGGTGATATGATTGAGATGTTTAAATACCTTCGTGGCATAAATGTACAGGGGGAGAGCCTCTTTCAATTGAAAGCAAGTTCTGCTACGAGGGGACATGGGATGAGGGTGAAGGGGGATAGATTCAGGAGTGACATGCTGAAATATTTCTTTATGGAAAGAGTGGTGGATTCGTGGAATAGTCTCCCAGTGGAGGTGGTAGAGATGAGGACAGTATCTGAATACAAAAAAGCATGGGACAAACATAGAGGATCTCTAAAGGAAAAAAGGGGACTGTTGTAGTGTTTGATATGGAAGGACAGACTAGATAGGCCATGTGGTCTTTTTCTGTTGTCATATTTCTACGTTTCTATCTTATCACCCACCGTTCTTTAGATGTCCTGTTTCTTTCAGAAACCTGGCTCCAAGAAGATGAGGATGACCTTCTTTACCGTTGCCTCGCACTTGATTATTCTGCACTCCACACCTTGCGCTCCTGTTGGAACGATGGGGGCGTGGCCATTATTTACCGCTATTCCCTCTATCTCTGAGGTGGCTCCCCGGCCACGTTACCCGGAGTCCCTCCTTCTTCGCCTTGGGTCCTGATCACCTGTCTTCCTTCTGCTCCTTTATGCCCCTCCCGCTCTCCGCTTGGACCTTTGGGACACGTTCCTGTTCTCCCTCTCTGAGGCACCCTTCTCTCCTCCAATTTGCTGATTTTGAGCGATCTTAATGTTCACTACAATTCCCCTTCCAGCCAGAAGGATAGAGCTTTCCTATCACTGTTGGATGACCGCTCCCTTCTTCAGTACGTTTCCTGCCCCACCCATGCCTTAGGATATACCTTGGATCTTATTATCATGCCTACTAATGCCCCCTTTATCCCGTCTGCCATCTCCCCCCCTCTCTTCCCTGGTCCGATCACTCTTGCTTTTTCTTCTCCTTTCCTCTCCCTGTACCCCCCTCTACCCTTGCTCCCCATTCCCTCCTCCCCCCGCATCTCGGTGCCATATTACCCCTGTTACTCTGCAGCACTTCTCTTCTGTTGATACCCTCCTCCCGTCTGACTTCTCCTCCCTTTCTGTGGATGGGCTGGTGGATGTCTGGTCCAACACCCCGTCCTCTACTCTAAATCATTTAGCACCCTATCATCCTCTCCCAACCTCCCGCCCTTCCAATCGCCATTCCTGGTAACTCCCTGGCCTGCTTCTACACTGTACCCACCTTCACTGGGCAAAATGGCTCTGGTGTAGGCACTCTACCTTTGCCTCTCTATCCATCTACCGTCACTGCCAAGAACACTACCGTGCCGCTATTAATGCGGCCAAACAAGCCTACTACTCTGACCTGATCTCCTCCTCTTCCAACTCCTCCCAGCAGCTCTATCGTGTTCTCTGCGCCCTGTCAGCTCTCACTCCTGCTTCCTGTCCTGCTCCTCCCCACTCTGCCCTCCCCAGTCCCGCCAGACTTGCCTTCTTCTTTTTGGAGAAAGTCCTTTCCCTTCATGCCTCCTTTCCTTCCTGCCCTCCTCCTCTTTCTCCATGGTCTCCTTCCTCATCTCCCCCCTTCCCTTTCCCTTTCCCCCATGTCTCCTGCCTTTCCTCACACCTGGCATGCTTTTCATCCTGTCACTGTGACCAAATTCATTAAGGTCATCACCTCATAAGACCACCTGTCCCCTTGACTCGCTCCCTTCAACCTGGAACCCTCTCTCTCTGCTATACCATCCATTCTCCTTATTGTGAACTCCAGCCTTTCCTCTGGTTTCTTTCCCATGGCCTGGCGGCATGGTGTCGTCCAGCCTCTGTTAAAGAAACCCTCCCTTGATCCCACTGTCCCAGCCAACTGGCGGCCTGTTTCTAATCTCCCTTTCCTCTCCAAGATCCTCGAAAAAATTGTTTTCTCACAATTCTCCCTGCACCTTGATGCCACTCTTTTCCTTCACCCCCGTCAATCCAGCTTTAGGTCAGGTCATACTACTGAAACGATTCTACTTGCACTTTTGAATGAAGTCCACCAGGCCCATGAGTGTGGTGACCTCTCTATTGCCATTTTCCTTTATCTTTCCTCTGCCTTTGAGCTGGTGGTCCACCGCACACTCCTTGCCTGCTTGCAAGAGTTCGGGGTTCATGGGACAGTTCACCGCTGATTTCACTCCTTTCTTTCCTCCTGTACCTTCGCTAATCTGCAGGGTTCTGTCTCCTCACCAGTCACTCCCCTCCACTGTGGGGTGCTTCAGGACTCAGTGCTTGCCCCACTCCTATTCAATGTCTTTCTTGCCCCGCTTGCTCTGACTATCCAGCAAGTCGGTATTTCTGGCTATTACTACACTGATGACCTCCTCCTCCTATATCATACTGACTCTCTCGCCCCCGACCTGTCCCCCCTGAATACCTGTCTTTCCGCTGTCACTGCATGGTCGAACACCAACTTCCTCCACCTCAACCCATCCAAATCTGTGGCTCTTTGGTCCTCTCTGAGTTCCCCTCCCCCTGACCTTTCCCCCCTGCTGTGTTCTACCCCTGTACCCCTTGTATCCACCCTCCATTATCTCGGTATCACCTTGGATTCCTCCATCAACTTTCACACCCACATCTCTCGACTCGCCCAGCTTTCTTTCCTCTCATTGTGCCAGATTTGCGCCGTTCGTCCATTCCTTTCGTAACCTTCCCTCATCACCCTCGTGTTGTCTCTAGATTGGATTACTGTGATGTAATTTTCACAGGTTTCCCTCAGTACCAATTTTGTCGCCTTCAGCTCATTCACAACACTACTGCCTGCCTCATTACCCACTCCTCCCCTTCGGACCATATTACCTCTCTTCTTCTGCAGCTCCATTGGCTTCCCATCAAATATTGCTTTGTTCACAAGATCCTCACCACCACTCATAGGGTATTGCACACTGGCGTTTTCCGCTACCTTGCTGATATTATTCACCACCAGTCCTCCCTGTGACCCCTCTGCTCCTCCTGAGGGAATCGACTTTTCCTTCCCTCCCCTGCCCAAGCACACCTTGAACTCACCCACCACTCTGCCTATGTTTTCCTTGCCCCTGCACTCTGGAACTCACTCCCATCAGATTTGCGCACCAAGGCTTCATTTCCTCGCTTTAAAGCACTTTTGAAGACTCACTTATTTCATCTGCCATTTGATCTCATCCCCCAACCTCTGAATCCCCCCTGTCAAGTATTCCACTCCCATTTTCCCCCTTCTGTGTGTCACTGCTCTTCTTTTCTTTTGTCTTTTTTCTGTCTGTTCTGCTGCTTTCCTATCCAATTAATTCCTTTTTCACCCTTTGTCCTTCTCTACAGCCTTTTTATTTTAGAAATGCACACCGTTCTGATGCAGTCGCCTGGGTGGTATATCAAATGTCTCAATAAAGATACTCCTTATTGTTGGATGACTGGTCGAGAGGTTCTGTAGCAGATTCTTACTTTTTGGTTTCTCTGTTCTAGATAGAAACATGACAACAGAAAAAGGTGAACCAACGACACAGTCCTGTGTTTTGGGTCTCAAAATTTATAAAGCCTGCTTCAGTAAGTCCATGGCATCAGCATGAGATGCTCTATATACCAAGCACCAGGGCCGGATTTACCTTGAGTGAGGCCCTACGCCAACAAAAATTGTGGGCCCCCAGCAGGGGCGGCCCAAGGGGGGTGCGGGGCCTCATTTGCATAAGGGGCCTCATTTGCATAAATATTTGCATAATGTTACCATATACTAACTTTTAGTAAACGTGCCTCTTAATGAGTGTATGGATAAAGAAAGACTAAAAGATTTCTACATTACTATAATCCAGTGCCAACTGCCAGACACATTAGGAACTACTACAAACACTGCCCATTTAGAACCCATAGTAAACCCGCCGTATCCTAACAGCACTACCAGGACTCACAAAGCACCATACTCTACCAATCAAAAGGCAACACTGCAAATATTAAACCAGTACATTTCAGAGAACAACAATACATGACCTACTGGGGAAAGAGAACAAGTGGCAATGTCAAATAGGAATTATATAAACAGAACACCTCAGCTCAGTTACACATGCAGAACATAGACCATCACCAAACAAGTAATCACAATTTAGAAACAGGAAGACAATAATTAAACTGGGAATCCCAAAAGCCAAACTTGGAATGTACAACACTGTAGAAATAAAACTATACATTAATTTGCTCTTGTACTAAACAAAGCGCAGACGTTAATGATGCACATTTACCAGAGCTGACATATTCCAATTAATAAATTCAAAATAAAGAGATATTTTTCTACCTTTTGTGCATTTTTTTCAGCTGCAATTGCTCCAGCCACTTTCTTCTGGTTTCTTCGTGTCTTCTGCTAACTCTCCATCGTCTGCTGTCCATTTGTCCTTTCTTCTCTCTTCTAGATTTTTTTCCATTCTCTCTCTACATCTGCTTTAACATACTAATCTTTCTCCTTTTGCTCTTTCCTCATTCCTATTTCATCCACTCAAATTTTACCCCTCCATCCTCAATCCCCACTTACTCTCCCAATACCCGGCCAATTGTAGATTTTTTATCCCTCCCACACAAAATATTTTTCCCTTCTCCATTTTACTCTTCCAGCCCCATCCCATTCTAATCCTCCCCCAACATCAGCTCCCTTCTAGTTCCAGCCTCACCCAGCATCCATTCCCTTCTAGTCCCTGCATCAGCCCATTTCCAGTCCTAGCCATCCATCAGCCCATTTCCAGTCCTAGCAACCCCCAACCCAATACCAGTCCTAGCCCCCCATCAACCCACTTACAGTCCTTAACCCATCACCCCATTTTCAGTCAGCCCCCATAGCCCATTGCCAGTCCTACCCCCCCCATCAGCCCACAGCCCATTACCAGTCCTAACCCCATCATCCCACCTCCAGTTTTAACCCCCCAGCCCATTTCCAGTCCTAGCCCCCCCATAGCCCATTACCAGACAGCCCCCATCAGCCCACAGCCCATTACCAGTCTTAACCCCCCCCAAAGCCCATTACCAGTTCTAAACCCCCAACAGCCCATTACCAGTCCTAACCCCATCAGCCCACCTCCAGTCTTAACCCCCCAGCCCATTTCCAGTCCTAGCTCCCCCATAGCCCATTACCAGACAGCCCCCATCAGCCCACAGCCCATTACCAGTCTTAACCCCCCCCCCAAAGCCCATTGCCAGTTATAAGCCCACCCCACAGCCCACAGTCCATTACCAGTCCTAACCCCATCAGCCCACCTCTAGCCTTAACCCCCCCCAGCCCATTTCCAGCCCCAGCCCCCCAATAGCCCATTACCAGTCCTACCCCCCCATAGCCCATTACCAGCTTTACCCCCCAGCCCATTTCCAGCCCCAGCCCCCCCAATAGCCCATTACCAGTCCTAACCCCCCCATAGCCCTCTACCCGCCCTACCCCCCCGAGTCCCTTTACAGCCCCAGCCCCCCCAATAGCCCATTAACAGTCCTACCCCCCCAATAGCCCATTACCAGTCCTACCCCCCCCCCCGTCGGCCTAAAGTAAAATTTAATTTAAAAAAAAAACCTGGTGGCTGCTGCCGCGGGGCCCCCTCTGCTGCCGCGGCAGCACCGATTGACCCGCGGGGGCCCCGTCTACAAGCTGAAGCCGTCGGGTCGGGTCGTTCCTCCCTCCCTCCGTCCGTGCAGGCTGCAGGCTGTGAGAGACGCGAAAGGAGAGTGTCTCCTCGCGTCTCTGTTAAGCCCGCAGGGGCTGATGGGAAATTTCCCATCAGCCCCTGCGGGCTTTACAGAGACGCGAGGAGACGCTCTCTCTTCGCGTCTCTCACAGCCTGCAGCCTGCACGAAGGGAGGGAGGGAGGAACGACCCGACCCGACCCGACGGCTTCAGCTTGTAGACGGGGCCCCCGCGGGTCAATCGGTGCTGCCGCGGCAGCAGAGGGGGCCCCGCGGCGGCAGCCACCAGGGTTTTTTTTAAAATTGTATTTAAAAAAAATTTACTTCTTCTTTTTTTGTGGGCCCCTGCCGGCTGTGGGCCCTACGCCATGGCGTACATGGCGTATAGGTAAATCCGGCCCTGCCAAGCACAGCGAGATAATTTGATTCCACTCAATCCCTATCCCCTATACATCTAGGGCACATCCCTCCCCCAACAGCCCAACCCCCTCTAATTATCCCACCCAACCTCAACCCACCAACAACCCAGAAACCCTGACCTGCTGATCTAACTGTATGTAAATATTTTGACTAAGTGCCCCATCTTACTGGGCAGACTAGATGGACAATACTGGTCTTTATCTGCCGTCATTTACTATGTTACTATATAGTCATCCAAGTTGTACGATTCCTATTCAATGTAAACTGCATGTTGGTTATACTGTAAACCACTTTGAATTTTATGAGAAGGCGGTATAGAAAACTCATCAAATAAATAATTCCATTGGAAACTTTAAAGGCATCCATGCTAAAAGTGGAGTTAGTCAAGAGTGTTTTATTCTAAGCTGCTTCTTGCTATGATACAGACCCCTCTTCCTCTACTGGCTGATCTGTTACATTTGTGAATGGCATATGATGGTGGGCACAGCTGGTTGATGAGGACAGAGTCAATTTCGTTAAACTAAGTCTCAGTGATACATAGCATATCTAGCTCATGGTCCGATATAACGTCAACCAAAAGTGAGATCTTGTTTCTGGCTGAGTGTACGTTGATGAGTGCACATTTTAGAGGTACGCTCATATTGTTTGGGTAAGGTATCTGGCTTGGTGCAGTGGATAGGGTAATCTTTGCTAAGATGCACTTCCATCTGTGCTGGTGGAACTGCAGTTGAAACAATTGGTTAATGGTAGCTGTAGACCTGCAGGTGTGAATTATAGATATGCATATATCTTGTTCTGTTTTCGCAGTCTGTGAGTAGTGCTGATAGGAGCATGAGTAGGACAATATGAGTGAGTAAGACCAAGTACCTGATTGATGGTCCTTCCATTCTTATCATAGACACAGCCATTGCTAGTAGAAGACTGGTAGTGCTGAGTTGGTGGTGGAGAGTACGATTCACAAGATGTATAATGTGCAATGGGAATCCGACTTTTTATCACTGAAATGCCAGGTGACTGACACTCCTGGCCATGCAGAGTCATGGGGGAAGGATTGCTCTGCTGGGTATCCTGCCTTTAGTTGTTGCAGATGGCTCAAGGCTGTGATGGGTAACTGCAGGGTGGAGCAACCCTACATAGGTTGCCACTGGTTGTGCAATTGCCAGATGAGAAAGGCTGAGGTGGAATCACGGAGTTCTGCGGCAAGGGTGGCCAAATGACACTGACTGGGTGATAAATAGATGCACCAATCTTCCAAGTGGTTTTATCTTCTGTCTCCTAGTCGGGATTTCCAATTGGTATGATGTTCACCATTCCCCAGTGTTGAGTATGGTTCCCAGTGAAGTGAGTTCTGGTCTAATGTAGGTTGATGTAGTCCACTTCTCAGTCCCCACCTAAGAGTCACCCTAAAGGGCCCTCTGGTGAGGCCCTCAGGCACGGGCCGACCAGGTGCAGGTGTTCCTTGAGGCTCTTTAACTTAAATGTCCAGATGGTGCTGCCCGATTGGCCTTAGTGGTGGAGAGCGGGGAGGGACTTTACCTTCCCACTCCTTTCCCTGATGCTGATCGGGGCTGCTGTGGTGTTTCCAGTGCGCATTGAGGCTCCTTAATTTAAATGTCCAAATGGTGCAGCCCAATTGGCCTTGGTGGTGGGGAATGGGGAGGGGCTTTACCTTTCTTCTCCCTTCCTTGATTCCATCCCGGTTAAGCTGGAGCCCATCCCTTTGGAAAAGTCCCTCCTTTCCCCAGAATGTTGCCCAGTTCTTAACAAATCCAAAACCCTCTTCCTTGCAGCATTGTCTCATTCATGCATTGAGACTCTGGAGCTCTGCCTGCCTTTTGGATTCTGTGTGGGGAATGGGAAGCATTTCTGAGAATGCTACCCTGGAAGTTCTGGATTTTAACTTCCTACCTAGAAGCCTAAATTTGGTCTTCAGAACTTCCCTCCCACACTTTCCTATGTCATTGGTACCAACATGTACCAAGACAGCAGACTCCTACCCAGTGCTATCTAAAATCTTGTCTAGGTGGCTTATGAGGTCCGCCCTCCTTTGAACCAGGCAGGCATGTTACCAGGCGATCCTGACTTCTACCAGCTATCCAGCTATCTACATGCCTAATGATTGAATCACCAACTCTAATGGCTGTCCTAATGGTCCTTTCCTTATGGGCACATGGCCTTGGAGAAACCCCCTCAGTGTGAGAGGGTTTACATCACCTGGAGCACAGATCCTAGCTACAGGATCACTTCCTGTCACACCAGGGTGATGCTCTCTTGTCACAAGATCTCTTTCCTCCATGGCAACAGGGAGGCTACCAGACTGGAGGTGGGACTTCAGTACTATGTCCCTGTAGGTCTTATCTATATCTCTCTCTGTCTTCCTTATGTCCTCCAAGTCTGCTACTCTGGCCTCCAGAGATCGGACTCATTCCCTGAGAGCAAAGAGCTCCTTGCACCTAGTGCAAAAATAAGACCCTTCACCTACTGTGACACTCAATGCAAAGGCTGGAAAGCCTGCATCTCTTTGCTGGACTGCTGTCTGCATCTTCATTTTAAGGTATTGTTTATGTATTACTTACTTAAGTTTGCTGGGGCTACTTATACTAATATAATTATACCTAATACGTTTAATGGACTTTGTTCACCTCAAGGTTAATTAATCTCAGGTTTTTAATTAATTCCTGATGAGAATAACCAGCTGCACCTGAAAGTGTATATGTGTACCTCTTTCCTTTTAAAATGTTTAAGAGCCTATAAAGCTAAAATTATCCCTGGGGTGGGTAGGAGGGAAAGAAGACTTAATTCAAGCTGACTTGCTGCACAATGCCCTGACTTATACTTCTAAGATGATGTCTTACCAATTTATTGGGTGATTCAAACAGAGAGGGCCTTTCAAATTGCATCTTTGATCTGTCACTTGGCTTTAACGTCTATCTAAGACAACTTCACAGATCTTTTGCCTCCTAATTGGAAGACCTCTTTGTAAAGGTCACTAGAAACAAATTTCTTTCTTTCTACTCAGAAACCATTTATTCTGCTTGTATGCTGTTATACTCTGATTTGATTTAAATGAAAAGCTGTCTGGTAATACTAAGTTCTGACTCATTCAGCAAAAACACTAAATTCTAAAATACACAGATTTATCAGCTTTAACCCAAATAATTCACTTTTCCCCAAAATTTAGAGTATATTCCAGAAGATAAATACTTAGAAGTACAAATCTTTTTCCAGCTATAGCAGTCCCTTTTGGTAGTCCTTCAAGACTATATATACAAAGCTGCATATGCCTTGTAGCGCTATACAAATGATTAGTAATAGCAGTAGTAGTGGTTAGTAAATAGGCTGTCATCCACTATCTGGAAAAGACACTGGAACTTATCCAGGGACAGGTCCTACAACAAATGACCGGGTGGTTCCAGTCACTGTAGGTTGGCCACTGATGGAAGAAAGGGAAGCATGATCCTAAAGTCCTGAGAATAAGGAGACCAGTGGGACAATAAAGGCCTTAGCAGCAGTCTCATGTGCACTTGCATCCAGGAGATCATCTTAACCACTGCTGCCATTGGCCCTAGGAGCTGAAGGTAGTCCCAAACTTTGGGAGCCTGCTGCTTCTGAAAAAATATCAGCTGACACAGAACCCTCTCCACTCTTTTCTCGGGCAGGGATACTCTTCCTGAGCTGTTGTCAAACACTGTCCCATGGTACTGTAGTGACTGGATAGGCTCCAGGCGACTCTGGTGACAGTTGATCACCCAGCCTAGACTCTGCAGAAACTGCACCACTCTGGCCAATGCCCAAAGTGCTTCTGAATGCAACCTGGTCCATAAAGTCAGTTATCCAGGACAGAATGCACAAAAAATCCCTTCATGCCACAGAGCAGTGGCAGCTACAACCTGGTGAACATCATTGAGGCATTGGAGAGAGCAAATGGGGAAAGCAGCAAACTTAAAATGAGAACTGGGAACAGGAAAATACAGGAAGCACTGCTGATCCTTGCAAATGGGAATGTGCAAACAGGCTATGGCCAAGTCCAGAAATGCGATGAACTCTTCTCGCCAAACCACATGGATGTCTGACCTCAATGCCTAAATGTGGAAATGCAGGTCCATAGGTGAATATCACTATTCTTGAGATCCAAAACTGGACGGAAAGCGTAGTTACTCAACTGTAACAAGTAATCTCCAGGAACAGCAGAAATCAGTCTTCACATATGGGTGATATCGGTACTGACAGAGCCCGTGCGTGAATGCTCCACAGTGTCCAATAGAAAAGCTTTGGGAGCTCTCCACTGTGCCTGTGTGTCTGTCTTCCCGCCTTCTCAACTCCTCTCCTCAGTTGAGTTTGTAGCTGAGGGGAAGAGAAAAAAGTAAACCAACCCTACAACTCCTAGAGGAGGGCGGGTTATAAAGACTGAGTTCTGCTGTTCCCAGAGATCACCTGTTACAGTTTTCACATATGGGACTCACTAGCTCCCAGGTAGCAGACTGGGATGGGGCAGAGAGCAGTGTGATTCCTGAGGCTAAAAGTTAGAGCCTAAGAGTATGGACACAATGTGCCCCATTGGACTAATTTCCAGGAGGCTATACCCCCTCTAATGACAGTCTGGTCTCTTGTAGAAGTCCAGGATGGAGGATAGGAGTTGAGATTAAGTCCCAAGGAGGTGCTGGAGTACAGCTTGGCCAAAGTCAGCGTCCTGACAGGAGTCCCTGTCCAGATAATAATGTGCAGCAAAAGTATGGATGGAGGACCAGGTAGCTGCCCAACAGATCTCGTCAATGGATACTGAACAGAGGTTGGCTATGGAGGTTGCTTTAGCACGTGCATTATGAGCAGTAATGTGACCCTCCAGGGAGAGTCCTGCCTGTGCATAAGAAAAAGAGAAAAAATCTGCTATCCAGCTGGATAGAGTGCGTTTTGTCACCAGTAGACCAAGGTGACTGTGATCAAAAGAAATGAACAATTGAGAGGATCTTCTGTGAACCTTAGTTTTATCCAAGTACTAGGCAAGTACTTGCTTACAGTCTAAGGTGTTCAGCATGCGGTCTCGGGAAGAAAGTCAATAGGATTACCGATTGGTTCAGATGGACAGAGGAGACCACCTTTGGAAGGAAGTGTGGATGGGTACAGAGGACCACCTTGTCATGGTGGAACCGTGCATATGGTGGACCCGCCACCAGAGCCTGCAGTTCGCTGATGTGGCAAGCTGATGTGATGGGGATGAAGAAGATTACGTTCCAAGACAATAACTTTAGTGAAGTGGTAGCTAAAGGCTTGAAAGTAGGCTTTAGAAGTTGAGCTAGAACTACATTGAGGTCCCTTGCCACCGGAGGTGGCTTAATGGGCGGCTTGGACAGCAGGAGACCCCACATCAAGCAGGCTACTAAGGGATGTGAGGAGATAGGCTGCAATGGCACTAAGATGAATTCTGACTGAGCTAGCCTTAATACCTGCCAAGGACAAGTAAAGGAGATTCCACTGTGGAGGCAAAGGAGTCAATGCCCTTTAGGAAGCACCAGAGGGCAAACCTTCACCATTTGAAGGTATAAGATCACCTGGTGGACTGCTTGCATGATACAAGCAGGATATCCTTGATCTCCTGTTGCAGGTCAAGGTCAGCAAGCACTATTCCTTCAGCAACCATGTTGTGAGGCAAAGGGCGTGAAGATCAGGATGGAGGAATGTCCCTTGGTCCTGGGAGAGGAGTTTGGGTGCACACCAGAGTCTGAGAGGTTACGTCTGCACAAGGTGAAGAAGCAAGAGGAAACCACGGTTGATGGGACCAAAAAGGAGCTCTGAGGATCATGGAGCCCTTGTCGGCCTGTAGCTTGAACAGTGTTATAGGTAACAAGGGGACAGGTGGGAATAGAGCAGATCTTGTCCCCAATGAAGAAGGAAGGCATCCGGGGCCTGTCTGTGCATAGATAGGAGCCTGGAGCAAAAGAGTGGAAGCTCTGTGTTTTGTGTAGTTGCAAAAAGATCTATGATTGGGATAACCCACGTTTGGAAGATCCAAGCAGCTGTCTCTCGATGTATGGTTCACTCGTGTGGATGAAGGATTCGGCTTAGCCTGTCCACAAGTACATTGAGTTTGCCCAGGAGGTAGACTGCTCTGAGGTGAATGCAGTGTGCAATGGCAAAGAACCATAGGTGAAGCGCTTCCTTGCATAGGGGATAGGATCCTGTCCCTCCAGTTTGTTCACATAGAACATGGCAACCTGATTGTCTGTCCTGATTAAGACCTGTTGCTCTGGCAGTTGAGCTGAAAAACCCAAAGGGAATTTGTTAGAGCCCCTAGTTCTAGGAGGTTGATCTGCAGAACAGATTCCTGTTGTGTCCACAGTCCCTGTGTGGTTAGGTCATTCAGATGTACTCCCCAACCCAGCTAAGAGGCATCCGTTATCAAGTGTATCGAGGTGGAGGCATCTGAAAAGATGATCCGCCGAGTAGGTTTTGTGGAGAATACCACCACTGAAGAGACATTGTTAGGTGAAGGGTGATGTGGATTTGTCTCTGAGACACCCATTTGCTTGCGTCCATTGAGAGGACAGAGTCCACTGGTCTTGACGCTTGTGTAGTCGAGCAAAGGGGACAACATAGACCGTAGAGGCAATGTGTCCCAATAGACAGAGCATTTCTCAAGCTTTTATGCGGCTTTGCTTTTGCATTTGTTTCGCCAGCTGTATGAGGCGGGCACAGCGATCATGTGGAAAAAAGCTCAGGCCTGTTGAATGTCCAAGAATGCTCTGAAGAACTCCAGTCACTGAATTGGAGGAAGGTGAGACTTTGGGAAGTTTAGGACAAATCCCAGATGTTGGAGTGCAGTGATGATGCGATGAAGGGAGAGTTTTACCACCTGAGGGGAGTTTCACCTGATTAGCCAGACAAAGATAGACAGTGACTACTGTCATGCATTTTATGAATACCCAAGGTGCAGAGGCTAAGCTGAAGGGCAGCACCCGGTATTGGTAGTGATTTCCATGAAACATGAAGCGCAGATACTGTCGGTGTTGAGGATGGATCAGTAAGTGTGTGTACAACTGCTTAAGTTCTAGAGAACATAGCCAATCTTGTCCCTGGAGGTATGGTAGAAGAGTTCCCAGGGAAATCACTATGAATTTTTCTCGGACCAGAAACTTCTTTAGGTCTCTGAGATCCAAGATAGGCCTGAAGCCTCCTGTTTTCTTTGGAATGAGAAAATATGGAGAGTAGAAACCCATCCCTTTTGAGGAGGAGGAACTCTTTCTATGGCACTCTGGGACAACAGGGTAAACACCTCTTCTCTTAAGAAAGTGCTTTGAAGGGGATGCGTGGATAGTCCCATGTGAAGCTGGTAGGGGGTAAGGTCTCGAAGTGAAAGAGATATCCCCTTTGGACGATGTTGAGGGTCCATTCTTCTGAAGTTATGAGATGCCACCTGTGAGCATAGAAACAGATCCTGGATGCTATGTGGAGGGATTGAGACCCTCTGGAGGCAGCGTGGTAATGATCTCTAGGAAGGAGTCAAAACGAGATGCAGGTTCTGCCTGAGCTGGTGGTTGAGGTTTGGGAGCTTTGGGCTTTTTGGGTTGGCGAGGGCTCTGCTGCCTCTGTTGAGGCTGGTAAGCAGCTGAAGGTGGGTAGGAAGGGTAATCTTTCTTCTTCTTAGAATAGAAAGGTTTCTTGGGAAGAGCCTTCCTTTTGGAGGGGGAAGCCATTTTTCTGGAAAGGCGCTTGAGGGTGAGATCATCTGTCTTAATCTCCCCGGTCTTTTCTCTCCAACCTTTTCCAAAAATGTTTTCTCCCATACAGAGGATGCTGGTCAGCTTGTCCTGCACACACTGTTTGAGATCCAATGCCTGTATCCAGGCCATCCTCTGAGCCCCAATGCAGACTGCTGATGCTCTGCTGGTTGACATCAAAAGATGTCCTGGTAAGAAATTTTAAAGTATTCCGACCTTATTTGATGAGTATCTGGAATGCATTCCTCTTATCATCAGGAGCATAGGAGCAAACATCTCCAGATCCCTGGTGACATCTTTTAGAAACATGCCCATGTATAGCATATAGGAGTTTGACCTAGAGGCCAGCATGAATGCCTGAAAGCATCAATGCCCAAAAGCATTGAGTGTCTTAGAGTCCCTACCCAAAGGCATGGAAGAGTAATTTTTTGAACTCTTTATTAGGCAGAGTGGAGGAGTAGCCTAGTGGTTAGAGCACTGGCTTGGTAACCAGGCAACCAGGGTTCGATTCCTGATAGCACTCCTTGTGGCCTTGGGCAAGTCACTTAACCCTCCATTGCCTCGGAAGAAAGGCCTAGCAATCTACTTCCGGTGACACTGCCAAGAAAACCCAGGAGCTTCTGGGTTGCCAGGAGTCAGGACTGACTCAAAGGCACACATTGCATTGCATTAGGCACATCGCTGATTCCACCACCATTGAGTGGTATGGGAGCTGAGGCTTCTGGAAACCTGGACTCTCGAACTCGGTACATGGTATCGAGCCTCTGGCTGATAGGAAGAACCTTGAGAGGCATCCCACACGCAGAGCATAAGATCTTGTAAGATGCAATACACTGGTAAAGTAGCCACCTCCTTGGGTGTGGGAAGATATTGGAGTATCTCTGATTCCTCTGCAGTCAGCTCCTTCTCTCAGGCTGCTGTGATGGCTAGTCCTGCTGCCATGTCATGGGTGAAGTCTTGGAAAGACATATCCTTTGGTGGGGGACCTGCACCACTCATGTGGAGGGGATGGGTCTCAAGGGATGTCTGGAAGTTCTTAGTAATCCAATGATCCCTCATCAGCATCAGAAGAAGTAGACTTGGAATCTGACAAAAAAATCAAAGTATCAACGATCCTGTATTTGACTTCAATGCTTTGCTGATAGCCATAACCAGCACTGCTAGAGCTGTTGATACTGTCCTTACAGAGGTGCCAGGAGTGTGGCCAAACTCCTCTCGAGAGCCAGCATGCGCTGGTCCAGGGAGATGGCCGATGTCTGGGTGGAATTACCAATGGGGCATTGAGCCACCATCCCAGAACATGGAACTGGTAGCTTTCCAGAGGTTGATTCCTTGGGAGTGTCTTGGAGACCCTACTGTGCTTTGGATGTTAGGTCCTCACGCCGAGGCTGCTTGGCTGGGCGGTCTGCATCGGACGCATCCCTAGGGGAATCTAGATGCTTATGTTGTGATTTACCTCTGGTCTTGGTATCAGTTTTCAATGTTGATGCCGATGACTTCTTAGAAATCATAGACTTAATCTTATGTTTAGACCTGGAAGAAATCTGAGACCCATGAGATGAGGTTGATGTCCTCAATGGTGTGGAAGCCACTGAAATCGAGTCCAGGGTGAACAGGGATCCATACAGTCTGGCTCTGTTCTTTAGGCCTCTCTGTCATTTGTTGGCACAAAGTATAAAAGTTTGGTAAATGGTCAGGGTCCAAATATTTTAGACACCAGTCATGTTTATCTGTGACTGATATGGTACCAGCACATTTGGTACATTTTTTTAAAACTACTAGTTGTTTTTTCCATTTTAGACAAAATATCCCTCAGGATTAAAGGCTTAGTTAGCGGTTAACCCACAGGAAAAGAAAAGAAATAGAAAATTTTTTAACTAAAAAAGAAAAATTTATCGGGATTGTTGTCAATTCTGATGGATCCAATGTCAATGGAAAGGCAGAGCACAGTAGTACACCATAAAAGAAAAGTTTTTTGGCAGTGACAGGATTTTGCATCCTGCTGGCTTTGCAGAAAATGAATAACTGAGGAGAGGAGTTGGGCAGGCAGACGCCAGGTGCAGAGGAGTGCTCCCAAAGGTATTTCTATTGGACACTGGGGAGCATTCCCGTGTGGGCTCTGTTGGTACCAACATCAACCATATGTGAAGACTGCGTTCCTGCTTGTTCCTGGAGATAAAACCTTCCTTCTTTGGCACTACAAAGGGAATAGAAGACCGGCCCTTGCCCCTTTTGGCAGATAGAACTGGAGTGATAGGCCAGAGGCTGAGCAGCCTTCCCAGGATAGCTTGGATGGCAGACTTATTGGCCGCAGAGTCTCATGGAAAGAACACAGACATCTGAATGGGCCCCCAACAAGCATTGCATCTTACAGGGAAATCAAACAGAAACATAGAAACACGACGGCAAAAAAGACCATATGGCCTACTCAGTCTGCTCTTCCATACAAACTGCTATAATCCCTTTTTTGCCTTTAGAGATCTTCTGTGTTGGTCCCATTCTTTCTTGAATTCAGCTACTGTCCTGGTCTCTACTACCTCCACTGGGAGATTATTCCATGCATCTACCACTTTTTCCGTAAAAAGAAAAATTCAGCTTATTACTCTAACCCCTTTCACCTTCATCCTATGTCCCCTTGTTGCACAGCTTTCTTTCAAGTGAAAGAGGCTCTCCTCCTGTGCATTTATGCCACGGAGGTATTTAAATGTCTATATCATATCTCCTGCCTTTCACCCAAAGTATACATATTGAGATCTTTAACTCTATAACCATATGCCTTATGACAAAGCCCACTGAAAATTTTGGTAGCCACCCTCTGCACCAACTCCATCCTGTATCCAAATGAGGTTGCGCCAGGACTTATACAGAAGCACCATCACCTCCTTTCTGCTGGCCATTCCTCTCCCTACGCACCCAAATATCCTCCTGGCTCTCACCATCACCTTTTCTACTCATTTAGCTGCCTTAAAATCATCAGAAACAATCACGCCCAGGTCCCACTCTTCTTTCGTGGACAGAAGTATTTTACCTCCTAATACTGTACCACTCCCTTGGACTTTTGCAGCCTAAATGAATGACCCTGCTTTTTTTGGCATTAAATCTTAGCTGCCAAATTCTTGACCATTCTTGAAGCTTAGTTAGATCCCTCCTCATGTTATCTACTCCTTCGTGGGTGTCTATTTTTTCACTCAACGTGTAATCAAACTCTGGAATTTGTTACCGGAGGATGTAGTAAAGGCTGTTAGTGTAGCTGGGTTTAAAAAAGGTTTGGACACGTTCCTGGAGGAAAGGTCCATAAACCAAGGGACCCAGCATACCAGTGCTTGACCCAGTACAAGCAGTGTGGAACCTGTGTCTTTTGGGGAAACTGCTAGGTACTTGTGACCTAGATTGGACACTGTTGGAAACGGGATACTGGGCTTGATGGACCTTGGTCTGACCCAGTATGGCATATCTTATGTTCTTATGCTCTTATGTACTCTATTGCAGATTTTGCTAAGGCAAACCCTACCTGACAGCCCTTCCACAATATCACTAACAAAAACTTTAAAAATATTTAGACCAAGGACAGATGCCTGCAGCACAGCATTGTTAACATCCTTCTCCTTAGAGTGAACTCCATTTACCTGTACCCTTTGTTGCCTCCCACTCAACCACTTTCCAACCCAGTCAGTCACTTTAGGGTCTACTTCTAGGGTGCTCTATTTATTATTTACCAATTTTTCAATCAAATACTTACCAAGTATATAAGAAACTTAGTACACTTCAACATAAAATAAGAAATTAAACAATACCAGAAGAAAATACAGCCACTATCTCAAAGCCCACAATACGGGGAAAAAGCAAAAAGATTACAGCAAAAAAGAAAAATAAAGCCAAACAGCTCTAAATACACAGCCTGTATTCTATATCCTCCAATCCTCACCCTTTAACCTCATGTCCCTCCTTTTCATCTAGAAAAGCCTCCAATTGTAAGGAATCCATAAATACATACCTGTAACGTAATTAAACATTTGCAGAGATACCTAACAAAAAACAGTGCCCCAATGGCCAATACCCTAGGTTTCAAGGCCAAAAAAGCCCTTCTCCTACATTGAGTGGCCCTGGTGTAGGGATTATTAGTAGCACACAAAGATAAGTAATGCTCTGTTATGTCCAGGGGAAATCAGCTACAAATACCCAGCCCGAGGTTCTATGTGTGTGCTGGTAATGAGCCACCAAAGAAGTCTCGTCTGTATATATATATTATGTTTATTATGGACAGTGATGTAGAAAAATATACAGACATATAGCTAAAAATATAATTAGAAATATGAGGTAAGAAATTGTAGCAGCATAAGATTACAATTAGAAAGTGAAAAATCACTGATTAGTAACCAGAAGTCACTGATTCTCTCTGCACTGAGAAGAGTTATGGAATAAGTTTCTAGCTAACCATTGCTCATCTGGAGGAGGAGAAATAAGACAGTACCTTAGCTCCTGCTGGCACTCTGGTGGCTGAGGTTCGATAAGTCTCGGGAGCAGCACAAGTCCAAAGAGGCAGCTAGGCTAGATATCGCAGGCTACAGCCCTTTCAGAGGCGAGCCGTGGGAGAACACAGACCCGAAGGTATCTGTGAAAGTCTTATATCTTAGGAGAACGACCTAACACACATGTAGTGTGTGTCTGTCTTGCCGACAGATCAGGTAACAGACACAAGGTAAAGTCCAAAATGGCAAAAGGGCACAAAAGGCAAAAAGGTGCGAAAGTTCTTCTGTGCAGACTGTATTATTCTTTGTGATAAGTCTCCGTCATAGGCCTGATGATTGGTTGACACAAGACAGTCCGAGGTGTTCTCAGCGAATCAGAAGGTAATGAACAGGTGTTCATCCTGCAGGCTTAGGAGCCATAATGAGGGAAGATAATATGCAGTTTCAGACATCCCAAGGCCAGTAGCATCGTTAGTGGATGATGAAGATCAGAGAAGCAGATGTTCTTGCATGTAGACAACTAATTGGCCTGGCAAACTAATTGGACAGAAACAATAGACTTCTGTATGCTCGGGTATGATCACTTTGCAAGCATTAGTGTGAAGGTCAGGTCTACTACTACTACTATTTAACACTTATATAGCGCCATGCACACAGTGCTGCACAGACATACATACAAGAGACAGTCCCTGTTCATCAGAGGCTTGCTCGTCCGAGCTTACAATCTAGTCACAACAATCAGTAAAGTACAATATGGTTTTACACGCTAAAAGCGTTAGGTAGTGTGTTCGGACATGAGATGAGGGTTAGGTTAGGATGAAGGATAGAGTCAGGATCTGAACGCGACATTGAAGAGGTGGGTCTTTAACCTGGATTTGAAGAGGGCCAGAGAGGGTGCTTGGCGGATAGACATAGGTAGGCTGTTCCAGGCGTTGGGTGCAGTGAGGTGAAAGGAGCGAAGTCGGGAGTTAGCGGTGCGAGTGAAGGGCATAGAAAGAAGTAGTTTGTTAGCGGAGCGAAGTTGCCAAGTGGGGACGTAGGGAGAGATAAGAGATGAGAGGTATTGAGGGGCTGCAGAGTGAATACATTTGTAGGTCAGTAGGAGGAGTTTGAATTGGATGCGGACTTGGATAGGGAGCCAGTGAAGCGACTTGAGAAGAGGAGTGATGTGGGCATGGCGAGACTGGCGGAAGATTAGTCGAGCAGCATAATTCTGCACAAATTGAAGGGGAAAGAGATGGCTCATGGGAAGACCAGCAAGGACTCTGTTGCAGTAGTTGAGGCGAGAGGAGATTAGGGAGTGGACGAGCATTCTGGTAGTGTGTTCAGATAGGAAGTGGCGGATCTTGCTGATGTTGTAGAGAAAGAAGCGGCAGGTCTTCGCTACAAGCTGGATATATGTGGAGAAGGAGAGAGAGGTGTCAAAGATGACCCCCAGATTGCGGGCTGAGGGAACAGAGAGGATTATGGATCCATCCACGGAGACTGAGAAGGGGGGAAGAGGAGGGAGGAACTGGGGGGAAAGATGAGGAGCTCAGTCTTGGTCATGTTCAATTTAAGGGGGCGATGGGACATCCAGGCAGCGATGTCAGAAAGGCAGGCAGAGATCCTGGTCTGGATACAGGAGAAATATTGGGTGCAGAGAGCTAGATTTGGGAGTCGTCGGCATAGAGATGGTATTGAAATCCATGGGAGAAGATGAGCATGTCAAGGGATTGGGTATAGAGGGAGAAAAGGAGAGGGCCCAAGACGGATCCCTGGGGTACACCGACATGGAGTGGGGTGGGAGAGGAGGAGGAGCCACAGGAGCATATGCTAAAGGAGCGATGGGAGAGGTAGGAGGAGAACCAGGACAGAACGGAGCCCCCGAAACCAAGCGAGGAGAGGATGGTGAGGAGAAGATTGTGGTCAACAGTGTCAAAGGCAGCGGAGAGATTGAGGAGGATGAGGACAGAGTAGAGGCCCTTAGACTTGGCAAGGAACAAGTCATTGGAGACTTTTGTAAGAACTATTTCAGTGGAGTGTAGGGGATGGAAGCTGGATTGTAGTGGGTCCAGGAGGGCCTGGGAGGTGAGGAAGTCGAGGCAGCGGCGGTGGATTGCTCGTTTGAGTAGTTTAGATATGAAGGGAAGGAGGGAAATGGGTCGATAGTTAGAAGGACAGGTGGGGTCAAGTGAGGGTTTCTTGAGGAGAGGTGTGACAACAGCATGTTTGAAATCAACGGGGACAGTTGCAGTAGAGAGTGAAAGGTTGAGGATATAGGAGATGGAGGGGACAATGGTGGAGGAAATAGGATGCAGGAGATGGGTGGGGATAGGGTCAGAAGAACAGGTGGTGAGTTTGGAGGAGGAGAGAAGGAGTGCAGTTTCCTCTTCGGAGATTGTAGGGAAGGAGGCGAAGGTAGCAGAGGGAGTGCGGATGGGGGGGGGAGAGTTGAGGAGGGGGGAGGAAGATGAGGGAGGTGGGAATTGGAGGGTAATCTTGTGGATTTTGTCATGGAAGTAGTCAGCTAGGGTTTAGGCAGAGAGGGAGGGCGGGACTGGGGGCAGGGGCACCTTGAGGAGAGAATTGAGGGTAATGAAGAGGCGGCAAGGATCGGAGGCAATGGAGTTAGTCAGGTGGATGTAGTAATTTTGTTTGGCAAGTGCTATGGCTGATTGGAAAGAGCCAAGCATGAATTTGAAGTGAAGAAGGTCTTCTGGGGAGCGGGATTTGGTCCAAGCACGTTCTGCCAAACGGGCACAGGTGCGTAAATAGCGGGTTGTGGATGAAAGCCAGGGCTGGGGGGCAGAACGTCTAACTGGACGTGGGGTGGGTGGGGCCAGGGTGTCAAGAGCCGAGGATAGTGCAGTATTATATGAGGATAATGCCTCGAAGGACTTGGAGGACATGATGAGGGAAAGAGATGGGGAAATGGTGGAGGAGAGAGTTAGGGGATCAATATTATGAAGGTTTCTAAATAGGTGAGAGGAGACAGGGCGAGGTTGAGACAGCGGGAGCTGAAGATTAAAGGCTAAAAAGTGATGGTCATGTGAGGGAAGGATTGAGTTGCGGGAGTTAGAGGGAAAAGAGTTAGAGAAGAGTATCAGATCAAGGCAGTGGCCGTGCAGGTGGGTGGGGGCAATGGAGCAAAGTTGGAGGTTGAATGAGGAGGTGGGGGCGAGGAACTTTAAAGTATGGGGATCGGAGGGGTTATCAACGTGACTGTTAAAGTAGCCAAGAATAAGAGTGGGGGAGGAGGGCTCCAGAAAGATGGCAAGCCAGGAGTCGAAGTCGGTAAGGAAAGCGGATTTGGATTTGTTGGGTGGGCGATAGATGACTGCTACTCGGAGGGGAAGTGGTGAGAAGAGGCGAATGGAGTGCACTTCAAAGGAGAGGGAGGAATGCGATTGAGGCAACAGGAGGGGTTGGAATTGGCAAGAGAGAGAGAGTAGAAGCCCAACACCACCACCACGGCCAGTGGATCGAGGTGTATGGGAGAACTGGTAGCCACCATGGCAGAGAGCAGCCGGGGATGCAGTATCATCCGGTGGGATCCAGGTCTCAGTTAGGGCAAGGAGGTGGAGCGCATTAGTGATAAAGAGATCATGAGTAAAGGCAAGATTGTTCAGGACGGAGCATGCGTTCCATAGGCACATGAGAATGGGAGAGCGGGGGGGGGGGGGGAGGGGAGAGGAATATGGATAAGGTTGGATAAGTTATGTGAGGATTTCTTTTTAGAGTAATACGGTGGTCTAGGTGGGCTGTTGCGTGGGGGTCTATTTCTATTTCTAGAGTCATACAGAGGTCAAGTGGGGCCAGGTTACGAGTTGGTGCCTCTAGGTGAGTGTGCCATCGAGGAAGGACATGAGGGAGGGGAAGTGAGGGGGGAAGGAAGGGGGATATTGATGATGTTAGATTGGTTACATGTGGATCCCTTACTAGAGTGAGACAGAACTCTAGAGGGGATGGGGTTGGGGGTCAAAGTCTCTGGTTGAGAGATTGGGGCGAGAGTGAGAGAGGGCGGAAGGGGAGAGGAGGGGGATGTGGATGAGATTGGATAAGATACATGAGGAGCTCTTCTTAGAATGTGAAGGAAAACGAGGGGGGGCAGGGTTGGGGATGATATTACCTGATGAGAGAAGGAGGAGGAGTAGTAGAGAGCGGGGTAAAGCGGAGGAATTATGGTGGAAGCGAGGGTGAGGTTGTCTTAACGAGAGAGGGGCTGGTTGAATGAGGGGGAGGGTGTGATGAAGCTCAAGGGCAGATGCTAGGTTAGGGGATAGGATGGAGGAGAAGTGAGGAAGGTAGAGGGAGAGTAGTGGGGAGAGGGGTGAGGGTGCTGGTAGGAGGAGAGACAGTTGGGGAGAATGAGGAAGAGAAGGACAATGTGATGTGGGGCCATGGAAGGGAAGTAGTGGGGGCTAGGCAGCATAAGTTAGCTTATAAGCAATGAGATGGCTGCAGGTTCAAACACAGTGCAGTATATGATGGGTTACAAGTGGGGAGTACACGCTATGCAATAAGGTTACGATACAAGCAATGAGGTTAAGATACAAGCAATGAGATGGCTGCGGATTCTAAGCACTATGTCGTAAGTGTTAGGCTACAAGTGGTGACTGCACGCTATGCAGTGTAGGTTAGGATACAAGCAGTGGGTAGTGGGGAGACTGTGGCCTGTGCAGCAGGTTCAATGTAAGCAGTGGGTGGCAGGTTCAATGGGGGTAATAAATGCAAGCAATGGGAGCAAGTTCCATGCAAGTGATTGATAGCCAGCTCAGTGCAGCGATGAGTAGTGTCGCAACTCCCCTCCTACAGGCCAGTGGCTTAATAGCAGGGGCGACCGCTATATTTGTTTGACAGTGTCCTTTTACTATTTTTGCCAGCAAGGGTTGCTGGGATTTGTAGTTTTGAGAACACCTGGAACAAATTGTGTTGTGGCACGAGGGTCAATTTGAAACAGATAAATTTATTATAAGGGTTTTTCCTCTTCACAAGGGTTCATAGGTAAATAAAGCAAATAAGAATTCTTTCTTCTGAGTAACAGAAAGTAAGGGTAAACTAGAAAGCATGAAATAAACTGTTTTCTTCACAGTAACTGAAAACCTTTTAAACAACTTTGTCAGTATTTCAGCAAAGCTTGTTTCAACGGAGATCCAGTTTATCAGAATCACAGTATGAGCAATCCATCTGACAGCATTCTATATCATTAGGAACAAAAGGTTCTTCAACAATCATTTCTTCATTGTCAATGCTACAGCACTGCTCTTGAGAGTTCCTATCAAGCACAGCTGAGCTCACGTCCTGCAACTGGTTTAGGAAGGTTCCCTGATCATATGCCGTGACAGTCTTTGGTTCAGGAGAATACTTGTTATGTAAGCTTTCTCTTATAGAACTTATATCAGCTTTTAGCCACTTCTCCAAAGCATTAGAATTAGAAGCATTTACAGCAGTGCTATCTTGGCATTGGCTAGCACTAGATTTTAACTGCTTTACTATCTCTTCTACCAGGCTTTGATTAGGAAGTGATACAGACGTACCTCTTTTGTCAGCACTGCTCTGTCTGTGTTGAGAGCTTTGTCCCTTCCCCCAGGGTAATAGCTTAGCCCTGTCTTCAGGTAGCTCATCAACAGACTTCAGCTTGGCTTTAAAGTAGTAAGGAATGAACCCACGTGAATCCTTCTTGCCTGAAGCTGGGTTTCCAGACCTTCCTGTCTGTTGGCTTGTGTGGCTGCTGCTGTGATTGTATCCTCTCTGGACGTTGTCTTCCTTCACGTCCTTCCCCGTGTCTGACCTCGTGTTCTCTGTATTTCCTGTGTTCCTCTTGTGCCTGTCTCCTTGTGTCTCTCCCCGACTAACTTTGCTTCCACCCTTAAAGAGTGAATCTGAAGCTGGTCTCCAACAGCTTCCACGTGCAGGCACACCCACCTGATTAGTCAGCTGCCTCTTGTTAGAGCTGCCTCTAGCTCTTACGTCATAATCCTGACTGAGCTGCATTTTTTCTAAAGGCTTCCTGCTTCTATGGAAACCTGGCTTTTCCTGAGTTTTACCGCTAGAGGGCTCACTACTCTCCCATTCCATCATGTCAGAAGTGCTTTCTGTATCACATATTCCCCCCCTTAAGATATTACAGGCTGGGTGAACCATGTGATCACAGCTTGGAATCCTACATGGGTTATGGACAGCTTCCCTGCTCTGCGAGTAACTCTGAGAACTTTGGACAAGCTGGGAAAGGGCTACCCTTTCATGCCATGGGCTCAGGAGGTTTACATGATAAACCTGCCGACGACCTCTCCGGTTCTGGACCGCGTAGGATACTGGGCCTACCTGCTCCAGAACTCGAAAGGGTCCTTTCCACTGCCTTTCAAATTTCGGAACCGCTCCGGGTGTCCGAACAATCACCTTCTCGCCTACCTTTAACTGACGAGGCTTGGTGTTTTGGTCATAATAGCCTTTTTGTTTCTCCTGACTGGCCCTTAGGTTGTTTTCCGCCACTTGTGCGGTTCGTGCCAGCCGGCCTCTTAGATCTTTTAAGAATTGGGGTACTGCAAACTCCTCAGCTCCCGGCTCCACCCATTGTTCACGGAGGATGTCCAGGATACCCCTTGGCGACCTTCCATACATTAATTCGTATGGAGAGGTTCCCAGGGACGATTGCTTCCTCTCTCTACATGCATATAGTACAAAGGGAAGTAGGGTGTCCCACTCGTTCATCTGGCCTGCCAACCCCCTCCTCAACATACTTTTTAGAGTCTGGTTGAAACGCTCAACCAATCCGTTGGTTTGCGGATGGTAGGCCGCTGTCTTTATGTGTCGAATGCCAAAGGCATCCCATACCCTTGCTAGGTAGTGTGACATGAAATTACTGCCACGATCGGTCAAAATTTCCTTTGGGAAACCTACTTCACAGAATAATCTCACTAATTCTGCTGCCACCACCCGGGCTGAAATGGTGCGCAAAGGGACCGCCCAAGGAAAACGGGTTGCGTGGTCTACCATGACCAATATGTATTGGTAGCCACACGGTGTTTTGTGAGAGGGCCTACTATATCTATAGCTATTCTTTGTATGGGTACCGTGATAACAGGTAGTGGGATCAACGGCACCTCCTTGCGTTTCACTGGGGAAACCCTCTGGCATGATGGGCAGGCCTCACAAAATTTTGTAGTTTCCCTAAATACGCCTGGCCAGTAGAATCTGGCTAACACTTGCTCTAAGGTCCCTTGGTTGCCTTTATGCGCCCCTATTGGATGATCATGGGCTAATCTTAACACCAGGGTTCTGAACGTATTGGGTATTACCAATTGTTTGCGAACATTTCCTGAAGCCAATTCCAAACTTTCCCTGAATAAAATTCCCTCATCCAAAAAGAACCTGGGTAATGTATCCCTTCCCTCCTGGGCATACTTAAAGGCCTGAGCAAGCGTTGGGTCAGCTTGTTGCTCTTTGGAAAATGAGGGGAACTTAACCATCAACTCTTCTGGGACCCATGGTATTTCTAACCCTGCCCTGACATCTGCCCTACTCTGAGAGCGAGTCTGGCGTTCCCTACGCTTTTCCCCTTTACTTTTCTTGCTAGCTTTCCTTGGGGCGCTGATTAAATCCTCATGTGTGGGTAAGTCTAGCCGCCCTGCCATTGAAGATTCTCCCTCATCTTCCCTGGCCTTAATCTGGTTCCTTGTGGCCACCATCCCCTCCCTTGTTTGTACCTGCTGCTGCAGGCCTTCCTGGAAATATGGCCAATCATGGCCTAATACCAATTCATGGGGTAAGTGTGGAACCACAGCTAGCAAAAGCTCTTTTGCTATTCCAAACCCCTCCACTAGAAGTTTGTGAACAGACAGGTGGATGCTTTCCCGTGCACACAGCGAATTATTACGGAGGGACTAGGTGAATCAGGTAGGGCTTTCCCTTGAGCTTGTATCTTCTCCCAGAGACCACGTGAAAGCATACTCTGATTGGAGCCAGAGTCTAGTAGGGCTGTGGTACTAACCCCTTGGACTGTCATGGCTATGAGGAAACTTTCCTTAACCTGTCCTGGGCTATTGGTCACTAGCGCTACTTTCTCTTTACAATCACGCTGTAAATGGTTACTACTGCCACATTTAAAGCATACTCTCCTTCCATTTCTGCTAGGACATTTTGGTAGACACAGTGCAGGTACTTTAAAAGCATTTTCTTTCTTTTCTGACCCTGCTGCGGTTGTTTTCACCGGGGTCAAGCTCCCATTCTGAGCGTTCCTCTCCGCTTCCAGGAAACGGTCAGTGAGCATAATGGCTTCCAGTGAATCTTTACAACCTTGCAAGGTTAGGAAAGTAGACACATTTTTAGGGACAGCATTCATATACTGTTCTAATAAAATATTATCTAACAATGTTTCAATGCTTTTACCTTCTGGCACTAACCATTTGTGAAGTAAGGCTTTTAAGCGATAGCGCAGGGCTCTGGGCGTCTCATCACTCATGAGTTTAGCTTCTCTAAACAACTGGTGATAGGCTGTAGACGAGAGACCCACTCTATCTTTAATTGCCCTCTTGACCTCCTCATAATTGTCAGCTAAATTAGGTGGTACCGTCTGATAGGCAGCCAATGCATCCCCAGTGAGACACATTGCCAGCCTAACTGCCCAGTGGTCCTTAGGCCAATGCATTAAGTACGCAATCCTTTCAAAAGTTTCTAAATAATCGTCCAGATTATCAGATGGAGATAATTTTCCAAAGCTCCATGCCTCTTTAGAACAATGTCCCAAAGCATGTGTTTGGTTTAAATGTTCTGAACCTGTATTAGTAGTAGCAGGCTCCTTCTTGATATTAGTAGCTTGCATCCACGCCTCCATAAGCTGCATCAATGGTCGCTGCTGCTGCTCCATACGCGCTGTAGCCTTATCCAATAGCTCCGTGGCCAGCTCCCGTTGGCGCTCGAATTGCGCAGCCATCCAAGTTAGGACTTCCTTCATCTCCATGGTCATTCTGGAAAGACACAAACACAAAAGAGGACCACCAAGTGCGGTATCGCAAGCTAGGATGTATTCCTATCTTTCCACCCCTTTGCTACACTGATACCCACTTAGGCATCCACAGGTAACCCGGCTTATATACGAATTACCTGAGGCCAATGGTGCGTCAAGCTTTGTGTACGTAGGTCTGAACCAGATTAGACACGTCTCCTTGGAGTAGAAGTCTGGCTTGCAGAGCTGTTCTACTTTTCAAGCTTCTCAAAAAAAAAAAAATTCCACCTCTTTCCTTTTTTTTTTTTTTCCAAAACTTTCTTGGCCTTTGAATTCTTGTTGCTGAGGCTGCTGCGGCTGCTGTTGCACGCATGCGCCTTTACCTTGATCCGTAGCAACTACGCCAATCTGTCGCAACTCCCCTCCTACAGTCCAGTGGCTTAATAGCAGGGGCGACCGCTATATTTGTTTGACAGTGTCCTTTTACTATTTTTGCCAGCAAGGGTTGCTGGGATTTGTAGTTTTGAGAACACCTGGAACAAATTGTGTTGTGGCACGAGGGTCAATTTGAAACAGATAAATTTATTATAAGGGTTTTTCCTCTTCACAAGGGTTCATAGGTAAATAAAGCAAATAAGAATTCTTTCTTCTGAGTAACAGAAAGTAAGGGTAAACTAGAAAGCATGAAATAAACTGTTTTCTTCACAGTAACTGAAAACCTTTTAAACAACTTTGTCAGTACTTCAGCAAAGCTTGTTTCAACGGAGATCCAGTTTATCAGAATCACAGTATGAGCAATCCATCTGACAGCATTCTATATCATTAGGAACAAAAGGTTCTTCAACAATCATTTCTTCATTGTCAATGCTACAGCACTGCTCTTGAGAGTTCCTATCAAGCACAGCTGAGCTCACGTCCTGCAACTGGTTTAGGAAGGTTCCCTGATCATATGCCGTGACAGTCTTTGGTTCAGGAGAATACTTGTTATGTAAGCTTTCTCTTATAGAACTTATATCAGCTTTTAGCCACTTCTCCAAAGCATTAGAATTAGAAGCATTTACAGCAGTGCTATCTTGGCATTGGCTAGCACTAGATTTTAACTGCTTTACTATCTCTTCTACCAGGCTTTGATTAGGAAGTGATACAGACGTACCTCTTTTGTCAGCACTGCTCTGTCTGTGTTGAGAGCTTTGTCCCTTCCCCCAGGGTAATAGCTTAGCCCTGTCTTCAGGTAGCTCATCAACAGACTTCAGCTTGGCTTTAAAGTAGTAAGGAATGAACCCACGTGAATCCTTCTTGCCTGAAGCTGGGTTTCCAGACCTTCCTGTCTGTTGGCTTGTGTGGCTGCTGCTGTGATTGTATCCTCTCTGGACGTTGTCTTCCTTCACGTCCTTCCCCGTGTCTGACCTCGTGTTCTCTGTATTTCCTGTGTTCCTCTTGTGCCTGTCTCCTTGTGTCTCTCCCCGACTAACTTTGCTTCCACCCTTAAAGAGTGAATCTGAAGCTGGTCTCCAACAGCTTCCACGTGCAGGCACACCCACCTGATTAGTCAGCTGCCTCTTGTTAGAGCTGCCTCTAGCTCTTACGTCATAATCCTGACTGAGCTGCATTTTTTCTAAAGGCTTCCTGCTTCTATGGAAACCTGGCTTTTCCTGAGTTTTACCGCTAGAGGGCTCACTACTCTCCCATTCCATCATGTCAGAAGTGCTTTCTGTATCACAGTAGTCAGTTAGTGCAAGCGGTGGATAGCCAGTTCAGTGCAAGCGGTTGGTAGCCAGTTCAGTGCAAGTATGGGAGCAAATTCAGTGCAGGTGATTAGTAGCCAGCTCAGTGCAAGTGGATAGCCAGTTGAGCGCAAGTGGTGGGTAGCCAGTTCAGTGCAAGCAAGGGAGGGAGTGAGTTCAATGCAGGTGACTGGTAGCCAGCTCAGTGCAAGTGGATAGCCAGTTCAGTGCAAGTGGTGGGTAGCCAGTTCAGTGCAAGCAAGGGAGGGAGCGAGTTCAACGCAGGTGACTGGTAGCCAGCTCAGTGCAAGTGGATAGCCAGTTCAGCGCAAATGGTGGGTAGCCAGTTCAGTGCAAACAAAGGGAGCGAGTTCAATGCAAGTGACTGGTAGCCAATTCAGTGCAAGTGGTGGGTCGCTAGATCAGTGCAGGTGATGGGAAGTAAGCTCATTTCAAGCAAAGGGAGGCAGGTTGAATGCAGAGGTAATTGCAGGTAATGGGGTTGTGGACGTGATCATGAGGGAGCAGAGGGAAGCAATGGCATCATTAGGCTATGGGTAGCGGTAGCAGTGGTGGGTGCTTACTTGGTATGGGAGGTGGTGAGTGAAGGAAGGCGAGCTGTAGAGTTGCCAGGGAGCGTTTGGTTTCATACACGTTGCTTTGAGATGCCGCTGGTGATGTGTTGATGCTTGCGTGCTTTGGTCCCTATAGTCCCCGCCTAAGGGCCATGCCAAAGGGACCTCTAGAGAGGCCCTCAGGTGTGGGTGCACCTGATGGTGCCTCCTATTTGAAGCCGCTGGCCCGGCGTGCTCCTCAGGCCGGCAATGGCGTGCAGCTGCTGCAGATGCGCCTGATGGTGCCTCCAATTTAAAACCACTGGCCCGGCATGCTCCTCGGGCCGGAGATGGCATGCGGCTGCTGCAGATGCGCCTGATGGCGCCTCCTATTTGAAGCCACTGGCCCTGCGTGCTCCTCGGACTGGCGATGGCGTGCAGCTGCTGCTGATGCGCCCGATGGCGCCTCCAATTTGAAGCTGCTGGCCTGGCGTGCTTCTTGGACCGGCGATGGCGTGCGGCTGCTGCAGATGCGCCCGATGGCGCCTCCAATTTGAAGCCGCTGGTCCGGCGTGCTTCTTGGACCGGTGATGGCGTGCGGCTGCTGCAGATGTGCCCGATGGCGCCTCCAATTTGAAGCTGCTGGCCCGGCGTGCTTCTTGGACCGGCAATGGCGTGCGGCTGCTGCAGATGCGCCCGATGGCGCCTCCAATTTGAAGCCGCTGGCCCGGCATGCTCCTCGGGCCGGCGATGGCGTGCGGCTGCTGCACGTCTGAGACTGTAAGCACAGCAAAAGTCCTTTGTAGCAGGAAATCATCTTGTTTGGTCAGCTTTGGTTCAGGCTTCAGCATCTGAGTAGGCCGGAGATCTGCAGGTGCAGAATTGCAGGAGTACTAGCCCTATACTGGAGACATCAGGAAATAATTGTACTTTAGCGCCACAAAACAATGCTACCTTGTTCTTAAAGTAACTTTTAAACACGGAATTTCTATGTTGTTCAGAAACAAAGGTTACAAAAAGAATAGCTCGGGATGTTATAGTATCCTGTGAGTCCTCAAGAAAGTTAGTCAAATCAAGGTCTTTCTCGCCTTGAAGTAAATCAAACCCACCTGAGGATTCACTAGAAACCTTCCGTCCAGAAAACTAGTAAAGCTTAGAAATGCCTATAGAATCGGCACTAGCCAAAACCAGAGCCTCTCTAAAGTACTTTTGCAGCAAAATCTCTGGCGACAATAAATAACACATAGGAAAATGTAAGAAATGAATATTTCTAACCCGAAACATATTTTCATATAATTCCAATTTATAATGAATAACTAAACTATCTTTAATATTGGATGTACTAACAGCCTGTAGAGAGAGACACTGATTTTCACATTTAGAAACCTGATTAAGCAAACCCCCAACCTTCTCCTCAACCAAATTCAGCTTAGTAACTATCTTCGAAGAGAAAGCACATAACTGAGAAACTGTGGACACAAGAGTATGTTCTGTCCATGTCACTACCCTCCAAATGCCCGCCAAGGTTACCTGAACCTCAGATATTTCCTTAACGTCACGGGGGCAGGAGACCAAATAACAGGTTTCAGTTTTCCATCCGTTTGTACCAGAGTACTCTGCTGAAACACATCCCCCCCAGTGTCTAGAGTAGGTTGAGAGGTAGTAAATGGGGGAGGAAGTGGAGAATGATCCGGAGAACTCAAGGATGCTCCAGGGGACTATAGAGTCAGAAAATCAGAGTCTGCTGGCAAATTATACCCAACATTTACCTTTAAATGACGATCCATCGGACCAGTAACACTTTCAGCAGAGACTTGCTTCTTCTTCCGCTTACCCATGAATAGGTCCCTGGAATACAGCAGACCTCCTGCTCCTCCTGCAGTGCTCCAAGGGGCTTCCAAGGGGCATACAACGCTCCTTGTATATTGCCCCTTGGATTGCGCCCACAATAAGCGCCTCTCACCCAGCTTCTTTTAAGGAGGCCCCCAATGATGTTGGGGCTGTCCAGACAGGAACCTGCTTCCTCCGCTGCAACTCCGGCTGTGATGGTAACTCTCCAAAGGCTTTCTCCTCACCCAGCTGCTTTTAAGGAGGCCCCCAATGATGTCGGGGCTGCCCAGACAGGAGCCTGCTTCCTCCGATGCAACTCCGGCTGCGATGGTAACTCTCCCCGCTCAATTTATTTTTGTCATCTATGTGAAATGGTGTCAAAGGCTTTACTGAAATCTAAGTATACTGCATCTCGGGTACTCACTAGGTCCAACTCACTGGTGGCCCAGTCAAAGAAATTAATTAGATTTGTCTGACAAGACTACCTCTAGTAAAGCCATGCTGCCTTGGATCCCACAATCCACCAGACTCCAGAAACCTCATTATAGTCTGTTTTAGAAACATTTCCATTAATTTACTCACCACAGAGTTTAGACTAATTGACCTGTAATTCTTAACCTCATCCTTATTTCCACTTTTGTGTAAAGGGACCACATGCACCTTTCTCCAGTCCTCTAGGACCATGCCTAACTCTAATCTAGAATCCCCCTCCTCACACACACTTCACACCACTGCCCCCTCACACTATCCCTCCTGCATGATCCCCCCCCCCCCGCCCTCTACTCCCCCCACACTGCATGACCCCCCCAGCACTTCATCTGATTGTTTTGATTGTGACACCGCCTTGATTTTTAGGATAAGACGGTTTAGAAATACTTTTAAATAAATAAATAAATAAATAAAGAAGCATTGAAAAGGTCAGACAGTGGAACCGCTAGAACTTTTCTAAGTTCCTTCAATACTCTCAAATCCCATCCCGCCCCATCGCTTTGTCTTCTTTTAGTTTAGCTAGTTCCTCATGAACACAGTCTTCTGAAAATCATTCAAGATCCCCTTCACTTCTGTTCCTATTTGTGGGTGTTTTCTGAGGTCCTGCTCCTGGCCCTTCATCTATGAACACGGAACAAAAATATTTGTTAAGCAATTCTGCTTTATCAGCTTCTACATATTCCACTCCTTCATCCTTGAGTCTGACAATACAACTTTTGAACTTTCTCCTCTCACTAATATATCTGAAAAATGTCTTGATCTCACATTTTACTGTATTGGCTATTTTTCTTCTGTTTGTATCTTTGCTTCCTGACTACTTTCCTAGCTTCTGTAGGTTTTTCCAAATATTTATGCTTGTCACCCTCTTTTTATGATCTTATATTTTATGAAGGCCATCCTATTTTTCTTCACCTTTTCAGCTGCTTCTTTTGAGAACTATAGTGGTCTCCTTTTTCTTTTACATTGCTGTACTTTCTTAAATCTGGAGGAAGAAGAAGCCCTGCAGGCATGTGAGCCCCTCGACATGACTGAGCCCAGGAACGAGAGCCAGATGGAGGAAGGATGCCCTCTCTGGGCAATACCTTCTTGTATTCTCAAGAATCCTGGAACTGGGAGTGAGGAGAAACGTGATGTAGAGGAAGAAGGGGGTCCGTGCTTCCCAGGCCTTGCAGGTTTATCTTTTGGAAGACGGTGAAGTTTGGAGGCTCCAAGCTCCTTAACCAGCTTCTCCAAGACCTTCCCAAACACCAGTTTCCCCTTGAAAGGAAGCTTGGAAAACCAGGACTTGGACATAAAGTCTGCTGTCCCACAGTGAGGCCAAAGCCAGTGATGTATCACTATAGAAAATGCAAGATCCTTGGTTGCAAGGTGGATTAGATCATATATGGCATCTGACAAGAAGACCAGTGCTGACTCCAGTAGAATCATAGTGTCATCCTGAGGAGCACATGTCACAAGCCCTCTGCAAATCAGTATCTGGAGAATAAGGGAGGCAGCTGAAAGCTGACTGTTCAGAAAGTACCTTGCAATCCATGTGGTCTTTGAGAACTGCACAACCCTTCACCGGGATGGAGGTGTGTTTAGAGGCAGTCAACACCTGTGTATCCAGCTGGGGTAAATGAATCCAGATAGTAAGGTCTTTCTGAAGGAAACTCATGGCCCTGCCCCTTGACAACAGGGCATAGATTGAGCCCCATTTCATGCGCACCATGCTGTTGAGAACCTCCAGGAAAGAAATACCCTGGAGGGTTTCATAACCCCCTGCAAGACGGGATGCACTTGGAGCACATTCTTTGCTGATGGAGTATCTGACAGCTGCAGGGCAGAGGATACCTAATCAATCAGTGCTGTCAGTTCTCCTTTCCAAACCAAAAGAAAGATGAAAGACTTGTTTTGGTAATCTGGCACAAAGAATCATCTTCACTCATAGTCACCCTCCAATTTCTCAAGACAGGATCCTGAATACTGAAGAGATACTCTGAGTCCCCCATAATCCATTCTTTTCCAGGGTCGCTTCTGCGGTGGAGCCCCTTCAGGTTTTGCCTTCCCTGTGAAGAAGGGCCTTCCTCTGAGAAAAAGGAAGAACAGGAGGGGCCTGAAGCCATTTGATCTGAAGCCATGCCAGAAAACCCATTCTTGCTGAAGAAATGAAGAAAATCTGTAGATAAAAGACTGGAAACTTGAAACTCTCCAGAAGCCATGGTCATTCCCCTAGCTGCTACAGCACCCCACTTTGAAGCTTCAGGCAGGATGAGCTCAAAAGAGCGAGCTGAGGAATCCAGGGTAGGAATGCTGTCTCTTTCTCCAGATGAGCATGTTGCAGCATGCAGAACTGGAAAAGAAGAAAGTAGGTTCAAGTCTGCCAACTGTAAAGACAATACTTCTGAGAGAAGCTTTCATGCAGGGACTGCAGAGGGAGACCAGTGAGGTAGCCTGGTGTTTGCCACCAATTAGGCAGTGTCTCCTCTTAGATGGCATGCGCTTGTTCCCAGAGGAATGGCTTCTACAGCTTAGTAAGTCCTCACCGCATGCAGCCAAGGTGCTCTAGAAGGGCTGCACCCATAGCATGCACACCAGGAACACAGAACTACCACATACTGGAGGTGAAGGCATTTAAACAATATGCGTTCATGGCATGCATTAATATGCACATACCATGCATAGCAAGTGCACAACACTGAATGTGGTATAATGCACAGCCACGCTCCGGTAACGCGCGCCCACAGCACAAGCATGAAGCGGGAACTGGCAGGAGAAAAAAAACATGTTTAACCAATGGTTCTGTTGAACTCATCCTAGACCATACAATCGAACTACCCAGCAGATGAAGTTGGGTCCCTCACAGACAGTTAAATAAGCATTACAAGGAGGAGTAGCTTAGTTGTTAGAGCTACAGCCTAGTACCCAAAATATCAAGGTTTGATTCCCACTGGTACTCCTTGTGACCTTAGGCAAATCACTTTACCCTCCCATTGCCTCAGAAAAAAAGGCCTGGCAATCTACATCTGATCATACCTTGCCAAGAAAACCCAGGAGCTGTTGGGTTCCCAGGAGTCAGCATTGACTTGATGGCTCAAAAAAAAAAAACAAGGCATACACAAAAATGAAGATGTAGCTTAGAAACTGGAACTTAAATCTGGTATTCAGCCCTGGGGAGCACCAAGCAGACAGTGCTGGGTTGAATGGTACTCTCCTGTTTCCAAGGCCTGCAGGCACATACCAATGAAGATTTTCACCCACATCTTTGGGGGAGAGCCAGGAGGGGTAAGGGGGCACCATGGCTATGCAACCAATGATTCCTCTGGGTTCCTGATCCAACAATTATGGCTGTTCAACCAGCCCTTAACAGGATAAGAACAGAGAATTGAACTGACACTCCTCCTCCTTTGGCAAACCCAAGAGAGAATCGGTTTTAAGGGTGACTTAACGGGAACCTTCCACATAGAGCTCAGGTGAGGAAGTTGCCCCTCAGAGTGGTTACTCATGAGCTAAATCAAACTTTCCTCATAGTTTTCAGAGCTGCTGAGATGCATCTACACTCTGCTGGAGATAGAGAAATACTGGGAAAGTACTGTATGCCCCTGGCTGCCTTAGATATGCTTGCATGATGAAGTCATAAGAAACCTCTGGATTTTTCTCTGTCTCCACCTCTGCTAATAGGGGAACACAACCCACTTGTCTAGACTGGCCTAGCAGGACTATATGGAAGCAGCTGTTTTCAGCTTTACAGCTTTCGCATTCTATTTAGGGCAAGGTTTATTTGTGTGCTGGGGAAGCAGTAGAAGAATACAAGTAAAAATTAAAGGGGATTCATCTTCAAAAGTTTGCCTATGGGGGGCGCTAGTGAGCCCAGTGAGGAATGGCTGGGTTTCTCTGAGGCTCCGTGCCTTGGACATCCTGTCCCTTTTTAAATCGGCGATAATGTGAATTTTTTCTGTCTTCCCTCACACAGTTGTGAGGGTTGGAATGAGACCTGATCTTAATTTTGCTTATTTTTGATCACTCCTCGGGCTATGGATGAAGTGCTTGGCTTCGTGCTGTACGGTTCCTGTCATGTCCCCTGTGCTGCCGGCGATCACGGAGAGTCTTGAACGATGGCGATGGGACCGATCGATGGAGTAGTAAACTCGGTGGACAAGACAACATTACACTGTGAGAGCAGTGGCCCGTGTGACTCTGTCTTTCCATTGAGGCAAGTGAAGGAGATGTGAGTGTCTGTCATCCTTTCTTTCTGCAGTCTACATAACAGTTCCATAATTAAAGGTCCCGCCGGGCGATTTCAGTTAGCGATCGGGAGCTGCTACTCATCTCTTTCTTTTCGGCGACGGTTTTGAATGCCAACACAGCTATTTGCTTATTGTGGATCCCTTGAGGGCAGGATCGCTGTGGCGGGAAAAAGTATCGGGGCGGCTATTGCCTCATGGCAGTGACAGGTGGCAGTGGAATGTTGTGAAGCGCGCCCATGGCAGCCATGTCAAATCATTTTTCTCAGGACGCTGTCAGGACTCTATGATGGAGCTTGAGTGGATCTCTGCTGGGACTGTGCACTAATTTGGGAATTGTGACAGGGGAGCCTGTTTTTCCTGCCTGTCTATTTCTGCTTTATTGATGGGGGATCCCTCATACCTTCGGCTTCACAAATCCAGAGAGCACCGGATAAGGATCACTTTTTCATTTTCCTTATAGTAAAGAAATATTTGGATTGACTGAAGGATAAAGTTGCCCCTTTACTGTTCCTGTGCTGCAGTTTTCTAAAATCTACTGCTCTGTCTCGGTGGATGTCTTCTACTGGGTCATAACGTCTGATGGGCTGCTTTTATTAGATAAGTCTCTCTGTGTTACGTTCATGAGCTTGCTTTACCGTGCTGGTATTTTGTGAGCCTGTAGCCCCATCTATTGGCTGTTGCCGGTATTGCAGGCTCAATATTTTTCTCTGTGGCAGACTTTCTCCAGTTGAGGCAACAGCTGGCTCTTACTCTCTTTTTGGGACATTCTGCTGTGAAAGTTGCATGGACTGTGGTTTCCACTTTGTCTTCTGTGTTTCCCGGCTGGAATTTGGACACAGGAGCATAGTTAGTTCTGCTCCTACTACGGGGACTGGGGTTATCTTCACAATGTCAGCTAAAAATACTTATGCCACTGCCCTCTCCAAATTTTCTAGGAAAACTGATCAATCTACAGCTAATCCTACATCTGGTTCTGCTGGATCTTCTACTTTGTCATCTGAAGCTAGTGCAGCTCCAGTTTTGGGGGCTCAACCAGCTTCTAAGGGAGATTTACTGGAAATCTTACAAGAGCTGCGTTCCTTCCGGCTTGAATTTTCTAAAGCTATCTCCGACCTGCGCTCGGATTATAAATCTCTTGATGATCGTGTTACCCAAACGGAATTGAATATCGGAGAACAAATGGATTCCACGGTGGAGCTTCAGTCAAAGATGCATAAATTGGAACAACTCTCCGCGGATTTGAAGGAACGGCAGGATGATTTTGAAAATAGGCAAAGGAGGAATAACATCAGAATTTGGGGAGTACCGGAATCTTCTTCCTCGGCGGGTGATCTTGTTGCATTAGTTCAGGAGATCTATGCTTGTTGTGTGCCTGCAAGTGGTACCCCCGTTAAAATTGAAAGAGCGCATCGCAGTGGTAGTGGAAAGACTGGGGGAGATATTCGAACACGTCCCATCATAGCTTGCTTCCAATATTCTGAGGATAAAGTTGCATTAATGAAAGCACTTCGTGGAAAACGTTCCTTTCTCTTTCGAGATTGGGAGCTTCAAATTTACCAAGATTTATCCACCTATACATTGGAACGGCGTCGCAGTTTTAAACCATTAACTCAGATTCTGCAACAAAAGCAAATCAGATATCGTTGGAACTTTCCTTTCGCTTTAATTTTTGAGTGGCACAACAAGACCCAAAAAATTAAGGACCTGTCAGTCTGTATGGACTTTGTGGATCAGATTCAATATGGGGAAAATCGAATGCCTCATCAGCGTAATTTGCGTTCGGATTGGGAAGTCTCGACATCTAAGAGAAGAAAGATTCCACGTTCATGATGTCCATCGGAGGCGGACGGTGATGACTCTGCTCTCAAGGCAATGGACACAGTGGCTCCTCCATGAACTTCTTTGTCTCTGTGTTTGTCTTTCATTGTCTTGCTGTGTAATTCCTTATGGGGGGGTGGAATGAGGGGCATTTTCTGTATCTTGCAGGAGGGTTCTCATTTAGCATTGGATTTAATGGTTGTACAGCTGTGGGTATCTTTACCAGTTCTGTCAGGATGCTACATTAGCTTGTGAGGGGAGGGGGGGGGGAAGTTTCGTATGGGTACTGTGGTATGCGTAGTACTAGGGAGAGGGATGTCAATGGTGGGGCTTTAACTGAGGTACTAGTCACCCCTTTAGCGACTTGGGTGTCGCTTTCGTTTTGGTATTCTTAAGTGGCTTTGGAGATGTCCTTTTATTTCAGGACTAGAGGGTGGAGGGGGATAGTGAGGGCGGGGGGGTATGTTTGGGGGGGGGGGTGGGAGGGGATTGGGCAGGTTGGGGGGTGGGGGTTCGGCCAAGTCGGGGGGAATTTGGGTCAGGTGGGGTTTTCTGGTCACAACAGTTCTCTACACATAAAGGTTGGAGTGGCAGTATGGAACCAACTGGCTGTATCAGGTAAGCGTTTGTATCTTGTTTATTATGCTTAAATTACTGACATGGAATGTTAGAGGATTGCATCACCCCGTCAAGAGGCGTAGGGTACAAGCCCAAATTAATAGGGAAAAAGCAGATGTAGTGTTCTTACAGGAAACTCACTTAGCTCCAGATACTTCTTTTGGATTATCGTCTAAGGCATTTCCGACGGTTTTTTATTCTAATTTCACAGCGCATAGAAGGGGCGTGGCGATTTTGCTTTCCAAGGATTGTCCTTTTGTGGTTTCCTCGCATTTTTCGGATCCGCTGGGGAGATTTCTCCTTATCTCTGGGTCTTGTAATGATGTTCCACTTTCTCTGCTTAATGTTTACATTCCTGCCGCAGAGGTTGCATTATCGTTGCATGATCTTCTTGAGGTTCTGCGGATGCATGCTACAGGTGAAATATTGCTGGGGGGAGACCTTAATAGTGTCCCTTCTGAGATAGACCGATCGGTTCCTGGGGATAAGGGAAGGGGAGGGACTACAGCTTTACAGACTTTTTTGAGGAATTCCGGTCTTCGTGATGCTTGGCGAGAACTTCACCCGGGTGAAAGGGACTATACATTCTTTTCTCCCAGACATAATTCCCACTCCAGAATTGATTTCTGGTTGGTGTCACAATCGCTTCTTCCTGCTCTCTCCAGAGTACACATTGGAGATAAGGGTTCATCGGACCATCATTTTGTAACTTTGGAGTGGGAGGTAGCGGATTCCGAAACTCCACCTAGATTTTGGTCTTTGAATAGACATCTTTTGAAAAATAAGGACTTTTTGCAGCAAATCATAGCCAGTTGGAAGGACTATTTGCAATTTAATGATTCCCCTGAGATTTCTAGCTCTTTGGTATGGGATGCGGGGAAAGCGGTTTTGAGGGGGCATTTGATTTCCCTTTCTGCTGCGTTTCGAAAGCGAAAGTTGGCGCAGCAGGATCATTTACGGGCTCAGATACGGGAACTGGAAAAGGTACATAAACGTACTCAGAATAAGAAAATATGGTGTCAGATCATAGATCTGAGAGGGCAATTAGAAGTTTTGGAAACTACTGAGATTGCATCTCAGATGCAGAGAACGAAGCGAAATTTTTACGAACATGGTAATAAAGCCGGTAAGATGCTTCCTTGGCAATTAAAGAGACAACGGTTGAAAAAGAAAATCTCTGCGCTTGTAGATGATACAGGTACTGTACTAAAAAAATCGATAGAGATGGCCAACTGTTTGGCTACATTTTATAAGATTTTGTATACATCGCAATTTTCTATGGATAGTAGTACATTGAATGGTTGGCTGCAGGAATCTAATCTTCCTCAAATATCCGGAGAGGTTTTCCAGTTTTTGGAGAGACCTATACAGTTAGCGGAGGTGCAGGACGCTATCCGAAAGTTAAAAACTGACAAGGCCTTGGGACCGGATTTGATTCCCGCTGAGGTGTATAAAGTTCTTTCAACTCAGTTTGCCTCAATTTTGGTCCGGGTTTATAATGAGATTTTAACTCTACGAAAATTACCACAATCTATGTATCAGGCATCTATCATAGTGATTCCTAAAGAGGGGAAAGATCCGACGCTTTGTACTAATTATCGACCTATTTCCTTGTTGAACATGGATTATAAGATTCTGACCAAAATATTTGCCATGAGACTGGACTCCCATATTCAGGAAATTGTTCATCCGGATCAGACCGGCTTTATAAGAGGTCGATATGGTTTTGAGAATGTTCGGAGACTTATTAATATTTTAATTGGCTTGCGGAAATGTCACGGGAAGCATGCAGTACTTTCTTTGGATGCTGAAAAGGCTTTTGATAGGGTGGAGTGGCCATATTTATTCGCAACGTTGCAGCAGTTTGGATTTGGTCCTAATTTTCGGGGGTGGATTGAGGCTTTGTATAACGCTCCGCAAGCAGTAGTACAGGTAAATGGTTTTCAGTCCTCTCCTTTTATGTTGAGCAGGGGCACTCGACAAGGGTGTCCACTTTCGCCTTTACTTTTTGCTCTTGCTCTTGAACCTCTTGCGATTAGATTGCGAGCTCAAGCGGCAGTTCTTGGTATTACCTTAGGGCATCAGGCTCATATTGTTTCTCTATATGCTGATGATACGTTGATTTTTATTCGAGACCCGGATACCTCCTTACCCTTAATAGCTGCTTTACTTCGTCAGCTTTCGTCTATGTCTGGGTTTAAGGTCAATTTTGCTAAATCGGTCTTGTTACCATGTTCCACAGGTACGCGGGGGACATGTGTAGGTTCCGTGGAGTCTTTCTCCATTGTTTCTCAGTTCCGGTATTTAGGTATTATTATCCCGGGCAAATTGGAAGATTTATATGTTCTCAACTATCCCCCTTTGTTGAAAGCGGTGCGAGCGGAGTTACTTCATTGGTCCTCTTTCATGGTTTCCTGGTTAGGTAGAATAAATGTGATTAAGATGCTGGTCTTACCTAAGTTTTTATTCCTTTTTCAACAGTTGCCTATTTCCGTGCCTAGGGAGTTTTTCGTAGAATTACGACAAGTGATTACTAAATTTATTTGGCAGGGTAAACGGCCGCGGCTTAATTGGCAGACGATGATTCGACCTAAGCACTTAGGGGGGGTGGGTCTTCCCAATTTCGAACTCTATTATTATAGTTCCTGCCTTCGCATCATTCATTTTTGGATACATCATCCGGAATCTTCTTGGGCCAAAGCCGAAGCTTTTTGGATTGCTCCTACTCCTTTATTGGCGATACCTTTTCTGGACGCACGTTCCCGACATAAGTTAATCCTCCGGCATGCTTTGTTGGATCCTGTATGGAGCTGTTGGGGGAAAATGTGTGCTTCCTCTTTGCTACCTTCAAAATTCTCTCCTTTTACGGTGTTAGGATCCCTACCCTTTCTCGAGTTTGTGGGATCTGCACTTCGCACCATCAGCGCTCCGGTTTGGCTTTCATCCATGTATGAGAAGGGGAAATTTTTGACCCAGCAGAAATTGGAACATCTCTTTGGAAGAGAGGTGACGATCTTTCAGTATATACAGTTTAGACATTGTTTTTCGGAACGGGTGTATTCTTTGGCTGGGACGAGACTTCCAAGACAATGGGAATTGATTCTTTTTCGAAGCTCTAGCCCAAAGGCTTTTTTGGCTAGATTATATAGAGCCCTTTCTGTGGATATTGCTATTTCTTCCCCTATACCGTTTAGTCACACACAATGGGCGCGGGAGTTATCGGTTAATTTAGAGGACATTTGGGATGACATTCTTGAATATTCACATAGGTGCTCCATTTCTTTATCACTGGTGAATACACAATTGCGGATAGTTTTTAGAATGGCTGTCACTCCTGAGAGACTGTTTTGGTGGGGGAGATCGGATGATCCTCTATGTTGGCGTTTATGTGGACAGAGCGGTACTTTTCTACACATGTGGTGGGAGTGTAGACACATTCAGACCTTTTGGAGGGTAGTTCTTTCACAAATTGGGGATAAATTGGGGGTTGAGGTTCCTTGCCAGCCAGAGTTATGTCTTTTGGGTTTTATTTCAGAAAGGATACTCCCTTTAGATCAGAGTAGGTTCGTCAATTGTTTATTGTTAGCAGCTCGTTCAGTAATTGGGCGCTTTTGGAAACGTTCGGGTGCCCCAACTTTGCAGGAATGGTGGATAAAGATTTGGGATATCTATCGGATGGAAAGATTGACAGCTTTAGTTAAGGGACGGACAGATACTGTGTCGCCACTTTGGGAAAGGTTTTTGCCTATTGGCCGAGTAGGTCATTTCTAGTTTTCCTGTGTATGCTGTTTTTTCGGAGTGGGGTGTTGGTTGGTTCCTACTGTCACTCTTCTTTTTCTTTTTCTCTCTTTTCTATTCTGTAGGGTACCGAAGCTCCAACTTTTTCTAGTGGCCGGTCTGTATTGAGATAGTTTTGCAATGTGGAGAGCGGGAGGTGGGTGGGGAAGTAGGGGTGGGCGCGGGGGAGGGGGGAGGAGGGGCGGGAAGGGCAGGGGGGGAGTGGGTAGAGGTTAGGTTAGGTAGTGGTATGGAATAGCTTTTGGGGTGTAAGGTATGGTTCTTGATACTACGAGGGGGTGGTTTTCTCCCCCTTATTTGAGTCTTTTTAAGATAGAGTGTGTGTCTGCATATTACTAGGCGGGAATATATGTTCGGGTTTGGGCTTTTCTGTATCTCCTTGGGAGAGTTCAGTTGTTTCTTGGATGGGCGGGGGGAGGAATTGTCTGGGACAGTTTGATTCTGTAATGTTTTGATGACTTATGATTGTTCTGATACCTACCTAATAAAAATTATTATACACAAAAAGTTTGCCTATAAGTGGTTAAAGCAGCCTAGATATTTATAACTGCAAAAGCCTGTGTATTGTCCTCCCTGTGAGACTAGTACCCATGCTTCAGGTAGTCCAGAATGTGGCAACAGTTTAAATAGAGATGTGTTAAGAAAACATCTACAACAACTTTGCTTCAAGTATTTCATCAGCTGCCAATAAAATATAGGACTCAGTTTAAGATTCTGGCCTTTTTTTCTGAACCAAGGTCTAAACTAGAGTGATATTTTCCTCATTAGTGACTGCAGTTTAGTCAGGGAGCCTTCTTGGAGGTACTTACATGTAAAGTAGCATGAGGTGTGTGGATATGAGCAAAAGCCTTTTCGATCGTCAGTTCATGCTCTCCGGAACAAACTTCTAAAGGTCTTAACATAGGAGCAAAACTATTTAAGTTTTACAATGCATGCCTTGGAGTCAATGCTGACTCCTGGCAACCCAGCTGTTCCTGGGTTTTCTTGGCAGTGTGACCAAAAGTAGATTGCCAGGCCTTTCTTCTGAGACAATGGAGGGTTTAAGTGACTTGCCCAAGGTCACAAGGAGTGCCAGTGGAAATTGAATCCTGCCGATGAGGCCCAATTCAGCAGCCATTGCATGACAAAGTTTTGCAAGATGGCTGCTGGCAATCAGCACACCAACTCCCTGCCCTGGGCCCACTGTACAAAATGCAGATACTGCAGAAAAGTGCTTGCAATATCTGCATTTCTCCTGTGTTAGCTGCTACTGCACCAGGATAATTCTGCATTATCCCCATGGTAGCAGTTAACATCCTTTGCTAAACAAACCTCTTAATGTTGTTTGTGTGGTGTGTTTTATGTGTACAGTATATTCAATTTTATTTTATATTCTGCATTGTCATGGATAATCTTGATCGGTAAGACAAGTCTGAAATTTAAAAAAAAAAGTCAAACTTTTATAACTCTAGATGGTTTAGACTATAATTAACTCCTTGATTATTTTCTGAAAAACATGTAAAATGATAGAGCAATAACTATCTTGTATAGCTTACTGGGAGTACAGCTATCAATTTTTTTTTTGTTTGGCTGAAAAAGCATAGTTACTCACCTGTAACAGGTGTTCGCTGAGGACAGCAGGAATCAGTCCTCACATATGGGTGACATCGGCGCCGATGGAGCCAGCGCAGATCCACTCTCCAGCTTTCAAAGAAAACCATTAGGAGTTACAACGCACATGCGCGGTTACCTTCCCACCTAATGGTGCCATCTTATCTCAGTATTATGGTATAGCTCAATCAAGCATAAAAGAAAATAACTCCACAGGGAGGAGAGAGGGTTGCAAGGACTGATTCCTGCTGTTCCTGGAGGACACCTGTTACAGATAAATAACTACGCTTTAGGAACAAGCAGGAAGTCAGTCCTCACATATGGGACTCCCAAGCTACAGGCTACCGAAAAAAACTGTAAAAACCACAGGCAACACAAAAAGCGGACCATAAAGGACAGCAGAGAGTGCTGGTTGACTGAATGTCCGGCAATGCAGCACCAACATTGAAGATGCAATCCCCTATCTGGCACCCTGGACACAGAGGGCTGGAGGGAAGGAGTTGCACGATTCCCCAAAGCGGGAAGAGCTCTCCTCAAAGTAGTAGTGCACTGTGAAGGTATAGACAGAGGACCAGGTGGTGGACAGGAAGATGTCCAGCAAGGGCACCAAGTGCAGATTGGCCACCGAAGCTGCTATGGTATGCATTTTGTGCGCAGAGATATGATGTTGCAGGGAAAGCCTAGCCTGCTTATAAGAGAAGGAAATGCAGATGGCCACCCACTGTGAGAGGGTGCCCTTGGAGACAGCAACCCCAAGCAGATTGGGATCGTAAGATACAAAGAGCTGCGCCGAGTGGTGGTGGTACTCCATCCTCTGGAAGTAGGAGGACAAAACCCTCTTGCAGTCCAGAGTGTGCAAGCAGGCCTCTGCCCGAGAGGAGGCCTGGGAAAGAAGGTGGGGGAGCACCACCTCTTGATTCAGGTGGAAAGCAGAGACCTCCTTGAGCAGAAACTCGGGGTGAGTCCGAAGGACAACTCTGTTCCCATGAAACCTAGTGTAGGGCATGTGGACTACCAGCGCCTGCAGCTCATTCGCCCGTCTGGCTGAGGTGAACACCACCAGGAAAATGATCTTCCAAGACAGGTACTTGAGATGGTACGTGGCCAAGTTTCAAATGGGGGGCCCATAAGCTTCCACAGCACCACATTAAGGTCCCATGCTTCTGGTGGTGGATGGATTGGAGGCTGGGACAGGAGGGAGCCCTTCCTGAAACAGCCAACCAGGAGGTGCACCAACACTGCTAGGCCTTCCAAGGAATGGTGGTGTGCTGAAATGGCACTAAGGTGCACCCTGTGTTAGACTTCAGGCCAGCTCCAGAGAGATGCAAGAGATACTGCAAGATGTCTTGCAATGAGCAAGAGAAGGGGTTAAGACCCCCAAATGTGCACCAGACAGAGAATCTGTGCGACTCAAAGGCATACGCATGCTAGGTGGAATCTTTACATGAAGCCAGCAGGACATCCTCCACCTCCTTCAAGAGGCTGTGGTGCGCTATGGCTAACCTTTTAGCATCTAGGCTGTCAAGGCAAGGGATAGGAGGTTGGGATGAAGAAGCATCCCATTCTCCTGTGACAGTATGTCCGGGGACCTGCTATTGGTAATCTGTGAACTTTCATTAAAATCATCTGTAATACCTGAAGATTGGAGGGTCGCCAACGTAACACCAATTTTTAAAAAAGGTTCCAGGGGTGACCCGGGAAATTACAGACCGGTGAGCCTGACATCAGTACCGGGGAAAATGGTAGAAACCATCATAAAGAACAAAATTACACAACATGTAGATAGTCATGGCCTAATGGGAGACAGCCAACATGGCTTTAGACAAGGAAGATCTTGTCTTACTAATCTGATATGTTTCTTTGAAGGTGTGCATAAACAGGTAGACAAAGGTGAGTCGGTTGATATAGTGTATCTGGACTTCCAGAAAGCTTTTGACAAGGTCCCCCATCAGAGACTTTTGGCAAAACTAAAAAGTCATGGGATAGGAGGCAGTGTACTATTGTGGATCGGGAACTGGTTAAAAGATAGAAAGCAGAGGGTAGGGCTAAATGGCCAATATTCCCAATGGAAAAAAGTGAATAGTGGAGTACCCCAGGGATCTGTACTGGGTCCGCTACTTTTTGACATATTCATAGATGACCTGGAAAAGGGAATAACTAGTCAGGTTATCAAATTTGCAGATGACACAAAACTGTTTAAAGTTGTTAAAACCCAAGAGGATTGTGGAAAGCTGCAGGAGGATCTGGATAAATTGGAAGACTGGGCATCCAAATGGCAGATGAAATTTAATGTGGACAAATGCAAAGTTATGCACCTAGGAAAGAACAACCCACACTATAGTTACACGATGCAAGGCTCCACATTAGAAACCACCACCCAGGAAAAGGACTTAGGAGTCATCGTGGATAACATGTTAAAACCCTCCGCCCAGTGTGCAGCGGTGGCCAAGAAAGCAAATAGAATGCTAGGTATCATAAAGAAAGGGATGGAGAATAAAACAAAGGATATTATAATGCCTCTGTATCGCTCCATGGTACGACCGCACCTTGAATATTGTGTGCAATTCTGGTCACCGTATCTTAAAAAGGACATAGCGTTATTAGAAAAAGTACAGAGAAGAGCCACCAAATTGGTGAAGGGGATGGAAGGCTACTCCTATGAAGAGAGGCTAAAAAGGTTAGGGCTCTTTAACCTGGAAAAGAGACGGCTGAGAGGAGATATGATAGAGGTCTATAAATTAATGAATGGAGTGGAACGGATAAACGTGGATCAATTGTTTACGCTAGCAGAATATAGAAAGACTAGGGGACATGTAATGAAACTACAGGGTAAACTATTTAAGACAAATAAGAGAAAATATTTTTTCACTCAACGTGTAATCAAACTCTGGAATCTGTTACCGGAGGATGTAGTAAGGGCTGTTAGTATAGCTGGGTTTAAAAAAGGTTTGGACAAGTTCCTGGAGGAAAGGTCCATAAACCACTATTAAAAAGGGACCCAGGATATCAATGCTTGACCCAGTACAAGCATTGTGGAACCTGTGGTCTTTTGGGGATATTGCTAGGTGTGTAGGACCTAGATTGGCCACTGTTGGAAACAGGATACTGGGCTTGATGGACCTCGGTCTGACCCAGTATGGCATGTCTTATGTTCTTATGTTCTTATGAGCTGCCCAGCAGAAGCAGGTCCCTCCTGGACAGCTGCAGGAGCAGGGGGAACCATAGCTGCCTGGCCACCTGGGAGTGATGAGGATGATGGAGGCCGCCTCCGAATGAAACTTGAGGGTCCGGGGAACCAGAGGCGTAGGCAGGAACACATACAGGAAGCTCTGGGACCAAGAGAGGAGGAAGGTGTCTGCCACCTCCCACCCTGAGGCTGGTCTCTAAGAGTAGAAGCGCAGCAGTTGTGCATTCTCTGGGCCTGCAAAGAGATCTCTGGGGTCCCCAGTGGCAAAAGACAATGCTGATCACCTCCATTCATGGGGTTGAAGGACCTGGCTCAGGTGGTCCGCAAGGACATTGTCCTGGCCGGCAGGTAAACCACCCAAAGGGAGATCTGTCTCCCCACATCAAAGTTCCAGAGATGAATTGCTTTCCAGCAGAGATGGTACAAACCCATGCCCCCATGCTTGTTGAGGTAGTACATCACTACCTGGTTGTCAGTCTGAACCTGGACCCGTCAGGTGGTCCTGAAACATGTGGAGGTCATTGTAGACAGCCCTGAGCTCCAGCAGATTGATCTGACAGGCGCTCTCTGTTGACGACCATGGGCCCTGCAACTGCAGGTAGTCGCTGTGGACTCCCCAGCCCGGCTTTGACATGTCTGTGGTAAGCATACACTGTACCTGGGATGTGAAGAAGGGTAGGCTGGCCCTGAGGTTGTGGGGGCTCTGCCACGCAGGTAAGGGACGCTGCAAGGATGCTACAAGGGACGCTGCAAGGATGCTGCAAGGAAGACAGAGTTTCATGAACTCTGTCTTCCAAGTGGCCTGAGGCCTGGGTTCACTGGGAGCTCAGTGTCCACTGGGCCTGCTGCATTTGGAGGCAGGCAAAAGATGTGGCGTGAACTGTCAAGACCATGTACCCCAGCAGGCGGAGCATGTGCCATGCTGTCACCACCGAGCTGCCTTGTAGGTCCTCGGCCAAGGCGGACAAGTGCGGCACACAATCCTGTGGGAGGAAGGCCCTTGCCTGGGTGGAATCCAGGAGGGCGCTGATGAGCTCCAAGCACTGGCACAGGAGTAGGGGGGACTACGGGAAGTTGACCACAAACCCTAGATGCTGCAGCAGCCCTATGGTGTGATACGCAGTGTGGTGTACCTCCTCCGGCGAGCTGGCCTTGGTGAGTCGGTCATCCAGGTAGGGGAAGATGAAGACCCTTAGAAGATAGAGGTGGGCAGCGATGATGGCCAGGCATTTGGTGAACACCCAAGGAGCCGAGGCTAGGCCGAAGGGAAACACCCTGTATTGGTAGTGCTGACTTCTGATGATGAATTGGAGGTAATGATGGTGCCCTGGATGGATCAGGATGTGGATGTAGGCATCTTTGAGATCCAAGGAGCATAGTCAATCTCCCTGCAGGAGGTAAGGCAGCAAGGTTCAAATGGATACCATTTTGAACTTTTCCTTGACCAGGAAGTGGTTGAGGTCACGCATATCCAGGATGGACCTGAAGCCCCCTGTTTTCTTGGGCACAAGAAAGTAGCGGGAGTAGAACCTCTTGCCCCAAAGAGGTTGAGGAACGGGTTCCACAGCTCGATCCTCAAGGAGGGGCCCAAGCTCCCTCTGCAGGAGCTCCCTGTGCAAGCAGTCCATGGGAAATTCCCCTGGGAAGAAAGGAGGAGGGAATTGGACAAAGTGAAGGAAGTACCCCTCCTGGACCACCTGCAGCACCCAGGCATCTGTTGTGATGTCTGGCCTGACGTGCGCAAAGTGGACCAGCCATCCTCCCTTGAACCTTGGCCCTTTACCTCCTAGAGAAGGGAGGCTATGCCCAAGGAGTCAAAAGCTGTTGGGGCACTGTTTGAGGCTTGGGGGGCCTTCTGCTTACATGGGCCATGCCCCTGGCCCTTGGCCTGCTGCCCTTGTTGGGAAGCCTGATAGGTGGAAACTGAGGTTATTTCCTGTAAGCCTTCTTGGTCTTCAGGTGGAAGGGCTTTTTCCCTGTCTTCCAATGGGAAGGGTCAGCGGTCTTCCATGACATCCTAGTCCTTGTCAGGAATTCAGTCTCCAGCTCAGCTGCCTTCTCCATCATGGGCTTGCTGAAGAGATTCTCTCCCCAGCAAGAGACATCGGCCAGTGTGTCCTGCACCCATTGCTCTAGGTCGGAGGACTGTAGCCATCGAAGGCTGCCTGAGATTGAAACCTGGATCATTCCTTGACCGAGGAGATTAGGATCCTGAAGCGCTCAAGGGGTTCACCTGTCAACCTAGCCGAGAACCCAGCAAGTTCCTTCGCCAGGTCCCTCAGGTACATGCCCATGTACAGCTGGTATGCCTGGATCCAGACTGTGAGCTTGGAGCCTTGGTAACACTTCTTGCCAAAAGCATCAATGGTGCAGGCCTCCCTGCTGAGGGCACTGAGGAATGCATCTTCTGACACATGGCCAACTCCACCACCATGGAGTTATGAGGTGAAGTCTGAGCTCCGGCCGACTCAATACTGGGAGTCAAGTTGACGGTTCACAATCAGCACCATCACTGGGCTTTCCCACATCCTGAACAGCAGCCGTTCTAGAATGGGGGAATGGGCATCATCAGTACCTCTTTTGGGGGAACCTCATACTGGAGGCTCTCCAGATCCTCAGTAAGGGGCTCGTTCTCATTCTCCACCATAAAGGTGAGGGCCTGGGACATTTCCCTCATAAAGTCGAGAAAGATGAGATCTTCTGGTGGAGATCTCCGATGCTGGTGAGGTGGAGACAAGTTTGAAGGTACGTTTCGGTAGAGGATTGTGTGGGGAGACTCCTCGTCGGTTTCGCAACTCAACTCTGAGTCGGAGGAGGCATCGAGTGCAGAGCAATCCTCGAGTTGACTCAGGGTTGACAACACCTGATGCTGGTGCTCCGTGTGGGGACTGGCAGCAAGCCATGCCTCAAGTTAGACACCGACGGAGTCATTGCTGGCTGGGCCAATTTCTCCGGGAAGGCTGGATCTCCTCTGGGGAAGCCCTTGAGGAGGTTCTGTGCATCGGCCCTGCTGCCCCTCAAGGAATGCAGCAAAGCTGCATTCCAGGGCTGCCATCGTAGCCTCGATGTCCGTTGGCGCTGCAGAAGTTGGCGTGGGTCTCAAAGTCATCGAGCCCGTAGCAGAATACCTCATCGGGGAATCACTGATGGTGATGGCGTCGGTGGATCTGACCCGATCCCCTGACACAGTGGGAGTATCCTCCCGCCGGGGTTGCTTGGCGGGCTGCTCCCAGCTGTTGCCATCGGTGTCGGGTTGAGGACTCTGAGGTCATGTGCCGGATGTCTTACCTGACGGTCTGGGGTTAGACCTTGCCTTCAGCTTCAACAACGTCCTGAACCCAAGGGGCAGGTCCTCGGAGGACGATCTCCGATCCGAATGAGCCTAGGCACACGACGATGAGTCATCAGACGCTGGCTCCAAGGGAAGTGATTCCACTCCCGATGCCAGTCCTGTGGAAGATTTCAATCCAAACAGCACTCCCTGCTGCTTTTTATGATCCTTCCGGGTCTTCGCTGACATCTGTTGGCAGAGTGGTCAGGTAAACACGCATTTAATACAGCAACTGTGGCGGTCTGTGATGCACATAGTGCAGGGGCACTTGCCACATTGCTTGAAACCGCTGATCAAGGACATAATGGCAAAGACAGAAACTGCAAGGTCAAACTCGAACGTCTCTATCATTTAGGCTGTGAGCAAAGACCCATGCATCAAAAAAAGAAAAGAACAAAAAAGGGACATGAGAAAAACCTGACACCGAGGCGGTGGACTCGGGTGGCGGAAAGATGATCGGAACTGATGCAGGTAAAAATCATGAAGAAAAACTTACAAAATAATTGACTTCGGCCATGGGCACAAACGATGCATCTGTAGGGCTCCACAGAAAAAAGAAGACTGAGGTAAGATGGCACCTTGGGCGGAAAGGTGACCGTGCATGTATGGTGTAACTCCCAAAGGCTTTCTTTGAAAGATGAGGAGTGGATCCACACAGGCTCCGTCGGCACCAACGTCACCCATATGTGAGGACTGACTTCCTGCTTGTTCCCAGAGAAACATGAATTTCAAATCAATTTCATATCTTTATTACATGGTTATATATAACATTCACTCCATATGACAAAAAAACACCCTTACCTGAGATTCAAGTTTGGCGGCTATCAGCTTTTCTTTCTCTCTCTCTCTTTCTCTCTCTTTCTCTCTTTCTTTCTCTTTCTCCTTTTCTTTTTCTTTCTCTCTCTCTTTACTTGATTTTTCTCTTCCTTTTCGAGAAGTCTTAGGAGTACTTGCAGATTTTTGACCTTCAGCAGCTGTAGGTTGTACCTCTGTGCTTCCCTGAACATACAGCTCCTCTTGTGCAAGTTTTTCACCGAACACTACATGTTAGCATAATTAAAGTTGCATGGAACATAACCAGTGAAAAGGTCAAGGATCATCCCAATGCAGGTACATTGTGAAGGAAATAAAGTTGAATAAGGCAGGATTAAAAAAAGCAACAGCAAGTTAGCAGTTACAGCACACTCAGTAGTAGATTAATGTAGTGCAGTTATTGTACAGTACAAGTATATAAACATACTGTATAAAAGCAATTTAAAACTGAGCCTCTCTCATCTTTAGCCCTCTTTCAACTATGTTGTAACACAATTATGTTGAATTTGTATTATGAATAGCAAGGTAAATGACCTATGCACATTAGGCTCAGTTTACAGATAAAGATTCTTTACTACTAAGTAGGTGATAAGTCAACTGTCTGAGACCAACACTATTGCTATATATTGCTGCAGTTTCATTCTTTAGTTATCAATAATAAATGGAACTCTTCCTCCCTCCCCTCACCCACATCAAAAACATAAGTAATAGAATTAAATCTATTACTTATGTTTTTGATGTGGGTGAGGGAGGGAGGGAGGAGTGGCTCAGTGGTTGGGACAGGAGGGAGGAGTGGCTCAGTGGTTGGGACAGGTTACCTCAGGCTGGAGGGCTGGGGGTTCAATTCCCACATGGGGACAAGCAACCTCAGGCCGGAGGGACTGGGGTCTCCAGTCCCATGGCCACTCCCTGTGGCCTTGGGCAAGCCACCTAACCCTCCATTGCCTCAGGTACACTTAGATTGTGAGCCCTTCAGGGACAAGGGAATAAAAAGTACCTGTTACCTGTTATTATACATGTAAACCACACTGATTCTAAAGAGCACGGTATAAAAAAATAAATAAATCATATGTAATATGTAGTCATTCATGCAAAACCTCAAAATTAGAGTCTATTTTGATCCTATGAATAGGTTACAGTCCAACAGAATGCACCTATATTATCAGTGGGAGTGAAATTACAGGCTGATGCAGAAAGCTGGCTCTGAAGTCGCACACTATTAGCTGTGTATGCATTTTTGTAGCACGACGATAGCATGAGACTTCAGCATCGGCATGCAGAAAAGGGCATGTATGCAAATGAGCTGTGTGCAAAACTTCAGCATAAAGTTGAAATGAGGGGAGTCAATGCATACACAGACAGACACACTTCAAGTGGCCATGTGCACATGTGTGTAAATGTCAAATGCTCATGTTATGCGCACACGATGTGCAAGTTCTTTTGGTGCTCAGCCCATAATAATTAATGAATTATTTTTTTATGAAATCACCACAGAGAGACCTACAATAGAGAATGATATAAGTGAGTTCAAAAAACGCACAAGAATTAGAAACAAAACACATTTGTTCTTGAATGAAGAACTTTCACTTAAATGCTGAAAGATACACGCAGAAATGTTCATGTCGAAGGTTACTGTTCACAGATACATACCCTGAAACAGTCTTTCCCTACATGCACGAGAAGGTTAGGTCACCTCAGACCAGGCATAGAGATATAGGTGCTATTGCTGGTTATGTAATCCTCTATGCATTTCTCTGCAGACCTTATTAGCATACCATTTTAATATGCACAGCTCATTTGCATATTATTTAAATACACCGCTGTATGCGCATCTGCTGTTTATGTGCGCGTCAATCTCTTTTCTGCATTTGGCGTCGTGGAACTTGTGCGTATAAATTATCTGCGCACAAAGGGTGCGCTAGTCTTTCTGCATCAGTTCGTTAGTGCTTGCGACTCACTTATCTTTAATACCGATCATGAGTAGAATACTTTCCATGATAGATAGTTTAAAAGAAGTGTGTCTAGAGGTCCAAAGGGAGTTTTCATGAGTTGTGAAAGAACATATTTAAGATCCCAAGAAGCTGTACGAACTGTTACAGGAAGCTTCAGGTTTAGAAGAATGTTGATGAATCTGGACACTTATGGAAGCAATTTTATAAAGAGCAATGTAAAGTTATGCACCATCATTGCACACAAAGTCATGCTTTTTCTATGACTTATGTCCGTGGATGGGCCTTTACACACATACTTTAGGCAGTCACTATTTTATAACTACATGTGTCAGATCGATGGCATGTACTTGTGGTGGAGCGTACATTCACAAGCATACTTTATAAAATACTAGAACTCACATGCATTCTTTAGAAGTCTAGATACGGGCACTTACCCTAAGTGCCTGCTTTTCTTTATAAAATAGGCTCAAGATAGGCACATTCTGGGTACCTAAAGCTAGGCATTCGATTATAAAATTACTCTCCATGGGAGCTCATTACTAAGGTGCATTAATGTGCATTATTTTAGTGCAGGTCCCATGTTATTCAGTGGGTCCTAGTTACTAATAATGTGCATTAACATTAGTGCACCTTAGTAACTAGTCCCCTAAGGGATAGCAAGATTCCCGAGGAACTGCTGACGGCAGGAGCTGCCTCTGCTGTGAGTTTGCTGGGAAACTTGTGTGTCTCAGAGTGTAAGAAAGAAAGAAAGCTAGAGACTTTAATGAAATATATTTTGTATGTGGGGTTTTAAATAAAATATTTCTGTGTCTAAAAGAGTGTTTACTGGGCAAAAAATGTTTATAGAAAAATATTTGTTTGTGAAAAGGTATGAAAGAGCCATTTGATTGCCACACACCCTCCCAATCCCTTACCACTTCAAACACAATTTTGACAAACAGACTGTTACTCCGGTTAAGAAGTTAGGAGAGAAATGTTTACAACAAGAATTAAAGATTCATAATAAGTGTACCCTGTTGGGATATTTTGGCTTAGGGATAGTTCTGCTCAGATCTGCTTCATATGCCTTCTATGTTTACACTCCTGCTGGCCTGCACCGTACTCAAGCACCTTGGTTATGGCACAGGAAGACAAGCACGTGGGCTATAAGAGAAAGTATATGTTATGAGGCCTGCTACAGTCTGGAAACCATGTTTTGGGCAGAAGTGCTCAGAATATGGGCCTACTACGAAATACAGGTCAAGCTAGAACTAATTAGCAGAAAATACTTTCAGCCTTGAAGATAACGTTTGGTGCCAGGAACTAGAAAGAACACAGGCCCCACACAGGAAGGCAAAGGAAAGAAATGCTTGACAGCACACCGATAAGCAGAGACCTTGAAGAGAACTGAACTAATTGCTGGCCCAAATGATCATGGGAGGCCCACTCCCCAAGTAGAAACTTTTGCAGACTTTGCAGAAAGCTGCACGTACTCCATAGAAAAAAACCCGCATATGACATCAGAAGCAATGCAGGACTTCCTAGAACTTTGTGACAGAGAGAGAAAGATGTATATAAGGAGACAGCTCTCTAGCTCTGCGGGCAATCTGCTCTCTACCTCCGGTACAGAGAGTAGGTTGCCTGTCACACTCTCAGACAGAAGTCTTTTGCTATCTGCATTTGTGATTTATTTTGCTTTGGTATACCGAATAACTCTCACTTGGTTTGCAGCTTGTCGTGCTGTGAGGGCTTGCGTGCATCAGTGATGCTGAGAGCTAAACAATCGGTAGTTTAACTACTGGCAGGGTCTCCCAAGATGGACAGGTCTCAGCTGAGGTGCCAGACCAAGACAAACCACCCATCTGGCAAGCAGCAGAATGGGATAGTGTTGACGGCGGAGGATCACATTTCTGTGACAACGGCAACAACACCAAACTTAAACTGCGCGGAAGAAAGGCCCAGCAATCTACTTCTGTATCTTGCCATGAAAACTCAATGGATAGTTACAACAAAACAAACTGCTATGGTGCTGGAAGATGAGACCCCCAGGTCGGAAGGCACTCAACTAGCTACTGGGGAAGAGCTGAAGACTTTTCGGAGTAAAGCCAGCATTTATGATGTGGTTGGATCAAAGCCCTCGGGAAGTCTGACTGCTGATGTAGCTGCGCATGAAATGAGAGTCAGAAGCTGTAAAGATGTCTTACGCATTGGAACATGGAACGTACGAAGCATGAACCAAGGGAAGTTGGAGGTGGTCAAGAATGAAATGGAACGTGTACAACTTGATCTGTTGGGTGTCAGTGAACTGAAATGGATTGGCATCGGGCACTTTGCATCAGATGATCACATGGTCTACTATGCTGGAAATGAAAGACAAGAAGAAATGGTGTTGCATTTATAATAAAGAAGAAACTTGCAAGAACTGTAATGAAATACAATGCAGTCAGTGAACGCTTAATCTCTATTCGTCTACGAGGAATGCCTATCAACACAACCATAATTCTATGCCCCAACAACAGATGCAGAAGAGAATGAAATTGAAGAGTTCTATGAACAAGTACAAGCTGAAATTGACAGAACATGCAAACAGGATATCCTGATAGTCATGGGTGACTGGAATGCAAAAGTTGGCAACAAAGAAGAAGGCAAAGTAGTTGGAAAATATGGACTTGGAAACAGAAATTAAGCTGGAGAAAGACTGATAGAATTCTGCAAGACCAACGATCTATTCATCTCAAACACCTTCTTCCAGCAACACAAGCGGCGACTGTACACATGGACTTCACACAATGGACTGAATAAAAATCGAATTGACTACATCTGTGGAAGTCAACGATGGAAAAGCTCTGTAACATCAACAAAGACAAAACCTGGAGCTGACTGTGGTACAGATCATCAACTACTAGTATGCAAACTCAAGCTAAAGTTGAAAAAGAGCAAACCACTCATGAATGCAGCAAAATATGACCTTGAGAATATACCACTGGAATTTAAAGACTGCCTGCAAAATCGATTTGCTGCTTTAGATACAAATGACAGAGCTCCGGAAGAGTTATGGAATGACATCAAGAAGGTTGTGTTGGAAGAAAGCGAGAAGTCTCTACAAAAGGTGAAAAAGCAAAAACGGCCAAAATGGATGACGGAAGAAACTCTGAAAATTGCCCAGAAACGCAGAGAAGCTAAAGCCAGAGGAGAAAGAAAGACAATCGCAGATCTCAGAGATTTCCAACGTGCAGGAAAACAGGACAAGGAAAAGTACTACAATGACACTTGCAAGGAAATAGAAGCAAAAACTATTAGAGGAAGAACAAGATCAGCTTTCCTAAAGCTACGAGAGTTAAAGAAAAAGTTCCAGCCTCGAATTGGAATGTTACAAGATGCTCAAGGTTCTTTTCCTGTGCCCTGCAGTTCTCCTAGGAGGGATTGTAGCTGACTGACGTCCCCCATCGCTCCTGCATCATCTTCTGCCGCGTGCTGCCCAATTGGGGCAGCCCCAAAGGGATAAAGAGCAGTGTTACCCGGGCCGAAGCCTTTCCTGTGCCCTGCAGCTCTCCCAGGATGGATTGTAGCTGACCGACATCCCCCATTGCTCCTGCATCATCTGCTGCCGCGTGCTGCCCAATCGGGGCAGCCCCAGAGGGATAAAGAGCAGCGCTACCCGGGCCGAAGCCTTTCCTGTGCCCTGCAGCTCTCCCAGGAGGGATTGTAGCTGAGCGACGTCCCCCATCGCTCCTGCATCATCTGCTGCCGCGTGCTGCCTAATCGGGGCAGCCCCAGAGGGATAAAGAGAAGCGCTGAGAGGCAGACCCGCGCTTGAGGGCCTCGCAAGAGGGCCCTTTGGCGTGGCCCTTAGGCGGAGGCTCAACTCATTCAAACAGCAAAAGGATTCCCCAGATCTAAGCTGCAACCGAGACACAACGCAAGAGCTGAATCTCAGCAAAACTCTCACCAAAACTCCCACACCACGAACTAAAAAAACATTCTCCCAGAAGGATTGTGGTTTCGCAAGGGTCGGGCTGCCACAATTATACCGGATTGCCGGTAGCATTTTTTATTTATTTATTTAGACAGTTTTTGTATACCGCCTTATCCTTCAATCAAAGCGGTCACAACACAATTGGGGGATACATTTAACACGCGGGGATATGAGACACATACACTAATACTTACAGGGAACATGGGCAATGGAGGGTTAAGTGGCTTGCCCAAGACAACAAGGAGCATCTGCGGGACTAGAAACCCCAGTCCTTCCAGCCCAAGGTGCTGTCCTCTAGTGGGATTTGAACCCCCGACCTTCCGGCCTGAAGTACCTTGCCCCAACCACTAGGCTACTCCTCCCTTAGCTGTACTTAAGGCCACTCTTGAGGTTCGATCCGCACAGGCATAGCCATCCCTGCAGTGAAGATCGTCCACCCAACGGAAGACAGGACATAACCTACTCTAAGTTGCCTCTCTGGAAGCAAAGCGCAAAAGTGGCCTGAACTTTCACCTATCCATCCAACTGCTTCCTTCCCCACTACATGCCGCAAGTATAACCATCTAGATCTAATTGTGTCTATTAGTCTTTTACCTCTCAGTAGTTGTACCCTAATGTCACATACACGAGCCCTTGCTACATTTGTTGCCAGTATTTTCTACCCTATACCTATGCCTTACTTTGTTGCTACTGTTCGATACTTGCTTACCCATACTCTTTTTACCTTTACTGCTGCCTGTTAATTATTATCACTGTTAATTTACCCAGCTATACCTGCCGCCAGTGTCCTGATACTATTACAGCCAGTATATTATTACCATTGTTGATATATTTTAACTACGAGTATTTGTTACACAAGGAATTAGAATGACGCATACACTCTTAGCCCTAGCCAGTATCTATCTTATCACAGCACTGCCCAGCTGCTCAAATGCCTTCAACCCAGGTCCCAACTCCATACCAATATTGAGGAGCACCTGGAAGGAATGGACAAACAGGACTCATACATCTTCAGCAGATGCTAACCGTTCAAATTACCCCCACCTGCTCCATATTGCCCTCCAACACACCAAAAAGCCCTTGATCGCGAAAAACCACCACCGACGACCAATGAAATGCGCCCTCATCAACGCCAGATCAATCCGCACAAAATGGCCAGTGATTACTGACCTGATAACCCACTACAATCTTGACATCCTGATGGTCACGGAAACTTGGCTATCAGACTGTGACAATGTCATTATCAACCAGATGCCACCCCCCAACTTCTCACTCCATACCTGCCATAGATCCAACCAAAGAGGAGGTGGAGTACTCATCCTTGTAAAAAATGAGCTTCAATTTCAATTGACCACCTCAACATGATATCCATCTCCAATGACTCTTGCTCAATCAATTTAGTCTACAGAGCCCCTACATCTTCTGCAGAGGACCTATCAACAATAATAGACCTTGCCTACAACACAGTCAAGCCTTGATCATCAAGCTGACTAATGGGTGACTTTAACCTCCCAACCCTAAAAGTCTCGCAAACCTCAGCATTTCTCGAAGCACTTGTTGACCTCGGACTCAGTCAGATAGTCCAAGCACAAACAAATGTGAAGGGAAATACCCTGGACCTGATATTCGCCCCCCAGGCCATCATGGAAGCAAACAATGACTTCGCAATAACTATAACACCAGTACCATGGTCCGACCACAGCTTGATCAGATTCCAACTGCCCACCTACTCTAACAATCAGAACACCAACTCCATCCCCCCTAAACCACCAGTGAGAAGATTTCGCTCTTTCAACAAAGAGGAAATACTAAAGAAACTCCTCCCACCGCTAAACTCCTCAGAGCCCGAACTTGACAATCTGATTAACATCTGGAATGACATCCTCAGATCGAGCGCACAACTCCCCGATACAAATAGAAAAACCAATACCTGCACACACATAGCTTGGTATTCAAATGACTTGCGATCATCACTTCTCCACCTACGCAAGCTAGAGAGACGATGGCGCCGATCCTGCTCTACCGAAGCATACACAATATACTGTTCACACCTAGAGAGAAGAAGGCAGTTTCATACAGACCTCCTGAAGCGATCAATAAGCAAGCACCACGACCTGTTCAACATAGTAAAAACGCTCGCACAAGAACCAACCCCAGAACAAAGACCCTCAATTCAACCCCAGGATTACGCTACCCACTTAGAATCAAAAATGATACAGACAGCCAAAAACCCCTGTCCTGCTAGACCCTCCCAACCACCCAAGATGTCACGCCCATCCCCACTGACCAAATTCCACACCTTATCACCAAGCCCTGGTGATGCCACACATTGTCTTTGCAAATGCAATCCTATACGGACTCCCACAAGCAACCCTAAACCCTCTCCAACTGGCAATGAACACGGCAGCCAGGGTGCTAGAAGGAATATCGAGGACTGAACACATCACACCAATCCTGAAAAAGTTACATTGGTTACCACTTCAAGCCAGAACACTATATAAGAATATAATTATGACCTTCAAAGCCCTAAACAATCAGTCCCCCATAGCCATCACCAAACTGATACACATCTCACCTCCCAATAGAAGAAGAAGATCCGTAGCAGTAAACACACTGTCCATCCCGAAAGAATCAACAAGATGCAAGAACGCAACAACTAATAGAGCCTTCTGCTTCTACGCCCCCAAAGCCTGGAATGCCCTCCCCTCTGACATCAGAGCTATCACAGACTTAACCCAACTAAGGAAGGCCCTAAAACATCACTTATTCACCAGATACTTCCCGGTGTAGCCCAACAGGAGAATTACACTCACCATGTACATAACTGTAAATACTAGGTTGTATAATTGTTGTTAATTACCTTGTTATCCAAGTTCTAATCCCTGTTCAATTGTAAATGCATTTTCAGTAACCCTGAATGCATACGTTTCTGTTTTGATGTACACCGCACTGATGATAATAGCGCGGTATAGAATAAATGCTAAATAAATAAAAATAAATAAATAAATAAATATGTTGAATGATGCTGAGAAGATCAAGAAAAGGTGGAAGGAATATACAGAGTTTTTATATGATAAAGATCAAGTGGACCAAAAGCCGTTTCAACCTGTACCTTATGATCGGGAACCATTGGTGATGAAAGAAGAAGTTGAAGCAGCATTGAAAGCCTTATCAAAGAACAAAGCACCAGGCATTGATAGCATTCCCATAGAAGTATTGCAGCAATCTGATGCAGCTGTTACCATACTTACAAGGCTCTGCCAAGAAATATGGAAGACAACATTATGGCCAACTGATTGGAAAAGATCTGTGTTTATACCAATAATAAAGAAAGGTGATCCAACTGACTGTGGAAATTATCACACAATCGCTCTGATCCCACATGCCAGCAAGATTCTATTGAAGATTATTCAAAAGAGACTACAACCATACCTGGAACAAGAACTACCTGAAGTGCAAGCAGGGTTCAGGAAAGGAAGAGGAACAAGAGACATCACTGCGGATGTGAGATGGATCCTTGAAAAGACTAAAGAATACCAAAAGGATATCTATTTGTGCTTTATCGACTATAGCAAGGCTTTTGACTGTGTAAACCATGAGAAACTCTGGGCCACATTAAGAAGCATGGGTATACCAGAACACCTGATCGTTCTCTTGCACAATCTGTACATTGATCAAGAAGCAACAGTTGGAACGGAACAAAGAGAAACAGAATGGTTTAAAATATGCAAAGGTGTAAGACAAGGCTGCATACTTTCCCCCTACCTGTTTAATTTATATGCAGAACAAATTATCAGAGAAGCAGGATTGTATGAAGACAACAGAGGTGTGATGATTGGCGGAGGATTCATCAACAACCTTCGCTATGCTGATGATACCACATTACTGGCTGAAAGTGAAGATGATCTGAAACATTTGCTTCTCACAATCAAAAAACATAGTCTCAAAATGGGCCTGCACCTTAATGTAAAGAAGACAAAGATCATGATAACTGGCATAATCAACAGGTTCATCGCTGAAGGAGAAGAAATTGAAATTGTGAACAACTTTAACCTACTTGGATCAACTATCAATAAAGAAGCAACAAGCAGTCAAGAAATCAGATGACGCATTGCTCTTGGTAGAATGGCTATGAAAGACCTAGATAAGATTCTCAAGAGCAGAGATGTCTCTCTCCATACAAAGATTTGATTTGTTCAAGCCATGGTATTTTCAGTAACATCATATGGATGTGAAAGCTGGACAGTGAAAAAGATAGACAGGAAGAAAATTGATGCCTTTGAATTATGGTGCTGGCGGCAGATTCTGTGTGTACTGTGGACTGCCCGAAGAACAAACCAGTCGGTACTAGAGGAGATCAAACCTAAGCTTTCTTTAGAAGCTCAGATGACAAGACTTCGACTTTCATACTTTGGACACATCATGCGAAGAGAGAGATCATTAGAGAAAGACATCATGCTTGGCAAGATAGAAGGTCAACGCAAAAGAGGAAGGCCAGCAATGAGATGGATCGATACAATAACAGCAGCTACGGGTACCAGTCTGTCAACAATGAGCCGCCTGACTGAAGACCGAACACAATTTAGGATAGCTATCCACAGGGTCTCCATGAGTCGACTCCGACTCGACGGCACTTAACAACAACATACCGAATAAAGAGCTTTACATCTAAGCAGAAGTTGTCTGAGCAATTTATTGGTAATTGGTAATATTGGGGAAACATTTGTAGGTGGACCCTGCCTACAACCCCGAGTCTAAGCTTTAGATTAATTGCAATTTAACTTTAGCATTAGATTAATTGTTGTTGTTGCTGTTGTTAAGTGGCACCGAGTCTGTGCATACTCATGCGACCCTCCAGAGTAGTTACTCACCTGTAACAGGTGTTCTCCAGGAGCAGCAGGAATCAGTCCTCACATATGGGTGACGTCGGCGCCGACTGAGCCGTGCGGAGCATTTCCACAGCTTTCATAGAAAGTCTTTGGGAATGCAGCGCGCATGCGCGGTCCCCTTCCCGCCCAAGGGTGCCATCTTGCTCAGTCAGATGACATAGCTAAAAGACAGCAAAAATAGTAAAAATAAATCATAGAACTGCAACTTCAAGGGGAGGAGGGAGGGTTGTGAGGACTGATTCCTGCTTCTCCTGGAGAACACCTGTTACAGGTGAGTAACTATTCTTTCTCCAGGACCAAGCAGGAAGTCAGTCCTCACATATGGGACGCCCTAGCTTAGGGCTACCAGAGGCCCCAAACTGAAAAATGAGCTCCCTCTAGAGCCTCAGCATGCAAGAACAGAATCTTCTCTGATAACACCCCCGACAGGTATCCCAACACCAGGGCCGGAGGGTAGGAGTTGCCTAGACCCCAAAGAGATTATGGAGTACCGCTTGCCCGAAAGCACTGTCCCTGCGGGACTCCCTCTCAAGCAGTAGTGGGCCGCAAAAGTCTGGCTTGAAGACCAAGTAGCGGCCCGGCAGATGTCTGCCAACGGAACAGAGCGGAGATGAGCCACTGACGCAGCCTTCGCTCTGACACGGTGAGCCGTAACTCGACCCTGCAACGAGAGGTCGGTCACCCTGTAAGCCCAGGCGATGCAGTCAGCTACCCATATGGACAAAGTATGCTTGGAGACAGCCAACCCCAACCTATTGGGGTCATAAGAGACGAAGAGCTGAACAGCCCTCCGGTGCTCCTGCGTATGGTCAAGGTAGAAGGACAACGCTCTCCTACAGTCCAGGGTATGCAAGACCATTTCCGCCCGGCTAGCATGAGGCCTGGGAAAGAAAGTCAGAAGAACCACCTCCTGATTGGGGTGGAAGGAAGGAACTTAGGGCGAGTCCGTAAGACCACCCTGTTCCTATAGAACCTAGTATAAGGTGCTTCTGATATTACGGCCTGAAGCTCACTCACTCGCCTTGCTGAGGTAAGGGCTACCAGAAATAGCGTTTTCTAGGACAGAAAACGCAGATGGCAAGTAGCCATAGGTTCAAATGGTGGGCAAGTAAGCCGTTGCAAGACCACATTTAAATCCCATTCAGTGGCAGGTGGATGCACTGGAGGCTTAAGCAAAAGCAGGCCTCTGAGGAAGGGAGCCACCAAAGGATGGCAGGAAAGAGACTGACCCTCCACTTGTGAGTGGTGTGCTGAAAGAGCACTAAGATGAACTCTAACAGAATTGGACTTAAGGCCTAGGTTGGACAGGTGAAGCAAATACTGCAGCACCACTGGTACCAGACATGAGAAGGGATTCTCGTTGTGTTGAGTACACCAGGTAGAGAATCTATGCCACTTAAGGGCATAAGACTTTCTGGTGGACTGCCTCCTAGAGGCCAAGACTACGTCCTCCACTTCCCTAGGCAGTAGTAAAGGCGCTAGGACTACCCTTTCAGCAGCCAGGCCATCAAATTGAGGGACTGGAGATTGGGGTGCAAGAGGGACCCCTGCTCCTGAGACAGGAGATCGGGTTGCATCTCCAGAGGAAGAGGAGTGTCCACCGCCAGTTGCAACAGTAGTGGGAACCAGGGTTGCCTTGGCCACCTGGGGGCCACCAGAATCACTGAGGCCTTGTCCCGGATCACCTTGAATAGTGTCTTGGACACTAGAGGCATGGGAGGAAAGGCATATAGTAGGCCTGTAGACCATGGAATGAGAAACGCATCCGCTGCTACTCTGAGAGGATGCGGTTGTCTGGAACAGAACCTGGGTAGTTGACGGTTCAGAGGACTGGCAAAGAGATCTATGGTTGGAAGACCCCATCTCATGAAGATCTGTTGAACCTCTAAAGAGTTCAACTGCCATTCGTGCGGCTGCAGGATCCTGCTCAATCTGTCCGCCAGGTAATTCTCCTGACCTGGAAGGTAGACCGCTTTGAGAAGAATGCCATGATTGACTGCCCAGGAACACAGTTTCTGCGCTTCCTGACAGAGAAGGCAGGACCCTGTGCCCCCTTGCTTGTTGACATAGAACATAGCCACTTGATTGTCCGTCTGAACCAAGACGGACTGGTGAGAGATGAGATGAGAGAAAGTTCTCAGGGCTAAGCGGATAGCTCTCAGTTCTAAGAGATTGATCTGCTGTGCGGCCTCCAAAGGAGTCCACAGGTCTTGAGTACATGCCCCTTGGCAATATGCACCCCAACCTTGAAGAGAAGTATCGGTTGTCAGCACCTGAGAGTGTGGAGGTGCCTGAAAAGGCACCCCTTGCGCTAGATTCGGAAGATGAAGTCACCATTGCAGAGAAGACTGTAGTAGGCCAGACACCCTCACTTTGTCCATGAGGCTTCCTGTGGCCTGGTGCCACTGAGTCTGGAGGCCCCACTGAGCTGGCCTCATGTGTAGACGGGCATTTGGAGTCACATGGACCGTGGATGCCATGTGGCCTAAGAGCCTCAGGAATTGTCTGGCAGAGATCAGAGAATTGCTGTGGAATAGCCTGGCTAGAGCCATCAATCTGTGGGCCCTGTCCACTGGTAGAAAGGCCTTTGCCTGAAAGGTGTCCAGTCGAGCTCCTATGAACTCCATGTTCTGGGAGGGTTGCAAACTGGACTTTGCGAAGTTTATGACAAACCCCAGGTGCTGAAGCAGAGCGACAGTGCGAAGGGTGGCTTGATTGGCCTCTTGCGGGGATTGACCCCTGATGAGCCAATCGTCCAGATATGGAAAGACAAAGAGGCCTTGAACCCTGAGGTAGGCCGCTACCACCACCAGGCACTTGGTGAATACCCTGGGGGTGGATGTAAGGCCAAAAGGCAGTACTCTGTACTAATAATGGTTTCCTCCCACTACAAATCTGAGATATTGTCTGTGGTCTGGATGAATAAGGATGTGAGTATAAGCATCCTTTAGATCTAAGGAGCATAGCCAATCTCCCTACTGGAGGTAGGGCAGCAGGATTCCAAGGATAAGCATCTTGAACTTTTACCTCTCCAGGAACTTGTTCAGGTTTCGCAAGTCTAGGATGGGTCTGAGGCCTCCTGTTCTCTTTGGTACCAGGAAGTACCTGGAATAGAAGCCGTGACCTCTCAGGTGGTGGGGCACCGGTTCCACTGCCTGTTCCTTCAGAAGACCTGCCAACTCCTGCAGGAGTAAGTCCCTGTGCAGAGGGAGTCTGGGAGGCTCCCCTGGAAAATAGGAGGGGGGTACCTGGTGGAAGTGGAGGAGATAGCCCTTAGAACCCAGGTATCCGTTGTGACGGCTGACCACCTGTGGGCGAACAGGGCCAGCCTGCCTCCAGTGCTGATGGGGGCCAGCTGAGAAGGAGAGGCTATGTCAATGCAGTCAAAATCCCCCTCCCTGCTGAGCAGGAGCCAGAGTAGGAGGCTTGGGGGCCTTCTGCCTATGGGGCCCATGACCCTGCCCCTTGGCCTGCTGACCCTGTTGGGGAGCTACAGAGGCCTGATAATGAGGGTACTGTTTATAGGCAGATGACTTCCTCGGGTAAAAGGTCTATCTCCAGGAACAAGCAGGAATGAGTCTTCACATATGGGTACGTCGGTACCGACGGAGCCTGCGCAAGAACGCTCCCCAGCGTCCAATCAGAAAGCTTTTGGGAGCATCCCACAGCGCCTGCATGCTGCCTTCCCACCTTTCCAACTGTTTCTCCTCAGTTTTCGTTTTTCCGCGGAGCCGGCAGGACGTACTCCTGTCACCGCAGAAAATTTCTTTTTTAATTCTTTAGTTCTTTGTTTTCTTGTGGTCGCGGCTGTTTTTCCCGCCTCCACCGGTACCGCCGGTGGGTTTTTTTCTTTTCTTTTTCTTAAACTCAGGGAGTTTTCCCTCAGTTTCTGTCTTAAATTTTTGGGCCTGTAAGGCCTCTCCATCATGGAGCCTTCTTCTCCTAAGAAGTGCCTTAACTGTGGAAATACAGTTTTCTTTTTAGACTCCAATAACTGGTGTCTAACCTGTTTGGGTCCTGACCCTTTCCCTCCGGAGCCATTAGGCTACAATTTTATGAGAAGAGATTTTCCATTTCGAGTTTCCCTTGATACCGAGTTCCCTTCCAGTGTCAGGGCACCGACCATTTCTTCTCTACAGGATCAGGTAACCCACAAACAGTCTGTTAAGACTAGCCAATCCTTGAGTGGTAGGTCTCATGCCAAGCATGATGATGGCTCCGGCCTTGCCCTCAAGACCCTATTGGCTTCAAAACCCCGGCGGGAGTTTTCGGTCTCCAAAGCATTTCAGGGGTTTCAGGTTGTTTCCTGGGGCTCACCCCTCACAGGACATACCTGAGCCATGCTCGGTGGTGGCATCCGCTTCGAGCGGTACCGATACCCCGGCATCGGCACCGGTGTTGAGTGATCCACTCTTCACCAGGAATCGTCATCTGGCGTCCTCGGTACCTTTGGGACCGATCGATACGTCCCAGATTGCCTTTCCAGTATCGACAGCATCGCCAATACCACCACCGACGTCGGTACCCTCTAGACATGCATCGATAGACTCGCTCCCTTCGATGCCGAGTCTGGAATCGATATCTAGTCTAGAAGACTGGATACCGACGCGTCTCGGAACCGACCCTTATCGATTCCGGATACGCTGTACCGAGGATATTCACCAAGGGTTTCTGGTTGCCTCGGTACCACTTGAGCAGCCTCCGATGACTGCTTCGATGGCGTTATCGCCTCCAATTCCGGCACAGCTACCGGTATCGGTATCGATGTCGGTTCCTGCAGTTACATCGGGACCAGCCACTTCCGTGCTTTTTTCTCCATCGATCCTTAATATGCCTAGTTTGGAATCGATACCTGGCATGGACGATGCAGTACTGACTGCCTCAAATTGTGACTGCCAGTACCAGTATCCATCCAGTGGGGCTCTTTTTCTGCACCAGACCACTGCATCCTCTGGTGCCCAGGCTGCTGCTTCAACTTTAGCCTACCCAGGGATAGTTCCCATTGGAGATCCCTCTTTTCAGGAATTTCTCCTTGATATAACAACATTCCTTGCTATTCCTATCCCTGGCTGTGATCCTACTCGAGGCTCTCCTGCAGAAAAGGAAAATATAATGCTTCCTTTACATCATTCTTTGCAGGCTCTTCTTCTGAAACTATGGGAAACACCTTTAAGGGTTTCCTCACCTTCTACAGCAACTGATGTTCTGTATCAGGTGCCCCCCTCTCCAGGGTTTCAAAAGACTCAACTTCCCCATCATTCCATTGTAGTGGAATCAGCAATGAGGAAGGTGAAAAGCAAGAAAAAGCATTCTTCTTATCCGCCAGGTCGTGCATCTAGAGCACTTGATGCCTTTGGACGTCAAACCTTCCAAACATCTATGCTGGCAACAAGGATTATCTCTTATATTTTCTATATGAGTCTATCTCTCCAGGAGGTCACAAAGAAATTATCTCTTTTGACTCCTTTTCTATCAGAGCCCAAGGCTGCAGACTATTCCTTACTTCTTAGTCATAGCCAGAATCTCTCTTGGTTTCTCTCGTGCTTCTCTAGACTCTTTTGAGTCTGTTAGCAGAACCTCTGCTATAGCCATAGGAGCACGACGTAGAGCCTGGCTCCAGGCTTCAGACTTGAGCAGATGGGCACAACACATACTGGATAATTCTCCTTGTACTGGAGAAAATCTCTTCAATAGGGAGGCTCTTCGTCAGGTTGCTCATTGCTCCACTGACTTCCCTGGTTCTGGGGACCACCCTAAGCCTTCTTCTTCCCCAGGAGGTAGGAAATGTCCTACCAAACCTTCTTTCCCCAAGAAAAGAAGGTTTCACTCTTCTCCTGCCCATCATCCAGATGTACCCAAGCAGGGGACACCTCGTCCTGCTCTGAAGAATCCAAACTCTAGCCAGACTCAGCAAACCCAGCAACCATAGGTTCCTGAAGGTTGCAACCTACAGTTAACTTCTTCTTAGCAGAAGTTTGTTCACTGTTTTTTCTTTCAAGCTCTACACATGCTTTCCTTTCTTCAGGACATCTTTTTCCCTCCTAGATATGCTGAGCTGTCAGGATATTCATGTCTATGGGTTACAGATTTCTTTTCTTCTTCCTACCAAGAAGAGAAGTTAACTATCCCATGATAGTTTTTTGTCCCAACATGAACATTTGTTTCCTTCAGCAGACTTACCATATGGTAAGTCACCCTTCAGCTCCTGTTTCTCTACCCCCTCATCCAGGGTTTCCCCTGAATGAGTGGTATCATGCTGCAGAGCTTCTCTAGCCTTTCATTCCAGTGTAGAGTTTTTTTCCTTGAATAAATTCTCTGGACAGCTTATCAGACAGGGACAGGAATATTTCCTCTCCCTTTGTCTGTTCTCTGTTTTGCACAGGAAGATTCTCTCTGCTGTCTCTTTCAGCTACTGCTCATGCAGGAGTTCCAGTGATTGAACTACTGGTATTTTCCCACAAGTTTCCAGTCTGTCTTCCACTACTTTCTGTCTAGCCATAGTAGTGATTCCAAGATAGTGCTTCATCTATCTTGGATAATCCTAATCACTTCAGGCTTCTCACATTATCTTCTTTTCTTGCCATCTCCATTTTCTTGGATTTGGCAACACAGCTGACCTACAGTCAGTTTTATCTCCTAATTCTCCTGCATAATGCTCTCTGCAACCTTCAGAGAAGCTTTCTACAATGGGCCCTTGCTAGAGAGCATTGGACTTTGTCTCTGATGGCTATTCTATATGGTGGAAAAGGCTTATCAGTCATTTTCCATGACTGTGAGGGTTCTCCACACCCTGTTGTCTCCTGTTATAATACAGGATATAAGCCTTTTCTGCGTGAATGTCCAAAGAGTTTTCCAATCCTGCAGGAATATGCACTTTTTTCCTTACAGCTTGTCCTCATGCTATCCTACTCCTTATGGACAGCACATATTCTACTAGTAATGCATGATAGCCCTGTGTCCCTCCAGTGGGTCATCCTGGTATCTCCTCCTATGCGTTTTCTGTCCATTTACCATGTCAGAGTTCTACAGAACTCACGACTTGCTGTTTACAGACTGATATTATCCTCTGTTATTTCACGCAACCATCCTGGTTATTTCACTGGATAGCATTCCTGCACCCTCTTTGCCCGCAGGAATAGATTCTCTATATATCTTCTCAAGTAGGTTCCACCTTCTTGTTATTAGATGAATCTTTCTCCTTCACATCTCTCATGTGAATGTTCTTATGGGGCTTAGTTGCAGACATGTATCTTCAGACATACATATTCATGTATGTATATATCTCTATATATATTCTATAGATACATATGTCTGTAAGCTGTGTGTGCATAGGTTATGCCCCTATATATATATATATATATATATATATATATACATATCTATATCTATATCTATATATATATATTGTCATGGCGCAAGGCAGATTGTGCTGATGGAAGTAGATGAAAACACACAGGGCAGTTTTAAAACCAGCAGTGCAGAGCACATGGCTAGGGGTTGCCAGGAGCAACCAAGCAAAACAAGAGCACAGGCTGTAGATAAACGCCCAGAGTTAACATTACGTCATAGCTCATCAAGGAAGCAGAGACAGCTGCAGAGAGTTGAGCTAACACGAGTCTCAAAGAATGACGCAGATAAAAAAGGTCAGTCTTGAGCAAAGCAGATTCAGGTGGAGATTCACGGAGAGACACAGGAGCAGATACAAGGAGATACAGAGACGCAAGCCAGGAGTCAGACTCAGTCTCTGATGCCGAGAGAGAAAGAGACATTGAGAGGACTCAAGGGAAAGGAAAGTACAGAGCTCAGGAAAGCCAGGAGTCATACCTGAGAAGCTCCAACGTAGAATCCATCTACAGCTCAGAGGGGTTTGCCCAGGAGGAGGTCTCAAAGGTTAGTGCTGAGAAGTTAGGCTGCACTAAGCCAAGGTCCGTGTGGGGACAGAGAGAGATTCCAAGCTGCAAACCACGAAGAGCAGGGAGAAGGGATAATCACGGAGGCAGGGACCTGGAGAGCCAGAACACTTGTCCAAGAGAGATTTCCCACAAAGCTGAAAGCCGTCCTGTGAGGGGAAGTGCAGGGAAGAGAAGTTTCCACTTCCCGTTTGAAAACCAGACAGACAGAGCTCAGCCTGAAGATAGCCAAAGTACCTGGAGTAGAGGAGCACTGAATTTTACTCCCAGAGGTCAGGAAGTGTATGGCCCTCAGAGGGGAGAATCCATAGCGTGTGGTAACCAGCCTTACTCCAGTGATAGAGGGGAGCGGAGCTCTGGTCAAGATGAGAGGAGACAAACAAACACTATTGCACCTTACAGCCCTGCAGAATATGATAGCCTAGAAGGGCACGAGGATATGGATTGTGACCTTCATGAAGAGGTCTCTGATATATGCAAAATGGACTGTACACTGGTCTTCTCCGATAGTGTAACCTCTTTTTGTTAAGGGCCAAAGTAAAGCCTGCCTGGGTGAAATCTGTGGTGGAGCCCAGATTTCACAGTTCAGCTTTTGTGAATGAAAAAGCTTGTTTTTCCCTTTTTGTTTTGTTAAAGCTGACAAAAAGCGGTTTTGTTGTAATTTGTAGTCCCTCACTTGTGTTGTACTAGCCTTATGGTTTATTTTCTTTTGACCCTTGTTGCAAGAATTCTCCCGGGACGGGAAAATAAAACCTCTTTAAGCATAGCTACTCGACCACAGCTACCTTCTTATTAGATTAGCTATTGGGACTCAAAATCCCAGAGGGCATTACCAAGTCCTTGCTGTTATAAGAGGAGCCGCACCGAAGCCCCAGGCTCACCACCTCGGGGGCAAGTAGGTGCGTTGACAATATATATATCCCTATATATATATATGTATCTGTCGAGATACTTATAAGTAGATATGTATTTACATACTATCTCCCTAACTGTCTATCCTATAAAGGCTTTTACCTTCTTAGAGGTTCCAGACAGTGGACTTGCATATGTTCATACTGTCCCTCAGTATGTTGGGGGTGTTATGCACACAACCACTACTGTGGTACTGACAGCTTCCACTTTACTCTAGGTCTCGCTATCCCTGAAGCATCATGCTTCAATATCTTTCCTATCTCTCACCAGCTAGGAAAGACAGTGTAGATCTTCAGTACTTCTGAGGTTTCAGCCCTTCACACATCTGTCCTCCTTGGGAATACGGGCTTTTTTCCATACCCCTTCTTCCCTCCAGGACTGGGCTAGTTGTCCAAATCGGTCAGTCTTCCTCTTTTACTCCTAAATATTAATGACTCTGTAGCTAACAGAGTTTTCAGCTTTTTGCCATAAAGCTTTCCACTGAAGACCTTCCGTTCTTATACTACCCCAGTTGACAATTGGGTCACCTGCCAAGTCCAGATTTGGACCTTCACCTTCACTACCATGAGGTCACCTTGAGGATTCCTCTACTGAATCTCCAGTAGACTCCATCAGCCTCTCTACTTCCTGCAATCCAGTAGGTAAGATCCATATTGTGATTGCTCTTTCAATATTTTTAATAGTAATTTTCATATATACCAAGGACTCCTCTCATGTAGTCCTTAGGTTAGCTGTTTTTTCCTACAGCTCCTCTCTTTTCAACTCCTACCCACCATCCCTCATGGGATGCCAGAGATCCATGTGTGGGAAGTGCAGTCCTGTTCCACGGACACGCATTTTATGGGATCTCCCCCTGGCAGCTATCGCTAGGGAGTCCCCATATGTAAAGACTCATACCTGCTTGTTCCTGGAGATAGCACAGTTACTTACCTGTACAAGGTGATCTCGGGGAACAGCAGGAATAAGTCTTCACAACCCACCCACCTCCCCTAGGAGTTGTATCTCTCTATCTATCTTCCTTTCCTCTTTCTCTCTCTCTTTGTCTCAGCTATGAAACTCAACTGAGGAGAGACAGTTGGAAAGGCGGGAAGGCAGCACGCAGGCGCTGTGGGATGCTCCCAAAAGCTTTCTGATTGGACGCTGGGGAGCGTTCCCGCGCAGGCTCCGTTGGTACCGACGTACCCATATGTGAAGACTTATTCCTGCTGTTCCCAGAGATCACCTGTTACAGGTAAGTAACTGTGCTTTTTTCCCGCGCCCTTCTTCTGAGAAGGGGCAGAGGTTTTTCTGGACAGCCTTGTCCGGGTAAGAGTCTCAGTCTCGAGTTCGGCAGCCTTTTCAGCCATGGGCATGCCAAAGAGGTTTTCACCTCGGCAGGGGACATCGACCAACTTGTCTTGCACCCATGGCTCGAGGTCCGATGACTGTAGCCAAGCCTGACGGCGTGCACCGATGCCAGCCGCGGCTACTTGGGCCGAAGCCTCAAAGCCATCATAGGCTGCTCGAGATACAAACTTCGAGCACTCACGAATAGCCGAGGACAGAGCATTGAACCTCTGCAAAGGTTCCTCGGAGAGACCAGCAGAGAAACCGGCAATCTCCTTCGCCAGGTCTCGAAGGTACAAGGGAGGAGTAGCCTAGTGGTTGGGGCAAGGTACTTCAGGCCGGAAGGTCGGGGGGTTCAAATCCCAATAGAGGACAGCAACCTTGGGCCGGAAGGACTGGGGTTTCTAGTCCCACAGATGCTCCTTGTGGTCTTGGGCAAGCCACTTAACCCTCCATAGCCCATGTTCCCTGTAAGTATTAGTGTATGTGTCTCATATCCCCGCATGTTAAATGTATCCCCCAATTGTGTTGTGACCGCTTTGATTGAAGGATAAGGCGGTATACAAAAACTGTCTAAATAAAATAAATAAATAAATGTACAGCTGGTAGGTCTGGAAACCAGTCAGGAAACGTGGCTGGAAGTTCCAATAATGCCTTTATTATTCCACGGGTCAAGTGTGCCTAAAACCCAACACAGGCCGTGTTTCGTATACCACTTCCTCAGGGGTTACAGGCTCACTAAAAACATATATATGCACACAATGAATAAAAAACCACAACAAATAAATACAATAATAATCATCAAAAAACATAAGCATATAAAAACAAGCTCACAAAACATTAATCAATTAAAACAATAAATAAATAGATAAATTAATAAACATGAAGTGATAACCCATTGATAAAATAAACTAATGCTTAAAACAATAAATTACACTCAGCATGTTCAAAGAAACAAAATGCATGCAATAAAAAATCAATAAAGCAATAAAATACACCAAACAAGGAGAAAGAGGAGGACCTAAAAACACATAGTGTGCACTATGATTCTAAATAAAGATCGTAACACATAGAGCACATTACTAGTGAAGAAAACACCACAGCCATACTGGTAATAAAGGATTGTTACTTCATGATTGCATAAAGAATGCAAACACACAGCAAAAAAACTAAAGGAGGGAGGAGTGAATCAATGGAATACATGTAAAACTGTAAAATATCTATATAATTATCAAAAAGAACAACATGAACGAGACCAGCTAACGGATGTCAACAACCACAAAGAATTTGACAGATAAAAAAGGTAAAAGATAAAAATGAAAACATACCGATATGACAGCCCATGTGACCCACGGACCTCCTTAAGATTGCAGGGCTGAGGAACCCAAACTGCCCCTCACATTTGGTATAAGTGTGACTATTGTGATGCAGTGGGTAATATAGAGCCTATGAAAGTTAATGAAAATGAGGAACTTACCTCAGATTTGGCTGTAGAGAGAAACTCAGTGCATGGAGAAACAGCTGAGCAGCAAGGGCTGTCAGCGCAAGAAAAGCCAAAAGCCATTAAAGGTAGTTTTCCCTGTAACAGTTCTGATGCAGGAAGAAACAGAAAAGCTCATCAGGAGCACCTGTGTCCTAACTCTCACGTAACGTGCAGGGCAGGGAAGCATATAAGTTCCTGGTTAGAACCAGGAAGAGGAAGAGAAGGGAGAAGGAGGAGTAGTGCTGGTAAGAAGGAAGAACCAGGAAGTGAATGCAGAAGCAGAGCTCGAGAGAAAAGGGTTGGAGCAAGCAGTGCTGGGAAAGGCAATGCTCAAGGAAGCAGACCTGGTGAGAAACCAGGAGGGGCCAGCAGCTCAGGAGAATGGTATGAGCAACCAATGAGCACAGGTCAGCCCAGAGGAAGTTTACCGGCTGAAGAGAACTTCAAGCGTGGCTGCAAAGCAAGAAACAGCTGGGAAGGTGACCAGGAGTTTGTTAGCTCTGAGCCTGACTGGAAAGCCAGGGAGAGAGTCCTCTACAACCCAGGAGCTAAAGCTAGAACCAAGGTAAAAAGATGGGAGCCTTGTTCTTTTAAAGAAAGGTTTAAAAGCTCTGCATGTTTAAAGGGCGTGGCCCGGAGTACAACGTTATAGCTGAAAGATATCCAAAGCTTTCATTTGGTGAGGAAAACCAGCAAGGAGCCTTTCTCATACCAGGCAGATATAACCCTGGGCTTAAAGAACCCTTGGCAGGAAGGGATATTGGTGTATCACAAGAGGCTGTGCCAGAATTCAGCACATGTGAAGAATGTGATTCAGATAGTTTGGGGAGTGAAGCTGAAGGGATGATATGGGAAAATAATAGCCATACTTCAGACCCCATTCCAATGGACTGTGCCATATGTTTTTCGGATGACCTCACTTCTTTGTGTTAACTTTTGAGGAGAATAACTTTGTGACAATAACAAAAGAAAAGAAGATATTTTCTGTTGCCATTTTTGTTCAATGCTGTGTTTTGTGTTGCATTCCTGAGAATGACCGTTCGGGAAGGGGAATAAAACCCTAATTATTTACTTTACCACTTGACCAAAAGACTCTGTTTTAATACAAAGAGCAGAGCAAAACTTCAATAACCCTAGGCAGCCGCCTAAATAGGGTTAAAAAGGGCTCTATCATATGAGCCCCATCACACTATACAAAAATGAATAAATAAATAATTAAGACCATAAATACAAAATGTAAATTAAGAATGTATAAATAAATAAATAAATAAATTAATTAATTAAGAGAAACCAAAGGGTATATCTCCTATCATGCCCGAAAGGCGACTTTAAGCCTACTAGGTTAAAAAATGGAACGTATATCCACAATCGCCAAAGGGGCTAGACAATGAAGGCAGTATAAATTTAAAATCATAATAAATACAGCCCTGGGCTACCACCCCGTGTGGACCGCTCAGATATTGAAGATTAAATAAACCACCGGGCGGAGCGGACAAAGACAATCAAGACACCATATATTATGGTTGGACAAGCTGAAGCCAAGGATGAACAACAACAGATAACATCCTTTGAACACAATTTTTAATCGTCTCATTACATGAGTGCAAACAAATAAAAAACAAAACCAAACCTGTGTCAAAACCAGTGAAGACGCCGTCAGCAAGCAAAACTTGAAACCGCTTCCCAATGCAAAACCCCGCACATGCGCTGCAGTTTTAAACACCCGTTTTGGCGGGAAACCAAAAAAACACAAAAGGACACATACAAAGAAGTGTCCAATAGTAATAATCCTTTCAAAATTATAAACAGATGCCTTTAAAAGGTGAATAAATAATGAAAAGAGCACAATAGGAACGCTATAAAAAAACGCTATGAAAACCATATGAACTACCGGGATCAGGACATATGTTAATGATACAAAGAGGACGGGGCAGAGATCTTAAAAAACTCTCTCAAAGGTGCAGGAACAGTAGACAAGTGAAGGAAAGGGGAGGAGCAAACCACACAAACAAATAAACAGATGCAGGAGTCACTGAAATATTAAAAATTAAACAACTTATATGCCCATGACTCCAAGGCCACAAGAAAAAAGGGCGATCACAAATAACAAAAAAACAACATAGATGATTAACCGCGAATATAAAATTGTAAACTGCCAGAACCCAGACAAACCAAAATGCTGATCACGAGGAGATTCAAAGGAAAAGGGCAACAATGATTATAAAAACACTGAGAAATCTTGGTCCATATTCAACCCATGTGGAACCATAGTATTAAGCAAAAAAATATATTTTTGTTCCAACCTTAAGGTTGTCTTAATTAAATCACCCCCCCTCCAATTCAGTTGAACTTTTTTTAACACAAAAAATTTTATGTCCGCTAATGTATGTCCCATATCTACCCAGTGCTGCACTATCGGTTTATCAATCAACTTCCTTCTAACACAGCTCTTATGTTCCACTATACGTGTGAGAATGCAACGATTAGTTTTACCCACGTAGAGTTTTGCACAAGTACACTGAATGACATAAATAACATTAGATGTATCGCAGTTAGAGAAGTCATTTATGTAAAACTTCTTATGGGTAACTGGATGAATGAAGAAGTTGCGCACAGGTAAAACATTCAGACAGATGGAACAATGGCCACACTGGAATTGCCCCTTGTATTTAGATAATCTCTTGCGTTCAGTGAAAGCCGAGGGGACTAGCAAATTCCGGAGATTAACATTCCTCTTATGAGCCACTATAAGTGAGGTGTTGTGAAAACCGGGAAGGATTTGTAAGAGATGCCACTCTTTAAGTATGTTTACAATTTTTTGTGATTGCAACGAATATAAAAGAGGACATACAATCTTAGACTGGCTACTTTCTTTCCGTGGTTTTAACAAAGTGTCATGTGATTCATCCCGTGCTCTCACATAAGCTGCTTCAATGCAACAAGAGGGATATTGACGTGCCTTAAACCTGTGTGTCAAGTCTTGAGCATGACGTTCAAACTCTTGCGTTGTGGTGCAGGCTCTTTTCACCCTGAGAAACTGTCCCACGGGTAAGTTTTTCTTAAGGGCAGGGTTATGAAAACTAGTGTAATGTAAAAATTGATTTTTATCTATAGGTTTTCTGTATAGTGTTGTAGTTATCTTACCTTCTTTCTTTTGAACCACAAGATCCAAATAAGGTATACGTATGGGATCATGTGTAATTTGAAACCGTAAGTTGACGTCCAATGCATTAACCCAAACATTAAACTCAGATAACCTATCCACGGAGCCTTTCTAAAGTATAAAAATGTCATCAATATACCGTATCCACAAGAGAACCTCATTCTTAAAAGGGTGCTCCCTCAAAAAATTCTCTTCAAAACGATACATATAGAGGTTGGCAATATCAGGAGCCATAGACGACCCCATGGCTACCCCCTTAATCTGTTGGTAAAACAGGTCCCTAAAACAGAAATAATTTTTACACATAGCCAGTTCTGCCAGTGAAAGAAGAAAAAAGGTGGAGATACGTTTATGATCCAGCCTAAGCATCAAAAATGCTCAATAACCTCTAAAACCCCGTCCTGTGGAATGTTAGTGTACAGTGACTCCACGTCTAATGTAACCAACAACACATCTGCCCTTAAATCATGAAAGGAGGAAAAAATGTCAATAGCATGGGATGAATCACGTACAAAAGACCACATATGCGTAATAAAAGGAGCAAAACTACGTCCATCAACTGTGACAGGGGTTCCAAAAGGGAGCCAATGGCAGACACAATGGGCCTACCTGGAGGGTTGTCTAATGACTTATGTATTTTAGGAATGACGTATATGGTGGGTATAACAGGTTTATCTACTATGAGGAATTCTTTTTCCTTTTTAGTGATATAACCTATATCATACGCATTCAACACGAGATTATCTATACAACTTTTAAGTGTATCTGTGGGATCATCATCCAACCTCCGATAGAAGGTTTTATCACTAAGTTGTCTGTTAACCTCTTCTATATACATATTTTTATCAAGAACCACTATTGCTCCCTCTTTATCAGCTGGTTTTATAACTATATTAGGGTTTTCCTGTAAAGATTTTATGGCCCGTTTTTCACCTAATGTCAAATTGTGATACAATGGCCTTTTATCCACCCCAATTTCATCTATTTGTTGCAACACTGTGCGTTCAAACGCCTCAATGAGGGGGTCCATTTGTGGAGGGGGAATCCATTTAGACTTTCTAATAATTATTGAAATATTCTCAGTGGATGACACCTGGGTGCTAAAAAAATATTGGATCCGAATTTTCCTAAAACATTTATATAAGTCAACACGAACTTCAAATGGATCAAATTGTTTATTGGGGACAAATGACAACCCCTTATTCAGCACTGATAGTTCATCCACCGTCAATTCATATTTTGAAATGTTTACAACAATGTCATCTGTCAAAGGTCCCTCTCGTGGAACTGGTCCGCTCCCCAATTGCCTCTCCCCTGTCCGCGACCCCGTCCTCTGTGTGTATAGGGGTTGTTGTACGTCCTGTCCGGAAAATGCCCTCGTCCACTGTCCTGATCTGTGTAGGACGGTAGACGGGTGCGGGAGGGGTCCCGACCACCTCCCTTCCATAGCTGGTCTATATTCAAAAAATTCTTTTTAAAATTATTATTATTTCTTTCTTTACCTTTCTCTTTGGATTGTGCGGTATTTTCTTTACGAGCCGAAAAAAGAGATGCCGAGGCATCATGATTATCCCCTGATTCACTCCTACTCCTTTTCTTCTTCTGTCCTACCGGGGAACTATCATCAGATTCTTCTAAAGTACTCTTTCCGGTCAAAAAATGTAGACTTCCTCTTGACCCAAATTCTCTCATTCTCTACTCGTTTACACCAATGGTAAACATAACCACTCCTATAGTCCTCCTCATCTCTCTGAAATTTCTCCATTTTCTTGTATTTTATATCCTTCCTAAATTGTACCATATTCCTATCATTATCAACATATATTTTATCAAATTGGTTATCACACTTCTTCAACTCACTCAATTTCTCAAGTTCCACCTTATATAATTCAGATTTCTTATTTGCTGTAGTAATCAAGAGGATCATTAAATCCAATGAACATTTATTTAATATAGCATTCCAACAATTGACGAAACCTTGTTCACTTTGATAAAGATCTGGAGCCTTATTCATCCTCAATCCTCGTGGTATAATTTTTGATTTGCAGCATTCGAGGAGGTAGGCCGCATGTAATTCCTCTTTAACCAATCGTTGTGTCAATCGTACTACATCTTCCCAAATGGTATGTATATGATCATTGTTGTTATCTTCGTCAGGATTGGTCAAGGACTCTTGAGATACAAGCTTTTCCAGTGCATCCTCTCCAAAGCTGAGGATGTCCCTCCAAGGGGAGAACATGCTGTGATTACTGGTCCACCAAAAAACAGCACTCTGTCATGCAGACAACCAGCTGGTAGGTCTGGACATGGAAAGCAAGCATAGAGCCCTGGAAGCACTTCTTACCGAGGGCATCCAGGTTCTGGGCCTCCCGGCCGGGAGGCACCGAGGAGTGCATCTTCTGACGATGCATGGCCGATTCCACAACCATGGAGTGGTGCGGTAATTGTGCCTTTTGGAACCTGGGGTTCTTGCAGACTCGATAGATGGAATCGACCCGCTTGCTTAAATCCAGCGTTGATGCCGGTGCCTCCCACATGCAGAAGAGCAACCGTTCCAGCATCGGAGGAACCGGAATAGTAAAGGCCTCCTTCGGAGGAGAGTCATACTGTAGGGCCTCGAGCTCCTCGGCTCGAGGTTCCTCCTCGGGATCCGCGGGGAATGCCAAAGTGTTGGCCATGTCCCGCATGAAGTCTGAGAACCGGGTATCCTCCGGGGGAGACCTTCTCTGAGGCTCGGACTCAGGCGAGTCCGAAGGAACGCACCGAGTCCGAAAGGTGTCGGGCGACTCCTCATCCTCCGTCTCCCAGCCGGACTCCTCGGAGGAGGAATCGAGTGGCCCTGGTCGGGCAGGCATCAATGCCATCCACCCCGACGCCGAGGGTACCGGTGTCGACGACCTCGGTCCCGAATGGGAGGCCGAGGGGGACCTTGGCCGAGGATCGACTCGAGCTCGCATGGACTCAAAGATTGGCTCAGCCTCCGGGGTCGACTTGGACGTCGATGTCCCGGTGGTCGGGGCAGATGCACCGGTGAGACCGGCGATCAGTGCCTGCTGCTGTTCCATGAAGGCAGCCAAGCTGCTCTCCAAGGCCGTCAACCTGAGTCCAAGCTCAGGAGACTCAGCAACCCCCGACTCGGGCCCCGGCAGTGCCGGGCCCGATGTCAGCTCCCCTGGAGGTGAGTCCACGAGGACTACAGTACTCACGTGACCCGGGGACTCCATCTCCACATGAGGTTGTTTTGCAGGCTTCTCCGACTCCGAAGACCCGGGATGGCGCTCGGGGCTATGCGACTTGGCCCTCAAGGAACCAAGTGCGTCCACCGATGCCACCCTCGTGGGTTTTTTCTTCTTATGATGCTCCCGCGAGGGAGACCCCCTTTCAGATGAGCCTCGACGCTGCTCGGGGCCAGAGTCCCGAGATGTCGAGGCCTCTGACGAGGTCCGGGCCCTACCGGACGTGGAGTCAGAGAAGATTCTTTCCTTTTGGTGCTGCTGACTCCTTAACGCCTTAGAGGACATCTTCCCACACGGACCACAGATCATCGGGTCATGATCGGGTCCGAGGCACCGGAGGCAGCAGTCATGTGTGTCGGTGAAAGACATAAGTTTCTTACACCGATCACACTTTTTAAACCCGCTGGCAGCCATCGGGGGAAAAAGGGCCCCTGCAAGGTCAAAAGACAGGGCTGCCAGTGAAAAAAAGAAAAAATGGCGCGAACGCTAGTCACTAAGGACAAAAAACGAAAAAGAGATCCGGGCTCGATACCAACGTATCGGGCCCAGGCGGGAAAGGGAAACTGGCGTCGAACCGAAGAAAAACAGGTTAACGCCGAAAAAATCAACTTCTTCCTCGGGTGAAACGAATATACATCCATCGGGCTCCGCGGAAAAAAGAAGACTGAGCAAGATGGCACCCTTGGGCGGGAAGGGGACCGCGCATGCGCGCTGCATTCCCAAAGGCTTTCTATGAAAGCTGGGGAAATGCTCCGCACGGGGGCTCCGTCGGCGCCGACGTCACCCATATGTGAGGACTGACTTCGTATTTGGTCCTGGAGAAAGATAGTTATCCTAACTTGTGTCCATTTTTTAGACAGGTGTTGAATGGTTGATAGAGTGGTGTCCATAGCTCTTGTTATTGTATCCGTCCATCACATTGTTAGCCTTCTTATTCTGCATTGACCTTCAATCTTGCCAAGCATGTCTTTCTCACATAATCTCTCTTTTCACATGATGTGTCCAAAGTAGGAAAAGCTTAGGTTTTAGCTCCTTTAGTACTGACTGATTTGTTCTTCGGGTAGTCCATGGTATACAAGGTATTCTTCACCAGCACCATAATTTGAAGGAATCAATTTTCTTCCTGTCTTTTCTCTTCACTGTCCAAGTTTCACATCCATATGACATTATGCAAAATACTGTGGCTTAAACCAAATCTTTGTATGCAGAGATACATCTCTGCACTTGAGAATCTTGTCTATGTCCTTCATAGTGTGTCCTTAGATTTCTTGATTACTTGTCATTTTTGATCCAAGCAGGTTAAGTTGTCTACTATTTCTATTTCTTCTCCATCAGGGATGAAATTATTGATTTTGCTGGTTGTCAGGATCTTTGTCTTCTTCGTGTTAAGGTGCAAGCACATTTTAAGATTGTTTCTTGATCTTGAGAAGTAAATATTTTAGATTGTCTTCACTTCCAAGCAGTAATGTGGTATCATCAAAATAGTGAAGGTTGTTGATGAGTCTTCCACTATTCTTCATACATTGGGTGCTTTCATACATTCCAGCTGCTCTGATAATTTGTTCTTCATATAAATAAAACAGGTAAGGGGAAAGTATGCAGCCTTGCCATACACCGTTGCTGATTTTAAACCACTCTGTTTCTCCTTGTTCCATTCTAACTGTTGCTTCTTGATGAATGTAAAGGTTGCTCATGAGGACTATCAGATGTTCTGGTATACCCATTCCAGTTTCTCATAACTGATTTATTTATTTATATGATTTCTATACTGCTTAGTCTTAAAGTCTAGGCAGTTTACAATGAACTAACAAAGCTTATACATAGAACACGGGTCCAAGGATGAAGGTAAATAATGTACATGGAACAACAATCAGAACATTATATACATGGAACATATGTACATGGAAGGTGTAGTTACTCACCTGTAACAGGTGATCTCTGGGAACAGCAGGAATCAGTCTTCACATATGGGTGATGTCGGCACTGATTGAACCTGCATAGGAATGCTCCCCAGTGTCCAATGCCTTTGGGAGCCCTCCACTGCGCCTGCGTGACTGCCTTCCCGCCTTCTGAACCCCTCTCCTCAGTTGAGTTTGTAGCTGAGAAAAAGAGGTAAAAAAAGAAACCCTACAACTCCTAGGGGAGGAGGGTAGGTTGTGAAGACTGATTCTTGCTGTTCCCGGAGATCATCTTTCACTGGGAATAGTAGGAACAAGCAGGAATGCAGTCTTCACATATGGAACTCACTAGCTCCCCAGAACCAGACAGGTATGGGGATGGAGCAGTACAATCCCTGAAGCCAAATAATTGCAGCCAAAGTGTCTGGAATAGTTGTGGGTCTGGGACGCGATTCTAGCAGGTGAGCACCCTCTCTAAAGGTAGTCTGATTTCTTGTAGAAGTCCGGGATGGAGGGTAGGAGTTGAGATTAAGTCCCAAAGAGGTGCTTGGAAAAAGACAGCATCCTGATGGGAGTCTCTATCCAGACAGTAGTGGGCAGCAAAAGTGTGAATGGAGGACCAGGTAGCTGCCCGTCAGATCTCCTCTATGGACACTGAACAGAGACTGGTTACAGAGGTTGCCGTGGCCCATAAATTATGAGCAGTAACATGACCCTCCAGGGAGAGTCCTGCTTGTGCATAAGGAAAAGAGATAAAATCTGCTATCCATCTGGATAGAGTACGTTTTGTCACAGGTAGATACAGGTGACTAGGATCAAAGGAGATAAAAAATTGCGAGGATCGTCTGTGATCCTTAGTCCTATTTAAATAGTAAGCAAGTGCTCACTTACAATCTAAAGTATGAAGCTCTGCTTCCATCCAAGATGCATGTGATCTAGGGAAGAAAATAAGTTGGATGACTGAATGATTCAAATCGAAGGAAGAAACAACCTTCGGAAAGAAATGCTGATGGGTCCACAGAAGTACCTTGACATGGGGAAACCGAGTATAGGGTGGGTCCACCATTAGAGTTTGCAGTTCACTAATGTGTCGAGCTGATGTGAGGGCAATGAGGAAGAACCACACTGAGATCCCAATTCTGGAGACCAGAGCTTCAAAAGGATATCGCGAATCAATCACCAAGGCAAAATGCTCATTCTACTCTCATCGCATTGCCACAGCCTCTAATTCCTCACAACAGCTTTTCAAAGTCCTCCGTTCTATTTCATCTCCCTCAACCTGCCCCTCCATCCCTGTATCTCCCTCCAATGCGCCCGATTCTGACTCTCTTGCTTCTTTCTTCTCCGGCAAAATCTCTTCTCTCTGCGCTACTTTCCAATCTTGCCCTTCGCCTCTGTCCCCTCCTCCTCTTCCACTTTCTTCCGTATCTGAATTTCTCTCCCCCCTCCTCCTGACAATGTTTTTTCCCACACCTGGACTACGTTTCGACTCGTTACTTCAAATGAGCTCTCCACAGCCATTGCCTCCTCTCACAAAACCACCGGTCCTTTTGATCCTGTACCTTCCTGTTGGCTAACTGACCCTTCTCTTGTGTTTCTCCCATACATTCTTCAAATCTTTAATAATAGCCTTTCCTCTGGTATCTTCCCCCTAGCCTGGAAGCACGCCCTTATCTGTCCTTTGCTAAAGAATCCTTCCCTTGACCCCTCAGTACCTGCTAACTGGTGTCCGGTTTCGAACCTGCCCTTTCTTTCTAAAATCCTTGAAAAACTTGTGTTCTCTCAGCTCTCTGCTCACCTAGACTCCACTCTCTCTCTTCACCCGCGTCAATCTGGTTTCCGCACGGGTCATAGCACAGAGACTATCATTACTTCCCTCTTGAGTGAAATTCATCAGGCACATGATCGGGGTGATCTTTCTCTTGTGGCGACCTTGGACCTTTCCGCTGCCTTCGATATTGTGGATCACCGTACCCTTCTAACTCGGCTTTTTGATCTTGGGATCCGTGGGTCTGTTCTTGCTTGGTTTCACTTATTTCTCTCTTCACGCACTTTCTCTGTTAAGACTAGCTCTTCCACCTCCTCTCCTTCACCTCTTCCTTGTGGTGTCCCTCAGGGTTCTGTCCTTGCCCCCCTTCTTTTCAATATTTTTCTTGCCCCTTTAGCACTCATTGTCCAACAGTCAGGGATTTCTGGGTATTTCTATGCTGATGACATCCTTCTCGTTCACCGTACCAGTTCTCTTTCTCCAGACCTGTCTGCCTTGAACCTCTGTCTTACCCGAGTCGCCACGTGGATAACTTCTAACTTCCTCCATGTGAACCCCTCTAAATCAGCTGCCCTTTGGTTCTCATTTAGCACGCCCCCACCCACTTGCTCTCCTCTCTTTCTCTCTACTCCTATACCCCTAGTCTCTTCTCTTCGCTATCTTGGCGTCACCTTGGATGCCCCTCTCTCTTTTCATCGTCACATTTCCTTACTTATCCGTCGTTCTCTCTTTTTTCTACGCCAAATTCGCGCTGTTCGTCCTTATCTCCCTTCTTCCTCTCTCACCTCACTCGTCATTTCCTTAGTACTTTCTAGGTTAGATTACTGTAATGTCATTCTCGCAGGTCTCCCGCAATGTCAGCTTCGACGTCTTCAACTTGTCCAAAATACGGCCGCACGTTTGCTCACCTACTCTTCCCCCCGCGATCATGTTACTCCTCTCCTTCTTCAATTGCACTGGCTTCCAATCAACTTCCGTTTTAAATACAAAATCCTCAGTCACTCAGAGCACTGCACACGGGTTCCCCTCAGTATCTAGCTGACTCTATTCGTCTTCAGCCTTCTCCACGTCTTCTCCGGTCAGCCCACGGCTATTGCCTCTACCTTCCTGCCCCATCCTCTGTGCACCTGGAAACAACACGCCATTCCGCTTTCTATTTCCTGGCCCCCGCCCTCTGGAACTCCCTCCCGGTTGCCATTCGTACAGAGTTATCCTTCCAAAAGTTCAAATGCTCACTTAAGACCCATCTGTTTCAGCAGGCCTTTGAACTCCCAGACCCTTAAAACCCATAACTCCACAAGTAACTATTTTTAACTTATCTTTTCTGCCCTTATCTTTTCTGTCTCTCTCTATCCTGTCCAAAATGATGGCGTTCCTTTCCTTTCCTCCTGTTTCTGATTGATTGTTGTATTGTATACCGCTCTGACGCATATGCTTGGGCGGTATATCAAGTGACAAATAAAGATAAAGATATAAGGAGGTTGGTGCAGAGAGTGGCTACTAAAATGGTTAGAAATCTTTGTTATAAGCATATGAGGACAGACTTAAAGAGCTTAATATGCATACTTGAGAGGAAAGGCAGTAGAGGCGATATGATAGAGACCTTTAAATACCTCCGTGGCATAAATCTGGACTTCAGATCAGTCCTTCAAGCCCTGATCCTGCCTCACTTAGATTTTAGTAACATACTTCTTCAAGGTATTCCAAAACATGCTTTACACCAACTAAAAGTAGCACAACATGTTGCTGCAAGAATGCTTATAAATGCAGGTCCAACTGAACACATAACCCCTATACTGTACAAACTTCACTGGTTACCTATACAAAGTAGGATAAAATATAAAGTTATCATAACAACGTTCAAACTGATAAGAGATATAGCCCCATCATATCTAACTGATCTACTGACAATTTATCCAAGGACCAGAACAGTGAGACAAAGGAACCTAAACACACTACTTGTTCCAAACAACTTTTCAAAACTCAATAAAACTACAACAAATAGGGCATTCAGCTTCAATGCCCCTTTAATATGGAACGCTCTGCCGGATAAACTCAGAGATATCACAGCTCTTTCAGCATTTCGAAAAGATCTTAAAACTCACCTATTTATAGAGTACTTTGGAGACTCATTCCCAATAGATGAAATATTTCCCACTTAAACTCATGTATACTCATATTCATTAATTCACAACTTATTTTTTTCCTTTTTCTTACTCTATCCTACAATACCCAATTCTCCACATTATCACATTTACTCTTTACACTAATAATTCTAGTGAACTACAATACATTTTTCCTTGCTCAGATAAGATGATAAGATTTTTGAAATTTGTAAATATTTAAATCTATATATATGTTTAAACTATCTATATACCTAATCAGCATTTACTCAGCATTGTAACCCTCAAATTACCATTTTTATTATATACAATTTAATATTCACTGTAATTTCAATTGTTTGAATAAGTTTCAATGTAATGTTCAAGTTTTGTTCTATGTAAACCGCTTTGATTTTTCTGAAAGGCGGTATATAAAACCGTTAAATAAATAAATAAATAAATGCACAGGAGGGTCTCTTTCAATTGAAGGCAAGCTCTGCTATGAGGGGACATAGGATGAGAGTAAAAGGGGGTAGACTCAGGAGTAATATGCAGAAATATTTCTTTACGGAAAGAGTGGTATATGCGTGGAATAGTCTCCCAATGGAGGTGGTGGAGACAAGGACAGTATCTGAATTCAAAAAAGAATGGGACAAACACAGAGGATCTCTAAAGGTTAATAAGGGGACTATTGTAGTTGATATGGAAGGGCAGACTAGATAGGCCATGTGGTCTTTTTCTGCCATCATCTTTCTCTGTTTTTACTGGGCGGTTTGGACAGCAGTACACCCCTCATGAAGCGTGCTACTAAGGGTTGTGAGGAGATAGGCGGTTCCTGAAGTTGTTCATGATGAGCTGCAATGACACTAAGGTGCACTCTAGTCGAGTTAGTTTTAAGGCCTGTTAAGGATAGGTGGAGAAGGTATTGTAAAAGGAACTACACAGAGCAAGAAAAAGGGTCAAGTCCCTTTGAGGAGCACCAAAGTACAAATCTACGCCAGTTAAAAGCATAAGATCATCTGGTAAAATCCTTGAGTGACGCAAGGAGTATATTCTTGACGTCCTGTGGCAGGTCGAGGTTAGTGAGCAATAGCCCTTCAGTAGCCATATCGTCAGGTGGAAGGAGTGGATGTTGGGATGGAGGAGCATCCAATTGTCCTGAGAGAGGAGGTCGGGCGCACATCCCAGGTTGAGTGGCTGAGTCTGCGCTAGGCAAAGAAGCAGAGGGAACCGCAATTGATGGGGCCAAAAGGGGGCTATGAGAATTATGTAGCCCCTGTTGGCCTGTAGCTTGAACATCATCTAGGGATTCAAGGGGATGGGAGGGAATGCGTAAAGCAGAACCCATCCCCAGTGGAGAAGGGAGGCATCCAGGGCCTGACAGTGTAGCGACTGAACCCTGGAGCAAAAGAGAGGAAGCTGTGTATTCTGCGGAGTAGCAAAGAGATCTATGAGTTGGGTTCCCCACATTTAAAAGATTCAAGCAACCATCTCTCAGTGCAGGATCCATTCATGTGGATAAAGGATATAGCTAAGCCTGTCCGCAAGGACATTGAGTTTGCTCGGGAGGTACACCGCCCTGAGGTAACTGCGGTGTGAGACTGCAAAAGACCACAGGTGAAGTACTTCCCCACAGAGTGGACGAGACCCCGTCCCCCCCTGCTTGTTCACATAGAACATGCCACTTGATTGTCTGTTCTGACTAGAACAGTTTGCCCTGAAAGTTGGGGTTGAAAAACCCGAAGAGCATCTGTCAATGCTCGTAGCTCTAGGAAGTTTATCTGCATGGCAGATATTTGTGGTGAATCGCATAGCTGGGGATGTGCCACCCATGCCCTGTGACCCCTGACTCATGCCTATTGTGCCTGTATGCCACACCTGTGCTATGTTGTCTGTCTACATGCTGTGTCAAGGACCTACACCTGTTCACCCAAGCTGCAATGTGTCTCAGGCTGAGCTGCTTGCTACCCACCGATCCGCCTGTGTGTAGCATGTGTGCATCCCTGTCATGTTGTTCAGTGGTGGTGGATGTGCGCTTGGGCCAGCTGGGCAAGGTTCAGTCATTATGCACCAGTCATATGCCAATGGGGGTGGTCATGCACTGATCCAGCTGCATGACACTGGCCTCACAGACCATGCCTATGTTTCCCAGATGGCCATAGTGCTGCATGTGTTCTACTGATATCTATCCCGTCTTCTACTGGCAGCTGTTGGCAGGGCTGCTAGACCAGGTCATATCGATGGATACATTTCATGTTGGTAGACAGTGGGCCTTTTGCAACATCTGACAATGTCTCTGGCAGCTGACATGCCACCTGCTCTGCACCCCTGCAACCATGGCCTGGCCCTGTGGATGGACAGCCAACAGTGTTGCCTGTGGAGGCCCTATCCGTGGGGGCAGAGCCCAGTGGTTGGAGCAGCTACCCTGTAAAGTAAATGTCAGCAGTTTGATCCCCACATCATCAATGTGTGCAATAATGCACGGTGAAAGCATTACAGTACACCAAGCATCACCCACATAGTGCTAGTGACTTCTGTCCCTGGCCCAATTAGGAATAATTCCTCAATGGCACATATCTGCACCTATGGGATTCCTTGTGAGGAGCAGACACATTTCACTGGGGGATGCTTGGTGGTGCATGTTCTGTATTGACTCTTGTGGAGAGCAGGGCACAGTTGATGGGATTCCTCTGTATCTTGGCTGGGTCCCATTCCAGCCCACAGGGAGGTGTGGCTACTAGGGCCATCAGTGGCTGGAGTACTCCTCTGTCCTACTACACTGTCACACATGTGGTTATTGTCCATCACAGCTACCAATGGATGGTCCATATATGTCCTATCTCAGTCCTTGCTCCCCACAAGATACCCTCACTGACTATACCCTGTTGATCTGCGACGCAGCTCTGCAAGCATGACATATCACCCACAGGGCCTCACACCTCATACCCTACACAGATCCCAGATTCCCCTATGCCTACATCAGGGGCTGCACATAATCGTGTCAGCTTTGCTGGGTCAATAGCTTTGGCATCTGGTGTTACATGAGCCCCCCAACACCATCCCTTAATCTAGAAAAGGGTGCTACCTGTGTCTATTGTCATGTTTGCCTCCTGCAGACATGAATGGTGGGGTGCATATTAAATGTACTATGACGTGTGTTGCCAGAGCAGAGTCCCCCATGGGTACCTAAACATGTAATGGGTTTGTGGTTTGCAGGTAGGTGGGTCAGCACATGGTTATGGCTATGGTGCATCACAGTGTGTCCCACATGGTATCTGGGTCGGGGGGATTTTGCGGCTCCTGATAGGCGTGGATGCCACTTTCCAGTTAGGGCAAGGGTGCTCTCTCCCCAGGTTGGTGGGGGTGATGTGGTCTGTGACCTTTTCTATACGTGTCAGTGTGCAACATTTCAATTGTAACATGGTCTGGTGGGGTAGATTTGTATGCCCCTCCAAGTGGCTTTCCAAGGGGTGGCCCTGTATGTTGGGGGCTCTACTCCACATCTAGTCATGGAATGGTATCGATTAGATACATGATATTGTGTCCATAGACATGCTTCCATAATAAGGACTGCCGACCACCTGCACTGATGTATCGCACCAGTATTCTGCTCCTGCTTCCTCATGATCACATACAATATGCAATGTAGTGCAGACAGATAGGGTGTGAAGAACTCAACAGATGAAGTCAGTGGATGCAATTGGTAATGCACAGTCACCCAGGACCTCTCATCATTGCCCCACTTACACACCCCTAAGCAGCAGCATCTACAGCACTGGGAGCATCCACAAATAGGGTCAACTGACCAGGCCTATTACACCAGAGCCACTAGGGAGGAGTGGCCTAGTGGTTGGGGCAAGTTACCTCAGGCCGGAAGGTCGGGCGTTCAAATCCCACTAGAGGACAGCAATCTTGGGCCGGAAGGACTGGGGTTTCTAGTCCTACAAGTGCTCCTTGTGGTCTTGGGCAAGCCACTTAACCCTCCATTGCCCATGTTCCCTGTAAAATAGTTATCTCCAAGTTATAATGACCTGTTCAATGTAATTTCAGTTTGTTCAATGTAAACCGCCTTGATATCAGAAATGTTAAATAAATAAATAAAACACCAAGTGTTAGAGATCCTACCTGTCTTGACTCCCCCAACATTGACATGTTGGCCCTGGCATTGCGGTACACATCATTCCAGATATCTCTGCGGTGGCATATCTGAAGCCTGGGATACTCTGTGGAAGCCTCGAGCAAACCAGTGCCACAGCTATCATGCATTGAGCTTCCACACATAACCCATGCTGAGGCAGTCCACTGCCATTGCTGGCTATGCCATGGGTCCTGCCATATCACAACTATAGGCTACAGTCATCATTACATATCTGATGTTATCTACGGTGGCTACAACAAGCCAACATGCCCAATGCCCACAACATGATGCACCCACAGTATGCCACCCCATCCTTGTCGGGGAGCACTACAACAGTGTCCCTCACCTCTGCCTCTTTAGGTACACACAGGCCTACATTGGTACAACTTATCAAAGTCATCGCTTCCTACAGCAGCCAGTTCAGACACGCACAGTATGATGGGCCTGCTATCCCACATACTCCAAACCTTCAGTGCTACATACAGGACACCTGCATCAGAGGGTGGATGTCACAATTAGTGGGGTCCTGTGAGAATCATGTCAGTATAGTTTGCATAGACACAGTCCAAGACGTGAGGATTGTGGAAGACAAATTTATTTACTCACAAACCTAGGCAACCCGACACAGGCCGTGTTTCGTAACCTTCGTCAGGGGTTGTAAGGCAAAATTACTATAAACATAGAAACATAATATATTACAAGTGAAGGAACAAACAAATTTATCTAACAATTACATAAAAGACATAATAAAAACATAGTAAAAATAATAATAATAATAATAATAAATAGAACAAATCATATAATAATATATAATATAATAATAAATACATAATGTAATAGTGTTGGAATGCTATAAATCTAAAATATTATATTAAAATACTAAAAATTGATAAAATTAAATTAAAATACTAGGTACATATAAACACATCAAATAAGTGTGACAAGCAAAAACACCCATAAAATTAAAATTAAAAACTGGACCTCTATATAATAATAACCTTGTTAACATATAAATATACATAAAAAATATTTATAATATTAATAATAAATATTAAATAATAAAAATCATAGTAAAATTGTATAATAATCATAATAATAATAATAATAATTGTCTTAAAACTATACTATCAAGAAATATCTAATTATGTATATATCGCCACAAGGAGATGATTAAAAAGAGAGAGAGAGAGCGCAGCAGGAGCGAACAAATCCTAGTTAATTTGATACAGATATCCAATTGAGGAGGAAGTTATTTCTAAAAACAATTGCAAATCATCAGCAGATTTTATATCATAAAATACTCATAGTCAATAAAGTTAAAAAAAGAAGAGGAAAATAAAAAATAAAAATCAAATTAAAAGAAAAAGAAAAAGAAAAATTAAAATAATAAAATAAAATTAAAAATAATTATAAATATAAATGTAAAAATAAAATAAAAATATCAATGAAGACCATTAAAATATATTCAAAATGATCTAAAATTATCAAAGTATAAAGTTGTGTTACATAAAACTAAACTTAATTATAAATAAAATAAATAAATTAAGATCATGATCTTAATTTATTTATTTATAATTAAGTTTAGTTTTATGTAACATACCTGCCTGTACTCCCGCCGATCCTTTGACAGTGCAGTCTGCTCCCCATGTTGCCACCTCTGTGGAGACACACAAGGGGGTGATCCTTATCTTGTGGGCCTGGCTAATGAGATACCAGAGGCCGACATCAGCGTGCAGCAGTGGGATGTTGGTTCCGGCAGTGCTAAGGAACAGCTTGCACCATCACCTGAGCCCCCTGGAAGGCAGGGTGCAGCAGTCACCACCACCAGCGCATGTCAGAGCATCTGCTGATCTGTGCTGAGCACCTGCTGGCACAAAATGAGGCTCACATGGAACATGGATGGATGAAGCTCGAACTCCAGCGCCATAGTGTGGCTTTGCAGGAGTGCCAGCTGGCTGCTACAGAGCACCTTGATGCCTCAGTGTGCTGCCTGAACTCTAGCAACGATCGCCTGCTGTGACTTTTTCTTTTTGCTTTTGATCTTCACTCTGATATTGACCCTATTTTCCTTTGTGTTTCCTTAGCATTCCCCCTAGCTGTATCCCATATCTACAGCTGTATCCCATGTCTACAGCTACTCGACTAGACTGTAAGCTCCGATGAGCAGGGACTGTCTCTTACATGTGTCTGTGCAGCACTGCATACACTTGCAGCACTATACAAATGTTCAGTAGTAGTAGTATTAACATACAGAATTACTTGGATAGTCTAAGTGATTTATTGATAGAAGAAAGTTGAAGTATTGTAAGTGGGATTCTTAGGAGTGGTGGCTACTGACCAATATTGGGATTTGTTGGTTGCTTTTTTATTTTGGAGACTTTACATTAGGACAGAATCACAATGTATTGACTTTTATCTACTTAGCTCACAAAGGTGACTTGGTCCTGCAGATCCTGACGAGGTGTTCCCAATCAAGGATGCCACTGGTTGGAATTGCGAAGTCTTTGGTATCATGATCTGAGGCATGCCTATGTATTATTGGTGAGCCAAGCTGAACACATTTTTCAATACTCTAAAAATGAAGCTGGTGGGCTAAGAGAAGATTACTGAATGTGATATAGGACTGCACTTCGGTATGAAGGGATGATGATGAATTTCTGTGGGAGGGTTTGAATAAGATGGTGCAGGGCATATTTATTTAGTTAGTTATTTAACCAGTTTTATATACCACTGTATCCTTCAATCACTTGTTGGTATACATTTAACAGGTGGGGTAAGGGGCTGAATCTGGGAATCTATTTAATAAAGACAAATAGGGGCCCTTTTACTAAAGGGAGCTAGCTGTCAGCATGAGTCTGGCTTGCACTAAAGGCATACATTGGACATGCATTGACAGCTAGTGCAGTGACATAAAGCATAGTTACTTACCTGCAACAGGTTATCTCTGGGAACAACAGGAATTAGTCTTCACATATAGGTGATATCAGCACTGATTGAGCCCTTGTGGGAATGCTCTCCAGGGTCCAATTGGAAAGCCTTTGGAAGCCTTCCACTGCGCATGTGCATCTGCCTTCCCACCCTCCCAACTCCTCTTCTCAGTCAGGTTTATAGCTCAGAAAGAGGAAAGAAAAGAACACCTTGCAATTCCTAGGGGAGGTGTGTGGGTTATGAAGACTAATTCCTGCTGTTCCCGGAGATCACCTGTTACAGGTGAGTAACTACGCAATCTTCAAGACAAGCAGAAGCCATGTTGGTATGGGGATCATGAGGGCCCCTAGGTGTAGGGAAAAAGCACCATGAACCAGGTAGAACATAATTCAGAGTAGAAACATAACGGCAGAAAAATGTCACATGACCTATCTAGTCTGCCCTTCCATATCACCCACTACAAGAGTCCTCTTTTTTCCTTTAGAGATCCTCTGTGCTTTCCCATGCTTCTTTGAATTCAGATACTGTCTTCATCTCTACTACCTCCACTGGGAGACTATTCCACACATCTGCAACTCTTTCCGTAAAGAAATATTTCCGCATATTACTCCTCAATCTAACCCCTTTCACCCTCATCCTATGTCCCAACATAGCAAGGCTTGCTTTCAATTGAAAGAGGCTCTCCTCTTGTGCATTTAGGCCATGGAGGTATTTAAATGTTTCAATCATATCACCTCTGTCCCACCTTTCTTCTGAAGTATACATATTAAGGTCCTTAAGTCTGTCCTCATATGCTTTATAACGAAGACCATTATCCATTTTAGTAGCCATCCTCTGCACGGACTCCAAACTTTATATTTTTTTGAAAGTGGGTCTCCAGAATTGCACACAATACTCCAAATGAGATCGCACCAAAGACTTATACAGAGGCACTATCACTTCCTTTCTTCAGCTGGCCATTCCTCTCCCTATGCACCCAAGCATCCTTCTAGCTTTCAGCATCTTTTCTACCTGTTTAGCTACTTTGAGATCGTCAGACACAATCACGCCTAGGTCCTGTCCTTCTTTCGTGGTCAGAAGTATGTCACCCCCTATACTGTACCGCTCCCTTGGATTGTTGCAGCCCAAATGCATGACCCTACATTTTTTAGCATTAAATCTCAGCTACCAGATTCTAGACCATTCTTCAAGCTTAGCTAGATCCCTCCTCATGTTATCTACACCTTGCTGAGTGCCTATTCTGTTCCAGGTTTTGGTATCATCCACAAAGAGGCAAACCTTACCCAACTGCCCTTCTGCAATATCACTAACAAAGATGTTAAAAAGAATCGGACCAAGGACAGATCCCTGCAGCACTCCACTGGTAACCTCCTTCTCCTCAGAGTGAACTCCATTTACCTGTACTCAATGTCGCCTCCCACTCAACCAATTTCTAACCGAAGCAGTAACTTTAGGGTCCATCCCAAGGGAGCTTAGTTTGTTTATAAGTCACCTGTGCAGAACAGTGTCAAATGCTTTATTGAAATCTAAATACACCACATCTAGGACTCTCCCTCGGTCCAACTCCCTAGTCACCCAGTCTAAGGAATCTATCAGATTTGTCTGACAAGACTTGTCCCTAGTGAATCCATGCTGCCTCGCTTCCTGAAATCCATTGGACTCCAGAAACCTCACTGTTTCCTCTTTCTGCAGCGTTTCCAATAATTTACTCACCACCGAGGTTAAACTAACCAGCCTGTAGTTTTCAACCACATCCTTATTTCAGCTTTTGTGTAAAGGGACCACATGTGCCTCTCTCTAGTCCTCTGGCACCACCTCTGACTCCAAAGAGGCATTGAAAAGGTCAGTCAGTGGAGCTGCTAGAATCTAGTTTAATGCCCTCTTCATTAGATTAGCCCTTCTGATGTTACAGTGGGAGATCATCTCGCATCCAGTGATCACCAGATGGTGTGGCTCAGTATTAGGACTAGGGCTGATAAAATCCATTCAAAAGTGATGGTCTTATTTAGGAAAACTAACTTTGCCAAGATGAACCAATACCTCAAGGAGTCGTTAGCGGGATGGGAACAGCTGGGGAAAGTAGAAAAATAGTGGACAAAACTGAAAAGGGGATATTTTAAGGGCAACCAACCTTTTTTTTAGAATGGTAAATAAAAGGAAAAGGAAAAGGCCGCTATGGTTTTCAAAAGAGGTAGCTGAAAAAATGAAGAAAAAGAGGGAGGCCTTCATGAACTATAAGAGATCACAGAGAGTTTGCTACTGAAGACCTGTCAACCCTTCTTGGAAAGATGGATGCCATCTCTACTCTGCAGCCCTTGGAACATCATCCCATGGTCCAGGAAACATAAAACACTCTCAATGACACCATTCACGCAATCATGCATTTATCTCCAGGATGCAAGCTTCTCTGTCCTGGCCTTTACCCTCAACATGGAGGATTAAAGAGAACACCACTTGTGCCCCTATCTGCTTCACCCTCTGTCCCAGAGTCATGAAGTCACGCTTGATATGCTCAGAGGGATACCTGGCAGTATCATTTAGGCTGATATGGATGAGCAACATCGGGTAATAATCAGTATGCTTGATGAGTCTCATGGAACGCTCCGTAACATCTTGGAATTTGGCACCTGGCATACAGCATACCTCTCTGGACATCAAGTCTGGTCGGCAGATGGATGGCTCAGTACCCCTCAGAAAAGAGTCACCAACCACCACTACCCTTCACTTCCTGGTAGTCACTGATTCAGCAACTTTGGGATGCTTGAACTCTGGTTCTTCCCTTTCCTGGGATAACTCCATCTCCTCCACTTCCAGGGCTGCATAATGCTTCTTCAATTCAAGGGCTTGAGGAGTTGGATCAGGGATTCTGCAGGCCTGGTGACTCGTGTCCAACCTTGGTCCTTCTGTAGGCTCCCATCCTTACCTCTGCTGGAAAGCTTGGATGTTTCAATAATCATCTCACCCATGTACCTCTCACTGTCTTGAATGCTCCTCATCCTTCCCAATGTAACATCAGAAGGGCTAACCTATTGAAGAGGGCTTTAAAGTAGATTCATTGGGGATGGGTGAAGAAAGCCCACAGGTAAGTGAAACATTAAATACCTTTCTAGAAATAGATAATAGGGGCAACATCTGCAAAGCAGTGTTTATAAATGCCCGCAGCATGGGAAATACGATCCCAGATGCTGAGGCTTTAACAGGAGAGGCTGACTTGCTCTGAGTTCTCCACCTGTTTCCTGAAAGCTTCAGCAAGTAGGCCTCCTGCACAGGGAACCAGTCCTTTAACTGGCATTGGGATCTCTGTCTGGACCAAGGTAGAAGCTGTAACGGGGGCAACAGCTTTGACAATATGATTTTTCCCAGCCATTGTTCAGTTGGTGGAGCTTTGGTACCTTCCTTTGAAATGTAGAGACCCTGTTAGGAATGCCTTGAAAATTCTGAAGACTTTTATGCTGTCCTCAGTTGTTTCACAGGTTGATCAGGCTCACTAACCGCTGATGAGGTGTGAGTGGCTTCAAGGTGCTGAGAAAAAGAGAAACTAACAGCAGAGTTTTAAACTTAAACCACTAAAAACCCCCCAAGTATTTCCCCTTTTAAAATAAAGCAGGAAAAAGACTAACTCTTTCTAAAAATGTAGACCAAAACCCTTTTAAAAGCTCAGGCAGAGCTAGAGGTCCTGGAGCTTCTTGATACCCATATGGCTAACTGGTATCGACCACACCTTGAATATTGTGTGCAATTCTGGTCACCGTATTTTAAAAAGGATATAGCATTATTAGAAAAGGTACAGAGAAGAGCCACCAAAATGGTAAAGGGGATGGAAGGATACCCCTATGAGGAGAGGCTAAAAAGGTTAGTACTCTTCAAACTGGAAAAGAGATGGCTGAGGGGAGATATGATAGAGGTCTATAAATTAATGAATGGAGTAGAACAGGTAAATGTAGATCGATTGTTTATGTCTTCAGAATATAGAAAGACTAGGGAACATGCAATGAAGCTACAGGGTAACCTATTTAAGACTAATAAGAGAAATATTTTTTCACTCAACGTGTAATCAAACTCTGGAATTTGTTACCGGAGGATGTAGTAATAGCTGTTAGTGTAGCTGGCTTTAAAAAAGGTTTGGACAAGTTCCTAGAGGAAAGATCCATAAACCATTATTAAAGGGGACCTGGGAAATCCATTGCTTACCCCAGTACAAGCACTGTGGATCCTGTGTCCTTTGGGGAAACTGCTAGGTACTTGTGACTAGACTGGCAACTATTGGAAACAGGATGCTGGGCTTGATGGACCTTGGTATGACCCAGTATGGAATATCTTATGTTCTTCAGATGGGTAGGAGTTGCATCTAAGTACTGAAGAGATGCTGAAGGACCGCTTGGCCGAAAGCTGCATCCCAGTGGGAGTCCTTGTCTAGGCAGTAGTGGACAGCAAATATGTGAATGGAAGACCAAGTTGATGCTCTGCAGATTTCTTCAATGGCTATTGAGCACAGGTTGGCCACTGAGGTCACCATGGCCTAGACATTATGGGCAGAGATGTGGTCTTCTAAAGAGAGGCCTGCTGGGCATATGCAAAGGTTATGCAGTCAGCGCTCTATCTGAAAAGCGTGTGATTGGACACAGGGAGACCCAAGTGATTGGAGTCAAACGATGCAAACAATTGTGATGATTTGCGATGGCTCTGTGTCCTCTGAAGGTAGAAAGCTAGGGCATGCTTGCACTCTAGTGTGCGTAGAGTTTCTTCTGCTTGAGAGGTATATAGATTTGGAAAAAATACCAGTAGCAAGACAGATTGATTCAAGTGGAAGGGAAACACCACCTTTGGTAAGAAGTGTGGATGCGTCTAGAAGATGATCTTGTCATGATGAAATCTTGTGTAGGGAGGATCCGCCACTAGAGCTTGTAGCTCACTGATGCACCTAGCAGAAGTCAGAGCAATAAGGAAGATGACTTTCCAAGATAGGAATCGCAAGGCGGTTGTGGCTAAGGGTTCAAAGGGTGGCTTTAGAAGCTGAGCAGCACTCCAATGAGATCCCAAGCCACCGGCAGTGATTTGATTGGTGGTTTGGAGAGCAGAAGGCCTCTCATAATGTGTGCCATGAGTGGATGCAAGGAGATGGGTAGTCCTTTCACTGGCTTGTGGGAGGTTGCAATAGCACTAAGGTGCACCCTGACTGAGTTTGTTTTAAGACCCATGGAAGACAAATGAGGCAGATATTGGAGAAGGATTTCCACCAGTGTGGAGAAGGGATTAGGGCCTTTTCTGAGCACCAAGAGCAAACCTGCACCATTTGAAGGAGTATGACTGTCTGGTGGACAGTTTCCTGGAAGCTAAAAGGACCTCCTTGACCTGCTGTGGAAGATACAGGTCTTGTAGAGCTAAGCACTCAGCAGCCAGGACAAAGGCATAGGGACTGGAGATTGGGATATAGGATTGTGCCATTGTCCTCAGACAGGAGATTCGAGGCACATCCCAATCTGAGAGGTTGTGTCTGGGCTAGACTGAGCAGAAGAGGAAACCACGTTGGCGAGGCCAGGATGGGGCTATGAGGATCATAAGCCCCTTGTCGGCCTGTAGTTTGAAAAGTGTTTTGGGGATCAAGGGCATTGGAGAGAAGGCATAAAGTAGTCTGTGACTCCAGTTGAGTAGAAAAGCATCTGATGCTTGACTGCAAGTAGATAGAACTCTGGAACAGGACCGTGGAAGTTGTGTGTTCTGCGGGGCAGCAAAGAGATCTATGGAGGGGGCCGCCCATGTCCAAAAGATCCAAGCTGCTGTGTCCAGATTCAGAGTTCACTCGTGAGGGTACAGGATTCGGCTCTATCTGTCCACCAGGATAATGAGCTTTCCTTTGCTGCTCTGAGGTGGATCCCCTGAGCAATGGTGAAGGATCATTACAGAGGGGGCGTAAGTCTGTCCTGCCCTGCTTGGTCACATAGAACATGGCTACTTGGTTGTCTGTCCTGACTAGGACATTTTCCCCGAGTGTTGGTCTTTGAAGACCCAAATGGCATTTGTCAGTGCTCGAAGCCCTAACAAATTAATCTGCAAGACTGATTTTTGAGCTGTCCAGAGGCTCTGAGTAGAGAAATCATCCAGATGGGCTTCACAACCCAGTTTTGAAGCATCCATGGTCAGGGTGCGCTTGGGTGGGGGCATCTGAAAATGTGACCCTACGCATAGGTTTTCAGCGAGCTAATCAGAGGAGGTGTGACCTGTATCTGGTCTCGTAAGTCTCCCGTGGATTACATCCATTGGGAGGATAGAGTCCACTATGCCTGATGCATGTGCAGGTGAGCGTAGGGGACTACATAGACTGTGGAGGCCATGTGACCTAGGAGGCACAGGAAATCTCGAGCTGTTGCTTGGTTCCATTGCTGCATCTGGGTAGCAAGGTCGATCAGCGGAGTCACTTGGTCTTGAGGTAGAAAAAAACTTTAGCTACCTGAGTGTCCAGAAGTGCTCTGATAAACTCCAACTTTTGAGTTAAGAGGAGGTGTGTCTTTGGAACATTTATGATGAAGCCGAGATGCTTCAGCACTGTTATGGTGCATTTGAGGGCACAAGTGACTTGCAGAGGAGAGCCTGCTTTGATCAGTCAATTGACTGATAGGGGAAGATGAATATCCCCAGTGTGCAGGAGTATGCGGCAACCATGGCCATACACTTTGTGAAGACTCTCAGGGCAGAGGCGAGCCCAAAGTGGAGGACTCTACTAACAGTGAGTGCTTTGGAAGGTGAAACAAAGCTGTATCCTGGATGTATGAGGATATGGGTGTACGCCTCTTTTAAGTCTAGAGAACAAAGTCAGTCCTGATTTTGGAGATAGGGTAGAAGAGTTCCAAGCGAAATCATCTTGAATTTTTCTCTGACCAGGAACCTGACCAGATTTCTGAGGTCTAGGATGGTCTGTACCCCCCCCCCCCCCCGGCTTCTTTGGAATGAGGAAGTATGGGGAGTAGAACCTCATCCTTTCCTTACCTGATGGAACTCTTTCAATGGCCCCTTTGGTTAGCAGGGTGGCTACCTATTCTGGAAAGGAGAGCAGTGGGGGGGGGGGGGTTGAGTTGGATAAGCCACTGTGAAACTTGAGGGTGGTAGAATCTGAAAGTTCAGTTGGTACTCACTGTGGACAATTTGTAAGGGCCACTGCTCTGAAGTGATGAGGTGCCAGTGATCAGAATAGTGGCAGAGCTTTCCTGCTATGTGAAGGGGCCAAGATCCCTCCAGAGGCAAGGCAGCAATGTTCTCTAGGAGAGTCAAAAATCAGACGCAGGCTGGGACTGTGGGGCTGGCTGGGGCTTAGCAGCTTTTGACTTTTTAGGTTGTCTAGGCCCTTGCTGCTTTTGCTGTGGCTGGTATGAGGCTTCCTGAGGGTATGAAAGGTAATATCTTTTCTTTTTGAAGTAGAAGGGTTTTTTAGGTGCTGCCTTCTTCCTGGAAGGGTTAGCTGTCTTCCTATATAGACTCTTGAGAATGGTATCATCATTCTCTAGCTCACCAGCTTTTTCCCTCCAATTCTGCCCAAAGAGGTTTTTTCCAATGCAATGGATATTACCTAATTTGTCCTGCACCCACTGTTCTAGATCTGAAGCTTGTAGCCATGCTATCCTTCATGCCGTAATAGCCACAGCGAAGACTCTGCTGGAGAATTCAAAGGCATCGAAGGGAGCTCTGTTGACAAATTTGGAAACATTCTGGCCATGCTTCAGAAGGCTCTAAAAAGAGCTTTGCTTGACTTCAGGGAGCAGAGGGGAGAATGCCTCAAGATCCTTGTTGATCTCCTTCAAGAACATACCCATGTATAGGATGTAGGACTTGATTTTGCAGGACAGCATGGAGGTCTGGAAGGATCGGTGGGCAAAAGCATCTAAAGTTCCCAATTCTATACCAGGTGGTATCAAGGAATGTTTTTTGTACTTTTATCTTATCTTCATGGAGTGGTGGTGGAGCTGTGGCTTCTGCAACCCTGGGCATTCCGGTACTCGATACCTACTGTTGAGTCTTTTGCTGATAGGTGACACCATAAAAGGGGTTTCCCACATGCGGAGCATGGGAGCATGAGGGCATGGAGAATGTGGTGTATTGGTAGAATGGCAGCCTCTTTAGGAGCAGTGGGGTACTGGAGGATTACCAATTCCTCTGTTCTTGGCTCCTTTTTCGATGAAGCAGTGATAGAGAGGCCTGCTGCCATATCCCAAATTAAGTCCTGGAATGACATGTCCTTGGGGGAAGGGGGGAATCTTCTCCTTCCAGGAGGCTCCGAAGAAATGTTGTGGAGCTCTTGGGAATTGAAGGACTGATGGTCCAAATCCGAGGAATCAGAATCAGATGTATCGAAGTACCCGCAATGTCGATGCTTGTGAGATCGATGGTATCGGTGCTCACTCCCTGAGGTCTCGGAGTCGGGGTCTGGTTGCATTTGCGATACCACAACTAACTCCCAAGACGATGATGGGTGTTTGAGAACTGGTATGTGGGTCTCTGCCGGTGCCGACGGACCCAAGGTCTTGGGCATTAACGTCAGCATGGACATCGATGTCGATAGTGGCATGGATACCAGTACCGATGTCTGTATCGGTGCTGGGATGTCCTTGGCAGTCGGTTTTAATGGGACCAATGCTGACAGGAATGCTGCCAAGGCTCTCTTAATAGACAGAATACACTGGTCTAAGGAGACTGCCGATGTCTGAGTACAGTCTTATACAGGGCTGACTGTCACTGTCCCAGAACATGGCACTGGTTGCTCTCCGGAGGACAAGATCTCAGGAGCATCTCGGGACACCACTACTGCTTTAGAAGAGAAGTCCTCCTGCAGAAGTTGCTTGGCTGGACGATCAGTATCAGAGACTGCTCTCAGTGAGTCTCGATGCCTGGAACGGGACCTTCCTCTTGGTCTGATGTCAGACCTTGCCAGGGACCTCGATGTCTGAAGCTTTGCCAGCTTAGATGCACTGCTGTGCTTGGACCTTTTCGATACCTGTGAGCCTTGTGAGGATGTTGATACCCTCGACGATGTGGAGGCCATCGAGAGGGTGTCCGAAGTGAATAGGGGGACCAAATTTTTCGGCCCAGTTCTTGAGGTCTCTCCTTGGCAAAGGGAGCAAGAGGCTGAAAGATGTTTGGGGCCAAGGCACTTTAAACACCAGTTGTGCTTGGCAGTCACTGAAAGAGTGCTGGAGCACTTTGTGCATTTCTTAAAGCCACTAGATGGCTTCTCCATGTTGGCAGTAGGCAAAAAAAGGCCTGAGAACTAACAGGGCAGAAGGCCACCTACAAGGAAACTGAAGTAAATAAAAATAAAATAAAAATAGGAAATTTGAAAGGGAAAAATGAACCGGAATCAGTTTAGGTGATACTGGCTTCAACGGGAAGGCAGAAGCGCTTCCATAAAAATAAAAAAGATTATTTTTCTGCGGTGACAGGAATTTCATCCTGCTGGCTCCACGGAAAATGAAAGACTGATGAGAAGAGCTGAAAGGGCGAGAAGGCAGTCGCGCAGGCACAGTGGAGGGCTCCAAAGGCTTTCAAATTGGACGCTGGGTGGCATTCCCATGCAGGCTCCGTCAGTGCCAACGTCACCCATATGTGAGGACTATATTTCTGCATGTTCCTGGAGATTAGTTAGCGTTGCTGGATTTTGGTGCAAACTGTCCATGGAAAATAGGGTTGTAAGTGAAAGGGTTTTGGTTAGGGGTGAAAAATGGGCAGGGTGATCACTGCGCAGGCTGCATACCGAATCTACCTGCACAGCAGGCAAGTAGCACAAGTGCAGTCACTGCCACCTCCACAGATGACACTGAATGCATCCCTGCTATTGTCGTGCCACAGCAGGATCATGTGTACTGCAGTAACTGCTGGGAACATGCTTTCCATGCTCCCGGCAGTTAACGCTATCATGTTGCCTTAAGATGCCATGGATTTGCACGTTATGGGCATGTTTGGTGCATCACCACAATGCCCTTTAGTAAAAGGGCCCCATAGGTACCACTGTTCCCTCTAAGCTGTGCACGTGTGTGCGCGCACACACCTCGCCAAGCGAGCGCACATACTTTACAACAGAGCGCACAAAAATTACGGCTCTGATTCTGATAGAAAACAACACAGACGTCTTAAAATTTAAAAATTATGATAGTAATTACTAGAAATTCCCACCTTCATTTAGTAATCGTCTATTTTCATTTAATTTGATTAAAATCAATGTGGTGTACATACTGTATTCTGACGTGTAGTCAAATTTTAAAGTGTATAACTCCGAGTGTCGTTATGTGGCACACAAAAATTTAACCTTCCTTCAAAAGCTGCACAAAGCTGATACTTTATGCGCACACAGAAGGATTCGGGAGAACTACTTAATAAGACACAAACCGCTCCGTTTGGTCCAAGAAGGTTCAAAGCTTTCAATAAAGAACAATTCCTACAAGACACAATACCTCACCTTAACACAGACAAACTCGATCTGGACAAACTAGTGGACAACTGGTATTACACCATCAGCACAGCAGCACAAACCAAAACAGGCACAAAGACGATCAACAAGAGACATCACGCACCATGGTACTCCAAAAGCATACGCAACGCTAAGAGAGAGTTAAGAAAACTAGAACGCCACTGGAGACGATCTAAATCTCATACCTCACAGGACTTATATTTAACACAGCAAAAGAATTACAACAATCTTATCAATAAAACAAAAAGAGAGCATCACACAACACTATCCAGAAAGCTTATAACAAACCTAGGGAACTTTTTGAAATAGTAAAAAATCTAACCAATGAACCAAGCTCTGACAAAGACATACAGGTCAACCCACAAACATATGCAGATTATCTTCAAGAGAAAATAGGCCAAACTCCGCCACAAAAACACTCAGAAACCAACAGCCCTATAATACCTGGCACAACTTGGGACAAGTTCCACACTCCTTCAACTATGCAACTATCAGATATCATCTCCGCTCTCAACACAAGCACTGCACCCACGGATCCTTGCCCAGTCCCATGGATCAAAGCAACCAAGCAAAACTTCCTCAGTTATATACACCACCTCGTAACCAACTCCCTAACTCAAGGAATAATGCCAGAACAGCTAAAACTAGCCACAATATGGCCTATCCCCAAGAAAACCAACCTAGAAAAGAGCAATCCAGCAGCATATAGGCCAATCTCCAGCATACCACTCCTAGCCAAAATCATAGAAAAGACAGTACAACTACAACTCCAGGACCACATTGATGAGCATGCTCCGCTTGATATACATCAACATGGCTTCCACCCCAACCATGGAGTTGAAACACTGCTGCTATATCTATTCAATGACATCATCCAAACCATAGACAATTACAATCGAGGAACCCTAATGATCTTCATAGATATATCAGCGGCCTTCGATACAGTGGACCACAGAATCCTCCTAACCAGACTACAGAGCATTGGAATAAGCGGCACCGTCCTAAGCTGGTTCAACTCATACTTGACAGACAGGCAGTTCCAGGTTAAAATAGGAACCAACACATCACAACCCACGAAGATCAAACAAGGTGTACCACAAGGATCTGCACTCTCCTCACTTCTATTTAATTTATTTATCCAACCGATCTGCCACATCATGGCAGCCCATCAAATAGATTACACAATTTATGCAGATATCATGATTTACATGCCAATCAACATTAACAGCCCTGACTACAACAAAATAACGAACTGCCTTGACAACATGTCCGCGTGGCTAACGCACAACCTAGCTATAAACTTTAACAAAACAGAGGCACTGATTATCACTCGAAACACCGACTTTAGCCCCCCACCACACATCACATGCAACAACACAACAATACCAATAAAGGACGAAGTTAGATACCTCGGAGTAACCCTTGACAAAGGACTCAACCTACAGTCCCACATAAGAAAAACGGTTAAAAACGCCTACTACAAAATGAAAATTATCAGACGCCTCAAGCCTCTTCTCTCATATGAACACTTCCGCACAGTCTGCCAAGCACTAATAACTCCCATACTAGATTTTTGTAACCCAATATACAATGGATTATCAAAACATTCACTCAAACCGCTCCAAATGGCTCAAAATACAGCAGCCAGAATAATCAACGGCTCCACAAATCATGACCACATTACCCCCATCCTCAAAGAACTCCACTGGCTCCCAATAAGCCACCGCATCAAATATAAGTTGATCATAAATATTTTCAAAATCAGACACAAGAGCTCTGCAATCAGTCTCCATGCCCTCTTACTCCCTAACACCAGCAACAGACCAAGGAGGAAAACCACATCAGACACCCTCAGCACTCCATGTAACTACACAAAATCATGCAATTTCACGTCACAAAGAGCATTTTTTTAGCTGCCCCATCAATATGGAACTCTCTCCCTCCCGACTTACGATCAATTGACGATTTAAAGGACCTCCGTAAACAATTAAAGACTATACTCTTCATTGAGCACTACGGATCAAATAACTAACTAGATTCCATTTGTTGTAACTGTTATATATAATGATTTTCTGTATTGGTTAACCCTTGTTATATATCCTACCTTACTACTTTGATGTTTTGTTTATGCAGTGCATGTTTCCCTTACTTTTGTATAACCTTTGTATGTCTTGTAACCGCTTTGATTGAAGGAAAAGGCGGTATAAAAAACTTGTTAAATAAATAAATGTTGCCTTATAAAATAGGCACTTCTCACATACAGTTGGCGCAGTGTTATAAATTCAGGCCCATAGTCTTTCCTTGTACTTTGTTTACTACAAAGGGTAAAGGAAGAGAAGAGGATCTTCCGCAAGAGTACCAATGGAGCAGAGCGGAAGCTAAAGGCCACGGCCAACACAAAGGAGTGGTGTAAAATAACCTTTATTAACAGACCCAACTCAAACGGTTTCGGCCGGAGGCCTTCTTCAGGGGTCTAAAAACAGACAAACAAACATTAATATTAAAAGTAAAAATAAAAGATATATAAGGAACAAAACAGGACATCCTCATCTTATGTAATAAAAGTTGGAATACATTACCATAAAAGAGCAAACAAACAATCAGAACAAGGTGGACTACACCACTCTTCCCAATCTATAAGGGGATAAGTCAAATATGCAAATATCATTGATTGGTACAAAAATAGACAAAGAAAACAAATTACAATACATAAAAGGCATTACATCAGAACAATTCATTAGTATAAAAGCCAATGTAAGAAATGAACAAATGCATATCGAACTAAACATACATAGAAAAATGTAAATATATCCACAGGATTGAAAAAATTGTATACCATAAACTAAACATTAGGCAAAACTCAAAAAAAATAGGGGGGAAAAGGGAGGTAATACAACTCAACAGTATAATAGATAAATAATATAATGTATAATCCATAATACGGCAAAAATAATATATGCAAAAAGAGAGATAAAAATACAAATAAAAATACAGTTCATGTGCACTGACAGAGCGGTGGAGTGAATAAAAGTGAAACCAAATAACAAATGGATCATGTGAGTAGTGATGAAATAAGAGTAGTAGAAAAAAGGGGGTTGAAACAGGCAATACTTTCTGGCTAAAATGCTTGAGAAAAAGATACCACGTAAGCATTAAAAAATGGGAGGAGAGGACAAACTCATAATAGTGGTTTCATAAACATTACTCTAAAAACCATAAACATCCTGATCAAATAAACAGCAAACGTAAAAGCGGACAATAAAACTAAAAAAGAGAGATGAAAGATGTATATAAATCCCAGCAGACATATTGAAAAATTGAAATTCAGGAGAATACAACAAGCGTTAGTAATATCGCCGTGAGAACATATAGAAAGAAAACACAAGATTAAAAGGTAGCACAAGGCTATAAGGGTGTGTGTACACATGTGTGTGAAATATAAAGTGACCGGAGGGCACATGCGGGCAGGTGTGCATGGCAGGAAAAAAGGCAAAGGGGTCTCATTAAACAAATATCATAAATAGCCATTCTAGGGGAAAAAAACCTTAATATCCACTTCAAAGAAAGAAGTACTGGGAAGGGGCTAATTGCAAATTATCCTAAGCAAAAAGTAGAACAAACAACGGCGAACGAACGACTCGATCCAAGGAGAATAAATCGCAATCCGAGGGGAAGGACTATGCAATAGAAATACTGAAAATCGAAGGGCAGGGAGAAACAAAACTTTAGGGGCGGCTATACACAAGAAAACTGTTAGCAAAAATCAGCTCTGACAGCAACGTGCTAAGGAAGAACCCAAGCTAAAAAAGAGGAAGAAAGACAGACCGCATATAATGGGTAGGGCAGATACTACCTACTCAAATGTATATCCAAAAATCGATTAAAAACAATATATATGAGCCATAAATGCATAGAAAAAATGGGATCACCAACACATACCAGTGAAGTCGCTGAGCGGGAAAACGCCGCGCAAGTGCAGTACAACGAAATAAAAACAAAGAGGGACCCTCCCATGGGCGCGTCATCGTGATTGACATTTAATCAATCAGGGTTCAGAGTACTAAAAAACCCTGGTGGACGCCATAAAAATAATATCATGAAACATAAATATGACCAAGGAAGTAACAGATAATACTAGGGATACAAAATTAAAAAAACAAACATACTAAAAAAGAGCTGCATAAGGCAGAGAGAACCTTATAAAAATGTCAGGATAAACTAAAAACAATGAATAAGAAAAATGACCTTAAGGCTACCATAAAAGAAATAGAAAAATGAATTAGGGGAATATAATAAAATGGATAAAAAAATATAATGTATTATAAAATCATCATGTACATAATTAAAAAGTGAAGAGCAGTAGCAGAGGGTCTTCACACCAAAAATAGAAGAGGTACTACCGACCTTGAGAATTACACAAGTGCTATGAAAAGAAAAAGGGGAAGGAAGAACACCCTGGTCCAGGAAAATGTGTATGCGCATAAAAAGCTGATAACACTCACAATAAATGAAAGGGGAATAGCCTTCGAAAGGCAAAAAAAATAAAAAATAAAATAGGGATAATATTAAAAAGGTAAAAGTGAAGTATATAATAAAATAAAATAGTAAAATAGAATGATAAATGAATTAAATAATATAAAAGTAAAATATGAAAAATAAAATAAAATAAATTAAAATGAATACAGAGTGAAGTGTAAAATATTCATATTGAGAAGAATTGAGGGGAGAGAAAAATAATAATAATGATAATGATAGTATAAATAATAAAAATTAATAAAAAATTAATTAATAAAAATTAATTAAAATTAAAAATATAATAAATAAATAAAAAATAAATAATAAACATTAAAAAATAATAAATAATAAAGAAAAGAAAAAAGAAGAATAAATGTTCATATTAAAAAGAAATAATAATAAAAAAATTTTAATAAAATGTTTTTAAAACATTTTAAAAAGTAAAATGTTCATATTAAAAAGAATAATAATAATAATAAAAATAATAAAAATAAAGGTAAAAGTTAAAAAACAAATCAATATTAATAATAAAAATATAAAAATTAAAAAAATATAAAAATATAATAAAATAATAATAAAATAAATGAAAGTAGTAATTAATAGGGATGCAACAAAAAAAAAACCCCAACAAACTAATAAATGAATCATATGCGCATAGGCAAGGGTACAAATAAAATTGAGATTAACATAATATAAACATGTGAAATATAAAATTAAATGAGGTACTAAATCATAGGAAAGCATGATATTCAATTTCTTTATTTAAACCCCCTGGACTAACTGTGTTAAAAAGAAAAATGAACCTCTGTTCTTCTTGGATTAATCTACGATCAAGGTCCCCACCATGAGGGGGGACATTTATTTTTTTAATCGCAAAGAACTTCAGGTCATTAAGGCTATGCCTAAGTAATTCCCAATGCTCCACCAAAGGGGCAGTCAAAATTTTTCTTCTAATGCAGCTCTTATATTCCTGGATGCGTGTTTTTATGGCACGAATGGTCTTTCCAACGTATAAAAGGGAACAGGGACAGATGATGATATATACAACATGTGTGGACAAACAATTAGTTCTAGTGTGCAACCTGAATGATTTTTTGGAGTGAGGGTGTATGAATACATTGTGTAGGACAATAGCATGTTTTCAGACAGAACATTTATTACATTTATAGTGGCCATTATGAATGTTAGGCAAACCCGAAACCGGAGGCATATAAGAGGAGACTAGTTTATCTCCTAGGTTCCGTTCTCTATTGTAAGCTATAATTAAACGTCGGTCTTGGAAACAGGAGGAAGTTTGGAGAATATGCCAGTGGGCTTTTAAAATCTTTTGTATCTTCCAAGATAGGTGAGAAAATCGTAAAACACAGACAAACTTGTCATCCAAGGGCTTGTCTTTAGGCAAAAGTAAGTCCTGTCTGGTAGTGGAGTGGGCACAGAGGAAAGCTTTATTAATACAATCTATAGGGTAGCCTCTTACATGAAAGCATTCTGCCATATCACGGGATTTGCTTTTGAAATCTTCATGGTCCGTGCATAGTCTTCTAAGTCGTAAAAACTGTGATATTGGTAAATTCTTCTTCAAATGACTACTATAAAAGCTATCAAAGCGAAGAAGCTTATTTTTATCTGTCGGTTTTCGAAAAATGGTAGTAACGAATTCTGCAGGGGATTTCTTGATGAGGATATCCAAGAAGGAAATCTCTGTAAAACTAAATTGCATTTTGAACTTTAAATTGATATCCAAAGTGTTTAGCCAATCAAAAAATTCTTGTAGCTGATAATCAGTACCTCTCCACAAAATAAAGACATCGTCGATGTATCTTTTCCATGAAAGGACAAATGGGGAGAGGGGAGAGGTATTCAAATATCTATCTTCAAAATCCGCAACATATAAATTGGCTATGTCAGGTGCCATGGCAGCACCCATGGCCGTACCTTTAATCTGTTGGTAAAACTGACCATTGAAGAGAAAATAATTGCGAGTCAAAGCAATATGTGCTAATTCTATAAGAAAATGTGTGGGTACACGAACTGGTATGGGACGCATATTCAAGTATTTAGTGATAACTGTCAAAGCTTCTGCCTGGGGAATATTAGTGTACAAGGATTCGATATCCAATGTCACTAAGATAATGTCAGAGGTGTCACCCTTAAACCCTTGTAAAAAGAAATTACATCAGCAGAATCTCGAATGTAAGACGCAACTATGGGAACAAAGGGCCGTAAAAAAATGTCAATAAATTTGGAAAGTGGTTCTAAAACAGATCCAATGCCAGATACAATAGGCCTACCAGGCGGGGAAGTGAGGGACTTGTGAATCTTGGGAAGAGTGTATATCGTCGGAATGACAGGATGTGTGACTGTTAAATATGAATATTCGCGCTGCGTGAGAAAGCCAGCATTGAAGCCATAGGACACTAGAGAATCAATGTCTTGCTTGATAGAAGGGGTGTGTTGGTGTTCCCATTTTTTCTATGCATTTATGGCTCATATATATTGTTTTTAATCGATTTTTGGATATACATTTGAGTAGGTAGTATCTGCCCTACCCATTATATGCGGTATGTCTTTCTTCCTCTTTTTTAGCTTGGGTTCTTCCTTAGCACGTTGCTGTCAGAGCTGATTTTTGCTAACAGTTTTCTTGTGTATAGCCGCCCCTAAAGTTTTGTTTCTCTCCTCCCTTCGATTTTCAGTATTTCTATTGCATAGTCCTTCCCCTCAGATTGCGATTTATTCTCCTTGGATCGAGTCCTTCGTTCGCCGTTGTTTGTTCCACTTTTTGTTTAGGATAATTTGCAATTAGCCCCTTCCCAGTACTTTTTTCTTTGAAGTGGATATTAAGGTTTTTTTTCCCCCTAGAATGGCTATTTATGATATTTGTTTAATGAGACCCCTTTGCCTTTTTTCCCGCCATGCACACCTGCCCGCATGTGCCCTCCGGTCACTTTATATTTCACACACATGTGCACACACACATGTGCACACACACATAGCCTTGTGCTACCTTTTAATCTTGTGTTTTCTTTCTATATGTTCTCATGGCGATATTACTAACGCTTGTTGTATTCTCCTGAATTTCAATTTTTCAATATGTCTGCTGGGATTTATATACATCTTTCATCTCTCTTTTTTAGTTTTATTGTCCGCTTTTACGTTTGCCGTTTATTTGATCAGGATGTTTATGGTTTTTAGAGTAATGTTTATGAAACCACTATTATGAGTTTGTCCTCTCCTCCCGTTTTTTAATGCTTACGTGGTATCTTTTTCTCAAGCATTTTAGCCAGAAAGTATTGCCTGTTTCAACCCCCTTTTTTCTCCCCCTTTTTTCTACTACTCATATTTCATCACTACTCACATGATCCATTTGTTATTTGGTTTCACTTTTATTCACTCCACCGCTCTGTCAGTGCACATGAACTATATTTTTATTTTTATTTTTTATTTTTATTTTTATCTCTCTTTTTGCATATATTATTTTTGCCGTATTATGGATTATACATTATATTATTTATCTATTATACTGTTGAGTTGTATTACCTCCCTTTTCCCCCCTATTTTTTTTGAGTTTTGCCTAATGTTTAGTTTATGGTATACAATTTTTTCAATCCTGTGGATATATTTACATTTTTCTATGTATGTTTAGTTCGATATGCATTTGTTCATTTCTTACATTGGCTTTTATACTAATGAATTGTTCTGATGTAATGCCTTTTTATGTATTGTAATTTGTTTTCTTTGTCTATTTTTGTACCAATCAATGATAATTGCATATTTGACTTATTTATTTATTTATTTAATTTATTTATTTATGCTTTTCTTCTATACCGCTTTTTCCCAAGATCAAAGGCGGTTTACAAGTAACACAATGAACAGTTTACAATTAACATAATGAACATGGTTTTACATGGAACATCTTGTTTTTTTCAAACTACGTACAATTAACTTTTCGTAAACAACAACAAGTAACATGGAATATATAATTATGCAGATGTTGTAACTATTTACATTAGTTAAATATTTACATTATTCAATTGTTAATCGTGGTTTTTAATATACTAGGGATTTCTATACACTGAGGATTCTAGGTTGATTTTTCTAAATGCGATGTGGTTTGTGGCTTTTTGATCTGAGGTTATGGAGGATTTTTTTGGAGGTGTGGTGAGGGTGCTGGAGGGGGTTCATTAAGATTTATAAAGTATTCTTTAAACAGATATGTTTTTAGTTCTTTCCGGAATGTCTGTAGGTCTTTTATTTTGCGGAGGCTTAGAGGGAGTTTATTCCATATGGTGGGGGCTGCATATGAGAATGCTCTTGAGCTTGTGGTTTTTTTTTGTTTTTCGAATTGATTTTTTTATGTCTAGTGAGTGAGTTGCGTTTTGTCTGCGGGTTCTATGTTCTTTTGGAGTATGTAGTAGAGTGGTTAGATGTGAGGGTGATATGTCATTGATAAGTTTAAATGTAGTTAATAGTATTTTGTATGATATTCTGCTATTTATGGGAAGCCAATGTAGTTCAGCGAGGATGGGAGTTATGTGGTCAGTAAGGCGTGCTTTTGCTGTTACTCGAGCACAGATGTTTTGAGCTCTTTGGAGTAAGTTGGTGCTTGTGAGGGGGAGGCCGATAAGTAGGCTGTTACAATAGTCAAAGTGTGGAGTGATGAGTGTGTTGATAACAGATCTGAAGTCATGTGTGTCTAGTATTGGTCGTAGGTGTTGAATGGTCTTAAGTTTATAGAATATGGTTTTTACAGTTTGCTTTATGTGGGGGAGCATACTAAGTGTGTGGTCTATTATGATGCCTAGGTATTTTACTTCCTTTTTGATTGGGATTGTTGTGTTGTTAATTGTTATTGTTTCAGGGAGAGTAGTATCTGGTTTTCTTGTTACGAACATTGCTTCAGTTTTTTTTAGGTTGATGCTGAGGTTATTATTTTCTAACCAGTTATTTGCTTCGTTGATGCAGTCCAGTAAGTTCTGATAGGTGGGATTATTTGTGCTTATTGGTTGAGTGAGCATGATGTCATCTGCGTATATGTAGTGGTTGACTTTATGTTTTTTAAATATATTTGTGATGGGTTGCAGATACAGGTTGAAAAGAAGGGCCGATAGGGCCGAACCCTGTGGAATACCTTGTCCTTGTACAAATGGTTCAGAGGTGTCTTGTCCTAATTTAACGCGTATTGATCGATTTGTGATGTATCTTATCCCCTTATAGATTGGGAAGAGTGGTGTAGTCCACCTTGTTCTGGTTGTTTGTTTGCTCTTTTATGGTAATGTATTCCAACTTTTATTACATAAGATGAGGATGTCCTGTTTTGTTCCTTATATATCTTTTATTTTTACTTTTAATATTAATGTTTATGTTTGTCTGTTTTAGATCCCTGAAGAAGGCCTCCGGCCGAAACCGTTTGAGTTGGGTCTGTTAATAAAGGTTATTTTACACCACTCCTTTGTGTTGGCCGTGGCCTTTAGCTTCCGCTCTGCTCCTTTGTTTACTACAGTCAAGGGAGCTTTAGGGTGACTTTTCATCAGGGCAATTTTACCCACTAAATAATGCCTATTTGCTTCCTTAATGTCCTCTTTGTAGTTTGTACAAAATGACAATGGCTTAGACCTTCCTTTTAATCCCATTTTATGTTAATAAAATTATATTCACTATGGGAAGCACAAGGCTATAAATCCCATGATGTGGAATATAGGAGATGGAACATTAAAACTGACTGTAATTGTGACTGATGATTTGGGGGTCAATCAACATTTATAGAACTGGATTCTAATGCTGGATATAAACGTTTCATAACATAGCTATACTTCAATATTTCTTGGACTAGGATAGAAAATCTTACTTTGCAGCATATATAGTATCTATTGTTTGGGTTATTTTTCCACTTTAAATTTCGCACTTGTCCACATTAAATTTTATCTGCCATTTAGATGCCCAGTCTCACAGGATTCTCCTGCAGTTTTTCTCAGTCCACATCTAATTTTAATAATTTGTTGTCATCTACAGATTTAATCACCTCACTTGATGTTCCCAATTCCAGATCATTTATAAATATGTTAAAAAACACTGGTACCCTCCACTGTTCCCGTTCCTCCATTGAGAAAATTGACCATTTATCCTTACTTTATCTTTTCTATCTCTCAACCAGTTTCCAGTCTACAATAGGACACTGCCTCCTATGCCTTGATTTTTTAGCTTCCTCAGGAGTCTCAGATGTAGAACTCTGTCAAATGTTTTCTGAAAGTCTAAATATACTATATCAACTGGCTCAACTTTATCCACATGTTCATTCATAACTTCAAAGAAATGGATCAGATCTATGAGGCAAGACTTTCCTTGGCTAAATCCATGTTGATTTTGTCCCATTAAAACATGCCTGTCCAAATATCCAGTAATTTTGTTCTTAATAATGGTTTATACCATTTTGCCCAGCACGACATCAGGATCACCAGTCTAATTTTCCTGGATCACCCCTTTTTAAAAATAGGCATAATATTGGCTGCTCTCCAGTCTTCTGCTAAGATAGATTAAAAATCACTACAAGTAGTTCTGCAATTTCATCTTTGAAATCTTTCAGCACTCTTCCATGTATACCATCCGGTTCAGATGACTTGCTGCTCTTTAGTTTATCAATTTGTTGTACTACATCTTCCAGGTTCAATGAAATGTCATTCAGATCTTCTAACTCATCACCATTAAATACCGCTTCTGCCATGGATAGTTTCCTCACATCTTCCTCAGTAAAGACTGAAGCAAAAAATTCATATGAAGTGGCATTTGAGAAAGGATGCCCAGGTCAAAATATCTGAGAAAACTTCCGGATGTTTACATTTCAGCCCGATTTTAGAAACATTGACATCTCCAAATGGACGGCTGCAGAAACGGCTTCTTTGATGTCTCGGCTAGCATTTTGCAGTAGTGGGATGTTCATGTTCAGTGACATTTCAGACACTTGTATGTGCGATAGCAGGTTTGTAATGTTTGGGGTTTGCATTTACATGCACAGGAAATATTGATAGTGATGATGATAGTGCATTATGCTATTCCCCTTTTAATGTTGTTGCCATGAAATGAACACTTTTTTGCTCCTTACTTATAATCAGAACCAGGTATAGGCATTGATACCACAATAACCAGAGCCAGGCATGCTTGTGCTGTTCTAGAATCACACCACAATGTGTATCTTCATTGCTCTGTCCAGGACACTCCTCCGTCATGCCCCATTCTACTTGGATATCCTCGCACTAGGAACATTCATATCCCCGGGTTCTAAAATAGTTCCAGGAATGCCCTTGTGATTTGGACATTTGCGTTCCCATTTTCATCAAATGTGTAAAATAGCCCCCTTATTCTTTCAACTATGGCTGTTTCCTCCCCGAGTGCCCTTTTCACCCCTTGATCATCTAATGTTTCAACTGACTTCTTTCCCATCTTTTGCTTTATATGTACCGGAAAAAGTTTTTGTGATTTTTTTCAAATTCTCTTTTTGCCTGCCTTAACAGTGCCTTACATTTAGCTTGCCAGTGCTTATGTTGTTTCCTGCTTTCTTCAGTTGGTTCCTTTTTCCATTTTTTGAAAGATGTTTTTGTGGCTTTAATAGCCTCTTTTACCTCATCTTTTAATCAAGCTGGTTGTCATTTGGCCTTCCTTCTGCCTTTCTTAATGCATGGGATATATCTGGTCTGGACTTCCAAGATTGTATTTTTAAACAACATCCATGCCTGATGTAAATTCTTGACCTTTGCAACTGCTTCTTTTAATTTCTTTCTAACCATACTCCTCATTTTATCAAAGTCTCCTTTTGGAAAGTTAAACACTGACACAGATTTTCTTTGTATACTCATTCCAGTTATTGTCAAATATGATCAGATTATGATCACTATTGCTGAGTGGTCCTACCCTGGTCATCTCTTGTACCAAATCCTATGTCCCACAAAGGACCAAGGGTTTATTTTACTAACTGCCGCTAATTTTTCACAATTAATGAATGTTACCAGTGCACATTAAGTGCAAAGACTTCATGTTAGTTGTCAGGGGTGTGACTAGTATCTGACAAGCAGCTAATATGCAACTGGGTTTGATTGGCAAAGTAACATAGGTCCACCTAACCACAGAAGTGCCATTAGGTGAACCCTACACTCATGCATTGTTCTCCACACCTACGCTCCATCTCTAACCCACCTACTGTACATATTAACGTGCGAGCGCCACTTAATGTGTATTTTAGTGGTCGGTATCTGGCATGCCCATGCATTAGGTTTCACCATGGCCAGCTACCTCTCTTGGATCCTGTGAGTTGAACAGGAAGCATGTCTGAGAATGCTGCTCTGGAGGTCCTGAATTTCAACCTTCTACCTAAAAGCCTTAGATTGACTTCCAGAACCTTCCTCCCATAGTTTCCTATGTCACTGGAACCAACATGTAGCAGCATAGTCGGCTTCTCCCCAGCATTGTCTAAGTTATGCGTGAGGTCTGCAAGCTTTGCACCAGGCAGGCAAGTGACCAGGTGATCCTCACATCCAATAGCCACCTAGCTATCTACACACCTAAAGATCGAATCACCAACTAAGACAACCATTCTAACCCTTCCTTTCTTTTTTAGAATGTAGAAAACTGATCTATTTATGGGTGAAGGCATTAGCAGTAACACAGACCAAGGTGGACTGGACATATAAGGAGTTATTTTAGAAGCCTTATCTGTGATTTACACATTAATACTGGCACTTTTACACATTTAAATGGCTTCCACATGCAAACAGTGATTTTAGAAAGGGCTGAATTTTCATGTGAATACCTTTACTATGTGTAAGTTGGATGGTGGCATGGCCAAGCAGATCAAAAATCTACATGTATATGACCAGAAATGCTCATGTCAGGATTTACCCCTGCTCCCTGGCACCCACTATGGTGGCACTAAGTGCACCCAGGCTAATGGCAAAATTCATGGTTAGCACATGCCCAGAACACCCATGCTATCTGTGATGCTCCAACATCAATGCCCACATTCCACCGCAAACTCAGTCCCTGCCAATCACACACTAACCAGTTAGCGTGGGATATTTAACATGGGGCCCTGTGGTCTTAATGCAGTGGTCTTAATGCGGTCCCCTTAGTGTGCGTTAAACTGTTTTAACAGTTGGCACACTTTAGTAAATATGTCCCTAAGTAAAGATCCCTTAGGATAAGAGGGGAGGATAGAGCAGCCCCACTCTTTAGGTACCTCACGGAAGAGGATAAGCTAGGAGAATGCAAGGAGGAGTGAGAAAATATGTGAATGAGGTGTGGCTGGTGAGACAAGAGTATGAATGGGGGGAAAAAACAAGAAGACTTGAGAGAGAGTTTATAATGAACCTTTGTTATAAGATGGAAAACCGATGGATATATTGTGGAAAGCAGGGTCAAAGAGTAGCAATGTTATTATTTTTAACGTTAATTTTATCATGATTACAGCATACTCCCTCCCCTCAAATTGTTTAATTAAAAATAAAATAAAAAAAATGAATATATTTTTGGAAAGAGCCATATACAGTATGTAATGTTTATTTCAAGTAACATACCTTTATTTTCATTCTTCTCAACTTCTTTCAGTTCCTGAATAAATGACAATTGGCTCTCAGTGAGTGACCAGCTGTTATGTAATACCATCACTTGTATAATATACTTTTGAGTCTGTAAACACAAATGTGTAATATATTAGTGACAATGATATCAACAAATAAATAATGTTAAACATCTTATATTTTATATATGTTTTACATATTTGATCCAGCTGATATTTAGGGTAAGGATAATAGAGTAGTGTATAGTGGATATTATATAGGATAATAGCAAAGTTTGGCAATAAAATGTAGTTACCTGTAACAGGCGTTCTATGGGGACAGCAGGAATCAGTCTTCACATATGGGCAATGTCCGCATTGATGGAGCTAATGCAGAAACCTCTCCCCAGCCTTCAAAGAAAGCCTTTGGGAGTTCCACCATGCATGCGTGACTGCTTTCCCACCCAAGGCTGCCATGTCAGTATGATGACGTAGTTCAAGACGGCAACAAAAGAAAAGCAACTCCATGGGGAGGAGGGAGGATTGTCAGACTGATTTCTGCTGTTCCCGCAGAACACCTGCTAAAGGTGAGTAACTACGCTTTCTCCAGGAACTAGCAGGAAGTCAGTCCTCACATATGGGAATCCCTAGCTACAGGCTACCGAAAAAACCTGTAAGCCGGAGAGAGACCAGCTTTACCTGGGAGCTGCCGCGCTACTTTCATCTACGCGGAGCAGTGCTGTAGGAGGGAGTTGGAGACCTGGTGGCACAGCTGCAGGCACTCAGGTTGACGTTCCTGCCTTGGAGGAACCCCCCCCTCGACCCACATAAAGCTCTGTGGGTGTTACTTGCGGCCTGCGAGTCGCGGCCTGCATGGTCGTGTCCTAAGGGGCGTATCAAAAGGGGTAAGGCACGCCCCTTCTGCGCTCCTTCGGCGCTCACGAGAAGCTCTCGAGGGTGTTTGGCGCTACAGTGATTTGTCCATGGGAAAACAGAAAGTGAAGTCGGCTGTTAAATCTGGGTCTGGTGATGCCGAGCAAGGAGGTAAGGTGGTTGGTCCTATGGACAAACATGTATCGTCACTACCGCCTGCAAAGTTATCGCTGGATAGGGTTTCTTTAAGCCCCGAATTTCGGCTACCGCCTCCTTTTCCCCAGCCACTCTCTTCCTCTACTTTCCTCGACGCTCTTCCAGAGGCTGCAGCCACACTTTTGAGACCTGTTTACCCGGCTACCTCTGAACAGATTGTTTCTCTTCCTACGGGAGAGGTAACTCTTGTGGATATTTGGACTGCAATTCAACAAATTGATAAGCGTTATCTTCAACTGTTTCATCTCTATGTAGTTTTACGAGTGATGTAGTTGATAAATTTAAAGATGTTGATAAACAGATAAGTTCATTAGTTCAGATCTCTGCCCGTGTTGATTCTCATCTCCAAACTGGTTTAAATAGTAATGTTGCCTTAATTAAGGATTTTTTCGTAGTTTCCCACCGCGTGGAGATGTTGGAAAATCAGCATCGGGCAAGAAATCTACGTTTTCTTAATTTTCCTTCAACTCACTTATTGTCTCCTGAAATTTTGTTGCAGAAATATTTTTCTGAGACCTTACAATTGAAAGGCTCTTTAGATGTAGTCCAAGTTTATTTGTTTTCCTCTGGTGGTCAAGCGACGTCTCCTGAGGACGGAGTTTCTGCTCCTTCGGATCAGTCAGTCGCTCAGAACTTAACCGCCTTTTTGGAGGATTCTTTAGATGTCATATCCAAGCGCTGCACTGTTGTTGCAACGTTTGGCTCTGAATCTGTTAAATTATCTTTGCTAAAAGCTTACTTTAAGCACAGGGATGCCTTATTTTGTGGGTCTAGACTCCAAGTGTTCCCAGATGTCGGCCATGCTACACAGCTTAGGCGTAAACAATTCTTGGAATTGAGAGCTAGAGTTGTCGCTCTGGGAGCGTCTTTTTTTCTAAAATTTCCCTGTCGCTGCTTGGTTATTTACCAAGGGCAAAGTTATGCTTATACTGATGTACTACAGTTACAGAAGTTTCTGACTGCGAAGGAATTGGCTGAGAAGTAGGTTAGCGGGATATTTTGTGCTCCCTAATGTGGAGTTTATTTAAACTCTTAATTGCTAGTAATGTTCACATTTCCTTTTGATACTGTTGATTATCTCTCCTTGATGTGTACTTATTTTTTGTGGAATTGTTTTTCTTGAATTTTATCCTGTATACCTGGAATTGTTTTTCTTTCGCTAGTTTTTTGTATTCAGGAAAAAAAACCTTAAATAAAAGATTTAAAAAAAAACAACAACCTGTAAGCCAAGGGCGGCCCCAAAAAATGAACCGTGAGGAACAGTAAGAGTACAGTTAAGTCGCAAGACCTCAGCTATGACCCCGGCATTGACTAGGGAAACCAGGTCTCCGGTAGCCTGGACACACAGAAGGGCTGGAGGGCAGGAGTTGCCTTAAACCTCAAATGACGAAGTACCGCCTGGCTAAAGATGCTGTCCTATTGGGACTCCTCCTCCAGGCAGTAATGCACTGCGAAAGTGTGAACTGAGGACTAGGTGGTGGCCCGGCAGATCTCCATTAAGGGAACTGAGCGAAGGTTTGCCACAGAAGCTGCCTTGGCTCAGATGCTGTGCACCTTGATGTGACACTTCAGCAAAAGACTGGCATGACTAAAGGTGAAGGCGATGCAGTCTGCCACCCAGGTGGACAGAGTACACTTGGAGGCTGCTATGCCCAGGTGATTAGGGTCGTAGGAAATGAAGAGCTGCAAGGAGCAGTGATGGGGCTTGGTCCACTCTAAATAATAGGGCAATGCCCATTTACAGTCTAGTGTATGGAGAGTGGCCTTCATTGTATTGGCATGAGGATGCAGGAAAAAGGTAGGGAGAATCATTTCCTGGTTGCGATGGAATGGGGAGATCACCTTAGGAAGGAACTTAAGGTGCGTCCGAAGCACCACCCTGTTCCTGTGAAACCTGGTGTAGGGGGTATGAGCCACCAGAGCCTGGAACTCACTGACCCTGCGGGCAGACATGAGCGCCATGAGGAGGACCACCTTCCAGGACAGATACTTGAGGTGGCAGGAAACCAGTGGCTCAAAGAGTGGAACGATGAGCTTGTCAAGGGGCAAGAAGGCCTGGGCCTTGGTCTGGATCTGGACCGTGTCTAGCAATGCCCCTATGAACTCCAGGCTTTGGGTCTGTTGCAGGTGGGACTTGGGGTAGCTGATGACAAACCCCAGGTACTCCAGAGTGAAAATAGTTCGGGGCGCTGCCTGCTTCACCTCGACGGCTATTGAGCTTCTGACCAGCCAGTTGTCCGGGTAGGGAAAAGGACCACATTGAGATCCTATGCCACCATCGGCAGACAAATGGGAGATTGAAAGAGCAGGAGGCCCCTCTGGAAGCGAGTCAAGAGAGGCTGGGCAGAGAGGGACTTTTCCTCGATGAGATGATGGTTCGCCAAGAACGCATTGAGATGAATTCTGATGGAGTTAGATTTCAAACCAGTATTAGACAGGTGCAGCAGGTATTGCAACACCAGCTGGATAGAACAGGAAAAGGGGCTGGCATCCCTTTCCGCACACCAAATGCCACTTGAAGGCATATGCTGGGTGGAGTCCTTGCATGAGGCCAGCAGGACTTCCTCCACATCTTTGGGCAAGTCAAACTGGGCCAGGGCTGCCCTTTCAACAGCTAGGCTGTCAGGGTTAGGGATTCCAGGTTGGGGTGCAGGAGAGAGTCGCCCTCCTGCAAGTGCAGGTCCGGGGTGCTCCCCAGGGGGACTGGGGGCACCCAAAACAGGCTGAGGAGCAGCGGAAACCAGGGCTGCTGGGGTCACTGGAGTGCTATAAGAATCAGGGTGACCTGGTCAAGCTAGATCTTGAAGAGGGTCTTGGCAATGAGCGGCGTGGGAGGAAAGGCATAAAGGAGTCCTTTCATCTATGGAATGAGAATGGCATCGACTGCTACCCAGCGGGGGTGCAGCACTCTGGAGCAGAAGCAGGCCAGCTGAGCATTGGCCGGGCTGGCAAAAAGATCCCGCACAGGAAGGCCCCAAAGGCAGAACAGTCGGTTAGTCACCTGCAGGTCGAACTGCCACTCTTGATGCTGGAGAACCCGGCGCAGGTGGTCTGCCAGAACATTGTCCTGACCGGGGAGGTACACTGCCCTGAGAAGCATCCTGCTCTCACTGGCAAAGTGCAGAGAGAAACCACTTCCGAGCATAGGAGGCATGATCCCGTGCTCCCATACTTGTTGATGTAGAGCATCACACACCTTATTGTCTGGATCAGAATAGCATAGTTCCATAGGTGGTGCTGAAAGACTTGGAGAATGCAGGCGAGAGCTCAGAGTTCTAGGAAGTTGATCTGCTGAAGGCATCTGTGGGGGGACTGTCTGAGGAGTTGGGACCTGAAAGGGCATTCTTACCAGCAGGTTCAGTGGCTGTTGCCACCAGTTGAGGAACTCAGCAAGGTGACAAATAGAATGCTAGGTATCATAAGGAAAGGGATGGAGAACAAAACAAAGGATATTATAATACCTCTGTATCGCTCCATGGTATGACCGCACCTTGAATATTATGTGCAATTCTGGTCACCGTATCTTAAAAAGGACATAGCGTTATTAGAAAAAGTACAAAGAAGAGCCACCAGATTGGTGAAGGGGATGGAAGGCTACTCCTATGAAGAGAGGCTAAGAAGGTTAGGGCTCTTTAGCCTGGAGAAGAGACGGCTGAGGGGAGATATGATAGAGTTCTATAAATTAATGAATGGAGTGGAACGGATAAACGTGGATCAATTGTTTACGCTATCAGAATATAGGAAGACTAGGGGACATGTAATAAAGCTACAGGGCAAACTATTTAAGAGAAATAAGAGAAAATATTTTTTCACTAAACGTGTAATCAAACTCTGGAATCTGTTACCGGAGGATGTAGTAAGGGCTATTAGTATAGCTGGGTTTAAAAAAGGTTTGGACAAGTTCCTGGAGGAAAGGTCCATAAACCACTATTAAAAAGGGACCCAGGATATCAATGCTTGACCCAGTACAAGCATTGTGGAACCTGTGTCTTTTGGGGATATTGCTAGGTACGTATGACCTAGATTGGCCACTGTTGGAAACAGGATACTGGGCTTGATGGAACTCGGTCTGACCCAGTATGGCATGTCTTATGTTCTTATGACAGGTGACAATCACCCTGTCCTTCAAGCGTCCCGTCACTTGGGACCACTGGGAGCAGAGGATCCACTGGGATGGCTGCATGGTCGTGACATGCACTGCCAAGGCCATGTGCCCTAGGAGGCACAGCATGAGCAGCAGAGGCCGAGTTTCAACCTTGAACCTCCCTTGCGAGGGCTGCTGGACACTGGGCCCTGTCAAGGGGCAAGAAGGCCTGGGCCTGGACCTGGACCGTGTCTAGCAATGCCCCTATGAACCCCTGGCTTTGGGTCTGTTGCAGGTGGGACTTGGGGTAGCTGATGACAAGCCCCAGGTACTCCAGAGTGAAAATGGTGCGGTGCGCTGCCTGCTGCACCTCGACGGCTGTTGAGCCTCTGACCAGCCAGTTTGTTCAGGTAGGGAAAAGCAAACACCCATTGCAGCCACAGTGAGCAGCTGAAATTAATATGGCAGATACCCCAAAGGGCAAAAAGACCTGAGAAAAATGTGGCGCTGAGGCAGCAGTGGACACGGGAGGGCGGTCGGTGTACCGGAGAAGGTAAAAATGAGGAAAGAGAAAAAAGAAAAATCAACCTTTACTGGGGTGCAGATGAACGTCCGATGACCTCCATGGAAAACAAGAAACTGAGGCAAGAAGGCACCCTTGGGCGGGAAGGCAGTCAACCTGCACGGCGGATCTCCCAAAGGTTTTCTTTGAAAGCTGGGGAGAGATTACCATATGGGCGCCGTCAGTGCTGACGTCACCCATATGTGCGGACTGACTTCCTGTTTCTTCCTCAAAAAAAAATAATCTTCATATATTTATAACGCAACTATCTTGCATTATTAAAAACATGCATATTTGTGGTCTGTCGTATGACTACTTTACACACAGAAAGAAATTTTAAAAAGCACGCAATGCAAAATTTGCCACCATATACATAGATTAAAGTATATATGGGGAGTCATCCTACGTATACTTATATACATGTATAGAGTTAGGTGAACATATGAACATAAGATATGCCATACTGGGTCAGACCAAGGTCCATCAAGCCCAGTATTCTGTTTCCAACAGTGGCCAATCTAGGTCATACGTACCTAGCAGTTTCCCCAAGAGACACAAGTTCCACAATGCTTGCACTGGGTCAAGCATTGATATCTTCGGTCACTTCTTAATAATGGTTTATGGACCTTTCCTCCAGGAACTTGTCCAAACCTTTTTTAAACCCAGCTACACTAACAGCCTTTACTACATCCTCCGGTAACAAATTCCAGAGTTTGATTACACGTTGAGTGAAAAAATATTTTCTTTTATTAGTCTTAAATAGTTTACCCTGTAGCTTCATTGCATGTCCCCTAGTCTTTCTATATTCTGATAACGTAAACAATCAATCTATGTTTATCCATTCCACTCCGTTCATTAATTTATAGACTTCTATCATATCTCCCCTCAGCCGTCTCTTTTCCAGGTTAAAGAGCCCTAACCTTTTTAGCCTTTCTTCATAGGAGTATCCTTCCATCCCCTTTACCATTTTGGTGGCTCTTCTCTGAACCTTTTCTAAAATCGCTATATCTTTTTTAAGATACGGCGACCAGAATTGCACACAATATTCAAGGTGCGGTCTCACCATGGAACGATATAGAGGCATTATAATATCTTTTGTTTTATTTTCCATTCCTTTCCTTATCATACCTAGCATACTATTTGCTCTCTTGGCCGCCGCTGCACACTGGGCCGAGGGTTTTAACATGGTATCCACAATGACGCCTAAATCTTTTTCCTGGGTAGTGGTTCCTAATGTGGAACCTTGCATCGTGTAACCATAGTTTGGGTTGTTCTTCCCTAGGTGCATAACCTTGCACTTGTCCACAATAAATTTCATCTGCCATTTTGATGCCCAGTCTTCCAATTTATCAAGATCCTCTTGCAATTTTTCACAATCCTCTTGGGTTTTAACAACTTTAAATAGTTTTGTGTCATCTGCAAATTTGATAACCTCACTCGTTATTCCACTTTCCAGGTCATTTATGAATATGTCAAAAAGCAGCGGACCCAGCACAGATCCCTGGGGTACACCACTATTCACCTTTCTCCATTGGGAAAATTGGCCATTTAGCCCTACCCTCTGCTTTCTATCTTTTAACCAGTTCCTGATCCACAGTAGTACACTGCCTCCTATCCCATGACTCTTTAGTTTTGCCAAAAGTCTCTGATGAGGGACCTTGCCAAAGGCTTTATGAAAGTCCAGATACACAATATCAACCGACTCACCTTTGTCCACCTGTTTATTCACTCCTTCAAAAAAACATAACAGATTAGTAAGACAAGATCTTCCTTGTCTAAAGCCATGTTAGCTGTCTCCCATTAGGTTGTGACTATCTACATGCTGAGTAATTTTATTCTTTATGATGGTTTCTACCATTTTTCCTGGTACTGACATCAGGCTTACCGGTCTGTAGTTTCCCGGATCACCCCTGGAACCCTTTTTAAAAATTGGTGTTACATTGGCGATCCTCCAATCTTCAGGTATTAGAGATGATTTTAATGATAGTTCACAGATTACTGATAGCAGGTCTGCAATCTCATATTTCAGCTCTTTCAACACCCTTGGATGTATACCATCCGGCCCAGGTTATTTGCTACTCTTCAGTTTATCTAATAGTTGTAAGACATCTTCCCGATGTATCGATATTTCCTTCAATTCTTCCGCACCTTTAAATACCACTTCAGTCATGGGTAAGATCCCTACATCTTCCTCAGTAAAGACCGAAGCAAAGAATTCATTCAGTCTCTCCGCTATTGCCTTGTCGCCTCTTAGTGCTCCTTTAACCCCTTTATCATCTAATGGACCAACTGACTCTCTCACAGGTTTTTTGCTATGAATGTACTTGAAAAGGTCTTTATTTCGCGTTTTTGCTTCCGCAGCAAGCTTCTTCTCAAATTCTCTCTTTACCTGCCTTATCAATGCCTTACATTTGACTTGCCAGTGGTTGTGCTGTTTCCAGGTTTTGTCGTTTGGCTCTTTTTTCCATTTCCTGAAAGATGCTTTTTTGGCAACAACAGCCTCTCTGACCTCAACTTTAAACCATGCTGGCAGTTTTTTGGACTTCCTTCCACTTTTCTTAAAGCGTGGAATACAGCTGGTCTGGGCTTCCAAGATAGTATTTTTCAACAACACCCAAGCTTGATGTACGTCTTTAACCTTTGCAACTGCTCCTTTTAGTTTTTTCTTAACTGTTTTCCTCATTTTATCATAGTCTCCCTTTCGAAAGTTAAAAGGTAGTACTGTGGATTTCCTTACTATCCCTCCTCCACTAATTAAATCAAAGGCGATCATGCTATGATCACTATTGCCAAGTGGCCCCAACACCCTTATCTCTTGCACTAGATCTGGTGTTCCACTAAGGACTAGGTCTAATATGGCTTCCCCTCTGTTCATGAACCAGCTGCTCCAAGAAGCAGTCATTTATTTCATCTAGGAACTTTATCTCCCTAGCATGTCCTGACGTGACAATGACCCAGTCGATACCAGGGTAATTGAAATCACCCATTATTATTACTGCGCTGTAACTTTTGTTAGCTTCCTTGATTTCTTTGAGCATTTCATCATCCATTTGGTCATTCTGGCCAGGTGCTCGATAGTACACCACCACTGCCATTGCCTTCCCCTTTTATATGGAATTTCAATCCATATAGATTCTACAGCAGATTTTGTTTCCTGCAAAACTTTAATCCTTTCTGAGTCAATGCCCTCTCTAACATAGAGCGCAACCCCTCCACCAATTTGATCAGCTCTATCATTACGATATAGTTTGTACCCAGGTATCACAGTGTCCCACTGGTTGTCCTCCTTCCACCATGTCTCTGATATTCCAATCATATCTAACCTTTCATTTAGTGTTATATATTCTAACTCTCCCATCTTATTCTTTAGACTTCTAGCATTTGCATACAAGCATTTTAGAGAATGTATTTTATTCATGTTAATTTGGCTATTATTAGACATGGGTAAATTGGGATCTTTAAGCTCTGTCTGCTCCATACTTGAGGGCATTTGGGCTACTTTACTCTTTTGTGGAACCTCTCTGCTTTTGGTAGTATCCTTCAAGGATACATTCTTCCGAACCATCCGCTCTTGGGCGACTGTCGGCTTTGGTGGGTTTTGGGGTGTTGCTGTAGGGTTTGGGGGTTGCATGTGTCCTTTGCAAAATGGAAATTTATATGTAAAACAAATGCTGCTAGCTAAGATCAATGTGGCAGATGGACAGGATCACAATGCCTTTCCATCTCTCCCTCCTGAAATGATTCAGACAATGAATAAAGTTGTGCTGAAACTGTTGGTGCAGTTACAGACTTACTTTGATGAGAGGTTGAGTTTATGGTTAATAGAGTGGTGCAACTTGTTGCAATGGTAAACAAGACAGTTATCCATCTGGGAGAAGTGGAAGAATGGGTAGAAGATAGGGGAGATTCATTGACTCACTGCGCAAAATGTGGACAAGATGGAACATTCTCTTAAAGTGTTACCAGAGAAACAGGATGAATTAGCGAACTGCAGCAGTTGAAATAATTTATGTACTGTGGGATTGCCAGAGTCCATGGAGGGGTCTGATTTGGTGAAGTTTTTCACAGGCTAGCTACCTTGAATTCTACAATTTGCACTGGCGACCGGAACATTCATGATAGATTCCAGATACAGATCTCTTGGCCCCTCACTGAAGAAAGGAACCTGCCCACAGACTACTATCATATTTATCCACCATATATATACTGATCATTTATATAGTGCTATGGCATATGCAGCACTGCATAGAAACATGCAAAAAAGATGGTCCCTGACGTACAGACTCAGGTAGTTTGTTCCAGGCATAAAGAGTAGCAAGTTGAAAGGGTCAAAGTCTGGAGTTGAAGTAGAAGAAAAGGGCATAGAGAGAAGCAATACACCAGAACAGCAGAGTTCAAAAGGAGGGGTGTAGACGGAGATGAGAGAGGAAAAGGTAGTGAGGAGCAGCAGAATGAATGCATTTATAGGTCAGAAGAAGTTTGAACTGGATACGGAAACGAATAGGAGCCAATGAAGTGACTTGAGCAGAAGGGTGATATGAGCATATCAGGGCTAGTGGAAGATCAGATGTGCAGCTGAGTTTTGAACAGATTGAAGGGGAGAGAGATGATTCAGAGGGAGACCAGCAAGGAGGAGGTTGCAATAGTCCAGATGGGAGGTGTTTAAACAGTGGATAAGTGTCTTAGTAGTGTGTTCAGAAAGGAAGAGGCAAATTTTGCTGGTTATAAAGAAAGAAACCACAGGTTTTATCTATCAGTTGGATGTGTGTGGAAAAGGTGAGAAAGGAATCAAAGACGACCCCAAGGTTGCGGGCTGAGGAAACAGAGTAGAGGAGTTTTATCTATAGAAAATGAGGGAGGAGAAAGGGGGGAGGTGGGTTTAGGAGGAAAAATAAGAAGCTTGGCTTGACCATGTTCAATTTCAAATGCGATGAGACATCCAGGTAGCGATGTCAGACAGGCAGAGATTCGGGTCTGGAGTGTTGGAGAGATATCAGGTATAGAGAGAGAGATCTGTGAGTCATCAGCATAAAAATAGTACTGAAAAGCCATGGGGGGAGATGAGTGCACCAAAGGAATGGGTATACCGAGAGAAAAGGAGTGGGCCCAGAACAGATCCTTGGGATACACCAACTGAGAATAGAGATAGAAGTAGAGGAGGATCCACTAGAACAAACACTGAAAGAGGATGGGAGAGATAAGAAGAGAACCAGGATAGCGCAGAGCCCTTAAAACCAAGCGAGGACAAGTGTCAAAGAGAAGGCAGAGCTCCGGAGTCTCAATGCATGGATGAGACAATGGTGCAGAGATGAGGGTTTTGGATTTGTTAGGAACTGGGGAACATTCTGGGGAAAGGAGGGGCTCTTCCGAAGGGATGGGCTTCACCTTAACCGGGATAGAACCAGGCTGCTGGCATTAACCTTTAAAAAGGAGATAGCAGCTTTTAAACTAGATATTAGGGTAAAGCCGACAGTCGCCCAAGAGCGAATAGTTCAGAAGAATGTATCCTTGAAGGATACTACCAAAAGCAGAGAGGTTCCACAAAAGAGTAAAGTAGCCCAAATGCCCTCAAGTATGGAGCAGACAGAGCTTAAAGATCCCAATTTACCCATGTCTAACAATAGCCAAATTAACATGAATAAAATACATTCTCTAAAATGCTTGTATGCAAATGCTAGAAGTCTAAAGAATAAGATGGGAGAGTCAGAAAGGATTAAAGTTTTGCAGGAAACAAAATTTTCTGTAGAATCTATATGGATTGAAATTCCATGTAAAAGGGGGAAGGCGATGGCAGTGGGGGTGTACTATCGAGCACCTGGCCAGAATGAACAAATGGATGATGAAATGCTCAAAGAAATCAAGGAAGCTAACAAAAGTTAAAGCGCAGTAATAATAATGGGTGATTTCAATTACCCCGGTATCGACTAGGTTAGTGTCACGTCAGGACATGCTAGGGAGATAAAGTTCCTAGATGAAATAAATGACTGCTTCTTGGAGCAGCTGGTTCATGAACCAACCAGAGGGGAAGCCATATTAGACCTAGTCCTTAGTGGAACACCAGATCTAGTGCAAGAGATAAGGGTGTTGGGGCCACTTGGCAATAGTGATCATAGCATGATCGCCTTTGATTTAATTAGTGGAGGAGGGATAGTAAGGAAATCCACAGTACTACCTTTTAACTTTCGAAAGGGAGACTATGATGAAATGAGGAAAACAGTTAAGAAAAAACTAAAAGGAGCAGTTGCAAAGATTAAAGACGTACATCAAGCTTGGGTGTTGTTGAAAAATACTATCTTGGAAGCCCAGACCAGCTGTATTCCACGCTTTAAGAAAAGTGGAAGGAAGTCCAAAAAACTGCCAGCATGGTTTAAAGGTGAGGTCAGAGAGGCTGTTGTTGCCAAAAAAGCATCTTTCAGGAAATGGAAAAAAGAGCCAAATGACGAAAACTGGAAACAGCACAAGCACTGGCAAGTCAAATGCAAGGCATTGATAAGGCAGGCAAAGGGAGAATTTGAGAGGAAGCTTGCTGCAGAAGCAAAAATACGAAATAAAGACATTTTCAAGTACATTTGTAGCAAAAAACCTGTGAGAGAGTCAGTTGGTCCATTAGATGATAAAGGGAATAAAGGAGCACTGAGAGGCGACAAGGCGATAGCGGAGAAACTGAATGAATTCTTTGCTTCGGTCTTTACTGAAGAAGATGTAGGGATGTTACCCATGACTGAAGTGGTATTTAAAGGTGCGGAAGAATTGAAGGAAATATCGATACATCGGGAAGATGTATTACAACTATTAGATAAACTGAAGAGTAGCAAATCACCTGGGCCGGATGGTATACATCCAAGGGTGTTGAAAGAACTGAAATATGAGATTGCAGACCTGCTATTAGTAATCTGTGAACTATCATTAAAATCATCTCTAATACCTGAAAATTGGAGGATCGCCGATGTAACACCAATTTTTAAAAAGGGTTCCAGGGGTGATCCGGGAAACTACAGACCGGTGAGCCTGACATCAGTACCGGGAAAAATGGTAGAAACCATTATAAAGAATAAAATTACTCAGCATGTAGATAGTCATGACCTAATGGGAGACAGCCAACATGGCTTTAGACAAGGAAGATCTTGCCTTACTAATCTGTTATGTTTTTTGGAAGGAGTGAGTCGGTTGATATTGTGTATCTGGACTTTCAGAAAGCCTTTGACAAGGTCCCTCATCAGAGACTTTTGGCAAAACTAAAGAGTCATGGGATAGGAGGCAGTGTACTATTGTGGATCAGGAACTGGTTAAAAGATAGAAAGCAGAGGGTAGGGCTAAATGGACAATTTTCCCAATGGAGAAAAGTGAATAGTGGTGTACCCCAGGGATCTGTGCTGGGTCCGCTGCTTTTTGACATATTCATAAATGACCTGGAAAGTGGAATAACGAGTGAGGTTATCAAATTTGCAGGTGACACAAAACTATTTAAAGTTGCTAAAACCCAAGAGGATTGTGGAAAATTGCAAGAGGATCTTGATAAATTAGAAGACTGGGCATCAAAATGGCAGATGAAATTTAATGTGGACAAGTGCAAGGTTATGCACCTAGGGAAGAACAACCCAAACTATGGTTACACGATGCAAGGTTCCACATTAGGAACCACCACCAAGGAAAAAGATTTAGGCGTCATTGTGGATACCATGTTAAAACCCTCGGCCCAGTATGCAGTGGCGGCCAAGAGAGCAAATAGAATGCTAGGCATGATAAGGAAAGGAATGGAAAATAAAACAAAAGATATTATAATGCCTCTATATCGGTCCATGGTGAGACCGCACCTTGAATATTGCGTGCAATTCTGGTCGCCGTATCTTAAAAAGGATATAGCGATTTTAGAAAAGGTTCAGAGAAGAGCCACCAAAATGGTAAAGGGGATGGAAGGATACTCCTATGAAGAAAGGCTAAAAAGGTTAGGGCTCTTTAACCTGGAAAAGAGACGGCTGAGGGGAGATATGATAGAAGTCTATAAATTAATGAACGGAGTGGAACGGGTAAACGTAGATCGATTGTTTACCTTATCAGAATATAGAAAGACTAGGGGACAAGCAATGAAGCTACATTGTAAACTATTTAAGACTAATAAAAGAAAATATTTTTTCACTCAACGTGTAATCAAACTCTGGAATTTGTTACCGGAGGATGTAGTAAAGGCTGTTAGTGTAGCTGGGTTTAAAAAAGGTTTGGACAAGTTCCTGGAGGAAAGGTCCATAAACCATTATTAAGAAGGGACCCAGGATATCAATGCTTGACCCAGTACAAGCATTGTGGAACCTGTGTGTTTTGGGGAAACTGCTAGGTACTTGTGACCTAGATTGGCCACTGTTGGAAACAGGATACTGGGCTTGATGGACCTTGGTCTGACCCAGTATGGCATATCTTATGTTCTTATGTTATGTTCTAAGGTGGTAGTCAACAGTGTCAAAAGCAGCAGAAAGGTCAAGATGAATGAGGCTAGAGTAAAGGCCTTTGGGTTTAGCTAGGAAGAGGTCATTAAAGACTTTGGCAAGAGCCGTTTCAGTAGAATGTAAAGGATGAAAGCCAGTTTGCAGTGGATCCAGACGGGCCTGAGCAGAGAGAAAGTCAAGGTAACAGCGGAGAACCGCACATTCAAGAAGTTTAGAAATGAAACAGAGGAGGGAGATGGGTCGATAGTTAGAAGGACAAGAAGGATCAAATGAAGGTTTCTTGAGGAGAAGTGTGACTAGAGCATGCTTGAAGGCTGCTGGGACAGTTGCAGTGGAGAGCGATAGGTTGAGAATATGAGAGATGGAAGGAATGATAGTGGAAGAGATAGTTAAAGAGATGAGTGGGGATAGGATCAGAGGAGCAGGTACTGAATTTAGATGAGGAAAGAAGATGAGAGGTTTCTTCTACAGAGATCTTAGTAAAGGAAGAAAGGGTAGCAGAGGTTGAGGGGAAGAGTTGGTATTGAAGAGGGGGAAGAGGGAATGAAGCTGATCTTGTGGGGAATTGGAGTGTAATCTTGTAGACTTTGACATGGAAATAGTCGGCCAGGTTTTGGGCAGAAAGGGAAGGAGGGGTTGGAGGCAGAGGCACTTTGAGGAGAAAGTTGAGAGTTGTAATGAGATGGCGGGGGTCAGAGCAAAAAGAGTTAGCCAAATAGGCATTGTAGTTTTGCTTGGCAAGTGCTATGGCTGACTGGAAGGAGGGAAGCATGAATTTGAAATGAAGAAAGTCAGCAAGCGTGTGGGATTTCAGCCAAATGAACTCAGTTGAGCGGGCACATGAGCATAGATAACGGGTAGTCTAAGACAGCCAGGGCTGAGGTACAGTGTGCCTCACAGGACATGGCATGAGTGGAGCAAGAGCATCCAAGGCAGAGGAGAGTGAAGTATTATAGGAAACAGCCTAATCAACACTTAGAAGACATAGCAGAGGAAGGAGATGAAGAGACAATAGTGGAGAGAGCCAGTGGATCAATAGCATGAAGATTTCTAAAGAGGTAGGAGGAGACTGGGCAAGATTGAGGAGGGGAGTGATGATGAATGATGGTCAGACAAGGGAAGAACTGAGGTATGGAAATAGCGTAGTTACTCACCTGTAATAGGTGTTCTCCGGGGACAGCAGGAATCAGTTCTCACATATGGGTGACTTCGGCACCAACAGAGCTCGCATGGTAATCACTCCCCGGCTTTCAAAGAAAGTCTTTGAGAATTACACCACACATGCATGGTCACCTTCCCGCCTAAGGGTACCATCTTACCTCAATATGATGACATAGCTCAATCAAGCATAAAAAAGAAAACAACTCCACCAGGAGGAAGGAAGTTTGTGAGGACTGATACCTACTGTCCCCGGAGAACACCTTTTATAGGTGAGTACTATGCTTTCTCCGGGAATAAGCGGGAAGTTAGTCCTCACATATGGGACTCACCAGCTACAGGCTACCGAAAACAACTGTAAAATACCACGGTGCAACCAAAAAATGGAACGTCATGAATGGCAGTAGGGAGCGATGAATGACTTTAAGTCTTGAGATACAAACCCAGCGTCAAGGATGGAATCAGGATGGAGATAATGAGTTGCACTAATCCCCAAAGAGATGAAAGAGTATTGCCTGGCCAAAGGTGTTGTCATGCCATGAGCCTTCTTCCCAGCAGTAATGAGCTGTGAAGGTATGGACTGAGGACCAGGTGGTGGCCCGGCATATGTTTTGCAGAGGAACAGAGTCCAGATATGCCACCAAGGCTGCCATGGCACACATATTGTGGGCAGTGACATGACGCTCTAGGGAGAGTCCAGCCTGCTCGTAGGCAAAGCAGATGCAGTCCACCACCCAGGTGGACAGGGTGCACTTAGAGATGGCAACGCCAAGCCTGTTCGGGTCACAGGAGACAAACTGTTGTGACGAGCGGTGGTGGGCCTTTGTCCTTTCGAGGTAGAAGGCCAACGCCCTCTTACAGTCAAGATCTAGGAAAAAAGGTGGGATGAACCACCTCCTGGTTGAGATGAAAACGTAGATACCACCTTTGGCAGAAACCTGGGATGGGTGCATAGAACCACCCTATTCTTGTGAAATCTGGGTATGGGGCATGAGCCACTAACACCTGGAGCTCAATGACTCACTGAGCAGAAGTAAGCGTGACGAGACAGACAACTTTCCAGGAAAGGAATTTGAGGTAAGCCAAATCAAGTGGTTCAAAGGGAGAAGCCATGAGTTTCTCAAGAACCCCGTTCAGGTCCCATGCCAGCGCAGGGACCGGACTGGGGCTTGTGAGAGGAGGAGACCTCTCATGAAGCAGCGCACAAGAAGGTGGATCGAGATGGACTGTCCATCCACCAGATGGTGATGTGCAGCCAGAGCACTGAGGTGCACCCTGACAAAGACTTTAAGCCAGCATGAGGAAGCTGCAGCAAGTATTGGAATATTGGCTGCACTGGGCAGGAAAATGGGCTAAGGCCCTGGTCGGTGCACCACAGTGAAAACCGGCACCATTTAGAGGGATATGCCCGCCTGATGGAATCCTTGCAGGAGGCCAACAGAACATCCTCAACCTCCGTGGAAAGAGGGAAGGGGGCCAGAACTACCCTTTCAGCAGCCAGGCCATCAGTTCCAGAGAATGGAAGGTGGGATGCAGGAGAGATATGTCCTCCTGCGATATCAATTCCGGAGCATAGCCCAGGGGAACTGGGGCCACTCGAGAAAAATGCTGCAGCAGCAGTGGAAATCATGGTTGCCAGAGTCAGTGGGGAGCAATGAGGATCACTGTGGCCCAGTACAAGTGAATCTTGACCAGGGTTTGTGGAACCAGCGGAGTGGGAGGATATGCATACAACAGACTCCCCGTCCATGGGAAGAGAAAGAGTAGTTACTCACCTGTAACAGGTGTTCTCCAGGAGCAGCAGGAATCAGTCCTCACATATGGGTGTCATCGGCGCCGATGAAGCCCCAGCGGAGCATTTCCCCAGCTTTCTATGAAAGCCTTTGGGAATGCAGGCACGCATGCGCAGTTCCCTTCCCGCCTAAAGGTGCCATCTTACCTCAGTCAAATGACATAGCTAAGAACAGCACACAAAAATGAAAAATAAACTATGTACAACTGCAACTCCCAGGGGAGGAGGGAGGGTTGTAAGGACTGATTCCTGCTGCTCCTGGAGAACACCTGTTACAGGTGAGTAACTACTCTTTCTCCAGGACCAAGCAGGAAGTCAGTCCTCACATATGGGTGACTCCCTAGCTCTGGGCTACCGAGGAACCCAGGCTGAACAAGAGGACTCCCTCTAGTCCCAGCTGCAAAGAAAGGCTTTTCAAGGACACAACCTCCACCGGTAGCCCAACAGAGGGCAGGAGGGCAGGAGTTGCCTAAACCTCAAAGAGATTCCGGAGTACTGCTTGGCCAAAAGTACTGTCCCTACGGGACTCCCTCTCCAGACAGTAATGGGCCGCAAAAGTCTGGCTTGAAGACCAAGTTGCAGCCCTGCAGATGTCTACCAAGGGCACAGAGCGGAGATGAGCCACTGAGGCAGCCATTGCCCTGACACGATGGGCCGTGACCCGACCCTGCAAAGGAAGGTCAGCCGCCTTGTAAGCCCAGGTGATACAGTCAGCCACCCAGATGGACAAGGTACGCATGGACACAGCCAACCCCAACTTATTAGGGTCAAAGGATACGAAGAGCTAAGTAGCCCTCCTATGCCCCTGCGTACGGTCAAGGTAGAAGGATAAGGCCCTCCTACAGTCCAGGGTATGCAGGACTGCTTCAGACTGGCTTACATGAGGCCTAGGGAAGAATGTTGGAAGAACCATCTCCTGATTGAGGTGGAAAGAGGAGACAACCTTTGGGAGGAACTTTGGATGAGTCCTGGGGACAACCCTTTTCCTATAAATCCTGGTGTAAGGCCTATCACAGACCAGGGCCTGAAGCTCACTCACATGCCTAGCCGAGGTAAGGGCTATCAGGAAGAGTGTCTTCCAGGATAGGAAGCGTAGTGGACAAGTAGCCATCGGCTCAAAAGGTGGGCGACTCAGTTGCTGCAAGACCACATTCAACTCCCACTCAGGGGCAGGAGGACGGATTGGAGGCTTGAGCAAACGCAAGCCCCTGAGAAAGCGGGACACCAAGGGGTGACCTGACAGAGAATGTCCCTCCACCAGTGAGTGGTGAGCTGCTAGAGCTAAGAGGTGGACCCGAACAGAATTGGACTTAAGTCCCTGATTTGATAAGTGCAGTAAGTATTGAAGCACTACTGGCACAGTACCGGAGAAAGGATCATCTGTACGTAGCTGACACCACACAGAAAACCTTTTCCATTTGAGAGCATAGGTTTCTCTAGTGGACTGTTTCCTAGAGGATAGGACAACCTCCTCAACTTCCTGAGGCAGGCCCCAGGGAGCCAAAACTACCCTTGCAGCCTCCAGGCCATCAAATTGAGAGCTTTGAGATTGGGGTGCAGAAGGGAACCCTGATCCTGGGAGAGAAGGTCGGGTTGCAACCCCAGAGGCAGTGGGGGATCCACCGCCAGTTGAAGGAGAAGTGGAAACCAAGGCAGTCTCGGCCATCTGGGAGCCACCAGCAGGACTGAGGCCTTGTCCTGAAGAATCTTGAACAGAGTTCGGGCCACCAAAGGCGTGGGAGGAAACGCATACAGGAGGCCCTGAGACCAGGGAATCAGAAAAGCATCCGCTGCTAGTCGCAGAGGATGCGGTTGTCTGGAGCAGAACTTTGGCAGCTGTCTGTTCAGTGGACTGGCAAACAGATCTATGGATGGAAGTCCCCATTTCAGGAAAATCTTTTGAACTACCAAAGGATGCAGCTGCCATTCGTGGGGCTGCAAAATTCTGCTCAACCTGTCGGCCAGGTGGTTTTCCTGGCCTGGAAGGTACACAGCCTTGAGGAGCATGTTGTGTTTGAGGGCAAATGAGCAAAGGTCCTGTGCCTCCTGACAAAGGAGCCTGGACCCAGTCCCGCCTTGTTTGTTCACATAAAACATGGCTACCTGGTTGTCTGTCTGAACCAGGACAGATTGATGAGCCAGGGCAGGAGAGAAAGCTTTGAGTGCTAATCGAATAGCCCTGAGTTCTAAAAGATTGATCTGCTGTGCGGCCTCCCAGGGAGACCACAGGCCCTGGGTGCACTTGTTCAGACAATGAGCCCCCCAGCCCTGCAGGGAGGCGTCTGTGGTTAGTACCACCGTGTACCCAGGAATCTGAAAAGGCACCCCCTGTAGTAGATTCGGTGGGTGTAGCCACCAGCTGAGGGAGTTCAGAAATTGTCTGGACACCCTTATCCTGTCTCTGAGGCTGCCTGTGGCCTGTGACCACTGAGTCCGAAGGCACCACTGTGCAGGCCTCATATGGAGCCTGGCATTGGGGGGTCACATGTACTGTCGAAGCCATGTGGCCAAGCAGCCTCAGGCAGAGTCTGGCGGAGACCAGTGACCTGCTGAGAAACTGATTTGCCAGGGCTATCAACCTTTGGGCCCTGTCTTCTGGCAAGAATGCCTTTGCCAGCAGAGAGTCCAGCCTTGCTCCTATGAACTCCAAGTTCTGGGAGGAGAGCAAAGTGGACTTTGCGAAGTTTATAACAAACCCCAGGCTTTGAAGAAGAGCAATAGTTCTGAGGGTGGCTTGTCTGGCCTCCTGGCACGTCTGACCCCTGATGAGCCAGTCGTCCAGATAGGGGAAGACAAAAATTCCCTGATTTTTCAGGTAGGCCACTACCACTACCAGGCATTTGGTAAAGACCCTGGGAGCGGAGGGGCAGTACTCTGTATTGATAATGGTTTCCTCCCACAATGAACCTGAGGTACTTTCTGTGGTCTGGATGAAAGAGGATGTGGGTATACGCATCCTTTAGATCTAAGGAGCATAGCCAATCTCCCTGCTGGAGGTAGGGCAGAAGTGTTCCAAGAGTAAGCATCTTGAACTTTTCTTTCTCTAGGAACTTGTTGAGGTTCATGAGGTCCAGAATGGGTCGAAGGCCACCGGTTCTTTTGGGTACCAGGAAATACCTGGAGTAGAATCCGTGACCTTGCAAGTGGGGAGGCACAGGCTCCACCGCCCTGTCCACCAACAGACCTTGAAGCTCTTGAAGGAGAAGGTCTGTGTGCAGGGGAGGCCTTGGAGGTTCCCCTGGGAAGTATGGCTGAGGCAGTTGGTGAAAATGCAGTGCATAGCCCCTGTGGACTATGTTCAACACCCAACTGTCCCCAGTGATGTGTGGCCACTGGTGGGCAAAGAGGGCGAGGCGACCTCCTGAGCATGGATGGAGAGGCTACGCTCAAGGAGTCAAAAACCCCCACCCTGCTGAGTGGGAGCAGGGGCCAGAGGCTTGGGGGTCCTCTGCCTACGGGGCCCATTACCCTGCCCCTTGGCTTGCTGACCCTGGGGGGCAGCTTGAGCAGCCTGATATTGAGGGTACTATTTGTAGGCAGTGCCCTTCCTCGGGTAAAAGGGCTTTTTACCCGGGCCCTTCTTGTTATGAGAAGGGGCAGAGGTCTTCCTAGACAGCCTTGTCCTTGTAAGGTGCTCAGTTTCGAGCTGGGCGGCCTTCTCGGTCATGGGCTTGCCAAAAAGGTTTTCACCTCGACAAGGGACATCGACCAACTTGTCCTGAACCCATGGCTAGAGGTACGATGACTGCAGCCATGCCTGGCGTCGAGCTGCGATGCCGGCTGCCACAACTCGGGCCGAAGCCTTAAAGCCATCGTAGGCGGCACGGGACATGAACTTCGAGCAGTCCCGAAACCCCGAGGACAAGGACTTGAATCTCTGCAAGGGTTCCCGGAGAGTCCAGCAGAGAACCCGGCCAACTCCTTGGCCAAGTTTCGCAAGTACATGCCCATGTACAGCTGGTAAGACTGGACACGGCAAGCAAGCATCGAGCCCTGAAAGCACTTTCTACCGACGCCATCAAGGTTCCGGGCCTCCCTGCCGGGGGGGCACCGTGGAGTGCATTTTCTGGCTTTTCAGACGATGCATGGCCAATTCCACAACCATGGAATGGTGTGGTAGCTGTGCCTTTTGAAAGCCAGGGCTCTTCCTGAGTCGATAGATCGAGTCGACTCGCTTGCTTAGAACCGGCGCCGAGGCCGGTGCCTCCCACATCCTGAAGAGGAGCCGTTCCAGCATCGAAGGAACCGGGACAGTAAAGGCCTCCTTCGGAGGAGAGTCATACTGCAGGGCCTCGAGCTCTTCAGCTCGAGGCTCTTCCTCAGGGTCCGCCGGAATAGCTAAGGCAGTGGCCATATCTCGGACGAACTCCAAGAACCAAGTATCCTCCGGAGGGGATCTACTCCGGGGCTCAGACTGCGGTGAGTCCGACGGGACGCACCGAGTCTTAAACGTATCGGGGGACTCCTCAAACTCCGTCTCCCAGGCGGACTCATCCGACAAGGAGTCAGGGTCCGACCCTGCGGGGCCCTGGAGCACCCGCCCCGACGCCAGAGGTACCGGCATCGACGCCCTCGGTCCCAAGCGGGAGGTCGAGGGAGACCGCGACCGAGGTCAACTTTGAGCCGTGATGGACTCGAGTATCGGCTCGGTCTCCGGGGTCGACTTTGAAGTTGATGTCCCGGTGGTCGGGGCAGATGCGCCAGACAGGCTGGCCATCAGTGCCAGCTGCTGCTCCAAGAATGCAGACAATCTGCTCTCCAAGGCTGTCATCCTGAGACTCAGCTCGGAAGACGCAGCAGCCACCGACTCGGGCCCCGCCGGCGCCAGGCCCGACGTCGGTTCTCTGGGAGGAGAGTCCTCGAGGACTACGGGGCTTACATGTCCAGCAGACTCCGGCTCCACACAAGGAACTTTGGCAGGCTTCTCTTGTTCCACGGGCCCGGGCGACGGTCAGGGGTCTTAGACCTGGCTCTCGAGGAGCCAGGGACCTCCTCCAACGACGCCATCGCGAGCCGTTTCTTCCTCTTGCATTCCCGGTCGGGGGACGCCCTGTCCGAGGAGCTCCGACGGCGCTTGGGATCCGAATCCCGAGATGTCAAGGCCTCAGACGAGGTCCGGGCCCGGCCGGAGGCTGAGTCCGAGAAAAGCCTTTCTTTTTGCTGCTGGTGACTTCGGAGTGCCTTGGAAGACATCTTCCCACATGGTCCACATGACTTAGGGTCATGATCAGGACCGAGGCACCGAAGGCAGCAGTCGTGTGTGTCGGTGAGAGACATTAATTTCTTACACCGATCACACTTCTTGTAACAGCTGGAAGCCATCAGGGAAAAAAGAGTCCCCGCGAGGTCAAAGGACCGGCCTTCCAGGGAAAAAGCAAAAAGGGCGCGAACGCCAGCCACGAAGGGCAAAAACCGAAAAAGAAGAATCGGGCTCGATACCGGTGTACCGAACCCGGCGGAAGGGGAACCGGCGTCGAACCGGGAGAAAAAATAGCGAGGATCGCCGAAAAAAATCAACTTTTATCCGGGATGACAGGACACACGTCCGGTGGGCTTCTTGGAAAAAAAGAGACTGAGGTAAGATGGCACCTTTAGGCGGGAAGGGAACCGCGCATGCGTGCCTGCATTCCCAAAGGCTTTCATTGAAAGCTGGGGAAATGCTCCGCTGGGGCTTCATCGGCGCCGATGACACCCATATATGAAGACTGACTTCCTGCTTGGTCCTGGAGAAAGGCATCAGTCCCAGGTCAGTATCTGGGAGCAAAAGCGAGGCAACTGAGCATTGCTAGGGCTGGTGAAGAGGACCATCATCAGAATCCCCCAATGCCGGAAGACAGAGTGGACCATGGCCGGGTTCAGATGCCACTTGTGCGGCTGAAGGACCCTGCTGAGTCTGTCTGCCAGAACATTCTCGTGTCCCCGGAGGTAAGCTGTCTGAAGGAGCATGCCCCTCGCCACAGCAAAGGTCCAGATGTGCCCCACCTACCAGAATAGAAGGTACGAGTTCGTGCTTCCCTGCTTGTTGAGGTAGAACATCGCTACCTGGTTGTCTGTTTGGATGAGGACCACCTGGTTTGACAATTGGTTCTGGAACACTCGAAGAGCATTTGCCACCACTCAGAGCTCAAGGAAGTTGATCTGATGAAGGCTTTCCTCCTGTTTCCAGATGCCCTGGTGTTGGAGATCATTGCATTGGGCTCCCCCCCCGATCTTGGAGGCCTCCGTGGTGAGGATGCTTTGGACTGGCAGGACCTGGAAAGGTAGACCTGCCAAGAGGTTTGGGAGATGCTGCCACCAGGCAAGGAATTTTGCAAGGGGCCTGGTGACCTGCATGCGATTGTCCAGGCGGCCCGTAGCCTGAGACCATTTAGCGCTGAGGGACCACTGTGCCTGCCACATTCACAGGCGGGCATCTGGAGTCACATGAAGCGTAGAGGCTATGTGCCCCAAGAGGCGCAGCATGAGACAGGCTGATGCTGTCATGTTACCTTGCACTTCAATCGCCAGAGATGAAAGCCGTGAGCCCTGTCTAGAGGGAGGTGGGCCCTGGCCGGGTAGTATGAAGGAGGGCTCCTATGAATTCCAAGCATTGCATGGGATGCAGATGGGACTTGGGGTAGCTGATGACAAACCTCAGACTCTGCAGCAGTGAGTGAGTGGGGCAGCCTGCCTGACGGACCTCCTCTGGTGAACCTCTCATCCAGACAGGGGAACATGCCTTGGGACAGGGGAACATGCCTTGTAGCCGGAGATAGGTGGCAACCACCACAAGGAACTTAGTGAACAGCCTTGGTGTGGCTGAGAGGCCGAACCCTGTACTGATAGTGGCACCCACCTATGACAAAGGAGAGGAACTGACAGTGCCCAGGATGAGTCAGGATGTGAGTATAGGCATCTTTTAGAGCGAAGGAGCATAGCCAATCTCCCTGCTGGAGGTAGGGTAGCAATGTTCCAAGAGATATCATTTTGAATTTCTCTCTGACCAGAAAGCAGTTGAAGTCCCGCAGATTGAGGATGGGATGGAATCCGCCTGTATTTCTGAAGACAAGGAAGGATGGGCTCCACTGCCCAGTCCGCGAGGACAGTCCTGAGCTTCTTCTGGAGGAGGTCTCAGTGAAGAGAAGTCATGGGGGGGCTCTCCTGGAAAGAACGGAGGGGGCATCTGCTCGAAGTGGAGGAGGTAATCCTCCCCCACCACCTGCAGAGCACAGGCATCAATGGTGATGCCTTGCCAGAGGTGGGCAAAGCAAAGTAGACACCTCCCCTCCCGTGTGCCCTGGTCCTGACCCTTGGTAGGGAGAGGGGCTAGGCCAAGCAAGTTAAAAGCCTTCCCCCCAGAGTTGCAGCAGGGGTGCTGTCTGGTGCTTGGGGGCCTTAGATTTATGAGGGCTGTGACCCTGACCCTTGGCCTGCTGACCCTGTTGGGGAGTTTGATAGGCCAGAAACTGCGGGTAAATTCTGTACGTTCTTTTCTTCTTCAGGTAGAAGGATTTTTTTCCCCAAAGCCTTCCACCAGGAAGGGTCAGCAGTCCTCTGAGAGAGCCTGGTTCTGGTCATATATTCAGACTCCAACTCTGCAGCCTTGTCCGTCATGGGCTTCCAAAGAGGATATCCCCCTCAGCATGGGACATGCTAGGGAGATAAGGTTTCTAGATGAAATAAATGACTGCTTCTTGGAGCAGCTGGTTCATGAACTGACAAGAGGGAAAGCTATTTTGGACCTAGTCCTTAGTGGCACACAGAATCTGGTGCAAGAGAAAAGGGTGTTGGGGCCACTTGGCATTAGTGATCATAGTATGATCACATTTGATTTAATAAATGAAAGAAGGATGGCAATGAAATCCCCAGTACTACCATTTAACTTTCAAAAGGGAGACTATGATAAAATGAGGAAAATAGTTAAGAAAAAACTAAAAGAAGCAGCTGCAAAGCTTAAAGATTTACATAAAGTGTGGGTATTGTCTAAAAGTACTGTCTTGGAAGCCCAGAACAGATGTAGTCCACACTTTAACCCGTTTTGGACAGCTCGCATATTCTTTCTCTGTTCTGGATGATTTATTAGATTTGTTATCCTCAAACAATTATGAAATACCGGCAATAATAAAAAATATTAAAACTTTGCAGAAAATAGAAGTTTCACATAGTGTATGTTTTTCATACACTGGTCCAATATAGTATATTGTCCGTCTTCAGAAAAGATAGGATTCAGTTCCAATATTCATTGACATAAACATACTGTATGATACTATTGAAACTGCAGTTTTCATTTAAAACACTATTATGATATAATATAGTTTGTCAACAGTCCATTCTGACGGCGGATCATGATACACATGAAAACACTTCTGATGCAGTGCGTCGATATTGCACCACTGAAACACCTAGAACATAATGCTTGACAGCAATTCGTTTTGACAACATATTAACCCAGCGTATGAAAAACATACAAGGCCGATATACGCAGCAATAACTCTGACACTAAGTAACTTACAAACCTATTTTCTAAAGTCTACAAATACTTTTATTTGCAAAATAGAAGCTATTACAGCATTATAAGCTACTTACTATTTTTTGTGATCTTTTTATGTTGAGCCGCCAGTACCATCAAAATCAGAAAACTTCGAATACCTATTAAACTAACTAGATTACAGATAAAAAAATCTGTATATAACGCTTTTTGATATAACGATAATAGCTAAACATAGTTCCATTGAATTTATAACCATTAATTAGTAAACAGTGTGAGAGATAGTGAGTGATAGCTACCTCATATGACCCTAGTAGGCGGATGCCTAGGGTGTTAAGATTTAAGTTGCCTTTGATACAAAAAGAGTCTTGTAGTCAAGTGGTAAGGCAAAAATAATATTAGGGCTTTATTCCCTGCCCTGAGGGGATATTCCTGGGATACCACAAACAATACGAAACAAAAGAACTGTCGCACAGAAAAATATCTTCTTTCCTTTAGGCACCATCAGCTGGCTGCTTTGCACACGTTCAACATAAAGATACAATATTGTCAGATAAACAAATTGTACAATCCATGGGCACAGGGTCAGAATTATAGCTGCTGTTCTCCCACTGCATTAACTCAGAGTCACTTACGATTGCATATGGGTCACACTCTTCACAGCTGCTGTCTTCCTTAAAACTCTCCTGTGAGTCATGGGCTAGCTTTTCTAGAAAGGGCTCTTTAAATCCAGGGCTCTGAATGCCTGGTATATTAAAAGCTTCCTTCTGGCTTTCCCTTCTTCTCCACGCTGGTGGAATTACTGTGTAACTTTCAGTGTCAAAGTTACTTCTGGTGCCACGCCCTTGCCTTTCAAACCAAACAGAACTTCTTGCCTTTTCTTTAGCAAAGCTAGGCTCCCACCTCTTAGCTGTGGTTCTGTCTCTTATATCTGGGCTTCTGGCAGCTCTCTCCTGGGCTCTCCAACTACCAGGAATCCTAGCAGGGTCCTGGGCACGATGCTGGCTGTTTCCTGCTCTGCTGCCACACCTACTGCTTCCTTCCCTCAGTGGATTTCCTCCAGCATGACGTGTGTTCACTGGATGCTGGTTTAGTCCTCCCAGGTCGCTGCCCCTACTGGCCTTCCCTGGTTCTACCCTGCAGCTTTTATCCTTGTTCTCTTTGCATGCTGCCTGGGTTTCTGAGAACAGGTGTTCCTGATTAGCCTTCCTGCTTCTAGCTACGTCAGGACTAGTGCAAGGACATTTTACTCTAATGCCTTTTTGCTTTTCTTGTGCTGAGTTTGTTTGCTGCTCAGCTAATTCTACATGTGCTGAGTTTGTCTGCTGCTCAGCTAATTCTAAATGAGCTGGGTTTGTTTGCTGCTCAGCTAATTCTACATGAGCTGAGTTTGTCTGCTGCTCAGCTAATTCTACATAAGCTGGGTTTGTTTGCTGCTCAGCTAATTCTACATGAGCTGAGTTTGTCTGCTGCTCAGCTAATTCTACATGAGCTGAGTTTGTTTGCTGCTCAGCTAATTCTACATGAGCTGAGTTTGTTTGCTGCTCAGCTAATTCTACATGAGCTGAGTTTGTCTGCTGCCCAGCTGATTCTAAGGTAAGTTCCTTACTTTCCCTTAACTCCATGGGCTCTGTACCGTCTGCTGTGTCAGATATCCCCCCCTTAAGATATTACGGGATGGGGAACGGCCGTTCTCACAGCACGGAATCCTAGATAAAGCATCGGCGTTCTGATGCAATTTGCCTGCCCTATGCTGTACAGAAAAATTGACCGCCTGCAACGCCAAATGCCAGCCTGTGAGGCGAGGGTTCTGATTCCGCATAGTACCCAACCATTTTAAAGGGGCATGATCAGTTATCAGTATAAAGTGACGGCCTGTGAGATAGAACCTAAGCGCCTCAATTGCCCACTTAATGGCCAGGCATTCCCTTTCCACGGTTGAGTAGTTGCCTTCTGCCCTGGACAACTTCCTACTCAGATACATGACGGGGTGTTCTGCACCCTCAAATTCTTGGGAGAGGACTGCTCCCAACCCTGACTCTGAGGCATCTGTTTGTAAGATAAAAGGCCGCTTGAAATCTACTCCATATAGCGCTGGGGCCTGACATAGTTTTCTCTTTAACAGTGCGAATGCCCCCTCCGCTTCCGGTGTCCACTTCAAATTATTGGGAGCGTTTTTCCTTAACATATTGGTTAGGACAGTACTGTCCTCTGCGAACCGGGGTAGGAACCGCCGGTAATAACCTATAAGCCCTAAGAAACTTCGGAGTTGTTTCTTATTCACCGGTTGTTGAAAGTTTTGCACACTTTCTATCTTACTGAGCAGAGGTCGGACCGTTCCCTTCCCAACCATATGCCCTAAATACTGGACATCTGTTCCAGCGAACAGACATTTCCCAGGGTTTAAAGTCAACCCTGCCTGCCGTAGGGCCTTCAGAACGGCTTCCACCCTGGGGAGGTGTTGTACCCAGGTGGTGCTGTGGATGACAATGTCATCCATATATGCCACTGCGTAGTTTTGATGGGGACGTAAAACCTGGTCAACGAGCCTCTGGCACGTCGCTGCCGCCCCATGCAGCCCGAATGGCATACGCCGGAACTGAAATAACCCCAGAGGAGTGCTGAAAGTGGTTTTGGGTCTAGAGGCACGGGTCAACGGTATCTGCCAATATCCTTTGGTAAGGTCAAGGGTGGTCAGATACCGTGCCCGCCCTAGCCGGTCCAGCAACTCCTCGATACGCGGCATGGGGTAGGCGTCGAAGAGGGAGATGGCGTTAACCTGCCTAAAGTCGATGCAGAAACGCAAGCTACCATCGGGCTTGGGCACCAGGACTACTGGGCTACACCACGGGCTCTTGGACTCTTCTATTACGCCCATGTGTAACATCTCTCGCACTTGTGATATAACCTCCTTCTTACGAGCCTCCGGCAGGCGATAAGGCCTTTGCCGTACTACTTTCCCGGGAGGGGTGAGAATTTCATGGGCCACAAGGCCGGTTTCTCCCGGCATGGGTGTGAGGACATCCCTAAATCGCGTAAGCAATTGGACTAACTGGTGCCGCTGTTGTAGTGACAGTTCCGGGCCTATTCTTGGAGAGGGATCCTCTCTACAGTCTATGACCTGGGGACCCAGATCATCCTACATCCTCTCTTCCGAGGTGGTGGTCATTCCCTTCACCTCCCTCCACCCGGTGGAACCGAACCTGCCTCCTCCCCGGCTGGTAGGCATCAATAGGGGTACCTCTTTTAGCTCCGGAGACCCAATCCGCTCACAAATAAGCTGGGCCACCCTGTCCCCCACTTTAAGCTCAAAATCTCGCTCCCCGAAATTAAAAAGCAAAAATTTTGACCTCTCCCCTGTAGTCAGGGTCTATAACCCCTGCCCCAACATCGATAAAATGTTTGGAGGCCAGTCCAGAACGGGGTGCGATTCGTCCATAACAACCTGTCGGCACTTGTATTTGTAATCCTGTATCTATCAGGGTTTTTCCCCTCTTGGGCACTACCCTATCTACTGCACTAAAGAGATCGTACCCCGCAGCTGCTGGGGTCGCTCTTTGGGGGCTCTGGGCGTTTGGGGATGTCTTGCAGAATTTTAACACAAAACCCTCCTTACCACGGGTTTCTGCTTTCACCTGGTTTTCCACATTTGGGCTTGTCTTTTTAGGCTTCGCAAATAGTGGCTCAGGAATTAAGGTCACCATAGCTTCTCCTCTTCCACTGCCATCCTGTTCAGGCTTCTTTCCCCTTTCTACCTTCATGGGATCTCCTTGTGGGCCCTCCTCTGCCTGACCATTACCCTCCTCTAGAGGATCAACCTGGTCTTCTGTAATTTGGGCTGGGGATTCAACCGAGGGTCTATCCCCTTCTGGGTATAGGCCTTCCTCTAGTCCTTGGTCAAATGGCGGCCAGTCCCTACCCAGTACTATATCGAAAGGTAATCTTGGAACTAGGGCGACTAGAACTTTCCTGCGGGTTCCTAACCCTTTTATTACTAGGCTGTAAAGGGGGTAACAAGTGGAGGCCCCATGGATGCACCTTATTTTGGCTACTCCTTGTGTTTGACTCGGGGTGGAACCAGTGCGGGTCTGTATGGTTTGCCATAATTTTCCCGAAACCATACTTTGGTCCGCGCCTGAGTCAAGTAACGCTTTAGCGGGGACTCTTTGTACTTCAACATCTATATGGAACCCTGCCTGTATGCTTTTTCTGTCACCTGTTATCAGAGCTGTTCGCCATATGTTTATTGATTTGATTTGATTGACCGCCCTTCAAAATAGCAGAGCGGTTTACAATGATATACAATCTTTTTTCATGTGACCAATTTTCCCACATTTAAAACATTTTTTTAATGCATTTCTAGCATCCCTCTTAGGCAAACATTCATTCACATTTTGAGTATACATCCTAGGCTCTTTGACTGCTTTTCCAGAATTAACCATACCCCACTTATTCCCAGCGCCTCCTTGTGGCCTATTAGCCAATTCGGCTTCCATGAACCGTTCTGTGAGCTGCGCGGCTTCGGCTGAGGTCTGGCAATTCTGCAAGGTTAAAAATGCTTTCACTTCTGCCGGAACTGCTTCTGAGAACTGTTCTAATACAATCGTATCCAATATACTTTCCAGAGTCTTCCCCTCTGGAGTCAACCACTTCCAAACCAGGCTGCGCACCCTCTGGCACAGCGCCTTAGGTGTTTCACCTGGTTGGAGACGGGTAGACCTTAGCATACGCCGATAGACCGTAGGCATTAGGCCTAGCCTATCCTTTATTGCTTTCTTTACTTCTCCATAGTCGGTTGCCAGGGTAGCTGGCATGGCTTGGTATGCTGATAAGGCCTCTCCTGTTAAGGAGGTGGGCAGCCTGACTGCCCAGTGCTCTTTGGCCCAATGTGCATTGAGGGCTACCCTCTCGAATGCCTCAATAAAATCGTCAAAATTATCAGCCTCAGTCATTTGTCCAAATGCCAATGCCCCACAGTTATGTGGGCCTACCCCACAGAAATGCTGTTGTGGTGGTTTCTCTTCCCTTCGTTCATCCAGCAGAGTGTGTACCAGTTCGGTCAGGGGCTTCTGTTGGAGTTGCAATGCCGCCATGGCCTGCTCTTGGCTCAGCTGAGCCATCTCCGCTTGCTTCTCGAACTGTGCGCTCATCCATCTTAGGACTTCTTGAACATCCATCTTGATGCTCACCCACTCTGGAAACAAACAAAAGAAAAACCAAGTGTGGCACTACTAATGTTATTGTGCCTAGTCCCACCTTCCTTTTAGCTACACTTTCTCACTCGAATCCCCCTCAGCCTGTGCCCATATACCGTTACCTGAGCCAGGTGGAGATTCACACTTTGAGAAGGGGCTTATCCTTTCCCTCAGGATCTGGAACCTTCTGGGCGTGTCCAGCCTTGGCACTCGTAGGATTCCTCTGCGCTGTTCCTCTGTTGTATCACGGTTTTATGCTCCTCTTAGGAATAAATCCGCAACAACTACGCCATTTGTGAGAGATAGTGAATGATAGCTACCTCATATGACCCTATTAGGCGGCTGCCTAGGGTGTTAAGATTTAAGTTGCCTTTGATACAAAAATAGTCTTGTAGTCAAGTGGTAAGGCAAAAATAATATTAGGGCTTTATTCCCTGCCCTGAGGGGATATTCCTGGGATACTACAAACAATACGAAACAAAAGAACTGTCGCACAGAAAAATATCTTCTTTCCTTTAGGCACCATCAGCTGGCTGCTTTGCACACGTTCAACATAAAGATACAATATCGTCAGATAAACAAATTGTACAATCCATGAGCACAGGGTCAGAATTATAGCTGCTGTTCTCCCACTGCATTAACTCAGAGTCACTTACGACTGCATATGGGTCACACTCTTCACAGCTGCTGTCTTCCTTAAAACTCTTCTGTGAGTCATGGGCTAGCTTTTCTAGAAAGGGCTCTTTAAATCCAGGGCTCTGAATGCCTGGTATATTAAAAGCTTCCTTCTGGCTTTCCCTTCTTCTCCACGCTGGTGGAATTACTGTGTAACTTTCAGTGTCAAAGTTACTTCTGGTGCCACGCCCTTGCCTTTCAAACCAAACAGAACTTCTTGCCTTTTCTTTAGCAAAGCTAGGCTCCCACCTCTTAGCTGTGGTTCTGTCTCTTATATCTGGGCTTCTGGCAGCTCTCTCCTGGGCTCTCCAACTACCAGGAATCCTAGCAGGGTCCTGGGCACGATGCTGGCTGTTTCCTGCTCTGCTGCCACACCTACTGCTTCCTTCCCTCAGTGGATTTCCTCCAGCATGACGTGTGTTCACTGGATGCTGGCTTAGTCCTCCCAGGTCGCTGCCCCTACTGGCCTTCCCTGGTTCTACCCTGCAGCTTTTATCCTTGTTCTCTTTGCATGCTGCCTGGGTTTCTGAGAACAGGTGTTCCTGATTAGCCTTCCTGCTTCTAGCTACGTCAGGACTAGTGCAAGGACATTTTACTCTAATGCCTTTTTGCTTTTCTTGTGCTGAGTTTGTTTGCTGCTCAGCTAATTCTACATGTGCTGAGTTTGTCTGCTGCTCAGCTAATTCTACATGAGCTGGGTTTGTTTGCTGCTCAGCTAATTCTACATGAGCCGAGTTTGTCTGCTGCTCAGCTAATTCTACATGAGCTGAGTTTGTCTGCTGCCCAGCTGATTCTAAGGTAAGTTCCTTAGTTTCCCTTAACTCCATGGGCTCTGTACCGTCTGCTGTGTCACCACAGCTAAGTAGCAAGTATGGAAACCTTATGTAAGTAAAACATACGCTGGTCCAAAACGGGTTAAGAAAGGTGGAAGGAAGGCTACAAAATTGCCAGCATGGTTTAAAGTTGAGGTCAGAGAGGCTGTTGCTGCCAAAAACTCATCTTTCTTAAATGGAAAAAGGTGCCAAATGGCAAAAACAGGAAACATCATAAGCATTGGCAAGTTAGATGCAAGGCAATAATAAGACAAGCAAAGAGAGAATTTGAAAAAAAGCTAGCCATAGAAGCAAAAATGCATAATAAAAACTTTTTCAAGTACATTTGTAGCAAAACACCTGTGAGTCAGTTAGACCATTGGATGATAGAGGGGTAAAAGGGGCGCTAAGTGAAGACAAGGCCATAGCGGAGAGACAGAATACACTCTTTGCTTCGGTCTTCACTGAACAAGATGTAGGGAATTTACCTGTACCTGAAATGGTACATAAAGATGATGTATCAGAAAAATTGAAAGAGTCCAACGAAAAAGCACTAATCCACGTGCCAAGACAAAAACCAAACTAAACCGTGGATTGCAATGGAAGGAACCGTTTATTCAATTAAGAACCAGCCAGGGCCCGACACAGGCCGTGTTTCGCAACACCTTCTTTAGGGGCTAAATGGCTAAACACAAAATATTAAAAACAAAACCATAATGTAATTAATTATAAAAATTAACCTACTATTATAAAAAGGACTAGGAGATACGGGGGACCTTAATAACCACACCTGTAATAAATAAATATTGTTAAAAATACTCAGATCACGTCAAAGGACGTGCAATTATATAAATTTATAATATAAAACAGGGTAAAAACTTTTGTCTGGACTATGTATTAAAATTTTGCCCACCGAGCTGATATTAAATGTGATACTCTAAAGAGACTATCATGGCAGGTATAATACCCACTATTTAGTGGGGATACCAAATTATATACATATCAAAATAACACCCAAATGTGAATAGTAATAAAAAACTGGTTAATGAATGCATACGAACTTATATACTCTCAAACAGCCAAAAATGCCGCCGCGCCGCAGGGCAGGGTCCCGAGGCCGGTAGTAAACGGGTTCCCGGGGCCCAGCCTTATGGCGGCAGAATCGCGGTCCGGCTTGCTAGGTGGGGGGGGGGGGGGGTGAGAGCGTGGGAGAAGCGCGGCCGGCACCAGCAACCTACGTGTTTACGTAGTGCTTGCTGATTGGTGCTGGTGCCGGCCGGGGGGCGGAGCAACGGCACGCGAGGGAGATCGCTGGTGTGCGCTCTCCCTCTTTGCAGTGTGGCCAGCCGTCCGAAAGGTGTGTGCAGGGACTCTGGCGGTTTGGGGCGGGTTGGGGGGGCTTATTCGAGCTGCTGGGGCCTCCGGGTGTGCTACCGCGTTGACGGGCCTCTTTTAATTTTGGCGGTGGGGCTATTCGGGCTTGTGGGGGCTCCTTTTGGGGGCTTCATTTTCCTGCTGGCTGGCTAGGCAAAGGGCGACCCCATGATACTGGGGTAGTTATTCTTAAAAAAAAAAAAAAAAAGTTTTGGGGAAGCCTCATTGCTCCGGGGTTAAGGGAGGGCTGCAAGTTTTGTTTAATACTGTTTAGTACAGTTGCATAGGGGTCTCAATACGACTCCCTGGCCCTACTCTGTGCCTTGGGCTGAGTTTGCAGTTATGGCCCGCCGGTTTGGCAAGGCCGCTCCTAAGAGGGTGGGGGCTCGGGGGGTAGCCGTTAGGGGCAAAGGGACTGGGAGGCCTAGGCCTGTTCCTTCAGTTGGTGGAGAGGCGGGGGTGGCGGTGTCTCGGGCCCCGCGGGGAGGGCGGGGTAGAGGGAGGTCGCCGAGGGCGCGCTCCGGTAACGCCGGCCGGCCCTCGCGGGCCAGAGCGCATGCTGTTTCGGCTGAGCCCCACGGGAGCGGGGTGCCTGGGCCTTCTGGCTCGGAGGGCAGTGACGGGGGATTGGGTGAGGTGGCAGGGGGGAATGGCACGGTAGAGCGGTCCGGGGCTGGGTCCGCAGCCTCCGAGGCTCGAGTCCTGGGGGCGGGGGTGACTCCCGTGGAGGGCGGCGGGTTCGTCGGAATGTCCTCTCCTCCGCCTTTATCCGGATGGTCTAGTCCCGGGTACATTGGCAGGCATTTTCCGCCTTCTGGTTTCTTTGGAGCTCCGGGGCCTTGGCCGTTTGGTGGGGGCGCATGGGGCGGCTCGGGGCAGTGGAGTGGTGACTGGGATGGTTGGTGGGGGGGGGCGGGGTCGGAGGGACCTCCAATCCTGTGGGTAGGGGGATGGCAGCTTGGGAGGCGGGTGGCCTTGGGTCCTCAGCATGGGGCTGGGGTGGGGGACCCAGCGTTGCTTCCAACACTTTGCGGGCAGGGCCTGCCGCCTTCTCTCCTCTTTTGCCTCAGGTTCCTTGGAGTGATTGGCCCAGAATGGACCTTGCTGACCCTGTTCGAGTGGGCCCCGTGAGTGCGGCGGACGAGCGGAGCGGTTCTGCGGTTGAGGTTCAGAACCTTACTGTGTCTACGCCTCTTCCCCAAGCGGCTGGTGAGTATGCCGCGGGTGTGGGCAGTTCTGCGGGTGGAGTGCAGAGTCCTGAGGTGGTTGGGGTGGCCGGTGGAAAGGAAACAGCGAAGCGCTAACACGGGCGTCGCTGTCGGCGTGCTTCCTCTTCCTCGTCCACGGTTTCCTCTGCCGACTCGGTGGTTGCGGGGGGGGGGAGAAGGAGGCGGGCGGTGGGTCCGCGGTGGTGCGTTGTGCGGAGCTGTGGGAGGGTGTCCCTCGGAAGTTGCGGCACCGGATCAAGCGTCGGAGATATATTATTTATAGTCTTTTATATACCGCACTATTCAGCATCAGCGCGGTTTACAATAAACAAGGAGTTACACAATTCAACGGTACTTTGTGTTTACAGAAAAACAGGAAATACAACTCGGATAACAGGGTAATTAATTAATATAACAGACATGATCTCATCCTGGCTTCAGTATTGTGTATGGGAGGTCTGTGGGTTGTCTGTATTGAATTTGTATGTTTGGAAGGTCTGTGGGTAGGTTGTGTTATCTGGATTGTTTAATGGATAAGACAAGAGGAAGAGGTAGTGTTTCAAAGCTTTTCGAAACTGCAAAAGGTCTGGTATTGATCGGATGTTTTGAGGAAGGCTGTTCCAACACCTTGGTGCACAGAAAAAGAAAGCCCTGTCAGTAGTAGTTTTGGTGTATTGTGTTATTGATTTAGGGACTAACAGAAAATTGAGTGATACTGACCTTCTATCCCTATTGAGGGGTGTTGTTTGGATCATATCTGATAATGATGCAGATGAGAGCTCTTTGATGGCTTTGAATGTAATTAGTAAAGTTTTGAAAGTGAGTCTATTTCGTATCGGGAGCCAATGAAGATGTTTTAGAATAGGTGAAATATGTTCTTTCCGGGATGCTCCATGAAGGACTCTTGCTGCAGCATTCATTGCCAATTGAAGTGGATGTAAGGTGGCTTGAGGGAGACCTTGTAATATTGAGTTTGCATAATCAAAATGAGGTATGATTAGCGCCTGATAGATGGTTCTAAAATCGTCTGGCTCTAGCAAGGATCGTAGATGTCTAAGGGAACGTATTTTGTGGTATACTGCTCTTACAATATTTCCTATGTGTGCTTTCATATCCAAGTTCTGGTCTAAAGTGACACCAAGGTATCTGATGGTGGTCTTGGTCTGGAGGTTAGCATCCTTTACTTTCAAAAAGGACGGAGCAGTGAAATTTCGGTTCCGTGTAATGAATAACACCTCTGTTTTTTTGTGTTGGATCCTTAGATTTTGGGATTGTAGCCAGTTGGATACTTCATTTATGCAGTTTGTTAATGGAGTGAGGTCAGGGTTCTCTGTTGTAAAAGGAAAATATAATAGTACATCATCCGCGTATATCATGCAGTTGACTCTAAAGGATCGTATCAGGTTGCATATAGGCTGCATGTATATATTGAACATAAGGGCGGAGAGGGAGGAGCCTTGAGGGACACCTTGTTTTTGATGAAACTGATCTGATGAAGTATCGTTGGATCGTACCTGTTGCCATCTGTCAGAAAGGTAGGATTTACACCACTCGAGTGCTTTATCGGTAATTCCCTTCCCTTTGAGACGTTCTAGGAGGCGTTCATGGCTCACAGAATCGAAAGCGGCTGCGATATCTAGGAAGACAAGTACAAACCCTTGGCGGATGTTATCAATACCTGATAATAAGCTGCTGAACAGTGTAGTTAGAAGCGTTTCCACACCGTGGGATTCTCTGAAGCTGTGCTGGCATGGGTCTAGTGGAGCGTTAATTTCAATATGATCCTGAATTTGTTTTTGTACTTCTTTTTCCAATATTTTTGCTAGTAAAGGAATGCTTGCTATTGGTCTATATGATTCTGGTTTAAGAGGGTCGAGCTTGTTGTTTTTTAGTAATGGCCTTATGGATGTTTGCTTAAGGATACGTGGGAAAGTTCCTGTTGTAAATGAGTCTGGATATGATGGGACTGAGGTCAGCTCGTAAATCTTTTATCCAGAACGCAGGGCATGGATCAGTATGAGCGGTGGTCATGTTTAAGCTAGCAATGGTGTCCTCGATTTGTCGTTTAGGTGGTATTGAGAAGATAGTAAGTACAGCTTGATCTACTGGATCTAGAACTATGTTAGGAGCTGAGATATTGTCAGTTTGGCAAATTTTGGATTGTAGATAGTTAGCAAATAATTGAGGGTGGATTTCGTATTTGAGTTGCGAAGCGGGTTCATTTGTCAAACGCTTAACTATGGCAAACAGGTCATGAGGCTTGTTTAGAGATCTTTTTAACGTGACCGCATGGTAATGTCTCATTGATTCAGTAACCGCTGTGCGATGAGATGTGAGATGTAGGATATATGCAGTTCTGTCTACTTCTGAGTGTGAGCGTCGCCATCGTCTCTCAAGTTTCCTTAGGGTTGTGCGAGAGGCTTTCAGCTCAGATGAATACCAGATAGCAGAGTGTCGTTTGCTTTGAGATTTGTTAGTCGACGGACATGTGGCAATTGAACTGAGCGTATTATTCCAATTAGAAACTAAATCATCAAGGCTGCACTCTGGTAAGTTAGTTAGTGGAAGTGTTGTTTTTAGGATTAAGTCTTTGTCAAATGGCTTAAATCTTCTCAGGGTGGGACTGGTAATGCCATTCACTCCATTTTCTTCCTTTTGGTTACATCTGGGAAGGGGAACCTTGAATATAATTAGTTTGTGATCTGACCATGGAACTGGGTTGATTGATAGATCCAAGATGGATGGTGAGTTGACAGTTGTTTCAGTTGTAAATATTAGGTCTTATATGCCACCTTTAACATGGGTTGGATCTTTAATTAATTGGTTAAACCCTAAAACCTGTAAAGCTTCAAGAAAAGCTGTTACATGGGAGTCTTGGAGAGATGGTAGATTGAAGTCTCCTAGAACCCAACTTGTTATATGGGGGTTCTGTGAGTTGGATTGATATTTTCCGCCTTCTTAAGGGCCGGAAGCGCTTCGGGGAGAGTAAGAAAAAACGTAAGGACGATGAAAAAGCGGGTCGGGTGCGTAAGCCATCTCGCAACACCCTGAATTGGACTCGGGCTTTCTTACGGCTGGCTAGTGTTTGGGGTCATTATTACCCGGACCAGTATGGGGCGCTCTTGGCTTACGGCGATACGATTTTGGCAGCGTCGCAGGCGCAGGAAGGGTGGGCTTGGCTGAACTACGATGAGGAGTTCAGGGACATGATGGAGGAGAGTAAACAGTTATCGTGGGGCACGAAGGACATCAATTTATGGCTGACGCAGATGTCCATGTGGGGCCGTGCGGGGGGGCCGGCGGGGGAGGTAGTAAGGCCGGAGCCGCGACGTCATCGGTGGGAGTGCGGTCCTTTCGGACGGCCGCCACCCCGGCACCTCAGTCCAGGGGTGGCGTTGCGAGCGGGGACGTCTGTTGGCGTTTCAATAAATCCTCGTGCCCGTTCCCCGACTGCAAATTTAAGCACGCCTGCTCCCTGTGTGGCAGTGGGCATGCGGCCACTAAGTGCAGTCGCAAAGGTGCGGCGGGAGCCCCGGCGGGGGGTAAGTGAGGGCGGTCTCGGGGCTTTGGCTCCTACGCCCGTGCGAGTGGAAGTCATGCGCCCATGGTTGATCGAGTATGGCAGGGCTAACCGCGGGGGGGGGCGTGGAGTGTGTTATTGGAGGGTTTTTCGGAGGGTTTTCGGATTCCGTGTCAGGGTTCGCCTGCGGGGGGTGGGTCGCGTAACGCTAATTCGGTGCGCTCTCTTGGCGAGGTGGTGCGGAAGAAGATTGCGGAGGAGTGCGCGCTGGGCCGAGTGGCAGGGCCCTTTCGCGAGCCTCCCTTCTCCCCGTTCACGGTGTCCCCGCTCGGGGTGGTTCCCAAGAAGGAGCCGGGCAAGTTTAGGTTAATTCACAACTTATCTTCCCCTATCGGGGATGCCGTGAATGATCACATCCCTCGGGAGCAGTGTACAGTGCGCTACGCCTCTTTCGACGCCTCTGTTGCTTTAGTACAGCAGTGTGGGGCTGGGGCGTCCTTGGCGAAGGTGGATATTGAATCTGCGTTCCGGTTGCTGCCAGTTCATCCTGCGTCCTTTCCCTTGTTGGGCTTTACCTTCGAGTCGCAGTATTATTTTGACAAATGCATGCCTATGGGCTGTGCCATATCTTGCGCTTACTTCGAAGCATTTAGCACCTTCTTGCACTGGGTGTTGGGTAAATCGACGGGGCTACGTACTAATGTACATTATCTGGACGATTTCTTATTCGTCGGGCCCGGACGGGAAAAAACTTGTGACACATTGCTGGAGACCTTTTTGCATTTGGCGGTCGACTTCGGCATTCCAGTGGCGGCTAATAAAACAGTTGGGCCTGTTACTTGCCTGACATTTCTTGGGATTGAGATTGATACTGTGGCTATGGTTGTCCGCTTGCCGGAGCGGAAGGTGGCATGTCTTCGGCAGATGGTAGCTGTGGTGGGATCTGCGCGCAAGACCACTCTGCGTGTCATGCAATCCTTAGTCAGGCATCTCACTTTTGCTTGCAGGGTGCTGCCCATGGGGCGCCCCTTCGCTCGGCGGTTGTCGCTTGCTATGGCGGGAGTCCAGCTCCCACACCACCGAATTCGTGTGATGACAGGGATGCGCGAGGATTTACGGGTTTGGGATTCCTTTTTAGCTGACTTCAACGGTCGCTCGGTCATTCAGTTACCTGAGCTGTCGAATGCAGACCTGCATTTGTTTACAGACGCGGCCGGCAGTTTTGGTTTTGGGGCTTATTGTCAGGGGGCGTGGTGTGCAGAGCCGTGGCCTACCGAGTGGGTGCAGTCCGGCTTGATGCGGAACATTACTTTTCTGGAGCTCTTTCCCATAGTGGTTGCCTTTTGGGTTTGGCCTGAGCGCTTACGGGATCGGCGGGTGGTTTTTTGGTGTGATAACGCGGCGGTGGTGGAGGTTATCAACCGGCATGCGCCTCGGTGCCCGAAGGTAGCTGCTTTAATGAGGATTTTTGTGTTGGCCTGTTTACGAATGAATGTCACCGCCAGGGCTCGGCATGTGCCGGGGGCCCAGAATTCCATTGCTGACGCTCTGTCCCGTTTTCAGTGGGCGAAATTCCGGCTGTTGGCTCCGGAGGCAGATCCGGTGGCTTCCCCGGTCCCGGGGCATCTCTGGAAGGTTGGAATGCAGAGCTGATGGCATTGTTGTCGACGTCGGTGGCGCGCAGTACGTGGGCCCTGTATCGGCGTGGCTACTCCCAGGTGAGTGCGTTCCTGAGCTCTTTGGGCTGGGGCGGGGGGAAGGTTCCCGAGGGGATGATGGGTCAGTTGGTGCTTTGGGTGAAGAAGGCGGGTTGGACTCGTACGGCTGTTACGTCCGCGGTAGCTGGGTTTCCCTTCTTCTGCAAGGCGGCGGGGTGGGGGAACCCAAGGGTTTCATTTTTAGTCCGGTATCTTTTGGCGGGTTGGGCTAGGGCTCACCCCAGGCCCCAGGACTGGCGGCTCCCGGTTTCCCATGAACTATTGCTGCGCGTTTGCGAGGTCTTACCTCGCGTCGCGGCTTCTCCTTTCGAGTCTGTTTTGTTCCATGCCTTGTTTGTGACTGCCTTTTTTGGGGCGTTTCGCGTGTGCGAACTGGTACCCCGCTCCATCAGGAGGGGTGCTCCTGGTGGTCTCGAGCTTGCCCACGTCACGATCCAGGGGTCTCAAGTCTGTATTTTCCTCCCGCGGTCCAAGACAGATCAGGCGGGAAAAGGGAGTTGGGTGGTATTGAGCGCCATCTACCCCCTGCCATTGTGCCCAGTGCAGGCCTTGAGAAGTTATTCGCAGAGGCGTTCGGGTTGGCATGGTTCCTATTTCTTTTTGCATGAGGACGGTAGGCCGGTAACGCAGTTTCAGTTTATGGCGGTGCTGCGCTTGGCGTTGCGGTCCTTAGGCTACGACGAACGGAGTTTTGCTTCGCATTCGTTCCGGATCGGTGCGGCCACGAGTGCGGCGGCCGCGGGGCTTGAGGGGCCGGTCATTCGGCGGATCGGGAGGTGGCGCTCTGGAGCGTATGAAGGGTATGTGCGCCCTTAGGTTGCCGACCTCAGCATCCGGGTTGGACCTGGGATGCCTCCTAGCAGTTGTACTGGAGTTAAAGTGGTTACCGGGGGGGGGGGTATACTAACAGTTTTCTTCCTATTTCAGAGTTGCCTGCTGGTGGCAGTCCGCTTTGTCCTTTCAGATGGTGTGTGCTCCGGCGAATGGTGGGTCATCGGCCATTCTTTCGTCTACTGGGCCGAGCGGAGGGCGGTGTCGAGGCCACTGGGACTACACCTTGGTCTAGCTGCTTCTGGAGTTCACCTCTGCTGGATGGGACAACGTGGAATGTGGTGGTGGCAGCTCGTGGACTTCGTTCAGGCACAGATGGCGCAGCGTCGGCGGCCAGTCGGGCTTCTGATCCACTTGGGGGGCAACGACTTGGCGAGTTGGTCTTGCCGGCAGCTCATCCGAGTTGTTCAGAGGGGCCTTGGTCTGCTGCAGGAGCTCTTTCCGGATGTGGCCATTATCTGATCTGATATAATTCCGCGCCCCGCCTGTTGGACGCAGCGGCGGTGGTCGCGGGGCCTGATTAAAATCAATAGGCAGATCGGGCGATGGGTTCAGCAAACAGGTGGACGGCAGGTGTTGCATCCGTGGGCGGAAGTCCAGTGCAGTGGCCTGTACCGCCTGGACGGTGTGCACCTTGCTCCTGTTGGCCAGGATTTGTTGCTGAATGACTGGCAGGAGGCCATTGAATATTGGTGTTGGTCGCAGCTTTCTTTGGGGGGGGGCGGCACAAGGATAGGGGATCTACCTATACCAATAGGAAAGCCTTTGGGAGCACTCCTTTGCGCCTGCGTAGTTGCCTTCCTGCCTTCCCAACTCCCTTTCTTCAGTTGAGTTTGTAGTTGAGAAAAAAGGAAAGCAAGTGAAGAAAACCCTACAACCCCTAGGGGAGGAGGGCGGGTTGTGAAGATTAAATTCCTGCTGTTCCCGGAGATCACCTGTAACAGGTGAGTAACTATGCTATCTCCAGGAACAAGCAGGAATGTAGTCTTCCCATATCGGACTCTCTAGCTCTCAGATGTCAGATGAAGCGACTTCAGAACTGGTGGAGGTTCGCCTCAGAGTAGACTTCAAGACTCATGGATCCCACATGGATGTCTGGTATCATCAAAGTCCAGGACGGAGGGTAGGAGTTGCCCCTAAGTCTGAAAGAGGTGCTGGAGAACAGCTTGATCAAACATGGCATCCTGGCAGGAGTCTTTGTACAGACAATAATGGGTAGCAAAAGTATGGACAGAAGACCAAGTTGCTGCCTTGCAAATTTTGTCAATGGCTACAGAGTGTAGGTTTGCCATTGAGGTAGCCATGGCACAAACATTATGAGCAGTGACATGCCTTTCCAGGGAGAGTCCTGCTTTGTCATAAGCAAATGAAATGCAGTCCGCTATCCATCTGGAAAGCATATGTTTAGATACCAGGAGACCCAGGTGACTAGGGTCAAAGTAAATGAACAATTGTGAGGTTTTATGGTGATCTCGATTTCTCTGGAGATGAAAAGCCAATGCCCGCTGCAGTCAAGTATATGCAGGGTTTCTTCTGCTCTAGAGGCATGCAGTCTAGGAAAGAATACAGGAAGGTAAACTGACTGATTCAAATGAAAAAGGAGACACTACCTTTGACACAAAATGCAGGTAAGTCCTAAGGATGACCTTGTCATGGTAGAACCTGGTGTAGGGTGGGTCCACCACCAAAGCCTGAAGTTCACTAATGCATCTAGCTGAAGTCAGGGCAATAAGGAAGATAACCTTCCATGAAAGGAACTTTAGTGGGGTTGTAGCTAATGATTCAAAGGGTGGCTTAAGAAGCTGTGCTAAAACATTGAGATCCGTGGCTTGGTCAGCAGGAGCTCCCTTATAAAGCACACTACTAGCCGTTGTGAGGAGAAGAGCTGTCCATCCAAGAGATGATGAGAGGCCGCAATGGCACTGAATTGAAGTCTCACCGAGTTGGTCTTGAGACCTGATGAGGACAGGTGGAGGAGATACTGGAGAAGTGCCTCCACAGGCGCAGAGAAGGGATTGAGATTCTTCTGGGAACACCAAACCGAGAACCTGTGCCACTTGAAAGCATAGGAACATCTGGTGGAGGGCTTCCTGGAAGCCAAAAGGATCTCCTTAACCTCTCGAGTGGGGTTAAATTCTTGCAATGCTTTGCTCTCAGCAGCCAAAACTGTGGGACGGAGAGACCATGGAATGGGATAGAGCAGTGTCCCGTCTTCTTAATAGAGATCGGATGCAGATCCCAATCATAGAGGTTAAGTCTGAGTCAGATGTAGCAGCAGGGGGAACCACAGTTGGCGTGGCCAGTGAGGGGCTATGAGGATCATGAAGTCCTTGTTGGCCTATAGCTTGAAAAGTGTTTTGGTAATGAGGGTTATGGGAAGGAAAGTATAAAGGAGATCCTGACCCCAGTGTAAGTGGAAGGCATCCACCTGCTGTCTGCTGGACGTTGAAGTCCTGGTGCAGTAGCGGGGAAGCTTGGCATTCTGCAGAGTGGCAAACAGATCTATGTCTGGAGTTTCCTAGGTCTGAAAAATGTAGGATGTTGTATCCGGATGGAGAGACCATTTGTAAGGAAGAAGGATCCGGCTCAGCTTCTCTGCTAAGACATTGAGCTCCCCTGGGAGATACACCACTTGGTGGTGTATTTGATAGGAAATGGCAAAGGACCACAGATGAAGAGCCTCCTCGCAGAGGGGCCAAGAGCCTGTTCCACCCTGCTTATTCACATATAACATGGCCACATGATTGTCTGTGCTGACTAGGACCCTTTGTGCTCTGAGGTGATCTTGAAATACTGTGAGGGCATCTGAGATAGCACGAAGCTCCAGGAGATTGATCTGGAGCTGTGATGCCTCCATTGTCCAGAGGCCTTGTGTAGAAAAAGTGCCCAAGTGAGCTCCCCAACCCAGTTTGGAGGCATCCGTTGTCAGGATGCATTGATGTAGGGGCATCTGAAAAGGTGACCCGACAAGGAGATTTTCTGGAGAACACCACCACTACAGGGATGTGGTGAGAGGGGCAGTGACTTGAATTTTGTCCCTGAGGTGGCATGAGGCCTGCATCCATTGAGATGAAAGAGTCCACTGGGCTGTCCGCATATGTAAGCTGGCATATGGGATGACATGTACTGTTGAGGCCATGTGCCCCAGAAGCTGCAGCATTTCTCTGGCAGTCAGATAGTCTTGAAGTAGGCACTTGGGAGTTCAGCTCGATGAGACAGGCACCAGCGGCTTTGGGGCAGAAACACCTTGGCCTGCTGTGTGTCCAGTAAAGCTCCTATGAACTCTAGTCTTTGAACTGCAGCGAGCTGGGATTTTGGAAAATTTATGACAAATCCCAAGTGTTGTAGTACTGTGATGGTATGAGGCAAGGAAAGCTGAACCTTTTGGGAGGTGTCTGCTCTTATGAGCTAGTCGTCTAAGTAAGGGAAGACAAATATCCCTAGAGATCTCAGATAATGTGGCTACGATCGCCATGTACTTTGTGAAGACTCTTGGGGAAGGAGTGAGTCCAAAGGAAAGTACTCTGTATTGATAATGTTTTCCCTGAAAGATGAAGCACAGATATTTCCTGTGTCCTGGATGGATGAGGATATGTGTGTATGCTTCTTTTAGATCTAGAGGACAGAGCCAGTCCTGACTCTGGAGATAGGGAAGATCATTTTGAACTTCTTGCAGACCAGAAACTTTTGAGTTTTCTGAGGTTCAGGATGGTTCTGTACCCTCTGGTCTTTTTTGCTAGAGAAAGTGTGGAGAGTAGAACCCCATTTCCTGTTGGGATATTGGGACATCGTCTATGGCACCCTGAGACATAAAGGAGGACACTTTGTCCTGTAGGAGAGCAGCGAGTGGGAGTTGCGTGTGATATTCCCCCACCAAAGTAGAAGGGACAGAGTTTGCAGATGAAGTCTGTACCCCTCCTGAACTATGGTTAGTGTCCACAGTTCTGAGGTGATAAGCTGCCATCTGTGGGCGTAGTGATACAGTCTGCCTGCAATGTGGAGGGGGTGAGAGTCCTCCAGGGGCAGGGTGGCAATGTTCTCTAGAAAAAAGCAAAAACCAGGTGCAGACTGTAACTTAGGAGGCTGCTGTCTCTTCTGAGGGCCTTGAGCCTGGTATTGAGAAGCAGGAGAATAAGAAGAGTAGAATTTCTTATTATTATTGAAGAAAACTTTCTTTGTAGCTCTCTTCTTTCTAGCAGGGTTAGCTGTTGTCCTAGATAGTCTGTTTAGGGTAATATTCTCTGATTCTGAGAAGTCTTATCCTGCCAGTCTTTGTCAAAGAGGTTTTCTCTTGTGCAAGGTATGTTGCCCAGTTTATCTTGAACCCACTGCTCAAGATCTGAGACATGAAGTCATGAAATTCTGCGTGCTCCGATACAAATAGCTGTAGCTCTGCTTGTGCACTCATATGCACTGAAGGTTGCCCTATTGACAAACTTTGATACATTTTGGGTATGTCTGACTAGAGCAAGATAGTCATTTCTCTTATCATCTGGGAGAAGAGGGGTCATGGCTTCAAGGTCTTTGGTGACTTCCTTGAGGAACATATCAATGTAAAGTATATAGGAGTTAATCCTGGCAGAAAGCATGGAAGCCTAAAAACATTGATGCCCAAAGGCATTGAGGGTTCTTGATTCCCTACCTGGTAGGTTAGAAGAATGAGTTTTGGAACTCTTCAGCCAGGACACTCCGTTACTCGATACATGGTATTGAGACGTCAAATATGAGGTGAGATCATGAGGGGAGTCTACTACATCTGGAGCATCAGATCATGGGGGATGCGGTGTACTGGCAGGCTGGCTGCCTCCCTGGGAGCTGTTGGGTATTGGAGGATCTCCAACTCCTCTGCCCTGGGCTCTTTCTCGGATGTAACTGTTATGGAGAGATCCCTAACTAGATTACAAATGAATTCTTGGAAGAACATGAATTCAGGTGGTGATATGCATCACTATGGAGGCAGGGAGGGCTCCGAAGGCAGGCCTCGGGGACCCCAGGAATCGAGTGACTCCTCATCCGAAACAGGGGAGATGGAATCGGAGGACTCAAAATATCGGCGGGAACGGTGCTTGCCTTCTACCAGATGCTGATAATGATGCATGTCGGTATATGGCTCTTGGTACCGTTTGCGTTGAGCCCAGTATCGGTGATGGACCCAGGGAAAAGCATGGGTGGCAAAGCCATGTAACCCAATGCACCCTGCACTGATGCCGATGTCGGTGCCAGTACCTGTACTGGTATTGATGGCTTGGTTCCTGTGGGCAACAGTTTGATGGTAACCAAAGCCGCCAATAGAGTTTCCAAGCTCCGCTCGATGGCCAGTATACGCTGGTCTATCAAGGTCATCGATGCTTGGGTATCAGTGACGGAGACTTGCACCACCGTCTAAGAGCATGGCACCAGTAGCTCTACTAAGGTCAAGGCCTTGGGAGCATCCTGGAGCCCCTTGATGGTTTTGGAGGGAAGGTCCTCCCACTGGGGCTGTTTGGCAGGCCGATCCACCTCCAGGACAATGCTTGAGGCATATCAATGCTGGGACTGAGATCTGCCTCTGGAGGAATTTTCTGCCTTCAAGGAAGATTTGTGCTTGGACACTTTTGATACCTGAGATCCAGGTGAGGAGGATGAGAACTTTCGATACCTGAGATCCATGTGAGGAGGATGAGGCTCTCGATGATGTCGATGCCAAAGATATGGTGTCTGAAGCAAAAAGAGTTCCAAACAGAGGTTATGCAGGCCTCCTTTTGTCATCTTTTTACAAAGGGAACCTTCCGTTGGCTGGTGGTCGGGTCCGCGGCATTTCAAGCATCAGTCATGTGTGTCAATCGCTGAGATGGTACTACCACATTTTGCAAACAGTACAAAAACGTAGGCAGGTGTGATCTCTCACCAATACTTTATTGATCCATATATGTAAAAGGGAGACCTGACCCGACACAGGCCGTGTTTCGATAAATTCTTCTTCAGGGGTTGGCTCACCTCATACTAAAAACACATTATAAATAAATTAAAACATAAGCATAAAAACATAAATAAACTAAATACATAATTTATAAAACTGTAAGAACACCATAATAAATAAATAATATGTATGATATGTATAAGAAACAAAAATGCTGTTCATCAACTCATAAGCGAAATCATATATTAATATGTATCACACTAGGACATTTAAAAGCCTAAACGTATGAGACATAAAATCTGTTAGATGCTAAAACAAAGCTCCCTTTCAAAACTAAAATTACACATTGTATATGTAAAACATCAGTGACGAACAGATATTGAACAAAAGCTAATAAATTAGATAAAAACAATAAATTACTTAAAAAACAAGTTGTAAGTACCATTGTCACCACATAAATAAAATCAATAATACGAACAAACATGTCAATTCAGCATGGAGAAAAACAAAAGAGATGGAGGACAAGGAGCAGGAGTGAAAAAAAATTACCTTAAATACGTAATAGGGATACGTCAATAAGATTAATTTGTTGCACTGAAAGTTAAACAACCTTCTGTAACTGCAAATTAGATGAAAAAAAGAAAGTTATGTATTGGAAAACGTATTACATTCAAAGAATTCATTAATCGGTTCAAACTTTGAAAGTGTCATTAGTTAGAAACATACCAGGCCGTCATGATGTGAAAAGACAAACCCTGAGGAATGATATTTTAAAAAATGAAGATACCGTCTGGATATGGAATACAAATTATGATTTATTACTGTAGCGTATGGCGATGTATAATTTTAAAAAAAAAATAGGGGACACAACCATGTTAAGACCATTCAAAAGCAACCTTCTATATTTTGGCTAAATACTAGATAACCAGCATGCCTATGATTACAGGAGCGACGTCTATTCTTATTATATAATTCTCTCTGTAAACCAAAAACCGCCGCATACGCTATCATTTTTTACTGTGCAAATCTTTTTCCGATGGAGTAGAACAGACTAATAACTTAAAATTTCGGCATGCAAGCATGTCATGCCATACAGTCTGCCAAACAAATGGAGTGGCTTTTTGTGTAAAACATTTTCGCCAAAGTGTAAAAACGTCCTTCACAGAATAAACAAACTAAGAAAACCACCTAAGACGCTACTGTGTATCTCCGTAGGATGTACCGCCAAATTATATTACCGCCTTGAAAGGTAGAATTAGTGTCTTAATAATTATGAAACGATTACATGAATATCACCGTAAGACTACCTATTAATTTGTAGATACAGCGCAATTTAAAAGAACTTACATTTGTGAACTGCCAATACTTCTGGACAAGGAAGGCAGCATCAAAATGTCAGCGGCAACTCGCCGAATAAAAAGGACGCCAGCGCATGCGTATAGGTCTCAGAACGGCGCGGGCAACCTCGCAAAAATAAAATGTTTGTGTGTTCAATAAAAAAGAGAAAAAATTTCTGATTGTAGAAAAACCGGTGCAACAAATTAATCTTATTGATGTATCCCTATTACGTTTTTAAGGTAATTTTTTTTCACTCCTGTTCCTTGTCCTCCATCTCTTTTGTTTTTCTCCATGCTGAATTGACATGTTTATTCGTATTATTGATTTTATTTATGTGGTGACAATGGTACTTACAACATGTTTTTTAAAGTAATTTATTGTTTTTATCTAATTTATTAGCTTTTGTTCAATATCTGTTCGTCACTAATGTTTTACATATACAATGTGTTATTTTAGTTTTGAAAGGGAGCTTTGTTTTAGCATCTAACAGATTTTATGTCTCATACGTTTAGGCTTTTAAATGTCCTAGTGTGATACATATTAATATATGATTTCGCTTATGAGTTGATGAACAGCATTTTTGTTTCTTATACATATCATACATATTATTTATTTATTATCGTGTTCTTACAGTTTTATAAATTATGTATTTAGTTTATTTATGCTTTTATGCTTGTGTTTTAATTTATTTATAATGTGTTTCTAGTATGAGGTGAGCCAACCCCTGAAGAAGAATTTATCGAAACACGGCCTGTGTTGGGTCAGGTCTCCCTTTTACATATATGGATCAATAAAGTATTGGCAAGAGTTCACACCTGCCTACGTTTTTGTACTGTTTGCTGGTTGCCTGCGTGGCAGTGTGCTGCTATGTCTTGGTGACTACCACATTTTGAACATTTTTTTAGAACACTGGTCAGTTTCTCCATACTGTCAATGGACAGTATGGTAGGCTAAAGTCCTAAGATGGCATCAATATGCCTGAAAAAACAAAACAAAAAACTAACTAGCAGCTGGTTCATGAACCGACCAGAGGGAAAGCCATTTTGGACTTAGTCCTTAGTGGAACACCAGATCTGGTGCAAAAGATAAGGGTGTTGGGGCCACTTGGCAATAGTGATCATAGTATGATCACGTTTGATTTAATTAATGAAGGAGGGATGGTAAGGAAATCCACATTACTACCTTTTAACTTCTGAAAGGGAGACTATGATAAAATGAGGAAAATAGTTAAGAAAAAAACTAAAAGAAGCAGTTGCAAAGCTTAAAGACTTACATCAAGCTTGGATGTTTAAAAATACTATCTTGGAAGCCCAGACCAGCTTTATTCCACGCTATAGGAGAAGTGGAAGGAAGTCCAAAAAACTGCCAGCATGGTTTAAAGGTGAGGTCAGAGAGGCCATTGTTGTCAAAAAAGCATCTTTCAGGAAATGGAAAAAAGAGCCAAATGTCGAAAACTGGAAACATCACAAGCACTGGCAAGTTAAATGCAAGGCATTGATAAGGCAGGCAAAGAGAGAATTTGAGAAGAAACTTGCTGTGGTAGCAAAAATGCACAATAAAGACTTTTTCAAGTACATTTGAAGCAAAAAACCTGTGAGAGAGTCAGTTGGTCCATTGGATGATAGAGGAGTAAAAGGTGCAGTAAGAGGTGACATGGCTATAGCGGAGAGACTGAATGAATTCTTTGCTTCAGTCTTTACTGAGGAAGATGTAGGGATGTTACCCATGACAAGTGATATTTAAAGGTGAAGCTGTGGAAGAATTGAAAGAAATATCGCTACACCGGGAAGATGTTTTACAACTATTTGATAAACTGAAGAGTAGCTAATCACCTGGACCAGATGGTATACATCCAAGGGTATTGAAAGAACTGAAATATGAGATTGCGGACCTGCTATTAGTAATCTGTGAACTATCATTAAATTCATCTGTAATACTTGAAGATTGGAGGATCGCCAATGTAACGCCAATTTTAAAAAGGGTTCCAGGGGTGATGCGGGAAACTACAGACTGCTGAACCTGACATCAGTATCAGGAAAAATGGCAGAAACCATCATAAAGAACAAAATTACTTGACATGTAGATAGTCATGGCTCAATGGGAGACAGCCAACATGGCTTTAGACAAGGAAGATCTTGTCTTACTAATCTGTTATGTTTCTTTTGAAGTTGTGAATAAACAGGTAGACAAAGGTGAGTCAGTTGGATATAGTGTATCTGGACTTTCAGAAAGCCTTTGACAAGGTCCCTCAGAGACTTTTGGCAAAACTAAAAAGTCATGGGATAGGAGGTGATATACTATTGTGGATCAGGAACTGGTTACAAGATAGAAAGCAGAGGGTACGGTTAAATGGCCAATTTTCCCAATGGAAAAAGGTGAATAGTGGAGTACTCCAGGGATCTGTGCTGGGTTCGCTGCTTTTTAACATATTCATAAATGACCTGGAAAAGGGAATAACGAGTGAGGTTATCACATTTGCAGATGACACAAAACTATTTAAAGTTGTTTAAACCCAAGAGGATTGTGGAAAATTGCAAGAGGATCTTGATAAATTGGAAGACTGGGCATCCAAATGGCAGATGAAATTTAATGTGGACAAGTGCAAAGTTATGAACCTAGGAAAGAACAACCCAAACTATGGTTACACGATGCAAGGTTCCACATTGGGAACCACCACCCAGGAAAAAAGATTTAGGCATCATCGTGGATAACATGTTAAAACCCTCTGCCCAGTGTGCAGCGGCGGCCAAGAGAGCAAATAGAATGCTAGGAATCATAAGGAAAGGAATGGAAAATAAAACAAAGGATATTATAATGCCTCTGTATCGTTCCATGGTGCGACTGCACCTTGAATATTGTGTGCAATTCTGGTCACTGTATCTTAAAAAAGATATAGCGCTATTAGAAAAGGTACAGAGAAGAGCCACCAAAATGGCAAAGGGGATGGTAGGATACTCCTATGAAGAGAGGTTAAAAGGTTAGGGCTCTTCAACCTGGAAAAGAGACAGCTGAGGGGAGATATCATAGAGGTCTATAAATTAATGAATGGAGTGGAACGGGTAAAAGTAGATCAATTGTTTACATAATCAGAATATAAAAAGACTAGGGGACATGCAATGAAGCTATAGGGTAACCTATTTAAGACTAATAAGAGAAAATATTTTTTCACTCAATGTGTAATCAAACTCTGGAATTTGTTACTGGAGGATGTAGTAAAAGCTGTTTGTGTAGCTGGTTTTAAAAAAGGTTTGGACAAGTTCCTGGAGGAAAGGCCAATAAACCATTATTAAAAGGGACACGGGATATCACTGCTTGACCCAAATCAAACATTGAGGAACCTGTGTCTTTTGGGGAGACTGCTAGGTACTGTCATCAACCCCCCTGGTGGCCTATGGCTGCAAGGGCAGGTTGAGCATTTTATTATTGATGGAGGTAAAAGACTCTTTAAAGCCAGATGCATCCTGGGTATTGTAGTCCTCCTCCTTATGAGTTGTGTGAGCCACAATGTAGGGTAAATAAGGCTTTTATTTCCCTTTTATGCACTGAGATTCGCTAGGTAACAGAGAAATGAAAGTATTTCCTTCTTGTCAGGTTCTTCTACCAAAGCATAAGGTGAACAAATAAACTGTTACATTCTTTCACAGCTTCTTTGTAAGAACAACACAGGCTTTTCAACTTTGGAGCAAAAATAACTTGGTGAGCTTTCCTCTTTCGCTCAGCACAAACAAACATCATTAGAGCTTGTCCATATACAATTACAGCTCAGGGAGTGACTCAAGGCTTCCTTCCATACACATAGAGCAATCCATTAAATCTTCCTGGGACGATATAACTGAATCCCCATATTCCACCTGCATGGGCTCTGGGTCATTTGTGCTTCCCTCAGCAATTGACCTTTCCCTGGCTGCAGTGGTTTGAAAGTCAATATGCCTTCTCCCTAGCCTCCAGCTGGGCTGTTCTAGGGCTTTCAAGTAAACAGCAGGGCTTGTCCCCACACCTCTAGGTAATGGCTTGTAAAACTCCTGCCTGCTTTCTTTTCTCTCAGACTGCTTATCTGCTCTCACAGACGCTCTATGACCTGGGTTTCTCTTTAGACAAAAAGAGTCACTGCACCTTGGCTTTGTAACGTGCGTGTGACCGGTACTTGCCCAACCAGGCACCTCTCTCTGGTCACGGTCTCTTTTGTAGACTCCCTCTGGAATCCTCCTGGATAGTGCTTGTCTTCTCTGCAGCTTGGGAAGACCAGATAAAGCCTCCAGGCTTCTTGGCTTTCTAGCACAAGTAATCCTCTTATCAAGACTTTCTCTTCCTTCCAGTACTTTTAAATCTTGTTACAGACCCTTCTGGTGAGCATAGACCTCTCTCCAGGCTAGGCTCTCTGCTTTTGAGCTCACTGCCTCTGGGATTTCTTCTTACCGGGTCTCTTTCCAGTATGGCTCTCCCAGGTCTCACTCCAGCACTTCCTGGTCTGTATCTTTCCCTTTCTCCTTCTGAGCTCTCCTCTGAGCTCTCTTCCGAGGTTCCTTCCTCCCTCCAGGCCGGGCTCTCCTCTGAGGTTCCTTCCTCCCTCCAGGCCAGGCTGTCCTCTGAGGTTCTTTCCTCCCTCCAGGCCGGGCTCTCCTCCGAGGTTCCTTCCTCCCTCCAGGCCGGGCTCTCTTCCTCTGAGCTGCCTCTCTGCTTATAAATCCGTTTTACTTCTGAGTTCCTCAAGCTACTCTTCAGGTGGAGCTGATTTGCTCCTGCACAATCAGTCCCCGGGTGTGTTAGCTCAGGCTCTGTAGGTTCATAGTAACATAGTAGTTGACGGCAGATAAAGACCAGCATGGTCCATCCAGTCTGCCCAGCAAGATGGCAAGAGTAGGTGCACCTGTCGCTCCGTGCAGGCCACCCCTCCCCATATCCTTGTTCAGGGGTAAACCCACCACTCCATGTAGGACACCCCTATTTGTTGAGACGTTATATGGTTCAGAAGTTAGATGGTACCGTTTATTTTGTTTTTTTTCCTATTTCTGTAAAGGGATCCTCTGTGTTTGTCCCATGCCTTTTTGAATTCCGTCACTGTGTTCGCCCCTACCACTTCCATCGGGAGGGCATTCCAAGCATCCACCACCCTTATAGTAAATCATGCACACTCCCTCTAGCTGCCTTGTAAGGGAACTGCATCTTATGCAAGTTATTTGTTTTGTAAGAAACAGCTTTTTTTTCTAAGTTTCTGCTTTCAGTGGCTTCTGCCTTATCACAGTACTTATGAACTAGATTGGCCACTGTTGGAAACAAGATACTGGGCTTGATGGACCTTGGTCTGACCCAGTATGGCATATCTTATGTTCCTATGTTCTTAAAAGATATAAGAAAGAATAAGGGATCCGGCAGTTTAAAGACGGTGCCCACGTCAACGGGAAGGCAGACGCTATTCACAAAAAACAAAATTTTCTACAGCAACAGGATTTGCTTCCTGCTAGCTCTGTGGAAAACAAAGAACTGAAGAGGGAGTTGGGAAGGTGGGAAGGCAACTATGCAAGCTCAGTGGAGTGCTCCCAAAAGCGTTTCTACTGGACGCTGGGGACCATTCCTGCAGTCCTGCTTGTTCCTGAAGATTTGCCAATGTAATGCCAATATTTAAAAAGGGTTCTAGGGGTGATCTGGAAATTACAGACCAGTGAGTCTGACATTAGTACCAGGCAAAATGGTAGAAACCATTATAATTACCGATCATGTATATAGTTATGATTTTATGGGAGAAAGCCAATATGGCTTTAGCCAAGGAAGCTTTTGTCTTCCTAATCTGTTATATTTTTTTGAAGGTGTTAATAAACAGGTAGACAAAGGTGAGCCGGTTTATATAGTGTATCTTGGTTTTCAGAAAGCCTTTGACAAGGTCCCTCATGAGAGACTTTTGGGAGAAATTAAAAAGTCATGGGATTGGAGGCAGTGTAGCATTGTGGATCAGGAACTGGTTAAAAGATAGAAAGCAGAGCATAGGGCTAAATGACCAATTTTCTCAATGGAGAAAAGTAAAGAGTGGAGTACCGCAGGGATCAGTGCTAGGCTCGCTGCTTTTTTTACATATTTATAAATGACCTGGAAATGGAAAAACGAGTGAGGCGAACAAATTTGCAAATGACACAAAATTATTAAAAGTTGTTAAAACACAAGAGGATCGTGAAAAATTGCAAGAGGACCTTGATAAATTGGAAAACTGGTCATCCAAATGGCAGATGAAATTTAATGTGGACAAATGCAAAGTTATGCACCTTGCAACAAACCAAACTTTAGTTACAGAATGCAAGGTAGCACCTTAGAAACTACCACCCAGGAAAAAGATTTAGGCATCATCATGCAGTGGCGGCCAAAAACGCAAACAGAATGCTAGGAATCATAAGGAAAAGAATGGAGAATAAAACAAAGGATATTATAATGCCTCTGTATCATTCCATGGTTTCACCGTACCTTGAATATTGTGTGCAATTCTGGTCTCTGTATCTTAAAGTGGATATAGAAGAATTAGAAAAGGTACAGAGAAGAGCCACCAAAATGGTAAAGGGGATGGATGGATACCCCTATGAGGAAAGGCTTAAAAGGTTAGGGCTCTTCAACTTGGAAAAGAGACGGCTGAGGGGAGATATGATAGAGATCTATAATGAACTGAGTGGAACAGGTTAATGTAGATCAGTTGTTTATGCCATTAAAAGCAGAAAGACTAGAGAACACACAATGAAGCTACAATATAACCATTTAAGACTAATAAGAAAAAATATTTTTTCAATCAATATATAAACTGCTAGGTACTTGTGACCTAGATTGACCACTGTTGGAAACAGGATACTGAGCTTGATGTACCTTGGTCTAACCCAGTATGACATATCTTATGTTCTTAATCAGACTCTCGAATTTGTTACCGGAGGATGTAGTAAAAGCTGTTAGTGTAGCTGGGTTTAAAAAAGGTTTGGACAAGTTCATGGGGGGGAAGGTCCAGAAACCATTATTAAATCTACTGCTTACTCCAGGACTTGCAGTGTAGAACCTGTGTGCCTTTGGGAATCTGCCAGGTACTTGTGACCTGCATTGGTCACTGTTGGAAACAGGATACTGTGCTTGATGGATCTTGGTCTGACCAGGTATGGAATTTCTTATGTTCTTATGTCCAATTTGTCCTGAACCCATTGCTCTAGATCCGAAGACTATAGCCAGGCTAGGCAGCAGGCACCAATGCCCACCGCAGCTCCCCGATCCATGGACTCAAAGCCGTGATAGGCTGCCGAGTCATAAACCTGGAGCAGTCCTTGACTGAGGTGGTAGGGTCTGGAATCACGTTAGAGGTTCATCAGTCAGACTAGCTGAGAACCTGTCATGCACCTTTGCGAGGTCTCTCAGGTACATGCCCATGTGGAACTGGTAAGTCTGGAGGTGGGCCACGAGCATCGAGCCCTGATAGTACATCTTACCAAACTCATCCATGGTGCCCGTGGGCACCAAGGAGTGCATCTTCTGGCTTTTGATTTGACACATGGCTGACTCCACCATCATGGAGTTGTGTGACAGCTGGAGCTTTTCAAACCCAGGGCCCTTATGGACTCGATACTGAGAATCGAGTCGCTAGCTCACAATAGGCACTATCACCATGGCTTTCCACATCCTGAAGAGCAAGTGCTCTAGAATGGGAGGGACAGACACTGTCAGTGCCTCCCTCAGAGGGATGTCGTACTGGAGAACTTCCAGAGCCTCGGCCCAAGGCTAGTTGTCCAGCTCGGCCACAAAGGACAGAGCTTGGACATCTCCCACACAAAGTTGAGGAATGCCACCTTCCTGGACTCGCAGCGTGGTTCGATACCCAGTGTCCACCTCTGCTGTTGCATCGGATTAGGGGACCACCTCTGCTGTTGCAGCAGGGAAGGATCTGATGGGACATACCTATGCAGCCGAGTATCGGGTGACTCGCCCTTGGTCTTCCACTTTGAGTCTGAGTCGGAGAGCGTCTCGAGAGCTCATGCCCTGATGGAGACATCGAAGGGGACAGAGGGGCCCAATGCTCCAAAATGGAAGCGCTCAGGTGCGAGAATTGAGGCCTCATTGGTGAAGAGGCATGGTATGGTTTGGCTCAGAGTGCATGCTTCTCAAGCACTGGCTGGACATCCTTCAGGGAAGCCCTCAAGGAGTAGGGTCCTGACATTGGTACTGTTGACCCAGAGACACTGGGTATTGAACCACACTGCGAGTCCAGGAAGGTGGCCAGGCTGCACACCAGGGCCACCATCCTGGCCTTGAGGCCAGGTGGAATTGGACCCAGAGCTGGCTCCCCCAATGGGGAATCACTGAAGGTGATGGGTTCATACTCCCTTCTGGGGCAGCTTTAGGGGTCACTTCTGGCCATTGCCCTATGCCTCGTGCTGAGGGCTCTGGGGCCAGTGACCAGAGATCTTACCCCCCGGCTCTGGCATTGGACCTTGACTCTGACTAGGGCGGAGTCCATATCTTACGGGGGAGGTCCTTGGTGGATGATCCCCAATCTGAAGTTCCGCAACCCCGGGGCTTGGAATGAGTTCAGCCATGCAACGAGTCATCAGATGTGGCTCCCGAGGGCAGAAATTCCACACTCAATGCAGGGGCAGAAACAGAGGACTTCTGGCCAAAGATCGATTCCCTCTTCACTTCATAGCTTTTGCTCAACATCTGCAGGGAGAGCAGACAGGTGGAGTCATTGTGATCAGCACTGAGGCATCGAAAGTTGCAGCTATGGTGGTCTGTGATGGACATGGTGCAGGAGCACTTGCCACACTGCTTGAAGCCACTGACCAATGACATAGCAGGGAAGACAGCTCCTAGATGATCAAACTCTAACATCCCGGTCAGTGTGAGTGTAAGAAAAAACCCATGCATTGAGAAAAATAAGAAGGAAGAAAAAATGGATCTGAGAAAAAACGTGATGCCGAGGTGAAGACGATTCCAGGTGAAGGGAAGGTGATTGGAATACAACTTGGTGAAAGAGGACGAAAAGCACCAAGAAAAAAAAATACTTTTTATCAAGTGAACAGACAGGACATCTGCTGAGCATGGAAAAAAGAAGACTATAGTAAGATGGCACCCTTAGATGGGAAGGTGACCATGCATGCATGGTGTAACTCCCAAAGGCTTTCTTTTAAAGCTGAGGAGTCAATACCAGGTGGGCTCCATCGGTGCTGACATCACCCATATGCAAGGACTGACTTCCTGCTTGTTCCCGGAGAATAGAAGGTAAAGAATTAGAGAAGAAAACAAGGTCAAGGCAGTGACCGTGCTAATGAGTGAGGGCAGTAAAGCAAAGCTGAAGGTTAAATGAGGAGGTAAGGGAAAGGAGTTTTAAACTGTAGGGGTCAGAAGGATTATCAACATGAATATTAAAGTTACCGAGAATAAGGTAGGGGGAAGATGAATCCAGAAAGATGGAAATCCATGGGTCAAAGTCAGTGAGAAACGTAGAGGTGGACTTCTCAGGGGGTTGATAGTAGCTATCTGGAGAGGTAAAGGATTAAAAAGGCGGATGGAGTGGACTTCAAATGAGAGAAAGGTGTGAAACTGAGGTAGGAGAAGGGGTTGAAATTGGCAGGAATGAGAAAGTAGAAACCCAACACCACCACCATGGCCAGTGGAACAAGGTATGTGGAAGAACTGGTAGCCACAGTGACAGAGGGCAGCGACGGAAGCTGTGTCATCAGGGAGGAGACAGGTCTCAGTTATAGTCAGAAGATAGAGAGCATTAGAGATAAAGAGATCAAGAGTAAAGGCAAGGTTTTTTTTTTCAGATGCTCTGGCTTGGACATTCCAGATTGTACTTGGATGTCATTTGTAAAATTCTACTTTAAGGGTATTTGTTAATACAGGCTTGAATGCACTCTAATGGCCTGCTATAACAGTGTGTGCATTAAACCAACACCATGGGGTGAATTCCACACTATCTACGTAGCGCACGATACAGAGGGAAATGGGTAGGGTTTGGGTGGAGCATCTTCAACTCTGCACACTGCAGTTAGCATGGGCATTGATGGCGTACATTCACCATCAATGTTGCAGGTAGCATGTGTGTACTTAATGTTACCTCAATGGGTGGCATTAAGTGCATCCGTAATGCCTCCAGTATGTGTTAGGGTCTTAACCAGTGGTATCTGCTGGAGACATGCTGAACATGCCTTCACATTTTATCTACCAAGAAAGCACGATACTTGGAAAACACTAGTGCACTTTAAGAAATATACCACTAAGCTGTGATGACCCAGCACAAAAATTAATTTTCAATTATTATGCAGAAAAACCCTCTGAGATAAAAATAAATCTAGTGGGCTCCATTGAAAACTGGAACTGATGTGGCTCCATGTGATTGTGCTAATAATGTGGGAAGTCCTGCACAATCTGTTAACTAGTCTAGAAAGCTCTAAAGCTCCACATATTTGTTCATCTGGGCTCTATCAGAAGATATCACCCATTTGTGAGGACAAAGATATTCTTCTTCTTCTCGGAGAAAACAGAGATGATTTCCCTATAGTGAATTTGGCAAAGATTAGTATTAGGTAGTGATCACAGGCACTAATCAAAATAAGACATCTATACAAATACTCAGTATCAATAAATAAACAAAACAAAACATGGTCAATGTTCAAAATATTTGTTTGGCTAATTTTGTGATATAAGTGGACAAATTGGTAGGATTGAAATTCCTTCCCCCCCCCCCCCCCCCCACCCCTCAGGCTTCTGCTAAACAAGTAAATGTTGTCCTGGTAATCTGTTGCTAATGGAAAATGACCTAAAGCAGAGTTATATTTTAGCTGGACGAAGCTAAAATTATCTGGATGTGTTTTCCACTTGCTGGTTTACTGAATATGGGGCTCTAGGTGGAAAGCAATTTTCAAAAACTATTTATGTGGCTGTTTACCTGATTAAAATAACAATTTGAAACCTCACCACTCTTTCCCCAGATATAAGTACACATGTAGTATACATAGCCAGTGTAAGGAGATGAGGCACCCGAGGTAAACCTAATCCCTTATGCCTCCACCTCCCTGTGGCGCCCATTGCCACCACTGCTGCCACCCTTCTCTGGGACCTGCAGCAACAGCAATGGCCACTAACAGCCCCGTGGCACTTCCCTTACAACTTTGGTGCCACAGAACTGTTTACTTGCACCCCCTATGATGCCTGATGCTGACTTCTGTTGGGCAGTCTGAGAGGGTAGAAGCAAACAGCCCCGTGGTGCCAAACTTGTAAGTTAAGTGCCGTGGGGCTTGAGGGTCGGTACTCTAGGCAACTGCCTAGTTTGCATGATGGTAGCACCAGCCCTGGTCGACAGTGTTTATATTTTTACTTATAGGAATAGAAGTAGATAGGCTTGGTAGTATGGTTAGGTCATGGGAGGCAACAATGTTTGTTTATTTATTTATTTAAACATATTTCTATAACACCTTTCTACAATTCAAAGTGGTTCACAATTAATAAATGTGTAACGGGGGCCTGATCAACACACTCTTTTATATGAGACAGGAACAGTAAACCGTACAATATAGGTTAACAGTTAAATATCAACTATTTACAGTTATGGTTCTGCTGAATATATTCTTTAACTTATGTACAGATTAAAGGAGAATTTGTCTATTGTGTCCTTAGAGTCCATTTTAAGGCGGCTGGGTTTCTGAGTGCATATCAGTGCACAAATGGACAGGGAGAGAGCCTCTTTGGATTGAAAGCAAGTTCTGCTATGAGGGGACATGGGATGAGGGTGAAAAGGGATAGATTCAGGAGTGATATGCGGAAATATTTCTTTATGGAAAGAGTGGTGGATCCATGGAAGTGTCTCCTATTGGAGGTGGTAGAGATGAGGACGGTATCTGATTTCAGAAAACATGGGACAAACACAGAGGATCTCTAAAGGAAAAAAGGGGACTGTTGTAGTTGTTGATATGGAAGGACAGACTAGATAGGCTATGTGGTCTTTTTCTGTCGTCATTTTTCTCTGTTTCTATGTATTCATTCAGAAAGAGGTATGTTTTGAGCTTCTTTCTGAATTCCAAATAGTCTGTAATTCCTCTTAGTGCTGGCGGAAGAGAGTTCCATAATGTGGGGGCAAAAATGAAAAGTTGCAGGTGGACTGTTTGCTCTTGATCTTCTGGGTAGGGATCTGTAGGTGGTTAAGGATGGAGGTTCTTCTGGATTGCTCAGTTTGGATTTGGCAATAAAAGGCAGAAGGCAGCTAATAGATTTGCTGTGTAGGATTTTGATTGTTATGGTGAATTTTGAATTTAATTCTGGCAGTCATGGGAAGCCAGTGAAGCTGTATAAGCAATGGGGTGATGTGGTCGCAACGAGTGGCTCCTATGATTATCCATGCAGCCATATTCTGGGCCAACTGTAATCTGTGGAGGGTGTGTTTGGGGAAACCTTGATAAATGTTGCAATAGTCCAGGAGAGGTGTAACTAGAGCCTAGCAGACGGTATGGAATAGGTCTGTAGAGAGAAGGGGGCAGAGGTTCCTCAAGGTTTTTAGCTTTTGGTAAACGGAAGATGTTGTTCTCTTTATATGTGCTTGGAAAGTTAGCTGCTGGTCGAGTGTTATGCCAAGGTATTTGATCTCAGATTTGATTCTGATTTCTGTGTCGTCTAATCTCAATGTTTCTGGAGGGCAGAAGATTGGGTCAGTGATTACGTATAAGGCTTCTGTCTTCTCACTGTTGATGCGTAAATTGCGTCGAGTGAGCCATTCCTTTGCATCTTTGAAACAGTTTTGGAGGCTGGTGAGAGGAGGTTAATAGGTGTGAAAATCATTATATCGTCAGCATAAATTTGATATTGAATGCTGTAGTTGTTGAAGATCTGGAAAAAGCGGTTGTATGAAAATATTAAAGAGGAGGGCTGAGAGGCTTGATCCTTGGGGAACACCTGTTTGTTGAGTGAATGTGGTTAAAATTTTTCTGTTGATTCTGACTTGCTGCCTTCAAGATTCTAGATAAGATTGAAACCAGGTGAGAGTGATCCCTTGGCATCCGATTTCTGCGAGCCTTTGAAGTAGAAGGTTGTGAGGGATGGAGTCGAAGGCTGAGGCAATGTCTAGGAATAGGAGAAAGAAAACATTTTTTTGCCTTTGTAATCCTGTTATGAGGGTATTTAGCAGGGAGGTGATGAGGGCTTCAAGCCCATGATGTTGTCTGAATCCATGCTGGTGTGGGTCGAGTGGGGCATTTTCTGTAAGGTGGTCTTGAAGTTGTGTGAGCACTCTTTTTTCAAGGATCTTCGCAATAAATGGGATGCTGGATATAGGTCTATAAGACTTTGGGCATGTTGGGTCAAGCTTGGCGTTCTTTATGAGAGGATGGATTGATGATTGCTTTAGAGAGGTGGGCACTTGCCCTAGGGTTAAGGAAGTGTGGATGATCTTCATTAGATAGGCACTGAGTTGAGGGTGGGTGATATTTACCCATGATACTAGACAGCAGCATATGGGTCTAGCGCTGAGGTGGTTGTGTTGAGGGCCTGGATTGTGTCTTCCAAGTTACGGAGTGATGGGAGGTCAAATTGTGACCACTGCTTCTGAGGTGTGGCACTGTGGTCAGCTTCAGTTGAGGAACAGATCATTGGAGGTGTGGATAGCTGTTTGGGGATTAAATAAATGGTAAATTTATGAGGACAAATGTCTTCTTGTACTCTTCCTTTCGATGGTTCCATTAGGAGTGTTTTCGCTATGGTGCATAGTTTTGTGGAAAAATATAACTCACAGAATAACGAAAGCCAAATCTTTTTGGGTACAGTTTCCCTTGGTAACGCATATGTACTTTCCTTTTGGGAACTACCCACAGATGTTTCCAAAACTGCCCTCTAAAATATTATGATGATAACCACCTTACCGGTAGTGGGGTTAGTGCATGCTCAATGGCGACATCACTTAATAAATCATGCACGTCCTGCCCATTTTCCAGGTTAGACGAGCGCTTGCTGCTGTTGCTTACATTAGAGCTGTCATTATCTTTCTTTGATGAAGATGCACCTAGGGCTTCACTTCTGCTGGCTGTTACAAAGATAAAAATATCAACCTTGAGTTCCTAGAATTTTGTTTTTAATTATTGTCATAAGAGCAAAACTCCCCTTAAATACATAAGCATTCACATTCACAATAAACTAACATTCCCAAACTACTCAATGCACATTACTAAAATGATTGCCAAGCTTGGTATGAAAAGATATATAATATTTTATAGTATTAAGAAATCAAAAAACACATTTTAGAAGCATCTAGGCATGTAAACAGCAGCATATGTGCAAAAAGCGATTTTAGAAAGTTGTTATTTGCATGTGTATACCTTTTGGGATGTAGGCATTCTAAGGGGGCATGGCAAGGGGATAGTTTGGGAGTGACTTCAGTGTGCCTCCAAAATAGGTGTGCACTTCTCATTTTACAATGGGAAGCCACATCTATATAAAAATATTTGCATGTCAGCTTTTGTATCTGCATCAAAGCATGCACAAGTGTCAGTTTCCAGGTTGGACCTCTTTAGCAAAGGCCAGGTGTAAAAGCCAACAGAACCCCCTAGCATCCTGATCCCTCCAGATCAAAGCCTTAGCCCCCTCTGCAATGTTCCCTCTAATTTTCTGTAGGCTGTGTGCGCATAAAATATCAGCTGTGTGCAGCTTTTGAAGGAAGGTTAAATTTTTGTGCGCCACATAATGACACTCGGAGTTATATACTTTAAAATTTGACTACACATCAGAATACAGTATGTACACCACATTGATTTTAATCAAATTAAATAAAAATAGACTATTACTAAATGATGCGGGAAATTTCTAGTAATTACAATCATAACTTTTAAATTTTAAGACATCTGTGTTGTTTTCTATCAGAATCAGAGCCGTAATTTTTGTGCGCTCTGTTGTAAAGTATGTGCGCTCGCTCGGCGAGGTGTGTGTGCGCGCACACGCGCACAGCTTAGAGGGAACAGTGCCCCTCTGACACCATCACCAGACTCCCCTCCCCTGATATCCCAACACCCTCCGACACCCACCCCCTGATATAATCACAGCCCGCCCCTGCATCCCTTGCAGATCTTACTGGAGATGTCCCTGGTGGTCTAAGGAGAGCAAGAGTGATACCCAGTTCCTGCTCTATTGAATGCCCAGGTTCAAAATGATGCCTTTGACCCCTAGCAGTAGTCTCATGGCACTACTGCTAAGAGTCAGCCTGCCAAATAAGTAAATGAGGGTCTGTATAGCTATATGGATAGTGGCTGAATATTGGTGTTTATCTGTATAGTAGTGGCACTCACTGCTGTTTACATATATTTACTACACAAACAAGAGTTATCATGTAACCTTAATTTCCAACGGGAGTTAATGCCTGTGATGTATTTCCTACTCAATACAAAAAAGTACATCTCACAGAACAGACAATCACAGCTTTACGCACAATCACAGCACCTATGATCAACCATTGTTTACAACACAATCATACTTGGAATGATTTATGATGGTTTGTGTTAGATCGGATTGCTGATACCAGAGGAGGCGATCTCATTCATCAGCTTGCACATTTAGAATTAAAATTGATTTTTACCCTAAACACAGTACAACCTATAGGTTTGAACGAATCAGCTGACTGGATGTCAGCGATTTGATTTGATTGGACCACACTGCTTGATTTGTCATGGCTGCCTCCAATTAATAACCATTAGTGAAGTTGTCTTACATCCAAGAGGAGTTAGAGATTCCAGCAATGGGAGTGGATATGTGAAGTCCTGAAGCAGCCTGAGATTTTTAACGGGCGAAACTCGAGTCGACATTTGTACCTCACATGTTTGTTCCTTTGACCGCTCAGAGTGGGGTTCTACGCTGAAAGCTAGGTGTTTTTAAAAATTGTAAAAACATAGGTGGGAGCCAGTGAATGATATATGAGGGGTTAAGAGATGTGTGTACACAATAGCACAGTTGAAAGATGTGGTGCATAAGTCATACTATTCCCCCTTGCAGCTGAGGCTCCTTAATTACCTCCGAGCATTCAAAAGTAGTTGAGTGAAGTAGGGTTTTGTATCGAGTAAGAGATACATCACAGGCATTAACTTCTGCTGGAAATTAAGGTTGTTTTTGTAGTATTTGATGTGTGTGAGAATTACAAAGGGTTTTTTAGAGTAGTAGTTTACATATATTTAGCATCACGTATTTGATTTGTTTGAGTGCCTAAAAATTAAATGTGCACTAAAATCACTTGTATGTATGTATACCTTTGAAATAGCATGCAGAGGTAAACAGGGGCCTATTGTAGTTGATATGGAAGGGCAGACTAGATAGGTCATGTCTGCTGTCATGTTTCTGTGTTTCCATGTTTCTATTTAATCAATTGTGCACATTTTTAAGAATGCATGCAATACACTCCTAAAATAACAAATAGGCAAAACAAATACAAAAATTGCTCCCAAATTGAGAAAAATGTGTTTAAAGTGAGCATAAACCGATCTTTATTTTGGCTGTCATACTCCTACCCACCTTTGCAGATAGCATCATGGAATGTCCATAAAATATTTGAACACTTGTGCTTGTGCCGGGGGTGTGAGCAGGAGCTCCCCCTTCCTCCCTGAGCCCGCCTACCTCCATCGGGGCCCAACGGCTTTAAAACCGCCGTTGCTGAGGCGCGCCCGCGCCTTGCGGGCCTGCGCCTGAGGGCCTCGCCAGAGGGCCCTTTGGCGTGGCCCTTAGGCGTTGGTCCGTGGCATCTGCATCTGGAGTCCCTGATGATGTTTGATATACTACCTATGTATCGGGGTAATTTGCTGTTCTATGTCCTTCTCTTCCTTTTGCCTATTTAACTATCTCTCTCCTCTACCCTATCCTATCATATAAATGGCGTTCCTTTCTTCTTTCCTTAAATGATGTATTATTGTAAACCGCTCTATACCTTAGGGTCTGAGCGGTATATCAAATTCGATAAACATAAACATAAACACCCAGCTAGCATTTTAAAACCCCCCCACATATTTATAAAGCAATAAAGGTGACATTTTACTTACCAGATAATGTCCTTTCTTTGAGTCCTGCTAGACCAGTCCAGACAAGTGGGTTATGTCCCTTTACCAGCAGATGTGGAGATACAGAAAACGTCCATAGGCTTCATTTATGATGTCGTCATGCCATATGAGCCAGAACCACCAGAGGAAGCCTTCGGTAATATTCGTATAAAAGCATATCATTAGGAGCCTCAGAATGCACACAAGCTCAGTGAAGGCAACATGATTCAACAGAACAATAACCAGAACTATGCCCAGGATGAGCCTCAAGAGAAGGCTTGTCAGAAGGGAATGAGCCCACAGGACCAACCACAAAGGGTAGCAGACCAAGCAGTTGTCCAGGGCATGTCCTAGACTGGTCTAGCAAGACTCAAGGAAATAACATTACCTGGTAAGTAAAATGTCACCTTCCATATCATCCTACATTGATATGAAAGGTGACAAGTGGGACACACCAAAGCTAAGCCCCACTGGGTGATACGAATGCATGGCAGCATACAAGACTTCTGAAAAAAGTGTAACGTGATACCTATATCTCCGCCTGACAATGTCTAAGCTGCACTCCGCCTACACGGATGCTTGCACCCAAGTGGGATGTACCTACAAACCTCTCAGAACTGGCTTGTTCAACAATAAATACATGGAGACAATCACCTCCCAGTGCCCCAAAGTATAATAAACAGCCGCGCCACTTTTACACAGTACAGCAACCAGCAAAAACAGAAGGCTTGACTTGCAAAGAGAGTTAACACCCAAACATGATTATGATTATGGTTTTGTTTATTTGATATACTGCAAAAGTGATAAAACAATCTATGCGGTTTACATAATTAAAATAACATTAAATATAAGGAAAAGAACGCCATTAAATAACAGAAAAGAACACAGTATGAAGTATAAAAACCACTAAAACAATAAAACTGCATTACAAGGGGAAAGGAACAGGATACAAAAGAAAGGGGTAAAACAGGTAGGAAAATGGGAAAAAGGAAAAAGGGGGATCTGCCAGACATCAAAACCCAGTGGGGAAAAACACCGCCTAGAAAGAAGATGCAAGTTGAAAGCAGACTCTAACAAAAAGGTCTTGAGAAGTTTCTTAAATCTTTTATAATTGGTCTCAGTGCGTGGGTAAACATTTCCAAAGTAGAGGAGCAGCTACAAAAAATGCTGAATTGTGCATAGACTCATATTTAATAGTCGAAGGAGAAGGTATATACAACCGAAAACCATGTATAGAGCAAAGAGCTCTAGCTGGAGCATGTAAAGAAACCAAAGCAGCAAGATAATCTGGAGCTACTTCATGAATCGTTTTATGAACAAAAGATAGAACTTTAAACTGAACACGAAAGGTGACTGGCAACCAATGATGTTGCATGAGCAAAAGCGATGCAGCGTCAAATCAACAGGCACGAGAAAGAATGCGTACCACTGTATTTTGCAGAGTCTATAGCCGTTTTGACCCAGAGAAAAGCAGTATATAAGTGCAGCTAAATAATAATAATAATCTGGTATTGGGGAATACCCAGGAAGACTATATTACAATAATCTAACCTGGCTAATACTGTATGTATCAACACCGTCATTTGTGCCAAAGCATTCAAGAATGGTTGGATTTCTTGAAAGCGTTGAAGAGCCAAAAAAATAGATGTAACCATATTGGTAAGCTGAGGTGAAAATGACAATTCTGAATCTAAATAAATGCCCAAATAGCTTAGTGAGGAACAAAGAGGTAATATAGGAACTATGGAAGGAGAAGACGACGAACCAAAAACCAAATCACAAAGGATTTGGAAGGGTTAAGCTTCAGGAAGTTCAACCTCAGCCAAGAAGAGACCGAGGCCAAACAAGAATTGATAGATGTAAGATCCAGTGAAGTCCCATCGGTTGTTCGCATAAGTAGCAAATCATCGGCATAAGCATAAGTTGATATACCACTGGACTGAATCAAAATAAGTAAAGGTGTGAGAAAAATATTAAACAGTAAAGGTGATACATCAGGGAAGTATGCTACCAGGTGGAGGACCTCATCCTTTCTCTGGCACTGGACCTTTGAAAGGAGGGCAACAGTCTATCTTACTCTCATGGAAGGCAGATAACACCTTGGGCAAGAAGAAAGGGCCAAACGCATATGGCCTCCCTCAAGCATGATAAGGATTCCTGCATGACAAGGCTTGCAGCTAAAAGCTTCATCTCGCTGAAGATATAGTGACCAGAAAAATAATCTTGAGCATCAGAAATTCAAGTATAGCCTATTTCACGGGCTCAAAAACTCCAACATAAGGCCTAGAGCACCAGGCAGGGATCCCATGGAGCAACAAGTGCACGCAGGGGGAACGCAGATTATGCACCCCTAGAAAAAATGGCAAAACAAAATCAAGATGCAAAGCAATGGACTGCCCTTCTACTAGCTTTCTGAATTAGGAAGGCCAACACCTGAACCTTAAGAGAACGAAGAGGAAGGCCTTTGTACAGACCCTCATGAAGAAAGGCAAACAAGAACAGTAAATCCACCATCTCAGGTCTAGCCTGACTCTTAAAGTAGCTAAACAGGTAGAAAAGGCAACGGCAAAAGCTAGAAGGATGCTTGGGTGCATGCGGAAGCGGAATGGCTAGCAGAAAAAAGGAGGTGATAGTGCCTCTGTATGTCTTTGGTGCGACCTCATTTGGAGTATAGCGTGCAATTCTGGAGACCGCACCTTCAAAAGGATGTGAACAGGATGGAGTCGGTGCAGAGGGTGGCTACTAAAATGATTAGTGGTCTTCATTATAAAGCATATGAGGACAGACTTAATGATCTTAATATTGTGATACTGCAGGCCCTCTGACACAAAGAAAAAAAGTTTTAAATCTTGAAAAAAACAAGATTTACCCGCAATTACATGAAGGTACACATAGAGGGAGCAGGAGAGCAAGCCTGGAAGCAGAGGAACCACGCCTCTATGGGCAGGACCCAGAAGCAGCTGGTCTCGATTTAAGCAGGGACAGAGCATTACAAGAGGGGAGGCAAGGAGCTTGGCAGAGAGCTTCACAGAGAGCATTACAGGAAGCAGTGCCAAGAGCAGCTCCAGAAGCCGGAGTCAGAGACCGGGGTGAAGTCACTGACAGACCCAGAATAACTCAAGGAGTGAAAGCTACTGGGAGAGCAGGCCGAGGTGAAGGCCCAAGAGCAGGCCTAGAGGAAGGCCATACACAACTGCAAGGGGCAGTATTACAGAGTGCAGCCAAGGGAGGAGGTGCTTACCCTTCCAGCTGGAGAAGAAGCCTTGTCCAAGGAGAAGGACGGGGATACAAGCAGAGGAAGATATATCCACTGGAAAGGAACCTTCAAGGAGGAAAAGGTACTTCTAAAAGTTTTTATAAAGGTGACCTGAAAGATGAAAGAAAGATTCAGAGGCATGGGGAAGAGGACATAGCTGAGAGGGCGCGGCCAGTAGCCAACTGCCACAGGGGTGGAGGTGGAAGACAGGCGCCTCAGCAGCAGCCCTGCCTCAAAAGAGTTATACCCTATTCTAAAGCAGGAAAGATATCCTGGGATCACTGGAAACTGCCTGAAGCGGAGGACATTCAGACTAGGCCTCAAGCCTTACACAAAAGGGATTGCAGGAAGTTTAAAGGGGAAACAGTTGGTGCCTGTAATTGTCTACCAAGGCCTAGACCAAGAGAGAAACAAAGGACTAACTTTTATCTGGATGATAAGGACAGTTTTAAACCAGAAATACCAGATAATCTTTATAGGAAAAAGGTTAGTGCTGCCAAAGACGGGAATAAGCAAACTTTTAATCCTGTAACAGCAGAAAATCCAGGGTGTTACAACATACCTAAAAGCCGACGCCCCAAACTGTCAAGCCAACACTGGGATACGGTATGGCATGCTTTTAGAAAGTCAGATTCTAACATCCCTGAGACATCAGATTCGGACCCCTCAGAAATGGAATGGCTGCCAGGGGAATCTGAGGTTATGGAAGCCATCGAACCGATGGACTGTAATTATTGCACAATGAGACGTGTTTAAGTTAAGGGAAGCAAACCCAATGTATGAAAAGAATACAGGAGACCTTATGCTTTAAGTTTGTGAAGGTTAACAATGTTACTTTGAATGTTTTGCTGATTTACATTTTGATACAAGGAAAGTTATCACTCTGTTACTCATAACCGCCTATTTTTGAACTTCTTTTTGCGCAAAGGTGAAATAAATGCCTTTTCTTTACCCTACACTTGGCTAAGAGTTGCTTTTTGGGAAGTTGACCATGAGGCTGACACAGAGGGCTGCTACCTCATTGACCCTCACAACAGGTCAACCCTAAAACCCCTATTTCTTATGCGCTCCCCAGCCCCGTGGAACCACTACGCCGCCACCAGAGGGGGCTGAGGGGGACAATATGTACACCTTAGAGGAAAGGCGGGATAGAGGTGATATGATTGAGATGTTTAAATACCTCCGTGGCATAAATGTTCAGGGGGAGAGCCTCTTTCAATTGAAAGCAAGTTCTGCTATGAGGGGACATGGGATGAGGGTGAAGGGGGATAGATTCAGGAGCAATTTGCAGAAATATTTCTTTACGGAAAGAGTGGTGGATCCGTGGAATAGTCTCCCAGTGGAGGTGGTAGAGATGAGGACAGTAACTGAATTCAAAAAAGCATGGAATAAACACAGAGGATCTTTATAGGAAAAAAGGGGACTGTTGTAATTGTTGATATGGAAGGACAGACTAGAAAGGCCATTTGTCTTTTCGCAGATGACACCAAAATTTGCAATAGAGTGGACTCCCCTGAGGGAGTGGAGAACATGAGGAAATATCTACAAAATTGGAAGATATATCTTTGTTCCAGGTAGAGTAAAATGTCATCTATATTCCCACCTCTCCAGTTCAGTCTCACAACTTTGAATGCTAAAAGTTTTAGATCAGAAATTGTATGGTTCTTTTCCATTCAATGTTGCACCAATGTTTTTTGTTCAAATTTCCTTCTTAAACAGTTACGGCGTTCAATCATTCTAGCTCTGACACTGCAGCTTGTGTTGCCTACATACAGTAGGTTACAGGGACAAATAATGATATATATAATATGATCTGTTTCACAGTTTGAGAAGTTCAGATAGTATTTCTTTTGTGTAGTAGGATGAATGAAAAATTGTTTATTCACTAGGACATGGTCAAATGCGGAACAGTGCCCACATTTGCAGTGCCCCTTCACCTTCGTAGGAACTAGATTGGTGAGACCAGAAAGTGGGCTAAGTTACTGTTATGTTTATGTGCTACTGTGACATCTTGATTTGCAAATAGGGGGATAGTTTGCAAATTGCAGAAAAGTAATGGGCAAACAATCCGTTTATCATTATGCTTCTTCTTGGTGAGAAGTTCTGTCCGGTCAGATGCCTCTTGCTACGAATCTGCTATGCATATCTTGTGCATGGCATTCAGAATCTTCTGATTTTGTACAAATCCTCCTGATCTGCAGAAACTGGCTGGTTAGTAAATTTTTCTTCAGTGTCTGATTATAAAAACTCTCATAGTGTAGCAATACATTTCTGTCTGGTTGGTTCTCTGTAAAGCCACTGGGGCCTTTTATTAATTAGAACATCTAGATATGGCCCATGTAGGGTAGACCTTTATTAGACACCAATAAAGTTTTGACTTCTACATCTTACATATATAGTAACTTAGTATATGACGATAAAGACCAGTATGGTCCATCTAGTCTGCCCAGCAAGGCGGCAAGTATAGGTGTACTTACCGCTCTGTGCAGGTCACCCCTCCCCATGCCTTTGTTTAGGGGTGTACCCACCGCTCTCTGTAGGTCACCCTTATTTGTTGAGATATAAGAGATAGTTATGTATATTTTGATTTTATCCTGTTGCTATATAGGGATCCACTGTATTTGTCCCATGCCATTTTGAATTTTGTCATTGTATGCCCCCACCACTTCCATTGGGAGGGCATTCCAAGCATCCACCATCCTTTCAGTGAAAAAGTATTTCTTGACGTTGCCTTTCAATTTACCCTCTTGCAGCTTCATTCATTTATTTATTTATTTAAATCTTTTCGATACCGTGCTATTTTGCATCAGTGTGGTTTACAAGTAACATTTTGCTTACAATGCGGACTGAGCATACATTGAAGCTTTACAAAGAACAGGTATTACAACTTGTGTATCAACAGGGGTAACTATATACAAACTATATACAACTGAGCGACTAGCGTTGCAGAACCGTTTGTGTCAAGTGACACGTTCTTGTAACTATTTACAGGTCTAGCTGTCGTATTGTTGGGTATGGTAAGTCGACATGAAGTGTGTGAAGTGATGGTGTCATCATGATGGGTGGGGGCGGGGGGGTATGCTGGGTTGTGTTATGTCACCGGTTTGGGAGTCGTGTTGGAGGAAAAGATGGTGCTTTAGTGCCTTTCTAAATTGCACAAGGTCAGTAATTGCTCTGATAGTGGTTGGGAGGGCATTCCAGAGTGTAGGTGCGTAGAAAACAAATGCTCTGTTCTTAGTTGCAAGGGAGCATTTTGTTATTGTATTGGGGATTGTAAGCGTGTCAGCCACGAATGACCTTCTGGATCTGTTCTGAGGAGTGGGGTGGACAATGTCCGTGAGGGAGGTGGAGGACAGTTTGTTGGTGGCTTAGAATTTCAACAGTAGTACTTTGAAGGTGAGCCTGCACTGGATGGGAAGCCAGTGGAGGTGTTGCAGGATTGGCGTTATGTGGTCTCTTCTGGAAGCTCCATGAAGGATGCGGACTTCAGTGTTCATTGCTAGCTGTAGAGGGTTCAGTGTGCTCTTAGGGAGACCCTGTAGGATGACATTGGCGTTGTCAAAGCGGGGGGTTACGAGTGCTTGGAAGATCGTCCGGAAATTGTCGGGTTCCAGGAGGGGTCGTAGATGCCGAATTGTGCGTATCTTGTGATAGACTGATTTGACGGTATTGCTTATGTGTGCCTTCATGTCGAGCTGCTGGTCTAGGGTGATACCCAAGTAGCGGATGGTGGGCCTGCTCGGGAGCTCAGCGTCTCTCACCTTTATCGATAAGGGAGGGATAAAGGAATGATTTCTGGAGATGAATAGAGCATCTGTCTTGTTGAAATTGATTCAGAGGCTTTGTGTGTGGAGCCAGTCAGTCATGTTATGCCCTCTAGTTTTACAGCTTCCCCAACTCTGGAATAGGTTTGTTTGTTTGTTCATTAAAACTCTTAAGTATTTAAAGGTCTGGATCATATCTCCTCTATCCCTCCTCTCCTCCAGAGTTTACATATTTTGGTCTTCAAGTCTCTTCTCATAAGTCTTCTGACGCAGGCTCCAAATCATTTTGGTCGCCTTCCTCTGAACCGTTTCTAGTCTTTTTATATCCTTTACGAGATATGGTCTCCAAAACTGAACACAATATTCCAAGTGAAGCCTCACCAACGACTTATACAGTGGCATTAGTACATCTTCCTTTCTGCTGGTAATTCCTCTCTTTATGCAACCAAGCATCCTTCTGGCTTTTGTCACCGCCTTGTTGCACTGTTTCATCACCTTGAGATCCTCAGAAACAATCACTCCGAGATCATTCTCCTGGTCTGTACACACCAACCTCTTGCCCCCTATCGCGTACAATTCCCTTAGATTTCTGTTTCCCAAATGCATGGCACTGCACTTCTTCACATTAAATCTTAACTGCCAAGCATTAGACCATTCTTCCAGCTTTTGTAGATCTTTCCTCATGTTCTCCACTCCCTCAGGAGAGTCCACTCTTGCAAATTTTCGTGTTATTTGCAAAAAGACAGACTTTTCCATGCAGTTTTCAGCAATATCACTCACAAATACATTGAACAGTACCGAATCCTGGGGCACACTGCTAATCACCTTCCTTTCATCTGAGTGACCATCACTTTCTGTCATCTGTCAGTCAACCGATTTCTGATCCAGTTCAAACAGGATCAGAAATCCCCAACTGTTGAGTTTATTGATAAGCCTCTTATAAGGAACAGTATCAAAGGCTTTGCTGAAATCTAGTTCTCTGATCATCCAGTCAAAGAACTCAATCAGATTTGTTTGGCAAGATCGTCCTTTGGTAAAATCATGTTGCTTCGGATCATGCAACCTGTTGGTTTTGAGAAAGTCCATTATTCACTCTTTCAGGAACACCTCGATTACCTTTCCTGCCACCGAGGTAAGGCTTACTGGCCTGTAGTTTGTCACTTCGTCCCTGTTACCACTTTTGTGAAGAGGTACCACCTCAGCCCTTCTCCAGTCATCTGGAACTTCTCCTGGTTCCAAGGATCTATTAAAAACATCCTTTAACAGCCCTGCAAGAACCTCTCTGAGCTCTTTAAGTATCCTGGGATGTATCCCATCCGATCCCATGGTCTTGTCCACTTCCAGTTTTGCAGGCTGTTCTAACATTTCTGTGAATGATGAGGTATCTACTCCATTCCCATTTGTATATTTGTCAATCACAGGTGGCCCTTTCTCCAGGATTTTCTTTATTTAAAAAAAGCAGAAGTATTTGTTTAGCATTTTCGCTTTTTCAATGTCACTTTCCACAAATCCGTACCCAGCAATTTTGAGTCCTGCAATTCCACCTCTGATTTTCCTCCTCTCCAGAATGTACCTGAAGAAAGTTGTGTCGCCACACTTCACATCCTTAGCCATTTTTTTTTAAATTGAAAATTTCATCATAACTTACAAAAGCAAGCAAAAAGAAACTTTAGATGTTCCATACAAGCAAATATTAAACAAAAAGAAACAACTGACAGCAATACATCACCTTAGCCCACAATATGGGGAGATATTAAAAAAGGAAAAAGAAAAAGAAAAAAAATAGAGCAAACTCTAAATTCTGGCAGCCTTAAACTAATCCACCCAACTCCAGTTACTTATTGCCATGTCGCTCCTTATCAGACAAAAATACCTCAAGCTGAGAAAGATCAAGAAAAACAAACTTTGAACCCTGAAATGAAACCAAACATTTACAAGGGTATCTGAGAAAAAATGTAGCGGAAAGAGCGACCGCCCTAGGTTTAAGGGCCAAAAAGGCCTGTCTCCTAGTTTGTGTCGCTTTACAAATATCAGGAAACATTTGAACCTTAGCACCACAAAACGGAACTGACATATTCTTAAAGTAATTGTGAAAAACAAGCATTCTATCCTGGTCTGAGACAAAAGAGACCACCAAGGTAGCTCTAGAAGCAATATTATCTTGGGAGTCCTCTAGGAATTTGGTGAGCTCTAGACAATCCTGGCCCTGAACCTCAAACCCCCCCAGAGGACCCACAGACATCCTCCTACCAGTTAGGTAATAAATCTTAGAGAGGGCAATGGAGTCAGCCGAAGCTAATCCCAGAACTTCTCTAAAATACTTTCTCAATAGAATTTCAGCAGAAAGCAAGTGACATAAAGGAAAGTTTAACAATCAAATATTTTTTGCGCGAAACATATTGTCATACTGTTCCAACTTACTATGCAAAAGCAAACTCTCTTTTATATGGGAAGAATTAGCAGCTTTAAGAGCCTGACACTGGCTTTCACAGTTAGCAACCTGAGTGGAAATATTCCCCACCTTATTATCCACCTCAAACAACCGAGTGGTAATCTTGGAAGAAAAACCACAAAGTTGTATAACAGTAGGTACTAAGGTATTTTCAATACGAGTTACCACTCTCCAAATGTCGGCCAAGGTGACCTGATCATTAGGCACCACCCTGGCCTCACCTGGGACAGGTACCCATACGACTGGTTTCAGCTTTTCCCCAACATCTATCGGGGTACTCTGCTGAAACCGAGTACCCTCAAGGGCAGACAAGGGTGGGGATGTATATACTGGAGGAGAAGGTAGTGACCGGTCCGGGGAACTCAGAGACACCGGAGATGAACGAAGTACAAGAAAGTCAGGATCAAGTGAAACATTGGTGCTAGTCAATACCTTAACATGTTTGTCCATGGGCCCCAAGGGAACCTCAGATTGCGCCGCTGGCAAGATCTTCTTTTTCCTTTTACCCATCTAATTGCCACCGACGAAGCTCAGCACCTGGTCCAGCTCTCCTATGGTGCTCCAAGGGGCTTCCAAGGGGCCTAATATGCCCCTTGTATCTAGCCCCTTATATTGCTGCCCCGACTAGCGCCTCCGGCTGCGCCTGACTTACAGAACTTTTGAAGAGGCCTCCGATGATGTCGGGGCCGCTGGAACAGGAGCCTGACACCTCCGGACCACTGCGCTGCCTCTGTAGATCTCCCGGGGCTGCTTTCAAACTGTTCCGCTTTTGAAGAGGCCACCGATGACTTCGGGGCCGCCGGAACAGGAGCCTGACACCTCTGGACCACTGCGCTGCCTCTGTAGATCTCCCCTCCATCTTTTCTTCTGCCTTTGATTTTGTTATCCTTATTTATCTTTTTGTCTCTCTTAGTTTGATCCTGTATTATTTTCTGTGCTCCTCTGTTTTTGAACTTCTGAATTTTGTGAAAGCTGTGTTTTTTGCCTTTATTTGTGCAGCCACTTCTTTGGAGAACAAAATAGGTTTCCTTTTCTTCTTGTTTTTATTTACTTTCCTTAATATGTATCTGTTGCCCCTTTTATTGCCTCCTTTAGTTTAGCCCCTCCCACCCTGCTAAGTTCTCCTTCAGGTACTTGGCCATTTTACTGAAGTCAGTGTTTTTGAAGTCTACGACTTTGAGCTTGCTGTAATTCAACTCCACCTTGGCTTTTATCTCAAACCACACCGTGTGATGATCGCTGCTGCTCACATGGGCACCCACCCGGATATTCAACACGCTATCTCCGTTGGTGAGCACTAAATCCAGCATTGAGCTTTCCCTGGTTGGTTCCATCACCATTTGTCTAAGTAATGCATCTTGGAAGGCATCCACAATTTTTTTTACTTCTTTCCAGATTTTCAAACCACATTGGATAGATTAAAGTCACTCAATACAATCACTTCCCCCTTCGTGGTTATCTTTGCAATATCAATAATCAATTTGTTATCTATTTCTTCAGACTGAGTTAGAGGCCTATAAACTATACCAATATGGATGATAGTGCCTTCTCCTCTTTCTAACACAATCTACAGCACTTCTTTTCCTCACATCCCCTGCATTTCAGTAGTTTTAATATTGCTTTTGACATATAGGGCTCCTCCTCCTCCTCCTCCTCTTCTACCCTCTCTATCTCTTCTAAATAGATTATAGCCAGCTATGGCTATATCCCATTCATGCGACTCAATAAAACATGTTTTTGTCATGGCCACAACGTCCAAATCCATTTCCACCATTAGGGCTTCCAAGTCAGGAACTTTATTGGCTAGGCTTCAAGCATTTCTGTTCATTGCTTTCCAGCATTTGTTGACTGGCTTGCCTGTATTTTGCATGGATTTTGTTCTACATGCCTCTTCCCACTTACTATTGATGTGTGATTTAAAAGTGTGGCTGTTTCCAATGTTATTATGATTTTGCTGGGAATGACGTCTTGAACTTGTCCTTCTCCATCCGTCACCCCCTTTCCCTAGTTTAAATGCCTGTCCACATACTGCCTGAATTTTTCACTTAGGATTCTTTTCCCTGCGATGGAGAGATGTAGTCCATCAGCACAGTATAGCCTCTTGTTGATACATCTGCTTCCCTATATATCTAAATCCTTCTGTTTGCACCAGGTTTGGAGCCATGTATTAAAGCTGTTTATGCGATGCAGCCTTTCTGCCCCCTTACCAAGGACAGGCAGAACTTCTGAGAATGTTATAGTGTTAACAATGGGCTTGAGTTTGTCTCCCAGAGTCTGGAAGTCCTTTTGAACTGCAGAGGCACTGTTTCTAGCCAGGTCAATTGTACCCAAGAGGATGACAACATCAATTTTGGAGTGCTTACTTTCTGCACTAACTATAACAATTTGGTTTGTATTCCTGCTGGCTGAAGAACCTGGGAGGCATTTAACCATCTTTGAACTGTGTTCCCAGGTTGGTGCCTCTGATGATGGAATCTCCAAATGGTAGTAGTTTTCTGTTTTGTGATTTTTTTCTTCATATTTGTTGCATTATCAGTAGATTGGGCATTGATTCTCTCATTTAAGGGCATTTCACTTTCCATGGACTGGGCACCCTCATTATCCAAGGCAAAGAAGGCGTTATGCGGGGATATCTCTCGATGTATATAGGATGTCTCTGCATTACAGGTCACAGCCTACCAGAGCCCACTGTGATCCATTTGTTCCTGGGCTATTTGATTCTTTGTGAGAGTGGTGGTGGATTTTGTTCAGTTTGTACCCAGAAGAGGTGTGTTTAATTGCAGCTAATTCTTCCCTTAATAAAGTCAATTCTCTCTCGTATGTTCCTGTTTTTACACCGAGTCTACTGGTCTTTGCTTTCATGAAGCAACAACTGTGTTTTCTTTCATTCAACAACCTCTAATATTCCAGTGGAACTTGCCAAGTGATGCTGTTATTCGGTTACCCCTTAAGTGCAGTATTTTATTTTCAGGGGCTACAAGTTATGTTTGTGCTATCAAAATTCCATGCATGAAAGATTACAAGCTGATAACACGGTTTAGCAATTCTCTTGAAACATTCTTATCTCATTCCCCAGCATAACAGGGTGACGTGGTTAGTCATTCAGATGAGCTGCTGTTCTTCTTAAGTGCCATTGAGTCAGTGAGGACTCCTTGCTGCCCACTGGATTCAAATGTATTTCATGCTTCATTTTATATAATTTGGAGGATATTAATTTTTTGACTCAAAGGACTAGGCAAACGTTTTGGCCCAAGGGCTGTATTGGGAGCCATTGTGGATTGTGGTTTGAGAAGTGTGTGTGTGTGTGTGGTGGGGCGGAGGTCCCCAAGATCTTGGGTCTAAGGAGCAGGGAGTTCTCCTTACCCCAGTGGTGGTCTAGGGAATAACATTTAATTAAGAAACCAATTTAAAAAACACAACTTTAATGCCGTGTTATTCCACTTTAATGGTAATTTTAAAAAAACGGTCAGGACAGTATTATAGTATTATCATCTGTTATTTATACTGTTCTGACCTGAAGAAAATGGTTTTAACCTTTGAAAGCTAGTCCAAAAATATATTAAGTTAGTCAAATAAAAAGGTCTCACCTTGTTTTCTTTTTGTTTGTATGTAACTATCTCAGATCTTTCAGTTCGCTATCCGCATTTGATCACTGTTGGGGATTTTAATTTGCATCTGGACCCTCCTTCCTCCTCTAGGGAACACTCTTATCTCTCTACTTCAAGATCTATCCCTCACTCAGCATACCACCCTGCCTACCCATTCTGCTGGCCATACCCTTGACCTTATCATTTCTCCTTCAGACTCCATCTTCCAATTAGATAATTTCTGTTCCTTACCTCTGCCCTGGACTGATCACTGTTGTCTTACTTTCCGCTGTCTCCTCCATTCTCTAACCTTTTTCCCCTCTGCACATCCGCTCAACACCCCTTCTTCATCTTCTCTGCATTATGGGCGTCGGATCATGCCACTCACTCTTCAGTGCTTTCCTGCCGCCAACACTCTCCTGTCTTCAGATTTCCCCTCCCTCTCTCCTAACTCGCAGGTTTCCCACTGGACCTCCTGTCTCTCCACAGCCTTTGAACAAGTAGCCCTGCTGCAACCTCTTCCTCCACGTCTCCGCCCCTCACAGCCCTGGTTCCATTCTGGTCTCCGCCTCCTTCGCTCCCAACTTCACCGTGCAGAGCGATTATGGAGGAATTCTTGTTCCCCTTCCCTGTTAAAATCATTTAAAGAGCGTCACTCTCACTACCGTTCCCAAGTCCACCTTGCTAAGCAAACCCATTTTTCTGCTGCAATCACCAATGCTCCTAATCATACTCACTGTCTCTATTCTGTCCTCAAATATCTTACTTCCCTCAAGCCGACCTCACTTCCTTCATCCCTTCCAGCAGCTGGCATCTTTTTTTGATTCTAAAATCATAGATCTCCATGCTTCTCTATCACATTGTCCCCCCACAATATCCTCCCCTCTCCCCCCTTCTCCCCCTCCTATCCCCTCGCTCTCTCATAGTTGGACGTCATTTCACCTACTCACCATTTCAGAGCTCATCAAGTTTATTTCCTCCTCTAGCAATATCACCTGTTCTCTTGATCCTATTCCCCCCTCGTGGCTTCTCACACCCTCTCTTGCTCTGCCTCCCTCTATCCTTACCATGATTAATACTAGTCTTTCCACTGGCACCTTTCCTCACCTTTGGAAGCACGCACTCATATGCCCTATTCTTAAGAAACGTTCACTTGAACCTCTTGTCCCCGCTCACTACTGGCCAGCCTCTCATCTCCCCTTTCTTTCCGAGATACTTGAAAAAGCAGTATTTACTCAATTCTCTCATCACTTGGACTCTACCAATTTTCTTCACCCTCGTCAATCAGCAGTATTTACTCAATTCTCTCATCACTTGGACTCTACCAACTTTCTTCACCCTCGTCAGTGTAGAAACAGTCGTCCTCACTTTTCTCAATGAATTTGTACATTGCACATGACCATGGGGATATTTCGGTGGCAGTATCTTTAGATCTCTCAGCAACCTTTGACCTTGTGGATCACTCTCTCCTTCTTTCCTGTCTACGTGATGCTGGTCTCCGTGGCACTGTATATTGGTGGTTTCACTCCTATCTCTTTTCCCGGTCATACTCTGTTCTTTCTCACTCCTCTTCGGGCGCTTCTTCTGACCTTATCCCCTTACTTTGTGGTGTTCCTCAAGGCTTGGTGTTGGCACCTCTTTTGTTTAATGTTTTCCTGGCACCGCTCGCTCTTCTGATCCAGTAGTTTGGAATACCGGCTTTCTTCTTTGCAGATGATCTCATCCTGCTCTACCACACCTCCCCTCTTCTACCTGATCTCTCCCTTCTCAATTCTTGTCTCCTCTCTGTTTCTGATTGGCCCACCTCCAACTACCTACACCTGAATCTATCTGGTTCCCCCCCGGTATCCCATCCCCCCCAACTAGCCCCATCCTTTGCTGGCTCCTCTATCCCTTTAGTCTCCTGTTTTCGATATTTTGGCTTTCTCATTGACTCTGATCTTTCCTTTCATGAGCACATTTCCAATGTCACCAAAACCTCCTCCTTCCACCTCCGTCAGATTTGAGCTGTTCGTCCTTTCCTCACTCCACAAGCTCTTATTACTCTTGTTCTCTCTCTCGTCACTTCACGTCTGGATTTTTGCAACTCAGTTCTTGCTGGTACTCCTCAATCCCAATTAAGTAGACTTCAACGCATTCAGAACACGGCAGCACGTATCATTACCCACTCTTCCCGTTTTGATCACATCACCCCACTTCTTCTTCATCTTCATTGGCTCCCCGTAGATCATTGCATTCATTTTAAGCTTCTCACTCTCGTACACCAGGTTATCTATACACACACCCCTCAATATCTAGCTGATCTTATTCAATCTCACACCCCCAGTCACATTCTCCAGTCACTCCATATCAACCGCCTCCACCTTCCATCCCCCTCCCGGGCTGATCTACAATCTACCTGTTCCTCTGCTATTTTTCTTTATTGGACCCACACTCGAACTCTTTACCTTCTTTGCTCAGACTTGAACAAAACTATCGCACCTTCAAATCACGCCTGAAAACTCACTTATTTTCATCTGCTTTTGACCTTCCCACTCCCTCTATATGATTTTGTCCTACAATGCATGACTTACTCTCTCCTGTCCTATTAATATTGTAACTTCCTTTCCTTTTCTAGGCCAATGGCCGCTCCTGTCATTTTTTTGACGACTGTACACCGCTTTGCTTTCATAATTGAAAGGTGGTATATCAAGTTCAATAAACATAAACATAACTACCATAAGGAATATGCACATTGTAATGAAAGCATGACAATGTGCATATTCCTTACAGAGCCTAATTGAAGGCATAGCAGAGCACTTATTTAATTACACACCATGTAAAACGGTTTTTACAAAGAATAAATCTAACCAAAATTACAACTTATCTGGCTATGAAAGAGCTCAAATGCGTGGAGAGGTGGCAATAGCAGAGAGAAGCTTAAGCAAAGGCGATGATCCGGCAGACCAACTGCTGACTCATATCAAGCGCCTTTCTTGCAAAGAAATGCCAGACATGTTTTGCACGGCAGGGACTGCTTCTGGGGCAATCATACACTCTTTCCTGATTTAATATCAATATTTAATGAGGCAGTAGTGTCTTTATATAGTGGTTTGACTAATACTACTTATCATTTGTATAGCGCTACAAGGCTTACGCAGGGTTCTGCTGACTAACATGCCCCCCTCCCAATCAGGAGTGCAGTGCTGCGCTGTGATCCCTACCTCACTGCCACAATTAAAAGCTAGGAGGCAGGAACCCCAGGCTGACAGTCATGACGCTGCACCTTTCCCTTCCTGAGCCTCAAATCAGACACCCATCTGTGTTCAGTGAGTGTGCTGTGATTCATGGCAGCTGCTTGGTGAGCATAAGGGAAGAGCAAATACTCAACTGCCACAACAGTTACAACATAGAACTATATAAGCATAAAAAAACACAATGAAATGAATCCCACTGGTGCTCCTTGTAATCCCTGGGAGGTACATTGCCTCATTAGGGGGGTGCTAGCTGATAGCGCATGTTTTGATGCATGCTGAAGGCATGCTGGAACATGTGTTGTCGTCTAGTGCAGAGCCTTGGCAGTTACTGCTAGCAGGCGGGTTAGGGGCCGAGGGTGGGTGTGGTAGGCTTAGTGCAGTTAGTGTTGGCTCCACAATACGTGCTAATACCAGCTCAATAGGTGGTGCTAAGGACATTCATAAGAACATAAGATATGCCACACTGGGTCAGACCAAGGTCCATCAAGCCCAGTATCCTGTTTCCAACAGTGGCCAATTTAGGTCATATGTACCTAGCAGTTTCTCCAAAAGACATACAGTAGGTTCCACAATGCTTGTAACTGGGTCAAGCATTGATATCCTGGGTCCCTTCTTAATAATGGTTTAAGGACCTTTCCTCCAGGAACTTGCCCAAAACTTTTTTAAACCCAGCTACACTAACAGACAAAAATTCTAAAATTCCAGAGTTTGATTACACATTGAGTGAAAAAATATTTTCTTTTATTAGTCTTAAATAGTTTACCCTGTAACTTCATTGCATGTCCCCTAGCCTTTCTATATTCTGAAAACGTAAACAATCGATCTACGTTTACCCGTTCCACTCCGTTCATTAATTTATAGACTTCTATCATATCTCCCCTCAGCTGTCTCTTTTCCAGGTTAAAGAGCCCTAACCTTTTTAGCCTTTCTTCATAGGAGTATCCTTCCACCCCCTTTACCACTTTGGTGGCTCTTCTCTGAACCTTTTCTAATAACGCTATATCCTTTTTAAGGTACAGCGCACACAATATTCAAGGTGCGGTCTCACCATGGAACGATATAGAGGCATTATAATATCTTTTGTTTTATTTTCCATTCCTTTCCTTATCATACCTAGCATTCTATTTGCTCTCTTGGCCGCCGCTGCACACTGGGCCGAGGGTTTTAACATGTTATCCACAAGGACGCCTAAATCTTTTTCCTGGGTGGTGGTTCCTAATGTGGAACCTTGCATTGTGTAACCGTAGTTTGGATTGTTCTTCCCTAGGGGCATAACTTTGCACTTGTCCACATTAAATTTCATCTGCCATTTTGATGCCCAGTCTTCCAATTTATCAAGATCCTCTTGCAATTTTTCACAATCCTCTTGGGTTTTAATAACTTTAAATAGTTTTGTGTCATCTGCAAATTTGATAACCTCACTCGTTATTCCCTTTTCCAGGTCATTTATGAATATGTCAAAAAGCAGCGGACCCAGCACAGATCACTGGGGTACACCACTATTCACCTTTCTCCATTGGGAAAATTGGCCATTTAGCCCTACCCTCTGCTTTCTATCTTTTAACCAGTTCCTGATCCACAATAGTACACTGCCTCCTATCCCATGACTCTCTAGTTTTGCCAAAAGTCTGATGAGGGACCTTGTCAAAGGCTTTCTGAAAGTCCAGATACACTAGATCAACCGACTCACCATTGTTCACCTGTTTATTCACACCTTCAAAAAAACATAACAGATTAGTAAGACAAGATCTTCCTTGTCTAAAGCCATGTTGACTGTCTCCCATTAGGCCATGACTATCTACATGCCGAGTAATTTTGTTCTTTATAATGGTTTCTACTATTTTTCCCGGTACTGACGTCAGGCTCACCGGTCTGTAGTTTCCTGGATTACCCCTGGAGCCCTTTTTAAAAATTGGCGTTACATTGGCGATCCTCCAATCTTCAGGTATTACAGATGATTTTAATGAAAATTCACAGATTACTAATAGCAGGTCTGCAATCTCATATTTCAGTTCTTTCAACACCCTTGGATGTATACCATCCGGCCCAGGTGATTTGCTACTTTTCAGTTTATCTAATGGTTGTAATACATCTTCCCGATGTATCGATATTTCCTTCAATTCTTCTGCATCTTTAAATACCACTTCAGTCATGGGTAACATACCTACATCTTCCTCAGTAAAGACAGAAGCAAAGAATTCATTCAGTCTCTCCACTATCGCCTTGTCGCTTCTTAGTGCCCCTTTAACCCCTCTATCATCTAATGGACCAACTGACTCACAGGTTTTTTCAAAAAGTCTTTATTTCGCGTTTTTTCTTCCGCAGCAAGCTTTTTCTCAAATTCTCCCTTTGCCTGCCTTATCAATGCCTTGCATTTGACTTGCTAGTGCTTGTGCTGTTTCCAGGTTTCGTCATTTGGCTCTTTTTTCCATTTCCTGAAAGATGCTTTTTTGGCAACAACAGTCTTTCTGACCTCACCTTTAAACCATGCTGACTTCCTTCCACTTTTCTTAAAGCGTGGAATACAGCTGGTCTGGGCTTCCAAGATAGTAGTTTTCAACAACACCCAAGCTTGATGTAAGTCTTTAACCTTTTCAACTGCTCCTTTTAGTTTTTTCTTAACTATTTTCCTCATTTTATCATAGTCTCCCTTTTGAAAGTTAAAAGGTAGTACTGTGGATTTCCTTACTATCCCTCCTCCACTAATTAAATCAAACGCGATCATGCTATGATCACTACTGCCAAGTGGCCCCAACACCCTTATCTGTTGCACAAGATCTGGTGTTCCACTAAGGACTAAGTCTAATATGGCTTCCCCTCTGGTCGGTTCATGAACCAGCTGCTCCAAGAAGCAGTCATTTATTTCATCTAGGAACTTTATCTCCCTAGCATGTCCTGCCGTGACACTGACCCAGTCGATACCAGGGTAATTGAAATCACTCATTATTATTACTGCGCTGTAATCTTTGTTAGCTTCCTTGATTTCTTTGAGCATTTCTTCATTAATTTGTTCATTCTGGCCAGGCCGTCGATAGTACACCCCAACAGTAAGGATTTGAGGGTTTATTTTTTATTAAATTGCTAGCTCTCTGACTGGGAGCGCTTAAAAGGGTTTTTGTATATTTTTAAAGCAAGGTTACTTTCTTTTTGGTGCTTTACTGGAAATTTCCTTGAGCAGAGTAGGTTGTTGAACTCTAGTAACCTCCTCAGCTTTGGGAACTGCTGACACCTAATCAGGAGTTAATGGGCCTGATTACCTGAGAGCAGCTGAGGCCTGCATAAAAGGCTCCAGTGCCCTGCCCTGTTGAGGCTTTCCTAACAGGGGCTCTACAGGTCAACCAACAGTAAGGATTTGAGAGTTTATTTTTATTAAATTGCTAGCTCTCTGACTGGGAGCTCTTAAAAGGATTTTTGTATATTTTTAAAGCAAGGTTACTTTCTTTTTGGTGCTTTAGTGGAAATTTCCTTGAGCAGAGTAGGTTGTTGAACTCTAGTAACTTCTTCAGCTAACACCTAATCAGGTGTTATTTCCCTCCGTACCCACCCCTAGTGAGCAGGTCCCATTTAACAAAGCACAGAGACTTGCACCAGCACATTTTGAATATAATTAAAGAGATTTAACTGCTTTTTCTCTGAAAGGACAGTTGGGAAATCAGCTGGTACTTAGTAGATCTCTCTCTTTTGCTTTAACAGATACCTAAGCTCCACAAACAGAACAATGGCTGGGAAAAATCGTATCGCTAAAACTGTTGCCCCCGTTACAGCTTCTGCCTCGGTCCAGACAGAGGTCCTAATGCCAGTTGAAGGACCGGTTCCATGTGCAGGGTGCCTGCATGCTGAAGCTCTGAGGAAGCAAGTGGAGGAACTCAGAGAGGAGGTGGCGAGGCTGAGGAGCATTCAAGACAGTGAGAAGTACATTGATGAGGTGCTTCTTGCAGCAACCAAGCTCTCTAGCAGAGGAGGTAAAGGGTGCCAACAGAATGTCGATGGTTGGGCACAAAATCAGCAATCCAACTTCTCCAGCCCTTGAACTGAAGAACCATTATGCAGCCCTGGAAGAGGAGGAGGTGAAAGCATCCCTGGAAAGGGAAGAACCAGAGCTCAAGTACCCCAAAGTTGCAGAATCAGTGACCACAAGGAAACGAAGGGTAGTGGTGGTTGGAGACTCTCTTCTGAGGGGTACTGAGGCATCCATTTGCTGACCAGACTTGATGTCCAGAGAGGTATGCTGTCTGCCTGGTGCCAAAATCCAAGATGTTACGGAAAGTTTGCCAAGACTCATCAAGCCCACTGACTATTACCCAATGTTGCTAATCCATGTTGGAACAAATGATACTGCCAGGTATACCTCGGAACATATCAAAAGTGACTTCATGGCTCTGGAACAGAGGGTGAAGCAATTAGGTGCACAGGTGGTGTTCTTTTCAATCCTCCCTGTTGAGAGTAAAGGCCAAAGCAGAGATGCTCACATCCTGGAGATGAATGCATGACTGCGTGGATGGTGTCATCGAGAGAGTTTTGGTTTCCTAGACCATGGGATGCTGTTCCAAGGGTTGCAGAGCAGAGATGGTATCCATCTGTCCAAGAAAGGTCAACACGTCTTCGGTAGTAGACTAGAAACATAGAAACATGATGTCAGAAAAAGACCACATGGCCTATCTAGTCTGTCCTTCCATATCAACAACTACAACAGTCCACTTTTTACCTTTAGAGATCCTCTGTGTTGGTCCCATGCTTTTTTGAATTCAGTTACTGTCCTCATCTCTACCACCTCCACTGGGAGACTATTCCATGGATCCACTACTCTTTCCGTAAAGAAATATTTCCGCATATCACTCCTAAATCTATCCCCCTTCACCCTCATCCCATGTCCCCTCGTAGCAGAACTTGCTTTCAATTGAAAGAGGCTCTCTCCCTGAACATTTATGCCACAGAGGTATTTAAACATCTCAATCATATCACCTCTATCCCACCTTTCCTCTAAGGTGTACATATTAAGATCCGTAAGTCTGTCCTCATATGCTTTATAATGAAGCCCACTAATCATTTTAGTAGCCACCCTCTGCACCGACTCCATCCTGTTTACATCCTAGACTGGCTAATCTGCTGAAGAGGGCTTTAAACTGGATTCATTGGGGATGGGTGAAGAAAGCCCCCAGGTAGGTGATAAATTAAATACCTTTATGGGAATGGGTAACAGGGGTAATATATGGAAAGCAGTGTGCATAAATGCCCGTAGCATGGGAAATAAGATTCCTGATGTTGAAGCTTTGGTGGGAGTGGCTGACTTGGATTTAGTGGCAGTTACAGAAACATGGTTCACAGAAAACCATGATTGGGATGCAACTATACCTGGCTATACTTTATTCAGAAACGACAGGGTAGGAAGAAGGGGAGGAGGAGTGGCACTATATGTGAAAACTACTATTAAAGCTTTGGAATTACAGAGCTTAAAAGGGAGAGAGGAGGCATTGTGGGTTAAACTAGAAAGAGGGAAAGAGAAATCGATTTGCATTGGTGTGATATACAGACCTCCCTCACAAGAGGAAGAGGTGGACAGAGAGTTAATTGAAGACATACGCAGCATTGCTAGGAAAGGGGAAGTGCTACTGATAGGAGATTTCAATATGTCAGATGTTGATTGGCACATTCCTGCTGCAGTATCATCTAGAAGTAAGGAGATCCTGGATTCTCTACAGGGAGAACTATTCAGGCAATTGGTAACAGACCCCACACGTGAAGGGGCCATACTTGACTTGGTGCTTACCAATGGTGAAAGTGTTTCTGATGTTGTAGTGGGAGATCATTTTGCATCCAGTGATCACCAGATGGTGTGGTTCAGTATTAGGACTAGGGCTGTTAGAATCCATTCAAAGGTGATGATCTTAGACTTTAGTAAGACTATCTTTGCCAAGATGGGCCAATACCTCAGGGAGTCGTTAGTGGGATGGGAACAGCTGGGGGATGTAGAAAAACAGTGAGCAAAAGTGAAAGGGGATATTTTAAGGGCAATCAACCTTTTTGTTAAAACGGTAAATAAAGGTAAAAGGAAAAGGAGATCGCTATGGTTTTCGAAAGAAGTAGCTTAAAAAGTGAAGAAAAAGAGGGAGGCCTTCATGAAATACAAGAGATCACATAGAGAGGAAGACAGGCATCTGTATTTGGAAAAACTTAGAGAAGCAAGCAAAGTAGTCAGGAAGGCAAAGATTCAAAAGGAGGAAAAACAGCCAATGCAATAAAATGGGAGGATAAGACATTTTTCAGATATATTAGTGAGAAGAGGAAGGGCAAAAGTGGTATTAAGAACATAAGAACATAAGATATGCCATACTGGGTCAGACCAAGGTCCATCAAGCCCAGTATTCTGTTTCCAACAGTGGCCAATCTAGGTCATACGTACCTAGCAGTTTCCCCAAGGGACACAGGTTCCACAATGCTTGTATTGGTTCAAGCATTGATATCCTGGGTCCCTTCTTAATAATGGTTTATGGACCTTTCCTCCAGGAACTTGTCCAAACCTTTTTTAAACCCAGCTACACTAACAGCCTTTACTACATCCTCTGGTAACAAATTCCAGAGTTTGATTACACGTTGAGTGAAAAAATATTTTCTTTTATTAGTCTTAAATAGTTTACCCTGTAGCTTCATTGCACAGGTGGTCAGACTCAAGGGTGCAGGGGAGGAATATGTAGAAGCTGATAAGGATAAAGCGGAATTGCTTAACAAATATTTCTGTTCTGTGTTCACAGATAAAGAACCAGGAGCAGGACCTCAGAAAACACCCACAAACAGGAACAGAAGCGAGGGACATCTTGAACAATTTTCAGAACACTGTGTTCGTGAGAAACTAGCTCAACTTAAAGTAGACAAAGCAATGGGACCGGATGGGATACACCCTAGAATACGGAGGGAACTTGGGGACGTTCTAGCAGCTCCACTGACTGACCTTTTCAATGCCTCGCTGGAGTCGGGAGTGGTGCCAAAGGACTGGAGAGAGGCTCATGTGGTGCCTTTACACAAAAGCGGAAGTAAGGATGTGGTTGAAAACTACAGGCCGGTTAGTTTAACTTCGGTGGTGAGTAAATTATTGGAAACACTGCTGAAAGAGAAAATAGTGAGGTTTCTGGAATCCAGCGGATTACAGGATCAGAGGCAGCATGGATTCACCAGAGGCAGGTCTTGTCATACAAATCTGATTGATTTCTTTGACTGGGTGACCAGGGAGTTGGACCGAGGGAGAACCCTAGATGTGGTGTATTTAGATTTCAGTAAAGCCTTTGACACTGTTCCTCAAAGGCGACTTATAAACAAACTGAGCATCCTAGGGATGGACCCTAAAGTTACTGCTTGGGTAAGAAATTGGTTGGGTGGGAGGCGACAAAGAGTACAAGTAAATGGAGCTCACTCTGAGGAGAAGGATGTTACCAGTGGTGTGCCCCAGGGATATGTCCTTGGTCCGATTCTTTTTAACATCTTTGTTTGTGATATAGCGGAACGGCTGTCGGGTAAGGTTTGCCTGTTTGCAGATGATACCAAAATCTGCAATAGAGTAGACACCCAGGAAGGTGTAGATAACATGAGGAGGGATCTAGCTAAGCTTGAAGAATGGTCTAGAATTTGGCAGCTGGGATTTAATGTTAAAAAATGTAAGGTCATGCATTTGGGCTGCAGCAATCCAAGGGAGCAATATAGTATAGGGGGTGAAGTACTTTTGTCCACTAAAGAAGAGCGGGACCTAGGTGTGGTTGTGTCTGATGATCTTAAAGTAGCTAAACAGGAAGAAAAGGCAACGGCAAAAGCTAGAAGGATGTTTGGGTGCATACGGAGAGGAATGGCTAGCAGAAAAAAGGAGGTGATAATGCCTCTGTATAAGTCTTTGGTGCGACCTCATTTGGAGTATAGTGTGCAATTCTGAAGACTGCACCTTCAAAAGGATGTGAACAGGATGGAGTCGATGCAGAGGGTGGCTACTAAAATGATTAGTGGTCTTCATCAAAAAGCATATGAGGATAGACTGAAGGATCTTAATATGTACACCTTAGAGGGAAGGCGGGATAGAAGTGATATGATTGAGATGTTTAAATACCTCCGTGGCATAAATGTTCAGGGAGAGAGCCTCTTTCAATTGAAAGCAAGTTATGCTACGAGGTGACATGGGATGAGGGTGAAGGGAGATAGATTCAGGAGTGATGTGCGGAAATATTTCTTTACGGAAAGAGTGGTGGATCCGTGGAATAGTCTCCCAGTGGAGGTGGTAGAGATGAGGACAGTGACTGAGTGCAAAAAAGCATGGGACAAACACAGAGGATCTCTAGGGGTAAAAAGGGGACTGTTGTAGTTGTTGATATGGAAGGACAGACTAGATAGGCCATGTGGTCTTTTTCTGTCGTCATATTTGTATGTTTCTATTATACAAACTGTATAAGAATACATGTCACCAAAGCCTTTCGTAACAATAGAAACATTCAGCTTTCATAAAAGGAATCAAAAAGAAAGTGAAATTATACCTTGTTATGCCGCAGAGTCAAGGACATTCGTGGAATACTGTGACTTTAAAGAAGGACTGAATGACACAGTGAAAACATACAAAAGAGATTCTTAACCAAGGAAAACATTACTTTCAAAAGAGCAGTTGACTGGAGTAGCAATGGATACTGATGTCAAATACATAGTACAAATATAGTACAGCAAAATCAGCTGTAGAACTCCACAATATAGCCAGGGTAAGACAAAGGGAAGACCATGCAAAAGTCAGGAACTTGTTATTGATGTGGAAAAGATTTGCATAATACTATAACTTCCATTTTAAAGATGCTTGTTGTAGGAAATGTAGCAAAAATATTAACATAGTAGATCAGGGCCGGATTTAGCTAGAGTGAGGCCCTACGCCAAGAAAAATTGTGGGCCCCCCCCCCCCGTGCAGTCCTGGGCCCCCCCCATGTCCCCGTGCAGTCCTGGGCCCCCCTCGTGCAGTCCTGGGCCCCCCGTGTCCCCCCCATGCCCCCGTGCAGTCCTGGGCCCCCCCTGTGCCATCCTGTGCCCCCCCCGTGCCCCCGTGCCGTCCTGGGCCCCCCCGTGCCCCCGTGCAGTCCTGGGCCCCCCCTGTGCCCCCGTGCAGTCCTGGGCCCCCCCCCGGGCCCCCATGCAGTCCTGGGCCCCCCCGTGCCCCCGTGCAGTCCTGGCCCCCCCAGACAGCATCGCCGCTGTCTGAGGGGCTTCAGAGGGAGCTCTTTAACCTTTCCCAGCATTCGCGGCTTCACAGAAACAGCCGCCAGCGTGAAGGAAAAGGCTCTTCACGCTGGCGGCTGTACAGAGGGAGCCGGGGCCTCCCGCGGGTTTCCCCGGCTCCCTCTAAAGCCCTCCGGTGGGCCCTTGCCAGCTGTGGGCCCTACGCCACAGCGTACGTGGCGTATAGGCAAATCCGGCCCTATAGTAGATGATTGCAGATAAAGACAAGTATGGTCCATCTAGTCTGCTCTGTAAGGTGGCCAGACTGGTTATACCTACCACTCAATGCAGGTCCCCCTTCTATGCCTTTGATTAGGGTTGTACCTGCCATGCCGTGCAGGTCACCCTTTCAATTTGTTGAAGTCTAAAGATAATTAAGTTTGTTTTGATTTCATTCTCTTGCTATATAAGGACTCTCTATGTTCCATGACTTTCTGAATTCCATCAATGTTTTTGTCCCTACCACCTCCATCGGAAGTACATTCCAGGATTCCATGATCCTTTCCGTGAAAAAGTATTTCCCAACGTTACTTTTAAGTTTACTTCCTTGCAGCTTCATTTCATGTCCTCCAGTTTTACAGCTTCCCCTTCTTTGAAAAGAGTTTGTTCATTAATTTCCTTTAAGTGTTTAAATATATCTTCTCTGTCACTCCTTTCCTCTAGGGCAGGCATGTCCAACAGGTAGATCGCGATCTACCTGTAGATCGCGGAGGGGTCAGAGGTAGATCACCAGCCCCACTTGGCTCCATCTCTCCAGCAGCTCGCCCCATCGCTAGGAGAGAGCTCGTGCAGGCAGATCATCTGCCGAGGGCTTACCGCCGCTGCTGATCCTTTGCCTGTCTTTTTCCCTGCCTGCGGGAATCTTGCCTGCGGGTGTATTGGGGGCACTTGTTGTTTTCGTGACAATAGTTTGTGGTTACCCCAGGGGGGCCGCTGCCCACGCCCTGCGATGAGACGCCACAGGCCCAGCGTCATAGCTGGTCTCCTGCCTCTCAGAATCACCCATTCCTGCCCCTGCCCCAACACCCCTTAGAAGTGTGTTATATACCGGGCGATATCCATTTGCCCGGGCTTTACCCGAATATACTTACTGTATTAGTTGTGTCGTGTGCCGGTCGTTGATCGTTTTATAGTTCACTTTCATTAAACGTTTTTGGGCAGACACAACAAAGTGTCAAGAATTTGGTGATTTTGGCGGGCTTTTCCAATTTTCTTCTAACTTGCCTATGCCTTGCCATCGAATTGGTTTAAACCACTGTGACTTTTGCTTGCCTCTGCAATTTTATTTTGCCTAGCCTTTGCGTTGATTCTACACTGTGTGCAGAATTTATTAAATCGCGTGTGGTGGTATTTGAACTTGTTTGGCGGTATTTGATTTTATCTGGTTTGCTGGACTGATTATTGGTGCCAGCATGATGAATTCTTATTTTTACTTTTAGAACTGCATGTGTGGTTTTGGCATCTCCAATCCTTGTATTGCACATCATCCAGAGGTCTTCAGTTCCTGTTGATCTTTAATACTTTGGAACAATGACAGTTTTGGACCAGATCCAGGCAGTGTTTATACTAACTTAGCAGATTTCTTACATCCAGCCACCCCAGTTTAACGAAGATGAATGTTCCAAAGAAGAGCAAAACCTACCACTTTCATGATGAATGGGAAATGGACTACTACTTCATCATGATGTTGTCTAATTTGTAACGCCCCAGTATCCTTGCCCAAAAATGGTAATTTGGAACATCATTATAAGGCTCTGCATAGCAATACGTTTTGATGCTGATTTTCCACCCAAAAGTGAAATTCGTAAACTGAAGCTCAAAGAACTTAAATTGAAATTGGCTACTCAGCAACAGTTGATGGCGAAGCCAAGGTCACATTCGGTCAATGCAACCATAGCATCCTTCAAGGTCAGCAACCTGATCGCAAAGAAATGCAAACCTTTCACTGAAGGGGAATTTGTAAAAGACTGTTTTCTTGAAGCAGCTGACAATCGTTTTGAAGGATTTAAAAATAAGAAAGAGATTATAGCTGCTATTCAAGATGTACAATTGTCAAGAATCAATGTCGTGCGGCAAATAGAAAAGATGTGTGGAGACACAACTGAACAATTGTCGGAGGATGTTTCAAATTGTGTTGCTTTCTCACTCCAACTGGATGAATCTACAGACATAAGAGACATAGCCCAGTTACTAGTCTTTATCCGGATGGTTTTTGAAGACTTCAGTGTTAAAGAAGAACTACTTGGAATGATTTATTTAAAAGGGAGAACTACCATAAGAACATTATTTATTTATTTTATTTACATGCTCTTCTATACCGCGCTCTTCAGTATCAGTGCGGTGTACAAATAACAAAATTTGCAACAGACCAAGAAGCCGTATGATTACATTGTAACAGTGTTATATAACTCGGAAATATAACTAGGTGAAACTATATACAGGATCAACAACCATTAGTGGTTGGGAAACTATTTACAATTTGTACTAAAATTAATCATAACCTGCTATTTATTTAATCATTCTTCAATATTGTCTAAAAGCCTGTCGTAAATGTAACTGATGGGTGGGTCAGTTGATTGCTTTGTTAAAAGTCAGCTTAAGTGTATGTTAGTGGCTGCTTGCGTGAGTTGAAGTGTGGGGGATAGTTGGGTTGGGATTTGGGTGGGCGAAGTGTAAGAGGAACAAATGATGCTTGAGGGCTTTCCTGAACTGTGAAAGGTCCCTGATTGATCAAATTTGTGGTGGGAGGTTATTCCAGCACCTAGGGGCATAGTAAGCAAAGGCTCTATTCCTAGTTGTTTGAGAGCATTTGGTAGCATCCGATGGGATGATTAGAGTGTTGGCAGCTACTGACCTTCTCAGCCTGTTGTTGGGGGTGACGGTGAGGAGAGCTGTGAGGGAGGAGGGGGATATCAGGTTGATTGCTCTGAAGGTTAAAAGTAGTGCCTTGTAGGTGAGCCTGCTGTTTATCAGTAGCCAATGTAATTCCATAAGTATGGGTGTGATATGTGTTCTTCTGGATATACCGCAGAGAATGCGAGCTGCTGCGTTCATTGCCAGTTGCAATGGATTGATGGTGCTCTTGGGGAGACCGTGCAGAATGATATTTGCGTAGTCAAAATGAGGTGTTACAAGCGTCTGGAATATTGTTCTGAAATCATCTGGAGCTAGCAAGGGTCTCAGGTGCCTTAAAGTCAAGATTTTATTGTAAATACATTTGGTGGTGTTCTTTATGTGTTCTTTGAAGTCTAGCTGTTGGTCGAGTGTGACCCCCAGGTAACGTATTGAAGATTTACATGGGAGCTCCGCATCTCTCACCTTCAAGATATGCCATACTGAGTCAATAACATAAGATATGCCATACTGGGTCAGACCAAGGTCCATCAAGCCCAATATCCTGTTTCCAACAATGGCCAATCTAGGTCATACGTACCTAGCAGTTTTCCCAAAAGACACAGGTTCCACAATGCTTGTATTGGGTCAAGTATTGATATCCTGGGTCCCTTCTTAATAATGGTTTATGGACCTTTCCTAAAGGAACTTGTCCAAACCTTTTTTAAACCCAGCTACACTAACAGACTTTACTACATCCTCCGGTAACAAATTCCGGAGTTTGATTACACGTTGAGTGAAAAAATATTTTCTTTTATTAGTCTTAAATAGTTTACCCTGTAGCTTCATTGCATGTCCCCTAGTCTTTCTATATTCTGATAACATAAACAATCGATCTACGTTTACCCGTTCTGCTCCGTTCATTAATTTATAAATTTCTATTATATCTCCCCTCAGCCAACTCTTTTCCAGGTTAAAGAGCCATAACCTTTTTAGCCTTTCTTCATAGGGGTATCCTTCCATCCCCTTTACCATTTTGGTGTCTCTTCTGTGAACCTTTTCTAATAACGCTATACCGGTCAGGAAATATTCAGTTCTTTCCATTCTTTTGTGACAAAGTGTAATCTTCCATTGCATAGACTTGTTTCCATGACTACTGATGGAGCAAGAGCAATGACAGGTGAGGTTAACGGTTTCATAGCCCTCTGTAGACAGCATGATGACTTCCCAGATTTCCTTTCTTACCACTGCATCATTCACCAGCAAGTTTTGGCAAGCAAGAGACTCAATACAAAGACTGTCATGGACATCACTTTCAAAATTGTAAATTCAGTTCGTGGAAGATCACTTCAAAGACGGCTTTTCAATCTTACTCTTGATGAAAGGGCAGAGGATATCATTTTGCACACAGATGTAAGGTGGCTAAGTAGGCACAAATTTCTACGAAGATTTCATGATTTACTGAATGAAATAAGAAGTATTTTTGAAGGAGAGGGGAGATGACCAAGCAGAGTTGGAAGATGAGGAGTGGTTATGTGATCTGGCATTTCTCGCTGACTTTACAGGCGAACTAAGTGATATGAACCTTGAACTACAAGGTAAAAACAAATGCATTGGTGAGATGATGAGTACAGTTTCAGCCTACAAGAGCAAATTTGATCTAATGATGACTGACCTTGCAAACAACAATCTTGATCATTTTCCTAATATGCAGGACCATCTGGGACAATATCCAAATTTTGTTTTTCAGAACGAGAAGTATGTGACAGAAATCTGTTCCGTTATCCAGGAATTTGAAAATAGATTCTGTGACTTCCAAAAAATTGGAACAGTTGTGGAGTACTTATACCCATTCAAAGTAGATGTGGACATTAAAGAAACTGCAGCCGCTATCATTAAAAATTACTCATTGAACAAATCATCTCTTGAAAACAAAATATTAACCCTTAAAAATGACATTTTTCTCAAGACCCATGCTGAGCAAGAATTGTTTTGGAAGCTAGTGCCTAGAGAAAAATTTCCCAACTTGAGAAGATGCAGTGAAGCTGTACACTCCTGTTTCGATTCAACTTATTTGTGTGAATCTGTGTTTTCTTATCTGAAAATGACAAAGAATACACAACGTTCCAACATGACAGATGAACATCTCCAGGATTCTCTGAGACTGGCCCTCACGCAATATTCACCCAACTTCAAAAAGCTGGTGGATGAAATGCAGGCTCAGACATCTCACTAATGAGCAAGAACGAAATATTAAAGATTGTGCAAGATCAGCCTGGATCAATACTCAACCTAAATTTAACACAAATTACTCAATAAAAGTTAAAGAAAGTTATTAAGACAGTTAAAGAAAGTTATTACTGAATAAAACTTTAAGAAAAAATGTACTTTCCATTTCCCCTCGCAGTTCTTACTGGATCTTCGTCTCTGTTTTGTTTTTGCTTAATTTGCTTAACAGCTGATGACATCCAAGTAAATGACAGAAGGTTCATTAAAAATGGGGGGTGGGGGGGGAATCCTCCAACTTTATTGGGTTAAAATTTAATTTTAAAGTAATTTGAAACTTAATTTTCATGGTGGTAGATCACCGGCACTTTTGGCTGGAAAAAGTAGATCACATATTTAGGTTTTCAAGTTTCTTCTCATACGTCTTCTAACACAGGCTCCAAATCATTTTGGTCGTCTACCTCTGAACCATTTCAAGTCTTTTTATATCTTTTGTTAGTTATAGTCTCTAACACTGAACACAGTATTCCAAATGATGCCTCACAAATGACTTGTACAAGGACATTAATACCTCTTCTTTTCTGCTAGTTATTCCTCTGTGTATGCAACCTAGCATCCTTCTGTCTTTGGTTACTGCCTTGTCGTATTGTTTTGCCATCTTGAGATCCTCAGACACTATCACTCCAAGGTCCCTCTCCTGGTTCATGCACACCAACTTCTCACCCTCTAGGGGCATACAGCTCCTTTGGATTTCTGCATCCCAATTGCATGACTGTGCACTTATTTGTATTAAATCTTAGCCAGTTTTTTAGATCTTTCCTTATGTTGCCCACTCCTTCCGAGGAGTCTACTCTGTTGCAAATCTTTGTGACATCTGCAAAAGACAACCTTTTCTCTTTAATCCTTCAGCAATATCACTCACAAAGACATTGATCAGAACTGATCCCAGGATTTATCCCTGAGGCATTCTACTACTCACCTTTGTTTATTCTGAGTGAATTCCGTTTACCAGCACCATCTGATAGGCTGCCGAAGTATCAGAAGGTGTGATGCAGAGGTCCAAAGTGGACTTGCAAGTGTAGAAAAATATCATACTGCTATTGGAGATAGATTGTCAATCTGCCTGACACTCACGGTAATGGGAAAACTTATAAAAACAGAATTGTACACTGGGTCCACATTGTCAGTTATGGTCCTCTCAGAATATGGAAATCTGTTTAAAGACATTCTGTTACAGAAAACCTATTAAAAACAAACACTAGATAAAAAGATAGTGCGCCTCTTGGCATGCTGAAAGTGGACGTGGGAGAGAGAGTAGTTACTCACCTGTAACAGGTGTTCTCCAGGAGCAGCAGGAATCAGTCCTCACTTATGAGTGTCATCAATGCCGATGAAGCCCCAGCGGAACATTTCCCCAGCTTTCCATGAAAGCCTTTGGGAATGCTGGCATGCATGCGCGGTTCCCTTCCCGCCTAAAGGTGCCATCTTACCTCAGTCAAATGACATAGCTAAGAACAGCACACAAAAATGTAAAAATTAAACCATGTACAACTGCAACTCCAAGGGGAGGAGGGAGGGTAGTGAGGACTGATTCCTGCTGCTCCTGGAGAACACCTGTTACAGGTGAGTAACTACTCTTTCTCCAGGACCAAGCAGGAAGTCAGTCCTCACTTATGGGTGACTCCCCAGCTCTGGGCTACCAGGAACCCAGGCTGAACAAGAGAACTCCCTCTAGTCTCAGCAACACAGTAAAGGCTTTGCAAGGACACACCCTCCACAGGTAGCCCAACCAGAGGGCAGGAGGGCAGGAGTTGCCTAGACCTCAAAGAGATTCCGGAGTACTGCTTGGCCAAAAGCACTGTCCCTACGGGACTCCCTCTCCAGACAGTAGTGGGCTGCAAATGTCTGGCTTGAAGACCAAGTAGCAGCCCTGCAGATGTCTTGCAATGGGACAGAGCAGAGGTGAGCCACTGATGCAGCCACTGCCCTCACACGGTGGGCCGTGACCCTACCCTGCAAAGGAAGGTCAGCCGCCTTGTAAGCCCAGGTGATACAGTCAGCCACCCAGATGGACAAGGTACACTTGGACACAGGCCTCCCCAAGTTATTGGGGTCAAAAGAAAGGAAGAGCTGAGAAGCCTTCCTGTGACCTTGCGTACGTTCAAGGTAGAAGGATAAGGCCCTCCTACAGTCCAAGGTATGGAGAACTGTTTCAGCCTGACTTGCATGAGGCCTAGGGAAGAAAGTAGGAAGAACCACCTCCTGGTTGAGGTGGAAAGAGGAGACAACCTTAGGAAGGAACTTAGGGTGAGTCCTGAGGACCACCCTGTTTTTATAGAACCTGGTGTAAGGCCTATCACAGACCAAGGCCTGAAGCTCACTCACTCTTCTAGCCGAAGTAAGGGCTATCAGAAAAAGAGTCTTCCAGGAAAGGAAGCGTAGAGGGCAGGTAGCCATAGGCTCAAAAGGTGGGCGAGTTAGCTGCTGCAAGACCACATTCAGCTCCCACTCAGGAACAGGAGGACGTATGGGAGGTTTGAGCAGGAGCAAGCCTCTGAGAAACCTAGACACCAAAGGGTGCACAGACAAGGTATGGCCCTCAACTAAGGAGTGGTGAGCCGCCAAAGCAATAGGTACTGAAGGACTACTGAAACAGTACAGGAGAAAGGATCCTCAGCACGTAGCTGACACCACACAGAAAACCTTTTCCACTTGAGAGCATAGGTCTTTCTAGTGGATTGTTTCCTGGAGGCTAGGAGAACCTCCTCAACCTCGGGAGGTAGGCCCCAGGGAGCCAACACTACCCTTGCAGTCTCCATGCCATCAGATTGAGAGCTTTGAGATTGGGATGTAGCAAGGAGCCCTGATCCTGAGAAAGAAGGTTGGGTTGCAATCCCAGAGGCAGATCCACTGCCAGTTGAAGCAGGAGGGGGAACCAAGGCTGCCTTGGCCACCTGGGAGCTGCCAGGAGGACAGAGGCTCTGTCTTGGCGAATCTTGAACAGAGTTCGGGCCACCAGAGGGGTGGGAGGAAATGCACAGAGTAGGCCCTGAGTCCAGGGAATCAGAAAAGCATCTGCTGTTACTCTCAGAGGATGCGGTTGCCTGGAGCAGAATCTTGGCAGCTGGTTGTTCAGTGGACTGGCAAACAGGTCCATGGAGGGAAGCCCCCATCTCAAGAAAATCTTTTGAACCACTAGAGGATGCAGCTGCCACTCGTGTGGTTGCAGAATTCTGCTCAATCTGTCGGCCAGGGAATTCTCCTGGCCTGGAAGATAGACTGCTTTGAGGAGCATGTTGTGTTTCAGGGCAAAGGAACAGAGGTTCTGGGCCTCCTGGCAAAGGGGCTGGGAACCAGTTCCACCCTGTTTGTTTACATAGAACATGGCAACCTGGTTGTCTGTCTGGATCAAGACAGACTGCTGTGCCAGGGAAGCAGTAAAGGCTTTGAGGGCCAAGCGGATAGCTCTGAGTTCCAGTAGATTGATCTGCTGGGACGCCTCCCAATGAGACCACAGGCCCTGGGTGCACTTGTCTAGGCAGTGTGCTCCCCAACCCTGCAGAGAGGCATCGGTGGTCAGTACCACTGTATGAGGTGGGATCTGAAAGGGCACCCCCACTAGTAGATTGGGGGGATGTAACCACCAGTTGAGGGAGGCTAGGAAACGGTGGGACACTCTGATTCTGTCTCTGAGACTTCCTGAGGCTTGTGACCACTGAGTCCGAAGGCACCACTGGGCAGGTCTCATATTGAGCCTGGCATTTGGGGTCACCTGTACTGTGGACGCCATGTGGCCCAGAAGCCTGAGACAGAGTCTGGTGGAGACCAGGGACCTGTGCAGAAACTTGCTGGCGAGGTCCATGAGCCTTTGTGCTCGGTCCACCGGTAAGAATGCTCTTGCCAGCTGAGAATCCAACCTTGCTCCGATGAACTCCAAGTTCTGGGAGGGGAGCAAAGTGGACTTTGCGAAGTTGATGACAAAGCCCACCTTTTGGAGCAGTGCTATGGTTCTGCTGGTGGCCTGCTGAACTTCTAGGGAAGTCTGGCCTCTGATGAGCCAGTCGTCTAGCTATGGAAACACAAATATGCCCTGATTTCTCAGGTAGGCTGCCACCACTGCCAGGCACTTGGTAAAGACCCTGGGAGCGGAGGTTAGTCCAAAAGGCAGTACCCTGTACTGATAGTGGTTTCCTCCCACAATGAACCTGAGGTACTTTCTGTGGTCTGGATGAATGAGGATGTGAGTGTAAGCATCTTTTAGATCTAAAGAGCATAGACAATCTCCCTGCTGGAGGTAGGGCAGAAGAGTTCCAGAGTAAGCATCTTGAACTTTTCTTTCACAAGAAACTTGTTTAGGTTTCTGAGATCCAAAATGGGTCGAAAACCACTGGTTCTTTTTGGCCCCAGGAAATACCTGGAGTAAAACCCGTGACCGTGGACGTGGGGAGGCACAGGCTCTACCGCCTTGTCCAGCAACAGACCCCTGAGCTCCTGGAGGAGAAGGTCTGTATGCAGGGGAGGCCGGAAAGGTTCCCCTGGAAAGTGTGGCAGAGGCAGTTGGTGAAAATGCAGGGCATAGCCTCGATGGACTATGTCCAGCACCCAACTGTCTTGAGTAATCAAGGGCCACTGGTGGGCAAACAAGGCTAGGCGGCCTCCTGTGCAGGGCTGGGTCTGCAAGGGAGTTATGGCTGTTATCAAGGAGTCAAAAACACCCACCCTGCTGAGTGGGAGCAGGGGCCGGAGGCTTGGGGGCACTCTGCCTACGGGGACCATTACCCCGGCCCTTGGCCTGCTGACCCTGGGAGGCAGCTTGGGCAGCCTGATACTGTGGGTACTGTTTGTAGGCAGTGCCCTTCCTCGGGTAAAAGGGCTTCTTACCCGGGCCCTTCTTCTTATGTGAAGGGGCAGAGGTCTTCCTCGACAGCCTTGTCCGTGTGAGGTGCTCAGTCTCGAGCTGTGCGGCCTTCTCGGCCACAGGCTTGCCAAAAAGGTTTTCACCTCGGCAAGGGACATCGACCAACTTGTCCTGAACCCATGGCTTGAGGTCCAATGACTGACTGCAGCCACGCCTGGCGTCGAGCCGCGATGCCGGCAGCCGCTACTCGGGCCGAAGCCTCGAAGCCATTGTAGGCGGCGCGGGACATGAACTTAGAGCATTCCCGGATCCTCGAAGACAAGGACTTAAAACTCTGCAAGGGTTCCCCGGAGAGAAAAGCAGAGAACCCGGCCAATTCTTTGGCCAGATCCCGCAAATACATGCCCATGTAGAGCTGGTAAGTCTGGACACGGCAAGCAAGCATCGAGCCCTGAAAACACTTTCTACCGACGCCATCAAGGCTTCGGGCCTCCCTACCAGGAGGCACCGCGGAGTGCATCTTCTGACTCTTCAGACGATGCATGGCCGATTCCACAACCATGGAATGGTGTGGTAGCTGTGCTTTTTGGAAGCCAGGACTCTTGCGGAGTCGATAGATGGAAATCAACTCGCTTGCTCAAAACCGGCGCCGAGGCCGGTGTCTCCCACATCCGGAAGAGGAGCCGTTCCAGCATCGGAGGAACCGGGACAGTAAAGGCCTCCTTCGGAGGAGAGTCGTACTGCAGAGCATCAAGCTCCTCGGCTCGAGGCTCTTCCTCGGGGTCAGCCGGGATAGCCAGGGCAGCGGCCATATCCCGGATAAACTCCAAGAACCTAGTATCCTCCAGAGGAGATCTACTCCGGGGTTCAGACTCTGGTGAGTCCGAAGGGACACACCGAGTCTTGAAGGTGTCAGGAGACTCCTCGTCTTCGGTCTCCCAAGCAGACTCGTCCGATGTCGAGTCGGGGTCCGACCCTGCGGGGCCTCTCGGCACCCGCCCTGATGCCGGAAGCACCGGCGTCGAGACCCTCGGTCCCGAACAGGAGGTCGAGGGAGACCTCGAGCTGCAAGGGACTCGAGTATCGGCTCGGTCTCCGGGGTCGACTTCGAAGTCGATGTCCTGGTGGTCGGGGCGGATGTGCCAGACAGGCTAGCCATCAGCGCCCGCTGCTGCTCCATGAAGGCAGACATTCTGCTCTCCAAGGCTGTCAACCTGAGACTCAGCTCGGGTGACACAGCAGTCCCCGACTCGGGCCCGGCGACGTCAGTACTCGGGGAGGCGAGTCTACGAGGACAACAGGGCTTACGTGTCCAGCAGACTCAGGTTCGATGCGAGGAACTTTGGTTGGCTTCTCCTGGTCCACGGGCCCGGGACAACTGTCGGGGGTCTTAGACCTGGACCTCGAGGGCCCAGGGACCTCCTCCGACGTTGCCCTCGCGAGCCGCTTCTTCCTCTTATGGTCCCGGTTGGGGGACCCCCTGTCTGAGGAGCTTCGACGCCTCTCGGGATCGGAATCCCGAGATGTCGAAGCCTCAGATGAGGTCCGGGCCCGGGCAGAGGCAGAGTCCGAGAAAAGCCTTTCACTTTGCTGCTGACGACTTCGGAGGGCCTTGGAAGACATCTTCCCACATGGCCCGCACGATTTAGAGTCGTGGTCCGGGCCAAGGCACCGAAGGCAGCAGTCGTGTGTGTCGGTGAGAGACATTATCTTCTTACACCGATCACACTTTTTAAATCCACTAGAAGCCATGGGGGAGAAAAGGGCCCCCGCGAGGTCAAAAGACTGGCCTTCCAGGGAAAAGGAAAAAGTTTTGGCGCGAACGCCTAGCCACGAAGGGCAAAAAACGAAAAAGAAAAAAGGGGGTTCGATACCGGTGTACCGATCCCGGCGGGAGGGGAACCGACATCGAAACCGAAAAAGAGCGAAGTAACGCAAAGTAAAAAAAACTTCTTTTATCCGGGAAAAACAGGACACACGTCTGATGGGCTTCACAGAAAAAAAGAGACTGAGGTAAGATGGCACCTTTAGGTGGGAAGGGAACCACGCATGCGTGCCAGCATTCCCAAAGGCTTTCATGGAAAGCTGGGGAAATACTCCGCTGGGGCTTCATCGGCGTCGATGACACCCATAAGTGAGGACTGACTTTCTGCTTGGTCCTGGAGAAGGGAGATGACCAAGCAGTGTTGGAAGATGAGGAGTGGCTGTGGGAGGCGGGGAAACAATTTCAAAGAGATGCTGCTGGCAGGCGGGCCCGCACCTGAGGGCCTCACCAGAGGGCCCTTTGGCGTGGCCTTTAGGCGTGGACCATGAAGCGGCCAAAAAGCCGCGTCTCAAGCCCTCATCTAAGTTAAGTTTGCTGCCTTGTCTGGATAATCCACTGCTTGTATAAGTTTATGCTGCTACCTTGCCTGGACAATCCACTGCTTGTATAAGGTAATGCTGCTACCTTGCCGGGACAATCCACTGCTTGTAGATTAATTGCATAGAACTTGCTACCCATTGTTGCATTGCTTGCCTTGTAAAACAACTCACACTGCATAAGCCTATTAACTCTATCAATTCAACTACCACCTCATAGCTAGTCTGCGAACTAACCACAAGTAACACAACACACAGAGTAAAGATACCACTACTAATGCAAAACTACACCCATAGGACACAACTGAAGTCTAGCCCAGGTCAGTAAACCACAAACCCTATGCTAGGTCAATAAAATACAAGTTATAAAATCCCAGGTCAGTAAAATACAAGTCATAAAATGCACTCCATTAACCACTACTTCATGGCCTACCTCACACTCCTCCACATGTTTGCACTCTGCACACATAGCATCAGACTCAATGAACAAATCCCCTTAATCAGCTTACATACCACCCAACCCAGATGCACACCAGCATCACACACATCCAAAGAACACCAACAAGCAAAGAATACAGCCCACGAACCATACAATGCCACACGTAATACACCCTCTCACCACACAAATAATAAACACACAAACCCAATCATAACAACAAACATCAGGTGTGCTCTACTAAATGCCAGATCTATCAGGAACAATATTTGACCTAATCCACGATAAGAAGCTTGATATAATATGCATCACCGAGACCTGGCTAGACGACACAGACCAGGTCATATTAAATCAAGTAACCCCAAAAGGATACTCGGCATTTAACTGCATCAGAGCATAAAAGAGAGGAGGAGGAGTACTAATACTTACCAGAAAGGAATACAGATTCAAAACAATCGCCACCACTAACACAATCGAATCCAACACACTCACTATAGCCAACAAATACCTAACCATCTCCCTCACATACAGACCACCTGGAACCACAACTGAACACCTATCCACAGTAACTGAAATGATATGCGCACATAGCAGAAGACACAAACCCCTCATTGCACTAGGAGACTACAACCTAACATCTGCACCCACCAGAGAAACAGCAACGCTCCTAAATGCCACGGAGTCACTAAAATACTGCCAATTAATGCTCCAACACACCAACATGGTACAACCCCGGACACAGTCTTCATGCCAATACAACTAGTGGAAAAGAACAAAACCACAAAATCAACAATCACACCAGTCCCTTGGTCAGACCACCATGTAACTGAATTCACCATGACCCTGAATAACCCCGCTCAACGCAAAGAAGATGAAAGAATAACTAGACGGTTCAAAACATTTAACAGAGACTCATTCAAAATCACCCCACAACTTCAACAGGACCACAACACCCTGGACCTTAACATAGAAGAATGGAATACAATAATATCCAATGCAGCATCTGCCCCAGCCATCAAAGAACCACAAACACGCAAGAGATCCAACGCCCCATGGTACTCGCACAAAATCAGAGTTGCAAAGCGCACACTCAAGACTGGAAAGAAAATGGAGACGGGACAAATCACACAACCTCCTACCACAATACAGAGACAAACAACAGGAATATAACAATCTAATAAATGAGCGTAGACAACAACACCATACCAACCTAATCATGAAATCTACTAATAGACCAAGCAAACTCTTTAGCATTGTCCAAAAGCTCACCAAGGACGACACGCAACAAAGCACCCACCATCTTGACCCAAAAAAATATGCAGACTACATGAAGTCAAAAAACACCAACCAAACATACTCTGCTTCACCACAAAGAAACGAGCTCACGATAAAAAAGCAACATCAAACATGGGAGAGCATCAACATATCAACAAAACAGCAAGTAGAAGACATTATATCTGGACTAAACACAACAACTTCACCATCAGACCCATGCTCAGTGTCTTGGATCAAAGCCACAAAAAGCCAGCTCTCTCATCACATTCAAAAAATCGTCAAAGATTCACTCCAACAAGGATACATGCCGCAACCCCTAAAGCACGCAATGATACTACCAATACTTAAAAGTAGCAATCTGAGCTCATCCGAACCAAAATCATACCGTCCCATCTCCAGCCTTCCATTCCTGCCAAAATTGTGGAAAAAGCAGTGCAAAGGCAACTTCAAGACCATATAGATATCAATGCCCCATTGGAAATACATCAGCATGGATTTAAGCCCCAACACGGCATGGAAACACTACTCACCTCCCTCTTTGACAATCTCCTCAGAGGCATGGACAACATAAAACGGCTTCCTGCTAGTGTTCATGGACATCTCAGCGGCGTTCGACACTGTGTCACACGCTAAGCTATTGCAACGCTTACAACAGATAGGACTATGCAAGAATACCCTGAAATGGTTTACATAATACCTGGAAGGACGAACGCAACAAGTCAAATGTGACCAAAAGAAATCACTACAATTCCCCGTCACACATGGAATACCTCAAGGCTCAGCCCTATCTTCAATGCTATTCAACATCTACATACAGCTAATATGCAACATCATCAAGCACCACAAACTACACTCAGAAAGCCAAAAGCTAAGACTTTAAATTTTTTATTATCTTTGCTGGTTTCTAGCTACCAATATAGAGTTTAAGTGTTTGTTTTTTTGGGATATCGCCAATATAAGGTTAACTGTGGTTAAACATTACGTTTGTGGATATTCAGACTACTGGGGCCTAAGTATCCATATATTAAAGGGTTAAATCTGTTGCACTGCTTGGGGAATAACTTGCTCCCAGGGAGGTGCTGATTGTAGTCCATCTCACACCTGGACACACAATTCCGGTCTAAGGCAGACTGCATGAGCTCTAGAGTGCTCAGAAAGCCAAAAGCTAAGACTTTAAATTTCTTGTTATCTCTGTTGGTTTCTAGCTACCAATATAGAGTTTAAGTGTTTTTTGGGGGGATATTGCCAATATAAGGTTAACTGTAGCTATACATTAAGTTTGGGGATATTCAGACTGACTGCTTTCCTGTGTAGCCTTGGAGCAGATACCTGTGGGTGCCCCAGTTCAGGAACAGCCTACTGGCCAGAGACACTTAGGTTCCCGCCCACCCTACCCCTCATCCCACCCACCCCAGGAGCTACACTGCCTATATAGTGGTCGCATTCGTTACCATCTATCCTTTTAACTTGGGTTAAGGCCCGTCCCTTCTTCCTTTCTTCTTCTTCTAGGACTGCTTATTCAGAATGTCATGTATTCAGTGCAATAACTGCGGTACATTTATTCCAAGACAAATCATTTGGAACCTGAGAGCTTGTCCTCTGTGCTTCAGGTCAGCTGCCATGCATAAACAACTGACTCTACTATGGGAAGACCTAGCTGCAAAGCATAAAGAAGTGACCCTACTGAGGGAGGTACTGGCTGCAATGAAGCACACCTCTTCTAGGATACAAACTGAACAACGTCCACCACCGCTCCCACAAAGAATCAAACACCCCAGGGACAAATGGATCACAGTGGGTTCTGGTAGATTGCGACCTGTAACATGCAGACATCCTATGCATAAAGAGATATCCCTGCTTAATGCCTCCTCTGCCTTGCCTAATGAGGACGTGGAACTCAGGGAGGAATTGGCTGAAATGAAACACACCTCTTCTAAGATACAAACTGAACAGTGTCCACCATCACTCCAACAAAGAATCAAACACCCCAGGAATAAATGGATCACAGTGGGATCTGGTAGATTGTGACCTGTGACACAAAGACATCCTATGCATTAAGAAACATCCCTGCATAATGCCTTCTCTGCCTTGGCTAATGAGGATGTCCAATCCAAAGAAACTGAAAGGCCCTTAAATGAGAAAGACAATGCCCAATCTCCTGCTAGAGGACCAAATATGAAGAAAACCTCACCAAACAGCAAACTACTAATACTTGGGGATTCCATCATCAGAGGCACCAACTTGGGACCACAGTTCAATGGAGAGAAGATAGTCAAGTGCCTCCCGACTCTTCAGCCAGCAGGAATACAAACCAAGTTGTTGAAGTACTTAAAGCAGAAAGTGAACACAGATGTGGAAGGTCAAGCTCTGGATGTCACCCCCTGCAAAAGCAGAACATCAGAAACAGTCACACTTTTAAACCACATATCAAAAACAAGCGGCAGGATGTGGGCAGAACAAAAACAATGCAAAATACACACAAGCCAGTTAAATCCTGGAAAGCAATGAGGACTAATGCTCGAAGCTTAGCCAACAAAGTTCAGGACCTGGAAGCCCTAATGGTGGAAATGGATTTGGACATTGTGGCCATTACATAAACCTGGCTAAATGAATCGCATGATTGGGATATAGCCATAGCTGGCTATAATCTATTCAGAAGAGACAGAGAAAATGGAAGAGGAGGAGGAGTAGCCTTGTATGTCAAGGGCAATACTGAAATGCTGGGGGCATGTGGAAAAGAAGAAGCGCTCTGGATTGTGTTGGAAAGAGGACATGGCACTGTCATCCACACTGCTGTAGTATACAGACCTCCGACACAAACTGAAGAGAAAGATAACAAATTGATTATATATATTGCCAAGATAGCCACAAAGGGAGAAGCGATCATATTGGGTGACTTTAATCTACCTGATGTAGATTGGATTACTCCTTCTGCAAATCTGGAAAGAAGCAAAAAAATTGTGGATGCTCTCCAAGACGCATTACTTAGACAAGTGGTGATGGAACCAACTAGGGAAAGCTCAACGCTGGATTTAGTGCTCACCAACGGTGATAGCGTGTCAAATGTCTGCGTGGGTGCCCCTGTAAGCAGCAGCGGTCATCACACGGTGTGGTTTGAGATAAAAGCCATGATACAGGCCAATCATAGCAAGCTCAAGGTCTTAAACTTCAAAAACACAGACTTCAATAAAACGGCCGAGTACCTAAAGGAGGAGCTGACAGGGTAGAAGGAGATAAGAGAAGTGGAATTGCAATGGGCTAAACTAAAGGTGGCAATAAAAGGGACAACAGATAAATATGTAAGAAAAGTAAGCAAAAACAAGAGGAGAAGAAAACCTATTTGGTTTTCCAAAGAAGTGGCTGCTCAAATAAAGGCAAAAAACACAGCTTTCACAAAATTCAAAAGCTTGCAAACAGAGGAACACAGAAATGAATACAGGATCAAACTCAAAGAGACAAAGAAAGAAATAAGGATAGCAAAATCAAAGGCAGAAGAAAAGATGGCTAAAGATGTGAAGTGTGGCGACAAAACTTTCTTCAGGTTTATTGGGGAAAGGAGGAGGATCAGAGGTGGAATTGCAGGACTCAGAAGTGCTGGGAACGCACTTGTGGAAAGTGACATTGAAAATGCGAAGTTGCTAAACGAATACTTCTGTTCTGTTTTTACTAAGGAAAGTCCTGGAGAAGGACCGCCTGTGACTCCCAAATATAAAACTGGGAATGAAGTAGATACCACACCATTCACAGAAGATGATGTTTTAGAACAACTTGCAAAACTGAAAGTGGACAAGGCCATGGGACCGGATGAGATACATCCCAGGATACTGAAAGAGCTCAGGGAGGTTCTTGCAGGGCCATTAAAGGATGTTTTCAACAGATCCTTGGAAACAGGAGAGGTTCCTCAGGACTGGAGAATGGCTGATGGCGTACCTCTACACAAAAGTGGTGACAGGGAAGAAGTGTCAAACTACAGGCCTGTGAGCCTTACTTCAGTGGCGGGAAAAGTAATGGAGGTACTCCTGAAAGAGCGAATTGTGAACTTTCTCAAAGCCAGCGGGTTGCAGGATCCGAGGCAACATGGTTTTACCGAAGGACGATCTTGCCAAACAAATCTGATTGAGTTCTTTGACTGGGTGATCAGGGAACTAGATCAGGGGCATGCAATGGATGTCATCTACCTGGATTTCAGCAAAGCCTTTGATATTGCTCCTCATAGGAGGCTTATCAACAAACTCAGCAGCTTAGGGATAGATCCCAAGATGGTAAATTGGATCAGAAATTGGTTGACTGACAGATGACAGAAGGTGATGGTACACGGAGCTCACTCGGATGAAAGGAAAGTGATTAGCGGGGTGCCCCAGGGGTCGGTCCTGGGCCCGGCACTGTTCAATGTATTTGTGAGTGATATTGCTGAAGGACTGCATGGAAAAGTCTGTCTTTTTGCAGATGACACGAAAACTTGCAACAGAGTGGACTCCCCCGAGGGAGTGGTTAACATGAGGAATGATCTACAAAAGCTGGAAGAATGGTCTAATGCTTGGCAATTAAGATTTAATGCAAAGGAGTGCAGAGTCATGTACTTGGGAATCAGAAATCCAAGGGAAATGTACACAATAGGGGGCAAGAGATTGGTGTGTACGGATTAGGAGAAAGACCTTGGCGTGATTATTTCTGAAGATCTCAAGGTGGCAAAACAGTGTGACAAGGCGGTGGCAAAACCCAGGAGTATGCTGGGCTGCATACGAAGAGAAATTACCAGCAGAAAGAAAGAGGTACTTATGCCACTGTACAAGTCACTGGTGAGGCCTCACTTGGAATACTGTGTCCAGTTTTGGAGACCATATCTTGCAAAGGATGTAAAAAGACTGGAAGCTGTTCAGAGGAAGGCGACCAAAATGATTTGGAGCCTGTGTCAGAAGCCTTATGAGAAGAGACTTGAAGACCTAAACATGTACATTTTGGAGGAGAGGACAGACAGGGGAGATATGATTCAGACCTTTAAATACTTAAAGAGAAATAATGAACAAACAAACCTCTTCCAAAGACGGAGAAGCTGCAAAACTAGAGGGCATAACATGAAGCTACAAGGTAGTAAATTGAAAGGCAATGTCAGGAAATACTTTTCCACTGAAAGGGTGGTGGATGCTTGGAATGCACTCCTGATGGAAGTGGTGGGGGTAAATACAGTGACGGAGTTCAAAAGGGCATGGGACAGACACAGTGGATCCCTTTACAGCAACAAGAAAATATCAAAATAATCTGAACCATCTAATTCCTTAACATATAGGGGTATCCTACATGGAGTGGCGGGATCACCCCTGGACAAAGACATGGGGAGGGGGGGGCCTGCATGGAGCGGCAGGTGTACCTACCCTTGGCATCGTACTGGGCAGACTAGATGGACCATGCAGCATAGTTATTCACCTGTAACAGGTGATCTCCGGGAACAGCAGGAATTTAGTCCTCACATATGGGTATCGTCGGTACCGACGGAGCCTGCGTGGGAACGCTCCCCAGCATCCAATTAGAAAGCTTTTGGGAGCATCCCACAGCGCCTGAGTGCTGCCTTCCCGCCTTTCCCAACTGCCTCTCTCCAGTTGCGTTTTAAAGCTGAGACAAAGAGAGAGAGAGGGAAAGGGAAAGAGATAGAGAGATACAACTCCTAGGGGAGGTGGGTGGGTTGTGAGGACTAAATTCCTGCTGTTCCCGGAGATCACCTGTTACAGGTGAGCAACTATGCTATCTCCAGGAACAAGCAGGAATGTAGTGATCACATATGGAGACTCCCTAGCTTTATATGCCAGGGAGAGACCCCAGAAGTTGTGCGTCCCTGAGAAGGGCTCCACTTCCCCCCATGGATCTCTGGCATCCTACCAGGGATGGTGGGTAGGAGTTGATTAGGTATGGAACAGGTGTTGGAGAACAGCCTGACCAAACAAGGCATCCCGGCGGGAGTCCTTGTCCAAGCAGTAATGGGCTGTGAAGGTATGAACCGAGGTCCAGGTGGCTGCTCGACAGATGTCATTGATAGACACAGAGTGCAGATGAGCCATTGAGGCTGCCATGGCTCTCACATAGTGAGCTGTGACATGGCCCTCCAGAGAAAGGTTCTTACTCTGATAGGCGAAGGAAATACACTGAGAAATCCAGTTAGACAGTCTTCTCTTGGAGACTGGAAGTCCCAAATGAGAAGGATCAAAAGCAACAAAGAGTTGAGAGGAATTTCTATGTTGCTGTGTTCTTTATAAGTAAAAAGCTAAAGCTCTTTTACAGTCCAAGGTATGAAGATTCCTCTCTGCATTTGATGCATGAGGCCTTGGAAAAAACACAGGTAGGTAGACCGCTTGGTTCAGATGAAAAGGCGAGACCACCTTTGGCATAAAGTGTGGATGAGTCCTAAGGACTACCTTGTCATGATGGAACCTTGTATAAGGTGGATTAGCTACTAGCGCTTGCAACTCGCTAATGCAACGTGCTGATGTGACTGCAATGAGAAAGATAACCTTCCAAGAAAGGAATTTCAAGGAGGTAGTAGCTAAAGGCTCGAAAGGTGGCTTCATGAGCTGCCTAAGAACCAGGTTTAAGTCCCATGCCACCGGTGGTGGCCTAATGGGAGGCTTAGTTAGAAGAAGGCCTCTCATAAATCTTGCTATAAGAGGATGAGAGGAAATAGGCTGTCCATTTAGAGGCTTAAAGGAAGCTGTAATAGCACTCAAATGGATTCTTACTGAGTTAGTCTTAAGTCCTGCATTGGATAAATGAAGGAGATACTCCAGCAATGATTCCAGAGGTATCGCAAGGGGGTTAAAACCCTTTTGCGAACACCATATGGTAAACCTTTTCCACTTGAAAGCATAAGAACGTCTTGTGGAAGGTTTCCTGGAAGCAAAAAGAATATCTTTTACTTGCTGAGGGAGATTAAGATCATGGAGATCTAGGCCTTCAGCAACCAAGCCCTGAGATGAAGAGACTGGGGATTGGGATGCCATAACATTCCACCCTCCTGAGATAGGAGATCTGGAGCAGACCCTAACTCCAGGGAGGGAGCTTGAGAGAGATGTAGAAGCAAAGGGTACCACACTTGCTGTGGCCAATGTGGAGCTATGAGAATCATATGGCCTCTGTCTCTCTGAAGCTTGAAGAGGGTTTTGGGAATTAGGGGAATGGGTGAAAAGGCATACAGGAAGTCTTGACCCCAGTAAAGGAGAAAAGAATCCCTGGCCTGAGCCCCCTGAGCCGGAATTCTGGAACAGAACTGGGGAAGTTTGGCATTCCATGGACTTGCAAAAAGGTCTATGTCCGGGGTTCCCTAAATTTGAAAAATCTTGGTCACCTGGTCTGCATGCAGAGACCACTCGTGTGGAAGCAGAACTCGACTGAGTCTGTCTGCCCAAGAGTTTTGTATGCCTGCAAGATACACTGCCAGGAGATGAATCTGAAGCTCTCTGGCGAGGGCCCATAGTCGCAAAGCTTCGTTGTAAAGCGACAGAGAGTCTGTTCCCCCCTGCTTGTTCACATAGAACATGGCTACTTGATTGTCCGTATGAATAAGGACTGTCTTGTAGCTGAGCAGGGTATGGAACACTCGAAGAGCAAGGAAGATTGCTCTGAGTTCCAAGAGATTGATATGTATATGAGTCTCCTGTGGAGACCAGGTGCCTTGGGTGGAGAGGTCTTGCAGATGAGCTCCCCAACCCATCGGAGAAGCATCTGTTGTGAGAGTTGCTTGGGGTAGGGGTTGTTGAAAAGGGGACCCCAGCAACAGGTTTGGGGTGGACCTCCACCACTGGAGGGACAAAATAAGGTGACCTGTGTTTGCTATTTTGTCTGACAGGCATCCTGATGCCTGGGTCCATTGGGTGGATAAAGTCCACTGGGCTGCCCTCATATGGAGGCGAGCATAGGGAACCACATGCACGGTGGATGCCATGTGGCCTAGTAGTTGTAACATCTCTCGAGCAGTGAGATGAGACTTTAGCACTGCTTGAGAAGCTAACTGCACCATGCGAAGGCAACGGGCCTGGGGGAGATAGGCCCTTGCCTTTCTGGTATCCAGCAAAGCTCCTATGAATTCTAGAGACTGAGTGGGAGTTAGACTGGATTTTGGGATGTTTATTACCAGACCCAAATACTGAAGGATACGCATTGTGCAGGATAGAGAAGTCCTGGCCTCTGACTCTGTTGGGGCTCGAATGAGCCAGTCGTCTAAGTAGGGGAAGACGAATATCCCTAGAGTACGGAGAAATGCTGCTAGAACAGCCATGCATTTTGTGAACACCCTTGGTGCTGAGGCCAGGCCAGAAGGAAGCACCCTGTATTGGTAGTGCTTTCCTTGAAAGAGGAATCGAAGGACCTTTCTGTGAGTTGGATGGATGAGAACATGGGTGTAGGCATCCTTGAGATCTAGAGAACAAAGCCAATCCTGACTCTGAAGCAGCAGAGTTCCGAGAGAAATCATCTTGAATTTCTCTTTGACAAGGAATTTGTTCAATTCTCTGAGGTCCAAGATAGGTCTGTATCCCCCTGTTTTCTTTGGGATAAGGAAATAGGGGGAGTAAAACCCCGTACCCTGTTGAGGAATGGGTACTTCTTCTATTGCCCCTTGGGCAAGAAGGATAGTGATCTCCTGACCTAACAGGTTGATGAGAGGTGTCGGAGAATTGAACTGCCTTATTATTGTGGGAGGGGGCATGCTTGAAAAATGAAGCCTGTACCGCTCCTTTATGATGGAGAGTGTCCAATGCTCTGCTGTTATCTGCCCCCATCTGGGGGGCAAAGTGACATAACCTTCCTGGAATGGTGGAAGGCTCTGGTCCCACGAGAGCCAGAAAGGCTAAGTTCTCTAGCTGAAAGTCAAAGGCCTTGTGGAGGCTGAGACTGCTGAGACGGTTGAGGCTTAGCAGTCTTTGCTTTCTTCTGTTTGGGCGGTTGCTGACCTTTCCTGACAAGCTGACCTGCAGAACGTCCCCTGCTGAACATAAGCAAGATAATATCTTTTCTTCTTAAAAAAGAATGGTTTTTTGAACGATTTCTTTCTAGCAGGATCAGCTGTGGACTTGGATAATCTATCCAGGGTGGAGTTGTCAGCATCCAACTCATTGGCTTTTTCCTGCCAATCTCTACCAAACAGGTTCTCACCAGTACAAGGGATATTTCCCAATTTGTCTTGTACCCAGAGCTCCAGATCATATGCCTGGAGCCAGGCAATTCTACGTGCACCTATGGCAATGGCAGAGGTTCTGCTTATGCACTCAAAGCAATCAAAGGCTGCACGGTTGACAAATTTAGAAACATCTTGGGCATGTTTGACCAATGTGAGAAAATCCTGTCTTCTATCCTCAGGAAAAATAGGACTCAAAGCCTCTAAATCATCTGTGACCTCCTTCAGGAACATTCCCATGTAGAGACTATAGGAATTGATCCTGGCAGAAAGCATGGAAGCTTGGAAGACACGATGTCCAAAAGCATCCAGGGTTCTGCACTCACGTCCTTCTCATAGCTGATTCCACTACAATAGAGTGGTGAGGAAGCTGAGTTTTCTGGAAACCAGGACAAGGAGGGACTCGATACAGAGTATCCAGTCTGCGAGAATGAGGAGAGGTGGTAAGAGATGTCTCCCACATCCTTAACATGAGATCATGCAAAATCTCATGAATGGGCAAGGTAGTTGCCTCCTTAGGCAATTTGGGATATTGTAAAATTTCCAACTCCTTAGCTCTGGAATGACATCAAGAAGGTTGTGTTGGAAGAAAGCGAGAAGTCTCTACAAAAGGTGAAAAAGCAAAAACGGCCAAAATGGACGACGGAAGAAACTCTGAAAATTGCCCAGAAACGCAGAGAAGCTAAAGCCAGAGGAGAAAGAAAGACAATCGCAGAACTCAACAGAGATTTCCAACGTGCAGCAAGACAGGACAAGGAAAAGTACTACAATGACACTTGCAAGGAAATAGAAGCAGAAACTATTAGAGGAAGAATAAGATCGGCTTTCCTAAAGCTACGAGAGTTAAAGAAAAAGTTCCAGCCTCGAATTGGAATGTTACAAGATGCTCAAGGTTCTATGTTGAATGATGCTGAGAAGATCAAGAAAAGGTGGAAGGAATATACAGAGTTTTTATATGATAAAGATCAAGTGGACCAACAGACGTTTCAACCTGTACCTTATGATTGGGAACCATTGGTGATGAAAGAAGAAGTTGAAGCAGCATTGAAAGCCTTATCAAAGGACAAAGCACCAGGCATTGATAGCATTCCCATAGAAGTATTGCAGCAATCTGATGCAGCTGTTACCGTACTCACAAGGCTCTGCCAAGAAATATGGAAGACAACATCATGGCCAACTGACTGGAAAAGATCTGTGTTTATACCAATACTAAAGAAAGGTGATCCAACTGACTGTGAAAATTATCGCACAATCACTCTGATCCCACATGCCAGCAAGATTCTACTGAAGATTATTCAAAATAGACTACAACCATACCTGGAACAAGAACTACCTGAAGTGCAAGCAGGGTTCAGGAAAGGGCGAGGAACGAGAGACATCATTGCGGATGTGAGATGGATCCTTGAAAAGACTAAAGAATACCAAAAGGATATCTATTTGTGCTTTATCGACTATAGCAAGGCTTTTAACTGTGTAAACCATGAGAAACTCTGGGCCACATTAAGAAGCATGGGTATACCAGAACACCTGATCGTTCTCTTGTGCAATCTGTACATTGATCAAGAAGCAACAGTTCGAACGGAACAAGGAGAAACAGAATGGTTTAAAATAAGCAAAGGTGTAAGACAAGGCTGCAAACTTTCCCCCTACCTGTTTAATTTATATGCAGAACAAATCATCAGAGAAGCAGGATTGTATGAAGACAACAGAGGTGTGAAGATTGGTGGAAGACTCATCAACAACCTTCGCTATGCTGATGATACCACATTACTGGCTGAAAGTGAAGATGATCTGAAACATTTGCTTCTCACAATCAAAGAACATAGTCTCAAAATGGGCCTGCACCTTAATGTAAAGAAGACAAAGATCATGACAACTGGCATAATCAACAGGTTCATCGTTGAAGGAGAAGAAATGGAAATTGTGAACAACTTTAACCTACTTGGATCAACTATTAATAAAGAAGCAACAAGCAGTCAAGAAATCAGACGACGCATTGCTCTTGGCAGAATGGCTATGAAAGACCTAGATAAGATTCTCAAGAGCAGAGATGTCTCTCTCCATACAAAGATTTGACTTGTTCAAGCCATGGTATTTTCAATAACATCATATGGATGTGAATGCTGGACAGTGAAAAAGATAGACAGGAAGAAAATTGATGCCTTTGAATTATGGTGCTGGCGGCGAATACTGTGTATACCATGGACTGCCCGAAGAACAAACCAGTCGGTACTAGAGGAGATCAAACCTAAGCTTTCTTTAGAAGCTCAGATGACAAGACTTCGACTTTCATACTTTGGACACATCATGCGAAGAGAGAGATCATTAGAGAAAGACATTATGCTTGGCAAGATAGAAGGTCAACGCAAAATAGGAAGGCCAGCAATGAGATGGATCGATACAATAACAGCAGCAACGGGTACCAGTCTGTCAACAATGAGCCGCCTGACTGAAGACCGAACACAATTTAGGATAGCTATCTAGAGGGTCGCCATGAGTCGACTCCAACTCGACGGCACTTAACAACAACAACAATCTTGTTGAACCTTATCATAGAAGCAGTAAGCCAAAGTTTGGGCAGAGAGGGAAAGGGATAGGCAGCAGAGATATTTTAAAAAGAGAATTGAATGTTGCAAAAAGATGGCAGGAGTCAGAAGCAAGAGAGTTTGTAAGATTGACACAGTCATCTTGCTTAGCGAGTGCTTTAAGAACATAAGATATGCCATACTGGTTCAGACCAAAGATCCATCAAGCCCAGTATCCTGTTTCCAACAGTATCCAATCCAGGTCACAAGTCCCTGTCAGGTTCCCAAATGGTAGATAGATTCTATGCTGCTTGTCCAAAGGATAAGCAGTGAATTTCCCTGGTCCTCTTTAATAATGGTTTATGGACTTTTTCTCCAGGAACTCATCCAAACCTCTTAAATCCAACTACACTAACAACTTTTACTGGTAACAAATTCCATAGTTTGATTACACATTGAATAAAAACATATTATTTCTGATTAGTCTTAAATGTGCTACATTGTGGCTTCATTGTGTGTCCCATAGTATTTCTACTTTTTGAAGGAGTAAACAACAGATCTACATGTACTCATCCTACTCCATTATTTTATAGACCTCTATAATATCTCCCCTCAGCTGTCTCTTTTAAGCCTTTCCTTGTAGGGATATCCTTCCATCCCCTTTACATTTTTGTCACTTCTCTCTGTACCTTTTCTAATTCTGCTATATCCTTTTTAAGATATGGTGACCAGAATTGCACACAATATTCAAGGTGTGGTCACACCACAGAGCGATACAGAGGCATTATAATATCCTTGGTTTTATTCTCCATTCCTTTCTTTATGGATCAACGAGTATCGAGCACGCCGGAGCACCAGGACCTCCCACAGAGCACAAGCTGCCCAATCGGGGCCACCCGACTCAGCGCTTAAAGCAGCGCTCACCAGGTGAACTTGCCCTCTTCATCTCCAGCACTCCGGCGTTACTCTGCTCTCCTCCGGCGCGAGGATCGAGCACGCCGGAGCACCAGGACCTCCCACACAGCACGAGCTGCCCAATCGGGGCCACCCGACTCAGCGCTTAAAGCAGCGCTCACCAGGTGAACTTGCCCTCTTCATCTCCAGCACTCCGGCGTTACTCTGCTCTCCTCCGGCGCGAGGATCGAGCACGCCGGAGCACCAGGACCTCCCACACAGCACGAGCTGCCCAATCGGGGCCACCCGACTCAGCGCTTAAAGCAGCGCTCACCAGGTGAACTTGCCCTCTTCATCTCCAGCACTCCGGCGTTATTCTGCTCTCCTCCGGCGCGAGGATCGAGCACGCCGGAGCACCAGGACCTCCCACACAGCACGAGCTGCCCAATCGGGGCCACCCGACTCAGCGCTTAAAGCAGCGCTCACCAGGTGAACTTGCCCTCTTCATCTCCAGCACTCCGGCGTTACTCTGCTCTCCTCCGGCGCGAGGATCGAGCACGCTGGAGCACCAGGACCTCCCACACAGCACGAGCTGCCCAATCGGGGCCACCCGACTCAGCGCTTAAAGCAGCGCTCACCAGGTGAACTTGCCCTCTTCATCTCCAGCACTCCGGCGTTACTCTGCTCTCCTCCGGCGCGAGGATCGAGCACGCCGGAGCACCAGGACCTCCCACACAGCACGAGCTGCCCAATCGGGGCCACCCGACTCAGCGCTTAAAGCAGCGCTCACCAGGTGAACTTGCCCTCTTCATCTCCAGCACTCCGGCGTTATTCTGCTCTCCTCCGGCGCGAGGATCGAGCACGCCGGACCACCAGGACCTCCCACACAGCACGAGCTGCCCAATCGGGGCCACCCGACTCAGCGCTTAAAGCAGCGCTCACCAGGTGAACTTGCCCTCTTCATCTCCAGCACTCCGGCGTTACTCTGCTCTCCTCCGGCGCGAGGATCGAGCACGCCGGAGCACCAGGACCTCCCACACAGCACGAGCTGCCCAATCGGGGCCATCCGACTCAGCGCTTAAAGCAGTGCTCACCAGGCGCACCCGCGCCTGTCGGGCCCGCGCCTGAGGGCCTCGCCAGAGGGCCCTTTGACATGGCCCTTAGACAGTGGCACTCAAGGAAGCATCAGAGAACTACCTCACTAACATCTATTTCCCCACGGAAAAATCTTGCAAGTATATACCTGTATGTAATATATTATATCCTACCAGTAGATACACTGAACTCACATTTATAAATAGTAGGAAGGAATCTGCCACAAATGTTACTTATATTCTGATATCATTGTTACTGACTTACCAAGATTATTGTTACAGGACTCCTCTACAAATGTTGCTAAAATTTTGCTACTAATGTTACTGACACACCAAGATCAACTGTTGCAAGTTTTCTCAATTACACACAGTAAACCGAACCCTATCACAGAAATTGCCAAAGCTACATGATTAACATTACAACCTTACCAAGACCAATGTTACAGGTTTGATACACTGAAAACAAGTAGATTTAACGTGTGTAAAGCCTAAGCATTAGATATATAACACACTCATTAGCACAAATCCATTTTAAGAATCTTTTATCATACAACGAGCTCCAATAACTACTTAGAATTTAAACAATGCCTACTCAATCTCCCTCTCCCATCAGGATTATACTAATTTGTCTCACTATCCTCACACTGATAGATCTTACAAAATGTATAAAAAATAATTATAATAGACCAATCCCAATAATACAAAGTACATCACGTTATGACCACCCAATATCTCCGTTCAAAACTGGATCCAACCCCCGACCCAAACAATCTAGACTTATATATATATAACAATTGCACCAGAACATAACTCCCCACAACCACAACCACCTTATACACAGAAATACACAACCCTCACCTGTCAACTCATCAACGCAAGATCCATGAGAAACAAACTACCAATCTTTACAGATATCATCAATGACAATAAAATAGATATTGTCTGTATAACGGAAACCTGGCTCAAAGATACAGACTCAGTTTTCATGAACCAATTAAAGACAACTGAGTATGAGATCTTCTATACCCACAGAACAATTTAAAAAGGTGGAGGCGTACTAATAATAGTAAAGAAAAACCTCAATGCAAAACTAATCTCATCCAATAATATTGATAATGTCGACACGCTAACTATAAAAATTAAAACCACAAAGATATGCCTAATATAAAGACCTCCAGAATACAACATAGACAATGCTGATAATCTACTTGAACTACTGGCCTCATCCACAGACACAAACCCAGTAATACTAATGGGTGATTTTAATCTCCCTTCAACACCCAACAACCAATCAAATCAATTCCTAGAAGCGATAAGCAATTTGGACTTCCATCAAATAATAACAGAACAAACACACAATAAAGGAAAAACACTTGACATGGTCTTCCTACCAAACTCACTCCACAACTTATATAACACCGAATCATTCTCAAACATACCTGTTCCCTGGTCAGACCACTACATTCTGAAATTCGATATCACCATCCCTGACAACAACCATATTAAATGAACACAACCTCCACAAACTAAGAGATTCAGAAAGTTCAATGAAGAAGAATTCCTAGATCAAATAATTCCACACCTCACTCTAATTCCCACAAATCTTGAGGAATCTATCAAAACGTGGAATAAAACTATCTCAATGGCAGCAGAAAGAAAACCAAACCTGTCACACCATAAAAGCAATGACAATAAAATTGAAAAAAGGGATGCCCCATGGTTTAACATGACACTCAAAAAACTCAAAAGACAATTAAGAATGGAAGAAAGGAAATGGAGACAAACCAGATCACCAACAAATTACGAGAAATACATAAATACCCTACACATATATAAGGAAACAACAGACAGTTCTAAGAGAAACTATTACTCTAACATACTCAATAATTCCATTAACCGACCAAGAGAATTGTTCTGCATAATACAGAAACTAACAAACAAAACATACAACTCAGACGAAATATCCATAGATATTTCTCCACAAGAATTAGCACAATACTATATTAATAAAACAAAAATACAAATGATTACCCCCCCAATAACACACACTGAAATGAAGCACACTAACCCTGATAACTGGTCCAACTTCAGTCCAATTTCAAAGACCACTCTCAAAACTACTATATCTAACATCAATACAACTACATCATATCTTGATCCATGCCCAGTGGATTGGATAAAAAAGACACTCTTAATACTCTCTTCCTTCATCCTCCCTATGGTCAACATATCACTAGAAACAGGCTATTTACCACCATCTCTCAAACATGTTCAAATACGACCAATACTTAAAAATAAAACACTAGACAAATTATCCCCCAAATCATACAGACCCATATCGAGTATTCCTTTCATGGCCAAACTTATTGAAAAATAGTTCAAACTCAACTACAAGAATTTATCGATACATTGAACCTCCTTGACGAACACCAATACGGCTTCCGACCATTCCATGGGGTTGAAACATTACTTACAGTCCTTTATGACACCTTATTAAGAGGAATTGATGACACTAAACAAGCCTTCATCTTAGCATTCCTCGACATCTCTGCGGCATTTGACAGCGTCAATCATATAACAATGCTAAACAGACTTCAACAAATAGGAATTACATCTACTGTTTATAACTGGTTCAAATCCTACCTATCAAACAGAACCCAAACAGTGAGAATTCTCAACCAAACATCTAACACTTTCAATCAAACACAAGGCCTCCCACAGGGATCCGCACTATCAGCACTACTATTTAACATTTACCTACAACCAGTCAGTAACATCTTTAAACGTCATGGCGTCTATTACCATATTTACGCCGATGATATAATGTTCTACCTCCCATTTAAAATCCCGCACCCTCCACTACAACAAATAACAGAATGTTTTAAAGAACTAACATTATGGCTCAAAGATCAGAACTTACACATTAATTTCTCAAAAACCGATGTACTATATATTACTAAAAATCAAACATACACACCCCCAAGCACCATTAACCTGGATAATCATGAGATCAACATAAAAAAAGAAATAAAATACCTAGGTGTGATACTTGACAATAAACTTAATATGGACTCACACATAAAATATCTAACAAAAAACATACACTACAAACTTAAGACATTGAGACAACTAAGACCTTTGATTCACTTACAAGACTTCATAACTATAATTCAAGCTATCATAACCCCACACTTTGATTTTGCAAATATAATCCTTAATGGCATCACAAAGCAAAATATTAAAAAGATACAACTAACTCAGAACATAGCAGCAAGGATAATAATGAATATAAGCTCAATAGAACATATCACACCGATCCTGGCTGAACTTCATTGGCTACCTATTTACAGCAGAATAAAATACAAGATTCTTTTAACCACATTTAAACTAAAAAACAACTTAGCACCATCTATACTCAATACACGCATCAATGTAGAAATAGATAAACGGTCACAAAGGAGTAGAAACACAAACACTTTAGCAGTACCAAAAGATTACACAAAAGCTAGAAAACAAACCAACAAGAGGGCCTTCTCACATTCAGCACCCATCCTCTGGAATAATCTTCCTGACAACATTCGCCTACTGTCGGACATAAAGGAATTTAGAAAAAAATTGAAAACCCATTTATTCTCTTTACACTACAACAAAGGAACAGAATCTAATCAAATTACACAAAGAGACACAGGTTAATAACCATACTACAATACTACATAACCCATAACAAATAACAAATAATAACATAACCACACAATACTTAACCACATCCTTCATATACTCAGATGACGACCCTCCCAATTATAATTATGTGATCTGTCACCTTTAAAATAACTTATGCAGTCACAATTGATCTACGATATAATTTGTAAATACCTACAATGTAAATATGTTCTAATAGTTTACTGTTCAAACTTTATATTGTTACCTATAAATAGTTCCATCTGTTCTATGTAAAATGACTAGGTATGCTTTTTCACATACCATATAACTTACTGTTCATTGTAAACCGCACTTGATACTTGGGAAAGAGCGGTATAGAAATAATTGTTAAATAAATAAATAAATAAATAAAATGATTCTTAGCATTTTATTTATCTACATTAAATGTCAACTGCCATTTGGACACCCAATTTATCAAGATCCACTTGCAATTTTTTTACAATCCTCTTGTGTTTTAAGAACTTTGAACAATTTGAAATCATCTGCAAATCTGATCACCTCACTCATTATTCTCATTTCCAGATCATTTATAAATATGTTAAAAAACAGTAGGCCCAGCACAGATCCCTGCTATTGCTGACTGAGGCATATTATGCCTCAAGGGGTAAGAATGGCAGGAGCAGGAGAATCCAGAGCAGACAAAATAGTATAGTTACTCACTTGTAACAGGTGTTCTCCAGGAACAGCAGGAATCAGTTCTCACATATAGATGACATCAGCGCTGATGGAGCCTATGAGGAAGCATCTCCCCAGCATTCAAACAAAGCCTTTGGAAGATATACCACACATGCGTGGTCCCCTTCCCACCCAAGGGTGCCATCTTGCCTCAGTTTAATGACGTAGCTAAGATGGCAAAAATTAAAATACGGTAAAGAAGCAACTCTAAGGGGAGGAGGGAAGGTTGTGATGACTGATTCCTGCTGTCCCTGGAGAACACCTGTTACAGATGAGTAACTATGCTTTTTCCGGGAACAAGAAGGAAGTCAGTCCTCATATATGGGACTCCCCAGCTACAGGTTACTGAGAACCTGTACAAAATGCCACAGTGACCTGAAAAGGGTGAGCCGTGAGTTGCAGCAGTTGAGTCCCAACTGAGAGATTCTTGCAAGACCCAAGTGTCCGGTGGGGAACCAGCATTCCGGTAGCTTGAACACAGTAGGGTCGGAGGGCAGGAATTGCCTACACCCCAAAGAGATTATGGATTATGGCCTGACCGAGATTATGGAGTATGGCCTGACCGAGATTATGGGGTAGGCCTGACCTACCCCATTGGGACTCCCTCTCCAGGCAGTAGTGAGCTGCAAAGGTATGGACTGGAGATCGGGTGGCAGTCCGGCAGATTTCTGTCACAGGTACGGAACACAGATTTGTCACGAAAGTAGCCATGGCCCTGATGTGGTGCACCATGACCCACTGTTCTAGTGAAATCACAGCCTGCTCATAGGCGAGGCAATGCAGTCTGCCACCCAAGAGGATAGAGTTTGCTTTGTCACTGGGTGCCCCAGTTGACTGGGGTCATAGGAGACGAAAAGCTGAGGTGCATTGCGATGGCCCTGAATATTTTGCAGATAGAAGGACAGGGCCCTTTTACAATCCAAATTATGTAGGACTGTCTCTGCCTTGCCGGTGTGAGGCCTTGGGAAGAAGTGGGATGCACCACCTCCTGATTGAGGTGGAAGGAGGATACCACCTTTGGCAGAAACGTGGGGTGTATGTGGAGCACCATCCTGTTCTTGTAAAACCTCGTGTAAGAAGGCTCTGCCATCAGAGCTTGGAGCTCGCTGATCCTGCGAGCTGATGTGAGTGCCACGAGAAAGACAACCTTCCAGGAGAGATACCACAAGTGGCAGGTAACCAGGGGCTCAAGCGGTGGCTTAGTGAGCTGCGAGAGCACCACAGTGAGATCCCACTCTGCCGCTGGTGGGTGGATGGGGGGTCTGGATAGTATGAAGCCTCAGCAGGAACCGAGAAAAAAGGGCTGAGCCAAGGAGGGCTTGCCCTCAATGGAATGGTGGTGCACTGTGATAGTGCTCAGGTGCACTCTGACTGAGTTGGACTTTAGTCCCACCTGTGACAAGTGGAGTAGGTACTGGAGTACCATCTGCACCGAGTAGGAGAATGGGTCTACCCGCCTCTCGGCACACCACACCAAGAAGCGACGCCGCTTGAAGGTGTACACCCTCCTTGTGGAGGCCTTGCAGGAGGCCAGAAGGACCTCCTCCACTTTCTGTAGGAGGTTGAAGGGAACTAGAGCTATCCATTCAGCAGCCAAGCTGTGAGTGACAGAGACCCCAGCTTGGAGTGCAAGAGAGCCTTTCTCCTATGAGAGTAGTCCTGGGGCACGGCCCAGGGGAATTGGCAATGCTGCCGACAGGTAGAAAAGCAACAGGAACCAAGGTTGCCTGGGCCACTGGGGGGCTATCAGTATCATTGATGCCCTGTCACACTGGACCTTGAATAGGGTCTTGATGATCAGTGGAATTGGCGGGAGGGTGCAAAGGAGGCCTTCTGTCCATGGAATGAGTAACGCGTCTGCTGCCACCCGAGATGTCTGTGGCTGGTGGGAACAGAAGCAGGACAACTGCATGTTGTCCAGGCTGGCGAACAGGTCCACTAGGGGGATGCCCCGGCTAGGAGACCACTCTGGGATCCGGACCCCACTCATATGGCTGGAGGACTCTGATCAACTTGTCTGCCTGGCCTGGAAGGTAGACCACTGATAGGAGCATCCCGTTGCATGTTGCATATGAGCAGAGGGTCCCCCTGCTTGTTAACACAGAACATTTTGACTTTGTTGTCAGTCTGGACCAGCACCAACTGGTGCTGCAACTGGTGGCGAAAATCTATGAGAGCCATTGTCCAGAGCTCCAGAAGGTTGATATGCAGCTGGCATTCCATCTGGGACTAGCTGCCTTGTGTGCAGAGGTCTTCACAATGAGCTCCCCAGCCCAGCAAGGAGGCATCCATGGTAAGGGCCCTCTGGGAAGTGGATGCCTGGAAGGGCATACCAGCTTGAAGGTGGCAGGGGAGCTGCCACCTGTCGAGGGAGTCTACCAGCTGGCTGGTCACTTTCACACTGTCCTGAAGCCTGCCTGTGGCTTGCATCCTGAGATCGGAGGCACCACTGGGCTGCCCTCATGTGCAAGTGGGCATTTGGGGTCATATGGACTGTGGAGGCCATGTGGCCCAGCAGGCAGAGAAGACCAGCAGTGCTGTACCTCTGTGGCTAGCCCCCTAATGTGTTCTGACCTCTCCTGAGGGAGGAAGGCTTTGGCTTGGAGGGTGTCCCGCTGAGACCCTATGAACTCCAGGCACTGAGCTGGGGAAAGGTCGGACTTGGGGTAGTTGATAATGAACACCAGGTGCTGCAGGGCATAGATTTTGCATCCAGTGGCATGGTGCACCTCTGCAGCCATGCCTACCCTTATGAGCCAGTTGTCCATGTAGGGAAAGATGAAGGTCTTTTGGAGACAAAGGTGGGCTGCGACCACCGCTAGGTACTTGGTGAAGACCCTTGGTGATGAAGCTAGCTTGAAGTGTAACACTGTGTATTGGTAGTGACCACCTCCAACCATGAAATGGAGGTATTTTTGGTGCTGGGATGTATCAGGATGTGCGTATAAGCATCCTTCAGGTCTAAGGAGCATAGCCAATCTCCCTGCTGGAGGTATTGCAGCAGTGTTCCAAGGGAGAGCATTTTGAACTTCTTCCTTACCAGTAATCTGTTCAGGTCCCAAAAGTTCAGGATAGGCTTGAGGCTTCCTGTTCGCTTGAGAATGAGGAAATACCTGGAATAGAAGCCCTTGCCCCAAAGATGTTTGGGCACTGGCTCTACTGCCTTGTCCTCAAGGAGACCTGCGAACTCATGAGGAGCAGAGTTTGGTGAAGGAGAGGCCTTATGGGCTCTCCTGGAAAGTATGAGGGTGGCATCCAGGTGGAGGAGGTAGCCCTCCCTAACCACTTCTAACCATTTGCAGTTTGCAGTACCCAGAAATCGGTGGTGATGGTAGACCACCTATGGGCAAACAGGACCAGACGCCCCCTGTGGGCTGTTGGGGACCTTCTGGGGGAGGGGAAGTCCTGCCCAAGGAGTCAAAAACTCCCACCAAGCTGAGCTGGGGCCGGCACCTGAGACTTGGGTGTCTTTTAGTTACGGGGGCCGTGCCCCTGCCCCTTGTGCTGTTGGCCTTGCTGTGGGGCCGAGAAAGCCTGGAACTGTGGGGCATTGCTAAACCCTCCTTTTTTCCTCAGGAAGACGGGCTTCTTCCACAGGGCCTTCTTATGAGGTTGCACCAAGGTCTTTTTGGAGAGTCTGGTTCTTGCCAGGAACTCAGTCTCTATTTCTGCCATTTTGTCTGCCATGGGTTTCCCAAAGAGATTCTCTCCAATACAGGAGACATCGATGAGTTTGTCCTGAACCCATTGCTCGAGGTCAGATGACCACAGCTATGCTTGGCATCAGGCCCCGATGCCCACGGTGGTTACTCTGGCTGAGGACTCGAAGCATCGTATGCTGCTCAGAATAGAAACTTTGAGCATTCCTTGACCACAGAGGCCAGAAACTTGAACTGCTGGAGGGGCTCCCCATCGAGGCCTTCTGAGAAACCGGCGAGCTCCCTCGCCAGCTCTTTGAGGTACATCCCAATGTACAGTTTATAAGTTTGGACTCAGCATGCAAGCATCAAACCGAAGAAGGCCTTTTGGCTGAAGGCATTGAAGATCCGGGCCTCCCTGCCGGGGGGGGGGGGGGGCACCAAGGAATGGGTATTTTGGCTTTTGAGTCTGCGTATACAGAGAAGGAGGCGCTCAAGGATTGGAAGGAGAGACACTGTGAGGGCCTCTTTTGGAGGAGCCTCATATAGAGGATCTCCAGTTCCTCCATGTGAGAGTCCTCCCTCCTCCTTGGTCTCGAAGGCAAGTGCATTAGCCATGACCCACACAAAGTTGAGGAAGGCAACATCCTCGGGCAGGGAATGGCACCGGGACACCAAGGGAGATGGGTCTGAGGGCACGACTCGGTGCTGCTGAGAGTCTGGGGACTCCTTGTGCTTGGTCTTCCAATCAGACTCGAAGTCCGAGGATGAGTCTGAGGCCCTGCAGTTTCCACAGTCAAGGTCTGAGCCTGAAGTCCCACAATCTCCGGAAGATCTGTGATCTGAGCCGTGTGCATTTACCGAAGACGACTGGTGTCTCGAAAAATGGTACCAGGACCTCAACCTCCTCCAATGGCCCTCTCGAGGCCAGTGGCACTTGAGGATCGGCTCGATGTCCGAGGAAGCCCTTGATGTCAAGGGTCCCGTCATCGGGGCAGTGAACCAGAGGAACAGGACATGAGCACGCGCTGCTGGGCCAGCAGGGCAGAGATACTGTGCTCCAAGGCCGCCATCCTGGTCTCCATGCCAGTAGACTGCACAGCCTTCGACGCGGACACTAAAGGTTTTGGGCCCAGTGTCGGCTCTGTCAAGGGGGAGTCCTCAATGAGGATAGCCTCGGGTGTCTGAGGCCGGTTGCCAGATGCCGACGACTCCTTCCGGGGCAGCTCATGAGGCTGCTCCCGCTCCGGCCCCTTGGACTCATGCCGGGTTCTGTGGGGCCTGGAATGAGATTTTCCCATCTTCCCAGACCCATCTTACAAAGTGGTCGTTGAGGGTTTTGACTTCTTGCGTTCCACCTCCTGGAATTTCCTCTTGGAGGAACCACGGACACTGGACTCCAAGGAAGCCCTGGCATTGCGGGGCACTGAGGTACCGGAGGGGGCCCTGGAGCGCAGTGTCTCCGGAGACTCCGGGGCAGAGTTGGACTTGTGAAAGATCTTTTCCTGCTGCAGCCTATGGCTCTTGATGGCCTTTGCAGTCATGGCCTTGCAAAGTTCTCAGTCCGAGTCATCGTGGTCTGGCCTAAGACAGCAGAGGCAGCAGTCATGTGGATCAGTGAGGGACATCATCTTACCACACTGATCACATTTCTTGAAGCCACTGGAGGCCATCAGAAAAAAGGAGGCCCTGCTACCCGGCATAGGTCCCAAGGCCTGCAGTCAAAAAAGGGTGTGAAGCACCTCGAGAAAAAACAAAAGAAAAAAAAAGAATGAATCCGAGGAGTGGTACCGAGGTGAGCTGACTCTGAGGCGGGAAAGGAACCGGTACGCAACCGTATAAAAACAGATAAAAGAAACTTTTTTCAGGGGAAACTGGACAGACGTCCGGAGGACTCTGTGTAAAAAATTAGACTGAGCAAGATTGCACCATTGGGCAGGAAGGGGACCATGCATGCGTGGTGCATCTCCCAAAGGCTTTCTTTGAAAACTGGGGAGATGCTTCCACATGGGCTCCATTGGCGCCGATGCCACCCATATGTGAGTACTGATTTTCTGCTTGTTCTCCGAGAAATAGCATTACAGGAAGAGATTGCCTTATCAACAGACCCAGATGAGATACTGGAAGAGAGAGATGAGACAGAAGAAGAGTCAATAGCCTTAAGGTTCCTAAATGTGTTGGTAGAGACGGAATGAGACTGTGGCAGGGGGTGGTTAAGAGTGAAAGTTAGCAGATGATGGTCAGATAGAGGAAGAAAGGAGGTGAAGAAGTTAGGGCAAACAGTTGGAAAAAAAAATACAAGGTCAAGTCAATGGCCATGCTTGTGAGTAGGGGCTATAGAACACAGCTGGAGGATGAATGGGTTGAAAAAGATGATTCAGGCAAGGAGCTTTGGGTATAAATGTCAGAAGGGTCATCAATATGAATCTTAAAATAAGGAAAGGTGAAGATGGGTCCAAAAAGAAGGTAAGCCAGGAGTCAAAGTCAGTGAGAAAGGAAGAGGTGGACTTGTCGGGGGGGGGGGGGGGGGAGTGGTGGGGGGATGACAGCTCTCTAGAGGGGTAGTGGAATAAGTAGGCAGATGAAGTGGACTTCAAGGAAGAAAAGGAATGAGACTGTGGTGGAAGGAGTGGTTGTAATCAGCAGAAAGGGGAGAGTAGCAGCTCAACACCACCACAGTGGCCGACTGGGTAAGATTTATGGGAGAAAAGGTAGTCTCCAAATGAGAGAGCAGCAACTGATGCAGAGTCATCAGCGGGAAGCCAAGTCTCTGTTAGAGCAAGAAGATGTAAAGCATTAGACACAAAGAGGCGACTCTGGATGGCCTTAGTGGACATCTTTTTGCACAGGGAGCACGCCTCTGGGTCGTGGTCGGCACCCAGATACTGAAGGCAAAAGTCGTGTGTGTCGATGAGGGACATGTTTTTGGAGTACCGATCACACTTCTTGAATCCGTTGGGGCAAAAAGGGCCCCAGTGAGGTTTAAGACCTTCAATGTGGCCAGTGGTTGAAAAAGGCGCGAAACGCGATGGATGGAAAAAACCCTAACAGGTTCCAAGGCCCAATGCCAGGGCAGCAGGGCTTGGAGGCGGGAAAAGGACTGGCGCTAGCCGGAAAAGGCAGAGAAGTGCATGAGAAAAACAACTTTTTTCCAGGGAGGGAAAAGGAACATCTGTAGGGCTCTGCGGAAAAAGGGAGACTTAGTAAGATGGCACCCTTAGGCAGGAAGGGGACCACGCATGCATGGTGGCATCTCCCAAAGGTTTTCTTTGAAAGCTGGAGAGATGCTTCTGTGAGGGCTCCATCGGCATCAACGCCACCCAAAAGTGAGGACTGACTTCCTGCTTGTTCCTGGAGAATAGCAAATTTCCTGACTTTCCTGCCTGAGAACACCCCTTTTCTCTATCATAGATCAATGAAACTTGCACATGGCTGCACTGGCAATTTTTACCTAATATACGCTCACTATTTCTCTCTTCCTGCCATTCCACTGTCATATCTCCCCACATCTTCTCTCTTTATTCCTTTTCCCCTCCCATTCTACCCTTTCCTACAAACCTTTCACATTTTCTTCCTCACCTCCTTCTGACAAACTTCTGTTTCTTTTGACCTCTCTCTCCTCCCTTCTCTTGCCTTTTCTTCTCCTCCTTCTCTTCTACCTTGCTCTTAATTGATAGCCACCAAGAGATCAAGATTTACAGGTGTGCCCCTTTTATCACACACCAGTTGCCTTTAGTGCATGACAAATCCTAATAGTGTGTGTTATTTAGATGTAGGAAATTAAAAAATGAGCTTAAATTACAAAACTAGAAAGTAAGAATAAAGGGTTAAGTAGAGGCATCAATTGGTATTTAAAGAGGAGCCATGACCATGGTTATTTTTTTTCTAGCCCAACCCTCATCATCTGACTCCACTATTCATGGAAACAGAGAAATATGATGACAGAAAAAGACCACATGGCCTATCTAGTCTGTCCTTCCATATCAACAACTACAACAGTCCCCTTTTTATCTTCTGCATATATGTGTGTGTGTGTGTGTGTATATATATCTATATATCTATATATAGATATATATATATATATATAGATATATATATGTATAGTGGCAAGGTCAGCCATCCAGAGCATGGGGGAGGTGAAAAGCATAAGGAATTCACCTTAATCAAGGGGCCTCTGTTAGGTGTGCAGGGTCAGAAGGCCAGAGCCACGTTTCAAAAGCAGAAAACCCCCAGCTGGAATAGGTTTCAGGAAATGCTTGATAGAGTAAGAGGGGGAGATTGCAAGCACGAGGAACAAAGCCCTTACTCTAACAAGTGCACTGATTATTCTGAGTTCAGAAGGCAGGGAGATAACAAACACCTGGGAGAGAAAGAGGTGGGGTTGGGTCCCAGTGAGTATAAACCCTGGTTGGATTATGGAGAGGAGAGGAGCAGCAGAGGAAGCCAGAGGAGCAGCGGAGGAGCAGCAGAGGAAGCCAGAGGAGCAGCAGAGGAAGCAAGAGAAGCAGCAGATGAAGCAAGAGAAGCAGCAGATGAAGCAAGAGAAGCAGCAGATGGGGAGAGGAACAGAGTTCAGAGGAGCAAGGAAGATGGAATGCTGGAGAAGCCAGAGCAGGTGCTAACTCCTGGAGAAGGGCTGAGCTACCCAGAGTTAAGAGAGCTGTTTTCCCTGAATCAGGTTGGCAACAGGGGTGGAAGCCAGGAAGTGGAGAAGCTTTCAGACCACCAGAGAGATTGTCAACTGAGCAGTCTGATCAAGTGTGTGAGTCAGAGCCCATGCAATTGGGAGAACCAGAGCCAGAGGTGGGGGAAGAAGATATGTTTATGGATTGTTCTTTATGTTAAGCTTTAGAAGTGAAGTGTTGAAGAAAAGCCAGCCTTGAAAGAATTGTTCCTCTTGCAAAGGTAACCTTAAAGTGTAAGCAGTAAGGAGGTAAATTCCTGTGTGTTTTGGAAAGGGAATTTACTGCCACATAAGCTTGTAAAGGAAGCTGTGTTTCATGCCTGATTATCAGCTGTGGTAGAACTCTGCAACAGCAAGAAAGCTAATTGGCTGCTTTAAGAGTTTGTGCTTTGCTCCTGTTTTATATGAAAAGCCTGCTAAGAGTTTTGAGGACATTTTGAATGTTTATTTCATATTCACCTGGAAGTGCAGCCCAGAGAATTGAGGTTGTTGTTCCTGTTTTATATGAAAAGCCTGCTAAGAGTTTTGAGGCCTTTTTGAATGCTTATCTCATATTCACCTGGAAGTGCAGCCTAGGGAATTGAGGCTGAGTGAAGATAAACTGCCATAGGAGAATTAACCTTGTTTTCTTTGTGCTATGATTAACAAAAGACTATAAGAAAAGTGGCACTGTTATCTGTGAAAAGGCTAAGCTTCTGCATTTAAGAGGACTTTGAAAAGCCATTGTTGAGTTCGGTTTGTTTTTGCCACCAGTTTACTGAACCTTAAGCAAAAGCCTATAATTTATCCTGTTAATGGAACCTTGAACCTGATCTGTTCTCTTGTGTTTAAAATAAACTTTTTCTGTCATAAGCCTTACCCTCGGTTTGCCTCAATTACAATCCTTTTACTTGAAGCATAAATATAGCTGATAGAGGAAGGATACATCAACCACCACTTTTTTATAAGAAAAGTCCCAATAAAGCAAAATTACTTAGCTTTAGAATGATAAAAAGCATTGTCTCAGGCAGCATCTGAATAATGACCATATACAGGTCACAAAGGGAGGCAAAAGACTCTGCCCACTTCTGCAGATCTTCACTGTGGCTCAAGGGGCATGTTTACTAAAGTGCAGTAATGGTTAGCATGAGGTTTAATGCATGCTGTGTGCTGCAGTAACCACTTCCATATGCTAAATATGTGGCTGCTTTAAAAATCCCACGATAACTACTTAGTGTGGATTGGGGTGGAGACTGGATATTTAGGGGTGGGCATGTGTACTGGGATTAGCTTAGGCATCTTTAATGCACGTTAACTATCAATGCTGCATTTAGCATGGGTACACTTACCTAAATGCACCCGTGATAATAACGGCAAACCGCTTAGCATGAGGGTGGCATGGAACCTGCGCTAACTTAGGGTTGCCAACTGGCTCCAGATGCGCCTGACAGGCTTGCTCCAGTCCTGGGTTTTACTCCATTACATGCAGTTATTTGTAGTTTTCCTTTTCTTATGGAGTGCAATGGAGAAACCAGAACTACATATCCCTGCATAAAATGAGATAAACCCAGGACTGGATCCAACTTGTCAGGCGCATCTGGAGCCACTTGGCAACTCTACGTTAACTACATGGGGACATGCTGGGCACATCTCCATTTGTTAGAGAAGGTCCAGTGCCACTCCCACACTAAATTTCAGGGCACTGTCGCATTTCAGCAAACATGTCCCTTAGAGTATGAAAATTCCAGGAAATGCAAGACACTGCAGTAATAGCAGTGGCTACAAGGTCAAAATGTCATCTAGTAGAAAAAGATGAACAAATATTCATACCACTGTCTTTTATATCTATTATGAAGGTTCACTATCTATTAGATGGTGAACCTTCATATTATTAGTTGTCATATTTTATCCATATAATATATTTACACATTTGTCCTCGAAAAAAAATTCCAAAGACAAATTTGGCACTTACATTGAGAACTTAAATCTCTTTCCTTGGACTGAAAACAAAACCGAAATGCAGGGATGACAGCATGCCCTTTGCCAGTAGTTTTTACTACTTCTTCCTCATTTTCTAGGATTTGGACCTTGATGAACACATCTGATTTAGATGTCTGTACTTGTACTGTGGCAGTTAGATCACAGTCAACCTTCACTCCATACCTATTAACAACACAAAGTCAACAAAAATAAACATTTTCTGCATGATGTTCAGCATTACTCCCTATAAATGCAATGTGTCTGCCATGTTAACCTACTTGAATGTACAGAAATATAGCAACATAGTATATGATGGCAGATAAAGACCAATATGATCCATCTAGTCTGCCCAGCAAGACAGCAAGAGTAGGGGCACTTGCCGTTCTGTGCAGGTCACCTCTTCCCATGCCTTTGTTTAGGGGTGTACCCACCGCTCCATGTAGGCCACCCCTATTTGTTCAGATATAAGAAATAGTTATGCTTATTTTGAATTTATCCTGTTGCTATAAAGGGATCCACTGTGTCTGTCCCATGCCATTTTGAATTCTGTCACTGCTTTTGCCCCAACCACTTCCATCGGGAGGGCATTCCAAGCATCCACCACCCTTTCAGTGAAAAAGTATTTCCTGACATTGCCTTTCAGTTTACCCCTGCAACTTCATGTTATGCCCTCTAGTTTTACAGCTTCCCCATCTTTGGAAGAGGTTTGTTTGTCCATTAATACTCTAAGTATTTAAAGGTCTGAATCATATCTCCCCTATCCCTCCTCTCCTCAAGAGTGTACATATTTAGGTCTTCAAGTCTCTTCTCATAAGTCTTCTGACACAGGCTCCAAATCATTTTGGTCGCCTTCCTCTGAACCACTTCCAGCCTTTTCATATCCTTTGCGAGATACGGTCTCCAAAACTGAACACAATATTCCAAGTGAGACCTCACCAGCGACTTGTACAGTGGCATAAGCACCTCTTCCTTATAATTATTTTTGTTTTCAAGATCTCTATTATCAGCAGATAAGAGGGGTTGCAATGGGATCCGCTGTGGCACCAGATGTTGCCAATCTCTATGTTTCTAATTTTGAGGAAACCTTTCTCACTACACATCCGTATAAAACATGTGTTTCTATGTGGAAACGGTATATAGATGATGTTTTCCTTATATGGAAAGGTACAGTTCATCAACTCCTCGAGTTCATAGATTGGCTTAATTCCTGTGACCCACATTTACAGTTTGAGTTTACATATAGCCCAGAACAAATAGCTTATCTGGACATTTTGATTAAGAATACAGCAGATGGTTTTATAACCACTATTTACTGGAAACCAACAGATAGAAACTCCTTACTACATTTTGAGAGCTTTCATAATCGCTCTCTAAAAGAAAATTTACCCAAAAGCCAGTTTTTGAGAGTTCGGAGGTTATGTACAAGGGATGCAGATTTTGACACTTATGCGAAAGATATGTACCATAGATTCGAAGACCGTGGTTACCCATTGAGTTGTGTCAGAAAAGCTTTGGATCAAGCCCGATCGTCAGATAGGGCGCATCTCTTACAAGATCATGTACCCACAGAGGCTAGGGCCTTGGGCCGGAAGGACTGGGGTTTCTAGTCCCACAGGTGCTCCTTGTGGTCTTGGGCAAGCCACTTAACCCTCCATAGCCCATGTTCCCTGTAAAATAGTTATCTCCAAGTTATAATGCCCTGTTCAATGTAATTTCAGTTTGTTCAATGTAAACCGCACTGATGCTGAATAGCGTGGTATATAAGAGAATGTAAATAAATAAAATAAATAAATAAATAAATAATAATGTGGTTTGCACTATCACTTTCTCTGAGCATTCTAGGGATATAGCTCGAATCCTTAGAGCCTGGCATATTTTAGATTCACTTCCCTCTTTAAAAGATACTAAGCTCCTTGTGGCCTATAAAAGGAATTTCAACTTGAGAGATATCCTAATTCCATCTGCTTTAAGCAAACCTCGCTGCACACCAAAAATGTGTGGTCATTTTAAATGTGGTAAGTGTAGTGTATGTGAGAATACACTAGTCACTAAAGATGTATTTGTAAAACCAGGTTTCACATATAAGGTTTTTTTGAAAGACTTCTCTAATTGTGAAACTTCAAACGTGATCTATTTGATCACGTGTCCTTGTGGTTTGTGTTACATTGGGAAAACGAAGAGAAACATAAAAACAAGGATTATTGAACATAAAAGCAATATCCGTAGGAAAGTGATAGAGAAGCCTTTGGTCTCACATTGGGTAGAAGCTCAACATTCTCTTTCTGATCTTCGATTTTTGGTCCTCAAAGTACTTCGTCCTCACTGGCGCGGAGGAGATATAAATAAATTTCTCTTACAAATGGAACAGCGATTTATTTATGAACTTCGTACTCTACACCCATTAGGCCTTAACCAAGAGATAGACCTTTCTGTTTTTCTGTGATCTTTCCCCCTTTTTCCCCCCTCCCCCTTTTCCTCCTTACCTTTCCTCTTCCCCTTCTTTCCCTCCCCCTTCCTTTCCTTCCCTTCCTCTTCCCCTTCCTTTCCCTTTTCCCCCTTCCCCTTTCCCCTTCCCTCCTCCTCCTTCCATTCCTTACCACCCCCTCCCCTTCCCCCCTCCCCCCTCCTCTCCTTCTCTTTCCCCTTCCTCTCCCTCCCTTCCCCTTCCTCTCCCTCCCTCCCCCTCCCCCTTCCTCCCTCCCCCTTCCCCTCCCCTCCCTTCCCCCTCCCCCTTCCTCTCTCCCCCTCCCTTCCCCTCCCCTCCCTTCCCCCTCCTCCCCTTCCCCGCCCCCTTCCTCTCCCCTCTCCCTTCCCCCCTTTTTTCCTTCTCTTCTTTTCCTTCCTTCCCCCTCCTTTCCCTTCCCCCTTCTTTTTTCCTTTTTCCTCTTTTTTGATTCTGATTCTGAGTAATATCTCTGTTCCTTTATTTCATAATATGTGTTGCCTGCATTGTCGATTATATTATTCTTTGAAGCTTTAATAACGAGTTATAGGATGCTATGTGTTTGGGAGATATGGCAGTGCCATTAGATAGGTTACAATTGTAAACAGTGCATGTACCACTGAAATGAGGCTATACATTCATATTATGCCTAAATGGAGCATACATGTCCTGATTTTATAGTTTATTTTATTTTCTTGAAATGTTAGACTCTGTAGAGCGGTTTCACTTAGTGTGGGTACACAAATGTGACCCCTCACCCTGCTGTGGTGGGAAAATGCAGTTAAAATTGAGCGACTGAACGTACGGCACTTCTCTTCACAGTAGCGTGTTTTGGAAGCTGTATCAGGTTTGGTGAGGCGTTTCTTTTCGTCTTCGCTTAAAACATACTTGCATAATGAGCTATTTGGAAGGATATTATACAATATTTCGAAATCTTTGCAGTTTATGATGTAAATTGTAGACTCACTTTTATATTCTATTGTACGATGACGCGAAAGGACTAATATAAGGTATCTAATATGCTCACGGTTAGTGGGTTAGGTTTGCCCCGTTTTAGTTATATCGTATGTATTTTCTACACTATTTAATATTTTACGATATACCTCTCCTTAACCTAAGAGCTATACTAGAAGCCAAACTTTCTCCGGCACAATGGATGGTTGTACATTGTTTTTTAATCGGCTATTTGATACTTTGCGTTTTCAGCTGTTAAAGCTATTAGTAAAGTATTTTTATCGGTTCCATATAGCTCTCATATTACAATGGACTACAATATGATTCATTTTCATGTGGTAATGTGGATAGCATTAACAAGTGCTCTCTTTAATCGTAAAAACATTTATAGCTACATGAGGTGGCAAGGGAGTTTTTTAGCTATCTTTATTAAAACCAACGTTTGAGCTATATAGCCCCTCTGGCAGTTCAGTGCTCCTATTTGCTCTAGTAAGGCAATAAAAAACCAAGCCTTAGCGTTTATAGTGGTGACAAGATGGGATAACATTTGTTTCCCCTTTGTTTTTGGGTGTGCGGTTTCTTATACATACAAGTCAAATGCAAGGCATTAATAAGGCAGGCAAAGGGAGAATTTGAGAAGAAGCTTGCTGCAGAAGCAAAAACGCGAAGTAAAGACCTTTTCAAGTACATTCGTAGCAAAAAACCTGTGAGAGAGTCAGTTGGTCCATTAGATGATAAAGGGGTTAAAGGAGCACTAAGAGGCGACAAGGCGATAGTGGAGAGACTGAATGAATTCTTTGCTTCAGTCTTTACTGAGGAAGATGTAGGGATGTTACCCATGACTGAAGTGGTATTTAAAGGTGCAGAAGAATTGAAGGAAATATCGATACATCGGGAAGATGTATTACAACTATTAGATAAACTGAAGAGTAGCAAATCACCTGGGCCGGACGGTATACATCCAAGGGTGTTGAAAGAACTGAAATATGAGATAGCAGACCTGCTATTAGTAATCTGTGAACTATCATTAAAATCATCTCTAATACCTGAAAATTGGAGGCTCGCCAATGTAACACCAATTTTTAAAAAGGGTTCCAGGGATGATCCACGAAACTACAGACCGGTGAGCCTGACGTCAGTACCGGAAAAAATGGTAGAAACCATCATAAAGAATAAAATTACTCAGCATGTAGATAGTCATGACCTAATGGGAGACAGCCAACATGGCTTTAGACAAGGAAGATCTTGTCTTACTAATCTGTTATGTTTTTTGAAGGAGTGAATAATCAGGTGGACAAAGGTGAGTCGGTTGATATTGTGTATCTGGACCTTCAGAAAGCCTTTGACAAGGTTCCTCATGAGAGACTTTTGGCAAAACTAAAGAGTCATGGGATAGGAGGCAGTGTACTATTGTGGATCAAGAACTGGTTAAAAGACAGAAAGCAGAGGGTAGGGCTAAATGGCCAATTTTCCCAATGGAGAAAGGTGAATAGTGGTGTACCCCAGGGATCTGTGCTGGGTCCGCTGCTTTTTGTCATATTCATAAATGACCTGGAAAGTGGAATAACGAGTGAGGTTATCAAATCTGCAGATGACACAAAACTATTTAAAGTTGTTAAAACCCAAGAGGATTGTGGAAAATTGCAAGAGGATCTTGATAAATTGGAAGACTGGGCATCAAAATGGCAGATGAAATTTAATGTGGACAAGTGCAAGGTTATGCACCTAGGGAAGAACAACCCAAACTATGGTTACACAATGCAAGGTTCCACATTAGGAACCACCACCCAGGAAAAAGATTTAGGCGTCATTGTGGATACCATGTTAAAACCCTCGGCCCAGTGTGCAGCGGCAGCCAAGAGAACAAATAGAATGCTAGGTATGATAAGGAAAGGAATGGAAAATAAAATAAAAGATATTATAATGCCTCTATATCGTTCCATGGTGAGACCGCACCTTGAATATTGTGTGCAATTCTGGTCGCCGTATCTTAAAAAGGATATAGCGATTTTAGAAAAGGTTCAGAGAAGAGCCACCAAAATGGTAAAGGGGATGGAAGGATACTCCTATGAAGAAAGGCTAAAAATGTTAGGGCTCTTTAACCTGGAAAAGAGACGGCTGAGGGGAGATATGATAGAAGTCTATAAATTAATGAACGGAGTGGAACGGGTAAACGTAGATCGATTGTTTACCTTATCAGAATATAAAAAGACTAGGGGACATGCAATGAAGCTACAGGGTAACCTATTTAAGACTAATAAAAGAAAATATTTTTTCACTCAACGTGTAATCAAACTCTGGAATTTGTTACCGGAGGATGTAGTAAAGGCTGTTAGTGTAGCTGGGTTTAAAAAAGGTTTGGACAAGTTCCTGGAGGAAAGGTCCATAAACCATTATTAAGAAGGGACCCAGGATATCAATGCTTGAACCAATACAAGCATTGTGGAACCTGTGTCCCTTGGGGAAACTGCTAGGTACATATGACCTAGATTGGTCACTGTTGGAAACAGAATACTGGGCTTGATGGACCTTGGTCTGACCCAGTATGGCATATCTTATGTTCTTAAGTTCTAAGATTAATGTTATGGCAATATTTCAATTAAATGGACACGATATACAATATCCCCCTTTTTTAAAATAAGAGTACGTTTTTATTTATTCATTCCACAATGTGATAATAGTAAGGTGTTCATTGATATTTATTTATGTATTATCACCCTTTGTCTCTGACCTCTAGGTTTATTTTATGCTTTTATGATTTAAATATATGTACTTTTTGCATATATATATTTTTTCATATTTATCTATTGTCATGTTTCTTATATTTTTCTATTATCTTGTTTTCCTAGTGGTCCATGTGTACCACGAGATATTAAAAGGTACCTTTAAGTTTTTGTCTTCCTCATCCCCCTGTTTTATTGCAATTCTTACCATATTTCTGATGCATTTTAGTCACCTGATTTATATGAATGTGTTTTATTTTTGTTTTTAAGCTAAATGAGTTATTTGTTTTCATATGTATTTTTTACTGGATATATATGTATTAGTATATTCTATTTCCTGTCTTTCTATGATTTTATATTTTTACATTATAATTAAAGATTTATTACATTTTGTATGTTTTAGGAGATAGGAATACTTTGATATTTGTTTTAATTATTTGATTGTGTTTATTTATTGTTATATCTCTTTGAGGTTTTCATTCTTTACTAATCAAAGACCCCCTGAAGAAGGCTCTCTAGCCGAAACGCATTGGGGCCAATAAAGAGGTTGTACCAAATCTGAATATTCGCCAAGTCTCCTTTGTACCTGCTCCTTTGGTACCCTTTTGCCACCACCTTGTCACACTGTTTCGCCACTTTGAGATCATCAGAAATAATCACACCTAGGTCTTTCTCCTGGTCAGTGCACATCAATCTCTCGCCCCCTACTGCATACAATTGCCTTGGATTTCTGCTTCCCAAAGTGCAATTACACAAAAATCAATAAACAAAAAAAATAAGGGTACCTCTTTATTGAGCTACAATAATGACAAAAAATTGCTTAACACACATGATATCCTAGGGATTTCAAATAAACCAAAAATAATCTCCTACACGGAGTTCCCTAGACATGAAGCCTCATTCCAAGTGGGGCACGTCTGGGCCATCGAAAAACTGGACAGGACGATTGTGTACCTGATTCTGCACTTAGATGGGCTGGACAAGCCCCGATCCCATAGCACTGGACGCCCATCAGAATTCGTGACTAGCCCTTCCTACACTCCCACTGGAGCCCTGATGCCATGGCATCTCATCGCCAAGGCACCAGGATGCCATGCAGCTCCTCGCACAGTCCGCCACAGACGCAAACATTATTTCCCCATCACCCGATCCTCAGAGGGGCCTGCCATGGCCGTGATCTGGCAGAAGGGGCGTTTTATGTGAGCTGTGATAGCACCACATTGAGATCCCACTCCACTGTTGGTGGGCAGGCAGGCGGCTTGGACAACATAAGGCCCCACAGGAAATGATAGATAAGGGGCTGAGTTGAGAGGGGCTTGCCCTCAACTGAGTGGTGGTGTGCTGCAATAGCACTTAGGTGCACTCTGACTAAGTTGGACTTCAGTCCCACCTGTAACAGGTAGGTGTAGATACTGGAGCAACAGCTGCACCAGGCAGGAGAAAGGGCTTGCCTGCTTCTTGGCACACCACACCAAAAATCAACGCCATTTGAAGGTGTGGGCCCTTCTCATGAAGGCTTTATGGGAGGCCAGAAGGACCTCCTCCATATCATGTGGGAGGTTGAAGGGAGCTAGCACTACCCTTTCAGCAGCCAGGATGGGATGCAGGAGAGAGCCCTGCTCCAGTGACAGCAGTCCTGGAGCACTGCCCAGGGGAATCGGAGGTGCTGCCAACAAACAGAGAAGCAGCAGAAACCAGGGTTGCCTTGGCGACCGGGGGCTACCAGACTCAGTGATGCCCTATTGCGCTGGATCTTGAAGAGGGTCTTGGCAACCAGTGGTGTCAGCGGGAAGGCGTAAAAGAGGCCTTCCATCCATGGGATGAGGAGTGCATCCGCCACTACCTGGGACGGGTGTGGCAGGCAGGAGTAGAGGCAAGGCAACTGTTGTCTGGGCTGGTGAACAGGTCCACTAGGGGGACACCCCAGAGTCAGAAAATCCAGGAGGGCACTCTAAGGTCCAGGCGCCACTTGTGTGGCTGGAGGACTCTGCTCAGCCTGTCTGCCAGGGCGTTGTCCAGGCCCAGGAAGTAGACCATCGCAAGATCATCCCATAGCATGTTGCTTATGAGGAGAGGGCTACCGCCTCCTGGCAGAGGGAGTATGACCCCGTGCCTCCTCGTTTGTTGACACAGAACATTGCAACTTGGTTGTCCGTCTGGACCAGCACTGAATGCTGCTACAACTGATGGCAAAAGACTCAGAGGGCCAGAAATATCATCCAGAGCTCCAGGAGGTTGATCTGCAACTGGCACTCCATCTTGGACCACATGTCTTGGGTGTGGAAGTCCTCACAATGAGCTCCCTGTCCACAGGGAGGCGTCTGTAGTAAGGACCCTCTGGGGGGTGGGTGCCTAGAAGAGCATTCCAGCATGAAGGTGACGGGAGATCTGCCACCAATCAAGGGAGTCCACCAGTTGGCATGTCACCTTTACCCTGTCCTGAAGTCTGTCCGTGGCTTGTGTCCACTGAGAGCGGAGGCACTATTGAGTTGCCATCATATGCAGGCAGGCATATAAGACGGAGGAGAAGGTGAGCGGGCACTGACCAGCGGTGTTGCACTTCTGCGGCTAGCACCCTGAGGCATTCTGTCCTCTCCGGAGGAAGGCCTTGGCTGGACAGTGTCCAGCTGAACCCCCATTAACTCCAGGCACTGTGCTGGACAGAGGTGGGACTTGGGGTAGCTGATGATGAACCCCAGATGCTGCACAGCATGGACAGTGCATTCGGTGGCATGGTGCACCTCTGCAGCTGTGCCTCCCCTTATGAGCCAATCGTCTAGCAAGGCCCCTTGGAGACAAAGGTGGGCTGCGACCACCGCTAGGCACTTGGTGAAGACCCTTAGCGATGACACCAGTCCAAAGGGTAGCATCCTGTATTGGTAGTGACCTCCTCCCACCATGAACCAGAGGTATTGTCAGTGGGTGGGATGGATCAGGATGTGTGTATAAGCAGTTTTCAGGTCTAAGGAGCATAGCCAGTCTCCCTGTTGGAGGTAAAGCAGCACTGTTCCTAGGGAGAGCACCTTGAACTTCTCCCTCATCAGAAATCTGTTCAAGTCCTTGAGGCCCCTTGTCCACTTGGGGATGAGGAAATATCTGGAGTAGAAGCCTTTGCCCCAGAGATGTTTGCTACTACTACTACTGAACATTTGTATAGTGTTACAAGGCGTATGCAGCGCTGCACAGACACATGTAAAAGACAGTCCCTGCTCATCAGAGCTTACAATCTAGTCAAAACAGACAACACAGTAGCTGCAGACATGGGGTACAGCTAGGGGGAATGGTAGGGAAACAAAGGACATCAGGTGAGTCAAGATCTGAAAGCAAAGAGGTGAGTTTTCAGCCTGGATTTGAAAAGGGTCAGAGGAGGCACCTGACATACAGACTCAGGTAGTTTGTTCCAAGCATAAAGAGCAGCAAGTTGAAAGGAGCAAAGTCTGGCGTTGACAATAGAAGAGAAGGGCATGGATAAAAGCGATTTGCCAGAAGAGCAGAGTTCCCGAGGAGGGGTTAGGGAGAAATAAGAGAGGAAAGGTAGTGAGGAGCTGCAGAGTGAATACACATATAGGTCAGCAGGAAAAGTTCGAACTGGATGTGGAAATGGATAGGAAGCCAATGAAGAGATGAGAATAGGGGTAATATGAGCATGATGAGGCTGATGGAAGATTAGCTGCATAGCCAAGTGTTGAACAGACTGAAGGGGAGAGAGATGACTCAGAGGGACACCAGCAAGGAGCAGGTTAATATAGTCTAGGCCAGGGGTGGGCAATTCCGGTCCTGGAGGGCTGCAGACCAGTCAGGTTTTCACAATGTCCCTAATGAATATTCATGGACCTATTTCCATACAATAGAAGGCAGTGGATGCAAATAGATCTCATGAATATTCATTAGGGACATGATGAAAACCTGACTGGTCTGCGGCCCTCCAGGACCGGAATTGCCCACCTCTGGTCTAGACTAAAGAGTGGATAAGTGTCTTAGTAGTGTGTTCAGAAAGGAATGGGCAAATTTTGTTGATGCTGTAGAGAAAGTTGGATGTGTGTAGAGAAGGATAGAGAGGAGTCAAAGTTGACTCTAAGGCTGCTAGCTGAGGAGACAAGGAGGAGTAGAGAGTTATCCACAGAGACTGAGAAAGGAGGAAGGAGAGAGGAGGGTTTAGGGGGAAAAATAAGAAGCTCAGTTTTGGCTATGTTCAATTTCAAGCAGCGGTGTGACATTCAAGCAGCAATGTCAGCAGGCAGAGATCCAGGTCTGGATTGACGGAGAGATTTCAGGTGTAGAGAGGTAGATCTGGGAGTCATCAGCATAAAGATGGTACTGAAAGCCATGGGAAGAGATGAGTACACCAAGGGACTGGATATAGAGAGAGAAAAGAAGTGGACCCAATATTGATCCTTGGTTACATCAACTGAGTGTGGGATAAGAGTAGAGGAGGATCCAAGAGAACAAATACTTAAATAGTCATTGAAGAGATAAGAAGAGAACCAGGATAGCACAGAGCCCTTAAAACAGAGTGAAGACAATGTATCAAGGAGAAGGTTGTAGTCAATAGCGTCAAAAGCAGCAGTAAGGTCAAGAAGGATAAGGATCGGGTAAAGGCCCTTATATTTTGCCAGGAACAGGTCTGTGGAGACTTTGGTTAGAGTCATTTTGGTAGAATGTAAAGGATGAAAGCCAGATTGTAGAGGATCTAGAAGGGCTTGAGGAGTGAAAGTCGAGGCAATGGCAGTGAGCTACACGTTCAAGTACTTTAGAAATGAAGAAGAGGAGGGAGATGGGTCTATAGTGAGAACAGATAGGATCTAGTGATGGTTTCTTGAGGAGAGGAGTGACCGAGGCATGCTTGAAGGCTGCAGGGAAAATTGAAGTAGACAGCAATAGGCTGAGAATATGAGAGATGGAAGGGACTACAGTGGAGGAGATGGAGCTAAGGAGACGGGTGGAAATAGGATCAGAGAAGCAGGTAATGAGTCTGGATGAGGAAAGAAGGTGAATGGTTTCCTCCTTGGAGATCAAAGAAAAGGAAGAAAGGGTAGCAGAGGTAGAGGGGAAAAGTTGGGAGTGAAGAGGGGGAGGAGGGGGAGTAGCTAACCTTGTGGGGAATTGAAATGTGATCTTGTGGATTTTGTCATGGAAGTAGTCAGTCAGGGTTTGGACAGAAAGGGAGGGAGACATCTTGAGGAGAGAAAGGGCCAAATGGCCAATTTTCACAATGGAGAAAGGTGAATAGTGATGCACCCCAGGGATCTGTGCTGGGTCCGCTGCTTTTTGACATATTCATAAATGACCTGGAAAAGGGAATAACGAGTGAGGCTATCAAATTTGCAGATGACACAAAACTATTTAAAGTTGTTAAAACCCAAGAGGATTGTGGAAAATTGCAAGAGGATCTTGATAAACTGGAAGACTGGGCATCAAAATGGCAGATGAAATTTAATGTGGACAAGTGAAAGTTATGCACCTAGGGAAGAACAACCCAAACTATGGTTACACGATGCAAGGTTCCACATTAGGAACCACCACCCAGGAAAAAGATTTAGGTGTCATTGTGGATAACACGTTAAAACCCTCGGCCCAGTGTGCAGCGGCGGCCAAGAGAGCAAATAGAATGCTAGGTATCATAAGGAAAGGAATGGAAAATAAAACAAAGGATATTATAATGCCTCTATATCGTTCCATGGTGAGACCGCACCTTGAATATTGTGTGCAATTCTGGTTGTTGTATCTTAAAAAGGATATAGCATTATTAGAAAAGGTTCAGTAAAGAGACACCAAAATGGTAAAGGGGATGGAAGGATACCACTATGAAGAAAGGCTAAAAAGGTTAGGCTCTTTAACCTAGAAAACAGACGGCTGAGGGGAGATATGATAGAAGTCTATAAATTAATGAATGGAGTGGAACAGGTAAACGTAGATCTATTGTTAATGTTATCAGAATATAGAAAGACTAGGGGATGTACAATGAAGCTAAAGGGTAAACTATTTAAGACTAATAAAAGAAAATATTTTTTCACTCAACGTGTAATCAAACTCTGGAATTTGTTACCAGAGGATGTAGTAAAGGCTGTTAGTGTAGCTGGGTTTAAAAAAGATTTGGACAAATTCCTGGAGGAAAGGTCCATAAACCATTATTAAAAAGGGAGCTAGGATATCAATGCTTGACCCAGTACAAGCATTGTGGAACCTGTGTCTTTTGGGGAAACCTCTAGGTACGTATGACCTAGATTGGCAACTGTTGGAAACAGCAAACTGGACTTGATGGACTTTGGTCTGACCCAGTATGGCATATCTTATGAGTTGAGAGTTGTAAAGAGATGGTGAGGGTCAGAGGCAAGAGAATTAGTCAGATGGATATAATAGTCTTGTTTGGCAAGTGTTACGGCTAACTGGAAAGAGACAAGCGTGAATTTTAAGTGTAGAAAGTCCACAAGGTTGCGGGATTTGAGCCAAGCATGCTCAGCTAAGCAGGCACAGGAACACAGATAGTGGGTAGTGCAAGACAGCGAGGGTTGAGGTACAGTAGGCCTCACAGGACTTGGCATGGGCAGAGCAAGAGCATCCAGAGCAGAGGAGAGTGCAGTGTTATAGGAAGCTACTGCCTTATCGACAGAGACAGATGACATATTGGAGGAAAGAAGTGATGAGACAGTAGAGGAGAGAGCAAACGAGTCGATAGCATGAAGACTTCTAAAGAAGTTGGAGGAGACAGGGTGAGGTTGAGGCGATGAGTGATGAAAAGTGAAGCTTAGCAGGTGATGGTCTGATTAAGGGGAGAAGTGAGGTACAGATGTTTGAGGGTAGGCAGTTAGAGAAGAACACAAGGTCAAGGCAGTGGCCTTGCTGGTGAGTAGGGGCAGTAGAGCAAAGCTGGAGGTTAAATGATGAGGTAAGGGAGAGGAGCTTTAAAGCATAAGGGTTGGAGGGATGATCAACATGAATGTTAAAATTCCTGAAAATAAGGGAGGGGGAAGATGAATCCAGAAAGAAGGAAAGGCATGAGTTAAAGTCAGAAAGAAAGGTAGAGGTGGACTTGTCAGGGGGTTGATAAATAACAGCTAGTCAGAGAGGTAGAGGGGTAAAAAGCTGGATGGAATGGACTTCAAAGGAAGGAAAAGAGTGAGACTGAGGCAGAAAGAAGGGTTTAAACTGACAGGGAGGAGAGAGTAGAAGCCCAACATCTCCACCATGGCCAGTGAGACAAGGCGTGTGGGAGAACTGATAGCTACCACGACAGAGCAGCAACTGAAGCTGAGTCCTCAGGGAGGAGCCAGGCCTCAGTTAGAGCAAGGAGATGGAGGGCATTAGAGCTCCATTGCCATGTCCGTGAGAAGGCCTGCGAACTTGGTGAGGAGCAGAGTGTGGTGAAGGAGAGGCCTTACAGGTTCTCCTGGGAAGAACAAGGGTGGTGTCTGTTGCAGGTGGAGGAGGTACCCCTCTTTGACTATTTGCAGCACCCAGGAGTCGATGGTGATGGGGGACCACCTGTGCACAAACAGGGCCAGACACCCCCCTGTGGGCTGCTGAGGGCCTCCTGGGGGAGAGGAGGCCATACCCTCAGGATTCAAAAACTCCCGCCGGGCTGAACCAGGGCCGGTGCCTGGGTCTTCAGGTCTTAAGTTTGTGGGGGGCATGTCCTTGTCTCTTGGACTATTGCCCCTGCTGAGGGGCTGAGAAGGCCTGGTACTGTGGGGCATTGCCAAACACCCCTTTCTTTCTCGGGAAGAAAGTTTTCTTCCCAGGGCCTTCTTACGAGGGTGCATGAGGGTGCATTGAGGTCTTTGACAGTCTGGTCCTGGACAGGAACTCAAGTCTATCTCAGCAGCCTTGTCTGACATGGGTTTCCTAAAGAGGTTCTCTCTGGTGCAAGGGACATTGATGAGTTTGTCCTGGACCCATTGCTCGAGGTCAGATGACTGCAGCTATGCCTGGCATCAGGTCCTGATGCCCGCAACAGATACGCATTGTATGCTGCAAGAGACAGGAACTTCAAGCACTCCTTGACTGCCGAGGCCAGTGACGAACTGCTGAAGAGGTTCCCTGTCGAGGCCCACAGAGAAACTGGCGAGCTCCCTCGTCAGTTCCTTTAAATATATGCCAATGTACAACTGGTAGGACTGGACTCAGAAAACCAGTATCGAGCCCTGGTAGCATTTTTGGCTGATGGCATCCAAGGTCTGGGCTTCCCTACCTGGGGGCACCGAGGAATGAGTCTTTTGGCTCTTGAGTCACTATATGGCCGACTCAATGACCATGAAATTGTGAGGGAGCTGGGTTTTTTCGAAACCTGGGCTTTGGCGGACTCAGTACATGGAGTCGAGCTGTTACCTCACAATGGGCACCAATGCTGGTGTTTCCTACATATGGAGATGGAAGTGCTTCAGGATCAGAGGGATGGGCACCGTGAAGGCCTCCATTGGGAGGGACCTCATACTGTGGGATCTCAATTTCCTCCGTGCAGGGGTCCTCCTCCGCTTTGGTCTCAAATGCGAGCGCCTTTTCCATGTCCCTAAACAAAGTTGAGGAAAGCAACACCCTTGGGTGGGGAACGGCACCGGGGCACCGGTGGAGATAGGTCCGAGGGCATATCTGTGTCGCTGGGTGTCTGGGGACTCCTCGTCCTTGGTATCACAGTCTGACTCGAAGTCAGAGTAAGAATCCAAGACTCTGTGGCTCCTGCGGTTGGGATCCGAGCCCGGAGGCCTGTGACCCCAAGGGACCAGTGGTCCGAGCTAGTGCACTTGTTTGAGAGGACCAGTGATCCGTGGAATGGGACTGGGGCCTCCTCCGAAGCCGATGGGTCTCTTGAGGTTGGTGGCTGTCAAGGATCGGCTCAATGACCGGAGAAGTCCTCGATCTTGAGGATCCAGTCGTTGAGGTGGATAAACCAGAGGAACTGGACATCAACACCTGCTGCTTTGCCAGGAGGGCAGTGATACTGTGCTTCAAGGCTACCATTCTGGTCTCCATGCCAGAGGGCTCCGTAGCCTTCAACAGGGGAACTGATGACTTCGAGCCCAGCTTTGGCTCCGTCTAGGAGGGCCTCGGGGGTCTGAGGCCATTTGCCCGACTTGTAAGGTCTTTCCCACTCTGACCCCTTGGACTCATGCCAGGGACTGCGGGACCTGGTGTGGGATTTACCCACTTTCCCAGAGCTGTCCTCCGAGGTGGCTTTCAAGGTTTTTGAGCTCTTCTTGTGTTCCACCTCTGGGGAGTTTGTCTTGGAAAAACTGCAGCCGCAGGACTCCAAAGCAGCCCAGGCATCATGGGGCACCAAGGTACTAGAGGGTGCCCTGGATCATGGTGCCACTGGGGATGGTGCAGTCGGATTTATGAAACAACTTCTCCTGCTGCAACTAATGGCTCTTGATGGCCTTTGCAGACATGGACTTGCAAAGGTTGCAGTCCGAGTTGTCGTGGTCTGGTCTGAGGCAACGGAGGCAGCAGTCATGTGGGTCAGTGAGGGACATTATGTTATTGCACCGTTCACATTTTTTGAAGCCATTGGAGGCCATGGGAAAAAATGGGTCCTTGGACCCAGATGAGGGTCCAAGGCTTGCTGGCCAAGAAAGGGCGCAAAGTGCTGGTCAAGAGACATCGTGAGAAAAAAAACAGGAAAAACAAGAAAAAATGAACCTGAGGAGTGACACCAAGGTGAGCTGGCTCGGGGGTGGGAAGAGGAACCTGTACGCTTACCGGAAAGGAATAATTTTAAGAGAAAGTGAGACACTATTTCCGTAGGAAATAGGATAGACATCTGGTGGGCTCTGTAGAAAAAAGGAGAATGAGGCAAGATGGCACCCTTGGGCAGGAAGGGGACTGTGCATGCATGGTGTATCTCCCAAAGGCTTTCTTTGGAAGCTGGGGAGATGCTTCCTCGCGGGCTCCATCGGTGCCAACGTCACACATATGTGAAGACTGACTTACTGCTTGTTCCTGGAGAATATGTAGAAGCTGATGAGGATAAAGCAGAATTGCTTAACAAATATTTCTGCTCTGTGTTCACAGATGAAGGGCCAGGAGCAAGACCTTAGAAAACACCCACAAATAAGAATAGAAGTTACGGGGATCTTGAATGATTTTCAGAAGACTGTGTTCTTCAGGAACTAGCTAAACTAAAAGTTGACAAAGCGATGGGACCTGATGGGATACATCTGAGAATAATAAAGGAACTTGGGGACATTCTAATGACTCCACTGACTGACCTTTTCAATGCTGCTTTGGAGTCAGGAGTGGTTTCAGAGGACTGGAGAATGGCACATGTGGTCCCTTTAGACATAAGCAGAAATAAGGATGAGGTTGAAAACTACAGGCTGGTTAGTCTAATCTCTGTGGTGAGTAAATTATTGGAAACACTGCTAAAGGAGAGAATAGTAAGGTTTCTGGAGTCCAATGGATTTCAGGATCTGAGGCAGCATGGGTTTACCAGAGGAAACTCTTGTCTGACAAATCTGATGGACTTCTTTGACTGGGTGGCCAGGGAGTTGGACCAAGGGAGAGCCCTAGATATAGTGCACTTAGATTTCAGGAAATCCTTTGACACTGTTCCGCACAGGTGACTTATAAACAAACTAAGCACCCTAGGGATGGACCCTAAAGTGACTGACTGGATTAGAAATTGGTTGAATGGGAGGTGACAAAGAGTACAGTGGTGTGCCGCAGGGATCTGTTCTTGGTCAAATTCATTTTATTATCTTTGTTAGTGATATTGCAGAAGAGCTGTTGGGTAAGGTTTGTCTCTTTGTGGATGATACCAAAATTTGCAATAGAGTAGACAGCCAGGAAAGAATAGATAATATGAGGGGGGATCTAGCTAAGCTTGAAGAATGGTAAAAAATTTGGCAGCTGAGATTTCATGCTTAAAAATGTAGGGGCATGCATGTGGGCTGCAAAAATCCAAGGGAGCAGTATATTGTAGGGGCAAAGTACTTCTGTCTATGAAAGAAGAGCGGGACCTGGGTATGATTGTTTCTGATGATCTTATAGTGGCTAAACAGGTAGAAAAGGCAATGGCAAAAGTCAGAAGGATGCTTGGGAGAGGAATGGCCAGCAGAAAAAAGGAGGTGATAGTGCCTCTGTAAAGGTCGCTGGTGTGATCTCATTTGGAATAGTGTGCAGTTCTGGAGACCACAACTTGAAAAGGATATAAACAGGATGGAATCAGTGCAGAGAGTAGTTACTAAAATGGTTAGCGGTCTTCATTATAAAGCATAGGAGGACAGACTTAAAGATCTTAATATATATGCGTTACAGAAAAGGCAGGATAGAGGATATATAATAGAGATGCTTAAATACTTCCATGGCATAAATGCAGAAGAGAGCCTCTTTTGATTGAAAGCAAGCTCTGCTATGATGAGACAGAGGATGAGGATGAAAGGGGATAGACTCAAGAGTAATATGCGGAAATATTTCATTATGGAAAGAGTTTCAGATGCATGGAATAGTCTCTCAGTGGAGGTAGTAGAGCAAGAACAGTATCTGAAATCACGAAAGCATGGGACAAACTCAGACCATCTCTAAAGGAAAAAAGGGACTATTATAGTTGATATGGAAGGGCAGACTAGATAGAAACATGACAGAAAAAGACCACAAGGCCTATGTTTCTATGTAAATAGTAGCTTTTAAATGTGTACATCGCCTACATGTGCAAATAGCAATGTTTGAAAGCCCCTATTTACACATGGCAATACGTACCATGCAGTCATTGCAAGAAGGCATTGTTAAAGCAGACAGGAAGTGGTTTGGTCATCCCGATCATAACATGTATTCCCAATTTTAAAAGAGGAATAAAAATGAATGCAAAAATATCTAGATGTTGGCATTTACACCTGCTCTATTTCACATATAAGTTTCTGCTTGAAGAGGGAGGTGCAAAGACTGAGACCAGCACCCCTAAGTCTGCAGACACCATTCCCCCATTTCATGTCCCCTAATAATAATCGCCCCACCCGATAGGCCTCTGACACAATAATGCCACCTGATGGGTGCACTGATATTGGTGGGGAGGGGGAGGGTGTTGAGAAGTGGGGTGAGTTTTGTCGGGGGGCCATTGGGTGGGGGAGTAATATCAGTAGGTGTTAATGGGTAAAAGGGATGCATGCTGTTAGCAGCAGCAAATTTAAAAGCTGTTCCCACATACATTTTGGAAAAAGCAGCATACTTTTTTTCACCACTGCTCCCACTAGACGTGGTGAGACACTGACTTGCAGTCCTGCACATCCTTACCTAAATTTTACAAGTAGTTCTGCATTTGGCAGAATCTTTGTAAAACACAGTGGGAATTTTTCATTTCCTGACCTGGATATCTTAAGTCCCCTCTCTCCATGTCCTATCTAAAATTGGTTTTCACACATGTAACATTATGAAAGACAGATTACATTTATGTGTCAAGTACAATATTGAAGTTCACTAATATCAGCGCAGAGTACATAAATTATAAACACAACTGGCAGTGTTCTATAGTAACAAATTAAAAGTAACTAGTTACTGTACTTAAGTAAACATCGCAGTAATTTTACTTTTAATGAAGACCTGGAAAGCACTGAAAACGTTTACTTATAACAAAGTAATACTTGTCTATTTACTTTTACTTTGTTAATTTAAAAAAAAAATAAGTGAAAATCAGGTATACAAGCTTCCTCGTGCATGTCATACCCTAAACCTTGTCTTTACTACTGATGCTGACAAAGTTGAAAGTGATATAGCATAAAAGAAATATCTCAGAGTGCATTGGCTGCTGATGGAGTTATCAGTTCATTCAGACTGCTTCTAAAGATGCCAAAAGAAGCACAATGGAACTCTATTTTTTGCAGTAGAGAAGCTTGTTTGATTGGTCCAACAACTTGTAGTAAAGATCATTTCAATGCCATGTGCACTGCACTGGAAGTTCTAAGACTGACTGCAGGTGAGAAGACGTTTTTTGGCTGATTATGTTTATTTATTTATTTAACAGGTTTTTATCATTCCAGTCAAAGCAGTTTATGTTGAAACTTAAACTTGGTAATGTACATTAAACAGGGACATTGATAACTTGGATTTTTCTGAGGTAATGGAGGGTTAAGTGACTTGCCCAAGGCCACAAGGAGTGCTAGTGGGAAATGAACCCTGGTCTTTGGTTTCCCAAGCCAGTGTTCTTAACCATTAGGCTACTCTTCCACTCCAAAATGAAACCTGTTGCTTAGTTTTTGAACATCTTACAGTCAGAAAAGATGATGTTCATGGCCTACTTGCTGTCTACAATCACTAGGCTTCATGAGATTCTAATTGAGAGAAAAGCATCAACAACAACTTGTAAGCCTCTTGTGACTGCCCTCATAAATGCAATCAAGCAACACTTCTCTGTTCTATTTGATGACTGAAGCAATTGAATCAGCAATTCTGCATCCAAAATTTTGCACAGGTATATGGACAGAGGACTCTGGAGAAGAGCCTTCAGTATATCAGACATCTGCATGATATAGTTCCTAATAAACCTTCACATGATATGGTTACTTCTCATGGTGGCAATAATGATGATGAAGATAAAGCATTATTTGCTATAAAGAAGAAGAATGTATTGGACATGGATTCCCTGGATTAATTTCTGCAGATGCAATCAGAAGACATAAGTAGACCTGATGGATGCCTTGATTTGAAGGAATTGTTTATCAGACTGAACACTCCACTTCCTGCCAGTGCCTTTTTTAGCTGTGCTGGTTTAATCATGACTCACAAGCATACTTATGAGTGACAGTAATTTTGAGAATTTAATTTTTCTAAAGGCAAACAAGTGGTCTGAAGTTTAGACATAGTAAAATTGTTAGGATAAAACTTTTACCAACAATTATATTCACTGTAGTCTCGTTACTTTCACTCAAAAAGCACTACAATAGCTAACTACTTTTTCACTTTCACTTGAGTAAAATTTCTAAATGTTCTCAACGTGTACTTTTACCGTTTATAACATGCATTTACTGTTACTTTTACTTTAACAACTTTCAACAGAACTGCTTATGACCCCGTTATTCTACAATTTAACAATGCTATCAAGAGTGGGCAGATTACACAGGCTTAATAGTCAATCCTCCATTAAGTGAAGTGGAGAAAGTCAACAGCATGACTCCTCTTGCTAAGGATGCTGACTCTACTCTCAATGAAGTAGTCGCTAGTGCCATCAAAGGGGACCAATTGAACACTGATGGTGACATGTCTTGTGCCAAAGTGATGTCAACAGAAATGATTTACTTAGCACATTCATTACTGGACACTATTAAGCACTACGAGGTGGCACCATTTCTAATTCAGAAGTGGTGTTGGCAGGAAGTGGATTAATTTTGATGAAGCAGTTCAGTTTACGGAGATAAGGGGAAAAATGTGCTCTGCAAAGGACAGAAGGGAGTCCAAGGTCAGACTCTGATGTAGTAGATAGCAGAGGATAGGTGAAGAAATCGTTCTTGAAGACACTATTTGTTGTTGTTGGGAGTGGAAAGCTGTAAAAGGAAGGCACTGAGATCCTGGCAGGCACTTGTAAAAGTGAGGGACCATGAGGTCCAGAAAATATTTATTTTGGAGGTGGGAAGAAGGGATTGAGTGATTCAAAGGGCATATTTTACATGTAGGGTAAGTATCAGGACATCTGAAAGGTCTTTATTGCCGTTTGGAAGCAAGGAAAAAGGGTTTGAAGAGCAAAAGAGCATTTATCGTTGAGAGGAAAGAAAGGATGGGCAAACCTAGAAGACATTTGTTGTTAGGGATGGGGGCTCCCTTGTACTTTGGGCCAGATGGTATGGAAGATTTAAAGATGTAGAATGCAAGCTCATTAAAAGATTTACACTTTCTTTAATACAGCCTTTTAGCATATGCATGGTCTGCATTTTATTAGCATCATAAACTAGATATTAATGATGACTTAGAAACATAGAAAAATGACGACAGAAAAAGACCACATGGCCTGTCTAGTCTGTCCTTCCATATCAACAATTACAACAGCCTCCTTTTTTCCTTTAGAGATCTTCTGTGTTTGTCCCATGCTGTTTTGAATTTAGATACTGTCCTCATTTCTACCACCTCCACTGGGAGACTATTCCACGGATCCACCACTCTTTCCATAAAGAAATATTTCCCCATATCACTCCTGAATCTATCCCCTTTCACCCTCATCCCATGTCCCCTCATAGCAGAACTTGCTTTCAATCAAAAGAGGCTCTCCCCCTGTGCATTTATGCCACGGAGATATTTAAATGTCTCACTCATATCACCTCTATCCCGCCTTTCCTCTAAGGTGTACATATTAAGATCCTTAAGTCTGTCCTCATATGCTTTTTTTTAAATTTAAACGTTATAATTTTACAAATAAATCCAAGCATCAACCCGCTTGCATAGAAATTAGGGAACAGAAAGGTAAAACAACAACATTGATACATCAATATTATGCAAACAAAAGCAATATGAAAAAGAAAAACTCTATCTGCCCCTATTACAGCCCACTACATCAGGGAAAGATCCATTAATCATTATTTAAACATAAACCTGAGAAGATAAACCTGACGCGAGCAGTCAGGTCAAACCTAATTGCAGTGGAATGTCTGGGGCCACCTCAGAGGGGCGTCGAGCACTCAGAAAGGCATGCAACTGTGAAGGCTCAAAGAAAATATATGAATCAGCATTCAATCTAACCATACATTTACAGGGAAATTTAAAAAAAAAGACCCCCCAACAGCAAAACACCTGGACAAAGCAACAGAAATTCTTTCCTGCGTTTCTGAGTTTCCTTAGATAAATCTGGAAAGACACGAACCAACAACCCATGAAACTGTACACTACGCTTCCTAAAAAACATACGTAGAAACCAATCTCTATCAGAAGAAAGAGCAAACTTTGCAATCAGAGTAGTAGGAGAAACAGATTCTGTTAAAGAGGATTCCAAAATAGCGGAAACATCTAATAAATCACCTTGCCCAACTCCAGAAATTAACCCACCACGAACTACTTTTTTACCCTGAGGGAGATAGTACAATTTCACCATAGGGGGATGGGAATCAATTGGAACATCCAAAACATCCATTAGATATTTCTTAAACAACTCTTTTGCAGAGATACTGGGAACCTTTGGGAAATTTATAAGACGAAGGATAGAGTATATTGAAGCATTTTCCAACATTTCAATCTGCGATTTTAAAGCAAACACATCTTTCTGATAGGATATGCTACCATCTTCACACCGAGAAACTTTCTGTTGAAGATCAGTCACAGATGATTGTAAAGCAGTAACTTCCAGAGTATGTTGCTGAAGCAAACCTGTATGTACTTGAGATTGGACCGCCAGAGCCGACACCTGAGGAGCAAAAGGTTCCCCAAGCTTAAAAATGGCAGACCAAATCGACTCAAGGGTAAACTCAGCGGGTCTTTCAAAAATAAAAGATTCCAAAGTTTGTGCCATTCCTGTGCTGTCCACAGACGGCCTCCGTTCCATTACCGATGCCTCAGCCGCAGAGACGGCATCCGCCGACCTGCCAAGAGACCTCCTCAATACAGGAACTTCTGAGCTGGAAGGGAAAGCTGGTCCAAACACTCTACCACTCCACACTGCAGTCGACCCTCCACTCTCAGCACCCTCAACGTATCGGAAGTGGGTGCCTCCTCCAACCGCACTGGACACCGCTCCAGCAAAGGATCCTTAGGAGGACGCCACTGCACCGGCGGCGAGATGTCTGGTCCCGATCCTCCCGGCGAGCTGCTCAACTCCGGCAAGAGGATGCAAGGACTCTGCACCACCGGAATTCCTGAGTGCCGCTGTGGCGTCAAAAAGGAATTGAGCAGGCCAACCACTCGAGAAGTCGAAGCAGAAGAGGCTGCCGGGGTAAGGGAGGGTTTCTTAACCCCTTTAGCCTTCCTTTTGCCCATGATAAGAAAAACCCCACCGCATGCATCAAACCGCCATCTTGGATCCTCATATGCTTTATAATGAAAACCACTAACCATTTTAGTAGCCACCCTCTGTACTGACTCCATCCTGTTTATATTCTTTTGAAGGTGCGGTCTCCAGAAATGCACACTATATTCCAAATGAGGTCGCACTATGAAGCCCCAGCGGAGCATTTCCCCAGCTTTCTATGAAAGTCTTTGGGAATGCAGGCACGCATGCGTGGTTCCCTTCCCGCCTAAAGGTGCCATCTTACCTCAGTCAAATGACATAGCTAAGAACAGCACACAAAAATGAAAAAATAAACTATGTACAACTGCAACTCCAAGGGGAGGAGGGAGGGTTGTGAGGACTTATTCCTGCTGCTCCTGGAGAATACCTGTTACAGGTGAGTAACTACTCTTTCTCCAGGACCAAGCAGGAAGTCAGTCCTCACATATGGGTGACTCCCTAGCTCTGGGCTACCAAGGAACCCAGGCTGAACAAGAGTACTCCCTCTAGTCTCAGCAGCAAAGAAAAGGCTTTTCAAGGACACAACCTCCACCGGTAGCCCAACAGAGGGCTGGAGGGCAGGAGTTGCCTAAACCTCAAAGAGATTCCGGAGTAATGCCTGGCCAAAAGCACTGTCCCTACGGGACTCCCTCTCCAGACAGTAATGGACTGCAAAAGTCTGGCTTGAAGACCAAGTTGCAGCCTTGCAGATGTCCACCAAGGGCACAGAGCGGAGATGAGCCACTGAGGCAGCCATTGCCCTGACACGATGGGCTGTGACCCTACCCTGCAAAGGAAGGTCAGCCGCCTTGTAAGCCCAAGTGAAACAGTCAGCCACCCAGATGGACAAGGTACGCTTGGACACAGCCAACCCCAACTTATTGGTGTCAAAGGATACGAAGAGCTGAGTAGCCCTTCTATGCCCCTGCATACGGTCAAGGTAGAAGGATAAGGCCCTCCTACAGTCCAGGGTATGCAGGACTGCTTCAGCCTGGCTTGCATGAGGCCTAGGGAAGAATGTTGGAAGAACCACCTCCTGATTGAGGTGGAAAGAGGATACAACCTTTGGGAGGAACTTTGTCTGAGTCCTAAGGACTACCCTGTTCCTATAAATCCTAGTGTAAGGTCTATCACAGACCAGGGCCTGAAGCTCACTCACTCGCCTAGCCGAGGTAAGGGCTATCAGGAAGAGTGTCTTCCAGGAGAGGAAGCGTAGTGGACAAGTAGCCATCGGCTCAAAAGGTGGGCGAGTCAGTTGCTGCAAGACCACATTCAGCTCCCACTCAGGGGTAGGAGGACGGATTGGAGGCTTGAGCAAAAGTAAGCCCCTGAGAAAGCGGGACACCAAGGGGTGACCTGACAGAGAATGTCCCTCTACCAGTGAGTGGTGAGCTGCTAGAGCTGAGAGGTGGACCCGAACAGAATTGGACTTAAGTCCCTGATTTGATAAGTGCAGTAAGCATTGAAGCACTACTGGCACAGTACAGGAGAAAGGATCCTCTGTACGTAGCTGACACCACACAGAAAACCTTTTCCATTTGAGGGCATAGGTTTTCCTAGTGGACTGTTTCCTAGAGGCTAGGACATCCTCCTCAACTTCCTGAGGTAGGCCCCAGGGAGCCAAGACTACCCTTGCAGCCTCCAGGCCATCAAATTGAGAGCTTTGAGATTGGGGTGCAGAAGGGAACCCTGCTCCTGTGAGAGAAGGTCGGGTTGCAACCCCAGAGGCAGTGAGGGATCCACCGCAAGTTGAAGCAGAAGAGGAAACCAAGGCTGTCTCGGCCACCGGGGAGCCACCAGCAGGACCGAGGCCTTGTCCTGAAGAATTTTGAAGAGAGTTCGGGCCACCAAGGGCGTGGGAGGAAACGCATACAGGAGGCCCTGAGACCATGGAATCAGAAAAGCATCTGCTACTATTCTCAGAGGATGCGGTTGCCTGGAGCAAAACTTTGGCAGTTGCTTGTTCATTGGGCTGGCAAAGAGATCTATCAAAGGGAGACCCCATTTTAGGAAGATCTTCTGAACTACTGAAGGATGCAGCTGCCACTCGTGGGGCTGCAGAATCCTGCTTAATCTGTCGGCCAGGTAGTTGTCCTGGCCTGGAAGGTACACAGCCTTGAGGTGCATGTGGTGCTTGAGGGCAAATGAACAAAGGTCCTGAGCCTCCCGACAAAGGATTCTGGACCCAGTCCCGCCCTGTTTGTTCACATAAAACATGGTTACCTGGTTGTCGGTCTGAACCAGGACAGATTGATGAGCCAGGGTAGGAGAGAAAGTTTTGAGTGCTAATCGAATAGATCTGAGTTCGAGGAGATTGATCTGCTCTGCAGCTTCCCAAGGAGACCACAGGCCCTGGGTGCACTTGCCAAGACAATGAGCTCCCCAGCCCTGCAGGGAGGCGTCTGTGGTCAGTACCACCGTGTACCCAGGAATCTGAAAAGGCACCCCCTTTAGTAGATTCGGTGGGTGCAGCCAACAGTTGAGGGAGTTCAGAAATTGTCTGGACACCCTTATCCTGTCTCTGAGGCTGCCTGTGGCCTGTGACCACTGAGTCCGAAGGCACCACTGTGCAGGCCTCATATGGAGCCTGGCATTGGGGGTCACATGCACTGTCGAAGCCATGTGGCCAAGCAGCCTTAGGCAGAGTCTGGCGGAGACCAATGACTTGCTGAGAAACTGGTTTGCTAAGTTTATCAGTCTTTGGGCTCAGTCTGCTGGCAAGAAAGCCTTTGCTAGCAGGGAGTCCAGCCTTGCTCCTATGAACTCCAAGTTCTGGGAGGGGAGCAAAGTGGACTTTGCGAAGTTTATTACAAACCCCAGGCTTTGAAGAAGAGCAATAGTTCTGAGGGTGGCTTGTCTGGCCTCCTGGCACGTCTGACCCCTGATGAGCCAATCGTCCAGATAGGGGAAGACAAAGATTCCATGATTTCTCAGGTAGGCAGCCACCACTGCCAGGCATGTGGTTTCCTCCCACAATGAACCTGAGGTACTTTCTGTGGTCTGGATGAATGAGGATGTGAGTGTACGCATCCTTTAGATCTAAGGAGCATAGCCAATCTCCCTGCTGGAGGTAGGGCAGACGTGTTCCAAGAGTAAGCATCTTGAACTTTTCTTTCTCTAGGAACTTGTTGAGGTTTCTGAGACCAGAATGGGTCGAAGGCCACCGGTTCTTTTGGACACCAGGAAATACCTAGAGTAGAATCCGTGACCGTGCAAGTGGGGAGGCACAGGCTCCACCGCCCTGTCCACCAACAGACCCTGAAGCTCTTGAAGGAGAAGGTCTGTGTGCAGGGGAGGCCTTGGAGGCTCCCCTGGAAAGTATGGAGGAGGCAGTTGGTGAAAATGCAGGGCATAGCCCCTGTGGACTATGTCCAACACCCAACTGTCCCCGGTGATGAGGGGCCACTGGTGGGCAAAGAGGGCAAGGCGACCTCCTGTGCAGGGTTGGGAGAGCAGGGATGGAGAGGCTATGCTCAAAGAGTCAAAAAACCCCACCCTGCTGAGTGGGAGCAGGGGCCGGAGGTTTGGGGGTCCTCTGCCTACCGGGCCCATTACCCTGCCCCTTGGCTTGCTGACCCTGGGGTGCAGCTTGGGCAGCCTGATATTGAGGGTACTGTTTGTAGGCAGTGCCCTTCCTCGGGTAAAAGGGCTTTTTACCCGAGCCCTTCTTTTTATGAGAAGGGGCAGAGGTCTTCCTAGACAGCCTTGTCCGTGTAAGGTGCTCTGTTTCGAGCTGGGCAGCCTTCTCGGTCATGGGCTTGCCAAAAAGGTTTTCACCTCGGCAAGGGACATCGACCAACTTGTCCTGAACCCATGGCTAGAGGTCCGATGACTGCAGCCATGCTTGACGTCGAGCCGCGATGCCGGCTGCCGCAACTCGGGCCGAAGCCTCGAAGCCATCGTAGGCGGCGTGGGACATGAACTTCGAGCAGTCCCGAATCCCCGAGGACAAGGACTTGAATCTCTACAAGGGTTCCCCGGAGAGTCCAGCAGAGAACCCGGCCAACTCCTTGGCCAGGTCCCCCAAGTACATGCCCATGTACAGCTGGTAAGACTGGACACGGCAAGCAAGCATCGAGCCCTGAAAGCACTTTCTACTGACACCATCGAGGTTTCGGTACTCCCTGCAAGGGGGCACCGTGGAGTGCATCTTCTGGCTCTTCAGACGATGCATGGCCGATTCCACAACCATGGAATGGTGTGGTAGCTGTGCCTTTTGAAAGCCAGGGCTCTTTCTGAGTCGATAGATCGAGTCGACTCGCTTGCTTAAAACTGGCGCTAAGGCCGGTGCCTCCCACATCCTGAAGAGGAGCCATTCCAGCATCGGAGGAACGGGACAGTAAAGGCCTCCTTCGGAGGAGAGTCATACTGCAGGGCCTCGAGCTCTTCAGCTCGAGGCTCTTCCTCAGGGTCCGCCGGAATAGCCAAGGCAGTGGCCATATCCCGGACGAACTCCGAGAACCGAGTATCCTCCGGAGGGGATCTACTCCGGGGCTCAGACTGCGGTGAGTCTGACGGGACGCACCGAGTCTTGAATGTATCGGGGGACTCCTCATCCTCCGTCTCCCAGGCAGACTCGTCTGACGAGGAGTCAGGGTCCAACCCCGCGGGGCCCTGGAGCACCCGCCCCGACGCCGGAGGCACCGGTGTCGACGCCCTCGGTCCCGAGCGGGAGGTCGACTTCGAGCCATGATGGACTTGAGAATCGGCTCGGTCTCCGGGGTCAACTTCGAAGTCGATGTCCTGATGGTTGGGGCAGATGCACCAGACAGGCTGGCCATCAGTGCCCGCTGCTGCTCCATGAAGGCAGACAGTCTGCTCTCCAAGGCTGTCATCCTGAGACTCAGCTCGGGAGACGCAGCAGCCACCGACTCGGGCCCCGGCGGCGCCAGGCCTGACGTCGGCTCTCTGGGAGGAGAGCCTTTGAGGACTACGGGGCTTACGTGTCCAGCAGACTCCAGCTCCACGTGAGGAACTTTGGCAGGCTCCTCTTGTTCCACGGGCCCGGGGCGACGGTCGGGGGTCTTAGACCTGGCCCTCGAGGAGCCAGGGACCTCCTCCGACGACACCCTCGTGAGCCGCTTCTTCCTCTTGCGTTCCCGGTCGAGGGACCCCCTGTCCAAGGAGCTTCGACGGCACTCGGGGATCCGAATCCCAAGATGTCGAGGCCTCAGACGAGGTTTGGGCCCGACCGGAGGCTGAGTCCGAGAAAAGCCTTTCTTTCTGCTGCTGGCAACTTTGGAGTGCCTTGGAAGACATCTTCCCACATGGTCCACACGACTTAGGGTCGTGATCAGGACCAAGGCACCGAAGGCAGCAGTCGTGTGTGTCGGTGAGAGACATTAATTTCTTACACCGATCACACTTCTTGAAACTGCTGGAAGCCATCGGGGAAAAAAGAGTCCCCGCGAGGTCAAAGGACCGGCCTTCCAGGGAAAAAACAAAAAAGGGTGCGAACGCCAGCCACGAAGGGCAAAAACCGAAAAAGAAGAATCGGGCTCGATACCGGTGTACCGAACCCGGTGGGAGGGGAGCCGGCGTCGAACCAGGAGAAAAAACAGCGAGAATCGCCGAAAAAAAACAACTTTTATCCGGGATGACAGGACACACGTCCGGTGGGCTTCTCGGGAAAAAAAGAGACTGAGGTAAGATGGCACCTTTAGGCTGGAAGAGAACCGCGCATGCGTGCCTGCATTCCCAAAGGCTTTCATAGAAAGCTGGGGAAATGCTCCGCTGGGGCTTCATCGGCGCCAATGACACCCATATGTGAGGACTGACTTCCTGCTTGGTCCTGGAGAACACATGTTATAGGTGAGTAACTACGCTATCTCCAGGACCAAGCAGGAATGTAGTCCTCACATATGGGCACTTCCTAGGTGCCACCGTCGAAGGTGAGAATCCTTCCTCCCATGGATCTCTGGCATCCCACCAGGGTCGGTGGGTAGGAGCTGGTTTAGGTTTGAAAGAGATTTTGAAGAAAAGCTTGGCCAAAGATGGAATACCGATGGGAGGCTTTGTCTAGGCAGTAGTTGGCTGTGAAGGTGTGCACCAAAGCCCAGGTGGCTGCTCGACAAATGTCATCGATAGACACAGAGTGGAGATTAGCCATAGAAGCTGCCATGGCTCTCACATTATGAGCTGTGACATGGTCCTGAAGAGGAAGACCCTTACTCTCATAAGCAAAGGATATGCATTGGGCAATCCATTTAGATAAAGTTCTTTTGGAGACTGGAAGTCCCAAATGACTAGGGTCAAAAGCTATAAAAAGTTGTGAGGACCTTCTATGTTGCTGTGTTCTTTGTATGTAAAAGGCCAAGGTCCTTTTACAATCCAGAGTATGAAGGTTTCTTTCTGCATTAGAGGTGTGAGGCCTCGGAAAAAATACAGGAAGGTAAATTGATTTAAATGAAAAGGCGAAACCACCTTTGGCATAAAATGTGGGTGAGTTCGAAGAACAATCTTATCATGATGAAACCTAGTATAAGGAGGATCAGCCTCTAAAGCTTGCAATTCACTAATGCGACGAGCAGAGGTGATTGCAATTAGGAAGATGACCTTCCAGGTCAAAAACCTAAGGGCTGCATTGGCTAAAGGTTCGAAAGGCGGCTTCATGAGCTGCCCAAGAACTAGATTTAGATCCCATGCCACCGGTGGTGGCTTGATGGGAGATTTAGTTAATAAAAGGCCTCTCATAAATCTTGATAGGAGTGGATGAGAGGAAATTGGTTGTCCATTTAGAGGCTTATAAGAAGCTGCAATTGCACTAAGATGGACTCTTACTGAATTGGTCTTTAACCCAGAATTCGATAAGTGAAGGAGATACTCTAGTATCGATTCTAAGGGTATGACCAGGGGGTTTAATCCCTTCTTGGAGCACCATATAGTAAAACGTTTCCACTTGAAGGCATAAGATCTTTTTGTGGAAAGTTTCCTAGAAGCCTGAAGGATATCTTTTACCTGCTGGGACAGGTTGAAATCCTGGAGGTCTAAGCCCTCAGCAACCAGGCCGTGAGGTGCAGGGACTGGGGATTTGGGTGCCATAGCGTCCCGTTCTCCTGGGAAAGGAGATCTGGAGCATGCCCTAACTTTAGAGGTGCCACTTGAGAGAGATGCAGAAACAGGGAATACCACGTTTGGCATGGCCATCATGGTGCTACAAGAATCATGCGACCCCTGTCTCTCTGAAGCTTGAAGAGTGTTTTGGGGATGAGGGGAATGGGTGGGAAGGCATAAAGGAAGTCCTGAGCCCAGTAAAGGAGGAAGGCATCCCTTGCCTGACAGTTTTGCGCCGGAATCCTGGAACAGAACCGGGGAAGTTTGGCATTCAGTGGACTTGCAAAGAGGTCTATGTCTGGAGTGCCCCAGAGATGAAATATCTTTGCCACCTGGTCTAGGTGGAGTGATCACTCGTGAGGTAGCAGTACTCGACTGAGTTTGTCTGCCCAAAGGTTTTGAATGCCTGGAAGATATACCACTAGAAGGTGAATTTGATGCTCTCTGGTGAGGGCCCATAGTCGTAAAGCTTCGTTGCATAACGAAAGAGAGCCCGTTAAGTTAAATGTAAACCGCTCTGATCTAAAATAGAGCGGTATAGAAGAACTGTTAAATAAATAAATAAAAATAAATATAGAACATGGCTACCTGATTGTCCGTCTGGACTAGGACTGTCTTGTAGCTGAGCTGGGCGTGGAACACTCGAAGAGCTAAATAAATTGCTCTTAATTCCAGGAGGTTTATGTGTAAACCAACCTCCTGTGGAGTCCAGGTGCCCTGGGTAGAAAGATGATTCAGGTGTGCTTCCCAACCCACCTGTGATGCATCTGTTGTTAGGGTGGCCTGAAAGAGGGGTTGATGGAAAGGAGACCCCACTGTCAGATTTTCTAGTGATTGCCACCATTGGAGGGACAAAATTAGTTGTTGAGAGACTGTTATTTTGTCCGACAAATGACCCGTGGCCTGTGTCCACTGTGTGGAGAGGGTCCACTGAGCTGCTCGCATGTGGAGGCGAGCATATGGGACTACATGAACTGTGGATGCCATGTGTCCCAGTAACTGCAGTAGTTCCCGAGCAGTGAGAGAGGATTTGCCTGCTGTTTGGGAAGCTAGCTGCATTATGCGAAGACACCGGGCTTGTGGAAAGAAAGCCCTTGTTTATCTGGTATCCACACAGGCTCCTATGAATTCTAGGCATTGGGAAGGAACTAGTTGAGATTCCAGGAAGTTTATTACCAATCCGAAGTATTGGAGAATTCGCATTGTACAGGACAGTGCAGTGCTGGCCTCTGCAACTGTGGAAGCTCAAATGAGCCAGTCGTCTAAGTAAGGGAAGACAAAAATCCCCAGGGTTTGTAGAAATGCCGCTACTACTGCTATGCATTTCGTGAACGCCCTTGGTGCTGAAGCCAGACCAAAAGAAAGAACCCTGTACTGGAAATGTCTTCCCCTGAAAAGGAAACGTAAAAATTTTTTGTGATCTGGATGAATGAGAATGTGAGTGTATGCATCCTTTAAGTCTAGAGAGCAAAGTCAGTCCGGGCTTTGAAGGTATGGCAGAAGAGTTCCTAGAGAAATCATTTTGAATTTCTCTCGAAACAGATATTTGTTCAATTCTCTGAGGTCTAGAATGGGTCTGTGTCCCCCTGTTTTCTTTGGAATAAAAAAATAGGTGGAATAGAATCCTGTCCCCTGTTGAAAAATGGGTACTTCCTCTACTGCCCCTTGGGCAAGAAGCGTGGAGACCTCGTGATCTAGCAGGTTGTCTGCAGAGGTTTGTGAATTGAATTGTTTTAGAATTGTAGGAGGGAGTATGCTGTGAAAATGAAGTTTGTACCCCTCTCCTACAATGGACAAAGTACAATCTTCTGCTGTTATCTGATGCCATCTGTTGACAAAGTAGCATAACCTGCCCGGAATATTGGGGGGTTGGGGACCCCTCAGAGGCAGGAAGGCAAAGCTCTCTAGGAAGGAGTCAAAGTCCTTGAGGGGGCTAAACCTGGAGAGCTGGTTGGGCTCTCGGGCCTTTTGGTTTCTTTTTCTGTCTAGTTTGTCCCTTTTGGGCAATCTGACCTGGAGTCTGACTCTGCTGGGTATAGGAAGGATAAAACTTCCTCTTTTTGCTAAAAGAGGGTTTTTTATAAGGCTTCCTTTTGGCTGGAGTGGCTGTAGACTTTGACAATCTATCTAAGGTAGAATTGTCAGCATCTAACTTGTTAGCCTTTTCCTGCCAGTTCTTGCCGAAGAGATTCTCCCTCGTGCAAGGAATGTTGCCTAACTTGTCCTGTACCCAAGTCTCCAAGTCTGATGTCTGTAGCCAGGCAATCTGTCGTGCGCCAATGGCAATAGCAGAAGTTCTACTGATGCATTCGAAGCAGTCAAAGGCTGCACGATTGACAAACTTGGAGACATCCTGAGCATGCTTAACTAGAACAAGAAAATCTTGTCTCTTATCATCTGGGAGAAATGGGCTCATAAGTTCCAAGTCTCCTGTGACTTCTTTGAGGAACATTCCCATATATAGGATACCGGTATATGAACTGATCCTAGCTGAAAGCATGGAAGCTTGAAAAGTTCTGCGTCCAAAAGCATCCAGAGTCCTACATTCACGACCTGGAGGATTGGATGCATGCCTCTTTGCACTTTTCATCCTACGCATGGCTGATTCCACTACCATTGAATGGTGTGGCAGCTGAGTTTTTTGAAATCCAGGACATGGTGGAACTCGATACATAGTAACAAGTCTCCTAGAGTGAGGAGAAGTAGTCAGAGGTGTCTCCCACATTCTGAGCATCAAGCTATGCAGAATTTAATGGATGGGCAGAGTAGCTGCCTCCTTAAGAGCTTTAGGATATTGGAGGCTTTCCAATTCCTTTGCTCTGGGTTCCTCTTCAGGAGCTACTGTGATTGAAAGACCTTTGGCCATATCACAGATGAAATCCTGAAATGACATGTCTTCTGGAGGTGACATTCTGCGTTGGGGAGAAGAGGGATCTTCTAGGAGAAACCCTCTAGAGCCAGCAGAATTGTCAGAGTCTTCGGAATCGGAGGAATCTAAGTATTCCTGACCCCGATGCTCTTGCAAAGCACGATCCCGGTACCGATCAAAGTCAGTACAGAGGTGACCCGGTACCGCTTTGTCCACTCCAGCCAGAGATGGCATGGGAAGAGTTCCCACCGGGGCCAGTACTGTCGGTACTGGCATCGCTGGTGTCGGTATCAGTGTCTGTACCAGTGTCGGTACTGGCATCAGTGTCGATGTCAGCACCAGAGCCCTTGGGACCACCGGTACCGCAGCCGAAAGAAGAGCTGCAATACTGCGCTCGATAGCGAGGAACCTCTGGTCTATTGACGCTGCTGATGCCTGGGTGTCAGTACCGGTAAGGACGGCCGGAACCCCTGAGCATGGCACAGGTAGTTCTTGCGAGGTTGAGGCCTCAAGAACATCCTGAAGCCCCATCGATGCTTTGGAAGCTGAAGCCTCCCGCCGGGCTGTTTTGCCGGTGTGGTTCCCTCAAGGACAATGCCAATGGCCTCTCGATGCTTAGCAGGAGAGCTACCCTTTGAGGAACGGCTTTTATGTTTAGTTACGCAAGATCCATGGGAGGAAGAAGAGGTCCTTGACGATGTCGATGCAATGGATCTGGCATCTGAAGAAAAGAGGGTACCGAGCTTTGTGGCCTGGTTCTGTCTTCCTCTTTTGGTCATCCCCATGCAGGAGAGACATGTTGGAGAATGGTCAAGTCCTAAACATTTTAGACACCAATCATGGGTGTCAGTGACGGAAATGGTACCACCACACTTGGTACATTTTTTAAAACCACTAGTTGGCTTTTCCATGATTTAGGAAAATGAGGCCTAATGCCCAAAATGGTGCCTAGCACCAAAGAGGAAAGTTTCTGAAAAGAAACAGTCTATGTTTTTTTTTTTTTTAGGAAAAGAAAAGAAAAGAACCGGCGGTACCGGTAGGCATCGTGCGGTAGGCAAACGCAACCACAAGAGAGAAATTTAAAGACGGAATTTTCTGCGGTGACAGGGAATAGGTCTTGTCGGCTCCGCGGAAAACGAAGAACTGAAGAGGGACAGTTGGAAAGGCGGGAAGGCAGCACGCATGTGCTGAGGGATGCTCCCAAAAGCGTTCCTATTGGACGCTGGGGAGCGTTCCCGCGCAGGCTCCGTCGGTACAGATGATACCCATATGTGAGGACTACATTCCTGTTTGTTCCTGGAGATAAATGATTTATAGAATTGAGGCAATCTCAAAATTGTGCACAGACATCTTGAATACAATAATAAAATAGAAGTCAATATTATTCAATTTCTGAAAAAAATGTAAATATTTTTATTTATTTGGCATATAAATTTTTTTTAAGAACTAGAAAATCAGATGTTCATTGACAAGCATTTAGGGTGGAATCTGGCCTGTGTTATTTATATGTAAGACAGAATTTTTATGGGTAAAGTAAATAGAGGCCATGTTTGAAATACTATTTAGAAATCAAGTCAGTATGTTCATAGTCACAAACAATTTTGTGGGCTATGCTTACTAATCATAATACAAGTAGCTTGGATGAGGTGGTGGGGGGGAGCAATGCCATCCTCACAATTTCCCCCCACCATATAGTCCCTTCGTTCAAAAAACATTCCAGCACTAGTACTTGGAAAAACATTTGGATGCACTTTATTACAGAACAAATCATCACCATGGAACACAGTAACCAGAGCTAATATGAACTGTTAATCTGCCCATTTGACATCCCCCCCTACTCAGACCAAATGAGGTTGCCACCTGCCATTCTACTAGCTAGGTAGCTTCTCCGTCCAACCTGCCACAAGACCGCTGCAATCAATTTTGCCCCCCCCCCCCCACTGCCAGTCTCACCATATTACTAGCAAAGGACCAGCACCACCGAAGTGAGGGTGGTTCGGGTAATGCCAGCCCTCCAGCTGCCACAAGCACAAATAACCCAAACTGGTAACAAATAGAACCTAAGCATAACAAACGAAGCAGGAGAGAAGGTGGGAAAAATGATCATTGCCCATTCAGGACCTGAGGAAGGTGAGCTCTGCAGGCAAAACTGGATGAAACTCAACTTCTCAGAGAGCCCCTCCTCATCCCCCCAATGTCAGTACTCAATCACTTTAACTCTGTGAGCCTCCATCCCCCCCCCCTCTCAAGAGCCAACGTTTCCCTAACACCACCTTACTATCTACCCCCCCCCCCCACCTTCCTAGCATGGCTATATCCCAGCCCCAGCTCCCCCTCCTAACCACTCGGAAATAAAGGGGGTTGGGGGTATAACTCCCCACTGGGCATCTGGCTACCGGTGGCCAATGGGACAGAGCCCAGAGGCCTTTTACAATTAGTATGTGCTATCTGCCAATGTGCTCATAGGAATAACTTGGGTTCTGCAGCATATAGGGCCATGTTTACTAAAAATTAATGCATGCTATCTGTTTAATCTATCAGACTCTGACTGTACAGATCTTTCCATATTTTTCTTATATACTTTGGACTTAATTCAGAGCAGCATTTAGCTGGATGGACGGCGATTCCACCCACAGAGCTCCCCACACGTACAGCAGAGATGTGCAGGGAGCTCTTTATGGGGGTGAGAGGGGACGGGCTGAGGGAGGCATGAGGGCAGGCCAGAGGCATGATACCTATCCTGGATGTACAGGGCTGATTTCAGGGTCAGCCTTGTACGTCCGGGATCGGCATTTGGACAGGGGACATATTCCACCTCAGAGGTGGAATAAGACCCCCTGGACAGCAGCAGATGCAGGGTCCAGCCAGGGAAAGTGAGATGAAGGGGTGCAGGGAATTCCCCACAGCCTAACCCTGGCCACTGTAGGCCCGATCGGGGGTTGGTCTGCGGGGAAAGAAACTTTTCGGAGTCTGCCGGGGATCGCAGCTCCATGCAGGAGCTTGGCTGGGTTAGCCGGGTAAGTGTCGGGATGTCCAGAGTGCCTGAATCGGAGCACATCCTGGACATCCTGGCCTTATGCTACGATTCTGCTCCCACAGGGCTGTCTAGCTCCCATGGGAGCAGAATCAGGTGCATCCCTGGGCCGTCTGGATGTCTAGACGGCCCAGGGTCGCACATCTTGGAATTGGCCTCTTTGGGTATAGCTTATGACTATTCTATGCAGAATTAATGTGTTGTTCTATTGTACAATTTTGAATTGTTAGAATTCTAATATTTTGTTTTTCTTTATGTTTTTAATTTTGCTGAAGACAATTTTCAAATTGCCTGCATTGGGACAAACACCATATGTACATTTTACCAACAGCTTTGCACCAGTTCATAAGCGAAAGTACTATATGCTTGTACTTTTACTTTAAAAATAGCACTCAGTACAAAGTATGTATAATCACTTGCACCTGCTTTTTGTGCGGGTAGAACTTTGTTCTAAACTATGCATGTAGATTTGAAAACAGAGTCTACACATGCACTTTTCTTCCCTGATCTGATAATATCTCCTCTGCAGACAACTTTAGCCATATTGAGATGAACAATTTTTTGTTTTTTTTAACCTGCAGAAATCACTTTAAAAATGAGCATCATTATTCCAAAGACAATATGGCAGACTGAACTCTATAAAGTCATCCTTGTTCAGTAGCACTCTGTCCCACTCTTTGTATAGAAACATAGAAACACGATGGCAGAAAAAGACCACATGGACTATCTAGTCTGCCCGTCTATATCTACAATAGTTTCCTTTTTACCTTTAGAGATCCTCTGTGTCTGTCCCATGCTTTTTTGAATACAGATATTGTCCTCGTGCCCATCATCTCCAATGGGAGAATATTTCACACATCTACCACTCTTTCCATAAAGAGGTATTTCCGCATATTACTCCTGAGTCTATCCCCTTTCATCCTCATCCTATATCCCCTCGTAGCAGAGCTTGCCTTCAATTGAAAGAGACTCTCCTGTGCATTTAAGCCACAGAGATATTTAAAGGTCTCTATCATATTACCCCTATCCCACCTTTCCTCTAGAGTATACATATTAAGATCTTTAAGTCTGTCCTCATATGCTTCATAACAAAGAAATGCCCTCACTGCAGTGTAGATAGTTTATGTATATAGTTAACCCAGTTATCCAAGGTTGTACTCCTGTTCAATGTAAAACCTGACAGTTTGTCGTTATGGTCGTTTTGTTATGATGTAAACCGCGCTGATTCTAAATAGCGCGGTATATAAGAAACTGTAATAATATAAATAAATAAATAATAAATAAAATAAAGACCTCTATAAATAAAATAAAGACCTCTAACGATTTTAGTAGCCATACTCTGCACAGACTCCAACCTGTTTATATCCTTTAGAAGGTGCAGTCTCCAGAATTGCACATAATACTCCAAATGAGGTCGCACCAGAGACTTATACAGAGGCATTATCACCTCCTTTTTTCTGCTGGCCAATGCTCTCCCTATACACCCAAGCATCCTTGACTTTCGCCATCGCTTTTTCTACCTGTTTAGCTACTTTAAGATCATCAGACACAATAACGCCAAGGTCCTGCTATTCTTTTGTGGACAGAAGTATCTCACCCCCTACACTGTACAGCTCCTTCAGATTTTTGCAGCCTAAATGCATGACCCTGCATGTTTTAGCATTAAATTTCAGTTGCCAAAGTCTAGATCATTCTTCAAGCATAGCTAGATCCCTTCTCATGTTATCGACTCCTTCCTGTGGGTCTACTCGAATGCAGATTTTGGTACCATCTGCAAACAAGCAAACCTTACCCAACAGACCTTCCGCAATATCACTAACAAAGATGTTAAACAGAATCAGACCAAGGACAGATCCCTGTAGCACACCACTGGTAACCTCCTTCTCCTCAGAGTGAGCTCAATTTATCTGTACCCTTTGATGCCTCCCCCTCAACCGATTTCTAACCCAATCAGTAACTTTTCAGTCCATCCCTAGAATGCTATTTATAAGTCGCCTGTGTGGAATGGTGTTAAAGGCTTTACTGAAATCTAAATACACCACATCTAGGGCTCTCCCTCGGTCCAACTCCCTGGTCACTCAGTCTAAGAAATCTATCAATTTGTCTCCCAGACCTGCCTCTGGTGAATCCATTCTGCCTTGGATCCTGCAGTCCATTGGACTCCAGAAACCTCACTATTCTCTCCTTTAGTAGCCTTTCCAATAATTTACTAACCACAGAGGTTAGACTAACCGGCCTGTAGTTCTCACTGTCATCCTTTAATCCACTTTTGTGTAAAGGGACCAAATGTGCCTTTCTCCAGTCCTCTGGCACCATCTCTGACTCCAAAGAGGCATTGAAAAGGTCAGACAGTGGAGCTGCTAGAACGTTACCAAGTTTCCTAAGTATTCTTGGATGTATCCCATCCAGACAAATGGTTTTGTCTACTTTTAGTTTAGCCAGTTCCTCACGAACACAGTCTTCTGAAAATCGTTCGAGATCCCCATCGCTTCGTTTCCTATTTGTAGGTATTTTCTGAGGTCCTTCATCTGTGAACACAGAACAGAAATATTTGTTAAGCAATTCTGCTTTATCCTCATCAATTTCTGCATATTCCTCCCCTGCACCCTTGAATCTGACAATACCACGTTTGCCCTTCCTTCTCTCACTAACCTATCTGAAAAATGTCTTATCCCGCCTTTTATTGCATTGACTATGTCTTCTTTTTGTATCTTTGCTTTCCTGACTACTTTGCTAGCATCTCTAAATTTTTTTCAGATATAGATGCCTGTCTTCCTATCTCTGTGATCTCTTGTATTTCATGAAGGCCTCCCTTTTTTTCTTCACCTTTTCAGCTACTTCTTTTGAGAACCATAGCGGCGTCCTTTTCCTTTTACATTTATTTACCTTTCTAACAAAAAAGGTTTGTTGCCCTTAAATATCCCCTTTCAGTTTTGCCCACTGTTTTGCTACATCCCCCAGCTCTTTCCATCCCGCTAATGACTCTCTGAAGTATTGTCCCATCTTTGCAAAGTTAGTTCTCCTAAGTTTAATAGGACCCTCGCTTTTGAATAGATTTTATCAGCCTTAGTACTGATACTGAACCACACCATCTGGTGACCACTGGATGCGAGATGATCTCCCACTATGACATCAGAAACACTTTCCCCATTGGTAAGCATTAAGTCCAGTATGGCTCCATTATGTGTGGGTTCTGTTACCAGTTGCCTGAATAGTTCTCCCTGTAGAGAATCCGGGATCTCCTTACTTCTAGATGAGACCGTATCATATTGAAATTACCTACCAGTCGCACTTCTCCTTTCATGGCAATACTGTGTATATTTTCTATTAAATCTTTGTCCACTTCTACTCCCTGTGAGGGGGATCTGTATATACATGTAAATCCAATGAAAATGGATTTCTCTTTCCCTCTTTCTACTACTTGGAATTTTCTCATGCCATTTTGAAGAGTAGCTCAGGCTGAGTTATATTCAGGTATAGTAGGTGCCTTTTCCTGTCTCTGAAGGGGTTACAGTCTAAGCTTGTATCTGAGGCAATGGATGGTTAAGTATTTTGCCCATAACCAGAAGAGAAACGGTGGGATTTGATCCTTGGCGACTTTAGTTTTCAGCCCACTACTCTAATCATTAGCCGACTACTAATCGCACCTCCGTCTAAGCTTTAGCTTTGCTAGCAGTTCCTCAACCTTACTCCTGGAATGCCTCTGCTTAGTTCTGATAAAATTGTGTGTGTGTACAGGATGTATGCATGTAAACCTTAAGGGCCTGATTCCAAAGGGGGAACGTCCTTCCTGCCTAGACGTCCTGGATTTGGATGGGCCGGTCTAGTCCCCGATTCTGAGCCCGTGGGAGCTAGACATTCCCACAGGATCAGAATCAGGTCTAGACAGCCAGTCCATGCCATTTCCCCTGATTCTGTGCCACCAGATGTCCAATAGTTTCCCTGCATGGAGCCATGGTGTCCTGTTGCCATGGCACCATGGCTCCATTAAGAAGTGCTCCATTAAGAAGTCGCATTTCCCGTCTGTCGCCACAAAGTTCATTCCCCACAGCCTGACCTTCGATGTGGCCTTCCAAAGGCAGGGTCAGACTGCAGGGAAGCTCTTGCACCCCCTCACCCCACTGACTTGGCCCTGTGCCGCCATCCCCTGATGTCCAGGGGGACTTATTCCACCTCCGAGTTGGAAGTCCCCCGTCCATGTTGTCAACTCTGGACATACAGGGCTGACCTCAGGATCGGCCCTGTATGTCTGTGGTTGCCCTCAGGATCGGCCCTGTATGTCTGTGGTTGCCCTCAGGTTCGGCCCTGTATGTCTGGGATTGCATCCCTGGCCCACTGCCCGCCCTCTCTCCTCCCTCAGCCCACCCCTTCCTGCCCCCATCCAGAGCTCCCTGTACATCTCCTATGTACGTGTGGGAAGCTTTGGGCAGGGGATAGGGTTCCAGCATTTGGCAGGGGTGGAAGTCCAACCCGGATGTCCATCCCTGCTAAACACGGCTTGGAATGACCCCATAAGCACATATTGGACATGCAATTTTATTAATACCTATTTTAATCCCTAAAACATTACTTTGGATTATTATTATGATTATTATTTATCCTTCATGTGTGGCACATCCCAACCATGTGCTCAACCATATCAACCTGCATTATATAATATCAAATTTTAAAATCCAAAACATTCTTATCATTAATATTTACCTCAATACAATCTGCTTTTTATTAGGAATAAAATAATCTTTAATTTCCTTAACCGCAAAAGAACTATTTATAATTTCACGAGAGAGTGATGGAAGTGGTTGACTGGAACCAATGAGACGCATTCTCCATTTTCCAGCCATCACTGGATAATCACCAGTAGATGCTTCAGCCATAAATGTGTATCCTTCCTGAAAGACAGATTTTAAAAATTGGATTTACTATAAATGTGCATGGCAGTAACAGAGTTATTTTACATTATTCTTCTTTTGAATTAGGCAATTGCTTAGAATTAGGATTAGAGTGGAATGTAAGACTTGTAAAAAATACAAGTAACATACATCTAGTACGTCAACATTCAAAGGCATGTACAGTACTGAGGAAAAGTTGAGAACCACAAATATACTTATGAGAATTACAGGTTCTTATCTGGATATCCTTGTTTAAAAGAAATTCAACAATTCCATGTTTCTTGAGATACAATAATGTATAAAGCAGAATAGGGTGACAGAGGAGTTGCTGGATAGAGCGAGGGGGAATAGGGATATGGGGTGGAAAAGGTGATAGGGGAGTTGCTAGACATGGAGAGGGGTAACTAGGATGACGGGGAAATGCTTGACAGAGGAAGTAGAAACTCTGTAACTATCCACGAAAGTGTCAAGCGACTTATAATGACAGTATGATAACTTATATTATAAATATTGTTTTCTATTAGGCTACTAGGTCTCAGAACTTCTGGGCTATTACAACGACCTTGTCAGGTTTTGGTCAGTCGAGCCCCATACATCAACGACCTAGAGGTGTAGCCTTAATTTTCCATTTTTTTGATTCCTTTTTTTCTTTAAATATTTCTTTCAATATTATTTATAAGAATACTTTTAACTTGACGCTACATTGCACGCTAAAGGAATGCGTTTCAACTCAAAATGGTTTCATCAGGGGAATGCGAAGATGCTGAAACCTTCTCCGTGTCATCTTTTCTGCTACTACCCACTATTGTTTTCAGAAACACGGAAAACAATAGTGGGTAGTAGCAGAAAAGATGACACGGAGAAGGTTTCAGCATCTTCGCATTCCCCTGATGAAACCATTTTGAGGTGAAACGCATTCCTTTAGCGCGCAATGTAGCGTCAAGTTAAAAGTATTCTTATAAATAATATTGAAAGAAATATTTAAAGAAAAAAAGGAATCAAAAAAATGGAAAATTAAGGCTACACCTCTAGGTCGTTGATGTATGGGGCTCGACTGACCAAAACCTGACAAGGTCGTTGTAATAGCCCAGAAGTTCTGAGACCTAGTAGCCTAATAGAAAACAATATTTATAATATAAGTTATCATACTGTCATTATAAGTCGCTTGACACTTTCGTGGATAGTTACAGAGTTTCAAAAAAAATAATGAGATAATCAGACTCTGCATAAGGACCATCAACAATCTTGTAGAGGAAGTAGAAAGACAAGGGAATTTCTGGACATAGTGGGGAGTAAGGAGGCAGAGGGAAGCTGCTGGACATGGAGGGAATAGGAAGACTGGGAAATGCTTGAGATGGGAAAGTAAGGAAGCAGAAGGGAGATGATGGACATGGAAGGAGTAAGAAGACAGAAGAAAAATAATAGAGACTGGGAAATAGGGAGACAACTGTGTGACACTGGATGGGGTTTGGGGAGTAGGAGAGAGGAGATGTTGAATGGTGGGAGGAGGGGGAGGAGAGAGATAAAATCTATAAGTAGATGCAGTATAAAGGAGACTGAATTTAATCTGTAGCTATACATAAATTCATACAAATTTCAGCCTTTATTACACAATCTCCAGCCTACCATTCCTTACAAAAGTTATCGAAAAGACAGTGCAGATACAACTTCAGGACCATATTGACATGAATGCCCCACTGGATATCCACCAATATGGCTTTAAACCACAGCACAATGTGGAAATCCTACTCACCTCACTCTTTGACAATCTCCTAAAAGGCATAGACAGCATAAAGAATGGATTCCTGCTGGTGTTCATGGACATCTTGGCAGCCTTTGACACAGTGCCCCACACCAAATTACTACAACACCTGCAGCAGATAGGAGTATGCAAGAATACCCTGAAATGGTTTACCTCCTACTTAACGGACAGAACGCAACAAGTCAAATGCGGCCAAATGAAATCTCTGCACTTTCACGTCAAGCAAGGAATACCGCAAGGTTCAGCTCTGTCATCTATACTCTTTAATATATATATCTAACCCATATGCAACATCATCAAACGCCACAAACTTCACTATTACCTCTATGCTGATGACATCATGGTATATGCTCCAATCAACCTACATGCACCCGACACCACAACAATAACCAGATGTCTTGAAGACATGGGTGACTGGCTCACAGCTAATAACCTAATGGTCAACTATGACAAAACGGAGGCAATGTTCGATACAAGGAACCCTACTTTCATCCACCGCAAACTATTACAATACTAGACAAGGCAATAGCAATCAAAGATGAAGTTAAGTACCTGGGCATCACCATGGACAGAGCTCTGAACATGAAAGCTCACATCACTAAAACCGCAGACAAGGCCTACCTACGTTTGAGGACCATCAGGAAACTCAAGCCGATGCTCCACCAGGACCACTTCTGCACAGTGTGCCAAGCAGTCATCACACCACTGCTTGATTATGGAAACTCACTGTATCAGGGCCTCCCCCAGCAGACCCTGCACCCACTCCAAATGGTGCAAAACACTACAGCATGCATAATTATGGACACTGCAAGATCTGAGCACATCACCCCCGTCTTGCAGCAGCTGCACTGGCTTCCAATGATTGCCAGGGCAAAATATAAAACAATTTTGATTATCTTTAAAAGCTTACACTACAGCTCGGCAGATGCGCTCCAAAATATCATAACAAAGGACATCAGCAATAGACCAAGAAGGACCAATAATGACAACAAGATCGGCACACCCGCAGGATATCACAAGACTAAATAAGCAATCTCCAGAAGATCCCCCTCACTACTGGCGCCCACACTTTGGAACTCCCTCCCTATGGACCTGAGGGCCTTGAATGATACCAAAGACTTTTGCAAGGCCCTCAAAACTTGGATCTTCACAGAAAGCTATTAGCAAACAGACAAACAATAGTCTCCACGCGGACGGTAGCCCATCTACCTCCACCAACTTGATACCATATACCCATCTCAACCAGAAGTATGAGTTTAATGTTCCATGTTGTTAAGTTCCCTCTTGTTAAATGTTACCCTCCAATGTGTTGTGACCACTTTGATTGTAGGATAAGGTGGTATACAAATATGTCGAAATAAATAAATAAAATATCCTTGGCTTGTATTTGAGAAAGGGCTGGTCTTAAATACTTAACAGTTGCCCAGCATAAGTCTCTGAGAAATTCAAATAGTAGCTGATTACCATTTAGTTTCAATAATAATTTGAAGGTCCAAGCAGATTTTGCCACCAATATTCCTTCCTACCCCCACCCCTCATCCATCTACCTTGCAGCCTGCTTTTCCTACACAGTCATCCCAATATACATAATCAATAGTTTTCAATTAAGGGACAATCTAGTAAACTTATTTGATCTTCATTACCATTACAGCTATTCTAACCCTTCCAACTAAATCATCATGGCTTTCATTCAATGAAATAACTGTAGTGCTTTACTACTAAGGCAGGCTGACTGGAGACTGAGCTTGCCTCATCTGTCTCCAACTCTCTGTAAAAAAGGTGCTCACTCAACTCAAAAAGGAATTGGCAGCAATTAAAAGTCCTTCCAGAGCTATTAACCGTCCTAACATTTTACCATCATCCTGTGATGCAGAAGCACCCTCCATCCTAGTTGTTGTCCTTATAAAATTCCTTTGCTCCACTGGAACATTATGATACCCTTGACATGAAATCTGAGGTGGAGTCTGAGGTAAAGTGTCACTCGGTGCAAAATACATTCCAAAAGCACTAATAAGGATTCTTAAAACAGAAAATTCATATTACTAGGAGATTCCATTATGAAAGGCATTAACTTAGAAACATAATCCAAGGGTCCCAATAAGGTGACATGTTTTCCAGGATCATTGACTATCAGGAATACAAAGCAAATACTGAGTGCAATCAAAGAAGAAAGTAAGATTCTAAAATTGATATTAAAATCAACCTGGGGACAAATGACTTGGCCAGAAACAGTCTTGCAGCACAGAGAGATTTTCAAAAGCTTGGAAAGGGTCTGAAGTCCATGGTACGGACTGTAGCTTTTTCAGAAGTACTACCTGCCTATGGAAAGGGAGAAGAAGGGTTACATCATACAGACATCTTCAATAAGTGGCTCAAAATCTAATGTCAACAAGAATATTTTAAATATGCTGAATACTGGGGCAATACAGTATATGGAAAAACAAATGGCTATACTGTACTTATGGTCTATATCTTTCTGTGGAAGGAAAAAGGATCCCAAGCGAGAAATTCAGACAATATATTGCTAGGTATTTAAACTAGAGGATGGGGTGACCCAGTCTGCAATGTAACCCCCAGCAAAAGCAAACCAGTAGCGGAGAAAACAAAAAAATAAACTATTTTAGTTACTCACTCCTCAGAAACAAGGTAGACGAGAGGGTAATAGGTTATACTGTACAGATGATGGAGTCAACAAGTAGTTGTGTGACCAGAGAACTGGATCAAGGGCGTACGATGGACGTGGCCTACTTGGATTTCAGCAAAGCCTTTGATGCTGTTTCTCAGAGGACGATAATGAACAAACTGTGCAGCTTGTAGTTAGGACCCAAGGGATGAACTGGATTGGAAAATGGTTGAAGGATATGCCAGAAGGTGGTGGTAAATGGAATTCACTCAGAAATGTGAGCAATGGAGTGCCTCAAAGATCAATCCTAGGACCGATGCTGTTAAATATCTTTGTGAATGACATTGCCAAAGGGTTGCAAGGAAAAGTTTGCCTTTTTGCAAATGACATGAAGATTTGTAATAAGGGGATACCCCGGAGGGAATTGAGAATGAGGAATGATTAAAAGAATTAGAAAAATAGTCTAATGCTTGGCAGTTAAGATCTAATTGAAAAAGTGCAAAATGATGCACTTGGGATACACAAATCTAAAGGATAAGGGGCAGGAGGTTGACGTTCATGGACTGTGAGAAACTTCAGGGTGATAGCGTTTGAGGATCCCAAAGTGACAAAACAATGTGAAAAGCAAGCGGCCATACCAAAAAGATGCTAGGCTATATAGAGAAAGACATAACCAGACAAAGGAAGAAAGTGATAATGCCCCTTTACAGGTCATTAGTGAGACCGTATCTTTCTAAGGATATAAAAAGACTTGAAGTGGTTCAGTGGCCAAAATTGTATGGGGTTTGTGAGAGAAGCCTTATGAGAAGAGGCTTGAAGACCTGAATATGTAAACCCTGGAGTAGGATTCTCACACCATTCCTCTGGACACACCCAGTCAGTCAGGTTTTCAAGATAACCACAATGAATATACATGAGGTAGACTTGCATGCACTGCTTCCACTGTATGCAAATCTCTCTCATGCATATTCATTGTGGTTATCCTGAAAACTAGACTGACTAAGTTTGTCCCAAGGACTGTGTTGAGAATCACTGCCTTAGAGGAAAGGAGGGACAGAAGAGATGTGATGCAGACCTTTAAAAACTTGAAAGGTATTAATGAACAAGAAAAAAAGGAGGTGATAATGCTTCTGTATAAGTCTTTGGTGCGACCTCATTTGGAGTATGGTGTGCAATTCTGGAGACCGCACCTTCAAAAGGATGTGAACAGGATGGAGTCGGTGCAGAGGGTGGCTACTAAGATGATTAGTGGTCTTCATTATAAAGCATATGAGGACAGACTTAAGGATCTTAATATGTACACCTTAGAGGAAAGGCGGGATAGAGGTGATATGATTGAGATGTTCAAATACCTCCGTGGCATAAATGTTCAGGGAGAGAGCCTCTTTCAATTGAAAGCAAGTTCTTCTACGAGGGGACATGGGATGAGGGTGAAGGGAGATAGATTCAGGAGTGATATGCGGAAATATTTCTTTACGGAAAGAGTAGTGGATCCATGGAATAGTCTCCCAGTGGAGATGGTAGAGATGAGGACAGTAACTGAATTAAAAAAAGCATGGGACAAACACAGAGGATCTCTAAAGGTAAAAAGTGGACTGTTGTAGTTGTTGATATGGAAGGACAGACTAGATAGGCCATGTGGTCTTTCTCTGTCATCATGTTTCTATGATTCAGAAGCTATAAAACTAGAGGACATGAAATGAAGCTATATGGAGAAAAACATTTAAAAAAAGGCACAGAGTAGAGGTAACCCACACGGAGTGGCTGTTATAACTCAAAGTGAAAGCACAGAGCAGGAGCAACATGCACAGAACAGCGGTTACAACCCAAATGAAAAGCACCTTACTAGCCAGACTGGATAGGACGAGCTGGTCTTTATCTTCTGTTATTTCATATTGGCTAGATATTCAGCCCATTGTGGACAGCATATGTAAAATGTCTACCACCATGGGGCCAGTACTGGATGCCAGGTATCCACCAGCATTGAACATCCAGTTTCGCTACCAACCTCAGTTGCTATCTGGTTAGCAGCAATATTCAGCCACTAAATGGATAGAAAACCACAAAGTTAGGACAGCCATTGACCTGTCCTAACTTTCTGCAGTTATCCAGTTAGCAGGCTGAAAAGTGCCGATAGTGCAGGAAAAGTGCTTGAGTGAGTGGGGTGTCGGCATCTCTGCAATGAGTGGTTACCATGAGCATCAGCAGCATGCGGTAATCGCTGGTTTTGAAGACATCGCAAGTGTAACTAACGTCTCCTCAATAAGTGGCGTTAGCTGCATTCACTGTGTTGTCACGTCACAATCTCTGCATTTTCCATGCATTATCTGCCGAGGAAACGCTGTGCACACTAATGAGGCGCTATTTGCACATGCTACGTTAGCAGTAAAAGTCCATCGCGGTTTAGTAGACAGACCCCATAATGTGGTATTTTTTAAATTAAATAATCAAAATCAATCATTTTTTGTCTGGGTTGTTTACTAGATGTAATTTTCTTTCTTACTGGCATTTAGACTAGGATGTACTCATGCTTTGGATTTAAATTGTGCTAAAATACTAAGAGGTTCACAAATGTTTTCTCAGCACTATATGCAATCAGTATCTAATGCCAACTGCAGAAGTTGATATTTTAATTCAGTGCCAGCTAAGGTGAAATTAGACTTACCTGATAATTGTTATTCCTTGAGGAACTCCAGTCTAGTCCCGAAATCAGGAGTTGTCAACCTCTCACAGCAGCTTGGAGACTGAGAAACTTCATATCTGTGATGTCACGGGTACATAAGTACAGACCCCTCTTCCACACTCCAGTAACTTATTGACAAAGCAGGCTCTCTGGAGCAACAAGTAAGTAACCTAACAGTATATATCCAACATACTAAACAATCTTCATTTAGCGGAAACAAACAATATGTACACCTAACTCTTCCGTTATTTCCAATGTTGAACAGATGACGAGGCCCGCCCTTCCCCTACAGAAGAACTTGGGACCTCTCCCCAAACACCCCCCAGACCACACCCTAGCGTGATATATTATGACCTTCCAAACAATAGCCGTAGCTTACCTGTAACATTCCGACACTTCAGGCTATCGTCTACCGGATCTCCTAGGGTGGGATACGGGACTAGACTGGAGTTCCTCAAGGAACAACAATTAGCAGGTAAGTCTAATTTCACCTTCCTTATCGTCCCTCCAGTCTAGTCCCGAAATCAGGAGATGTAACAGAGCAGTGAAAACCCTTATTGGGAGGGACCCTGCAGACCAGCCTGAAGTACTGCCGATCCGAAACAGGCATCCCTGCCCGTCTGAATATCCAGACGGTAATGCTTAACAAAGGAATTAAGCGAAGCCCAAGTAGCTGCCTTACAGATCTCCGCCGCCAGCACCAAACTACACTCTGCCCAAGACGCCGCCTGAGCCCTGGTATAATGTGATTTAAGACCTTCAGGAACCTTCCTGCCTTTCAGTAGATAAGCCAACACTATGGCCTCCTTCACCCTTGGGCAATGGATGATTTCGAGGCTTCTTCTCCTTTACAAGGCCCTGCAAAGAGAACAAACAATCTATCCGACTTACGGAACCCTGCTGTCTGACGCAAATAGCTCTTCAATGCTCGACCAACGTCCAAGAGATGCAACCTATCTGAAGGCTGCCCAGCCCCGCCAGCCCTAAACGCCGGCAAGGAAAGCACCTGATTTACATGAAACGCCGAGACCACCTTCGGCAAAAAATACGGAACGGTCCTCAAAACCACCTTAGACTCCAAAAAGGATATAAAAGGCTTCCAACAGGATAAAGCCTGCAATTCTGAAATTCGCCTAGCAGAACAGATAGCCACCAAGAACACAACCTTAAGGGTAAGATCCTTCAACGATGCTCTGGACAGCGGCTCAAACGGCTCTTTCACTAGCGCCTGCAAGACCAAAGGAAGATCCCAAGCCGGCACCACCTGCCCTCGAGGGGGCCGCAAGAGAGAGACAGCTCTCAAAAAACACTTGATATCCGGATGCTGCCCGAGTACCACCCCTCGCACTTTGCCCCTATAACAGGACAACGCTGCCAGCTGCACTCGCAGGGACGAAGCCGCCAAGCCCTTCTGAAAGCCCTCCTGCAAGAATGACAACACCTGCGAGAGAGAAACTTTTAGCGCCACAATCTGTCTATCCAGACACCAATCCTCAAAAATTTGCCAAACTCGAATATAAGCCAACGAAGTTGATTTACGGCGCGCCTTCAGCAAGGTCCAAATCACCGCCACCGAATAGCCCTTCGCCGTCAGCCTCGCCCTTTCAAGAGTCAAGCCGAAAGCGAGAACCGAGCCACCTGAGGCATGAGCAAGGGACCCTGAGACAGTAGGTCTTCCCGCAGGGGAAGCTGCCACGGATCCTCGACCACAAGCCTCATGAGGTCGGCATACCACAGCCTCCTTGGCCAATCCGGCGCGATTAAGATCACGCGGCCCTTGTGCCTTTCTACACGCTGTAACACCCAGCCGATGAGCACCCACAGAGGGAACACGTAAAGAAGACGCCCCTCCGGCCAGGTCTGAATGAGCGCATCCAGGCCTCCCGACATCCGCTCTCTCCTTCCTTCTGCTGAAGAAACGATCTACTTGAGCCGACTGAAAGGTCACCATAAGATCCATGACCGGCGTCCCCCAGCATCGCAAACACCTCCAGGTGAAGTACCCACTACCCCCGGGTCTACCTTCACGCAGCTTAAGAATTCGGCCTGCACATTGTCTACCCCCGCTACATGCACTGCGACAATGCCTCCAGGTTTTCCTCGCCCACTTGAATAAACTCTGGGCCTCCGTCTCGAGCAGTATACTGCTCGTTCCTCCCTGACGGTTGATGTAAGCCACCGCGGTTCCGTTGTCGGAAAATACCCGAATGGCCTTCCCGTGAAGATAAGGCTGAAAATCGCGAAGCGCGAGAGCTACCTCCCTCAATTCTAGCCTGTTGATGGACCACCCCTGTTCCAGATCGGTCCACTGGCCTTGAGGAAACCGTCTTTGAAAATGGGCTCCCCAACCGTAAAGACTGGCGTCCGTGGTCAGGGACTGCCACTCCGGCGACTCCAAGGGCATCCCTCTTCCAAGACATTCAGGATGCAACCCCCATTGCAGAGCCTCGCACGTCTCCTGGGGACAAGGAAGATATTTTGACAAGAGATCATTCTGGTGCGACCACCTCCTCAATAACGCCCTCTGCAATGGTCTCATGTGGGCCCTTGCCCAGGGAACGACTTCGAGAGTCGCCGCCATCGTCCCGAGCAACTGCAAATAATGCCATGCCGTGGGACGCCCCTTGCATAGAAAGTCGCAGACCAGATTGCGCAGCACTAGCGCCCGCTCCCGCGGAAGAAAAACTCTCCCCATCCTGGTGTCGAAGTGCACTCCCAAATACTGTAGGCTCTGCGACGGAGTCAACTTGCTCTTTGCCCAGTTGACTACCCAACCAAGACTTTCCAGGAACCTCTACTACCTTGTCCGTAGTCGCCTCGCTCTCCTCCCTGTACTTTTCTCTGATTAACCAATCGTCCAGATAAGGGTGTACCAACACACCCTCCCTTCGCAAGGCTGCCACCACGACTACCATGACCTTGGTGAACACCCGTGACACCGTAGCCAGACCGAACGGCAACGCTTGAAATTGAAAATGTCCCATCGGCAGAGCGAATCTGAGGAACTTCTGATGTTGCTGCCGTATGGGGATGTGAAGATACGCCTCCGCCAGGTCCAAGGATGTAAGAAACTCCCCCTTCCGCACTGCCACGTTGACGGACCGCAGAGTTTCCATCCAAAAGTGAGACACGTGGAGACAACGATTGACCTTTTTGAGATCCAAAATCGGCCGATATGCCCCCTCCTTCTTTGGCACTATGAAGTAAATGGAGTATCGACCGCAGCCTAATTGGTCTGGAAGTACTGGCACAATGGCTTTGAGAGACAGCAACCTTTTTACAGTCTCCCCCACCGCTCTGTGCTTGACTCTGGCTTTGCAAGGAGACTGCACAAAGGAATCCGTCACTGGGCGCCGCAACTCCAAGGCATAACCTTCTCGAATAACTTCTAGCACCCACTGATCTGAAGTAACTCGGACCCAGGCGGGGTAAAACTCCCGCAAGCGACCACCCATGGGAACGCTCTCTGCCCGGGCCCCCCTGGCTTCATTGGGACTTGCGGAGACTATTGGCGGAGGAGCTCAAGGAAGAAGACGCCGCAAATCCCCTACCTGCTCCTTGGAAGCCCCGAAACCCTTGGTTTCTATAGGGAAAACGCACCCTCTGACTCTGCCCAAATCTGGGGGAGCGAAAATGCTGAAACTCCCTCTGCTGTCCTTTAGGCATCGAAGGAGCTCTCCCTTGCTTCTGCCTGTCCTCCGATAGCCGACCGTCTTTTGATTTACCCAAATCTTTCACAATCTTATCCAAATCCTCTCCAAACCGGAGTTTTCCACAGAAAGGGAGCTTACTGAGGCGAGCCTTAGACGAGCTGTCTGCCGACCAATTGCGCAGCCCAAAGATAACGCCTCGCTGTTACCGCCAAGGACATACTCTTGGATAGCCCTCTAATAAGGTCATAATGAATATCCGCCAAATAGGCTACTCCCGACTCCAGTCTGGCCGCCTCTTCTGCCTGATCCACCTGCATACGCTGCACCCAGCGAAGACACGCTCTCGCCACCCACCCACGCCCCACAAATGGACGCCTGCAACGAGAGCGCATTCACCTCAAAGACCTGCTTCAACAAGGTCTCCAGCTTCCGGTCCTGCCCATCCTTGAGGACCGCACTCCCCTCCACCGGAATAGTAGTCTTCTTGGTGACCGACACCGCAGCATCCACTCTGGGAGACTTAAACAACTCCCTATCCTGATCCAGGAGAGGGTACAGCCGCGCCATGACTCTGGACCCTTTGAGAGCCGTCTCGGGTAGGTTCCACTCCTCTTGAATCATCTCTCGGATCACTCTGTGCACCGGGAACGCCCATTGAGTCTTCCGGAAGGCTTGCAGCAACGGGTCCTCCAGAGCCGTCTCCTCTGCCTGAGATCCAGAGGGTGTATTAAGAGTTTTGAAAGTCTCCGAAATGAGTGCGGGCAACTCCTCCCTCCGAAAGATGCGCACCACTCTCGCCTGATCCTCCTGATCCGTAATCTCGCCTTCCTCCAGTTCCTCTTCCAACTCCAGGTCAGGCTCTTCCGACCTGTCCCCTTCCGAGATGGTAGAGTCTCTGTCAATCCTGGGTTTCTTTGCTACTGACCCTGACCCTCCCACAGGCAGGGGAGTTGCTGGCCTCTTTACCCCTACAGGGACCTTCGGCACCCCTGGAGGCGAACCCCCTGTGGCTGAGCCGAACGCTCGTTGGATTACCGCTACAAACTCTGGGGAAAAAATGGCTGCCAGCCCCCCCCCCCCCCGCTAATGGGGGCTGCGGACCCCGCAAGTCCGGAGCTGAGGAAGTGCCCGGAACCGGCTCTGGGGTTAGAGGACACAGTGCTCCACTTCGCCCCGCACATTGAACAGAGCGTTTTGGAAGGCATTCTCTGACTCCTGGGTGTGCAGCCCCTATCCAGAGGCTCACCACACTACACACACATCACTGTCAAACAAAACAAAATCAGCTCACTTTATTTTTTTTTTTTTAATTCAAATGTATCCCCCTGACAAGGGGCACCCCACCATGCCCCCCGTGGAAATTGGGGCGAAAACGAGCTTTCCCATTCCAAAAACCACAGAAAGCTGCCGCCTCTGCTGATTCCGGCGTTTTCCCGCGTACCCGACACGCGGCGCGGCCTAAACACCCCGGCCGCATCTCGGCACGCTACTGGCTCCCGGCGCTCTTCCCGCTCAAATCTAAAACTTACTTGTCCAGGGAAGCTCCTCTCCTTCGGCGATCCACCCCTACGTGTGAGGTGCCGCTGCAGGACCATTTCGGGGCCGGAACTGTCGGCGGGAGACTCTGGTGAGCAGCGCTGCTGTCAATCTCACTCACAGCCCGGCTGATAACCGCGGACAGATAGCTGTGGCAGGCAGACCATCTGCACTAGCTATGGGCCGCCCTCACCTCCGGGTCTTCTATCCAAGACAGGCTCTTGCCCTCAGAGGGAGCCCGCTCTGCAAAAACGCCACTGCCTCGGCCCCCTCTCAAACCCCGCAGGAGGGAGGAGGGGGGAAGGGAGGGAGGGGGGAAAGGACTGGTATAATGTGCTTTAAGACCTTCTGGAACCTTCCTGCCTTTCAGTAGATAAGCCAACACTATGGCCTCCTTCACCCTTGGGCAATGGATGATTTCGAGGCTTCTTCTCCTTTACAAGGCCCTGCAAAGAGAACAAACAATCTATCCGACTTACGGAACCCTGCTGTCTGACGCAAATAGCTCTTCAATGCTCGACCAACGTCCAAGAGATGCAACCTATCTGAAGGCTGCCCAACCCCACCAGCCCTAAACGCCGGCAAGGAAAGCACCTGATTTACATGAAACGCCGAGACCACCTTCGGCAAAAAATACGGAACGGTCCTCAAAACCACCTTAGACTCCAAAAAGGATATAAATGGCTTCCAACAGGATAAAGCCTGCAATTCTGAAATTCGCCTAGCAGAACAGATAGCCACCAAGAACACAACCTTAAGGGTAAGATCCTTCAACGATGCTCTGGACAGCGGCTCAAACGGCTCTTTCACTAGCGCCTGCAAGACCAAAGGAAGATCCCAAGCCGGCACCACCTGCCCTCGAGGGGGCCGCAAGAGAGAGACAGCTCTCAAAAAACGCTTGATATCCGGATGCTGCCCGAGTACCACCCCTCGCACTTTGCCCCTATAACAGGACAACGCTGCCAGCTGCACTCGCAGGGACGAAGCCGCCAAGCCCTTCTGAAAGCCCTCCTGCAAGAATGACAAAACCTGCGGGAAAGAAACTTTCAGCGCCACAATCTGTCTATCCAGACACCAATCCTCAAAAATTTGCCAAACTCGAATATAAGCCAACGAAGTTGATTTACGGCGCGCCTTCAGCAAGGTCCAAATCACCGCCACCGAATAGCCCTTCGCCGTCAGCCTCGCCCTTTCAAGAGTCAAGCCGAAAGCGAGAACCGAGCCACCTGAGGCATGAGCAAGGGACCCTGAGACAGTAGGTCTTCCCGCAGGGGAAGCTGCCACGGATCCTCGACCACAAGCCTCATGAGGTCGGCATACCACAGCCTCCTTGGCCAATCCGGCGCGATTAAGATCACGCGGCCCTTGTGCCTTTCTACACGCTGTAACACCCAGCCGATGAGCACCCACAGAGGGAACACGTAAAGAAGACGCCCCTCCGGCCAGGTCTGAATGAGCGCATCCAGGCCTCCCGACATCCGCTCTCTCCTTCTGCTGAAGAAACGATCTACTTGAGCCGACTGAAAGGTCACCATAAGATCCATGACCGGCGTCCCCCAGCATCGCAAACACCTCCAGGTGAAGTACCCACTACCCCCGGGTCTACCTTCACGCAGCTTAAGAATTCGGCCTGCACATTGTCTACCCCCGCTACATGCACTGCGACAATGCCTCCAGGTTTTCCTCGGCCCACTTGAATAAACTCTGGGCCTCCGTCTCGAGCAGTATACTGCTCGTTCCTCCCTGACGGTTGATGTAAGCTACCGCGGTTCCGTTGTCGGAAAATACCCGAATGGCCTTCCCGTGAAGATAAGGCTGAAAATCGCGAAGCGCGAGAGCTACCGCCCTCAATTCTAGCCTGTTGATGGACCACCCCTGTTCCAGATCGGTCCACTGGCCTTGAGGAAACCGTCCTTGAAAATGGGCTCCCCAACCGTAAAGACTGGCGTCCGTGGTCAGGGACTGCCACTCCGGCGACTCCAAGGGCATCCCTCTTCCAAGACATTCAGGATGCAACCCCCATTGCAGAGCCTCGCACGTCTCCTGGGGACAAGGAAGATATTTTGACAAGAGATCATTCTGGTGCGACCACCTCTTCAATAACGCCCTCTGCAATGGTCTCATGTGGGCCCTTGCCCAGGGAACGACTTCGAGAGTCGCCGCCATCGTCCCGAGCAACTGCAAATAATGCCACGCCGTGGGACGCCCCTTGCATAGAAAGTCGCAGACCAGATTGCGCAGCACTAGCGCCCGCTCCCGCGGAAGAAAAACTCTCCCCATCCTGGTGTCGAAGTGCACTCCCAAATACTGTAGGCTCTGCGACGGAGTCAACTTGCTCTTTGCCCAGTTGACTACCCAACCAAGACTTTCCAGGAACCTCTACTACCTTGTCCGTAGTCGCCTCGCTCTCCTCCCTGTACTTTTCTCTGATTAACCAATCGTCCAGATAAGGGTGTACCAACACACCCTCCCTTCGCAAGGCTGCCACCACGACTACCATGACCTTGGTGAACACCCGTGACACCGTAGCCAGACCGAACGGCAACGCTTGAAATTGAAAATGTCCCATCGGCAGAGCGAATCTGAGGAACTTCTGATGTTGCTGCCGTATGGGGATGTGAAGATACGCCTCCGCCAGGTCCAAGGATGTAAGAAACTCCCCCTTCCGCACTGCCACGATGACGGACCGCAGAGTTTCCATCCAAAAGTGAGACACGTGGAGACAGCGATTGACCTTTTTGAGATCCAAAATCGGCCGATATGCCCCCTCCTTCTTTGGCACTATGAAGTAAATGGAGTATCGACCGCAGCCTAATTGGTCTGGAGGTACTGGCACAATGGCTTTGAGAGACAGCAACCTTTTTACAGTCTCCCCCACCGCTCTGTGCTTGACTCTGGCTTTGCAAGGAGACTGCACAAAGGAATCCGTCACTGGGCGCCGCAACTCCAAGGCATAACCTTCTCGAATAACTTCTAGCACCCACTGATCTGAAGTAACTCGGACCCAGGCGGGGTTAAAAACTCCCGCAAGCGACCACCCATGGGAACGCTCTCTGCCCGGGCCCCCCTGGCTTCATTGGGACTTGCGGAGACTATTGGCGGAGGAGCTCAAGGAAGAAGACGCCGCAAATCCCCTACCTGCTCCTTGGAAGCCCCGAAACCCTTGGTTTCTATAGGGAAAACGCACCCTCTGACTCTGCCCAAATCTGGGGGAGCGAAAATGCTGAAACTCCCTCTGCTGTCCTTTAGGCATCGAAGGAGCTCTCCCTTGCTTCTGCCTGTCCTCCGATAGCCGACCGTCTTTTGATTCACCCAAATCTTTCACAATCTTATCCAAATCCTCTCCAAACCGGAGTTTTCCACAGAAAGGGAGCTTACTGAGGCGAGCCTTAGACGAGCTGTCTGCCGACCAATTGCGCAGCCAAAGATAACGCCTCGCTGTTACCGCCAAGGACATACTCTTGGATAGCCCTCTAATAAGGTCATAATGAATATCCGCCAAATAGGCTACTCCCGACTTCAGTCTGGCCGCCTCTTCTGCCTGATCCACCTGCATACGCTGCACCCAGCGAAGACACGCTCTCGCCACCCACGCCCCACAAATGGACGCCTGCAACGAGAGCGCATTCACCTCAAAGACCTGCTTCAACAAGGTCTCCAGCTTCCGGTCCTGCCCATCCTTGAGGACCGCACTCCCCTCCACCGGAATAGTAGTCTTCTTGGTGACCGACACCGCAGCATCCACTCTGGGAGACTTAAACAACTCCCTATCCTGATCCAGGAGAGGGTACAGCCGCGCCATGACTCTGGACCCTTTGAGAGCCGTCTCGGGTAGGTTCCACTCCTCTTGAATCATCTCTCGGATCACTCTGTGCACCGGGAACGCCCATTGAGTCTTCCGGAAGGCTTGCAGCAATGGGTCCTCCAGAGCCGTCTCCTCCGCCTGAGATCCAGAGGGTGTATTAAGAGTTTTGAAAGTCTCTGAAATGAGTGCGGGCAACTCCTCCCTCCGAAAGATGCGCACCACTCTCGCCTGATCCTCCTGATCCGTAATCTCGCCTTCCTCCAGTTCCTCTTCCAACTCCAGGTCAGGCTCTTCCGACCTGTCCCCTTCCGAGATGGTAGAGTCTCTGTCAATCCTGGGTTTCTTTGCTACTGACCCTGACCCTCCCACAGGCAGAGGAGTTGCTGGCCTCTTTACCCCTACAGGGACCTTCGGCACCCCTGGAGGCGAACCCCCTGTGGCTGAGCCGAACGCTCGTTGGATTACCGCTACAAACTCTGGGGAAAAAATGGCTGCCAGCCCCCCCCCCCCGCTAATGGGGGCTGCGGACCCCGCAAGTCCGGAGCTGAGGAAGTGCCCGGAACCGGCTCTGGGGTTAGAGGACACAATGCTCCACTTCGCCCCGCACATTGAACAGAGCGTTTTGGAAGGCATTCTCTGACTCCTGGGTGTGCAGCCCCTATCCAGAGGCTCACCACACTACACACACACCACTGTCAAACAAAACAAAATCAGCTCACTTTATTTTTTTTTTTTTTAATTCAAATGTATCCCCCTGACAAGGGGCACCCCACCATGCCCCCCGTGGAAATTGGGGCGAAAACGAGCTTTCCCATTCCAAAAACCACAGAAAGCTGCCGCCTCTGCTGATTCCGGCGTTTTCCCGCGTACCCGACACGCGGCGCGGCCTAAACACCCCGGCCGCGTCTCGGCACGCTACTGGCTCCCGGCGCTCTTCCCGCTCAAATCTAAAACTTACTTGTCCAGGGAAGCTCCTCTCCTTCGGCGATCCACCCCTACGTGTGAGGTGCCGCTGCAGGACCGTTTCGGGGCCGGAACTGTCGGCGGGAGACTCTGGTGAGCAGCGCTGCTGTCAATCTCACTCACAGCCTGGCTGATAACCGCGGACAGATAGCTGTGGCAGGCAGACCATCTGCACTAGCTATGGGCCGCCCTCACCTCCGGGTCTTCTATCCAAGACAGGCTCTTGCCCTCAGAGGGAGCCCGCTCTGCAAAAACGCCACTACCTCGGCCCCCTCTCAAACCCCGCAGGAGGGAGGAGGGGGGAAGGGAGGGAGGGGGGAAAGGACTCAGCCTCAACTGCTAACAAGGGCAGAAACCCCAGAAACAAAGGAAGAGCCAGCATTTCTTCTTCTTTTTTAAATCAAAGATCCAATTAAAGCAAAGAAATCAAATTTAACTAAACAAACTCTAATCTAAGCTTCCTTAATTGTTCCTCCAGTGAGCCCCCAAACTAGGCTCACAAATCCTCCAGCTGCTTGAAGACTGAGAGAACTGGAGTTCAACATTGGAAATAACGGAAGAGTTAGGTGTACATATTGTTTGTTTCCGCTAAATGAAGATTGTTTAGTATGTTGGATATATACTGTTAGGTTACTTACTTGTTGCTCCAGAGAGCCTGCTTTGTCAATAGGTTACTGGAGTGTGGAAGAGGGGTCTGTACTTATGTACCCGTGACATCACAGATATGAAGTTTCTCAGTCTCCAAGCTGCTGTGAGAGGTTGACAACTCCTGATTTTGGGACTAGACTGGAGGGACGATAAGGAACATATAAATTTTGGAAAGACAACTCAATATATGGCTAAAATGTATCTGTTCAGTTTTAAGACGGTCCAGGAGTGGGGCTAATATGTATGCAATAGTGGTGACATTCATTTGATCTCTGGATAAATTTAGTTATTTTGGGAGACCACACATATAGCAGTCCTATTTTTAAATTGCTAAGTTAGCTGTTTAACTCGAGGACTGCATATTCAATGGTTTTATCTAAACGTATAGGGCTGCTAAATATAAGGCATAAAGTAGATAAATTTTTGTACAGTTAAACAGAAATATTCACGTGGAGTGCGATTCAATAACATGCACATCCAAACCGCAGACACATCTGAATCAAAAATGGGCCCCCTTTGAATCTAATTCTGCATCCGCGGATCTGGATGTGCCCATGGATCTGGAATCGGGGAGATGGATACCTCGGACACTAGTAAATGTTTTGGACATCCACGCGCCCACCATATTCTGAAAAGTAACACGTTTTGGATCCAACCCATCCCTGCGATGTACCCGCAGATGACATGCCCCTAAGGAAAAACATGCATCTCCTAAACTGCTCATCATAGACAGTACTTTGCTGATGCACACTGTACATAAATAGCAATGAGAAATGACAGCTGCTGCAACCTAGACCATATACCAGTCCCCGTCATGCCTTGAAAAGTGCTAGGTAAGCCCAGTGCACCCCAATATGGTATACAAGAATGTGAATATCAACATGTATGTCAAGACATACTGTGCATCAAATGGTATGTGGCATTAAGAACTGGCCCCAATGACTCCTGCCCTGGTCATCTCTACAAACATGCCTTAAACTGCTAGGAATGGACCCTCACAAAGTGCACAAAACCTCGAACTAACTTTGCTGTTCCCCAAAGGATGCATAATATTGCTGAGCAACAAATGCATGCCCTTTTTATGCCTATGACCTATAAGTGCACTCATTCTACTGCTCCACACTACGATTTCCCTCTTCTCTCTCCCTACATCCCTTCCCATGAGCTGTCAGATTGCTTCTCTCTATGCCCTTCTCTTCTACTGCCAAATCCAGATGTTGCTCCCTTCACCTTGCTGCTCCATATGCCTGGAACAAACTACCTGAATTTCAGGCTTTGTCTCCGGCTCCTCTCAAATCCAAGCTGAGCGCTCACCTCATCGTTATCACTGTTGGATCTGATCCACCTAAGCCCCCTTGTGTTTCCTGACCATTCTTCCTGGCTGTATCCTGTCTACAGCTGCTGTGTTGTCTGTCTAGATAGATGGTAAACTCTGCTGAGCAGGGACCATCTTTTATTTATGTCTGTGCAACACTGCGTACACCTTATAGCGCTATACAAATGATCACCAGTAGCTGTAGTAGGGTCTTTTGGTTATGGCATCTGAGGCCCACCTATCTAGGTACTGGCATTTCTCACAGCAGCTACACCTGTCCCATCGTGGCATACATCAGTCTGTATACCTCCGCTATCTGTGAGGCTATCCTGTCTGCCTTCCCACAGAAAGCTTTGTGGCACTGCTGCCCTAGTCAGGACTATGTGGGCATGGGAGGGGAGATCCCTGTGCCATCACACCAAGTAGCCAGACTCCAGATATATCACCACTCTCGCAGCTCTCAGATCCTGACTTGAATAGGGAGGTAGGCCACATGGGATAATCCAGGAAACGTTGACACTACATTAGTCGTGTCTCCCAGTGCCAGGCACAGCAGATGTATGGCTGCCCTATCACACTGCCAATAATATCTCTTCTTATTAGAATACCCTATATAAAATAATCCAGAAGGAATCAGCATAGCTGCCCTATGGCTAAATGTCAAAACATATCCCCGACAATAAGAGACAGTCGGTATAAGGACATTCAGCAGTTAAACAGCACTAATACTTGCTTAATAGCAACACCATTTAGGCCCACAAAATGTGCATTATGGACATGCATTAGTGCTGTTTTCACTGTTGAGTGCTCTTATTCTGAAGGTCTTTATTATTGACAGGAATATGTTCTGACATTTAGCTATAGTGAACCCTCTTTGAGTCTGACCTCCCAATAACACTGGCACCTGGTGACGCTGCGGTTATCCATATAGTGCAGGTATGGCCAGGCCTTCATGTTCCCCCTGAATTGCAGATAGATACATAAGATCCCCTCCATGCACCCCTCAACCACACACATACGCTCTCACTTTCCATCACAAAAACATGATTCTGCCAAAAAGATGCCCTGAAGCTATGCATAACATAATTGCATGGGGTACCAGGACTACAAATATGAATCCTTTCCCTGCTCGTGCCCATACTATCCCTGCATCAGCAGTCCCATGTAGTGCCCCCTTGGGTGCACTTCTGGGTCCAGGACCAGTCTGGCTGGACTCCGTTGGTCCTTGTTCGTTTGGCGCCTGGTGCCTCTACAGTTATCGGGTAGGATTTCCCTCCTTTCACCCCAGGAAACCTCACAAAAGAACACTTCTGTGAACAAGGCTGGCTTAAATAGTATTTACAATTTATATACATCAAGTCTTGTGATAAAATAATGCAGTACGTGGTCTTCAAATAATGCAGTATGTGATTCAAGCAGGTAAGGTAAAATAACAATATAGGATAAGAGATAAAAGCAGTGCAAACAACCAACTACCGGTATATCTTTATATGTAATGACTTAAATAAACCTTTAAAGATTATGGACCTAACCTTAATAACCTGTCTCCTAACTCCCCTCCCTTTCCCTTTGCCCATCAGCCCCAAGTCTCACCCACTACTGGAGCTCTGGACCAGTGGCTGCTTGTGAAAGGAGAGGTTTTGTAGTTCTGTCCAATCGCTGAGGCAGTAGGCATGGCTCTGCCTCCTCCATGCTCTTCTCCAATCTGGAGAGGGTTTTGCATGTCTGTCTAATCAGGAACAACTGTTGTAGCTCTTCAGCAAGTTGATCTGCCACTAGACCTCCCTGGGTCCTTCTCCAATCTGGAGAGGGTTTTGCATGTCTGTCTAATCAGGAACAACTGTTGTAGCTCTTCAGCAAGTTGATCTGCCACTAGACCTCCCTGGGTCCTGTGGTTCCTAGTCTGGAATGGAGACTCTGCCACTGCAGCTCTCTCTGGAGTTGATCCGCCACTGGACTCCGAAGCCTAGATTAGGCTCTCCAGTCTCTCCACTGCCATCTCCACTCCCTGGGTTGGGAGGAGACTGCAGAAGGGCCTGCAGAGCAAGGGGAGTTCCCTCCTTCCCTCTCAGATGAGGTTAAGCTCTTTTAGATAAAGAGGCCTTCTGCTTCTAAATCCCAGGTAATTTCAAGCTTTTTCCTGCACAGGGCTACTAGTGTCAGTGTGAAGTGATACCATTTCTCTTAGGGTGAGCAATTTCCACCAGCCCCAGTATTTAAGAACATAAGACATTCCATACTGGGTCAGACCAAGGTCCATCAAGCCCAGTATCCTGTTTCCAACAGTGGCCAATCTAGGTCACAAGTACATGCAGTGTCCCCACCCTCTGTTTAGTAGGTGCAGTTTATTCCTCTACACTATTCCCTATAGATTTCAAGTTAAAACTTAATACTAGATATAAATGTGAGCAAATATTATCCCTTCTTCTTCAGCACAGGCAGTGATTTGCATATCCCCATAAACATTTTATTTTCAGCTCTGCTAGCCCAGTGACTGTTACTGCAGGCTGCTCTTTTAATGTTTCCCCTCATCTGACCTCTTCAGCAGCAACGGGCTATCCTGTTTCGAAGTTAATATCATTTTCTCCATTGGTAGATTGATCAAATCCAAATAATGAAAGGTATTGAAGGTGAAGGCTCCCTTAAATGGGTTCACATTAGCCAGGTTCGACCATGTCCATTCCAGAAGAATCTACCAATGGAGAGAATGATATTAACTTTGAAACAGGATAGCCTGTTTGTTTTGTTTTACAGTTGGAGAACCAAACCACGAAGGTCCTGTTCCTGCTTTTGCTGACAGTGAGATCCGAAATTGCCAAATTGATTGAGCCTGGCCCGCTTCTGGTGTCGTGCTGCAGGATAGTATAGTTACTCACCTGTAACAAGTCTTCTTTGGGGACAGCAGGCATCAGTCCTCACATATGGGCGATGTCAGCACTGACTGAGCCCTCGTGGAAGCATCCCCCCAGCTTTCAAAGAAAGCCTTTGGGAGATGCTACCACGCATGCGTGGTCCCCTTCCCACCCAAGGGTGCCATCTTGCTCAGTATGACACAGCTAAAAGACGGCAAAAAATAAAAGATGGTAAAGAAGCAACTCCAAGAGAGGAGGGAGGGTTGCGAGGACTGATTCCTGCTGTCCCCGGAGAACACCTGTTACAGGTGAGTAACTACGCTTTCTCTGGGAACAAGCAGGAAGTCAGTCCTCACATATGGGACTCCCCAGCTACAGGCTACCAAAAGCTCATAACGAAAAAACACGATCACCCTCAAGGCTACAAACTACAGTAGGATCCCTGTGTCTGAGAAAAACAAGCACTCCGGTAGCCTGAACACAGAAGGGTCGGAAGGTAGGAGTTACCTAAATGCTGAAAAGATTATGGAGCACAGCCTGGCCGAAGGCACTGTCCTATCGCGACTCCTTTTCCAGTCAGTAATTGGCTGTGAAGGTATGAACTGAAGACCAGGTGGTGGCCCAGCAGATGTCTACCATCAGGACGGAGCGCAGGTTTGTCACTGAGGCCGCCATGGCCCTGACACGGTGCGCTGTGACACGGACTTCCAGTGGAAGGCCCGCCTGCTCATAGGCAAGGGCAATATAGTCCGCCACCCAGGTAGACAGTGTACGTTTGGTCACCGCCTCCCCTAGATGACTGGGGTTGTACAAGACGAAAAGCTGAGCAGCTTTGCAGTGGCCCTGAGTACATGGGATGTAGAAGGACAAGGCCCTCTTACAGTCCAGAGTATGAAAGACCATCTCTCCCCTATTGGTGTGAGGTCTTGGAAAGAAGGTGGGAAGTACCACCTCCTGGTTGAGGTGGAAGGACGATACCACCTTCAGAAAGAATTTAGGGTGTGTATGGAGTACCACCCTGTTCTTGTAGAACCTAGTATATGGTGCCTCTGCCACTAAGGCCTGAAGCTCGCTAACTCTGCGAGCGGAGATGAGTACAACCAGGAACGCCACCTTCCACAAGAGGTATCTTAGGTGGCAGGTAGCCAGAGGCTCAAAGGGCGGGCGAGAGTGAGCTGCCCCAATACTACATTGAGGTTCCACTTGGTCACCAGAGGGCGAACTGGGGACTTCGATAAGAGAGGACCCCTTAGGAAGCAGGTCACCAGCGGCTGGACCGAGAGGGGTTTGCTATCCACTGGGTGGTGGTGTGCCCGCCAGGGCACTGAGGTGCACCCTGACAGAGTTCGAGTTAAGCCCAGATTGCAAGAGGTGGAGAAGGTACTGTAGCACCAGTCCCACCGGGAAGGAGAATGAGTCGGTCCTGTGCTCGGCATACCAAGTTGAAAACCTGCACCATTTGAGAGCGTAAGCTTTCCTAGTGGAAGCCTTACGAGAGGCCAGCAGGATCTCCTCTCCCTCATCCTAGAGGTTGAAAGGGGCTAGGGTCACCCTTTCAGCAGCCACACTGTCAGTGATATAGACCCACGTTGGGGTGCAGAAGAGAGCTCCTCTCCTGAGACAGGAGCCCTGGAGAGTTCTCCAATGGGATGAGAGTCTCCACTGATAGCCGGAGAAGTAGCAAGAACCATGGTTGCCTGGGTCATCAAGGGGCTATCAGGATGAGTGAGGCCTTGTCGCGGAGAGTCCTGAAGACTGTCTTGGCAATTAGTGGCGTGGAAGGGAAGGCATACATGAGGCCCTCTGACCACGAGACGAGCAACACATCCGCTGCCACCCTGGAGGGATGGGCCTTCTGGGAGCAGAAGTGGGGCAACTGGTAGTTGTCCGGATTGGCGAACAGGTCCATCACAGGTTCCCCCCAGAGCTGGAAGAGCTGGTTGGCCACACTGGGGTCCAGCTGCCACTCGCGCGGCTGGACAACCTTGCTCAATCTGTCGGCCAGTGAGTTGTTCTGGCCTGGCAAGTAATCTGCCTGTAGGAGTATACCCTGTCGGACTGCATAGGAGCAGAGGACCGCTGCCTCTTGGCAGAGGGCACGAGACCCCATGCCCCCCTGTTTGGTCACATAGAACGTCGCCACCTGGTTGTCTGTCTGGACCAACACCGGCTGTTGACGTAGGTGGTGGCCAAAAGCTTGGAGGGCTAAGTATATTGTTCATAGATCCAGGAGTTTGATCTACTGGTTGCTCTCGTCCTGCGACCAGCTGTCCTGGGTGCAGAGTTCCTCGCAGTGGGCTCCCCAGCCGAGCAGGGAGGCATCTGTGGTGAGGACCCTTAAGGGGCTCGGGGCTTGAAAAAGTATCCCCACCTCGAGGTATTGAGGAGTCTGCCACCAGGTCAGAGAGTCCGTCAACTGCCGGGTCACTGAGACTTTGTCCCAGAGGCATCCCATGGCCTGTGTCTACTGGTCCTGGAGGCATCACTGCATGGCCCTCATGTGAAGACGGGCATCTGGGGTGACATGGACTCTGGAGATCATGTGCCCAAGTAGGCGCAGGAGGAGCCGAGCGATCACCGAGTGAGACATTTGGCTCGGAATCCAGGCAGGAAGACCTTTGCCTGGAGGATGTCCATTCTTGACCCTATGAACTCCAGACATTGTGTCGGAACGGTGGGACTTGGGGTAGTTTATCACAAACCCCAAGTGTTGCAGGACCTAGATGATGCGCGCAATCGCCTGCTACACCTCTGAGACCGTGCCTCCCTTTATGAGTCAGTCGTCCAGGTAGAAGAAACAAAGACCCCCTGGAGGCAGAGAAAGATGGCTACAACTGCAGGCATTTTGTGAAGACCCTAGGGGCAGAGGCCAAGCTGAAAGGCAATGCCCTGTACTGGTAGTGTTCACCCCCCACCACGAACCGTAGATACTGCCTGTGGTTGTGGTGAATGAGGATGTGGGTATAGGCATCCTTCAGATCCAAGGAGCATAGCCAATCTCCCTGCTGGAGGTAAGGCAGCAATGTTCCAAGGGAGAGCATCTTGAACTTCTCCCTCACCAGGAACTTGTTGAGGTTGCGCAGGTCAAGGATGGGCCTTAGGCCTCCTATCCTTTTTTTTTTCCATTTTAATTTTTATTAACCATTTCCATGCATATTACAAACCAGTTCATTCTCAACATTATCGAATTTACATAGTCATTACATCATGTATCCTGTTTATGCCCCAGCTTGTTATTTCCCCCTTTCTTTGTATCGCTCCTTATACCTTCCCCCCACCCCCCGCCCCCCCCCCCCCCCCCCGTGCTCTACATTCATACCTTCCTCCTCTCATCTGGCCACTCGTACTCATCGCCTCTCTTTTCACCCTTTCACCATTAACTCATCCCGCCAATCTGTATCTCCAAGGATCTGAACTAAGTTTCATCCATTCCGCCGTCCTTCTTTCTCCCCCTCTCTCCTGCCTTACACGATTCCAACCATTTCCACACTCTCTTCCATTTATCCACTCTCTTCCCCCCTTCTCATCTCCGTCAATCTATGCATCAAGCTGGCCTCAGCCACTCTTCTGACAAAGCCTGCCAGCTTAGGTAGGTCCGAACCCACCCAATGCTGAGCTATCTTGCATCTTGCTGCGACTATACAGTGATGCAAGACCCCACCTTCCCTCTTTGGGATATCCTCCTCCAATTGATGCAGTAAGCAGGCCTCTGGCTTCCTTTGCAATCTATATCCAGTCATTTCAAATCATTTCTATAATCGTTGCCCAATATCCTTGAATCTTCTCACATTTCCTCCACATATGTAACCAATCTCCTCGCTCTTGGCACCCCCTCCAACATTGATCATTGTGTTCCACTCCAGCTCTTTTTTTACGTACTGGTGTCCAGTACCAACGATATAGCACTTTATAAGCATTTTCTTTCACTTGTATGGCTATGGATATACTGGCCACTGTCTGTAGTATCTTATCCTACACCTCTTCATTCCAGCTTACCCCCAGATCCTCCTCACATTTTATCATAAACCCCAGTTTACTTCCCCCTCCCTCCATCAATCCTTTGTAAATTCTGGACAAAGCTCCTTTTTGGCCCATATAGCCTGAGCAAAGCACCTCAAACCACCCTCTATGTTCCCATAAATCCTCCCACACTTTCCGTTGCCTCAAAAAATGGCTCAGTTGTAAATATGCATAATAATCGCTATCTCCCAGCCAGTACAGGTCCCTGATGCCCTCAAACTCCAGCATGCCCTCCTTGTTCACCATTTGAGAAATCTGTGTAAGCCCCGCCTTTGCCCATCTACACAAAATAGTTACCCCCTGGTCCCTGACCCCATATCAAAACATGCCCCCAGTGTCATTCCCTGTATGTATTCTTTATCTTGTATTAATTGTTTTCTATTCTGTCTCCACACCCTCAAACTGTGGGCTATTATGGGGTGTTGGTGTTTATTTTCAGCGCTATTACCACCTCTCCAAACCATTCTGTCCAATCTCCCCCCACTTACCGAGTCTTCTTCCATTTGAACCCACTGTTTCTGTGTCCCGCTGTGCCACTCGTATATCGTTTTCGGTTGAGCAGCCTCATAATATTTTCTAAAATTAGGTACCCCTAAACCTCCCTCTCCCTTGGCTCTTTGCGTTACTGCCATAGCTATTCTTGGCCATCTAGTCGACCATATGAATCGATTAACAAGTCTTTGTAGTTTTAACTTTTTAGGCGGTACCGGTATTGGTAGCGTCTGGAACAGGAACAAGAATCTTGGCAGTACATCATCTTTATTGTCGCTATGCATACAAACCATGAGAGGTATCCCCTCCCCCACCCATCCAACAAGCTCTCTACCTGCCCAAATAGTTTCGGATAATTTAGCTTGTATAGGGCATATATCCTATTACTAATTTGAATCCCTAAATATCTAATTTTTTCTCTAGCCCATCCGAATGGGTATTTCTTCTGCAGTATGCGCATCTCCATTTAATGATAAGTTTAATATTTCCAATTTTGTCAAATAAATAGTGAAACCCGAAAGCCTTCCATATTCTTCCAATTCCCACATTAATATTGGTTTAGAGAACCGAGGTCTAGCTACACTCAATATTATGTCATCCGCAAATAGGGATATTTTATATCCTCTCCGCCCTACTCTTATTCCGTTAACATCGGCCCTCTCTCTCACCCTCTCCGCAAACGGTTCCAAAGATAAAGCAAAAAGTAGGGGTGATAGAGGGCAGCCCTGTCTCATTCCTCTCCCTTGCCCAAAAAATTGAGAGTAGGCCCCATTAACCCTAACACATGCCTTCGGAATGTGGTATAGCACTTTTACCCAACTTAAAAATTCTTCCCCCAGTCCCATTCTTTCCATTACCTGGAAAAGAAATGGCCATGAAACCTGGTCAAAGGCCTTCTCCGCATCCAGCAACAGCAAGGCCTCCTCCCTACTTTGTTCAGTGGACCAAATCATATTTAAGATCTTTCTAATATTATCTGCTACCTGTCCACCGGGAATAAATCCCGCTTGATCCAAATGTATCGACTTCCCTATCTTCTTGTTTAGACGCGTAGCAAGTATTTTTGCTAGTAATTTGGCATCTATATTGATTATTGAGATAGGTCGATATGAAGAGCACTCTTGTGGATCTTTTCCCTCTTTATGTATTATGGTTATTCCCGCCCATCCCATAGTATCCGCTAAGCTACCTCCCTCCCGTGGGAGATTAAATAATCTCACCAAGGGTTTAGTTAATATCTCTCCAAAACTTCTATAAAACCTCACTGTGAGCCCATCTAACCCCGGAGTCTTATCTATTTTCAACTGTTTTATAGCCCGTTGTACCTCCTCTGCTGTTATAGCCTTGTTTAATTCTTTCTGTTCCCCGTCTTCTAATTTCGGTAACTGAATTGAATCAAGATAACTCTGTACTCTCTCCCTCTGTGGAGGGTCCCGTGCTTTATATAACCCCTGACAGTATCCTCTAAAGACCTCCCTAATCTCCCCATCCTTATATACCCGCTCCCCGTCTGGATTCCGAATTTTCATTATATAAGAACGCAATTTCCTCTGCTTCAGTTTCTGAGCCATATATCACCCTGCCTTATTACCTCCCTCGAAGAATTCCTGTCACAACAACTGCATATGATATCTTATCTTTGCTGCATATAAGTCATTTAACTGTGCTCTTACTGCCAGCACCTGGCCTCTGTATTCTCCTTGCTTCCCTTGCGCATCTAGTTCTTCCAATTCCAGCAATCTTGCTCTCAGTTCCCTCTCTGTTCCCTCCCTTTCCTTCCGTTTTCACGCCACCCATTTAATTAAAATTCCTCGCACTACTGCCTTATATCCATCCCACACCCCTCCCCAAGTTACCTCCCCATTATCATTCCAATGGAAGTATTCCCTCGTTTCCCTCTTGATGTCCGCTCTTACCCTTACATCTTCTAATAGAGATTCATTAAGTCTCCAAAACTGTAAGCCCTTCCCCTCTCCCTCTATTGTCAATCTGACTTCCACTAGTGCATGATCTGACCAAGTAATCTAATCCATATCAGCCCCCTTAATAGGCCTCCTATCCTTTTTGGCACGAGGAAGTATCTGGAATAGAACCCCCTTGCCCTTGAGAAGGTGGGGGACTGGTTCCACTGCTTTGTCCTCAAGAAGACCTGCAAGCTTCTTCAGTAGGAGGTCCTGGTGAAGGGGAGACCTGAGGGGCTCTCCTAGAAAATAAGGAGGAGGTTTCTGAGTCAGATGGAGGAGGTAGCCCTCCTTGACCACCTGAAGTGCCCAGGAATCGATGGTGATGGTCGGCCACCTTTGGGCATACTACTACTACTACTACTGAGCATTTGTAAAGTGCTACCAGTCATACGCAACACTGCACAGACATGTAAGAGACAGTCCCTGCCCATCAGAGCTCACAATCTAATCAAGACAAAACACAGAAGGTGTAAGCAGGGATAGAATTAGGGGAAAGAAAGGGGAAAGAGAGGAGATCAGGTGAGTCAAGTTCCAAAAGAAGCAGCGAAGAGGTGAGTCTTCAACCTGGATTTGAAGAGGGTCAGAGAGGGTGCCTGGCGTACAGACACAGGTAGTTTGTTCCAGGCGTAAGGTGCAGCAAGGTGAAAGGAGCGAAGTCTGGAGTTAGCAGTAGAAGAGAAGGGCACAGACAGAAGTAGTTTGCTAGAAGAGCAGAGTTCCCGAGGGGGGTTGTAAGGAGAGATAAGAGAAGAAAGGTACTGAGGAGCCACAGAGTGAATGCATTTATAGGTCAGCAGGAGAAATTTGAACTGGAAATGGATAGGGAGCCAATGAAGTGACTTGAGAAAAAGAGTAATATGGGCATGACGAGGCCGGCGGAAGATTAGTTGCGCAGCAGAGTGTTGAACAGATTGAAGGGGAAAGATATGATTCAAAGGGAGACCAGCAAGGAGTAGGTTACAGTAGTCAAGACGGGAGGTGATTAAGGAGTGGATAAGCATTTTAGCAGTATGTTCAGAAAGGAAAGGGAGGATTTTGCTAATGTTATAGAGAAAGAAATGGCAGGTCTTAGATGTGAGCTGGATATGTGTGGAGAAAGAGAGAGAGGAGTCAAAGACAACTCCCAAATTGTGGGCTGAGGAAACAGGAAGGAGTACAGTTATCCACAGAGACTGAGAAAGGAGGATGGGGGGGGGGGGTGGGGAGGCTTTAGGGGGAAAGATGAGAAGTTCGGTCTTGGCCATGTTCAATTTCAAGCGGCGGTGAGACATCCAGGCAGCAATGTCAGAGAGGCAGGCAGAGATCTGGGTCTGGATTGCCGGAGAGATTTCAGGCGTAGAGAGGTAGATCTGGGAGTCATCGGCATAATGGATCAGACATCCCCCTGTGGGCTGCTGACCTCCTTGGGGTACAGAGGCTATGCCCAAGGAGTCAAAAGCTCCCCCCTACCTGGGCCGGGGCCAATGCCTGGGGTTTGGGAGCCTTCTGCTTATGACGGCCATGCCCTTATCCCTTGGCCTGCTGACCCTGCTGGGGAGCCGGGGAGGCCTGAAAAGGTGGGTAGTTTCTGTAAGCAGCTCCTTTTCTCAGGTAGAAGGGCTTTTTACCCGAGCCATCGGGGAGGGGCAGTGGTCTTTTTAGAGAGCTTGGTTCTCGTCATGAACTCAGTCTCCAGCTCGGCAGCTTTGTTGGTCATGGGTTTGCCAAAGAGGTTATCTCCTTGGCATGGGACATTGACCAATTTGACCTGAACCCATTGCTTGAGGTTGGACGACTGTAGCCAAGCCTGGCATCAGGCACTGATGCCCATCGCTGCTACTCGAGCTGCCAACTCGAAGTCGTCATAGGTTGCCCAAGACAAACTTGGAGCACTCATGGACGGCCTTGGCCAGGTTTTTGAACCGCTGCATGGGTTCCTCGGACAGACCAGCTGAGAACCCGGTGAATTCCTTTGCCAGATCTCTCAGGTACATGGCCATGTACAGCTGGTAGGCCTAGATGCGGCTGATGAGCATCGAGCCCCGGTAACACCATCTGCCGAGGGTGTCCAAGGTGCGTGCCTCCTTGCCGGGGGGGGGGGGGAGGGGCACCGAGGAGTGCGTCTTCTGACTCTTCAGTCAACGCATGGCCAACTCCACCACAATGGAGTTGTCTGGCAGCTGTGATTTCTGGAAGCCTAGGCTCCAGCGGATTTGATACATTGAGTCAAGTCGCTTGCTCACCACCGGCACCAATGCCGGGGTCTCCCACATACGGAGCATTAGCCATTCCAGGATGAGAGGGATGGGCACTGTAAGTGATTCTTTCAGAGGGGCCTCTTACTGGAGGATTTCTAACTCATCCACCAGAGAGTCCTCCTCTTCTGTCGGGAACGCTAGGGCCTTGGACATGTCCTTGACAAAGTCAAGAAACCCTATATCCTCTGGCGGAGACCGCCGCCGGGGCTCTGAAGCGGGAGAGTTTGAGGGGATGTCGCAGTGGCAACGGGTGTCAGGAAACTCCTCATCCTCCATCTCCCACTCGGAGTAGTCTGTCGGGGACTCGAAAGAAGGATGGTCTGCGGGCCCCGGGGCTGGTGCCAAGCACACTGGCTGGGGACAAATGTGGCCCCATTAAGTTGGAACCAGATCGAGAACTTGGCCGAGGATCGACTCGAGGCCAAAGGGTCTCAAGGATTGGCTTGGCCTCCGGGGATGTCTTTGACATTGAGGGCCCAGTGGTCGGGGCAGATGAACTGGTTATACCGGACAACAGCGTCCCCTGCTGGTCCATGAAGGCAGACAAACTGCGCTCCATTGCCGCTATTCTGGACTCCAGGCCAGAAGGTTCTGCAGTCATCGGTGCGGGCACTGAGGGAACTGGGCCCAGTGACAGTTCCCCTGAGGGGGAATCCTCAATGAGGATGTTGTCTGGCGACCGAGGCCAGTCCAGGGGGAGTCCTTCCGGGGGATCTTTGCAGGCTGCTCCCTCTCTGATCCCTCAGACAAGCATCTCAAACTGCGGGATCTGGCTCGGGACGCACCCGACCTATCGGATCTGTCCAGGGACGCCACCTTCGAGGTTTTCTTCTTCTTCTTGTGTTCCCTCGAGGGAGACCCCCTCTCTCTGAAGAACCATGGCACCACTCGGGTTCAGTAGGGCCCCCCCCCCCAAGATGCTGTGGCTTCAGATGAGGCCCTGGCTTTCGGAGGCACTGGGGACTCGGGGGAAAAACTTATCGTGATGTTACTGGTAGCTCTTGGGGGACTTGTTGGACATCTTTTTGCAGAAACCGCATGAGGGGTCATGGTCCGGCCCAAGGCAACAAAAGCAGCAGTTGTGGGTGTCGGTCAAGGACATAATTTTGGCACACTGATCACACTTCTTGAAGCTACTGGCAGTCATTGGGGAAAATAGTACCCTAGCGAGGTCAAAGACCCGCCGGGCTGCCAGTTGGAAAAATGGTGCGAAGATGCCAAAAATGAAAAGCTACAAAAAGGGACCCGAACTCGATGCCGAGACAGCAAGGTCTGGTGGCGGAAAGAGTACCAGTGCAAAACTGGAGGTGAGTATGAAACTTAGGCAGAAAAATCAACTTTTTCTGGGGACAAGCCAGACGGACATCTGAAGGGCTCCGTGGAAAAAAGCGGGAAGGGGCCCATGCATGCATGATAGCATCTCCCAAAGGCTTTCTTTGAAAGCTAGTGGGATGCTTCCACGAGAGCTCAGTCGGTGCAGACATCACCCATATGTGAGGACTGACTTCCTGCTTGTTCCTGGACAAACACCTGGATTCCTGATCAGACAGTCCCAGATAGTCACACAGAAAGTCTTTGTGTCACTGGATCCACAGCTGAAGATCTGCCATTTGCTGATCCGTTTTGACCTGAAGCAGGGTTTTTCTGGACATGCTGGTGTAAAACCCGAAACGTGAGCCACGTCGTCCATTAGGTGTTTCGGCGTTTTGGTGGTACACAGCTAAGTGTTGGACTTTATTTTCCTATTTTAAATTTACTTAATAAAAAGGAGCAGTCACGGCTGTGTCTTTGAAACAGTTCTTGACACTGGGCTGACGAGCTCCGACAAAAATATAGTGTTTGGGCATTAGGAGGGATGTTTTTGAGCAAATTGGATCTTCTTTTCATGGTGTTACACAAATATTCAACATGTCTGTCCCATGCACACATACCACACAACAGTGGTTAAAACACACATGGACTATGCCACTGCTGATTTACAGAACGTTTTGATCCAACCCATACAGCAAGAACACAGTAGACCTAAAAGACTTGTAGGATTTGCTGTTGGGGCATTGTTTATGGCTCTCGGCTCATTATTTGCTTCCGCAATGTCTGAAGTGAATGAAGTATTTGTAAGCAAACTCCAGAGTAACATTCAAGAGTTAAAAGTTGATATGAAAAATATTAACACACAGATCCGATCATAACAAGGTCAATTAATGGCCCATGGCAAGACCATACAAAATACTGTAACTGTAATCAATCCTCATTCTAAGATGATACTTAGAATACAGCAGAATACCAGCAGAATTAACTGTGCATAAAGGTATAGTCAATGAAGAGCATACTTTCATGCAACAAGTACATTAACTTACCTATGATTTTAGTGGACTAGATAACAGCATCAATAACTTGATGCAAGGACAGATTCCTACATACCTGGTACCTGCAAACCTTATTGCTGAAGCCTTTGCTAAGGTAACTAGAACTAGCATTGAGCCACTTCATGTTCAGATTGCTTTCCACCTGGGAAATATATTCCACTATACGTAGATGTACAGAATATGGAAATTGCTTTTTCTGTTGAATTTGCCTTTTATTGTGCCTGATAAGGTGTACCAGTTGAAACAAATAGTTAATGTTGGCACCTGGTTTGAAAACGTTAACTTATGTGTCGACACTCCTGAGTATTTAGCTTATCACCATGATGAACTGCAAGAATATCTTGTACCTAAATTTAGGCATGTGCCAACGCACCAAGGACATTCATTGGCTGTGCCCAAGTAATCCTTTCCTGAAGGACACTACTGAAGCTTTTTGTGGTTTGACTACTGCAAATGTGAAAGAGAAATGAAAAGTTACCATGACTAAGTATGATGATTTGCTGTTGTAAATAATTTATGGTTAGTCAGCACCCCTCTGAAGGAACTTCTGTCTACCAAGAATAAACACGATGTCCAGATCGGACATCCAGACCGGCTAAACGCGGATCGGAATGACTCTCATAGGCAACTTGCAAAGGGGTTATTAGAAATTCCTCTTAATCAGTCCTATGGATCCCAATACAATAGGAAATATTTTTGTATCTTTATGCCACATTTTTTTTGGTCTCTCGCTGCATTTCCTTGGTATTTCAGGCTCTTTTTCCTCTCCACGCAATTCACACAATAATCCTTGGAACCAATACCTCTGGTGTTTTTCTCCTTTACCACTATGTCAGGTTTCCTCACATCCAGCTTCTTATCCATCACAATAGGAATGTCCCAAGTTATCATAACTTCTTCATTTTCCATAATTCTCTTACAAGCATGTTTACAGTACCTAATTGTAAACCACCTAGACTCCATTATCACAGATGGGCAGTATATAAATGCCTGAAAATAAATAAAATAAAATAATAAAGCACAATAGCTGGGAACATGCAGTTTAATGTGGGGTTAACACGTTTTGGCTGCATGATAGCGGGAAGTGTACAGTCATAAGGCTCCAACACTAAAACCACGATGCTATCCAAGTAGCACAAGGATAAGGCAGGGTTGGGGTGGAGCTAGGGGTAGAAAGTGGGTAACAACCATGTGTTGCAGCTTACAGATTTTGCTACAAAACCAATCTTCTGCACTCCAGTCAGGCTTCTGCCCCCACCATAGTATGGAAACGGCAGTTAATGCTCTGATCTGTGGCATTCACAGCAAGCTCGATTCTCACTACATTGTATTCATGATTTTGCTGGATCTTTTGGCTGCTTTTGATGTCATAAATCACTCTTTGCTTCCCCAATGTCCAGCGGAATACAGGGTACGGTCCTGAGCTGTTTTACCTCGTTTCTTTCGGATTGCTCATTTCGGGTTAAGTCAGGCAGAAATGCCAGTTTGCATCCTCTGACCTTTTCCTGTGGCATCCCACAGGGATCTACTCTTTCCCCTCAATTATTTTAACATTTTTCTCTTTCCCCTTCTTACGTTTATCCAAGACTTTAGGATCTCCTGTTTTTGCTATGCAGATGTTGTACTTCTCATACATTATACCTCATAGAAACATTGAAAAATGACGACAGAAAAAGACCACATGGTCTATCTAGTCTTCCATATCAACAACTACAACAGTCCCATAGAAACAGGTTACCCCCAGGCTACCCCCAAACTGCTGCCTTTCAACAACTATCTAGATGCAGTGGCGACCTGACTTTTTGCCCATTGTCTCAAGCTGAATCCTGATAAATCACAGGCCATCTGGATAACCAAGAGCCCTCCTTGTACCGACAACCGCTCTCATGATCGTTGCAACACCGGTACTTCTTTCCCTCCTCTCACTCACTTTTATTATTATTATTATTATACATTTATAGAGCACTACTTGCAACCCGCAGTGCTGTACAAACACAGATGAAGACAGGCCCTGCTCATTAGAGCTTACAATCTAATCAAGACAAACAAGACAAAGAAAGAGTAGGGGAGGGAGACAAACAATAAAGGAGACACAAAGAACAGAGGATTAGGAACCAAAGGCAGCCTGAAAGAGGTGAGTCTTTAGCAGAGATTTGAAGAGAGGGAGTGATGAAGCCTGACAAACAGCTTCAGGAACAGAATTGCAAGTATAAGGCGCTGCAAGGTGAAAAGACCGAAGTCTGGAGTTAGCAGAAGAAAAAAAAGGGCAAAGATAGGAGCGGGCTTGAAGAAGAACGAAGCTCACGAGGAGGAGAGGAGAGAAAAAAGATAGAGCAGAACAGCAGAATGAATGCATTTAAAAGTCAAATGGAGGAGTTTGAATTGAATACAGTAAGGGTGGGGAAGCCAATGAAGTGATTTGAGAAGAGGGGTGATATGGACAAAACGAGGCTGGCGAAAGATGAGACGCGTAGCAGAGTTTTGAACTGATTGAAGTGGAAAGAGATGACTTAGAGGGAGGCCAGTAAGAAGACAGTTGCAATAGTCAAGGCAAGTAGTAATTAAAGATGGGACAAGTGTTCGTGTAGTGTTAACAGAGAAGAAAGGACAAATTTTATAAATATTATAGAAACGACAGGTTTTAGCAATCTGTTGTATATGTGCAGAAAAGGAAAGAGGACTCAAAGATAACACCAAGGTTAAGGGCTGAGGTAACAGGAAGGAGAAGAGTGTTATCAACAGAGATGGAGAACGAAGGAAAAGGAGAAGAGGGTTTGGGAGGAAAAACAAGCAATTCAGTGTTATTCATATTAAGTTTTAAATGGCGGTGAGACATCCAGATGGCAATATCAGAAAGACAGGTAGAAATATAGGCCTGCAATGCATGGGAGTTAACAGGTGCGGACAGATAGATTTGAAAACCATGTGCAGAAATGAGAGAGCCAAGGGACCGGGTGTAGAGAGAGAAGAGTAGAGAACCCAAAACAGATCCTGGGGAACACCAACCGAGAGTGGAATCGAGGAAGAGTAAGAACCATTAGAAAAAACACTAAAAGAGCAGTGGGAGAGGTAAGAAGAGAACCAGGACAAAACAGAACCTCTAAAACCAAGCGAAGACAGAGTATCAAGAAGGTGGTGGTCAACAGTGTCAAATGCAGCAGAAAGGTCAAGAAGGATAAGGATAAGGATTGAATAAAGACCTTTAGATTTGGCCAGAAACAAGTCACTGGAGACCTTGTGAGAGCTGTTTCAGTAGAATCTAGGGGGCGAAAGCCAGGCTGAAAGGGTTCAAGGAGAGCATGAGAGGATAGAAAGTCAAAGCAACAGTGAAGGACAGTGCTCAAGAAGCTTAGAAACAAAAGGGAAGAAGGGAGCTTGGACGATAGTTAGAACAAGAGCTAAGATCGAGAGAAGATTTCTTGAGTAGAGGGGTGACCACAGCATGTTTAAGGCAGCAGGGACAGTAGCAGTGGAAAGAGAGAGGTTAAGAATATGAGAAATGGAAGGGATGATAGTGGGGGAAATGGAGACAAGAAGGTGGGAAGGGATGGGGTCAGAAGAACAGGTAGTAAGTTTAGAGGAAGAAAGAAGATGAGATGTTTCCTCATCAGAGATCAAAGGAGATGAAGAAAGGGTAGACTAAGTTGAAGGGAAAAGTTGGTATTGAGGGTGAATTGGGAGCGAAGAAGATAAAGTAGGAAACTGAAGAGAAATCTTATGTATTTTGTTATGAAAGAACTCAGCAAGAGTCTGGGCAGAGAGAGTAGAAGGAATAGGAGGGGTAGTCACTTTAAGGAGAGAGTTAAGTGTAGAGAAAAGTCGATGGGGATTAGAAGCAGGAGACTCAGTCAGATGAATATAGTAGTTCTTCTTGGTGAGGGCTAATGCAGACTGGAATGAGTTAAGCATAGATTTGAAATGCAAGAAGTTGGAAAGACGACAAGTTTTTAAACAAATATGCTCAGCTGAACGGGCGCAGGAGCGGAGAAAACAGCAAGTTGTGGACAACCAAGGCTGAGTATAGTGCATCTGATAGAGCGAGGGATAGGAGGAGCAAGGGAATCAAGAGCATCAGAGAGTACAATTTTGTAAGAACAATTGTATCAGAGTTAGAGGACAGGATAACAAAAAGAGAGGAAGAGACCTTAGAGGAGAGAGATAAAGGATCAATAGTATGAAGATTCCTAAAAAGGCAAGAGGAAACAGGGCGTGATTGAGGAGGGGGGTGACAAAGGAAGAAACCTAAGAGGGAGTGGTCAGATAATGGAAGAACTGAGTTGCAGAAGTTAGAGATTAAACAATTAGAGGAGAAAACCAGATCAAGACAGTGACCATGCTGATGGATAGGTGCTTAGGAACAGAGTTGAAGATTAAAAGAAGAGGTGATGGAAAGGAACTTGAATGCATATGGGTCAGAAAGGTTATAAATGTGAATATTGAAGTCACCAAGGTTAATCAAGGGAAAGGAAAAGTCAAAGAAATGCGAGAGCCAAGAGTCAAAGTCAATTAGAAAGGAGGGAATGGATAAATCAGGAGGTCTGCAAATGATAGCCGCACAGAGAGGTAGGAGATAAAAAAAGCAGATAGAATGGACTTCAAAGGAAGGGATTTATTTATTTATTTATTAACAATTCTTATATACCGCACTATTAGACATCAGCGCGGTTTACATTGAACAAAAAACATCCGACAATTTACATATGTCTGGTCATTACATTTAACAGGAAGTATAACTTGGCGAAATAGGGGAAACTAAATACAATGAGGGTTATCTGATAAAGGATATCCTGGTTAACTATATACAATGGTGGTACAATAGTACATGGAACAATTTACTATTTACATTGTGAAGTTGGCCTGTTGCGAGGTTCTATCTGTTTGACCACTTCTGCTATTTGCCTGGGGGTTATGTTCGGAGCTGTCAATGAGATATTTAAGGAAGAGGAAATGTTTCAGTGCCTTTCTGAACTGACTCAGATTAGGTGTTGCTCTGATTTGTGCTGGTAAGGTGTTCCATAGAGTTGGGGCACAGAATTGGAAGGCTCTGTTGGCTGTTGATCTAGTGCATCTTGTGGTATCATTTGGGATAACTAGTGTGTTTAATTCTGCTGTTCTTCGTGGCCTGTTTGGTGCGAGTGGTTGTATGAGGTTGGAGAGAGAGGAAGAGGTGAGTCCCTTAGCCGCTTTGAATGTTAGCAGTAAGGTCTTGAAGCTGATCCTCGCTTGCATGGGGAGCCAGTGTAGCTGTTTTAGAAGGGGTGTTACGTGATCTCTCCTGGATGCCCCGAGGAGTACCTTTGCTGCACTATTCATGGCTAGTTGCAGGGGGCTCAGGGTGGACCGGGGGAGTCCTTGTAGTATGGAGTTTGAGAAGTCGAAATGGGGGAGTATAAGGGCTTGATAAATGGTTCGGAAGTCATCCGGTTCAAGTAGCATGCGTAGGTGTCTGAGGGATCTGATTTTAAAGTAGATTGCCTTGACTGTATTGGCTATGTGGTTCTTCATGTCAAGGTTTTGGTCCAGCGTTACTCCAAGGTAGCGTATTGCCGGTTTTACTTGGAGTTGGGCATCCTTTACGTTAATACAACTCGGAGGGGTGAAACTGGTGTTCCTCGAGACGAACAGTACTTCCGTCTTTTTGTGTTGTATTCTCAGGTTTTGTGATAAGAGCCACTCTGATATGGTGTCAAAGCAGTTAGTCAGCGGGGTGAGGTCTAGGCAATCCAATGATATTGGCATATATAGTAGTACATCGTCTGCATATATCATGTAACTGACATTAAAGGATCTGATGATGTCGCAGATGGGTTGGATGTATATATTAAACATCAATGCAGATAAGGAGGATCCTTGAGGTACACCTTGACTTTGTTGGAAAGGTTCAGATGTGTCCCCATCGACTCGGACATGCTGCCATCTATCGGACAGGTAAGATTTACACCATTCGAGTGCTGTTCCACCGATGCCTTTTTCCCTTAGCCGGCAGATGAGAATTTCGTGGCATACCGAGTCAAAAGCCGCTGCTATGTCTAGGAAGACGAGAGCGAAACCCTGGGATAAAGTGAGATTGAGGAAGTGACTGAAACTGACAAGATGGCAAAAGCAAAAATCCAACACCACCACCACCACGGTCAAAGGCACAGGGAGTGTGGGAAAAATGGAACCCACCATGACAGAAGGCAGCAGTAGAAATGATGTCATCAGGACAGAGCCAAGTTTCCGTGAGAGCAAGAAGAAATAAAAAGGTCATGAGAAAAGGAAAGTTTATTAGTGTTTGAATGTGGATTCCACAAACCACAGTAAAAAGGGAGAGAGGAAGAGGGAAGGAGAGGCATAGAGATGCGATTAAGTTGGGATAGAGAGGTAGGAAGGTGAGGAGCAAGTCTAGAGGGGGCCAGAGTTAGGGTGAATATCTCTGGAGGAGAGAAGGAGAAGGAGGACAAGATAACTTTATCTAAATGGTGAGACCATAGTGATAGGAGGGATAACAAGCACCATAAAAATACTGTTGGATAAACAAGTGGTAGTCACAGATCACCACTAGCTTCAAAGGAAGCGGTCACCAACTTTTAAAGAAAATGTAGCCAGCAGCAGGACTTCAATAGCAATGTACAATAAGATAAACAATATAAATGATCTATAACAAAAAGGTACAAAATACTGCACCACAATGAAAATATTCCACTATACAAGATAACAAGCCGATTGAAAATGCTGAGTGATTCTTGGTATTAAATTATGAAATCAATAAACATAAAAGTACACACAAACATAAAGGAAGGAGTTCTCCATGACAGGGAATCAATAGCAAACAACAAAATACATGATAACAGCAGACAAGAATAGATAGCAACCGCAAGAAGTATAACAGTAGTCATTCAAAGTAGAACAATTGGGACAACTGAAAAGCTTCCAATGAAGAACTTTGTGGCCTAAACGTGGCTGTGCCTAAGGGCCATGCGAAAGAGCCCTCTGGCAAGGCCTTCACATGCGGGCATGCCTAATGGTGCTGCTATTAAATGATTTCAAATGTCAGCAGGTGAGAAGCAAACCGGGAAACCCCTCCCACACAGCTGACCCAAGCACTGCCAAAGTTCCGTGCCTAACAGCTAGATTGGGATTGTCATTGATCCTCACCTATCCTTCAGTTTGCAGTTAGTCTCTACTGTTCACTCAACATTCTTCTCTTTACTCCAAATTAGAGTAATAAAACCATACCTCTCTCTCAGTCCCTGTACACTCTTCTTCACGCTCTAGTAATCTCACACCTTGACTATTGTAATTTGGTTTACTGTGACCTACATCCACAAATTTCAAAATTTTACAGCTTATTCAGAACACAGCCATCTGGTTATTGACAAATGAACCAAATATGTCCACGTAACTCCTCTGCTCTTCCCCTATGACTATCAATTCAAGATCCTCATTATAGCCCACAAGGTGTATTACTTTGGTCTTCCTTACTACCTATCCTCTATGATAACCCCCTACTACCCCTCCTACTCATAGTGCTCACAAAACACCAATCTTTTTGTTGTCCCTCCAGTATCTTGTGCATGCCAGGAGGCATTCCGACACTCTGCTTTCTACTTCCTGGTGTCCACCCTTTTGAATGCTCTTCTACCGCAATTTTGAATAGAATCCTCCTTCAAGAAAGCCAAATCATTGCTGAAGATGCACTACTTTAATCTAGCTTTCACAGCAATGCTGGAATGCAGTAAATCAGGTCATAGGCACTGCCTAGCTTTATGTTTGTCTATCATTTTTCTGTTCTTTCTTGTCTGACGTACGGAGTTCTGCTAATTTTCCTGTCATTTTACTAAGCAAACCATTTGGTGTAGAATGGTATAGAAAGTCCTGCATAAACATAAACATAGTGGTGCCTCCGGACCAGAAAGATGGCACTAGCATGGATGCAACTACCATCAGCCTCCTACCAGGTGGTAGTTGTGTCCGACCACATAGAACACTGCCCTGGCACCTCCCCAATATATTCCAGCCAGGAACCATTTTGGAAACAAATAGGCAGTCACCTGGGGAGTCTGCCTCCAAAGGGGCACACACTAGTTCCTGACAGCCACAGAAACCCAAAGAACCCTGCAGTTCATACACAGCTCTGCAGGGAGAGTGGACACAAATATACCTACAAGGTGACTGATCTTCATGCACGCTTTCAACATTGCCACTTCCTGTACTACTGCTCTGGTGAGGGGGCATAAGGCAGCAAGCATCCTTAGGGAGCCCAAGACCCTTGCATTGGCCTGCATATAACAGAGGCTGTGCTTCACCTATGGAACAAGTCTCTATGGCATTATCTGTTGCAGTGCTGCTGATTGCCTAGTACAGAAAAGGAGATTACACATAACGTGGTACCATGGATTGGAATTATGGCAGCACTTTCAACTAAGTGAAACTTTAGTGGCTTTTCCTTGAAGCAGAATGTATGAATAGAGGAGATTTGTTTGAAATTGCAATGCTATAGTTGGCAATTCAATCATTAGGCATGCAGATAGCTGGGTGGCTGGTGGATTTGAGGATTGCCTGGTAACCTGTCTGCCTGATAAGAAGGCAGCAGACCTCACACACCAGCAAGAGAAGATGTTAGACAGTGCTGGGGAGGAGCCTGTTGTCTTGGTATGTTTTGGTACCAATGACATAGGAAAGTATAGGAGGGAAGTTCTGGAAGCCGAATTTAGGCTTTAGGTAGAAAGTTTAAATTCAGAACTTCCTGGACATCTCAATAGAGAAATTACAATAAAGTAAAAATAACCCAGATGCTTTTAAATAAAAATCACACAGATATGCAAGATTCCAAATTAATCCTGTAATCTGATAGCCAGGCTGTTAATATGAACAAAAAACAAACCCTGAAATGCCTGTATGCAAATTCTAGAAGTCTGAAAAATAAGATGGAAGAGTTCGAATATATAGCACTAAATGATAGGTTAGATATAATTGGCATTTCAGAGACCTGGTGGAACTAGGATAACCAATGGAGCACTGTGATACCAGGTTACAAACTATATTGCAAAGATAGGATAGATCACCTAGGTGGAGGAATGGTTCTATATGTTAAAGAGAGCATTGAGTTCAACAGGATAAAAGTTTTGCAGGAAACAAAATACACTGTAGAATCTCTATAGATAGAAATTTGATGTAATAAGGGGAAGGGAATACCAGTGGGGGTGTACTACCATCCTCCTGGCCAGAATGAACAGACAAAAGATGAAATGCTAACAGAAATTAGGGAAGCTAGCAAAGTTTACAACACAGTAATTGTAGGAAATTTCAATTGCCCCAGTATTGGCTGGGTCAATGCTGCATCAGGCCATGCTAGGGAGATAACATTTCTAGATTAAATAAATGACTGCTTCCTGGAGTAGCTGGTTTTGGAACAATATGAGGGGAAGCTACTATATTATAGACCTAATCCTTAGTGGAATGTAGGATCTAGTGCATTCCACTAAGGATTGCCTCTAGGTGTCGGAGCCACTTGGCACTAGCGATCATAACATGATCACATTTGATTTAATAAACGAAGGGAGGATAACAGGAAATCCACTGTGCTAGCATTTACCTTTCAAAAAGAAGATTATTATAAAACGAGAAAAATGGTTAAGAAAAAATTAAAAGGAGCAACTAAAAAGGTGAAGAGTTTACATCAGGCCTAGGCGTTATTTAAAAATACTATCTTGGAAGCCTAGACTAGATGTATTCCACTCTTTAAGAAAGACAGAAGAAAGGCCAAACAATAGCCAGCATGGCTTAAAGGAGAAGCTGTGAAAGCAAAAGTGCATAATACATTTTTTTTCAAGTACATTTGTAGCAAAACACCTGAGAGAGAGCCAGTTGGACCATTAGAGGGGTAAAAGGGGTACTCAGAGAGGACAAGGCCATAGCAGAGAGGCTGAATGAATTCTTTGCTTCAGTTTTTACTAAAGAAGATGTAGGAAACTTTACCCATAACTTAACTATATATAAAATTCTCTCCTAAAAGAGCAGATATAACTGTACTATAATCAAAGATACTCTGCTCATAATAGACTAAACTTTATAAGCCGAAGGGTTATCTTGAAAAACAAAAATTCATACTGCAACATTGGTAATCATAGAGGAATAAGAGGAAAAAGACATCAGCCAACCCACAAATCAAGCAAAATCAACTACTCAAGTGGAGACAGCTACCCGAAATGAAATAACTGGAAAAAAGCTGCCAAAATAGACATCACAGTTCAAATAAAAAGCGTAGTTACTCACCTGTAACAGGTATTCTCCGGGGACTGCTGGAATCAGTCCTCACATGTGGGTGACATCGACATCGATGTAACGCCTCGAGCGGGAGGCCAACTGACATGGCTCCAAGCGAGTTGCGAACCATTCTAGCATAAACTGGACATGCTTCTGGGAAGTCCTTGAGGTGGAGGGTCCTGATATTGACACAGACGACCTGGAGGCTCCAGGCATCAGGCTCTGCTGCGCCTCCAGGAAGGCAGCCAGGCTGCATTGCAAGGCCGCCATCCTGACTTTGATGCCAGTAGGCTCTGCAGTGACCAGTTCGTACCTCGATGGTATCGAGCCTGAAGCCATTTCCTTCAATGGGGAATCAATGGTGATCACGTCGCAGGATGGAGCCTGATCCCCCAACACAGTGGGAATCTTCTGTCGCCTGGGCAGCTTCAAGGGCCACGGGTCTTATCTCCGGGCTCTGGGATCAGACTTCAACTTTGGCCTGGATGATGTCTTGGACCCATGGGGGAGTTCCCAGGCTGGTCCCAGGCTCTGTAACCTCAGGGCTCGGATGGAGCATGTGCGCGCAATGCCGAGTCGTTGGATGCAATTTCCAAGGGCAGTGATTCCAGACTCGATGCCGGAACCACGGCAGAGGCCTTCAAGCCAAAAAGCTCCTCTGCAGGCAGAGCAGGCAAGTGGAATCATTGTGATCCACACTGAGGCACTTGATACACCAACTGTGGTGGTCCATGATGGACATAGTACGGGGGCATTTGGTGGTTTGTTTCATTATATGTCTTCTTCTCTCTACACTTCTTTTACACAATTTAGTGTCTATGATCAATGATTTTTATTGTTTATGTTTATATTTATATTTATTGTTTTTATGTTGTTGTTTTTTTTATTAGAAGGCAGCAAACAAGTACAACATATAACAACCAAATTGGCTGTATACAGCATACATATACAAAAGAACATCTGCATTGAACCAAGAATGAAATGAACAGGGCCTCTTTTTTTTTTTTTATATATTTATCTTCTCCCCCCCTTTGTTCTCATTATCCCCCTTACACCCCTCCCCTCCCACTCCTATTACCCACAAGACTACAAATTAAAGAAAAAAAAAAACCTCCTGTCCTGTTCCCTCCACCCTCCAACCCCCCCTCCCCTCCCCCCTCAGGACCCCTCTCAGAACCCCTCTACCCCCCATCCCCTACCGCCACCCCCCGCTTCTAACAACCCCTAAAGTATCCACGTTACCCACAAGGAGTGTGTGAGGCACCACCACAACAGACTACGCATGGGAAGGAGAGAGAGCCAAAGACTTCTGCAGCAAGAAAGGGAAAAATCGTTGGGCCCGTATCACCAATAACAAAAAGAAGCAGAGATTATCTTAAGAGCGTGAACCATACTTCAGAACAAAAGGCTCCCACACTTGCTCAAATTGTGGCACTCGCGATTTTCCAGCTGGCACCCCCCGCTCCATAGTATACGTCTCCCACATCCGCTCCAGCCAACTAGCAAGGGCTGGGGGCAAGGTTTGCTTCCAAACAGCTGCCAAGGCCAGGCGGGCCGCATGTAGACCATGACGGATCAACGCTAACTGGGGAGTCCGTGCACCAGGAACATTAGCACCAAAAAGGAAAATACCAGGGTCCCAGGGGATAGTCAACCCCACCAGTTGCTGTAGGCGGAACTGGATCCCCCTCCAATATGTCTGTATACACGGACAAAGCCACCAGACATGAGCCATGTTACCGTCCCGGCCACAATTCCGCCAACACAGACCAGATGCTCCGGGATAAGCCCAGGCAACCCGCACCGGCGTCATGTACCAGCGATAAAGCAGTTTATAATTGGTTTCACGAGCATTAACGGCCACTGCACTTTTCCAGAGTCGACCCTCAAGCTGCTCCCACTGTTGCTCAGTGTAATTTAACTGCAGCTCACGATTCCACTGTTCTCGATGTGTACCTGGTCGCGTCTGCTGGATTTGAAGATGTGTATACAGGGCAACAGTAAAGCCCTTTGTAGAAGTACATGCCTCACAAAAGCGTTCAATATCGGACAGCTCGCGGGCAACCTGCGACCGTAGCACGCGGTCCTGCACCCAATGAGTTACCTGCGTATACTGATAAAAGTGACCGGCGGGAAGCTCAAACTCACCTCGAAGCGAGCGAAAAGAACGCATCATACCGTCCTCAAAGAGTTGACCGACATGACTAAGGCCCTTATGGCCCCACAACCGAAAGGCTGGATCAGTCATCCCGGGGGGGAAAGAAAGATTACCCATAATAGGCGCCAGGGGGGTCATAAGCACCCCGCGGGGTCCCAAGTAATGGTCCCAACAGAGAGTATGAGAGATATAGGGGTTACTTGAACGCGGAACCCCCCGGAGCTTGGGGCCCAGCCACAATCGGTCCCCAAATCCCACACCCCCCGAAAGCTGCATTTCCATTTGTACCCAACGTTTAGTACTAGCAGTGTCCATCCACTCCACCCCCACGCGACACTGTGCCGCCGCATAGTACCACTGAAGGTTGGGCGCCCCCATACCTCCGTGACTTGTGTGTGCATAAAGAACCTGGCGCGCAATGCGTGGGTGCCGAAAACGCCATATAAATTTCATGAGCATGGCCTGCCAGGTGGCCAAGACCCCGCGAGTTAAAGGTATAGGAAGAACCTGAAAAAGGTACAAAAACCGTGGGGCAACCACCATCTTTACCACCGCAATACGCCCAAACCAGGAGATCAATAGTTTGGCCCAGGATTCCAAGTCACGCTTCACCTGTTGAATTAAAGGCCCATAATTGGCTTTAAATAGTGCACCCCTATCAATCGTCAAGTTGACACCCAAATAGTGGAGAGTGCCTGATACCCAGCGAAAAGGGTAAGAAGCCTTCAATTGTTGGCAAACCACCTCGGGAACCCCGACATTCAAAATCTCTGATTTCGTATAGTTGATTTTGAACCCAGAGACCTGCGAAAAAGCATCAAAAATCCGCATTGCAGTCGGGAGAGAGGTAACCGGATCCACCAGTGACAGAATGATATCGTCCGCAAAAAGCGCTATTCTATACTCAGAGGTACCCACCCGGACGCCGTGAATATCAGGATGCTCACGAAAGCTCTGTGCCAGGGGCTCCATCACCAGTGCAAACAGCAACGGGGACAACGGGCATCCCTGCCGAGTTCCCCTTTCCAGCGCAAACCATCCAGATTGACCCCCATTAACCCAGACAGATGCGGTAGGGCTGTGGTAAAGACAGCAAACCCAACGCACAAAATTGGGCCCAAACCCCATCTCCTGTAGCACACACCAGAGAAAACCCCAACTGACCCGGTCAAAGGCCTTTTCAGCATCAATTCCCACTAATAGGGCAGGTTGAGGATCCTGCCGGGCCACGTGAATCACCTGCAACATTCGCCTAATGTTATCGGCCGCCTGGCGGCCCGGAACAAACCCAACCTGGTCTGGATGCACCAAAGTCGGAAGTGCACGGTTTAGTCGTGCCGCCAGCGCCGATGCCAATATTTTCACGTCGGCATTCAGCAGGGAGATAGGATGATACGAAGCCGCTTCCTGCAGGGGCTTACCCGGCTTAGGAATAACCGCGATAAGGGCCTCGCATTGGGAAGGAGGCAGAGGCCCCCCCCGCAAGACCTCATTGAAAAGCAGCACCAGGGTTGGGGTCAGTTGGGCGCTATATTTTTTATAATATTCCATCGGGAACCCGTCCGCGCCCGGCGCCTTCCCCGCCTTTAAACGTCGAATGGCCATGTCCACCTCTTCCACTGTAAGTTCCACATCCAATTGATCTCTAACAGATTCCGCCAGCCGGGGTAAAGTAAGAGCACTAAGGTAGGCCCGGGCACTGGGCAAGTCAAAAGACTCAGCTTTATATAACTGTTCAAAGAAAGTAGCAAATAACTCGCAAATCTCCCGAGAAACCACCCGCAGACGGCCCCCAGAGTCCCTAAGCTCACGTACCACCCTTGAGGTGTGCTGTTGACGAAGTCGCAAAGCAAGGTAGCGCCCAACCCTATTCCCCTGCTCATAAGAAGTTTGCCGCAGCTTCCTACGCATATGTTCCAGGTCTCGTTGCGCACACGCATCCAGTTTGGCCCGCACCTCTCGCCATTGACGCCAAACCCTCTTAGAACCTGTCTGGGCGTGTTCCAATTGAAGACGCCTACTTTCCTCCGTAAGGTGATGGGATTCTCGTGTCCAGGCCCTCCGAGTGCGAGCTGCCTCAGCAATCAAGCGGCCACGAGCCGTTGCTTTAAATGCATCCCAGACTGTGGACAACGGGACCTCCCCATTATCATTTATAGCAAAGAAATCGCTGATAAAATGGCCATGGTCCTGAACAGCGTGTTGCCGCCGAAAAAAGCGGCTATCTAAACGCCACTGCTGGCATCGTTCCCCACAAACCCCCGCAGGGAGAGTAATCCAGCAGGGGGCGTGATCGGACCAGGTCAGTGTCCCATGCCCAGCCTCCACCCTCCCCTCCACCAATCGTTGGTCTAACAAAAAATAGTCTATACGGGTATGTACCCCATGAACATGGGAGTAATAGGTATAACTCTTATCCCCAATATGCGTATCTCTCCAAATATCACGCAAGCCCAGATCAATCATAAGCCTCCGTAACGCTCGGCCAGCTCCACTAGTCGCCGGTCCAGCCCGACCCGTCGAATCCAGATGGGGTACCATATGTGCATTACAGTCACCGCCCAAGACAATAGGGCCCTTTGCAAACTCAGCTAACAGACCCTTTAACCGAGCAAAAAAGTTCCCTTGGCCAGTATTGGGGGCATAAATGTTGGCTAACGTTATGAGACGGCCTTCCAAGCGAACATTCATAAAAAGCCACCTCCCCAAGGCATCCCTCTTAACATCCTCCACCCGCAAAGATAACCCCTGGTGGAACAGCATTGCCACCCCACATTTTTTCCGGCCCTGTGAGTCAGACGCCACCCACACCTCAGAGTACGGCTTTCTTTTTAACCAACCCTGATTGCTGCTCCGGAGATGAGTCTCCTGCAGAAACACAATGTCCCCTTGCAGGGAGCGTAGCTCAGTATATAGCAAGGAATGCTTTCCCGGGGAATTGAGACCCTTCACATTAAAAGATACCACTTTCAGCATTGATAAATAACTACCCTACCCCCACTGCCCTGCGCTCTCCCCCTCTCCGGATGGTCCTGGTCCCCCCCCAAACTCGCATCTCCGCCGGGTAAAAAAACCATCAGTAACCTCCTACCCAACCTCCCCCATGGGTCATTCATATAAGCACTCCTAATTTTTGACTGCACCTCACCCCCTAAATTAATATAAGCCCTCCCCCCCATCCCCTCCTCTCCCCACCCCTCCCCCACTACCCATATCCCTCCCCCCCCAACCCATCAGTACCACCAGCCCACACGTACGGCGGGGCACAGTAAAACTGATCCCAGGTCCAGCTCCAACCAGGCCCCCCCGCAGACTAGGTATCACAACAACATTTAGCATCAGTTCACCCCCGTAAATAGCAAATCATGAAGCCACTGCCCCAAACATTCCCCCCACCCACCCTGCATAAAGTAAGCAACATTCAGCATAATCCCCAAAATTGCGAATTACATTTAGTATAGAAATCTCAAAATAAGTAGTTACAAAGCTTAGATTAATGTAACAAGAAAAACTTAGATAATGCAACAAGAAAAAAGCAGAGTTCCTGACATAACATACACTAGGAACTCCCCCAGATCAGGACTCAAGGTCCCAATTAACTTATGCGTGTTTGCCCACCCGGGTCCACTTCGAGTGTTGAGGCTTAGGGGTCGGGAGTTGTGGCAATGCATTATCTTCGACCAGACCCGCCTGGCGTAGAGCTCTCCAGGCCTCAGTATGATCTTTTGCTGAGATCCGTTTATTACCCAAGAGGAAGTTGATCCGGAACGGAAAGGCCCAGGAATAGCGGATCCCTTTGTTGTTCAAAACCATCGTGACTGGTTTCATCTCCCTCCGACGGGCCAGTGTAAACACTGAAAGGTCCTGATATACAGTTACCACTGCGTCCTGAAATCGGATCGCTTTTTTTTCCCGACCCCGGCGTATGAGGAGCTCAGCATCAGTATAGCGCAAAAATCGCGCAATGACATCCCGGGGCTGGTTATTAGGAGGCTTGCCCAAGGCCCGGTGCACTCGCTCAATTTCCATGCCAGACCCATGGGTAGTCAGCTCATCCACCGGAAGCAGTTCAGCAATCAAGTTTTTGAGCACCACCTGCAGGTCTTCACTTCCCCCCGCTGCTTCCGGGATTCCCCGGAAACGCACATTATTGCGACGGGAGCGATTTTCAATGTCATCGATTTTATAAGTCAGTTCCGTTACTTGTGCACATTGTCTATCGAGAGCACATTGTAGATCCACCACAGCACCATCATGATCTTCAACTTTGGTCTCAACCTCCTCCACACGCGCCCCTAGGTCTTTCATGTCACCCCGGAGTTCCGCAATGGTGCTCATCACTTCCTCGCGCATGGAGCGAAATTCGCCGGCCAACTCCGCAAAGCCTCTACGAAGTTCTTGTTGTAGCAAGGCGTGCGAGGACAGCCTGTTTATTTTATTTATTTATTTTTATTTGAGCACATTTTTATACCGCTCCTTCCAGTGATCAGCAGCGGTTTACATCTAACAATTAACTCTGCATATGTTTAGCAGTTACATAAAACTGTAGGATAATAACATTAGAACATTAGGATAACTCAATAAGTAGAACAATAATAACTGTATACATAAAAACTGTGAGATAACACTTTTGAACATTAGGATAGCTCAATGTTGGGTTCCAAATCATTTTCACTCACAGTCTCATCATCGGAACCCTCCGAAAGATGTTTGTTGGAAGGACTAGCCGGAGCACCACTCTTGCCCTGTAACCGCTGGGATGCGCGGATGCCCTCCCGGGCCTCTGAATTTTTAGCCTTAGCAGCCATGAGTTAGAGAACAGTCCAGCAATCCAAGGATAGGCAGAGTGCAGCTACAGTAAAAGCAGGGAGCTGCTATAAGCAAGGTGAAAATGCTAATTGATCCCACTTTTGGGCAGCAGAGGGAGCTCCAGCCTCACACAAGATAGTAAAGCACAGGGAATGTAGAGAGGAAGGAAGCCCAATGGAAGTTTTGCAGCAATGATGAGGCAGGCAATAGCAGAGACGGATTGTAGACAATTCAGGTGTCCCAAAAGCAATTTGGGTAGATACCGGGGTCTCCGAACCAGGAATAAGCACCAGGTTGAGGCGGAAAACTCTAATTACAGTGTCAAAATCCGGGGTTGCTGCCACTCGTGAAGAACGCAGGCGATTTGCTAGAGGGCGCCCACGTGATCGATGCGACCCGGAACAGTGGTTGGAACGCAAAGAACCCCGTGCGTTCCAAAACCACGCGGTTATGGCTGCCTCTAAGGTCTACCTCTTCGTTGAGTCCCGTCCAGCTCTTCCGGGCCAGGTCTCGGGTATCGGCAGCTCCTCTTCAGCACTGAGGTGGCACAGTCGCAAAGGGGGAAGCACCAGCGCACAGGGCAGCAATAGCGTCGGGGCACCAGTCTCCTCTCCGATTCAGCTCCCAGCCACGGGAGTCACCCGCGGCCTCCGGGAAACGCTGCTTCAAAGTGCAGATCAAGGAAGGATCAACGATCCACTCTGCGGCGGGTAAGGAACCCGGCATTCAGTTTCCAGCGGGCACGAAGCTCACCTGAGCCGCAGCAATAGATAGGAGGAGAGCGTTAAGGCCGGTCAGTGAAGGGGCCGAGAGCCGGCCGTAGATCTCATCGGGGCAGTCCCAGTTTCGCCGGAGGGCACAATTAAGATCACCCAGCTCTCTGCGTACCAATTCAGGGACTCTGGGGGGCCAAATCAATGGTAATGCTAAAGTTTGCAATAGGAATGGGTAAGCCTGGAACAGAGCTACATCAGGAAGCAGCCATTCTGTAGTGGGCTCACTAGCGCCCCCCGTTTTTATTTATTTATTATGATTGTTTATTTTGCTAGGATCCTTTCCAATATACATGTCTTATGTTAATTTGATATCAAATGTTCATTTATTTATGCTTTGAGGTTTACTCCCTGAAGGCTTATGCCGAAACGTGGCCGTGTTGGGGTCACTGTTTGCAAATAAAAAGGACTTTTCTAGTTACGTCTTGCTGTCTGTATTTTCCCTTGGTTTTCTGTGAGTACGGTGTGTTCCCTAAGGACCTGCACCTTTTTGGGAACATGCTAGGTACTTGTGACCTGGATTTACTGCTGTTGTAAACAGGATACTGGGCTTGATCAACATTTGGTCTGACCCAGTATGACATCTCTCCTTTCTCAGTACAATATCTAGGATCACTGTGCATTGTCATGACACCTGTATATAATTAATACTTGTAAATAGTTACCCTATGCTACCCAAGTTTTTACATCTGTTCTCTGTAAACACAGAATAGCTTGTTATTCTGTTGATTTTGTTTTCATGTAAACCACGCTGATACCAAATAGCGCGGTATATAAAAGATTGTAATAAATAAATAAATTTCTTATGTTCTTATATTTCAGCCTAGGACCAAAAGGTAGGCAGAGCATTGGAATCTCAATGTATTGATGAGACAATGGTGCAGAGAAGAAGGTTTTAGATTTGCTAGGAACTGGGCAACATTCTGAGGATTAGGGGGGCTCCACCTTAACTGCTGTCATCAACCTTTAAAAAGGAGATATAGCAGCTTTTAAATTAGATAATGTTGCATGGTTCAGAATGATGCCTCCTTGAAGGATACTAGCAAAACAGGGAAGTTAGGGTATCCTGATAGAGAGTTTCCAAATAAGCTTAAAGTAATCTAGGTGCCTTTAAGTAAAGAGCAGACAGAGCTGAAAGTTTGTTCATATGAACAAAAAACAAACTTTGAAATGCTTGTATGCAATTGCTAGAAGTCTAAAAATTAAGATGGAAGAGTTAGAATAGATAGAACTGAATGAAAGCTTAGACATAATTGGTATCTTAGAGATCTAGTGGAAGGACAATAATCAATGGGACACTGTGATATCTTTGTAAAAGTTATATGACAATGACAGGGTAGATGAAACTGGTGGAGGGGTGGCACTATGGGGCTTGTTTACAAAGCTGCGGTAGCGGTTCGCGGTCGTTATCGGAGCCGCGGCCCCATTGATTTCAATGGGCAGCGGCTCCGATAACGACCGCGGCTTTGTAAACAAGCCCCTATATGTTAGAGCACTGAGCTTAACAGAATAAAAGATTTTAAGGAAACAAAATATACTGTAGAATCTCTATTGACAGAAATTCTATGTGAAAGGGAGAGGGGAATGGCAGTGGGGGTGAACTACAGTATGCCTGGCCAGAATAAGCAGATGGATACAAAGGGCTACCAGATTAGGGAAGCTAAGAAAATTTACAACACAATAATAATGGATGATTTCAATTACCCCAGTATTGACTGGGTCATAGTAACATAGTATATGATGGCAGATAAAGACCAGTATGGTCCATCTAGTCCTTAGTCTGACCCAGTATGGCATTTCTTCTGTTCTTTTGTTAAGGTCCATCAAAGCCCAGTATCCTGTTTCCAACAGTGGCCCATTCAGGTCACAAGTACTTGTCAAGTAACCAAGCAAATATACAGATTCCACATTGCTTGTCCCAGGGTAATCAGTGAATATCCTGGGTCCTCTTTAATAATGGTTTATGGACCTTTCCTCCAGGAACTTGTCCAAACCTTTCGTAAACCCAGCTACACTAACAACTTTTACTACATCCTCCGATAACGAATTCCAGGATTTGATTACACGTTGAGTGAAAAAATATTGTTTCTTATTAGTCTTAAATGGGTTACATTGTAGCTTCAATGTGTGTCCCTTAGTCTTTCTACTTTATGACGGAGTAAACAACCAATTTACATTTACCTGTTCCACTTCATTCATTAATTTATAGATCTCTATCATATCTCCCCTCAGCTGTCCAATTTCCAAGTTGAAGAGCCCTAACCTTTTAAGCCTTTCCTCATAGGGGTATCCTTCCATCCCCTTTACAATTTTGGTGACACTTCTCTGTATCTTTTATAATTTTGCTATATCCTTTTTAAGATTATGGCAATCAGAATTGCACATAATATTCAAGGTACGGTCGCACCATGTAATGATACAGAGGTATTATAATATCCTTAGTTCTATTCTCCACTCCTTTCCTTATGATTCCTAGCATTCTATTTTCTTTCTTGGCTGCTGCTGCACAGTGAGCACAGAGTTTCAACATGTTATCGACAATGACGCCTAAATCCTTTTCCTGGGTGGTGGTTCCTAATGTGGAACCATAGTTTGGGATGCTCTTTTCTAGGTGCCTAATTTTGCACGTTGCCTTTGAATTATGGTGCTGGTGATGAATACTGTGTATACCATGGACTGCCCGAAGAACAAACCAGTCAGTACTAGAGGAGATCAAACCTAAGCTTTCCTTAGAAGCTTAGATGATAAGACTTCGACTTTCATACTTTGGACACATCATGCAAAGAGAAAGATCATTAGAGAAAGGCATCATGCTTGGAAATGTAGAATGGCAATGCAAAAGAGAAGGTTAGCAATGAAATAGATCGATACAATAACAGCAGCTATGGGTGCCACTCTGTCAATAATGAGCTGCCTGACTGAAGACTGAACACAGTTTAAGATAACTATCTGGAGGGTCGACATGAGTAGACACTGACCAGATGGCACTTAACAACAACAACAACTTTGCACTTGTCCACATTAAATTCAATCTGCCATTTGGACATCCAATCCTCCAATTTATCAGGTCATCTTGTAATTCATTACAATCCACTTGTGTTTTAACAACTTTGAATAATTTTGAAACATCTGCAAATTTGATCAACTCACTCATTATTACCATTTCCAGGTCATTTATGAATATATTAAAAACAGATCCCAGGTGTACTCACTATTCACCTTTCTCTATTGAGAACTTTGGCGATTTAGCTCTACTCTCTCCTATTTTAACCAGTGTCTGATTCTCAATATTACACTACCTCCTATCCCATGACTTTTTAATTTTGCCAAGAGTCTCTCATGAGGAACCTTGTCAAAGGCTTTCTGAAAATCTAGATACACTATATCAAGCAGTTCACCTTTATCTATCTGTCTATTCATACCTTCAAAAAAACATAACAGAATAGTAAGACAAGATCTTCCTAGGTTAAATCCATGTTGGCTTTCTCCCATTATACTACGACTAGCTACATGTTCAGTAATTATATTCTTTATAATGGTTCTATCATTTTTCCCATTACTGATGCCAGGCTCACAGGTCTGTAGTTTCCTGGATCACCCCTTGAACCCTTTTTAAACATTTGCATTACATTGGCAATTCTCCAATTTTCAGGTACTACAGGTGATTTTAATGATAGTTCAAGGACTACAAATAGTAGGTCTGCAATCTCATATTTCAATTCTTTCAGCACACTCTGATGTAACCATCCGGCCCAGGTGATTGCTACTCTTTAGTTTATCAAATAGTTGTAATACATCTTCCCGGTTTATCAAAATTTGTTTCAGTTCTTTTGATACATTACCTTTAAACACCATTTCAGGCATGGCTAACTTCCCTACATCTTCTTCAGTGGACCAAAGCAAAAATACATTCAGTTTCTCCGCTATGGCCTTGCCCTTCCTTAGGGCCTTCTTTTACCCCTATATCATCTAATGAGCCAATTCACTCTCTTACAGGATTTTTGCTATGAATGTACTTGAAAAAGTTTTTATTGTGTATTTTTTTGCTTCCACGGCAAGCTTTTTTTCAAATTTTGTCTTTGCCTGCCTTATCAATGCCTTGCATCTAACTTGCTAGTGCTTATGATGTTTTCTTTTTTCATCATTTGGCTCCTTTTTCCATTTCCTGAAAGATGCTTTTTTGGCTACAACAGCCTCTCTGACATCACCTTGAAAACATGCTGGCAGTTTTTTGGCCTTCCTCCCACCTTTCTGGTCTAGGCTTCCAAGATAATATTTTTAAACAACACCAATGCGTGATTTAAACCTTCATCCTTTACAGTAGCTCCTGTTAGTTTTTTCTTAACCATTTTGCTAATTTTATCATAGTCTCCCTTTTGAAAGTTAACAGGTAGTACTGTGGATTTCCTTGCCATCCTCCCTCCATTTATTAAATCAAATGGGATCACGCTATGATCACTATTGCCAAGTGGCCCTAACACAATTATCTCTTGCACCAGATTCTATGTTCCACTAAGGAATAGGTCCAAAATAGCTTTGCCTCTTGTTGGTTCATGAACCAGTTGCTCCAAGAAGCAGTTCATTAGTTTCATGCCAAATTCTCGACCATTCTTCAAGCTTAGCTAGATTCATCCTCATGTTATTTACTCCTTCCTGGGTGTCTACTTTATTGCAGCCCTTCTGCAATATTACTAATAAAAAATATTAAAAAGAACTGAACCAGGTACTCCCTGTAGCACATCACTAATTACGTCCTTCTCCTTAGAGTATGCTCCATTTTCCTGTACTCTTTGTCGCCTCCCACTCAACCAATTTCTAACCCGGTCAGTCACTTTAGGGTCTATTCCTAGGATGCTCAATTTATTTATAAGTCATCTGTGTGGAACATCAAATCTAAGTATACCACATCTAGGGCTCTCCCTCTGTCCAACTCTCTGTTTGCTCAGTCAAAGAAATTAATTAGATTTGTCTGACAAAACCTGCCCATATTAAAACCATGCTGCCTTGGATCCTGCAACCCATTGGACTTCAGAAACATCACAATTCTCTCTTTTAGCAGCATTTCCATTAATGTGCTCACCAAAGAGGTCAGACTAACCGGCCTTATGGTTCCAAACCTCATCTTTACTTGTGTTTTTATGAAAAGGGACCACATGAGCCTTTCTCCAGTCCTCTGCTACCATTCCTAACTCTAAAGAAGCATTGAAAAGATCATACAATGGAGCCACTAGAACTTCCCCAAGCTCCTTCAATACTCTGGGATGTCTCCCATCAAGCCCCATTGCTTTGCCTGCTTTTAGTTTAGTAAGTTTCTCATGATCATAGTCTTCTGAAAATCGATCAATATCCCATTCACTACTGTTCCTATTGGTAGATATTTTCTGAGGTTCTGCTCCTGGCCCTTCATCTGTGAACACAGAACAAAAATATGTGTTAAGCAATTCTGCTTTATCCTCATCAGCTTCTACATCAGCTTCTACATATTCCTTCCCTTCACCCTTGAGACTGACAATACCACTTTTGCCCTCCCTCCTCTCACTAACATATCTGAAAAATGCCTTATCCCCCCCCATTTTATTGCATTGGCTATTTCTTCTTCTTTTTGTACATTTGCTTCCAAATATTGATGCTTGTCTTACTCTTTCTGAGGGGGGATATGATAGAGGTCTAGTAATTAATGAACTGAGTGGATGTTTATGCCATCAAAAAGTAGAAAGACTAGAGGACACGCAATGAAGCTACATTGTAACCCATTTAAGACTAAAAGAGAATATTTTTTTATAGAAAGCATAATCAAACTCTGGAATTCGTTTCCGGAGGATGTGAAAAGCCTTTAATGTAGCTGGATTGAAAAAGGTTTAGAAACATAGAAACATGACAGAAGAAAAAGGCCATATAGCCTATCTAGTCTGCCCTTCCATATCAACTACAATAGTCCCCTTTTTCCTTTAGAGATCTTCTGTGCTTGTTCCATGCTTTTTGAATTCAGATTCTGTCCTCGTGTCCAACACCAAGAACACAGAGGGAGCTACCCCGTGTCCACCACATCCAGTGGGAGACTATTCCACGCATCTACCACTCTTTCCGTAAAGAAATATTTCCGCATATTATTCCTGAGTCTATCCCATTTCACTCTCATGCTATGTCCCCTCATAGCAGAGCTTCCCTTCAATTGCCACGGAAGTATTTAAATGTCTCTACCATATCGCTTCATCCCGCCTTTCCTCTAAAGTATACATATTAAAATCTTTGTCTGTTTTCATATGCTTCATAACAAAGACCATTAACCATTTTGGTAGCCACCCTCTACACCAACTCTAACCTGCTTATATCCTTTTGAAGGTGTGGTCTCCAGAATTGCATACAATACTCCAAATGAGGTCTCACTAGAAACTTACACAGAGGCATTATCACTTCCTTTTTTCTGCTGGCCATTCCTCTTCCTATACACCCAAGCATCCTTCTGGCTTTTGCAGTTGCCTTTTCTACCTGTTTAGCTACATTAAGATCATTAGACACCATTAGGCCCAGGTCCCGCCTTTCCTTTGTGGACAGAAGTACCTTACCCCCTACACTGTACCGCTCTTTTGAGTTTTTGCAGCCCAAATGCATGAACCTGCTTTTTTTTTTAGCATTAACTTTCAGATGCCAAATTCTACACTATTCATCAAGCTTAGCTAGATCCCTCCTCGTTATCTACTCCTTCCTGTGTATTTACTCTATTACAGATTTTGGTATCATCTACAAATAAGCAAACCTTACCTGAAAGCCCTTCCGCAATATCACTAACAAAGATGTTAAAAAGAATTAGAACCAAAGATAGATTCCTGCGGCACACTACTGGTAACCTCCTTCTCCTCAGAGTGAACTCCATTTACCTGTACCCTTTGTTGCCTCCCACTCAACCAATTTCTAACCCAATCAGTAACTTTATGGTCGATCCCTAGGGTGCTCAGTTTGTTTATAAGTCGCTTGTGCAGAATGGTGTCATAGGCTTTACTGAAATCTAAATACATCACATCTGGGGCTCTCCCTCAGTCCAACTACCTGATCACCCAGTCAAAGAAATCAATCAGATTCGTCTGACAAGACCTGCCTCTGGTGAATCTATGCTGCCTCGGATCCTGCAATCCACTGGACTCCAGAAACCTCATTATTCTCTCTTTTAGTAGCCTTTCCAATAATTTACTAACCACAGAGTTTAGACAAACCGGCCTGTAGTTCACAGTGTCATCCTTACGTCCACTTTTGTGTAAAGGGACCAAATGTGCCTTTCTCCAGTCCTCTGGCACCACTCCTGACTCCAAAAAGGTATTCAAAAGGTCAGATAGTGGAGCCACTATAACGTTCCCAAGTTCCCTCAGTATTCTTGTATGTATCCCATCTGGACCAATGAGTTTGTCTACTTTAGGTTAGCTAGTTCCTCATGAACACAGTCTTCTGAAAATCGTTTGAAATCCACATCACTTCTGTTCCTGTTTGTGAGTGTGTTTTGAGGTCCTGCTTCTGCCCCTTCAACTGTGAACACAGGACAGAAATATTTTTTAAGCAATTCTGCTTTAACCTCATCAGTTTCTGCATATTCCTCCCCTGGAGTCTGACAATATCATTTTTGCCCTTCCTCTTCAAACTAACATATCTGAAAAATGTCTTATCCACACATTTTATTACATTGGCTATTTCTTCTTCTTTTTGTACCTTTGCTTGCCTGACAACTTTCCTAGCTTCTCTAAGTTTTTCCAAATATAGATTACTGTCTTCCTCTCTCTGTGATCGCTTGTATTTCATGAAGGCCTCCCTCTTTTTCTTCACCTTTTCAGCTACTTCTTTTGGGAATCACAGTGGCCTCCTTTTCCTTTTACATTTATTTATCTTTCTAACAAAAAGGTTTGTTGCCCTTAAAATATCCTCTTTCAGTTTTGCCCACTGTTTTTCTACATCCCCCAGCTGTTCCCATCCCACTAACGACTCTTTGAGGTATTGTCACATCTTGGCAAAGTTAGTTTTCCTGAATAAGACCCTTGCTTTTGAATGAATTTTATCAGCCCTAGTCCTATTACTGAACCATATCATCTGATAATCACTGGATGCGAGATGATGTCCCACTGTAACATCAGAAACACTTTCTCCATTGCTAAGCACTAAGTCCAGTATGGCCCCATCACGGTGGGTTCTGTTACCAGTTGCCTGAATAGTTCTCTCTGTAGAGAATCCAGGATCTCCTTACTTCTAGATGACATCACAGCAGGGATGTGCCAATCCACATCTGGCATATTGAAATCACCTATCAGTAGCACTTCTCCTTTCATGGAAATACTGCATTTGTCTTCTATTAAATCTTCATCCATTTCTATTCCCTGTGAGAGTGATCTGTATATAACTCCAATGCAAACGGATTTCCCTTTCCCTTTTCTAGTTTAACCCACAGTGCCTCCTCTCTTCCTTTTCACGAGGGAACTTGGACGACGTCTGTTGGGCTCCACGGAAAAAAGGAGACTGAGCAAGATGGCACCCTTGGGCGGGAAGGGGACTGTGCATGCGTGATGCAATCTGAAAGGCTTTCTTTGAAAGCTGGGAATTGCTCCGCATGAGGGCTCCATCGGCACTGATGCCACCCATATGTGAGGACTGACTTCCTGCTTGTTCCTGGAGAATCACAGCTCCCTGGGCTACCGAGGGCCCACCAATATCAGCAATGCCCTGTCCCACTGAGCCTTGAAGAGAGACTTGGCTATCAGCAGCATGGGCGGGAAAGCATAAAGAAGGCTTTCCATCCATGGGATGAGGAAGCCATCGGTTGCTACCTGGGATGGGTGTGGCTCTCGGGAGCAAAAACGGGGCAACAGAGTTGGCCCTGGTGAAGAGGTCCAGCCGTGGAGTTCTCCAGAGCTGGAAGAGCCAACAGGCCACTCTGGGGTCCAGCTGCCACTCATGTGGCTAGAGGACACTGCTCAGCCTGTCTGCTAGGGCATTGTCCTGACCCATCAGATAAATTACCTGCAGGAGAATCCATTGCGGTTCACATACAAACAGAGGGCAGAGAGTGTAAGATTCTATACCTCACTGCTTGTTGATGAAGAACATTGCGACCTGGTTATCCATTTAGATCAGCATAGATTGGTGCTGCAAATGCTGGCGAAAGGCTTGGAGAGCTAGGGATATGTTCTGAAGCTCTAGGAGGTTGACTTTCTGCCTGCGAGCAATTTCCCTGAGTGCAGAGGTCCTCCCAACCAGCCCCCCAACCCAGAAGGAAGGCATCTATGGTGAGGATTCTCTAGGGCAGGGGTCGGCAACCCGCGGCTCCGGAGCCGCATGCGGCTCTTTCTCACCTTTGCCGCGGCTCCGGAGCACACTGCCCGCTTTAAACGTCGCGTTATGGGCTCCCTCCCTTCTTCTGCAGCCGCGGTTCCCTGTCTCTTAGGGAACCGCGGCTGTGCTTTTAAAATCATCTCGGAGCCCTTCCTGTCTTGACGGGCTCCGTGCAGCATTGTCCCGCCTCTAAAGGAAGTTTTGGAGGCGGGACAATGCTGCACGGAGCCCGTCAAGACAGGAAGGGCTCCGAGATGATTTTAAAAGCACAGCCGCGGTTCCGTAAGCGGCAGGGAGCCGCGGCTGCCGATGTAGGGAGGGGAGCTGACATGGAGGGAGGGAGCAGATATGAATGGATGGAGGGAGGGGGCTGACATGGATGGATGGAGGGGGCTGACATGGAGGGAGGGGGCTGACATGAAGGGAGGGAGCTGATATGAATGGATGGAGGGAGGGGGCTGACATGGAGGGATGGAGGGGGCTGACATGGAGGGAGGGAGGGAGCAGATATGATTGGTTGGCGGGAGGGGGGCTGACCTGGAGGGATGGAGGGGGCTGACATGGAGGGAGGGGGGCTGACATGGAGGGATGGATCGTGGGGGGCTGTCTTGGCGGGATGGTGGGGGCTGACATGGTGGGAGGGAGCAGATATGAATGAATGGAGGGTGGGGGGCTGACATGGAGGGAGGGGGGCTGACATGGAGGGATGGATCGAGGGGGGCTGACATGGAGGGATGGAGGGGGCTGACATGGAGGGAGGGAGCAGATATGAATGGATGGAGGGAGGGGGGCTGACATGGAGGGATGGAGGGGGCTGACATGGAGGGAGGGGGCTGACATGGAGGGAGGGAGCAGATATGAATGGATGGAGGGAGGTGGGCTGACATGGAGTGAGGGAGGGGGCTGACATGGAGGTAGGGGGGCTCACATGTAGGGATGGATCGAGGGGGGCTGACATGGAGGGATGGAGGGGGCTGACATGGAGGGAGGGAGCAGATATGAATGAATGGAGGGAGGGGGGCTGACCAGGAGGGATGGAGGGGCTGACATGGAGGGTGGGTGCAGATCTGAATGGATGGGGGGTGGGGGGCTGACATGGAGGGATGGAGGGGGCTGACATGGAGGGAGGGGGGCTGACATGGAGGGAGGGAGCTGATATGGATGGAGGGAGGGGGGCTGACATGGAGGGAGGGAGCTGATATGGATGGAGGGAGGGGGGCTGACATGGAGGGATGGAGGGGGCTGAAATGGAGGGATGGATGGGGCTGACATGGAGGGAGGGGGGCTGACATGGAGGGGGCTGACATGGAGGGATTGGGGGAGGCGGGCTGACATGGAGGGAGGGAGCTGATATGGAGGAGGGAGGGAGGGGGGCTGACATGGAGGGATGGAGCACTGGTAATGGGGTTGAGGGGACGAGCACTGGAAATGAGCTGATTAGGGGAGGCTAGGACTGGTAATGAGCTGATGGGGGGTAGGACTGGTATTGGGCTGATTAGGGGAGGCTAGCACTGGTAATGGGGTTGAGGGGGGATTAGCACTGGAAGCGAGCTGATTGGGGGGCTTTGACTGGGCATGGGCTGATTGTGGGGAGGGGAGGATAGAGCTGCTGGCCCTGGAAGATAACTGGGGGCTAAGGCTACAAATGGGCTGATATGAGGGGATGGGAGAATGGAACTGGATCTGAGAGGGGCTGCCATGGTATTTGTACTAGAAGGGACTGGTCAGTGGGGAAGGAGGGGGACTGGAAGGAAATGGACACCAGTGGCAATCATGGGAATGCAAGTTGACATTGGAAGGTACTGGGAGTGAGGACTGGAAAGGGGCTGATATTGGGGAGGGTTACTGGGACTGGAAATAGGCTGATGGAAAGAAGTGAAGAAAACGAAAGAAGAGATAAGAACTGGCAGATGGACCATAGACCACAGAAAGAGAGCTAAGAGAAGACAGGAAAGCAGAAGCCTCAGATCGGGACCAGCATGATCAAAGAATAAATTGGTCAGACAACAAAGGTAGAAAAAATAATTTTATTTCATATTAGTGATTTGACTACAAAATCATCATAATTTTGAAATCAAATATTGTTACTTCTTGTTGTTATATTTTCTGGCGTATTTTTTTTGGTGTGCGAAGGAAGAGGGGTAGTCTTATACGGCGAGTATAGGCCAAACACCTATATTTTAACAGGAAAAGTAGGGGGTCGTATATAGCATTAAGGTAAGAAACAATATATGCAGTGTTAGATTTGTTTTAAATGTCGCAATGGTTTTGCGGCTCCCAGTTTTTTTTTTCCCTTCGGAAACGGGTCCAAGTGGCTCTTTATGTCTTAAAGGTTGCAGACCCCTGCTCTAGGGGGTGGGGGCCTGAAAAGGCATCCCGGCCTGAAGATGCTGAAGCACTTGCCACCAGTCGAGGAAGTCCACCAGCCGGCGGGTCACCATCATCCTGTCTTGTAGTCGGCCCGTGACCTGGGTCCACTGGGAATGGAGACACCACAGGGTTGCCCTCATGCGAGGCGGGCATCTGGGGTAACAGATCATGGATGGTATGTGGCCCAGCTGATGGAGCAGAAAACGAGCAGACACCACACATCGGTGCTGCACATCTGTGGCCAACGCTCTGAGGTGGTTGGCTCTGTCCTGAGGCAGGAAGACTCTAGTCTGAATGTTGTCTAGCCGTGCTCCTATGAACTCCAGACACTGTGTCGGGAGGAGATGGGATTTGGGGTGATTTATGATGAACCTCAGATACTGGAGGATGTGGATGGTATGGGCCATGACCTGTTGTACCTCGGCTGCCGAGCCCCCTCTTATGAGCTAGTCATCCAGGTAGGGGAAGACGAAGGCTCCTTGGAGGCAGAGGTGGGCTGCAACCACTACTAGGCACTTAGTGAAGACTCTGAGGGTGGAGGCTAGGCCAAAGGGTCTGTACTGGTAGTGGCTGCCCCCCACCATGAACCTGAGATACTGCCTGTGGCTGGGATGGATAAGAATGTGAGTGTACATATCCTTTAGATCCAAGGAGCATAGTCAGTCTCCCTGCTGGAGGTATGGCAGCAGTGTTCCAAGGGAGAGCAACTTAAACTTCTCCCTCATCAGGAACCTATTTAGGTCTCACAGGTCTAGGATGGGCCATAGGCCCCCCCATTCTTTTGGGTATGAGGAAGTACCAGGAGTAGAACCCTCTGCCCCAAATGTGTGGAGGCACTGATTCCACTGCCCTGCCCTCTAGAAGACCTGTGAGTTCCTTCAGTAGCAAAGTCTGGTGGTGGGGAGTCCTGGGTGGCTCTGCCAGGAACAAAGGAGAAGGTGTCTGCAGTAGGTGGAGGAGGTAATGCTCCCCAATCACCTTCAGTGCCCAGGTGTCTGTGGTGATGGTTGGCCACCTATGGGCAAACAAGATTAGACATCCTCCTGTGGGCGGGCTGCTGAGGTGGGCCTCTCTAGGGGGGGAGAGACTATGTCCAAGGAGTCAAAAGCTCCCATCAGGCAGGGCCGGAGCAGGTGGCTGGGTTTTGGGAATCTTGAGCTTAAGAGGGCCATGCCCTTGTCCTGCTGATCCTATTGGGGAGCTGAGAAGGCCCGATACTGAGGGTAATTTCCATACATCTTGCCCTTCCTTGAGTAAGGGGGCTTTTTACCTGAGGGCTTCTATCGGGGAAGGGTAGCGGTCTTCTTGGAGAGCCTGGTCCTTGTCAGGAATTCGGTCTCCAACTCTGCAGCCTTATCGGCCATGGGGTTATCAAAGAAATTCTCTCTCTGGCAAGGGACATCGACCAATTTGTCTTGAACCCTTTGCTCCAGGTCAGAAGACTGTAGCCAGGCCTGGCACTGGGCACGCCCACCACAGCTATTCTAGCCACTGACTCAAAGCTGTCATAGGCTGCCCGAGTCATGAATTTGGAGCATTCTCTGACAGCTGAGGCCAGAATCTGGAATCGCTGGAGGAATTCCTCAGAGACCATCTGAGAACCCGGTGAGCTCCTTCGCCAGGTCTCTCAGGTACATGCCCATGTACAGCTGGTATGCCTGGATCCAGCTGATGAGCATCGAGCCATGGTAGCATTTTCTGCCAAAGGCATCCATAGCATGGGCCTCCCTCCCATGGGGCACCGAGGAGTGCATCTTTTGGCTCTTGAGCTGACGCATGGCCGACTCCACCATGATGGAATTATGTGACAGCTATGCCTTCTGGAACCCAGGGCTCCGGCGGATTTGGTACATCGAGTCCAACTGATGGCTCATGATAGGTACCAATGTGGGTATCTCCCATATGCAGGTGTCTTCCATGGCTACAGGAGTTGCCATTCCAGGATTTGAGGGACGGACACCACGAGTGCCTACTTTGGAGGGGCCTCGTACTGGAAGATCTTGAGTTCCTCCATGCGAGGATCTTCCTCCAATTCATTGTCGAACGCCAGTGCCTTCACCATGTCCCACATGAAGTAGAGGAAAGCCATATCCTTGGGCGGGGACCGGCGCTGGTTCTTGGTGAGAGACAGACTCAAAGGCACATCGCAGTGGCATTGGGTGTCCGGGAACTCCTGGTCTTTGGTCTCCCAGTCTGAATCATAGTCAATGGAGGTGTCGTGGGTAGTCTGGGTCCTAGGATCGAGTCCTGGGCCTGTGTCCCTCAGAGGTACTGCAGTCAGAGCTGCAGACACTCACCAGGGAGGATCTCGGCCCCAAGGATCGTCACTGGGATCTGAACCGAATTCGAGGGACATCTCGAGGCTGGTAGCGCTCAAGGACTGACTCTACCACCGGGGACATCTTTGAGGTCGAGGGCCCGATGGTTGGGGCTGATGAACCAGAGGAATTGGACATCAGAGCCCACTGCTGGGCCATGAAGACAGACAAGCTGTGCTCCAAGGCAGCCATTCTGATCTCCTGTCCAGACGGTCTGCAGCCTTTGGTGCGGAAACCAAGGATTTCGGGCTGGGTGCCGGTTCCGATGAGGGAGAGCCCTTGACTAGGAGTCCAAGGCCGATCACTGGAGGCCGACGATTCCTTTTGGGCCAACTTGGTTGGCCGCTCCTGCTCCATCCCTTCAGACTCGCAGTGTGGGCTGCGGGGCGAGGAGTGGGACTTACTGTTCAGAGGACCTGTGACCTCGGAGTCTCGAGGCATCGGGGTAACCCCCGGGTTCTGAGGTTTTAGAGGGGGCCTTGGAATGCGGTGTCATTGGCAACTCCAGAGCAGAGTCAGACCTCTGTAAAATCTTTTCCTGCTGCTGCTGATGACTCTTGATGGCCTTGGAGGATATCTTCTTACAGAGGCCACAGCCCAAGGGGTCATGGTCCGGCCTGAGGCAGCAGTCATGGGGATCAGTAAGGACATGGTAAGGACGCACCATGGTAAGGATGCTTAAAACCACTGGTGGAGGCCATGGGGAAAAGGTCCCCGGCAAGGTTGAAGACCTTAATCCCAGCCAGAGGAAAAAGGGCGTGCTGGTCAAGAAGACTCAAAAAAAGGAAAAATGAAAGAACCCGAGATGTGATGCCGAAGTGGGCAGCTCTGGGGCAGGAACGGGAACCAGTACGTGACCGGAGAAAAAAAAATTCAAAAGAAAATTAAGATAAAATTAACACTTTTTTCCGGGGAAAGCAGACAGACGTCCAATGGGTTCCGCAGAAAAAAGGAGACTGAGGCAAGATGACATCTTTGGGCAGGAAGGGGACCACACATGTGTGGTGCATCTCCCAAAGGCTTTCTTTGAAAGCTTGGAAGAAGCTTCCATGCAGGCTCTGTCGGCGCTGATGTCATCCCATATGTGAGGACTGACTTTCTGCTTGTTCCCAGAGAAACAAAAAAACTAAGGGGATCAGGATCCAAAAGCAGTCTCAAAGAGGTGAGTTTTTAGCCTGTATTTGAACAGGGTCACAAATGAAGCCTGACGTACTGGAGGAAAAAGGAGAAAGAACAGCTATAGCAGCAAAATATGTTTTATCCTGGCACCAAACATAAAATATAACTTGACGAGGGACAATATGAACCAGTATCAAATCCTGGACACCATCCATGGCAGTAAAATAAAATATGGTTATTCAGTGGTGGTGAGATTGTGCCAAAGCAATAAGTAATAATTTTCAAATACACTGTCTAGATAGTGCAGCTGAAAATCGCCAGATAGTCCTTGCCAGTGCCACTGATCCAGATAGCAGGTATTGCTATTTAGATAAATGCTTTTAAATATTGGGCCCTGTAATTTTATTTTACTGCAATTGCTACTTTTTTGGAAATTCTCATTTTCGTTACCTTTATTACTTTGGCAACACATGTAAAATTGTCATGCCAATAGTTCTCTTTATTACACTTTGAGTGCCTATTTTTAGGACACTACCATCAGACATTTAATTCCATATTTTTCAAAATTTTAGCTCTTGGTTTCTTAAGTTCTTACACTTCATGGTAATATTAGGTTCAGACTTACCATATTCTTGGCAAAAATTTGAGGAGGTACTTTGTGAAAGACCCTAGGAATTTCCTCCATTGTGTCATTATTAATGATGTGAAGAATACATACTGGGATAGAGCAGTACATCTTTGGCACCAGAAGCATGTCTTCTGACAGATGAAATACTTCCCTGAAATAAACATTGAGGAAAAAATCTATTAACATTTAGTGCTGAATGTTACTATCTCATCAATTTAAGATATAGTGCTTGGTTTCTGGATGTTTCGATATGGTCCGATTTTTTGCCAAAGAGCTATAATGCTGAAAGTAGATAAATGAGAGATATTTGTGGTAGTCAAAAAAATATGTGGGGAGAAGGCACTAATGAACCACAAAGCTTAGAGAAAGCAGAACTGTGTGGCCTTTTCAGCTGCCCTTAACAAAATTACTAATTACAAGTATTAGAAGAGTCCAAGAAGATTCAAAGTATCTTCCACAGCAGACTGGCTAACCTACTGAAGAGGGCTTTAACTAGATTTGTTCGGAATGGGTGAAGAAAGACAGTTAAGTAAAAGCCCTCAAGTAAGTAAAACATAAATACCTTCGTGGAAATGGGATAAAGGAGCATAAAAACATAAGAACATAAGAAATGCCAAACCGGATCAGACCAAGATCCATCAAGACCCGTGTACAAGTACCTAGCAATTTCCCAAAAAGATGCACAGGTTCCATAATGCTTGTATTAGGGCAGGCAGTGGATTTCCTGGGTCCTCTTTAATAATGATTTATGGACTTTTTCTTCAGGAACTTGTTCAAACTTTTTTTAAACCCATCTACAAGGTAACGAATTCCAGAGTTTGATTACACGTTGAGTGAAAAAATATTTTCTCTTCTTAGTCTTAAATAGGTTGCATTGTAGCTTCATTGCATGTCCCTAGTCTTTCTACTTTTTGATGGTGTAAACAATCGATCTATGTTTATCATTCCACTTCATTCATTAATTTATAGACCTCTATCATATCTTCCCTCAGTCGTCCCAAGTTGAAGAGCCCTAACCTTTTAAGCCTTTCCTCATAGGGGTATCCTTGAATCCCTTTTACCATTTTGGTGGCTTTTCTCTGTATCTTTTCTAATGCCGCTATATCCTTTTTAAGATATGACGACCAGAATTGTAGCAGCAACATTTGGAAAGTGGTATATATTAGTGCCCATAGTAAGGGAAATAAGATTCTGATTCCTGAGGCTTTAAAGAAAGAGGCTTCCTTGGATTAAGTGGAAGTACAGAGACATGATTTACAGAAACCATGACTGGGATATAATTATACCGGGCTATAATTTATTCAAGAAGGACAGGGTAGGAAGAAAGGGAGGAGTGGCACTATATCTAAAAAATAATATTAAAGCACAGCTGTTACCCGAACTTATTAACCAATATGTTGGGTTTAAAGTTTTGCGACGAGTCTGGGGGATAGTATGTAGGAGGTGTAGTGGGAATCCCCATGCCACGCCGATGCTCCCATTATATGGGAATGGCGAGTTTCAACCAGGAGTGGATGGGGTGGCATTTAAGAGGTGGGAGACGAAAGGGATACTGGCACTTGAACAGGTAGTGGATGGGGAAGGTAGGATGCTTCCATTTAGAGAGCTGAAGGCGCGATATGGGTTGCAGGAAGTGGATCAATTCAGATATCTGCAAGCTCGCAGTATGTCGGCAGCATACGGGCTGAAGATTTACGAGGACAGCTATGCTCGAAATTAGAAGAGCTAATGTACACAGGAATGCCACAGCAGGCAAGTATATCGTTGCTACAGAAGGAATATGTAGCCTTGGAGGCTCCTTCCGTCATCCATTTTGGCCGTTTTTGCTTTTTCATCTTTTGTAGAGACTTCTCGCTTTCTTCCAACACAACCTTCTTGATGTCATTCCATAACTCTTCTGGGCCAAATACAGAAGATCTTTAAAGGAAAAAAAGGAACTGTAGTAGTTGGAATGGAAAAAGAGATGTATAGGCTGTATGATCTTCATTTGCCATGATGTTTCTATGCTTCTAATTGGGCAACAGTTTCATGTCCTGATCTTTTTTGCTCAGACAGTGTGCATATGTCCAACAAAGGGATAAAATTATTCTTGAATACTCTAAAGAAGATCCCGGACAACACTGAGTGATGTGCTCACCTAATTGGCTACAGCTTGTTAGAGGTAGGGTTGGATCCCTTCCGTATAGTGCTGACATGAGCTGCCATGGAGGAATCCAACCCTGCGATGGGTATTTGGGCTTTAAAAAAAGGGGAGGCTTTGTTAGAGCCATGCTGGGGAATAGCACAAACAGTAAGGGTTTATTTCCAGAACAACAGCAAGGCCTTACGATTCAAGGCGTGCCTTATGATGACACCTCTATTGAAGGTGGGGACTTGTGACTCATGGCAGGCCCAGAAAAACGGAGTTACTTACCTGTAACTGGAGTTCTCCGGGGACAGCAGGACAAGTCAGCCACACTTGGTGATGTCATCCGACGGCGCCGAGACGGAAGTACTCTCCATAGCTCAGAAAGGCTTTTAGCCCTTCTGAGCATGGGCCAACTGGCCCCACCCCCCTGCCCGCCCCTAGCTAGCCAGTACGTCACTAGCTGAGCCTTTTGCCGCTAGGAGGCGGGCACCAGGACGGAGGCTGACCCCATCCCAGGGGAGGTGGGCGGGTATGTGTGGCTGACTTATCCTGCTGTCCCCGGAGATCTCCAGTTACAGGGTAAGTAACTCTGTTTTCTCCTAGGACAAGCAGGATGAGTCAGCCATACTTGGTGCCTCCCAAGCTGACATGTGCAGTGGTGGGTGGGGGAAAGCCGAGAACCTTCTTCAGGTCAGGCATGCGCCTTAGGGAAGCATGCTGCATGTTGCAACCAGGACCTGTAGGCATGTAGTGACGATGTACGCATGTGCAGTAGCAACGTCGTGAGAGGGTGCAGCTACCCGGCACTGTGCAACGGCTTGCAGTCATGATGTACGCATGTGCAGATGGTGAAGTTACAAGGCACTTCGGTGGTGCAGGCCCCTTGAGCAGTAGCGGTGTGGGAGTCACCGCCCTGAAGCGGCAGTGGCAGGCTACCAGGCACTGCGTGACGACTTGTAGTCATGATGTACGCATGTGCCGATGGTGAAGTTACAAGGCACTTCGGTGGTGCAGGCCCATCGAGCAGTAGCGATGTGGTGGTCGCCGCCATGAAGCGGCAGTTGTGCAGAAGTGCGGGAGTCACCGCAATGACGAAGCAATGGCAAGGATCGCTGGCCCCGAGAGTGGTGCAAATGGTACCTTAGGACCTCACTGAAAGGGAAGCTTTTTTTTTTTTTTTTTTACATGCAGTCAACTCTGGAGCTTGCTACCGGAGGATGCTGCAACTGTTAGTGAGGCTGGATAGGGGATAACAGGGACTGGTAAATCGCTGCTCGGCCTGATACCGGTATCGGAAACCTGCCTCTTTGGGAAGACCTGCCCTAGATTGGGCACTGTTGGGAACAGAAATTTGACCCAGTATGGCATACCATCCGGTCTGTGTCACTAGTGAGGTGATCGGTGCTCTTTGGGCGATTGGTGCGCAGCATCGGCTACGCTAAGAGAGAGACAGAGGTTAATCACTAAGCCCGCGGGGCCCGGCCGGGCGGCATGTGGAGGTGGCAGACCAGATCGTTAGGGCTGCCTGGTCAAAGGGAATTCCTGACCTTATCCTTCCCTTGGATGGTGTGTACCGTGATAGTTTTTGTTGCAAGGTCTTGGTGGCCTTGCATGAGCCAGGCATAGGGAGGGCCTCTGGGATGATGCGTGCATGTGCGTGCATGTGCGTGCCTGGAGTGGCTTGGGCCCTTGCCTATATCCGGGCCCTTGCCTGCATCCGGGAAGATGGCAAGGCGGTTGCCTGTATCTGGGTAGATGGTTGATTGTCTGATTGTGGGCAGCCGGCAGATGATCCACCCAGGCCAGAAGGAGTGCCAGTGTGACATGGGCATGGATAGACTGGATGCAGGAGTCATCCCTAGGGGTGTAGTCAATTGGGACTGGGCACTGCTCAGTGAAGATACTGGGCCTACTGGATATCTATCCCAGGCCATTGTGTCTTGATATGGGAGCGTGCTGTCAGAGCAATGGCATGAGGATGCTCACGCTGTTGAGTCCTGCAACGATAGGCACAGGTCGTGTATAGGTGGGTAAAGGACCACAAGGGCAGGTCTGGATCACAACCTGTCAACAGGGTCACAACCTGTCCACCGGGTCAGGCTGTTGGGGAGAAAGCGTACTGGTGCCGGACAGACAGTCTGCAGATCCGTTTAAAGAGAGCTTGACTGATGGAGAATGCCTAAGGGTTGAGCTCCCACATGATTCCAAGGGGAAGGCCTGACAGGAGCATCCGTTCCCTCACCATCCCGACTGTGGGGATGCATTGTAATACCTTAATATGGTCCTCAGCATTGCTGCACCGTGGCAACGTGTTGTAATTCCCCAATATAGATCTCAGCCTGGTCTAGCATCAGTGACCCGCTGGTCACATACACCTGCCTTGTGCATGCTGAGGCAGGATGCTACCCTTGAGTTGAGCATGAGGAGATTCAGACTGGAGATCCCAGGTTGGCCATGAGCCTGTCACTCAGACTTATGCATCCCGTGACGTTGGCTTAGTGCCACAGAGCCTACTGGGGCAGGTGCTCTCCGCAGGGGGGAAAAGATGACCCACCTCGCATGAAGATGACGTTGTTTTACCCAGTTACGGTGGGTATGGTTTGTTGGAACACAGTAAGGCTCCAGAGATGGGCAGTGGCGGACCCGTCAATAGGCGTGGGGCGACCAATATCCTTTCCACCGAGATGAGTTGTCCCTCATGGTCACGGCTTTGAGGGCACAGCATGGGCCTGTCCGCCCAGAAGGAGTCTGGCAGGATAGGGATCCTGTGGGGTTTTTCCTGCTGGGTAGTCTGCAAGGTATGGGGGGAGGGGTACGAGGCCACGCAGCCCTTGCCGGCAAGAGCGCTGCCGCATCCGGGAAGTGGAAGGATAGATCCCAACCTAATGGTGGGGGGGTGTTCAACATTTGGCCTTTTCCTCAAGGGGCATGCACAGGGACCCATGCAAACTGTGGTAGGGAAATACCGTGTTCCGTGCCTATGGACAGCGTCCTGACCATCAGTTGATGCTGTTTACTGGTTCTTAAGGTCATGCCTTACCAAAGGCGAAGTCCCTGTGGGAATGGTGGGCCATGAGGTACTCCCTTTGTGCCAGAGGGGCTGTGAATGTCAACCTTCACACCCCTATATGCAGGTAGTGCCCAGAGGGCAGCTGGTCATAAAGGTCATGCCCGCAGTCAATGCGGGTTTCTTAGTCTCTTTAGCTGAAGTAGGGGCATGCGGAGCAGGATCCTCAGCTGGGGTCCGGACATGTGAACTTCTGTTTGATGACCCATTGACTATGCGTGCTGCACCACCTTGTCACCACCGCCATCGATGGTGGAATGTCAGATTTCCTTTGGGCTTTTGGTCCAGGAGCGAGGAGTGCGTCTCATCTGCCAAGTCCTCCATTGTAGGCCGCTGTTAGAGGCTACGAGGGGTGCAGTCCACCTTAGTGTCCTGGTCGGGAGTGGCAAGGGGTGGAGCTCACCCACGTCTCCTGGTAGGGAGTGGGCCCTTTTAGTCCTCGGACTACTCCTCGAGCAGGCACCCAAGTGTTACGTTGGACAGGGTGGCCTGTGCATTCGTGTTACTGGTGCGAGGCCTGCACATCCCCCAACCCCTTTCCTGCCACGCAGGCTTTGAAAGGGAGGAGGGGTGTGAAGCAGTTCGTTCGTCTCTTGAGGATTCCTTTTTTTTTTTTGGGCTGCTGCTCTGGGTACCGCTGGCAATCGTTTGGAGAGGGCGCGCAAACTATTCTGAATCAGAAGGCAGTGCGAATATGCCAGAAGGCATACGGTGTTATGTCCCAGAGGAACTTGCCAGGGCCACCAGGGTGACACTGGAAAATCCAGCTCCAGACTTCCTGTGTAGTGATCTGTTGCTGGAGGAGCCTGATGTAGGGACAATCGTTGATATGAGCTTGAGATGCCTGCGTTGAAAGTGCTTCAACCAAAGGTGGCACAGTTTAAGGCATGCCAAGGGATTAGCCAGAGCTTAAGGCGCGCCGACGAATTAAGGGGCACGAAAATAAAAAGCCAGCGTTCCTTGGCTGCCGGATAGAGTGATCATCATACCCATTGGGCGAGTCTGCTGTTGGCACCAATCAGGTGCTTGCCAGGGCCCTTCCAGCTGTACCCGGCCTGTAAATATGAAGGGTAGGAGTTGTTTACCAGGAATACTCGTTAAGCAGCACGAGCGGTCCGGTTGAGGGAGCTGGTGAATCTTGTCAGTGGGGAGTAGGAGGAGAGCCTCAGAGTGATGGTGGTGCAATCCGCCACTCTCCTTCATGCATAGGCTCAGTGCTGGAGTTGTTCCCCTCGCTGGTGCCAGCATGCTGTGGGCTCCGGCGGCAGGCAGGTAGCATAACAAAGTGTGCATGCTGAGATTCCCCGTTAGTGAGCGGATCTCTCAGGTCCCGCAAGTTCAGAGGATTGTGCCTAACCTTGCTTGAAGCACAAGCGTGAGCTAGCCAGTTTGAGGGAAGTCCATGGCCATCATAGTGGCATTTTACCTCCAATAGGAACTGAAATTAGTGACCACCTGATGCATCCAAGATGGTCATCATCCAGGACTCTGGACACAGCCGCAACCCAGGATGTGCGGCAAACTAAAGCAACAGGGGGAGGAAACACCCAGTATTAAGATATTGTATATTATTGGATGGCATGTCTTCTCTGCCTGACAATGGTTTAAGGATGTGCCTGATCTTTCATAGGTCCAGCTATAGAAAAGCCAAATGGAAGATAAGTCTATCATTACTGTTTGCACTACTGGACCCCTTCTGCTTGCAAAATCATATTGCAAAACCCCATAACAACTCGTACCGTACCATATAAATCTAAAAATCTAAGACAGTGGTTCCCAAACCTATTCTGGGGGCTCCTCAGCTAGTTGGGTTTTCAGGATATCCACAATGAATATTCAGGAAGTAGATTTGCATGCAGTGGAGGCAGTATATGCAAATCTCTCTCATGAATATTCATAATGGATATCCTGAAAACCCGACTGGCTGGGGAGCCCATAGGACAGGTTTGGGAACCACTGACCTAAGGTGTCTTATTGTATTTTTTTATGCTGAACTTTGAAACTGGCAGCAATGTAGCACAAAGTATATGTGAAAGCTGTGGGAGAATGAGGAACTGCACTCCATTCAAGGAGCGAAAATAAATACCGTATTTTCCGGCGTATAAGACGACTTTCTAACCCATGAAAATATGCTCAAAAGTCGGGGGTTGTCTTATACACCGGTACACAACTCACACATACACACTTGAAGATTTACAATCTACCTAAACTTATTTTTTCTGCAATGCTTTTCTATTTTGCGGGGCCCCAGGCACCCTCACCTGTTTTCTTTGGATTGAGAAAATATAGAGAATAGAAGCCCATCTCTTCTTGAGGAGAAGGAACTCTTTCTATTGCACCTTGGGAATAACAGGGTGGACGCCTCTTCTCTTACGACAGTGCTTTGATGGGGATGAGTGGGATAGACCCCTGTGAAGCTGGTAGGGGATAAGGTCTCGGTGAAGCAGATATCCCCTTAGACGATGTTGAGAGTCCACTGTTCTGATGTTATGAGCTGTAAGTCCAAAAGAAAGCAAACCTCTTGCGCAGAAAAACACAGCAAAGGAGCGGAGAGTAAGTGGCTGCAAATTCAACCTTTATTGCAGTATTAACCCATCGCGTTTCGGCATGTACCTTCCTCGTGGAGTATATAGCCTCATAAAAAACATGAATAAGATTATAACAATCATACTTTTGGATATATAAAGCTTTTTTGGAATGTTTCCTACCAATATAAAGCGACTTTTAGCAATACAGATTGACTAGGATTTCCTTCCATAACATTTGTGTTTCCATATATTACACATACTTTGTACACTTAGCTGTTCCCATAGATATTGCATTGATATCCTCCTCATCCACCTCTTTACTCAGACAGATGTTAGTTGACAGATAGTTTCATCTCAATCATTCTGTTCTAGTGTCTATAGTACGCTGGTCTTAGTCCACATCCATCTTTCTGTATTGATTATATTATCTCTATTAGGACATAATGTGAGATATTTTAATGCATTATTTATTTTAATCAGCCCTTCTTGCAATTTAGAGGATATAATCCTGTTTTCATGATGCGTAATGTTCATTTTATGTTCTTATAGTTTGTTTGTATTTAATTTTATTTGTTTTAATGTACAGCATTTGATTGTGGTGCCAAAACGCGTTGGGGTAATACTGCAGGGTAATGCTGCAATAAAGGCTGAACGTTTCCCACTTATTCTCTGCGCCTTTATTTGCTGATGTTATGAGGTGCCCCTGTGAACATAGGAACAGAGTCTGCTGGCTATGTGGAGGGGCTGGGGACCCTCTAGAGGCACAGTGGCAATGCTCTCTAAGAAGGAATAAAAAAACAGGTGCAAGTTGTGCCTGAGCTACTGGTTGAGGTTTAGGAGCTTTGGGCTTTTTGGGTTGGTGAGGGCCCTGCTGCCACTGCTGGTAAGCAGCTGAAGGTGCATAAGAAGAATAACATCTCTTCTTCTTAGAACAGAAAGGTTTCTTGGGAAGAGCCTTCCTTTTGGAGGGGTCAGCCGTTTTTCTGGAAAGGTGTTTAAGGATGAGATCATCTGTCTCAATCTCCCTGGCCTTTTCTCTTCAAACTTTTCTGAAAAGATCTTCTCCTGTATATGGGATGTTGACCAGCTGTTCTGGACCCACTGCTCGAAATCTGATGCCTATAACCAGGCCATCCTCTGAGCCCTAATGCAGACTGCTTAAGCTCTGCTCGTTGACTCAAAGGCATCAAAAGAAGCCCTGATAAGAAATTTTGAAGTATTCTGACCTTGCCTGATGAGTGTCTAGAATGTACTCTGCTTATCATGAAGCATGGGGGCAAACATCTCCAGATCCTTGGTGACATCTTTTAGAAACATGCCTATGTATACCATGAAGGAGTTTATCCTAGAGGCCAACATGCATGCCTGAAAGCATCGACACCCAAAGGTATTGACTGCGCTCGAGTCTCTACACGGAGGCACGGAAGAGTGATTTTTTTTAACTCTTTATTTGGCGCATCGCCAATTCCACCACCATTGAGTGGTTTGGGAGCTGAGGCTTCTGGAAGTCTGGGCACTCTGGAACTTGATACATGCTATTGAGCAACTTGCTGAAAGGCAGAACCATAAGAGGAGCCTTCCACATCCGGAGCATAAGATCTAAGATGCAATGCACCGGTAAAGTAGCCGCTTCCCTTTGTGTGGGAGGATATTGGAGTATCTCCAATTTTTCTGCCCTTGGTTCCTTCTCTGAGACTATTGTGATGGAGACTCCTGCTGCAGATCAGGGCTGATACACTTGGCTGTAGGCCAGGTGCCGAAACCTGCAGTGCTGGAGCTGTCGATACTGTTTGTACCAAGGCTGCCAGGAGTGCGGCCAAACTTCTCTTGAGAACCAGCAGGTGCTGGTCCAGGGAAATGGCCGTTGTCTGGGTGGAATCACCAACAGGGCTTAGAACCACCATCCTAGAACATGAAACCAGTAGCTCTCCAGAGATCGATTCCTTGGGAGCATCCCAGAATCCCTCTTGTGCTTTGGAGGACAGGACCTCCAATCGGGGCTGCTTGGCTGGCCGGTCTGCATCGGAAGCACCCCTAGGGGAGTCTCTATGCTTATGCTGTGACTTTCCTCTAGTCTTGGTATCAGTCTTCGATGCCGATGCCTTTTTAGAAATCAAAGACTTACTCTGATGTTTGGACTTGGAAGAGACCTGAGACCCATGAAAGGAGGCCAATTTCCTTGATGATCTGGAAGCAACTGAAATTGAGTCTGGGGTGAACAGCAATCCATACTGTCTGGCTCTGTTCTTTAGGCTTCTCCTTGTCATTTGTTGACACAAACGACAAGAATCTGGTATGGGCCCAAACATTTTAGACATCAGTCATGTTTATCTGTGACTGATAGGGTACAGACTGACATTTGGCACATTTTTTAAAACCACTAGTTGGTTTTCCCATTTTAGAAAATATCCTCAGGATTAAAGGATATGAAGGCCTGGAGGCCTAGTTAGCGGTGAACCTGCAGGAAAAGAAAAGAAAAAAATAGAAAATGTTATAACTAAAAAAGAAAATTTATGGAGACCGGTGTAGATTCTGACAGAACCGGCGTCGACAGAAAAGTAGGGCACAGTATTACACCAAAAAAGAGAAGTTTTTTAGTGGTGACAGGATTTATCAACCTGCTGGCTCCATGGAAAACGAAGAACTGAGGAGGGGAGTGGGGAAGGCAGATGTGTAGATGCTGTGGAATGCTCCCAAAAGCTTTCCTATTGGATGCTGGGGAGCGTTCCCGTATGTGCTCCGTCGGTTCCAATGTCACCCATATGTGAAGGCTGTATTCATGCTTGTTTCTGGAGATAATATTATCTCCTGCAGGATAAAAAGCTTGTGAACCAGTATGTATGTGTTGTCAGCTGCCGATAGGGGTGGTGATGATCCAACTTCATGTTTTTAATCATGAGAGGTAGGCAGCCTGCCTTCTCGTCATGTTTGAAAATGTGACATCTCAGTATGCCCCTCCTCCCAACTGGCAGAACTATGTATAGAGGATTCCATTGTAGCTTTGGTCACCAAACAATTTTGGAAAAAGATCCCTAGAATGGCACATTGATGACAACTGTTTTATGAAACTGACGGACTAGAAAAGGGGACTGTTACTTCTGGAGAGAGATCTGCAGTTGTGAGTATATACTTCTGGGAATTTTCTGAAAGGAATTATTTGTATTAAAGCTAATTAATCTGGGAACCCACTGTTTTTTGTTAAGTCAGTCAGGGCCTAGTAGCAGCAGTTGAAGTTTAAAATTTAAAACACAGAAGAGAACTTTCTGGTTACATTTCATACCCAGCAGAGAGCTTGCAGTTTAGATTTAATAGTCACTTAGGGCCTAGTATCAGCAAAGTACTTTTATTTTAAATTTAAAACACAGAAGAGAGCTTTATGGTTAAATTTGGAACCCAGCAGAGAGCTTGTAGTTTAAATTTTATAATAAGTTAGAGCCTAGCAGCAGCAAAGAGCTATAATTTAAATCAAATCAGAATATAGCTTACCTCAGCAGCACAGGACAGGGTACTGTGTAGCAGCCCTCTTTTAATAAGTGTTATGCCCTCGAGTATGGAGCAGACAGAGCTTAAAGATCCCAAATTACCCATGTCTACCAATAGCCAAATTAATATGAATAAAATATAGTCTCTAAAATGCTTGTATGCAAATGCTAGAAGTCTAAAAAATAAGATGGGAGAGCTAGAATATATAGCACTAAATGAGAGGTTAGATATGATTGGAATATCAGAGACATGGTAGAAGGAGGACAACCAGTGGGACACTGTGATACTTGGGTACAAACTATATCGTAATGATAGAGCTGATCAAATTGGTGGAGGGGTTGCGCTCTGTTAGAGAGGGCATTGAGTCAGAAAGGATTAAAGTTTTGCAGGAAACAAAATTTGCTGTAGAATCTCTATGGATTGAAATTCTATGTAAAAAGGGGAAGGTGATGGCAGTGGGGGTGTACTATCGACCGCCTGGCCAGAATGAACAAATGGATGATGAAATGCTCAAAGAAATCAAGGAAGCTAACAAAAGTTACAGCGCAGTAATAATAATGAGTGATTTTAATTACCCCGGTATCGACTGGGTCAGTGTCACGGCAGAACATGCTAGGGAGATAAAGTTCCTAGATGAAATAAATGACTGCTTCTTGGAGCAGCTGGTTCATGAACCGACCAGAAGGGAAGCCATATTAGACCTAGTCCTTAGTGGAACACCAGATCTAGTGCAAGAGATAAGGGTGTTGGGGCCACTTGGCAATAGTGATCATAGCATGTTTGCATTTGATTTAATTAGTGGAGGAGGGATAGTAAGGAAATCCACAGTACTACCTTTTAACTTTCGAAAGGGAGACTATGATAAAATGAGGAAAATAGTTAAGAAAAAACTAAAAGGAGCAGTTGCAAAGGTTAAAGACTTACATCAAGCTTGGGTGTTGAAAAATACTATCTTGGAAGCCCAGAACAGCTGTATTCCACGCTTTAAGAAAAGTGGAAGGAAGTCCAAAAAACTGCCAGCATGGTTTAAAGGTGAGGTCAGAGAGGTGGCTGTTGCCAAAAAAGCATCTTTCAGGAAATGGAAAAAAGAGCCAAACGACGAAACCTGGAAACAGCACAAGCACTGGAAAGTCAAATGCAAGGCATTGATAAGGCAGAATTTGAGAAGAAGCTTGCTGAGGAAGCAAAAACGCGAAATAAAGACTTTTTCAAGTACATTTGTAGCAAAAAAACCTGTGAGAGAGTCAGTTGGTCTATTAGATGATAGAGGGGTTAAAGGGGCACTAAGAGGCGACAAGGCGATAGCGGAGAGATTGAATGAATTCTTTGCTTCAGTCTTTACTGAGGAAGATGTAGGGATGTTACCCATGACTGTAGTATTTAAAGGTGCGGAAGAATTGAATGAAATATTGATAAATCGGGAAGATGTATTACAACTATTAGATAAACTGAAGAGTAGCAAATCACCTGGGCTGGATGGTATACATCCAAGGGTGTTGAAAGAACTGAAATATGAGATTGCAAGCAATCATTAAAATCATCTCTAATACCTGAAGATTAGAGGATCACCAATGTAACACCAACTTTTAAAAAGGTCTCCAGGGGTGATCCGGGAAACTACAGACTGGTGAGCCTGACATCAGTACCGGGAAAAATGGTAGAAACCATCATAAAGAATAAAATTACTCAGCATGTAGATAGTCATGGCCTAATGGGAGACAGCCAACATGGCTTTAGACAAGGAAGACCTTGTCTTCCTAATCTGTTATGTTTTTTTGAAGGTGTGAATAAACAGGTAGACAAAGGTGATTTGGTTGATATAGTGTATCTGGACTTTCAGAAAGCCTTTGACAAGGTCCCTCATCAGAGACTTTTGGCAAAACTAAAGAGTCATGGGATAGGAGGCAGTGTACTATTGTGGATCAGGAACTGGTTAAAAGATAGAAAGCAGAGGGTAGGGCTAAATGGCCAATTTTCCCAATGGAGAAAGGTGAATAGTGGTGTACCCCAGGGATCTGTGCTGGGTTCGCTGCTTTTTGACATATTCATAAATGACCTGGAAAGTGGAATAACGAGTGAGGTTATCAAATTTGCAGATGACACAAAACTATTTAAAGTTGTTAAAAACCAAGAGGATTGTGGAAAATTGCAAGAGGATCTTGATAGATTGGAAGACTGGGCATCACAATGGCAGATGAAATTTAATGTGGACAAGTGCAAAGTTATGCACCTAGGGAAGAACAACCCAAACTATGGTTACACGATGCAAGGTTCCGCATTAGGAACCACCACCCAGGAAAAAGATTTAGGCATCATTGTGGATAACATGTTAAAACCTTCGGCCCAGTGTGCAGCGGCAGCCAAGAGAGCAAATAGAATGCTAGGTATCATAAGGAAAGGAATGGAAAATAAAACGAAGGATATTATAATGCCTCTATATCATTCCATGGTGCGACCGCACCTTGAATATTGTGTGCAATTCTGGTCGCCGTATCTTAAAAAGGATATAGTGTTATTAGAAAAGGTTCAGAGAAGAGCCACCAAAATAAAGGGGATGGAAGGATACTCCTATGAAGAAAGGCTAAAAAGGTTAGGGCTCTTTAACCTGGAAAAGAGACGGCTGAGGGGAGATATGATAGAAGTCTATAAATTAATGAACGGAGTGGAACGGGTAAACATAGATCAATTGTTTACTTTATCAGAATATAGAAAGACTAGGGGGCATGCAATGAAGCTACAGGGTAAACTATTTAAGATTAATAAAAAGAAAATATTTTTTTCATTCAACGTGTAATCAAATTATGGAATTTGTTACCGGAGGATGTAGTAAAGGCTGTGTAGCTGGGTTTAAAAAAGGTTTGGGCAAGTTCCTGGAGGAAAGGTCCATAAACCATTATTAAGAAGGGACCCAGGATATCAATGCTTGACCCAGTATGAGCATTGTGGAACCTGTTTCTTTTGGGGAAACTGTTAGGTACGTATGACCTAGATTGGCCACTGTTGGAAACAGGATACTGGGCTTGATGGACCTTGGTCTGACCTAGTATGGCATATCTTATTCTTATGAACCCATCATAGGCTGCTCGAGACATAAATTTGGAGCATTCATGGACGGCCTTGGCCAGGCTCTTGTAGGGCTGCAAGGGTTCCTCAGAGACCAGCCGAGAACCCGGTGAGTTCCTTCTCCAGGTCTCTCAGGTACATGCCCATGTACAACTGATAGGCCTGGATGCGGCAGAGGAGCATCGAGTCCTGGAATCACTTTCTGCCGAGAGCGTCCAAGGTGCGGATCTCCCTGCTGGGGAGCACCGAGGAGTGGGTCTTCTGGCTTTTCAGCCAACACATGACCAGCTCCACCACCATGGAGTTATGCAGCAGTTGTGACTTCTGGAAGCCCGGGATCCAGTGGATCCGATACAATGAGTTCAGTCATCTTCTCACCACCAGTACCAAGGCCAGTGTCTCCCACATGCGGAGCATGAGCCATTCCAGGATGGGAGGGATGGGTACTGTTAGCGATTCCCATGGAGGGGCTTCGTACTGGAGGATCTCTAACTCATCTGCCCAAGGGTCCTCCTCTGACTCGTTCAGGAATGCCAGGGCCTTGGACATGACCTTGACAAAGTCTAAAAAACCCATGTCCATGGGTGGGGACCGCCGCCGAGGTTCCAACACAGAGGAATCGGAAGGGATATTGTGGTGGCGATGGGTATGGGGGGACTCCTCGTTCTCCATCTCCCACTTGGAGTAGTCCGTGGAGGACTCGCCCGAGGGCTGCTCCACAGGCCTCGAGGGTCCCGATGTTTCACAGCCAGCACCCGATAGACCTGCCGTGGATGACTGTGGTCCCAACGAGTGGGACTTGGAGCGTGACCTCAGCCGAGGATCAACTCAAGGCCGAAGAACCTCTAGGATCGGATCGGCCTTCGGGGATGTCTTGGATGTCGACAGCCTGGTGGTCAGGGTGGATGTACCGGTCGAACTGAACAACTGCGCTCACTGCTGGTCCATGAAGGCAGACAAACTGTGCTCCAGGGCCACCATTCTGGACTTCAGCCCAGAAGGCTCTGCAGCCTTCGGCGCAGGAACCAAGGGACTCTGGCCCGACGTCAGCTCCCCCAAAGGGGAATTTTCAACGGGCATAGTATCTGGGGACCAAGGCCGGTCTGCGGTCAGATCCTTCTGGGGGACCTTCGCATGGCGCTCCTTCTCCGATGCCTCGGACGAGCGCTTCAGACTATGGAACCAGGCCCAGTAAGCTCCCGGCTGGTCAGAACCATCCAAGGCGCCACCTTTAAGGTTTCTTCTTCTTTCTGGGTTCCCTCAAGTTGGCCCCCTTTCTGAGGACCCACGATGAGGCTAGAGCTCGGAAAGCTCTGCCAGATGTATCAGGGCCTCAGACGAGGCACTGGCTTTGGGAGGTACCAGGGACTCGGGAAAAATTTGTCATGCTGCTGCTGGCCATCCTCTTGCAGAGACCGCAGGCTGCCGGGCCATGGTCCAGCCCGAGGCAACGAAGACAGCAGTTGTGTGTGTCGGTCAAGGACATGATTTTAGAGCACTGATCACACTTCTTAAAACCACTGGTAGCCATGGGGGAAAAATGTACCCCTGCGATGTCGAAGACTCTCCGGGCTGCCAGTGGGAGGAAAAAGGCGTGAAGGCGCCAGAAAAAGCAAAAAAAACCCCAAAAACTACAAAAAATCAAACTGAATCCGATGCCAAGGCACCGAGGTCAGTAGGTGGGAAGAGTACCGGTGCAATACCGGAGGCGAGTTGAAAACTCGAGGAACAAAATCAACTCTTTCCGGGGACAAGCCAAACAATGCCTGAAGGGCTCCGTAGAAAAAAGGAGACTGAGCAAGATGGCACCCTTGGGCGGGAAGAGGACCACACATGTGCGGTGGCATATCCCAAAGGCTTTCTTTGAAAGCTGCAGGGATGCTTCCGCAAGGGCTCCATTGGTGCCGAAGTTACCCATATGTGAGGACTGACTTGCTGCTTGTTCCCAGAGAATAGAAGAATGCTGTCCCTGCTAAGCAAAGAGTTATTAAAAATAATATATTTCAGGAAAACATGAGAAATGCGCTATTAATCATTTCTAGCAACCCAAGAACTTACTCATAAAAAGCTGTTCATTTCCATATTTAAATACCTTGCCTTTTATTCACACAAAAATTTGTTCATTTCCACATTTAAATGCCTTTTACCCTCCTGGGACCCCATGACACATCCTGAAGGATCCTTCTCTCTACTTCAGCAAAATTAAATTTGTGTAAGGTTGAGAGATCTCACATACCTTTTGTGTATCTAATGTATGGGTGCACAAGTTCCATATTCAAGGGCCGCAAACAGGACAGATTTTCAGGATAGCCTTCATGAATATGCATACAATTAAGGTAGTACGTATGCAGATCTATCTCATGCATGATTAATTAGGGATATCTTGAAAACCTGGTCTGTTTGTGGCCCTCATGGACAGAACTTGTGCACCCTGGTCTAATGTTTGCTATGAAGATATGAAAGTTGTCATGAAACATAAGAATAGCAATGGGGAATATGTACATTTCTCTGACATCTGCTGGCTGTGACCTAAAATTTGTTTACATTTTTTGTGTCTGTTAGGCTACTCAGCAATCAGCCAACAACAGATTCTTGATCTGGATGTTAGACCTCAGTACCTTTCAGCTATCAGGAGGAAACATAAATATGAAGGTGCATCAGTTGGAGGAGGACCTTAATGGATGCAATGCTCAAGGAGATGAGCAATGGCCATATGTTTTCAGATCACATGAGAACTTCTCTTTGCATGGCCTTTATTTTCTTCTATGAAATGAAATAAACTCCCATTACATGTGTAGAAAACTCTAAGGTGATTGACATTCAGGTTATGCTCAGGCAGGAGTCGGCCATGGAGAAACCCGATGCTGAAAAGTGTGTTTAAATGACTAATAACCAATGTGTTTTGCAATTAACACAAAGGGGCTTGTTTACAAAGCCGCAGTAGCGGTTCGCGGTCGTTATTGGAGCCACGGCCCCATTGAAATCAATGGGGTGGCGACTCCGATAACGATCGCGAACCGCTACCGCAGCTTTGTAAACAAGCCCCAAAGTCTCACAGCTAACTGCATTTCTCATCAATGCCCAAGCTCAGTAATCCACTTCTAAGATTCCCAGGCAAGTATTTCTAAAGCTGCCATCCAGTTCAGGTGATTTGCTACTCTTCATCAAATAGCTGTATTACATTTTGCCAGTTTATCAAGATTTGTTTCAATTCCTCCGATACATCACCTTTCAAATATCATTTCTAGCATGAGTAATTTTTCTATATATTTAGTAAAGACCAAAACAAAGAATTCATTCATTCTGTCCACTACGGCCTTGTTCTCTTAGTTCCCCTTTTACCTCTCTATCATCTAATAGTCCAACTGACTCTCACAGGTGTTTTGCTACGAATGTATTTGAAAAAGGTTTTATTATGCACTTTTGCTTCCATGGCAAACTTCTTTTCAGATTTTCTCTTTGCCTGCCTTATCAATGCCTTGCATTTAACTTGCCAGTACTTATGCTGTTTCCTGTTTTTGTCATTTGGCTCTTTTTTCCATTTTCTGAAAGATTGTCTTTTACCTAAAGCAGCCTCTCTGACTTCACCATTAAGCCATGCTGGTTGTTTGGCCTTCTTTCCACCTCTTTTAAAGCATGGAATACATCTGGTCTGGGCTTCTAAGATAGTATATTTAAATAACGCCCAGGTCTGATGTAAACTCTTAATCTTTGCAGTTGTTCCATTTAGTTTTTCTTAACCATTTTCCTCATTTTATCATAGTCTGTTTTTGAAAGTTAAATGCTAACAGTGAAATTCCTTGATGTTTTCCTTCCATTTATTAAATCGAATGTGATCATGTTATGATCACTATTTCCTTGGGGCTCCAAAACCATTACCTCTCACATTAGATCCTGCATGCCACTAGGGATTACGTCTAAAATAGCTTCCCCTCGTGTCGGTTCCTGAACCAGATGCTCTATGAAGTAGTTCATTTCATCTAAAATATTTCCCTAGCATAACCTGATGTGACATTGACTCAGTCAATGCCAGGGTAATTGAAATCTTCCATTATTACTGTGCTGTACATTTTGCTAGCTTCCCTAATTTTGGTTAGCATATCATTGTCTATCTGTTAATTCTCACCAGACACCAGAATCCTACACAAGACTGCAGGCACAGTATACTGTCCCCACAAGTGCTAGCTGACTACTTCCTATCTAAACCTACAAAATGAGCAACACACCATCCAGAACTGGAAAACCACCAAATAGCAGTTCAGTACTAAGCACTTGGCATAACTTTAACCCAATCTCCCTTGAGCACCTAGAGACCATTATCACTAATCTTAACACTACTACCTCACCTTCAGATCCATAGCTAGTAAGCTGGATCAAAATAGCTCGCTCTGAACTCATCCCCACATGGCTCAAAATCACACAGCTCTCTCTAAGGTGAAATTAGACTTACCTGCTAATTGTTGTTCCTGGAGTAAATCCAGTCTAGTCCCGGACCTTTGGGTTGTCCACCTTATTCAGCAGCTTGGAGACTGAGGAACCTCCCTCTTTTGTGATGTCACCTGTATATCCTCCCGGGAGCCGCCTTCATCCATCAGTTCGCTATTGACAAAGCAGACTCACCGGAGCAACAAGTAAGTATCAACATCCCTTACATACTGCAAGTATCAACTGCAAAAGTTGTCCCTAACTTGAACACTAACGTTGAAATAAATAAATTTACTTGTCCACTAATAACTTTAAACCTCAAACGTGCTGAGGCCCTCTCCTCACCTGACTAAGAGGAACATGCCTTAAAGATAAAACATTCTTTCCCAGGGACGTGACAATTACTATTGAAATTCTTCTTACCTGTCACCTTCAAGACCTTCAGGCTTCAATCTGTAGGAACATCACACTGGGAAGGGACTAGGGGCTAGACTGGATTTACTCCAGGAACAAGAATTAGCAGGTAAGTCTAATTTCACCTTCCTGATCATCTCTCCAGTCTAGTCCCGGACCTCTGGGTATGTACCAGAGCTGTAAGTTTATTATTTATTTATTTTTATTTATTACAGGCTCTTATATACCGCTCTATTTAGCATCAGCGCGGTTCACAATATAACAACATACCATATTGAACAAACTGTTTGGTTTTACAGAGAACAAGGTCAGAGAACTTGGATAAAACATGGGAAGTCATTACTGCAACTATTTACAAGTTAATGGGAGGGACCCGCTATACCAGCCTGAAGTACAGCCGACCCAAAACACACGTCCTGTTCCGACTGAACATCTAGTCGGTAATGCTTTAGAAAAGAATTCAATGATGACCAAGTTGCCGCCTTGCAAATCTCCGCCGGTGGCACTAAATGAAATTCTGCCCAGGACGCTGCCTGAGCTCTAGTGGAATGGGCCCTTAGTCCCTCCGGTACCGGCCTACCCTTCAACACGTACGCTGACGCAATTGCCTCCTTAGTCCATCTAGCAATGGAGGTCTTTGACGCCGCTTCTCCCCTTCTAGGGCCAGCGAAGAGGACAAAAAGTCTCTCAGATCTGCGAAAACTCGCTGTCCGACGCAGATATTTTAACGCTCGTCGGACATCCAATTTCCTTGTAACAGGACACCCCCCCCCCCCCGTGTCCCCACTGAACACCGGTAAGGAGATGTCCTAATTCAAGTGAAAAGCCGATACTACTTTGGGCAAAAAGGCTGGCACTGGTCTTAACACTACCTTTGACTCAAAGAACGAGAGATAAGGTTCCTTACAGGATAACGCTTGCAATTCCGAAATCCTTCTTGCTGAACATATTGCCACCAAGAACACAACCTTCAAGGTGAGATCCTTAACCGACGCTCAGTCCAAGGGTTCAAATGGCTCCCGTTCCAATGCCTCTAGCATGAATGGTAGGTGCCACTTAGGTACTGTCTGTCTACCAGGTGGTCTCAACAGAGAAACCGCTCGTAAGAAACGCTTAATATCCAAATGCCCCCCGAGTGTATGACCACCTATCTTACCTCTGTAACACAAGGCTACCACCTGCACCCTAAGGGAAGCGGCAGCTAACCCCTTGTCGAACCCATCCTACAGAAACTCTAAGATCAGTGGAATGGTCACTTTTAACGCCTTGGACTTCCTGTTGCTGCACCATGCTTCAAAAACTCTCCAGACTCGTACATACACTAAGGACGTTGATCTTTTTCTGGCCTTCAGCAACGTGGTAATTACCGCTGTGGAATACCTCTCGTCTTCAACCGAACCCTCTCAATAGCCAAGCCGTAAGCGAGAACCGATCCAACTGAGGCATGATCAGAGGACCCTGCGATAACAAATCCGCCCGGGCTGGAAGACGCCACGGCTTCGCTACCAGGAGCCTTATCAGATCCGCATATCAAGGTCGATGGGGCCAATCTGGCGCAATCAAAATTGCCTGCCCCCTGAACCTCTCTATACGTTGAAGTACTCTGCCTATCAAAACCCACGGAGGAAAGGTGTACAGAAGCTGATCCTCCGGCCAGTTTTGAATGAGAGCATCTAGGTCCTCCGACATTCTTTCTCTTCATCGGCTGTAGAAGCGACTGGCCTTTGCCGACTGGAACATTGCCATGAGGTCCATAACCGGCGTGCTCCAGTGGCACACTAGCATGTTGAACACCTCCTGATGAAGGACCCACTCTCCTGGATCCAACTTCACCCGACTTAGAAAGTCGGCCTCCACATTGTCCACCCCTGCAACGTGCGCTGCCGACAATGCTAGGAGATTCTCCTCGGCCCAGCCGCACAGGACCTCTGCCTCAGTTTCCAGCGCCACACTGCTGGTTCCTCCTTGCCGATTGACATAAGCTACTGCTGTCGCGTTGTCAGAAAAAACTCGAACCGCTGTCCCGTTGAGGTAAGCCTGGAAACTCTGCAAGGCCAGCAACACCGCTCGCAACTCTAGCCTGTTGATCGACCAAGTTTGCTCTTGGGCTTCCACTGTCCCTGCACGAACCGTCCCTGGAAGTGGGCTCCCCATCCCAGGAGGCTGGTGTCCGTCGTTAAAGGCACACAGTCGGGTGCCTCCAATGGCTTCCCGCTCTCCAGCGACCCGGGAATCAACCACCAGCGAAGGGCTACACGCGTCTCCGCCGGACAGGGAAGTCTCCGCGTCAGGGGGTCCCGTGGTGTGACCAGCGCCTGAGCAACACCCTCTGCAATGGTCTCATGTGGGCTCTCACCCAAGGCACCAACTCTATCGTTGCCGCCATCGTGCCCAACAGCTGCAGGTACTGCCATGCTGTGGGCACTGTGCTGCTTAAGAATCTTCGGACCAGTTTCCGCAGCCCCTGTGCCCTCTGCAGAGGGAGAAACACCTGTCCCGCCTTCTTGTCGAACCGAGCCCCTAAGTATTCTAGGCACTGCGAGAGAACCAGCTGGCTTTTTGTCATATTGACTACCCAACCGAGACTCTCCAAAAAAGCCACTAACCTGGCCGTAGCCCTCTCGCTCTCGCTTCTCGACTTTGCCCGGATCAACCAATCGTCTAGGTACGGATGTACCAGAATTCCGTCCCTTCGCAAGGTCGCCGCTACCACCACCATGACCTTGGTGAATGTGCGCGGTGCCATCGCCAGTCCAAAAGGCAACGCTCGGAACTGAAAGTCTCTGAAGGAAACCGCAAAACGGAGATACCTGTGATGATCCGGCCGTATGGGAATGTGAAGGTACGCCTCTGACAGATCCAGGGACGTGAGAAATTCTCCTCTTTGCACCACCACTATTACTGACCGCAGAGTCTCCATGTGAAAGTGAGACACGCGAAGACGATTCACTCCCTTGAGATCCAGAATTGGACGAAATCCGCCGTCCTTCTTCGGTACCACGAAATAAATGGAGTATTGACCGCAGACGTATTGGTCTAGAGGCACCGGTTCTATTGTCCTGAGGCCTAGAAGCCTTCGTACTGTCTCCTTCACTGCCTCGCACTTGGTCGACAACTTGCAGGGGGACCGTACGAAAGCATCGTGCACTGGCCGTTACAACTCCAGTGCGTACCCCTCTCGGATGACCTCTAGGACCCACTGGTCTGAGGTGATTTGGACCCAGGTAGCATAGAACTCCTGCAACCGCCCTCCTATGGGAACTAGGGGCGCCTGGGTCCTCCTCACCTCATTGCAACTTTCTAAGGCTGGAGGAGGAGGAGGAAGAGGAGGAGACCCCAAATCCTCTCCCGGCTCCTCGAAATCCTTGAAACCCCTGGCTCCGATTGGGGAATCTGCCTCTTTGACCTGAACTATACCTTTGGAAATGAAACCGGCGAAAATCCTGCTGCTGCCCTTTGCCGGCAGAAACCATTCGCCCTTGTTTAGGTTTGTCCTCGGGTAATCTACCGCCCTTAGATTCACCCAGATCCTTGACCAACTTTTCCAGGTCTTCACCAAACAAGAGCCGCCCTTTAAATGGCAGCTTACTGAGCCTTGTTTTAGACGAGTTATCCACTGCCCAATTGCGGAGCCACAGATAACGCCTTGCCGCTACAGCCGATGCCATGCTCTTTGACAAACAACGCATAATATCGTAGTGAATGTACACTAGATAGGCCGCTCCTGACTCCAGCCTTGAAGCATCCCTAGCCACGTCGCCCTCCTGTCCACCTTGGACCCACTGTGACCAGCATAGACAGGCCCTGGCCACCCATGCTCCACAGATAGCCGCCTGGAGCGACAGGGCATTCACATCAAAAATCTGTCTTAGCAAAGCATCCAACTTTCTGTCCTGAGTATCCTTAAGGGCTGCACTGCCCTCAACCAGTATAGTGGTCTTCTTTATCACTGCTGCCACAGCCGCGTCTACCTTGGGAGCCTTAAAAATCTCCTTATCCTGGTCCACCAAAGGGTAAAGCCGGCTCATCACTCTTGAACCCTTCAGAGGGGCCTCCGGTACATTCCACTCCTCCTGAATCATTTCCTGAAACACCCTGTGCACTGGAAATGCCCTTTGAGTCTTTCTAAAGGCCTGTAACAACGGATCCTCCAGGGTCTCATCCTCCGCTGATCCCAGGACCGGCATGTTTAGTGCTCTTAGCGTTTCTGCAATGAGCGCCGGCAGCTCGTCCCTGAGGAAGACCCGCACCACTCTTGCCTGATCTTCCTTATCGGCAAGCTCCCCCTTCCTCTAACTCCTCCTCGAGATCCACACTCTTGCCTTCCTCATCTGATAGCTGCCCCTCTGAGCAACTGACTGATCTTTTACATCTCCGTCTATACGCGGCCTCTTGGCCCCTTCCTGAATCTCTGTAGTGGGCGCAGCCGCGAGTCTCTTCAGTCCGCGACTCTCGGGGTTTCCCTTCGCCTGTCTTTGCGGGAAGGCTCCTACTGCTTGTTGCAGGCCGCAGGAGAGGACGGAATGTCTGGAGCGGACGACGGCCCTGCTATCGGTTCCCCAAGGGGTACGCTCGTTGACTGAGCGACTGAAGGACCTGCCTCGGCCTCCAGTCACTCTTCCTTGTCCTCTCCGGCGTGCTCCATGGCAGAGGCTTCCTTCGTACAGCTCTTACACACACCCGAATCAGCCAATGTGCCTCTCCTAGCCCCACAGACAAAACATTGGGGTCTTGAAGGCATCCCAGCACTGTGCAGATTTCGTGGAGACCCTTTCTGCTCCCTGTCACAATCAATGCCGAAAGTAATCAGGAGACCGATAAAATCAAAGCGAAAAAAATTCTTTTTTTTAAAAATAAAATTCAAAAGCTAACTGCTCTATAGTCAAGGCCCCTTCGATAGAGCGTCCCATAAGGCTCCGCTCCACCTGAAAAAGCTGCTATGCAAGCCCCAATGCTTTTCCTGCGCTTCCCACGCAGACGCCACATGGCTAGGCCTGCCCTTCGATTCGCACTCAAATGCGCTGACGGGAAAGGCTTACACCACGGCCTTCTTACCTTTGCTGGCCTCCCCCACAAGGACACAGCGTGCCTCCGCTGCCTCTCCGCCTCCGGAACCCAATCCTGGCTTGGGGCTGAGGGCCATGCACCGCGCGAACGTCCACCGCCGGACGATCACCGTGGACAGTCAAAGCGCGTTCACAGGCAAAACTTCTGTTAAGCGCCCCGCTGTGCACCGCTCTGGTTCTTCCCTACTGCTCCTGAACCGGAAAGAAAACTCTGCTCTTTCAGTGGCCACTGCCTAAATACCCACCAATAGCAGCGAAACGACCAGATTGAAGGAGAGCCTCCTGCACATTCAAAGGAAGAGCACTTGCCAATCTTAAAGGCCCAGAACTTGCTTTTCCTTTCTTTTTCTTTTTTCTTTTTTAAACCCAAGTCCTAGAAACTCTACTAAAACTATATCTACCAACTATCCTCAATTGTTCTTTCAGTGAGCCCGGACCCCCAGGCTCACCGACCCACTCAGCTGCTTGGAGACTGAGGTAACTGATTGATGAAGGCGGCTCCCGGGAAGATATACAGGTGACATCACAAAAGAGGGAGGTTCCTCAGTCTCCAAGCTTCTGAATAAGGTGGACAACCCAGAGGTCCAGGACTAGACTGGAGAGACGATCAGGAATGCAACATTATATGCTCACCAAACTGAAGCAGGCCTCCATCTAACCAATAATCAGAGATCCCCAATTCATACAGACCCACATCAAGTCTACCCTTCCTTTCAAAGATTATTGAAAAGGTACAACTTCAGCTTCAGGAACACATTAACTTACATGCCTCTCTTGACCTACATCAATATGGATTCAGACCCAACCATGGCACAGAAACCCTTTTAACCATTGTCATAGACAGATTAACACAAGGTATTCAGAGACTCATCAAGGATTTATCTTAGGGGCTTGTTTACAAAGCCACGGTAGCGGTTCACGATCATTATCAGGGCCGCGGCTCCGATAACGATCGCGAACCACTACCGCGGCTTTGTAAACAAGCCCCTTAGTGTTCCTGGATATCCCGTTGGCTTTTGATTCGGACCTTCATGATGCATTATTAATATGCCTACAATCCTATGGATTAAGCAACACAGCATTAAAGTAGTTCAGCTTCTAATTATCAGAGACCCAATAAAAAGTAAGGCCAGCAGGAGCAGAGTCCATGCCATACAAACTGTGGCAAGGAGTTCAAGGCTTCACACTCTCCACTCTCCTGTTTAACATTTACCTGCAACTTATCTGCTCAGTCAAAAAGGCACACAGTGTCTTTTACCATATTTATGCATATGATATAATGCTTTATGCACCCTTTTTTACCATATTTATGCATATGATATAATGCTTTATGCACCCTTCTCCACTATAGTTAAACTACTGTTCCATGTGAATTGTTCTGTTTACGTTCTGTTAATCGTAAACCTCCCCTGATCTCTGGAAGGGGTGGTATAGAAGAAACAAATAAATAAATAAAGACAGCCACTCTACACCTCTGTAATAAAATGCTTAACGGCAATCACTCATTGGTTATCACATCACAATTTGCCTGTGAACTACAGTAAAAGCAAAGTTACTTACCTGTAACAGGGGTTCTCCGTGGACAGCAGGATAAGTCAGCCATACTTGGTGACGTCATCCGATGGCGCCGAGACGGAAGTACTCTCCATAGCTCAGAAGGGCTTTTGCCCTTCTGAGCATAAGCCAACTGACCCCACCCCCCAGCCCGTCACTAGCTGAGCCTTTGCCGCTAGGAGGCGGGCACCAGGTCAGAAGCCAAACCCTTCCCAGGGGAGGTGGGCAGGATTGTGTGGCTGACTTATCCTTCTGTCCACGAAGAACCCCTGTTACAGGTAAGTAACTTTGCTTTCTCCTAGGACAAGCAGGATGAGTCAGCACACTTGGTGCCTCCCAAGCTGCCATGCACTGTGGTGAATGGGGGAAGGCCGAGATTTAGGTCACTTCCTCAGGGCTAACATGCGCCCTTGTGCAACAGCCGCGATTGTGAAAGTATGCATATATATGGCGCACCTGTGCAGCCACAGAGATGCAGTCAAATCAGGCAGTAGCAGTGTGGCAATCACAGCAATCAAGTGCTTAGAGCAGTAGCAGTAGTAGTGAGGTAATCACAGCGATCAAGTACAGCAACGGCATCAATAACGGCTGGCTACAAGAGTGGTGCAAATTGGAGCATTAATACAGCAACAGCAGCGAGCTGGTCACTGTAAGCAAGGATAGCACAATCACTGCTTGGCCCAAAACAAGCATAGAGGAACCTGTGTCCTTTGGGGGATTGCTAGGAACTTATGACCTAGATTGGCCACTGTTGGAAACAGCAAACTGGGCTTGATGGACCTTGTTCTGACCAGTATGGCATATCTTATGTTCTTATGTTAGCAGTGAGGTGGTCGTTGCGAGCAAGGGTAGCAAAGCAGTATCGACTGTGCTACAAGAGTGGTGTGAGATTGATTCCTAAACCCGCAGTGGCCCAAAGTCAGTTCAAGCTGGGGTGGCAGTCCAGATTACTGAGATTGCTTGGCTGGGGTGTGACCTGTTGCGAAGTCTAGGAAACAGGTCCACACAAACCCATGACCTTGTACATCTCAATATGGTTACTGAATGAGGTGTCCCAAGTGCTGCCACTGGTGTCCTTGGACAGTGTGGCTGGGGATGTGCTAGTCCCTGTTGCAGGGTCAAGGTGGCCTGCTACATGAGCAGGACACAGCATGAGGAAGGACCTTTTGGAGCGGAATGCTTCCTGTACGTGCCCCTGACATGGCTTGAGCCCCTGCTTGTATCCGGGCAGGTGGAGATGCAGGCGGAGTCCCTAGAGGTGTAGTCCGCTGGGAACAGTAGCCAGGTCCTTAGTTGCCTAGTTGTTTGTGCATTGTTCTGTGTATGTCCTGGGCATACAGCTGCATAGGGCCATGATGCTTCTCAAAGTCTGGAGCATCTGCTCCTCCCAGGAAGGGTTCCCGCAGACCGGAGGCCTGGCTGGCTTGGGGTGGATATCGAGGGTGGCTTGATAGCAGGTAGCGAGGCATGTGTGGCAGGGGGTGTCACCAGTGCAGTCCGAAGTAACTTTCTTGGAGGTTTATTTCAGATCTGTCTGCCATGGCATGGCAGTGGGTTGTCAAGAGCACAGTCCTCGAGGAGTTCCCGTATTAGCTGGCAGAGGGCTAGCAGAGGAAGAATGTGGTCACAAGGGTATTGGGTAACCTGCCTGGCTGCCAAGGCTCGCACTAGCCGCTGAGGACTGCATGCTGATGGGTGCACGGCAGTCGATCATTCGTAGTGCATTGGTAGGTAGAAGACAACAGGGTAATGCCTGGACTACAACCTGTCGACGGGGTCAGGCTCTTGCGTTGTGTGTTGTCTGTCAGCGCTTGAGGGATAAAAACTGGCCCCAGGGAGAAGCACACTGGTGCCGGCCCATGAGCATGATGAAGAAGGTCTGGGCATTATCCATTGAAAGCTGATGCCCAAGGGTTGAGCTCTTACATGCAGGTTCATATGACAGCTGAGTCTGCCTCCCCGCACTCCCTGTGTACCAACAGGAGGGCACTGGCTGGATGATTGGTACTGCTTGGATGGTAGGTACAGTCTGGGGTTTTAGAGTCAACCTGCTCCCCTTGTGTGATGGTGTAAGGCAATGGTTGCCTTGTTGACTGCCTGGAACATCCGTTCTTCACGGTCAAGGCCCTAGAGTGCAGAGCTGCAGGCATCGCCACACCGTGTGCCGTGGTGATGCGTTGTAATTCCCCAACATGGTCCTCAGCCAGGTCTTGAACCTGTGACCCTCAGGTCGGATACATCCGCCTTTGCGTGTGCTGAGTCAGAGTGTTGTCCTTGGGTTGATCATAAAGGTAAGATCCAAGACTGGTGATCCCTAGTCTGGCTTTGGGCCTGCCCTTCTGTCTTTTTGCACACCGTAACCTTGGGTTTAATGCCACAGAGGTTTCTGGGGGGGCCTGTCTAGTGCTGGGTTCTCTCTGAAGGGTTGAGAAGATAATTCATGTCATGATGATGATGGTTTTCCTCCAAGTTATGGGAGGATTGCCTTGGACACTGCAGTGCTGATGTCCACTCCAATGGCATCCAGTCAATGTGGGCCTTGAGGTGGTTCATCAGAAGGCCCAAGAGGGACAGGAGGGTATGGTTTGCTGGATCGCTTAGGCCTTCCGAGATTGTAAGACTGAGGTGGGCACATCTACAAGGTGTGAGAAGACCAATACCTTTTCCACAGAGGTGTGCTGCCGCCACATGTTTTTGAGGAGCACCTGGGGGGCAAGGAGCACAGGCATGCAGCATGGGCCCATCTGCCCAGATAGGTTCTGCATGCTCAGCAGGGTCTTAGGGCCTGGGCTTCTGACCTCTTTTTTTTTTTTTAACTGTAGTTGTGGAGACTGGCACCTTCTCTTTGGACCACCTCAGCGATCATTCCCCTGGGAGCAGAGGCAGGCTTCTGCAGGCAGGAGTGCACAGAGCCCTTTTGGACAGTGTCCTGACCATTAGGCGAAACTTGCACACCAAATAGAAGATGCAGGGTCCACAATGTGCATCCAGCAGATGTTCTAGGGCTGCTCGGGCTGTCTGATCGATGCTGCCCCTGTTTACGTCAATGTACCAACAGTAGGCCATGAGGTTCTCCCTCTGTGCCCGAGGAGTTGTGAATGTTAACTTTCACATTCCTAGATGCAGTTGGTGCCCTGAGAAAGTCAGATGAGCTTCTTGATCTTCTTGGCTGTGCAACCGGAGATGGGTTGCCAAGCCTTCCTTTGGAGGCCACGAGGAGTGCGTCTCATCTACGTCTGGTGGATTGCCACGCCTTCCTTTGGAGGCCACAAGGAGTGCATCTCACCCATCTGTGGTGGGGAGGGGGCTTCCTAGTCCTTGGAGTACTCATCTAACGCCTCGGGCAGGCAGTCAATGTGATACGTTCGACAGAGTGACCTGTACATTCCCATTAGACTGGCGTAGAGCCTTTGCATCTTTTTTGGAAGCAATGGGAGGGTCACTGCTTTTGGATCTTGACTCACCTGATCTCCTTTTCTCTCCCTTGTTCCACCCCTGCCCACACTCTGTATATGTGTGTTTTGTCTTGATTAGATTGTAAGCTCTGATGAGCAGGGCCTGTCTCTTACATGTCTGTGCTGTACAGCGCTGCATACGACTGGTAGCACTATATAAATACTAAGTAGTAGTAGGGTCGGGTGAATTGTCAGTACCGGAGAACGACTGACTCTCTATTGCTGATTTTAGAGAGCTACATGCTATAACGTTGGCTGTGAAGCCGTGATGATGCGGGATCTTCAGGTAGCTACTTTATGCGTTGTTGCTGCTGTCCTGGACGACTCCCACTTGTCCAAGGAGAAGCTACTTTATGCATTGCTGCTGTCCTGGATCCGAGAGGCTGAACAGAGCCAGTCAGGCAGAGAACTGCACGTGTGACTGTGCATTAACCTAGAAACTGCTTCAACAGGGACTAGCCTACAATCCTGTGGATCGTTGAGGGCTGCCCTCCCCTTCCCTAGGAATCATGGTCACAGCTGTAATCAAGGCATCCACCTTAGGAGTCCAATAACTCCTTCTCTGCTTTGGGAATCAGGTGCAGGTCATCATCCAACCTCTTTCAGGATATCCCATTCTGTGTCAATCTTCATGTTATGCACCGGGAAGGAATTGTGTGAGGGGCGCGTGCAGGGGCGCGTGCAGGGGCTCCGGAATGGGGAAGGAGAGTGGAGAGCCCCGATGTTACATTGGTCAGCACGGAAAGCAACGTCTGCACGTCGTCGCACCCAGCTGTACTGTAGTGGGGCAACAGCCAAGGGGGCTACAGGGCGGAGTTGTATGCTGACCTCGCTTCCTTCCTGCCTTGCTTCTCCAAGATGCCCAATGCTTACAGACAAGATGCACGAGCCATTAAGCGATGCAGCTCAGTTCATATATAGGATTTTTGTAGAAATCTTTAAAAGTTCAGCTTGATCTCTTTTTACCCACTTTAACCCAGTACAGCAGCGAAGCAAAATTCTGGCAGCCTGCAGTGCACATGCAGTCTCCAGGCCGGGAATAGTCGCACGGCCAACCGACAAATGACAGTGGTAAGTCGCGATTTAAAGACCCCAAGCCTTTTCATCAGGTCAGCACAACCAGTCTGACGCCCCTGTACCAGAAGGGGCAGACAAAGGATGCGCACAATAGCCAAGAGTGCGGAACCGCAAGGCAGCAGCGGTTGGTTTGCAGGGTGCAGCTCAGGATTGGTGCATGGTGCAGCTCAGGATCGGTGCCTGCAGAAGGTGTCTCGGTGCCGAGGCCCCGAAGCAATGACGCATCAGAGAGGAGTGGCATGCAGAGCGTTCCGCCAATCGGGTTACATGGGAGGGTTGGAGGTGATGAGTCACTTCCAGTCGCATGGCAGCCTGCATCTAATGTCCCAGCACCATCCGGGGAGGTATCTCGGCACCAAGACTGGTGTGAAGCAGTAGTAGATACAGCAGCAAGGGGGCTCATGCCACAGGGAGCAGGGCTGACCACGGGTGGCTTGCAGCCCAGGATGGAGGTCTCAGAGGCACATTCCGGGCTGCAGTGGCTGCAGTGACCCTCGATGGACTAGATGCGTCTGCTAGATGTGTCCTTGCACCAGTGGCCCTCGCTCCTCATCACATCAGTCGGGAAGAAGCTCTCAACCACCGTCTATTCCTCCATGGGGCACGAGGCCAGAATCTGCGCTGTGAGCCTAGCCCCCCGATCAGAGATCTGCCACTTGGGAATGCTCCCAGGAGTTGCGGTTGAGGATGGAGGCCTTCATGGCTGCAGCGGTGGGGTGACCTTCCAAGGTGTCTGCTGGGCTGAGACTGAGAGCACATGGCCCGTGGGACAGCTGCGGAGGCTGAGAGCACATGGCCCATGGGTATCCGTGTTCTGAGTCTAGTCCCCAATCGGAGAACAGAGGATTGACACTGAAGGATCTGAAAGAGAAGGACATGAGGGACACAGAATTAGAGATAAGTATAAGTAAGTAAATTTCATATGGAGAGTAGAAAAGTCCGTCTTGCTGGCAAGGCGGAAGAACAGAAAACTGGCTAGCTAGGGGCGGGCCGGGGGGTGGGGCCAGTTGGCTCATGCTATGGAGAGTACTTCCGTCTCGGTGCCGTCGGATGACATCACCAAGTGTGGCTGACTCATCCTGCTTGCCCTAGGAGAAACTGAAGTCCTCCATATTACAAGAGACACAATCTTTGAACCACTGACCTCTGTAAGAGTCCCAGGAGCACAATTACAAGTATAATCAGAGATGCAATACTTAGGAATAACCCTTGCCCAGCACCTAACCCTATAGCCAAATATTAACAGCACTATTAAAAACTTATATGCCACAAAATAAAAACAGTATAGTCCTTACAACCTTTACTAAGCACCCCTAACTTCCAGACAATCTTTCGAGCCTTAGTCTTCCCACACTTAGACTATTGCAATATCATCCTACAAGGACTCCAAACTATGTACTCCATCCATTATAGTTAGCCCAGAACACTGCAGCACACATCTTCTATGGGGCACCCAGAACCATCACATAACCCCAATACTCAAGTAATTACCTAGCTTCCCATAACAGGCCATATAAAATACAAGGCCTTGCTTACCGTCTTCAAAATATCCCACAACCTTTTCCTCAGTCTACCTACAATCTCTATTACATAAGACTCCAAGCAAAAGATCGAGAAGAACTGATGCACAAAATACCTACACTATTCCCTCATCAAAAATGAAGAGCAGCCAGACCACCTTTATGCGCTAAGAGCATACAGTAAACAATAATCTAACCAAATTCCATAAGAAACTGAAAATGCACCTATTTGTCTAACAATTTGGTATAAAAGAATACCACTCACTCCTTTGAGTGCACAAGACTCTATCCTTCTGTAAAATGGCATGTACACTATGGGCCCAATGCAGAGACGCAAATAGCGGGGTTGGATATCCTGGCCCAGCACGTAATCCTGGGTCCAGCCCTCCCAGCATGTACTAAGGGGTAGTGCGGGGAGTGCTGGATGGGGGTGGGAGGGGGAGTGCTGGATGGGGGTGGGAGGGGGAGGGCTGGGGCGAGCCACAGCACCCAGATGTACAGGGCCTATTCAGGTCATGGCCCTGTATGTTCAGGGGGGAGAGAGAGATGTTGGACTTATTCCACTGAGGTGGAATAAGTCCCACCGACTGCGGGGTTCGGGCCAGGCAGCCACACCACAACAGCCCAGCAGATGCAGGGGTATCACCACTGCCCAATCCCGGCCCTGGCTGCCCGTGCTGAAGGTCAGGTGGTGGGAAAATGAGGGTTTCCTCCGTTAAGGCATAGGGTGGGCTAGACGGACTATTGGAAGGACATCCTGCATCGCTGACTCAGGGCTACACCGGGCCATCTATGTGCCTGATCCTGCAACCACGGGACTGTCTAGCTCCCACGACTGCAGAATGGGTGCAATTTGGGGCTGTCCATTTTTTAGATGTCCAGATGGCCCGGACTTGCCCCTGTTGGAATTGGGCTCCATGTATATTGTCACGAAGTGGATCTAGCAGAGCCCATGGAAATAAGTAGAAATACAGATAGTGGATCTGACACTGACACTTCAGACATGCACATGACAGGGAGTTGCTATAGGCAACATAAACAAACCAGGTCTCGAGCTCTGAGAACACGCCCAAGCTGCAGGAAGGCTCAGGAATCATTAGGGAATGAGGAGCAGCTGAAAGGAGGCGGGGTTGAGACACACGTGGATAAACCTCACTCACCTGGAGTTAGAGGGAAGGGCGAGTGCAAGTTCAGGTTCGGGTTAGACGGAGCCGAGAGAGCAGAAGCAACGGAAATCCTGGAAGCCAGAGAAGTCCCAGGAGTTACAGGAATTAGCAGAGAGGCAGAGAGAGCAGCAACTGCAGAAACTCCTGAGAAGTCAAGGAACTCTGAAAGGGCAGAGAACCCCAGGAGCCCAGGACATTCTGCTGGAAGTCTGGGTTGGAGTGGAGCCACTGAGAGGGCTGGGAGAACCGAAAGGTTTAGCTCCAAGGCTGAGAGAGAAAACCCAGGAGTCTGCCATAGAAGGCAGTACACAGACACCTTTGAACACAGTAACGCTTATTCAAAAGGTAACAGAGAAGGCAGTTTTAAAGCCAGGCTGAGACAGGCTGGAAAAGCCAATTACCCAGGCTACAGGGACAGAAAGGATAAAGTCTTCTGTCCTGAAGACAGTTTTGTACCTGGGGAAAAGCAAAAAGGGAAAACCTGTAAGGAATTGCCGCCCTGTTCCACTCCGGTAGCTTCAGCTGTGCCGTGGAACTCTAAGCTGAGAGAGCCAGAAGGTAAGCTTATTACCTCTAATAGAAAGAGAATTGAATGCAGGAACTTCCCATATGATTGGCAGCATTTGAAAGGCTCTCAAGAGAGGAACTCTAGTGAATACGGTAATTGTTTTTCACAGACGTTAACAGAGGAAGAAAAGAAGTCTCTTTGTGATAGGGAGAGACTGCTAAATAACACGTCTAGCTATTTGAAAGAGAGACTGTTTGCAACAGAGAGTGAGGACATGCAGTGTGAAGTGCAGGGAGACCAACCCACTGTTGAATACATGGATTGTACGCTCACAATTGCAGACTAGATCTCCTCTCTATGTTAAAGGAGCTGTGAAACTTTCTAACTGTGGAAGTAACAGAGAAAGGGTTTATGTTTGTTGGAAAAAAGGGACTGTTTAAAATACCTTTTCATTTGGTGTAAAGAAGCTGAAGAAAGAAGCAGTTTTTGTTCACATTTTGTCTCTTTATTTTTGTACCCGAAGTTGGTTTATCTGCCTTGTTTTTCATTACAAAAAGAATTCTCCCGGAAGCGGAATAAAATCCTGTCTTTGAGCCTTACCACGCGTCCGCAACTCATTTCTTGGCTGGTCTATGAGAACTACAACTCCCAGAGAGCATAGCAAGGCTTTCTACATCATTTTTCTGGCCAGTTCAAGATAAGGCCTCAGTGTAGTACCCTGCCTTAACCTGTGGGGTCCCACGCTGGGTGACAATATATACATTGTTAATTATTTACATTAACTATTTCCTCTTAGCCATCCTTTTCAAAACTTTGTTGTCCTGAACTACTTAGAACAACCTACATACAGTATATTACTGCTCCTTATTTTGAGATGTACTTTGTAAGTTCAGCATTCCTTATGTTCATATGTTCCATGTAAGTTCACGTTTAACCTGTTAACCACTTTGATATTCCAGTAAGGCAGTATATAAAAAACAGTTAAATAATAAATAAATAGTATACCTCTACTGCCATTCCCTTCCCCTTTTTACATGGAATTTCTATCCATAGAGATTCTACAGTATTTGGCTTCCTGCAAAACCTGTATCCTGTTTAACTCAATGCCCTCTAACATATAGAGCCACCCCTCCACCAATGTGATCTACCCTATCATTGCAATATAGTTTTTAGTCTAGTATCGCAGTGTCCCATTGGTATCTTCCTTTCACCAGGTTTCTAAGATGCCAATTACAGTCAAACCTCGGTTTTCATGATTAATCCATTCGAAAAAGTCTGACTAAAACCGAAACGTATGAAAACTGAAGCAATATTTCCCATAAGAAATAATGTAAATCCAATTAATCCGTTCCAGACACCCAAAAATATTCACAAAAAATACATTTTATAGAGAATAACTATATTTTTACATACAGAAAACAATGAGAAATAAATATAAATGACTAATGAAATGGATAAATGAACATTTAACATCACTGAAAGCAAGCTAAGTACAGTACTGTACAGTACAGTATGTTAACATCTGGCCTTAGCCACCCCTGACAAGCTGCTGTGCCCAGCTCTCTTCGGAATCACATTGAATTCAGTCCATTAAAATACCTTTACATTATCTGCTCAATGCTTCAGAATGGCAGAAAATCTTAATGATATAGCTTCAGACAAATTCAGTCCATTAAAATACCTTTACATTATCTGCTCAATGCTTCAGAATGGCAGAAAATCGTAATGATATAGCTTCAGACGTACCCTGCAAGAGAAAGAACTGCCTCCCACATTCATGCAACATCTCCTGCTTACGTTGACAGCTTTTCTTCCCTGCTACCGGGACAAAATCTCAGTCAAAAGACGTTGAAAACCGAAGCAATGCATGAAAACCGGGACAAAATCTCAGTCAGAAAAGACGTTGAAAACCGAAGCGTATGAAAACCGGGGCAAATGAAAACCGAGGTTTGACTGTATATCTAACCTTTCATTCCATGCTATATATTCTGACTCTCCCATCTTATTTTTTAGATTTCTAGAATTTGTATGCAGGCATTTATTTTTTGCTCATATTAACAGCTTGGCTATTGGATGACGGGTAATTTGGAATCTTTCCAAATTACTTAATGGTATTTGCCAATTATAATGGCCATCCTAACCCTTTCCTTATGGGCACATGGCCCTGGAGACACATCATCAGTGCAAGAGTGTATTACGTTATTTAGAGGAGAGGTCCTAGCTACAGAATCACTTCCTACCACATCAAGATGATACTCTCCTTTATGTGACTTTTCTTCTCTGTAGCAGCAGAGAGGTTGCCAGACTGGAGGTGGGACATCTCTACTATCCCTGAAGGTCTCGTCTATATACCTCCCTGTCTGCCCCAGCTCCTCTAAGTCTGCTGCTCTAGCCTCCAGATTGGACTCATTCCCTGAGGGCAAAGAACTCTATGAAAGTAGTGCCCACATAAGATCGCTCACCAACTGGAAGAAAATCATACATGTAACAATCAGTACAAAAGACTGGATAGACCCTCTCTCACTGCTGGCTGCTATCTACATCTTAGATTTAAAGATTTCTTTTAGTTATTTAAAGTCATTCAGTTGTTTAAAGACGCTAGGGGAAAAGGGCTACTTGAACCAATACAATTATACCTAATAAATATAAAGGACTTTTAGTGTTCACCTCAAGGTGAACTGCAAGGACTTTATTAATCTACTCCTAAGGCCTAATAACTTGCTTATGAAGATAATCAGTTAAACCTGAAAGTAAGATCACTCTTTTCCCCTTAACTGGTTTAGTAGGCTATAAATCAAGGATTATGCCTGGTGAGGGTGGGAGTTGAGGTGGGTGGGAGGGTTTACACAGTAACTGAAAGCTGGCTTGTAATACTAAGTCCTGACTTAATAAAACACTGAATTTAAAAATACGCAAATTTTTATCATCTTTAACCCAAAGAATTCCCTTTATCCCAAGATATGTTCTTATGTTCTAATTTACCAGCAGGTAAATATTTACAAGTGCAGATTCCTTCCCAGCTGTAGCAGCCCCTCTTGGTAGTCCTTCAAGAGTCAAGATAGACAGATTCCATGTTGCTTATCTCAGAAATAAGCAGTGGATTTCCCTCAGTCCCACTTGAATAATTGTTTATGGACTTTTCCTCCAAACCTTTTTTAAACCTATTTACACTAAGAGCTTTTACTACATTCTCAGGAAATGAATTCCAGTCCTTAATTTCACTTTGAGCACAACATTATTTTTCCCATTAGAAGTGTCATTGCATGAATCTTTAGTTTTTGTACTTTTTGAAAAGTAAAAAACTGATTCACATTTACCTGTTCCACTCAACTCATTATTTTATACACCTCTATCACATCTCCCCTCAGCCATTTCCCCTCAACCATCTTCATAGTAATATTGCTTAATATAATTATTAAGGTTCTTCTCTTTCTTTGGTTTCATGCAATTTCCTTTTCTGTATCAAATGTATATTCTTGATTTGTATTTTTTGAAAACACACAAAAACAAGAAAAAGGAAATAGTAAAAAAAATAGTTACCTGAAAACTACAAACCAAGTATTTGCTGGTTGCTCAACATATGTAACAGTATAATCATGAAATGAAACCCTGATGTTTTCATCTTCAAAGCATGGATATATTTGACATATTTTTGAATTGTATTTAAATATATGTCTGGGAAATAATAAAATCAAAAGGACATTTAGATTAAAATCAAATATCTTACATGGCCATGACAAAAACTGCATATAACACATTATTTGGTATTATTTCACATAAACATAATTAAAATGTTTGAGTCAGGGCACGGTTTCCCAAACCTGTCTTGATGACACCCCAGTCAGTCAGGAAGTGCTGCATATGCCTTGTAGTGCTATACAAATGATGCGTAGTGATAGGATTTCAGGATAACTACAGTGAACATGAATAGAATAAATTGCAATAATCTAAGATGTTGGTTAACTGCTTGCAGATGTAAGATAGTTGTTCACCTGTAGCAGGTGTTCTTCATTGACAGCAGGAAAGGTCCTCTCGTATGGGTGATGTCATTTGATGGAGTCCATGCGCGGGAGCATTACAGCACCTTCTAGAAGCTTTTGGACATCCACTGCACATGTGCACTTCTTCCCGCCTGCTGCCATGGTATCATCTTAGTCTCAGTTTATTCAAATTGCTGAGGAGAATTCAGATCCCTGAGGAAGTGGGAGACTTGTGAGGACTCTTCCTGTTGTCCACAGAGAACACCTGCTACAGGTGAAGAACTACCTTTTCTCCATGGACAAGCAGGGGAAAAAACCCCTCATGTATGGGATTCCCTAGCTACAGGCCACCTTGAACAAAAAAAGAGGCTAATAAACTGCCCAAGTGGGGCAACAGAACAACTGTTTTGGTGGAAACAGGTCTTTTATGTATATTCATTTTTTTTTTCTTTAAAAGGCAACCTGAACAAAAAGAAATGGGCCTAGGGGTGGATGTGGTTGGATTCTACTCAGCGAACAGATTTCAAAGTACTGAGTGGCCGAAACTGTTGTCACATCGGGAATCCCCATCCAGCCAATAGTGATTTGTGAAGGTATGGACTGACATGCACATTGCAGCTTTGCAAATCTCTTTCATGGAGACCAAGCGTAAGTGGGGCAATTTTATTTATTTATTTACATTCTCTTATATACCGCGCTATTCTGCATCAGTGCGGTTTACATTGAACAAACAAATTACATTGAACAGGGCATTATAACTTGGAGATAATTATTTTACAGGGAACATGATGATGTAACCATGGCTCTGACATTATGAGTTGTAATATGACCCTCAAGGCTTAGGCCTGCCTGGGCATAAGTGAAAGAGATGTAGTCTGTGAGTCAAATTGACAAGGTGCATTTGGAAAGGGCAACCCCTAGTTTACTGGGGTCAAACCCCCCCAAAATCTAGATGGACCTTCTATGGGCTTTTGTCCGCTCCAAGTAGAAAGCTAAGGCTCGCTTGCAGTCCAACATGTAGTGCAGCTTCTCCTTTGTGAGAATGGGTTATGGGAAAAAGTTGGAAGAACGATTGACTGTTTAAGATGGAAGTCCAACATCACTTTTGGAAGGAACTTGGGGCGAGTTCCAAGCACCACTCTATTGTATAAAACTTGGTGTAAGATGGATGAATTACTAGAGCCTGTTGCTCGCTCACACTACATGCTGAAGTGACTGCCATCAGAAATACTACCGTCCAGGTCAAGAATTTCAGAGGACATTTATTAAGCAGTTGAAAGGAGCTTTCATCAGCTGTATGAGAACCATATTGAAGTCCCAAGATACTGTGGGTGGCTTATAGAGAGGTTTCAGAAAAAGCAAGCCTCGCATGACGTGAACAACTAAGGGCTGTACAGAGAAGGGTTTACCCTCTACACCATAGTGATAACTTTTCCAATTACAATGAGGTGCACTCTTACAGAGTTGGATTTGAGCCCAGACTCTGAAAGGTGTAGAAGATAAGCAGTGTTTGTGTGGGACAGGCAAAAGTGTTCCTCACACCAAACAGCAAACCTCCTTCCAATTAAAAGAATACAATTTTTTCATTGAGGCCTTCCTGGAGATCAAAAGCACATTGATGACACCAGCTGGCAAATTGAGAGCTAGCTTCTCAACATCCAAGCTGTGAGGGAAAGGGACCTGATGCTAGGATGCAACATTGCTCCATTCTCCTGCGATATCAGCTGTTTGATTGGTTCTTGGTATGGGCTTGCTGTTTTCTTCTTTACTATAGTTGAGTCAAGTGTTTTGTGTTATGTAATTCGTTTTTATGCATTTTGTTAAATGCTGTATTTGACTCAAGACATGGTGGTGGTATATAAATTGTTAATACATGCAATGAAATGAAATTATACTTGGTCTTCAAAGTATGCATATTTAGCTCTGAATATTCGATGTGGACATTTTTCAGAACCAGATTGGTCATGAGGACAGGGCTGGGAAACTCTGAGCTAGGATGATTATATAATTATTTTAGACTCCAAAATTTAATAATTTATCTAGTTTCTAATAAGGACAACGATTTTCAAAAGCCATTTACATGGGCATCACTGCTTTCCTGTGTAAACCCACCGTTCATATAGATAAAAATACATAAAATGAGTGAAAATTTAGAAGATCCGTTCAAGTGCACTCTGGAATGTCTAAGTCAGAATGTCTGAAAAAATGCAGGCATGTCCAGGTGCAGACATAATTTCACAAACCTGGACATGTCTGATAGGGACATCTGCTGAGGCATCTGCTTAGACAACCCCAGAACCGTATTTCAGAACATAATGGTTAGAGAAGTGAGTTAGGAACAGGGCAGCCAGGGTTCAAATTCCATTGCTACAATTGATTTTTTCAACTAAAACGAGCACTTTTCATATGCGTGCCTTGGAGCAGATCTAAAGTTAGATGTGATGCCGGGGGTCCATGATGTTTCTGTGATCAGGCAGGGATGCCCTGTTCCTTGGGAATGCCCTAACCATGCCTCTAGGTTCCTAAGAACGCCCTGGCCATGCCTCCTCCATGCCCCCATTCAGATTTGGATGTCCCGACAACTGGCTTCTAAAATGGCTCTGGAGACAGTCTCTATGCTTTGGATGTCTCTATGTCCATTTTCAGACATCCAAAGCATGAATAGGGCTACTAAAATGACCCCAGAGTGTTCCACAATACACATACTTCTATGCGTATTCAGAAAAGATGTTCCAGGGAATGGGGTTAAGATGGGAAATGTTACAATATGCATAGTTCTACATTTTTAAAACTATGGGGGGGGGAAACATTTTTCAGATATGTTAGTGAGAGGAGGAAATAAATAAAAGGGCAGGCATATATAGAAGCTGATGAGAATGAAGTGGAATTGCTTAACAAACATATATGTTCTGTGTTCACAGATGAAGGGTCAGGAGCAGGACCTCAGAAAGCACCAACAAATAAGAATAGAAGTGAGGCGGATCTTGAACGATTTTCAGAAGACCGTGTTTGTGAGCAGCTAACTAAATTAAAAGTAAACAAAGCGATAGGGCCAGATGGGATATATCCAAGATTATTGAATGCATTTAGAGAAGTTCTAGCAGTTCCACTGTCTGACCTTTTCAATGCGTCTTCAGAATTAGGAATGGTCCCAGAAGACAGGACAAGGGGCACATAGAGTCCATTTATACCAAAGCTGAAGTAAGGATGAGAATGGGAACTACAGGCCGATTAGTCTGATCTCTGTTGTGAGTAAATTAATGGAAACACTGCTAAAACAGAGGAAGATAGTGAGGCTTCTGGAATCCAAGGGATTTCAGAATCTGAGACAGCATGATTTTATTAGAGGCAGATCTAAGGTGGGAGGCGGGAAATATGATAGAGAGGTTTAAATACCTCTGTGGCATAAATGCACAGGAGGAGAACCTGAGAAGGTCTGCAACGAGTAGGCATAGGATGAAGGGGAAAGTGGAAGTAGTAATTTGCAGAAATGTTTCTTTAAGGAAAGATTGATAGATACCAGTAATAGTCTCCCAGTGGAGATAGCAGAAACAAGGACTTCATCTGAATTCAAGAAAGCTTTGGACAAACACAGAAGATTTCTAAAGGAAAAAGGGACTGTAAAGCTTAGTAGTTGGTATGGAAGGGAAGACTGGATAGGTTTTATGGTATTTATCTTCCATGTTTCTATGTTTACTAAGCCCTGTGCCGGTATCGCATGTGTGGGTCACTTTAGCAGTGTGGAGTTTTTGACTAACTGTAGGAGGGGCGGATACATCTGTCCCTCTGCAGTTAATGTGCTGTAGCATGGTAAACCTGCCATGGGTGCAACTATTGAGGAGGTGTTAGTTGCACCTGCACTATCTGCGCCGAGTGAAGGTAGCGTGGGCCAGAAATGCCTGCACTGGCAAAAAGTTCTTCATATTGGATACAACACTGCATTTTGAACACCGATTTCTATTCCTATTTCTGCTTCAGGGAAGCTTCATAAACAATACCCGCTGTTATAAATCCATATATTAACCTTGAAAAAGTGGCTAATATTCATCACAGCTTGGCGTCTAAACTCCCATCTCCTATGGTCATGCTATTTGTAATATTATGTGCTTAAAGGCGACTAAACGCTGCACTCTTTACACTTACGTCATCACTGTATTTCCACATTCATACCATTAGATTGGACTGTATTTAAACTAAAAATCCAATATTGCTCCTGGTGTTCAATACTGCATCCCAATCTCCTCCTCTCCAATGTGGTGGTATATAATTAAGGACTCGACACAATCGGGCAAGTGCCAAGCAGGCCTCGGGTAAGTATGCCATCCCCACCTCCCCTCCCCCTCCCCCTTACACATCGTACAGACACCATCTTTTTGCCAAATACAGATTTTCTTTATTGAACATTGTTGGACAGTGTTGGCCACAGCATAACCATAAAAACATTCAAGCAAATTTGAACATTACAGCTGTATAAAATTGCAACCATGACATTGCCTGAACTCATCTTGTCCTACTCTCGAGAGGCACAGCCCGTACTTTTCAGAATAAGGAGGGGGGTGCCATCAAAGCCTTCCCCTTGTTTCAACCAGACCCTTCTTAACCACTGTGAGTCATACTGATACCCAATCATAATGCGCAGTGCGAGGGCAGCACGCCGTTAAAGCATGCCCTATCACTAGTCGCAGCAGTGTCACCTGTTCTCTGTTTCTGATCCGGCCCATCTAAGGTCAATGTCAGCAATGTATTAAATGACAATGAGGTATATCCCTTCCTCCCCCCTCCCCCCCCCCCACGTCAAAGCATGGGGAGGCCAATTACTCGCTGATCCTGCTGCGACTCTGTCAAGGGGAGGACAAAATTCCTTGTGGCCCTCCCCCTATTACTCAACTGTACGGCTGTGTGCTCTGTCCTATGGGGCCCTTGACTTCCGGCCAACTGCCCCTGACAGTGATTCCTCGCTTGTCTGGGGGGGGGGGCCCACTCTGCCCCTCAGCTGCAGTCAACACACAACTTATCCCATAGTATTTCGACCGTGTCTTGTATCACACAAGAACACATCTGTGTCGATATCCAACAGGTGTACCCCATCGGCACAATACAAGCCAGGACAGTTCTTGTCAATGAGGATGTGCCCTATGCAGGACCCCCCAATTGCCTCCATGAAGCGAGCCATCCATCTGTTCACTTTCTGCCTGCTTCTTTCCACTGTCTGATGCGACCTTTCGCCTCTCCAGATGCGTTGAGATATGATGTGGGATCACACCAGCCGAGTTCCGGGGAAAATGTCAGCCAGCATCAGCAAGTCCTGCTGCATCTTCTTGGTCAATTTGACACTGCGGGTACTGGCCAAGTTGTTCCCCTCCCAAATGCACCACTATGATCCACGGGCTCCCACCTGCACTTCTCCTGTGCACCATACCCCGCAACCCCATCCAGATGATCGATACCTCCGCAGAATTCAGGCCCAGATTAAGGCCTTGTGGTCTGCTCCCCATTCTCTTTTGTGCCCAGTGGACAAATGAATAGCTACACATCCAATCCTCCCAGGGGCCCTAGGGAGCACTTACACCTAAGACAAATCATGAATAAGAAAGACAAGAAATACATGTAAATCAGCAATGTGGGTACAATTCACGCTTGCTCCTTGGACAAATCATTTACAAAACCATTGACAAGTGATCCAGGGAAGTTACAAATCATCTACAAGAAATCATTGACAAGCCAATCCAGTAAAGTTACAGGTAAGTCAGCAGTGCGTGTATAATTGCCTACACAATACCTATTCGGAACACCAATCACACCACCAGCACTAAAGCCTTTACATACATTGCTCCAACGCTCTGGAATGAACTCCCAGAAAATTTAAGATTAATAAAAGACTTATAATCATTCCATATGGAACTGAAAACCCATCTATTCATCAACTATTATGGTATTTCCATGATAAAATCCACAAGATCACCCTCCAATTCCCCACAAAATCAACTACCTCCCCTCCTCTTCACTCCCAACCCTCCCCCTACCCTCTCTTCCTTTCCTGTGATCTCTGATGACGAAACTGCACACCTTCTCTCTTCCTCCAAACTCACCACCTGCTCCTCTGACCCTATCCCCACCTGCCTCCTACGCCCCATCTTCTCCACCGTTGTCCCTTCTATCTCCCATATTCTCAACCTATCACTCTCCACTGCAACAGTCCCTGCCGACTTCAAACATGCTGTGGTCACACCTCTCCTCAAGAAACCCTCACTCGATCCCACATATCCTTCTAATTATCGACCCATCTCTCGCCTTCCCTTCACTTCTAAACTACTCGAATGTGCGGTTCACCGCCGCTGCCTCAACTTCCTCTCCTCTCATGCCCTCCTGGATCCCTTACAGTCGGGCTTTCGTCCTCTACACTCCACTGAAACAACTCTTGCCAAAGTCTCAAGCGACTTGTTCCTGGAAAAATCCAAGGGTCTTTACTCCGTCTTCATCCTTCTTGACCTCTCTGCTGCCTTCGACACTGTCGACCACACCCTTCTCCTTGATACCCTGTCCTTACTTGGCTTCTTGGGCTCTGTGCTATCCTGGTTCTCCTCCTATCTCTCCCACCGCTCCTTCTGTGTGTGTTCTGCTGGTTCCTCCTCATCGGCTACCCCACTCCCAGTCGGTGTACCCCAAGGATCTGTTCTGGGTCCGCTCCTTTTCTCTCTCTATACTCAGTCCCTTGGTGCGCTTATCTCGTCCAATGGCTTTCAGTACCATCTGTTTGCCGATGACTCCCAGATCTACCTCTCTATGCCCGATATCTCCCCGGCAATCCAGACCCGGATCTCTGCCTGCCTCTCTGACGTCACTTCCTGGATGTCTCACCGTCGCTTGAAGTTGAACATGGCCAAGACTGAACTTATCTTTCCACCTTCAACCTCCCCTCCTCTTCCTCCCTTCTCAATCTCTGTGGATAACTCCATAATCCTTCCTGTTTCTTCGGCCCGCAATCTGGGGGTAGTCTTTGACTCCTCCCTCTCTTTCTCCACATACATCCAGCTCGTAGCCAAGACCTGCTGTTTCTTTCTCTACAACATTAGTAAAATCCGGCCCTTCCAATCTGAACACACTACTCAAACACTTGTCCACTCCTTAGTCACCTCCCGTTTCGAATACTGTAACCTGCTCCTTGCTGGTCTCCTTCTAAGTCATCTCTCTCCCCTTCATTCTGTTCAACACTCTGCTGCGCGACTAATTTTCACCAACCCAGTCATGCCCATATCACACCTCTTCTCAGGTCACTTCACTGGCTCCCTATCTGCTTCCGCATCCAATTCAAACTTCTCCTGCTGACCTATAAATGCATTCACTCTGCCGCTCCTTGCTACCTTTCATCCCTTATCTCTCCTCATAACTCCCCTTGGGTACTCCGCTCTTCCAGCAAACTGCTTCTATCAATGCTCCACACTCCCACTGCTAACTCCAGACTTCGCTCCTTTCACCTTGCTGCACCGTACGCCTGGAACAGACTACCTGTGTCTGTGCACCAGGCACCTTCTCTAACCCTCTTCAAGTCCAGATTGAAAGCCCACCTCTTTGCTGCTGCTGCTTTTGGATCATGACTCACCTAGCCTCCCTTTCTCCCCCTTGTTCCACCCCTGCCTACACCTTCAGTATTTGTGTGTTTGTGCATTTTGTCTTGACTAGATTGTAAGCTCTGATGAGCAGGGACTGTCTCTTACATGTCTATACTGCACAGCGCTGCATATGACTGGTAGCGCTTTATAAATGCTGAGCAGTAGTAGTACCTCCTCAGACAGTCAACAACACCATATAACATAAATAACTAATCCTATCTATATCAATATGCAGACAAACGCGACCCCTTTCCTTCCTCTCACATCCCAACCCCCTCCCTTGCTCACCCAAACTGTACATAGTTAATGTATTATAGTTATGTTACAAACTTTGTTAGTTATGTAAGTTGATTATTGTTCAATGTAAAGTTCATTGTTATGTTATATATAAACCACCACTGATCTCTGGAAGTGGCAGTATATAAAAGCGTTTAAATAAATAAATAAAAATTCATTATGTCAGCAGTGCGAGTACAATTCACAACTACTTCGTTTCTGGGTGAATCAACAGTTTTTTTGGGTAAATATACAATTTATACCAGTCTGAGTGCCACCTGCACATGGTTATGATTTGTTCCCTGGTCAGTCCTAGCCCAGCCGCTGTAGTAGCAGCCCTGATGCGGAAGGAGTGAGTGCCATAAAAGCAAACCTCCAGACCCACCTCTGCCACGACTAGTCGAGCACCCTGGTGAACTGGAAATGACAGAGGGGTGCACCATCAGCATGTACTAGCCATTGCTCCCCTCCTGGGGGATGCAGCTGCCTGTAATTAGCAAAATTCCTCACTAGGCACATGGGGTCACCTGGCTGGGAGGACAAGGACACTCTGGTACCCCTCCCTGCTGTATCCATCTTGGATCTGCAGACATGCAGCACCAACATGCCCTCGTGCAATATGGCATCCTCCCACCAGAGGCCCCCGCTTGCCAGAGTGCAACTCAAGAGGGCCACCAATTCACCTATCCTGAAAGCCTCAAAGAATGCCAAGGAGAAGGCGCATCGAAAAAGACTGGTCTCGAAGGTGTCATAACAGACCCTGTCCATAACTGCCAGCAACTTCCTTAATATTTCGTATGTGATCGGGTGCCAGCCCCTTATCACCCTAGAAATGATGAAATCGGCCGAAGGACTCTTCTCCCCCATTGTTCTGGCGAAAAAGGTGACCGCTGCCAGACACATCTGCACCGCCAATTTCTTAATACCACTGCCCTTGCAGGACAGTATCCATTGCAAAATGGAGTCCATCTTGAACTGGTCCCTGTCTGTGATCCCATTAAGATTTCAAAAGTCCTGGAAAAGCTCCCAAGCTGTCACATATTTCCTCCTGATGTGCTCCGCCAAGGAACTGAAGCTCCCGAAATTCAGCGGGCCAAACGCCCAGACTTCTTCCGGGAAGACTGTCCTGACCTTGTCTGCATCAGGAGCAACGGCCCGGAAGAGCGGGATCTTGAAATCAGAAAAGGCATCGGCAATGTTATTATAGTGTCATGGGATATGTTCTGCCCTATTGGTAACATTATGGACAAGGCATAGCATCACAATTTCCTGTAGCAGGGCCACCACCACCCCTGGCATCCTGGCGTACATCCCATTTACCGCTTGCACTACTGCCACATTGTCGGTGAGAAACGAAATTGCTTTGTTGGCCAATCGTGGGGCCCAGATGAAAAGGGACACCATTATGGGGAATAACTCCAGGAACATGAAATCCTTAGTAACTCCAAGGGAGTGCCACTCACATGGCCAATGCTCAGTGCACCAAGCCCCTTTGAAGTATATACCGAAACCCACTCCCCCTGACATGTTTGTAAAGAGTTCTAAGTCTAGGTTCAAAACGGGGGGTTCTGCCAGAATGCCAGACCATTAAATGTCTGCAGGAATTGTTCCCATACATGCAGGTCCTTGCGTATGTCCTTACCAACCCTTATGCGGTGGTGCTTCTTTCTGACCCCTCTTGTCACTAGCGCCAGCTGGTGACAGAAAACCCGCCCCATAGGCATCACTCTACAGGTGAAACACAATAATCCGAGCAAGGATTGGAATTGTTATAGTGTAGCCTTCCACCGACTCTTCATTTGCCTAATTTTGCTTCTTAATTTCTCAAGTTTTTCCCAGGACAGCCGAGACAACTGAACCGGCATGTCGAGCTCAATCCGAAGGAATGTGATTATTCGTGCAGGACCCATGGTCTTTCCTGCTGCTAGATTGCGATATGCTTGTAAATGCTCAAGATCCTTTTGCACTCATCAAAACTGGCCTCCACAAACAGGAAATTGTCAAGGTAGTGCACCACCGAGTTAGCCCAGCAATTTTCTCTACTACCCAATGTAGAAAAGAACTGAACTGCTCAAAATAGATACAAGAAATTGAGCAGCCCATGGACATACATTCATCATAATAGTATTCCTCTTCGAAAGTGAAGCCAAGTAAATGAAATTACTCCGGATATACCGGAAGCAGCCGGAAAGCTGACTCTACGTTGGCCTTAGCAAGCTGTGCCCGCCAGCCCAAGTTCCATATGAATGCTAGCGCCTGACCAATATTTGCATATCTCACTGAGCACAACTTGGGGTCGATATGGTCACTGACTGACTGGCCTTCTGGATACAACAGATTGTTTATCAAATGGAATTTTCCTGGCTCCTTCTTCTGCACTATTCCCAGGGGGAACAATACCAAACCTGGAAAGGGGGGGGGAGGGTCCATGAATGGACCCGCCACCTATCCCATGCCGATCTCCTTGGCCACTTTTTCTCAAGCCATCGTAATATACTTCATAATGGAAGAGGAGTTGTGGATTGCACACAACTAAGCAGGGACCAAAGACAGGATAGAAAAACCACACTTGAATCCATTGGTAAGGGTGTGCCTTCTCCCGCAAAGGGTACGCCCGCAGCCACGGGAGCATGCACTCAAGCCTGATGGTGGTTGGAGCCATGGCCTTCATTGACATGCTGTGGCAGGGGACTGAAAGATTTTCCTTCTTTTGCAGATCTACACACATAAGCTGGGTGGTTGGTTCCGCAGATCGAACAGGCATGCCGGAACTTACAGGGATGCCATGTACAGATATTGGCGGAGGACCGACGTTCCGCAGCCTGACAAGGCTGATGCCCTTGGAATGCCTGAAAAGGCTGTGTGTGGCCCTCTTGATTCCACAGCCTGTTGGAGGACATTTCGTCCAGCCATATATCTAAAATTCTGTGCTGGCAGGTTATGGTGGGGTCTTCAGCCATACTCTTTCTGAACTTGACATCATAGTTAAGCCAAGCCCAGCCACTGAAGCACTTATGCGCATGGATAATTGTGTCTAATTATCTCATGAGGAAGGGACTCAGATTGGGCTCGTGCTTGACCATGACGCTCATAAATATATGGAACGCCAAAAGCCAATTAGTGATGGATTGCAAAATTTTTGGCTTCTTGTCCTTGTCCCTGCTTTTGCCCTTTTCTTTTCCCTCCTTTGTTTCCCCATCCTGATCCCTAAGCAATAAGGAGAATATGTCTATGAATTCCCTTCGTCAAATTAGTTTCTTTATTCTCTTTGGCACTGCACTGGCTAATGAACCGACGCCGAAGCGTGCATCCCCTCTTGTGACCACCAGGGACACTGGTGCTGCTGGCCCGGTTCCCCTACTGCCCAGATCGGCAACCATCCCCTTTGCCGTGGATTCGGTGCCGCCTTCCCCCCACAGGCTGACCATTGGAGATAGATTGTTTAGTATTTTGAAAATTATTATTATGTTCTTGTACTTAATGCGTACAGTGACAGGGAACTAGTGTAGTTGGTGGAGTGTAGGGGTTATATGGTTGTATTCTGCAGTTCCAGTAATGCTTCTTGCAGAAGTGTTTTGCACCAGTTGCAGGGGGAGTGTTTTCTTACGTAAGCCACGGTAGGTCACGTTGCAGTAACCAAGGTTGTTACTATGGCTTGGCATACTGTTCTGAAGACACTGTCAGTTAGTAGTGGTTTGAGTTTGTGTAAAGTTCTGAACTTGTGATAGGCTGATCTACAGTAGTTGTTTTCTTTATCTGGGGTTGGAAGCCGAGTTGGTGGTCAAAGATTATTCTGAGGTATTTGACTTCTTGTTTGTTGGTTAGGGTGTGGTCTAGGATCTTTATTGAGTCCGGTGGGAAGAGTATTTCTGATAATATGCATCAATTCAGATTTTTTGAAGTTTACTGGAAGACTCTGTCCTTTGAGTCACTCTGACATTGATTCAAGGCATACTGTGATTTGCGAGTAATTCAAGTGATTAATGTTAATGTGGGTGAATATCATGATATCATTAGCATATATTCTGTAGTGGATGTTGTGTTGTCTTATTATGTTGCAGATTGGTTGAATGTATATATTAAATAACAGTGCAGAGAGGGTTGAGCCTTGTGGAACACCCTGGTATTGTGTGAAAGGTTTAGACTGTTTGTTTTTGGTTCTCACTTGCTGGTTACAGTGGGACAGGTAAGAGAGAAACCAATCTAGTACTGTACCATTTATTCCTGTATCTCGAAGTCTTTTTAGCAGAGTGTTGTGGTTAACGGAGTCAAAAGCAGCAGTGATATCTATGAAGTATAAGGCGAAGCCATGGAGTATATTATCAATGCCTGTAACAAGGGTGTCCATAAGTGATGCAATAAGTTTTTCTACACTGTGATTTTATTTAAAGTTGTATTATATGTCTATGTCGTCCTGTAGTTGATGATGTACTATTTTCTCAATTATCTTGGTTACGAATGTGAGACTTGATATTGGGCGGAAGGAGCTTGATAAGGGCAGAACTGTATACCAGATTTCCCCCAATTTTCCTTCCTTTTTTTGTTTATGCAATCATTTATTATTATTATTAGTTTTATAAATACGTATATACATGCCTGAATACCCTGCATTCAAAACCAATTCATTACGCAAAATGTTTTGCAGGCTGCAGTATATCCCTTAGTCCATTAGATGGCAGCATAACCCCTTATATAAATAAAAGGGAAAGGAAATCTCAGCGCAGCCGTGACCATAGAGACACAAAACTGAATCATGACACCAACCATCTGCCCAGAAAAAGCGTAGTTACTCACCTGTAACAGGTGTTCTCCAGGGACAGCAGGAATCAGTCCTCACTTATGGGTGACGTCGGCATCGACAGAGCCCGAGCGGAGCAATTCCCCAGCTTTCAAAGAAAGCCTTTGGGATTGCTGCCATGCATGCGTGGACCTCTTCCTGACCAAAGGTGCCATCTTGCTCAGTCAGGTCCCTTAGCTCGAACCCTACCAAGCAGATGGCAAGGAAAGGATAAAAATCCAGCAACTCATTAGGGAAGGTGAGAGGGTAGTGAGTACTGATTCCTGCTGTCCCTGGAGAACACCTGTTACAGATGAGTAACTACACTTTCTCCAGGAACAAGCAGGAAGTCAGTCCACACTTATGGGACTCCGCAGCTACAGGCTACTGAACCTGTAACCAAAAAACACTTCTGCGAGGCCTTGAGCAGAAGCTGATGCCTGAAGTAGCCCGAGTCCTCGGGGTGAAGCCCTCGGTAGCCGTGAAGAAGGGTCGGAGGGCAGGAGTTGCTTATACCCCAAACAAATTATGGAGTATAGCCTGGCCGAAGGCACTGTCCCAGCAGGACTCCCTCTGCAGGCAGTAGTGAGCAGCAAAGGTATTCATGGAAGACCAGATCGCTGCTCGGCAGATGTCCATCAGGGGCACGGAGCACAGCGAAGCCACCGAGGCTGCCTTGGCCCGAACTCTGTTTGCGGTGACTCGACGATCCAGAGGGGCATCCGCTTTCGTGTGAGTGAAAGCGATGCAGTCTGCTACCCAAACCGAGAGGGTGCATTTGGTAACTGCTTGACACGGTCTATTGGGATCGAGGTCACAAAGAGCCGGCCAGATTTGCGATGAGCCTGAGTGCGCTGCAAGTAGAAAGCGAGAGCCCACAGTCAAGGGTGTGGAGAGCTTCTGACGCCTGGTCGGCATGGGGCCTCGAGAAGAAAGTGGGCAGGACTATCTCCTGATTAAGATAGAAGTCCGAGACGATTTTAGGCACAAATTTAGGGTGGGTACGGAGGACCACCCTATTCCGATAGAACCTGGTGTAAGGGGCATCAGCCATGAGAGCCTGGAACCCACTGACCCTGCGGGCCAAGGTCAGCGCCACCAGGAAGGTCACCTTCCAGGACAGATGCCGGAGCGAGCACGTCGCCATCGGCTTGAAGGGTGCTACATGAGCACCCTATTCAGGTCCCATTGCGTCAGAGGAGGATGGACGGGTGGCTTGGAGAGCAGGAGACCCTACATAAAGCGGGAGGACTTATGGCTGTCCCGAGAGGGGCTTTCCCTCGATGGGGAGGTGATTCGCTGAGATGGCGCTCAAGTGTACCCTGACAGAATTTGACTTCAGCCCTTCCTTCGAGAGATGGAGGTGGTACTGGAAGAGACACAGAAAGAGCAGCAGCTCTTGCAAAACCAAACAGGAAACACAGGGAGCAAGAGCGATGATGACACAGTAACTTTTATTAGTAATCCCCAACGCGTTTCGGCAGATTGCCTTCCTCAGGGGGTAAAAACACTCACAAACATAAAACAAAAGCAATATGTTAAAACCTAAATAAAAACATGACAACATCAAACAAGTTAAAGCTAACCGGGCATGGTATTAAACTATAATAATCTAATAACATTTAAAAGGAATAAATAACAATCTTGTGACACTCAAAATGAATCAATAGATAAATAATTAAAAATAATAAATAAATATATAAATAATTAAAAAGCATATATAAATAGACAATTAAAAAATAAAAAATAATAATAAATAATTAGGACCATGTATATAAATTAGTACTTTTAACTATAAGGATATATTGTAATCAATAATAAATACAATGTAAACACGAAATGTCTAAATCATAATAATGAGGACATAGACAATTAAAACATGCTCCTTTTTTTGAAAAAAATGCTCCCCTTTTTTTTAAAAAAAGGGGAAGGGGGACAATGTGGAACAAGGTAGGGCAGAAGAAACCATAAAACCCGATAAATAAAACCACGAAATATAGGGACATATTGCTGAACCGTACAAATGACATTCAAAAGAGAGGGAGGTGAGTGGGATAAGGCTAGTTATGATTACAATTATTACTCACTGCACTATCACCATCAGCCAGTCATCCAGTAGTAATATAAGGTGGGGCTAATAGCCAAAAAATAATTATGAACAACCTAATAAAAAAGCAGAAAATGAGGAGATACAACTCAATACAGGTTACCAAATGTAATTGATAAAATATTGCGTACAAAATAAAAGCCATGAGTAAAAAATTTTTAAAAGGGCACCGTGACATGACAACGTGTATGGACCATGAAAAAACATGTGAAACTGGGAAGTATTGCTGAGAATTAACAATGACCCAATTAGACTAACGCTATGTGATATTATATTGTAAAATACACTCTAAAAGTGAAGGGAGGGGAGGGGCTAGTGCAAACCCCGGAAGTGAGTATAAACATAAATTATAGTGTGGTACCATTGGATTAAGGCACTACTCACTGCACCGGATCGAACCGGTAAGGTTACAGACACGATGTTATATTGAGGATTGTGACCCCATCAAAGTAGTATGTTGAACATCCAATCATCTAGGAAGAATAAAAGGTTCCAACAGTGAGACTAATATTAGCCAAAGGGGGAAAGGGGAAACCTCCAAGGAACTGTAATGATTGTGGAGCCTAAACGATAGTAAAAGGCTCAAGGGAAATTATAAAAAAATGTGGACATATCTAAATGGAACGCAAAAAACGTGTCTGTAGCTCTCAAATCGTCATCAAACCAAATGCATTGGTGAGGTACTGAGAGGAGACAGGTCAGGGACAGGATAACATAAAGATTATAAAAACGGCGATATGAATCAACTATTGTGAAAGAAGGAGAGTAGCATCACAGATTGCTCTGTTAATTAGCAGGAAAGAAGTGGTGCCATCTAAGTTCCATCTAAAGTAGAATATATAAAAGGAGAAACGGAAAGGATCTCACATGAACCTCAAACAAAATAGAAACCATGAACCATGCAAAATATAATCAAAACGAATACAGAGAACCTATAGGTTATGATGTCGACAAATTAAATCAAACTTAATGTGGAAGGAGAGACGTTACAAACGATTAAAATAAAGAGGTAAGGGTGCCATCTAAACTCCGACGTGACAAAAAACACTATAAAGAGAAACTCGTGACGAATCCTTCAGGAAACTAAGATCAATGTGTCATCATCGCTCTTGCTCCCGGTGGTACTGGAAGATCCACTGAATGGGGCATGAGAACGGGTCGATCTGGAGTTCCGAGCACCAGACCGAGAAGCGCCTCCACTTGAAGGCATATTGTAGGCCCGTCTAGTGGAATCCTTTCGCGAAGCGAGGAGGACTTCTTTGACCTCATCCGGAAGAGCCAGAGAGGCTAGGGAAACCCGTTCAGCCGCCAGGCTACGAGGGATAAGGAGGCTAGATTCGGGTGCTGCACCCGTCTCTCCTCCAGTGTTAGCAGGCCTGGGGCAGAGCCCAGGGGAACAGTAGGCTCCGTCGATAGCCGGAGCAGAAGCGGGAACCAAAGCTGCCGAGGCCACGAGGGGGCTACGAGAATCAACGATGCCCGATCCCGCCGGGCCTTGAAAAGGGTTCTCGCAATGAGAGGGAAGGGAGGGAATGCATAGAGCAGGCTGGATGACCAGTCCAGGAGAAAGGCATCTGGACACTCTCTGCTTGGGGGCGGTACCAGGCCGCAAAAGCGGGGAAGCTGCACGTTCTGGGGACTGGCGGTCTATCGCCGGTGTCCTTCAGCGAAGAAACAGCCAGCCCGCTATCCCTGGATCCAGCTGCCATTCGTGGGGGCGAAGGATTCTGCTGAGTCTGTCTGCCAGGACATTCTCCTAACCCAGGAGGTACGTCGCCTTCAGTGATATCTTCCATCGGACAGCGAAGGAGCAGAAGAGGACCACTTCCCGGCAGAGGGAGCGTGATCCCGTGCCTCCCTCCTTATTGACGTAGAACATCACTATGTGGTTGTCAATTTGCACGAGAACCAATCTCTCCTTGAGGTGATCCTCGCAAGCTATCAGGACCCACTGAATCACCCGGAGTTCGAGCAAGTTTATCTGCTGATGAGACTCCTCGGACGACCACTGCCCCCTGTGTGCACAGCGATCCGCAGTGGGCTCCCCACCCCAACAGAGAAGCATCTGTTGTCAGCACCGCATTGTGCTGCGGGGCCTGGAAGGACAATCCCCGAAGGAGGTTGCGGCGGTTCTGCCACTAGCTCAGGGACAAGCGTAGGTTGGGAAGGACCCTGACAGGGTCCCTGAAGTGACCAAGGGACAGGCTCCACTGGGCACTGAGGCACCACTGAGCTGTCCGCATGTGCAGGAGGGCGTGGAGAACCACATGCACGGTAGAGGCTATGTAGCCTAGGAGCTGTAGCATGGTCCGAGCGGTGACCCAGGGAGTGCTCTGGACCCAGGCTGCCAGAGCTTGGAGGCGGTGGGTGCGATCCGCTGATAAGAACGCAGTCGCCCGCTGAGTGCCGAGGCATGCCCCAATGAACTTGATTGCCTGCACCGGCTCAAGGTGAGACTTTTGGTAGTTGACCAAGAACCCCAAGCCCTCCAACAGAAGGATTGTGCGCGATATTGCTCATTGGGTTTCCACGACTGAGGAACCCATAACGAGCCAGTCATCGAGGTAGGGAAAGACCGACACGCCCTGATGCCTGAGACGGACGGCGACCATGACAAGGCATTTCGTAAAGACTCGTGGAGCGGACACAAGGCCGAAGGGTAGCATCCTGTACTGGAAGTGCTCTCCCTGCACCCTGAAGCACAGATATTGCCTGTGCTGGGGGTGGATTAAGATATGGGCGTAAGCATCCTTTAGATCCAAGGAGTATAGCCAGTCACCCTGCCGGAGGAAGGGCAGCAGAACGCCAAGGAATAACATCTTGAACTTCTCCCACACCAAGAACTTGTTCAACTTTCTGAAGTTGAGGATGGGCCGCAGACCAAATGCTGGAACGCTCTTCCCCCTGACATCAGGGTCATTACCAATCTATATCAGTTCAGGAAGGCTCTCAAAACCCACCTTTACCTCCAATACTTCCCAGACAGCAATTGAACCTAGATATCCCTCCCAAGAAATGACCCAATCTAGAATGGCCCTACACGTATTATCTGCAATGTAAATAGCTTATGTATATAGTTAACCCTGTTATCCAAGTTTGTACTCCTGTTCGATGTAAAACCTGATAGCTTGTCGTTATGGTCGTTATGTTATGATGTAAACCGCGCTGATTCTAAATAGCGCGGTATATAAGAAACTGTAATAAAATAAAAATAAAATAAATAAATAAAATAGACCCCCTGTCTTTTTCAGGATGAGGAAATACCGGGAATAGAAACCCCGACCCCGAAGGTGGGGGGGGGGGGGACTTGCTCGACTGCCCGTTGGGCAAGGAAAGAGAGAAGTTCCCGCTGCAGCAAAACCTGGTGCGCGGGGAGTCAAGGAGGCTCCACCGGGGAGAAGGGAGGTGGAAGCCTGTCAAAGCTAAGGCAATAGCCGTCTCGGACAACTTGGAGAACCCAGGTGTCTGAGGGGATGGAAGCCCATAACGGAGCGAAATAAGACAGGCATCCCCACACTGTCTGTTGCATCACTGGAGTGTGAGGGGCTATGCAGATGGCATCAAAACCCCTGTGTGGGTTGTGAAGGAGCCGGAGGTTGGGCTTTCGACCCTTTTGGCTTGCGATGCCCTTGGCAAGATTTACCCTGCGCCGGGGTGGTCGGCATGGGGGTAGCCGGGTATGGGGGGTAGCCCTGGTACTGGAGGCCCTTCCTAGGAAAAAAGGGTTTCTTGGCTGGTTGCTTTTTCAGGGGCAGAGTGGAGGTCTTGCATGAGAGACAGGTTCTGGTGACGAACTCCGTCTCTATCACTGCAGCTTTATCCTCCATCGGCTTGCCGAACAGCTGCTTGCCGAGGCAGGGAACGTCCAGGAGCTTCTCCTGCACCCATTGCTCCAAATCTGAGGATTGGAGCCATGCCTGGCAGTGGGCCCCGATACCCACGGCTGCCACCCGAGCCAATGTCTCGAATCCGTCGTAGGCGGCTCGGGAGAGGTATTTTGAGCAGTCCGCGACGCACTTCAACAGAGTGCCGAATCTATTGAGAGGTTCGCCGTCGAGGCCCACGGAGAACCCTCTGAGCTCCTTGGCCAAATCGCGCAAGAACATACCCATGTATAGTTGGTATGCTTGAATGCAACAAGAGAGCATGGAGTCTTGGTAGGCCTTGCGGCCCAGGGCATCCAGGGCTCTCGACTCTCGACCGGGCGGTACAGACGAGTGCAATTTTGGGCTCTTCTGCTTCCTCATGGCCGACTCCGCCACCATAGAGGTGTGAGAAAGTTGGGTCTTCCTGAGCCCCGGTCCATGTTGAACTTTGTACATAGTATCAAGGCGCTTGTTCATGATGGGGACCGAGGCAGGGGCTTCCCACATGCGGAGCAGCAGCTGAGACAGAATAGGAGGAACCGGCACAGTGAGAAAGTCCCTAGACGGGGACTCATTCTGAAGAATATTGAGTTCTTCAGCACAAGGGTCCTCCTCGGCCTGAATAGTCAGGTTAAGGGCCTATTTTTATTTATTTAACACTCATTTTTATACCGCATCTTCCATAGATCAGTTGCGGTGTACAAACAACAACATTTAACAAAGCTAAGTTTGTTTTACATAGAACATCTTAATTTTACATAGAACATCTTAACATATCAAAAGTAAACAAGGTGGGTTTTTGAACTGGGACCGTGTAAAAACAGTTTACTAACAAAGTGGAGTATCTATATACGTAAGACAGTACATAACTGATACAACTATATACATGCGTAGGTATTAGGGTGTCCTTGGGTGGTGAGCGCCGCTGGAACGCGGGCGGGGAGGGTTCCGAGGGAAGATCCCAATGGGTATGGGTTTCCGGGAAGGTGTCCCCATCGAACTCCCACTCCGAGAAATTGGTCGAGGAGTCCGAGCCAGGCAGATCGCCCTGTCCAACGGCCAGAGCCCGCTTGGAGGCGGAGGCCCTGGAAGATCTTACCTCCGAGGAAAGGGAGGGCGAGCGAGACCAACGTCGAGGATCCTCATGAAGCCTGGGGTTTCCTGGATGGATTTAGGTGTCCCACGCGAGGGACCTATGGTCTCTTGGCGAGAGTCAGTGAAGCTGGCTGTGAGCGCCTGCTGGGAAGCGATGAACACAGAAACGCTGTGTTCCAGCACCAGCATGCGGGTTGGGCGTCAAGGAGGAGAGGGGGTCCTCACCGGGACAGCCCTCAAGAGACTGGGCGCCTTCGCCAGTAGCCTCTGTATCCGTACGCGGTACCTTGCGGGGCCGCTCCTTATCCAACTCTCAGGAACACTGAAGGGGGCTGGGCGTCAGAGCGCAGCAGCGCTCGCGCTTATTGGGAGCCCCTGACAGCGACTTTGAGGCCTTCTTTTTGCGCTGCTCCACCTCAGGGGATCCCTGGTCAGAGTGCCGCCGAGAGCACGGGGCCGAAGAGGGGGACCCCACCGGGGTAGAGACGACCGAGGGTGCCACCGGGGATTCCGAGACAGCATTTTGGAAAATGTATTCGGACTTCTGCTTACGACTGAGCAGGACCTTAGAGGACATTTTTTTGCAGAGCAAACAGAGCTCCAGATCATGGTCAGCTCTGAGGCAGCACAGACAACAGTCATGAGTGTCCGTAAGAGACACGTTCGTAGAGCATCTATCGCATTTTTTGAAGTCGGTGGCCATGAGGGCAAAAATGGCCCCCGCGAGGTCAAAGATCCACACGTGGCCAGCGGTTAGGGAAAGGAGGAAAAAGGGCGCGAAGCCCGTGATAGAAAATGAAGAAGAAAAGGCTATCCCCAACAGCTCTAAGAAAACATAGCAGAAGGACGGGTAGAGGACCGGTGCAACTGGAAAACAAGAGGCCTGTAGGCCAAAACGAAAACTTTTTTCCAAGGGACGAGGACGTGCGTCCGAAAGGCTCCATGGAAAAAGGGAGACTGAGCAAGATGGCACCTTTGGGCAGGAAGAGGACCACGCATGCGTGGCAGCAATCCCAAAGGCTTTTTTTGAAAGCTGAGGAATTGCTCCGTGCGGGCTCCGTCGGTGCTGACATCACCCATAAGTGAGGACTGACTTCCTGCTTGTTCCTGGAGAAAATGTGGATCCCTGCGGCAGATCCAATTGCATGCTCCCTAATGAGTACCCGAGCTTTATCTCCCCCCCCTCCCCAATGTCCACCCATGTTGTGACCGAGATGCACCACCTTTCCTTACTGAACAACTGGACAGCATTGTGCCTGTACAAATTACCTCGCCGCTGGCTTGATCAGGCATCCATTACTACGTGAATTATGCCGCATCCCACGCAGCAAAAAAGGTAGAGGGCGAGGAGCAGCATGCGGTGATCAGAATGTCGGATCCACCAGGCAGATATGCTCCATCTCGCTGCTGCCGGGCCTTCCCGCATGCTTTCGTTTACTTCCGCCGGAGACAGCGATCAGCCTCCTCATGCAGCGGTCTGCTTCAGCAGAGCCCTTGTGGCGGTGTTTGCAGCTTAACTAGCCCGACACACTCTCCCTGCTCGCCCCCACCTCTCCGCTCCCCAGACCTCCCCCAGGCCGCAAACTGTAGGCCCATGCCTACAGCCAAAATTATTTGGCCCACATTATTTTGCCTCTCTTAAGAGGCACTCACAGGCAATGAAAAGAAGTGGGGGACTCATCATGCACCATGCCAGGAGAAAGACGAGCTCTAAAACTCACCACTTTGATTGTAGGAAAAAGTGGTAACAAATCTAAATAAATTTGGTGGAGGAAGCAGGCTGATCCAACATTATCGAGGGCCTCCATAAAAGATCTCCATAGGGCTCTGCTGTACCGGGAGGTACCTGTGCTACAGCCACATTTCGTGGAAGAAGCAGGCTGATCCCTGGGCTGCCCCGATGTTATCAGGGGCCTTCATAAAAGATCTCCAGAGTGCTCTGTTATACCGGAAGGTACCTGTGCTACAGCGGCGATTGGTGGAGGAAGCAGGCTGATCCCTGGGCTGCCCCAATGTCATCGGAGCCTATATAGTCTTAAGGTGTTAGGCACGTAGCCATTGACGCGTGGTCGTGGCATCTCCTAAGGGGCATTTTTGGCCCCTTGTGAGCCCCTTAGGAGCATCACAGGATTATAAGTGTGCGAGTTGCTGAGGGTGTGCTGCCCATGGGGGACTGAAAGAAGAAACTGGGAGCAAGGAAAGGGCTGTCAGTGACCCCATGGATAAATATTTGCAGCCCAAAGTGGACATTACATCATCTTCAGGTACTGTGTTTGCTTCCCTACAGGTTTCGGGAGTGTCTTTGAGCTCTCTGGCATGCTCTCCACCAGTTCCATTCTCTGGGATGATGTCACCTGATCCGACGAGCGGAGTGGAGGAGTGGCCTAGTGGTTGGGGCAAGGTACTTCAGGCCGGAAGGTCGGGGGTTCAAATCCCACTAGAGGACAGCAACCTTGGGCCGGAAGGACTGGGGTTTCTAGTCCCACAGGTGCTCCTTGTGGTCTTGGGCAAGCCACTTAACCCTCCATAGCCCATGTTCCCTGTAAAATAGTTATCTCCAAGTTATAATGCCCTGTTCAATGTAATTTCAGTTTGTTCAATGTAAACCGCACTGATGCAGAATAGCGCGGTATATAAGAGAATGTAAATAAATAAATAAAAATAAAAAATATTCAGCCTGTTTGTCAGAGTACGCCAATGGTTTCCTTGGAGCAATTCAGGACTGTTGTCTGGGCACTCCCCCCCTCCCCAGTAAATTCCCAGGGTGTACCTGATTTGCAGGTTTCACTGTGGGATATCTGGAGAGTGACGAGGACTGAGCAGACCTTGGTGAATATCGTTTCTCAGCTATGTGTGTTCTCTCAAGGGATGGTCACACAGCTGAGTAAAGTTGAAGAACAGGTGGCCTTGTTAACGGCTCAGGTTTGCAAATGTGAAGATCACTGCTCCTCTCTGCAGGCTATTGGTGCTTCATACATTAAGGATAGTCTTATAACTTATCATAGGTTATAAATATTTGAGAATAGTTTAAGGGTTAATAATGTTTGAATTTTTCCTATTGTCATTTGTTGTCTCCCGAAGTCTTGTTCCAGAAGTACCTTAAGGAAGTTCTGGGCTTACCCAGAGTTGACTCAATAGCATTTTCCAAGATTTATTACCTACATGGGGGGGAAAATATCTGGTGAGTCTTCTGAGGGTGCTGGTATACCACAGGCCCGATCAGAGTTCGATCTTACACAGTTCTTGGCAGACTCGCAGGATGTGATCCCTACCGGAGCTACTTTAGTAGTTACGTTTCTTTCAGAACAGGACAAGATTTTGGTATTTAAAAATTACTTCAAGAATAAGACCTTTGTGTTTTGTAGTGCTCATATTCAGTTATTTCCTGATGTCTCAAGGGCCACCCAGTTGCACAGAAGAGCATTTTTGGCCATTAGGCTGCAGTGTTGGCCCTTGGGACATCATTTTTTCTTAGGTATCCCTGCAAGTGCTTGGTCACATTGCAGGGAACTAAATTTATTTTTCAGGTCTCTCCGCAGTTGGTGGCATTCTTAGTTGAAAAGGAGAAACAGGCAGGGGTGTGATGAGATGATAGGTGGAATATTGGATAGTTGTGACTGATTTGGAGTGGTCTCCAATGTTTTCTTGATCTAAGTTTCCTTTGTGTTTGATGTGTACTTCCCCAATATGTTTCAGCGGTTTCTCTTGTGAGTCCGCATGTGCGGCGTTCTAAGAGTAAACCAGCTATGTTGAAGAGAGGCTGTGTGATGAATTAGTATGCGGCATGACATTTGTTTAGGGTAAGTGTGGCTGGAGGTTATGATATTTATGATATTCATTGCGGATTGCGGATGATAATGTAGATGCTAATGTATTGTTTTGTGTTTTCTTTGTGTTAGCAGGCAATAATCCCCTGATGAAGCTTTTTTTGCGAAACACTTGGAGAGCGCCAGATTGAGGCGTTGGGGTACTATACAGATCGCATCAAGTTCAAGATCATTTTTATGGAAGCTAAGTTATACTGATGCGTTTTATTCAGTTGATTTCTATACATTTCTATATATTGCTTTGCTACATGAGGGATGGTCGTTGATGCAATAGGGCAATTGGTTTGTAGATTTCTATGAGTCTGTTGAATGCCCATCAGTTCTGAGACCTCCCGTGTATGTTTATACTATACTAAGAAACCTTGGTGAATGAAAGTGAGATTTTTCTACTATTTTATAGCAACATATGCTGTTGTTTTTGGTGGAGTGAGTTGGCTGTTTTATGAGGGTTTACCACTCTGAAATTTGACCTATATCTTTTTGGATTTCTTATCACAAAACTGGACACGGCAATATGATATTGTGGTTGAAACTGAGGAGCAGGTTCAGCAGTATGAGCAGACCATAACTGAAAATTGAAGAAAAAATGTCTTCTCTGGAAACATCTGTTGTGACAGTTCAGTTAATTGTCAGAGTTCTCTTTTTCACACACAATGGAGGAGACTGAAAATATCTTGAGGAGGAAAAATACACGGTTGTCAAATTTCTGCTGGGGGAGCTACGGTTGCACCAAAGGAATTGTTTAAATGTTATATGCAGGAGATTCTGTAAATTTTAGGCTGCACTCCCACCATTAGTTTCTACATATTATTTGACAACTAAGATTAGTACTATATAATTGAATGTTTCTGAAGTTATGAAAAGGAAGCGGAAAAAAGGGGAAGCTAGGAATGCTAAGACCTCTAAGTCAAATTTATCTTGAAGTTTTTTACTAGAAAATGTGGACTCTGCTACATTATTAGTGACTTTTCTTTTGAAATCAGATCGTGCTTGCAGATTTAAATTGTTTTTTCTTATATGAGATAAGAAGTCTTTTGGACACATTGTAAGAATTTTTCAAGATGCTATTTGGGAAACTCGGGTATGCAGGAGAACATTTCAGCATTAAAAGCTAATGTACGTAACTAGCTGTGGGAACCCTCTTTTTCTTATACTATTCTTGTAAATGTAAAGTAGTCTTTCCAAAAAGGGGTTTTCTTTTTGAGCAAAATCAGTTATCTAATTTTTTGACAGCACATTCACAGGAATCTGTTTAGGATAAGTAAGGTTCTGAATTGTCAGTGGAATGTTAGAGATTGCTTTTTGTTAGGTAAGGATGCTTAAATCTGAGTATTTGTAATTTTAGTATTTGAAGACATTTTTTTCTTGGATTCTTTAATTGAGGACACACTCTTGTTCCTGATTTGTGTTTGATGATATATTGTTATGTATGTTATATATGATTTTCATTTGTAACTTATAAAAACTTATATAAAAGTTTAAAAAAATGAATATGTGAACAGGGTTTAGAGAGGTATTTAGCATGATAAAAAGCATACTCCATGCTGTTTTACTCATAGAAAATTCCTGTGGTATTCATTAAACTGTGGAATTATAGTTTAGTAAATCATGCATTTATTTTATTTGTTTTGCTGCAGCCAGGAAAATCGGTAGATTAAAGTCTTCCACTAACTGCTCTTCTCTCCATTTTTCAGAGAGAAAGGGACTTTGTGAGAACTCATCAACAAGTGCACATCAAGGGTGAGATCTCTTGTGGCTCTGATGGTGACCAAAAATGCGCTCCTATTTTGAGTGGCATAAGCACAACACCACACCTACTCAAATTTGTCATTGACAAACAGAATTGAAAGAAAATCCCCCCTGGCTTTACAAAAGAGTTAAACTACTAATAAATAATTATTGGATTCAGAAATGAGCGTATAAAACAAAACATTTATTTATTTTATTTATTTAGCAACCATTTGTATCCCGCTCCTTCCAGCGATCAGAAGCGGGTAGGATTACATTGAGAAACTGCCGAATCAAGGCAGGTACAATTTTTGTATGCATACAGATTGGTTTTAGAAGCAGATCACACAGAGTTAACAATTCTTAGCTATGGGGAAGTTATTTACAGAACGCACAGAATTAATGTTTCTTAGTTATAGGGGAAATCATTTACATATGTACATCATTTACAGATCACACAGAATTAACTTTTCTTAGTTATAGGGGAAGTCATTTACATATGTACATATAAGCCTTTACATAGTACATTCATACAAGATAGGCTTCCTGTGTTGCATATGTGTGATTAGATCAGATTGAAATGGTTTTGGAATATGTGTGTTTTGAGCTTTTTTCTAAAGTCTGTCAGGTCACTGCTAGCTCGTAGCTCTGGTAGGAGTTGGTTCCATAGTGTTGGTGCTACATATGAAAAAGCCCTGTTGCTGGTGCTGGCTTTGGTAGATTTAAAGTCAGGTGGTGTGTGGAGGATGTTGGCGTAGGTGGTTCGTCTGTTTCTGGTAGGAGGTTGTGAACTGACGAGGGTGTTTAGGAAGGATGGTGCTAAGTTGTGGATGAGTTTGAAAGTAGTTGTCAAAACTTTGTATTTTGTACGAGCTGCTATGGGTAGCCAGTGTAATTGAATTAGTACTGGTGTGATGTGGTCACTTATGTTTTTCTTCATAATGACCCTGGCAGTTACATTTTGTGCCATTTGCAGTATGTTCAGAGTTTTCTTGGGTAGCCCTTGAAGGATGGCGTTGCAGTAGTCAAAATGTGGCATGATGAGTGCTTGAGCCACGGTTCTGAAGTCCTGGGGGTCAATGATGTTTCGAATGGGATGAAGAACTCGCAGTTTGTGGAAAACTGCTCTGTTGGTCTTTCGGAGGTGTTTCTCCATTTTTAGGTCGCAGTCGAATGTGACTCCCAGATACTTTATTTCGTTTTTTGTTTGGTATGTGTTGTTGCATAGTGCTATTGAAGAGGGTGGGACAAAATTCGGTGCTTTGGAGATATACATTACTTCGGTTTTCTTGTGGTTAATTGACATGCTGCTTTGTTTTAACCAGTCTTGCATCTCCTCTATGCAAGTCTCAAGTGGGTTGTAGTCTGGGTTTTGAGAGTCGAGTTGTGTGTATAACATAATGTCATCGGCATAGATGTGGTAATTGATTTTGTGCCGTGTAAAAATTTTGCAGAGTGGTTGCATGTATATGTTGAATAGGAGTGCTGAGAGTGCAGAGCCTTGTGGGATTCCTTGTGTTTGGGAGAATGGTTCTGCTATTTCGCCGTTGAATTGAACCTGTTGCGTTCGGTTTGAGATGTATGATGAAAACCATTTTAGTGGAGTACCTGATATTCCTATTGATTTTAGCCTGTCTATTAGGGTTCCATGGTTCACTGTATCAAAGGCAGCTGAGATGTCAATGAATACAAGTATATACATTTTCTTTTTGTTTTCTAGGCCTTTAAGTAGGTTGTTAAGTAGAACTAATAAAAGTGTTTCTACTCCATGATGTTGTCTGAAACCATATTGCTGGTCATCCAGAGGAGCACTGTCGATCAGGTGGTCTTGGAGTTGTAGAAGGACCGCCTTTTCAATGATCTTCGCTAGAAATGAAATACTTGATATGGGGCGGTAGGAGGCTGGGTCTTCCCTGTTGAGTGTATTGTTTTTTAGAATTGGTCTTATAACTGATTTTTTTAGTTCTGAGGGCATGATTCCTTGTTGTAGAGATTGATTGACTATGTGTGAGATGTGTGATGTTATGTGTTGTTTAACCGCCTTGATCCAGGTTGCAGGGCAGGGATCTAGCGGGGAGGTGGTGCTGTTTATGCTTGTGATAATGGTTGTAATTTGTTGGGTACCGATTTTATGGAAGTGATTCCATAGCTGTTTTTGTGTTATGGTGGTTTCACAGTTGTTTAGAGGAGTTTGTGAGGGAGGGCCAGTGGGGGGTGTGGGACTAGGGGCCGTCAGTTTAGTTGCATAATGGGATGCCAATGCTTGGGCCTTGATGGCGTTGTTGAGGCTGTCGTTCTGGTCTGTCTTGGTTAGTGATTTGACTAGTTCGAATAGTTCTCGTGGACGGTTTATCGCCTTGTTTAGGAGGTTGGTGTGGTGCACCTTCTTGGCGTTGTTTACGTCGTTTTTGTATTTTGCAAGAAGGGTCATGTATTTGGCTTTGAGCTCGGTGGATTTGATTTGTCTCCACTTTCTCTATGTTTTCCGGAGTTCCCTCTTTGATTTTTTTAAGGTTTCTGTGTACCAGGGTTCCGAGTTGTGCTTACGTGAAGGCGCTGAGAGTTTTAATGTTGGGTTAGATGCACTTTGAATGCTTGCATTCCACTTGTTTGTTAGTTCAACGAGGTCTGTGTTAACAAGGTCTATGTGGGATGAGATGGTGTTTATGAGGTGTTCTTCATTGAGTTTGTTGAACTTCCTGATTGGATTGGTCATTCTCATTTCTTTTGTGTTTTTGGGTGGGCATTGTAATTTAATCTTGCAATTGATTTGGTGGTGGTCAGACCAAGGTACTTGGGTTATATTTATTATAGGTGCCTCGTTGCTTGGTTGTAGATTACTAGGTGTGAAGATCATGTCTAGGGTGTTTCCTTTATCGTGGGTGGGGTCATTCACTATTTGTTGGAAGCCTAGTTGGTCCATGGCTTCAAAGAAGGACTCTGAGTGGGTTGTGGGAATTGTCGCTAGGTTCAAATCTCTCAGAATGATTTGGAATTTTTTACTTTTAGTGGAGGCGATGCTTTCTAGTGCTGTATCTAGTGCTTCGTGTTGAGGTGAGGGGGGTCTGTAGATTAGGCAGATGGATAGTGTTGTGTTCTCAACTTTGAGTAAGTCAAGATCGGGGTTGGTGATCATGGCTGTGTTAGTAAGTTGAAGGTTAGTTTTGGCTGCTATGAGGACTCCACCTCCTCTTTTGTTAGTGCGTGGGCAGTTGTAGAGTTTGTAGCCGGGTTTCTGGATTTGATTTAGTGTTGCAGGGTCAGTGTCAGTGAGCCATGTTTCTGTTATGCATAGGATGTCTGGTTGTTCATCAGAAAGGATGTTGTGGATGATATGTGTTTTGTTCCTTACTGACCTCGCATTAATAAGGATAATGGTGCATGTGAGATGTGTTGGGTGTGATGCCTGTGAATCCCTTGTGGGGTGTTCTTGTGTTCTATTGTTGCTCTTTGTTTTAGCTTTAGTGTGCTTCTGAGACTTATTTCTTTTGTTGGGGGTGAGGCGCTGGGGTAGTTTGGTTGTTGTTGTTTGTATTGTGGCGGTGGGTTTTAAGTTGCGTTGTTGCAAGATGGGTAATGGGAGGGGGTGGAGGAGGTAGAGTGGGGTATATTGAAGTGGTATCAGGTATTGCGGGTTTGTGACAGGTCCATGTGCTAAAGTCAGTGTACACATGTACAATATTAGGAATGTGTGGACAAGCTCCATTTCACGACTTGTCTAAGGTATGTGATTATTTGGGGTTGTGTGGTACTGCGTCGGGGGGTTGTCGAGACAGCTAGGAATTCGTTTCTTGGGGTGGTTTCTGGGTATCAACTGTCTAGGAGGGTAAAGTGACTTGGGACACAGAGTTTCTTATTGCTCTATACAGACATGGATACAGTGTAACGCAGTGTTTCTATCATAAACATGGAAATCAATCATAAACATGGAAAACATTATTTTGTCACGGTCAATGTGCCTGTTTTTATATCTGCAAAGACACTTACCTCAAGAGAGCAATTGCATAGTATTCATAATTTGTCTCAATTATCATCCACAACTTCCTTAGAGTTGATGTAACTATAGATTTATCTTCTGTGCCTGTAAGAAATGATAAAAAAGGAAACACTTTGATTTTGTTATTTAATTTAGTTTCTTATATTCCACTTCAACTCTACTAACAATAGAGCTCAGAATAGATTACAAATAAAGCATTAGAACAATTGAAGTGAACAGGAGAGAATAAACAAGTTAAAAAGTGCACTCCATATGTATCTCTTGGCAATGCATTTTTACTCACTTTTCTGGCATCAAAAAAATGCAAAACAGAGGCCAATGGAGTCATCCTGCAGTGGCCACCAAAAAAAAGAGAGGAACCTTGTGACCAGCAGGGCCATTCCATGGTGTCAGCTGTAAAAGAAAAGAGGAGGCCAGAACAGAGAAGGTAATCCATCCATGTTGGCAACTGCCCTAGTTGAACAAATGTTTACAAAACTTGAGGGCTGGTGCTGCTAGCTAGTATCATTCATTATGAGATTAGGAAACCTCAATAGAAATTACACTTACCTGGTAATTGTAGTTCCTGGAGGGTCCAGTTTAGTCCTCCACATCCGGGTAGTGCACCTCCTCCTGCAGCCTGGAGACTGGACCAATCAAAATCTTCCTCTGTATGATCTATGCTGTCGGAGCTCCCATCAACCCCCAGTGAACTAGTAACAAAGCAGACTAAAGAAGAAGCAACACCAGAGTTTACTGAGAAGATATATTTACAACAAGAAATTGAAGTTAACTCCTCTTATGAATTTTCTGACCCCCTCCCCAAACGAGGAAGCCAGAGTTCTGCCTATGGGTTCCACCGTCTTATGGAAGAAGCGATAGCCCAAACCCAAGCTCCTGACAACAGGAGCAAGACAGAAAAAAATGGAAAATCCGACAGAGAACCACGTCCCAAAAAATGAAATACAGAAGGGCGAACAAACGTCGCCGCAATCAGAGACACGCGCCGGAACAGATCCAGTGACAGATAGGACGGGACGGAGGACTAAACTGGACCCTCCAGGAACTACAATTACCAGGTAAGTGTAATTTCTATTTCCTGAGCGGTCCTCCAGTTTAGTCCTCCACATCCGGGATGTAACAGAGCAGTTATCACCGGGCGGGACCTTGCCATCCGGCACGCAACACTGCCGAACCAAAACAAGAATCCCGAGCGGCGAGTACATCCAACCGGTAGTGTTTACTGAAGGCATGCAAGGACGACCAAGTCGCCGCTTTACAAATTTCCGCCGGCGGAACCAAGCTGAGCTCAGCCCAAGAAGCCGCATGAGCTCTGGTAGAGTGGGCCCGCAGACCCACTGGAACCGGCTGAGAGTGTAGAATATATGCCGACGCTATAGCCTCCTTGATCCACCTAGCAATGGATGCTTTAGCTGCCGCCTCTCCTTTTCGCGCTCCGCCAAAAAGCACAAACAAACGATCTGTCTTCCGGAAAGACTCGGAGACTTTCAAGTAACGCCGTAGGACCCGACGCACATCTAGGAAATGCAAACCCTCGTCCCCAGCGCCAGCCGAACCGCCATGGAGGACGGGAAGGAAAACCGCCTGATTTAAATGAAAAGGCGACACCATCTTAGGCAAAAAGGAGGGAACGGGCCGAAGCACCACGCGGTCCTTAGAGATAGATAGGAACGGTTCCCGGCAGGAGAGCGCCTGCAACTCGGAGATTCGGCGTGCCGAGCAAATGGCCACCAGGAAAACTGTCTTGAGCGTGAGATCCTTGAGAGACGCCTGGCCAAGGGGTTCAAAAGGCTTGCCAACCAGAGCCCTCAATACCAGGTTCAAATCCCACGAGGGCACCGCCACCCTACGCGAGGGCCGCAAACGGAACACCGCCTTAATAAAACGCTGTACGTCTGGATGAGAACCAAGAGTGAGACCCAGAACTTTGCCCCTGTAACAAGCAAGAGCCGCAAGTTGAACTTTTAGAGAACTGGCCGCGAGACCCTTGTCAAAGCCGTCCTGCAAAAAACTGAGAACTATGGGCACTGAAGCTGTCGCCGCCCGTATACCCTGACGGGAGCACCAGTCTTCGAAGATCCGCCATACCCGCACATAGGCCAAGGAAGTGGAGGACTTCCGAGCTCGAAGAAGAGTGGCAATAACCGCCGGAGTGTACCCCTTCTTACTCAACCGAGCCCTTTCAATGGCCAAGCCGTAAGCGAGAATCGAGCTACCTGAGGCATTCGAAGCAGCCCCTGCAGCAGAAGATCCGGCAGAGGAGGGAGTGTCCACGGAACTCCGTCTCGCAACCTCACCAGGTCGGCATACCATGGTCTTCTGGGCCAATCTGGCGCCACCAGCAGCACCCGCCCCGGGTGCGCCTCGATGCGCTGAACGACCCGTCCGATTAACGCCCAGGGGGGAAAGACATAAAGGAGACCGTAAACCAGCCACGGCTGAATGAGGGCGTCGATTCCTTCGGACATGCGCTCTCTCCGCCTGCTGTAGAAACGCTCTGTCTTTGCCGATTGAAACGTGGCCATGAGGTCCATGAGAGGAGGCCCCCACCGGCGAATGAGTTGCGCGAAAACCTGCGGGTTCAACTCCCATTCTCCGGGATCGACCTGAACTCTGCTCAGATAATCTGCTGTCACATTGACCTTTCCCGCTATATGCGCCGCCGATATCGCCGGAAGGCGGGACTGAACCGAATTCAATAAAAGCGCCGCTTCGTTCTCCATGGCAACAATGCCGGTGCCACCCTGGCGGTTGATGTAGGCCACCGTTGCGGAGTTGTCCGAGAGCACCCGCACCGGCCTCCCCCGCACTAACGGCTCGAGGGCGATCAGGGCCAGCCTCACCGCCCGAAGTTCGAGACGGTTGATCGACCACGCCGCCTCCTGAAGAGACCACGTTCCCTGCACAAATTGACCCTCACAGTGAGCGCCCCAGCCGGAAAGGCTGGCATCCGTGAGGAGCGGAATCCACAGGGGCGGCTCCAAGGGAAGCCCCTTCCGCAGGTTGGTCGCGCACAGCCACCAATGGAGCGACCGACGAACCATCAGTGGGCAAGGCAACCGCATGTTCAACGAGTTGAATTGATTCGACCACCGACGTAACAGTGCGCTCTGTAGGGGCCGCATATGGAACCGCGCCCAAGGAACTGCTTCCAGGGTCGCAGCCATAGTGCCGAGAAGCCGAAGGTACCACCACGCGGATGGGGCGGACATCCGTAGAAAAGAGCGCACCAATGCTTGGACACGGCGCTCCGGCAGACACACCAATCCTTCCACCGTGTCGAACCGCACACCCAGGTATTCCAGGGATTGAGTCGGTGTCAAATGACTCTTCGTGTCGTTTATCACCTAGCCGAGGGACTGAAGCATGGACACCACTCTGCCCGTGACCTGCAAACTCTCGTTGTAGGACTTTGCTCGAATTAACCAATCATCGAGATAAGGGTGAACGAGGATGCCTTCCTTGCGCAAGGCCGCCGCAACCACTACCATTACCTTTGTGAAGGTGCGCGGAGCTGTAGCTAGGCCAAACGGCATGGCTTGAAATTGAAAGTGACCCCACGGAAACGCAAACCGCAGATACTTTTGATGGACCTTCCGAATGGGGATGTGTAAGTAAGCCTCCGAGAGATCGAGAGACGTGAGAAACTCCCCCTGACGGACCGCCACAATGACGGATCGTAAAGTTTCCATCCGGAAATGAGGAACCCGGAGACAGAAATTTACGCCCTTGAGATCTAGGATCGACTGAAGCGACCCGTCCTTTTTGGGCACCACAAAATAAATGGAGTAGCGACCGAGGCCGCGCTCGGAAGGAGGCACCGGGATAACCGCCCCTAAGGCCAAGAGGCGGAGCAAAGTCAACCGAATCGCCCGCGCCTTTTGAAAGCCTGTGCTGGGCGATAGAACAAAGGAATCTGGAAGCGGGCAGGCAAACTCTAGAGCATAGCCGTCTCTGATGATCTCGAGAACCCATTGATCTGACGTGATTCGGACCCAGGAAGAAAGAAAATCGCGTAAACGACCTCCGATGACTAAAGTTCCCTCCTGAGTCCTCCTCGCTTCATTGTGGCTTTCGACTAAAGGAAGCAGACGTGGAAGAAGAAGCTCCCGAGAAACCTCTGCCTGCTCCTCGAAACCCTCGGAAACCCTGGGATCGAGAGCCAAAACGACCCCGTTGGGAATTCCAAAGTCGGGAAGAGCGAAATCTGTGGAAGTCTCGAAACTGACCTCGCGCAGACGGCAAAGTCCTACTCAGCTTGGGCTTATCCTCAGGCAGTCTACCGCCTTTTGATTCCCCGAGGTCCTTAACCAACTGATCCAGAGCGTCTCCAAACAACAACTTCCCTTTGAAAGGGAGTCTACTGAGACGAGACTTGGACGACGCGTCGGCCGACCAATTGCGCAACCAGATAGAGCGTCGAGCCGCTACCAAGGAAACCATACTATTAGCCAGCGTACGGATTAAGTCATAATGCACATCTGCCAGATAAGCCGAGCCAGACTCCAGTCGGGTTACCTCTAACAAACCCTGCTGATCCAAACCAGAAGCGGCGCGCAGGTGTTGAGCCCAACGCAAACAGGCCCTAGCCATCCAAGCGCCACAGATAGAGGCTTGCAGAGACAAGGCATTGGTGTCAAAGGCTTGCTTCAGCAAACTGTCTACCTTCTTGTCCTGCGCATCCTTTAAAGCCGCACTGCCTTCAACCGGAATGGTTGTCTTCTTGGTAACCGCCGAAACCGCAGCATCCACTCGCGGCGACTTAAACCTTTCCTTATCTTTGTCCGCCAAAGGGTACAGACGATTCATCGTCCGAATCCCTTTTAGACCGGAATCGGGCTGATCCCATTCCGTCTGAATCATCTGTTCTACTACACGGTGTACTGGAAAGACCACTTGAGACTCCCGCACGGCCTGGATAAGAGGATCTTCTAAACCGTCCTCCTCGAGAGGACGAGACACGGCCAGATTGAGCGTCTGAAGAGATTCAGTGATCAGAGGCACCAGCTCTTCCCTATGAAACACCCGAATAATACGGGCCTGATCTTCCGGCTCCGGGATCTCGCCATCCTCCAATTCCTCAGCACCAGGCTCAGGATCTACGTCCACCTCCAAATCCTGCCAATTCAGCTCGTCCTGTTCCACGTCCAAGGACTTCAAGCGCTTGGCCGAATGGGGAAAACTGCGCCTGGGCTCCTCAACCTTTTAACGAAGGTAGGGACGCCGGCCAGGACTCGGGCAACTTACCGGAGCGACTTAAGCGAAAAGCCTGGTGCATGAGCAAAACAAAATCTGGAGAAAAATCAGCGGAACAGGATGCAACCTCATCCATTGGTAATGTGCCAGTTTGTCCTACGATAGTGACAGCAGGGCCCGAGGGGGGGGGCCCAGACGAGGGACCGCTCTCCATGGGGACCGAGGGACTGTCAGAGTCGGTCAGCTCCTTAGAAGGCTCGGAGACTGAGGAACCTGAGGCACAGGTTTTGCATAGGCCAGAGTCCGCCAGCAGCGCTCTGCGCGATCCGCAGATCACGCACTGTGGCTTAGTAGTCATGCTAGACCCAGAGGTGGCTGGAGAGTAGCTAGTGAAAAGATAATCCAATCAAAAAGAAAAATAGTTGAAGCCCCTCTCCGAATAATGGGAAAAGCTCTTTTTTTTTTTTTTTTTTTAAATTTAAACTATCAGACCTGCATGCTGTGAAGTCCGCAGGCAAAATCGCCAGGAAAAACACTTGAAAAAATGCAGGGGAAAGGCATGCCCATCTATTGAAGTGGGCAAGAAAGAAACAGAAACGGGAGCTAAAATGGCCGCCGGCAGACTGTCAGCGCCAAAATTAAAAAGGGCGCGAAAATTAAAGTAACCCAATGCAGAAGCAAAAGAAATAAATTAAATAAGAAATTGCCCCTCAATCGCGATTTTTAGCAAAGGGGAAGGCAGGAACCGATGATCGGACGTCGGGAGCAGTCTCACCGCCCGAATCGAGGGCGGGAGCATAGTACCACGCTGGACTTACCAGACAGCCAACAGCCCTGCAAAGGTAATCAGAAGGAAGGCAAAAAGATCCCTGTAGCAATCAGAGGCACGGCAAAGGCAGATCTCTTCCCCGTACAGTCAAGGGGAGAGATCAAACCAACGGGAATGCCAGCACTCCTCCCAAGAGCAGGCAGAAGACCCAAGCATGTCTGGCTTCTCCACACCGGCGTGCCTTTCTCTTTTTTTTTTTTTTTTAAAGAAACAGTTACCTACAAATAATTAAATAAAGTAAAAGGTCCCCAAACAAAGTAAAACTCTATAGTGTTGCTCTCAAACTGTCCCTAAGTGCACCTAACACAGGTACACACGTCCTCCAGCTGCAAGGAGACTGGACACACTGGGGGCTGATGGGAGCTCCGACAGCATAGATCATACAGAGGAAGATTTTGATTGGTCCAGTCTCCAGGCTGCAGGAGGAGGTGCACTACCCGGATGTGGAGGACTAAACTGGAGGACCGCTCAGGAACTCTTGAGTTTTAAAAATACTTGCTCAATGATGGCTTGTTCAGAAGCTCTAAGGCAGCTGACACCATAGGAGGGTTTCCCTCTGCTCTGCTACCTCTCTTCTTATTTTCACAGCTGACACTGTGGAATGGCTCTTCCGGTCACTCAGTCTCTCTCTTCTTGTCTTTCACAGCTACTGTGGGATAGTTCCGCTGACTGCTCCATTATTCTCTTCTTATTTTCATTTAGTCTAGATGTAAATAAAATACTCCAGTTGCCAGAGTACACACCTCTCCACTACTTCAGTCAGCACCAAAAGATTAGAAACTGGATGGTAACCTTCTTAAGGCAGGCTGAGGAGTCGTGCCCCCTGCCCCTCCCCCCACCCCTCCCCCGCAATAGAGAGGAATTCACACTGCTACCATCCAGGGGCCACCTGTTCCCGCAAACCTTGCAGGACGGATAAGGAACAAGGGTCCAAAGTCATGCAGCCCACTTTCAAGGACTGAAAGGACCTCCTCCTCTATCACTGTGCAGAAAACCATCCATAATGTCAATCCACTTGCACTGAACTGCAGGCACAGAACTGAAACAAAAAAGCCGTAAGATCTTTACTAAGCCACAAAGACTAATCTCAGTTCTCAGAGGCTTGTAATACAACCATAGGCTTGTTCTTTACTATGAAAGCGTTAAACCACCAACCTTCCAAACAGACCTCTAACTTAGCAGGAACATTTAATTGCTTTCCTTGGTTCGATCGCAGAGGCCTTCATGTTTCTTACTAAGTTATACTATGCTTCAAATAACATCTCCCCTCCTGCAGCAGTTTAAAGAGCAACACCAAAGCCTTAAGCAGTTCTCACTGTTGAATGGGCAGCCAATGTTGCTTAATCAATGCCTGATGAACACTGTCATATTTCTGCATGCCAGCAATCAGCCAAGCTGCCACATTCTGGACTATTTATTTATTGAGTTAGGTGGTTTACATACCGCCAAATCTAAAGGCAAGGCGGTTTACAAGGAACTAACTTTATTTATACATAGAACATGATAAAAGTGCAATGTAACATAGAACATGAATTATATATGGAACATGATAAAGTGCAATGTAACAAAACTCAACTAATTAAGAACATAAGAACATAAGATATGCCATACTGGGTCAGAACAAGGTCCATCAAGCCCAGTATTCTGTTTCCAACAGTGGCCAATCTAGGTCATATGTACCTAGCAGTTTCCCCAAGAGACACAAGTTCCACAATGCTTGTACTGGATCAAGCATTGATATCTTCGGTCACTTCTTAATAATGGTTTATGGACCTTTCCTCCAGGAACTTGTCCAAACCTTTTTTAAACCAGCTACACTAACAGCCTTTACTACATCCTCCGGTAACAAATTCCAGAGTTTGATTACACATTGAGTGAAAAAATATCTTCTTTTATTAGTCTTAAATAGTTTACCCTGTAGCTTCATTGCATGTCCCCTAGTCTTTCTATATTCTGATAAGGTAAACAATCGATCTACGTTTACCCGTTCCACTCCGGTCATTAATTTATAGACTTCTATCATATCTCCCCTCAGCCGTCTCTTTTCCAGGTTAAAGAGCCCTAACCTTTTTAGCCTCTCTTCATAGGAGTATCCTTCCATCCCCTTTACCATTTTGGTGGCTCTTCTCTGTACCTTTTCTAAAATCGCTATATCCTTTTTAAGATACGGCGAGCAGAATTGCACACAATATTCAAGGTGCGGTCTCACCATGGAACGATATAGAGGCATTATAATATCTTTTGTTTTATTTTCCATTCCTTTCCTTATCATACCTAGCATTCTATTTGCTCTCTTGGCCGCTGCTGCACACTGGGCCGAGGGTTTTAACATGGTATCCACAATGACGCCTAAATCTTTTTCCTGGGTGGTGGTTCCTAATGTGGAACCTTGCATCGTGTAACCATAGTTTGGGTTGTTCTTCCCTAGGTGCATAACCTTGCACTTGTCCACATTAAATTTCATCTGCCATTTTGATGCCCAGCCTTCCAATTTATCAAGATCCTCTTGCAATTCTTCACAATCCTCTTGGGTTTTAACAACTTTAAATAGTTTTGTGTCATCTGCAAATTTGATAACCTCACTCGTTATTCCACTTTCCAGGTCATTTATGAATATGTCAAAAAGCAGCGGACCCAGCACAGATCCCTGGGTTACACCACTGTATACCTTTCTCCATTGGGAAAATTGGCCATTTAGCCCTACCCTCTGCTTTCTATCTTTTAACCAGTTCCTGATCCACAATAGTACACTGCCTCCTATCCCATGACTCTTTAGTTTTGCCAAAAGTCTCTGATGAGGGACCTTGTCAAAGGCTTTCTGAAAGTCCAGATACACAATATCAACCGACTCACCATTGTCCACCTGTTTATTCACTCCTTCAAAAAACATAACAGATTAGTAAGACAAGATCTTCCTTGTCTAAAGCCATGTTGGCTGTCTCCCATTAGGTTGTGACTATCTACATGCTGAGTAATTTTATTCTTTATGATGGTTTCTACCATTTTTCCCGGTACTGACGTCAGGCTTACCGGTCTGTAGTTTCCCGGATCACCCCTGGAACCTTTTTTAAAAATTGGCGTTACATTGGCGATCCTCCAATCTTCAGGTATTAGAGATGATTTTAATGATAGTTCACAGATTACTGATAGCAGGTCTGCAATCTCATATTTCAGTTCTTTCAACACCCTTGGATGTATACCATCCGGCCCAGGTGATTTGCTACTCTTCAGTTTATCTAATAGTTGTAAGACATCTTCCCGATGTATCGATATTTCCTTCAATTCTTCCGCACCTTTAAATACCACTTCAGTCATGGGTAACATCCCTACATCTTCCTCAGTAAAGACCGAAGCAAAGAATTCATTCAGTCTCTCCGCTATCGCCTTGTCGCCTCTTAGTGCTCCTTTAACCCCTTTATCATCTAATGGACCAACTGACTCTCTCACAGGTTTTTTGCTACGAATGTACTTGAAAAGGTCTTTATTTCGCGTTTTTGCTTCCGCAGCAAGATTCTTCTCAAATTCTCTCTTTGCCTGCCTTATCAATGCCTTGCCTTTGACTTGCCAATGCTTGTGCTGTTTCCAGGTTTCGTCGTTTGGCTCTTTTTTCCATTTCCTGAAAGATGCTTTTTTGGCAACAACAGCCTCTCTGACCTCACCTTTAAACCATGCTGGCAGTTTTTTGGACTTCCGTCCACTTTTCTTAAAGCGTGGAATACAGCTGGTCTGGGCTTCCAAGATAGTATTTTTCAACAACACCCAAGCTTGATGTACGTCTTTAACCTTCACAACTGCTCCTTTTAGTTTTTTTCTTAACTGTTTTCCTCATTTTATCATAGTCTCCCTTTCGAAAGTTAAAAGGTAGTACTGTGGATTTCCTTACTATCCCTCCTCCACTAATTAAATCAAAGGCGATCATGCTATGATCACTGTTGCCAAGTGGCCCCAACACCCTTATCTCTTGCACTAGATCTGGTGTTCCACTAAGGACTAGGTCTAATATGGCTTCCCCTCTAGTCGGTTCATGAACCAGCTGCTCCAAGAAGCAATCATTTATTTCATCTAGGAACTTTATCTCCCTAGCATGTCCTGATGTGACACTGACCCAGTCAATACCGGGGTAATTGAAATCACCCATTATTATTACTGCGCTGTAACTTTTATTAGCTTCCTTGATTTCTTTGAGCATTTCATCATCCATTTGGTCATTCTGGCCAGGTGCTCGATAGTACACCCCCACTGCCATCGCCTTCCCCCTTTTATATGGAATTTCAATCCATATAGATTCTACAGCAGATTTTGTTTCCTGCAAAACTTTAATCCTTTCTGAGTCAATGCCCTCTCTAACATAGAGCGCAACCCCTCCACCAATTTGATCAGCTCTGTCATTACGATATAGTTTGTACCCAGGTATCACAGTGTCCCACTGGTTGTCCTCCTTCCACCATGTCTCTGATATTCCAATCATATCTAACCTTTCATTTAGTGCTATATATTCTAACTCTCCCATCTTATTCTTTAGACTTCTAGCATTTGCATACAAGCATTTTAGAGAATGTATTTTATTCATGTTAATTTGGCTATTGTTAGACATGGGTAAATTGGGATCTTTAAGCTCTGTCTGCTCCATACTTGAGGGCATTTGGGCTACTTTACTCTTTTGTGGAACCTCTCTGCTTTTGGTAGTATCCTTCAAGGATACATTCTTCCGAACCACCCGCTCTTGGGCGACTGTCGGCTTTCCCCTAATATCTAGTTTAAAAGCTGCTCTATCTCCTTTTTAAAGGTTAATGCCAGCAGCCTGGTTCCATCCCGGTTAAGGTGAAGCCCATCCCTTTGGAAGAGCCCCTCCTTTCCCCAGAATGTTCCCCAGTTCCTAACAAATCCAAAACCCTCATCTCTGCACCATTGTCTCATCCAAGCATTGAGACTCCGGAGCTCTGCCTGCCTTTTGGGTCCTGAGCGTTGAACAGGAAGCATTTCGGAGAATGCTACCCTGGAAGTTCTGGATTTCAACTTCCTACCTAAAAGCCTAAATTTTGCCTCCAGAACCTCCCTACCACATTTTCCTATGTCATTGGTACCGACATGTACCAAGACAGCAGACTCCTCCCCAGCACTATCTAAGACCTTATCTAAGTGGCGCGTGAGGTCCGCTACCTTCGCACCAGGCAGGCATGTTACCAAGCGATCCTCACGTCCACCAGCCACCCAGCTATCTACATGCCTAATAATCGAATCACCAACTATAACGGCTGTCCTAACCCTTCCCTCATGGGCACATGGCCCTGGAGAAACTTCCTCGGTGCGAGAGGGTTTTACATCACCTGGAGGACAGGTCCTAGTTACAGGATCACTTCCTGCCACACCAGGGTGATGCTCTCCTGTCACGTGACCTCTCTCCTCCATGGCAACAGGGGTGCTGCCAGACTGGAGGTGGGACTTCAGGACTATATCCCTGTAGGTCTTGTCTATGTACCTCTCTGTCTGTCTTATGTTTTCCAAGTCTGCTACTTTAGCCTCTAGAGAACGGACTTGTTCCCTGAGAGAAAAGAGCTCCTTGCACCTAGTGCACACGTAAGACCTCTCACCAACTGGGAGAAAATCATACATGTGACACTCAATGCAAAAGACTGGAAAGCCCCCATCCCGCTGCTGGACTGCTGTCTGCATCTTAGTTTTAAGTTTGTGTCTAGATTTTTAAGTTCTTACTTACTAGGGGTTGCTATGGGTATTTATACCTATAAAACTGTACCTAATACGTTTAATATACCTTGTTCACCTGAAGCTTAATTAATCTCAGGTCCTTAGTGTATGACTGATTTGGGTAATAAGCTTCACCTGAAAGCACCTCCTGTCTTTTAAGATGTGTAAGTACCTATAAAGCTATGATTATCCCAGGGGAGGGTGGGTGTGGGGAGGGAGGGAGGGAAATAATACTTATTAAAAGAGGGCTGCTACACAGTACCCTGTCTTGTGCTGCTGAGGTAAGCTAAATTCTGATTTGATTTAAATTATAGCTCTTAGCTGCTGCTAGGCTCTAACATCTTATGAAATTTAAACTACAAGCTCTCTGCTGGGTACTAAATTTAACCAGAAAGCTCTCTTCTGTGTGTTAAATTTAAACTAAAAGTACTTTGCTGTTACTTGGCCCTGAGTGACTATTAAATTTAAACTACAAGCTCTCTGCTGGGTATGAAATGTAACCAGAAAGCTGTGTTTTAAATTCAAACTTTAATTGCTGCTACTAGGCCCTAACTGATCCAACAAGAAACAGTGGGTTCACAGATTAAGTAGCTTTAATACAAAGAATTATTTTTAGAAAATTACCAGAAGTATATACTCACAGTTGCAGATTTCTCTCCAGAATTAACAGTACCCCTTTCTAGTCCTTCAAACATATAACATCATGGTAAGGAGATAGTTAAAAGGCATATGAGTTTGGTTAACAGGGAGTATATGGGTTGAGTGTAAGTATGATGGAGAGGAGGGAGGAGGAGGAGGGGTTCTTGTGGGACAGGTAATAGGGAATCAGTTAGTCTTCACTCCCGGTGTTCAGTGAAAAGAAAAGATTTTAGTTTCTTCCTAAAATTCATGAGATCTGTTATTACATGTAAGTGGTCTGGTAGTGTGTTCCAAATGGTCGGGGCATAGAGGGAGAAGGCCTTGTTGGTGTTGGTAATGTTGATCTTTGAGGTTATTGGAAATACTATGAGTTTTTTGCTGGTGCAGTCTTCTTGTCCTGTTATTGGGGGGTTTTTTTGAAGGACAGGTTGTAGATATTCTGCAGAAAGGCCCTGAGAGGCTTTGAATGTTATTAATATTGCCTTATACCTTGCTCTTATTTTGACAGGTAACTAGTGGAGTTGTTTGAGTATGGGGGTTATATGATCAGAGTGGTTGCAATTGGCTGAGATGTGAGCAGCGGTGTTCTCGGCTAGCTGCAAGGGGTGGAGAGATTGTTTTGGTAGGCCCTGTAAAAGGATGTTGCAGTAGTCGAGTTGGGTAGGACTAGTAATTGAAAGACTGTGTGGTAGTATCTGAAGTCAAGTAGTGCTTGTAAGTATTGTACTGTTTTTACCTTGTGGTATATAGTTCTGTTAACATTGTCGATGTGCTGTTGTAAGGTTAGACGTTGGTCAATGGTTACGTTGAGGTACCGTACTTCTGATTTTATTTTTAGGTGTGCTCCTGCTACCTTTAAGAATGGCGGTGGACTGTAGGTGGTATCTTTGAAGATGAAGAGAGCCTCGGTTTTGTTATGGTTCACAAGGAGGTTATGTTTCTTTAGCCATCGAGTGATGTCGTTGAAGCATTTGATCAGGGGGGGTGTACAGTAGATAGTATTGTTAGTGGAGAAAGGCATGTATAGCATGATATCATCTGCATAGATGTGGTAGAGAATGTTCTAAGATTTGATAATCATGCATATGGGTTGAAGGACAATATTAAGTAGGAGCGCTGAGAGGGCTGAACCTTGGGGTACTCTCTGTTGTTGGGTGCAAGGGGCAGACTGGTAGCCCTTTATTGTTACATGCTGTTCATGGTGGTTAGGTACGATTGGAACCATTTTAAAGACGCACATCTTTAAGGAAGAATACAAAGTGCCTACAAACTTGGAAATCCACCCACCACAAATCCCTTTTGAAGAATCCTAAACCCAGTTATGCAAACATTAACAATATAACAATGACTTAACAAGACCCTCACAATCATACTTCACTGTAAATAGTTCATAGTTAGTATACCCGATGCTCATAGTTAACATTCTACTGTTAAAATGTAAAACATTGTACCATATGGTCATGTGAACTTGTTGTTCAACTGTAAACTGCTTTAAATAGTAGAAAGGCGGTATAAAAATATGTTTACATAAATAAATAAATCTATGTTGTCCAGGTAATCCTGTTGATTGTAGGCACTGAATTAGCATGTCGTATGGTACCGAATCAAATGCTGCTTTGATGTCCACGAATATCATTACAAAGCTCTAATGTGATTTTTCAGTATCCCTTATGAGATTGTCCATGAGCCCTGTTAGTAGTGTCTCCATGATTGGGCCTGAAACTGTATTGGTGGAGGTCAAGGGGGGCAGGTATAGTGACGTGTTGCTGAAGTTGTAGTAATACCACCTTTTCAATGATTTTAGCAAGTATTGGAAGGCTAGAAATAGGCTTGTATTTGCTGGGTTGTTTTGGGTCCAATCCTGTGCTCTCTCTTATGAGATGAATGTTTGATCTTTTCAACTCGGGAGGCATGTGTCCTTGTGAGAGGGAAAGCTGCATGATCTTATGTATGATGGGGAGAAGCTCAGCTCTGGTGATTTTAATCCAGCTGAGAGGGCATGGATCAATTGGAGAGGTGGTAGGGTTCAGTTGTTGATAATGTTCTCCAAGTATTCTGGTGATTCCAGTGAGAATGCTTGCTAGGTGGTAGTGGTGGGCAGGTTGCTAGCATATGCTGTGGTTGTAAGCTTTGTGTCGCTGCTTATACCTGTCTGTTTTTTAAAGTGGCTGGCTAGAAACTGTAGGGATAGCTTGCTTTCAATATGGAGTAGGGGCTTTTATCGGTGATTTCACTATTTCAAAAAGCTCTCTGGGGTGGTTTAGTGATTTCAGCCTGAGCTTGGTATGTTATTCCTTTTTCTTATTGTTTATTAAAGTTTGGTATTTGTGTAGCTCAGACATGTACTGTATTTTTGAAGTTTGCTTGTGCCCTTTGATCATCTCCATTGTCTTTCTAGCCTTTTCAGCTTGCGTTTTGCTTCCTTTAGTTCACCAGAGTACCAAGTTGTAGAAGTATGTGCTTTATAAAAACCTTTGGTTTGGGGGCTAATTGCAGATCTGCTTATTATGTGGTTTCAGTTGTGAACAATTGCGTCAATGTTGTCAGTGTTAAAATTAATGTGTGGAATGACATTGTCTACAAAGGTTGTTTTTGTCTAGTTGTGGGAACCTATGTGTTGGGATATACCAATTGGCGTTTTTGCAGATCGTGGTATTTTGCAGGATACAGAAAGTGATTGCTTTGTAGTCTGACCAAGGGACTGCAGTTATGGAGGGAGAAGGGGCTTGATTGTTGTTGATCATTTGTTCTGTGGTAAATATGACTTTCAGAGTGTTTCCTCTTGTGTGTGTTGGTCCATTCACTGATTGCGTGTAATCGAGGGTGTAATCGCATCCATAAAGACAGGTAACCAGTAATCGAATGAGGAGAGATTTAGATCTCCTAATAGTAAGAGCTGATTATTGCTTGTGCTATGGGTACATATTGTTTCTAGGAGAGCTGGTAGTTCTTCTGCTCTTGTACTGTATGCTAAACAGAGTGTTAAGAGTTTATTTGCAATGGTTACTGTGTCCATGCCTCCTCCTGAGTACATATTGGTGATACAGAATTACATATAGTTCCTGGCTAGTATGAAGACATTGCTTCCTCTGCAGTTGGATCTGGGCAGCTAAATATTTCGTGAGTAGGTGTTATGAGTTAATTGATTAGGACATTATCTGTGTCTGTGAACCAGGATTTGGTCACACACATAATATCAATTTTATTGTCATTGAGGTGGTAGGCAAGGATTTGTATTTTGTTGCAAGCTGACCTTGCGTTAAGGAGTGCACATTTGATGTTTTGCTGGTTGCATTTTGTTTCAACGTAGAGCATGGAGGCTATTCCCTGCATTTTGATTTTGATTAGGATACATGAGGATCTATTTTTCATTCTGTGAGTTGGTGGTATTAATCCTTGATGGATATAAGGGCCAAGAATGGGAATTAGTCCTCTGTGAGATGTGTGTGAGCCCGAGTAGGAGATTAATGCAGAAAGGTAAAGTAGGCAGAGTAGGAGGGTAATGGAGTTATCTGCAGTCTCCTTAACAGCTTATTAGGGAGTCCAAGATAGAGGAGATTACAGTAGTCCTGACTGCTCAATGAAAATGAATATACTCCCATATGCAAAGCAGATATAGTCAGCCGAAGTCTGAAAAATCCATTTCACACAACAGTTAGTTTCTGAGCCTCAAAAGTCACCTTCTTATCCAGCAGCACTCCCAAGTTTCTAACCTTCACCAACCACAAAATTTCTAGAAAAACTAATCCAATTCTTCCCTCCTAATTGCAAAACCTTAGTTATTTGTGGATCCTTGCACCAAATCGCAACCCTTTCCAGGCATTCATTAACCCTAGAGATAGTCTCTTCTGGATATGGACCCAGTGGAAAGATAATTTGTAGATCATCAGCATAAAGGAAAAAAGAACAGCCATAAGGCTAAACCAATTCTCCCAAGGTCCACAAAAAGATATTAACAAGAAGGGGAGAGAGTATTGAGTCTTGTGGTACCTCACAACAGGCTCTTCTCTTCCCAGACAACATATCATTAACTTGAACATGAAATATTCTTTGTGCAAGAGTTAAGCCAATTTAAATTCTTCCCTCTCCCCCTAATTTTGCTACCTTACATCTTTCCAACAAAAGTGAATAATCTACCAAATTAAATGCAGCAGTGAGGTCCAAGGCAATTTAAAAAACTGCCCCCTTCCTTTCCAAAATAGAAATTACACTTACCTGGTAATTGTCGTTCCTTGAGTGACGACAGTTTAGTCCTCCACCTCTGGGTTGTGCACCTCCTCCTGCAGCTTGGAGACTGGGCATGTCAAAGTCGTGACATCACTGGATATAGCCTGCTGGTATCTCCCATCAGCCCTCAGTGTACTATTGACAAAGCAAACTCAAAGGAACAACAAATAAGTAACTATACCATAGCTTTAAATAACTCTCCATTCCTCAACTTGAGAAACCTTTTTAACCTTATCAGTCTTATATTTTCTCTTTTTTTTTAACTTTACATTCAGGTCCCCCCTATGCAAACACGTTTCCTATACCATCCCCTCGTTTAAATAAGAGAGAAGGAAGAAACAACAGAGAGAGATACTCACTGCGATCTAGAATCTGAAAAGATCTGTCTACTCCTTGAGATTGATGCTCCACTCTGCCTGAAAATAAACTCTAAAGAAATCACACCCCTGGGCGGGAATGAGGACTAAACTGTCGTCACTCAAGGAAAGCACAGTTACTTACCTGTAACAGGTGATCTCTGGGAACAGCAGGAATTAGTCCTCACATATGGGTATGTCGGCACCGACGGAGCCTGCGTGGGAATGCTTCCCCAGCTTCCCAAAAAGGAAAGCTTTTGGGCACATCCCATCGCGCCTGCGCGCTGCCTTCCCGCCTTTCCTAACTGACTCTCCTCAGTTCAAGTTTATAGCTGAGACAATAGAGAGAGAGAAAGTAAAGGAAAAACCAGAAAGATACAACTCCTAGGGGAGGTGGGTGGGTTGTGAGGACTAATTCCTGCTGTTCCCAGAGATCACCTGTTACAGGTAAGTAACTGTGCTATCTCCAGGAACAAGCAGGAATGAGTCCTCACATATGGGGACTCCCTAGTTGAGATGCCGGGGAGATCCCCTAGGATTCAAACCCTGGATAGGGTGTCATGTCCTCCTATGGATCTCAGGCATCCATCCAAGGAAGGAGGGTAGGAGTTGATTAAGAATGGAACAGGTGTTTGAGAACAGCCTGACCAAACAAGGCATCCCGGCGGGAATCCTTGTCCAAGCAGTAATGGGCTGTGAAGGTATTTATTTATTACAGTTTCTTATATACCGCGCTATTTAGGATCAGCGCGGTATGAACCGAGGCCCAGGTGGCTGCTCGACAGATCTGGTCTATGGATACAGAATGTAGATGAGCCATGGAGGTGGCCATGGCCCTCACATTGTGAGCTGTGACATGGCCCTCCAGAGTAAGGTTCTTGCTCTGGTAGGCAAAAGAAATACACTGAGCAATCCAATTGGACAGTGTTCTCTTAGAGAATGGAAGTCCTAAATGAGAAGGATCAAAAGCAACAAAAAGCTGAGAAGACTTTCTATGTTGCTGGGTCCTATGCAAGTAAAAGGCAAGAGCTCTTTTACAATCCAGAGTATGAAGGTTCCTCTCTGCACTAGAGGCATGAGGAGCTGGAAAAAAGACTGGCAAATACACCTCTTGATTGAGATGAAAAGGAGAGACCACTTTAGGCATAAAGTGTGGATTAGTCCTGAGGACCACCTTGTCATGATGGAATCTTGTATAAGGTGGGTTTGCCACTAAGGCTTGTAGTTCACTAATGCGGCGAGCAGAAGTGAGTGCAATAAGGAAAATAACCTTCCAGGAAAGAAATTTCAGGGAGGTAGTGGATAAGGGTTCAAATGGTGGCTTCATGAGCTGACCAAGAACCAAATTCAAATCCCATGCCACCAGAGGAGGCTTAATGGGAGGTTTAGTTAAAGTGAGGCCTCTCATGAATCTTGAGATAAGAGGATGAGAGGACACTGGTTGCCCATTGATGGGTTTAAGGGATGCTGCAATGGCACTCAAGTGGACTCTCACTGAATTAGTTTTAAGTCCTGCATTGGAAAGATGCAGGAGATAGTCCAACAGAGAAGTTAAAGGAAGTGCGAAAGGGTCTAGACCTCTTTCAGCACACCAAATGGAAACTCTTTTCCATTTAAAAGCGTAGGAACGCCTGGTGGAAGGTCTCCTGATAGCATGAAGGATATCCTTCACCTGTTGAGAAAGATTGAAATCTTGAAGGTCTAGGCCTTCAGCAACCAGGCTCTGAGGTGAAGGGACTTGGGGTTTGGGTGCCACAAAGTCCCCTCCTCCTGGGACAGAAGGTCTGGAGCCGCTCCCAAGTCCAGGGAGGGAGCTTGGGAGAGATGCAGAAGTAGAGGGTACCACACTTGGCGTGGCCAGCGTGGAGCTATGAGGATCATAGATCCTTGATCCGTCTGGAGTTTGAACAGAGTCTTGGGAATCAAGGGAATGGGTGGAAAGGCGTACAGGAAGTCCTGACCCCAATGAAGGAGGAAGGCATCCCTGGCCTGAACTCCCTGACACGGAATTCTGGAACAGAACCGGGGAAGTTTGGCATTCCACGGACTTGCAAAGAGGTCTATGTCCAGGGTTCCCATTCCTGAAAGATTCTGAGTACCTGATCCATATGCAGGGACCACTCGTGTGGAAGCAGAACTCGACTGAGTCTGTCTGCCCAAGAGTTTTGGATTCCTGGGAGGTATACTGCCAGGAGATGGATCTGATGCTCTCTGGCGAAGGCCCATAGTCTGAGAGCTTCGTTGCAAAGCGACAGAGAGCCAGTTCCTCCTTGCTTGTTTATGTAAAACATGGCTACTTGATTGTCCGTGTGAACGAGGACTGTCTTGTAGCCAAGGAGGGTATGAAAGACCTGGAGAGCTAGGAAAACTGCTCGAAGCTCCAAATGATTGATATGAAGGGAGGCCTCTTGTAGAGACCAAGTGCCTTGGGTGGAGAGGTCCTCTAGATGAGCTCCCCAACCTGTTTGGGAGGCATCTGTAGTCAGGGTTGCACCCCAGCAACAGATTTTGAGTGGACATCCACCATTGGAGAGACCAAAAGAGACGTTTGGAGGTTGCTATTTGGTCGGAGAGAGCTCCTGAAGCTTGAGTCCACTGGGTGGACAAAGTCCACTGAGCTGCTCTCATGTGAAGGCGAGCATAGGGTACCACATGTACTGTGGAAGCCATGTGGCCTAGCAGTTGAAGCATCTCCCTGGCAGTCAAGTGACTCTTTGACTGAGCCTGGGAGGCTTAACTGCAATAGACGATGGCAACGGGCCTGAGGAAGGTAGGCCCTTGCAGTGGTGGTATCCAACCAGGCCCCTATGAATTCTAGGGACTGAGTGGGGGTAAGCTGGGACTTTGGGAGGTTTACCACCAGTCCCAGATATTGCAGAATGCGTCTTGTGCGGTTTAGAGCAATCTGAGCTTCTGACTGAGTTGGTGCTCGGATGAGCCAATCATCGAGATATGGGAAAACAAAAATCCCCAGGGTGCGTAGAAATGCTGCAACAACTGCCATGCATTTGGTGAACACTCTGGGGGCAGAGGCTAGGCCGAAAGGAAGCACTCTGTACTGATAATGTTGTCCCTGGAACAGAAACCGTAGGAATTTTCTGTGGGATGGATGGATGAGGACATGGGTGTACGCATCCTTGAGATCTAGAGAACAAAGCCAATCTTGGCTCTTTAGATAGGGAAGGAGAATGCCTAGAGAAAGCATTTTGAACTTTTCCTTGCATAGGAATTTGTTCAATTCCCTGAGATCTAAAATGGGTCTGTAACCCCCTGTTTTCTTGGGGATGAGAAAATAGGGGGAATAGAACCCTGAACCCTGCTGAAGAAGGGCAACCTCTTCTATCGCCCCTTGGGCAAGCAGGGTAGACACTTCCTGACCCAGAAGGTCTAGGAAAGGTGTGGGAGAGTTGAAGTGTCTCACCATGGTGTGTGGAGGAAGGTCTGAAAAATGAAGTTTGTAACCCTCCCTTATGATGGAGAGTGTCCACTGTTCTGAAGTTATTTGCTCCCACCTGGGAGCAAAATGAGTTAACCTTCCTGGAATGGGGAGAAGTTCTGGCTGGGGTAGAGCCAGAAAGGTTAAGTTCTCTAGAATGCAGTCAAAAACCCTGAGGGGGTTGAGACTGTTGAGTTGCAGGAGTTGCGGCAGGTTTGGTTCTGGCCTGCCTAGGTTGCTGTCGCTTAGTTGGAAAACGAGCAGCAGCAGATTGCTGCCCAGAGTTGGAAGGGAATCTGGTCTTCTTGAAATAAGGTTTCTTGAAAGACTTTTTCTTGAATGGCATGGAGGTAGACTTGGAAAGTCTATCTAGAACAGAATTCTCTGCATCCATTTGAGTGGCTTTAATTTGCCACTCCCTGCCAAAGAGATTCTCACCTGTACAGGGCAGATTTCCCAGTCCATCCTGGACCCAAGGCTCTAGATCAGAAGCCTGGAGCCAAGCAAGTCTCCGAGCAGCAATGGCAATGCCTGAGGCTCTGCTAGCACCCTCAAAGGAGTCAAAGGCTGCTCTATTGGAAAACTTGGAAACATCCTGAGTATGCTTAAGCCAAAGGAGGAATTCATCCTTTCTGTCCTCTGGGATAACAGGGAGAAAGGTATGCAACTTCAGTGCAATTTCCTTGAGAAACATACCCATATAAAGACTATATGAATTGATTCTAGCAATTAGCATACTGGCTTGGAAGATTTTTCTACCAAAAGCATCCAAGGTCCTGCATTCTCTTCCTGGAGGAGTAGAAGAATGTCTTTTAGTACTCTTTATTCTTTTCATAGCTGACTGCACCACAATGGAATGGTGAGGAAGCTGGGATTTCTGAAAACCAGGACAAGGGGGAACACGGTACATAGTGTCCAACCTACGAGAATGAGGAGAAAGGGTGAGAGGAGTCTCCCATAAATCAAGCATATGTTCATGAAGAATTTCATGAATTGGTAAGGTGACTGCCTCTCTGGGAGCCTTAGAGTAACCTAAAATGTCAAGTTTTTTTAGCTCTAGACTCTATTTCAGAGGATACGGAAATGGCAAGTCCTTTAGCTACTTCTGAGATGAAGTCTTGAAAGGACAAATCCTCTGGAGGAGACATTCTCCTCTTTGGAGAAGAAGGTCCCTCAGGGAAGGTAATAGACACTTCAGGAGATTCTTCTGATGAATCGGAATCATCAGAGGAATCGAAGTATCATCTGTCCGATTCCAACGATCGATACGCGTATCGATCGGTATCGACATCGGGCGTCCCCGGAACCGGATCGGTATCAGGAAAGTGCCCGGATCCAGGAAACTGAGTCGGTACCCTGGTCAATGTCGAAGCAACCGGTACCGGTATCGAGCCTGGTACTGGTGCCGGTGGCGGTACCGACATCGATGCTCGATGTGGTACCGCTGGCGTCGCAGCCTGAATAAAAGCCATGAAAGCTTGCTGCATGAATTGGACAGTATGATCCATAGACGCCTTGACTGCCTGGATGTCGGTACCGGGAGACTGTGCCGGTACCCCAGAGCAGTCTAACAGGTGATCGGTCGAGGCCGTGCCATCGATGTCAACCTGTAACCCTATAGGAGGAGCTTTGGAAGCCGGAGCTTCCCGCCGGGGTTGTTTGGCTGGGGCAGGATCCTCAAGGGTAAGCCCGGGGGCATCTCGATGCTTAGAGGGAGATTTACCCTTTGAGGACCTGCCTGGTTTATGTTTGGTTACCTGAGATCCATCAGGAGACGATGATCTAGAAGATGTCGATGCTACCGGTGGTGCCTCTGTGGGAAATAGCATATGGAGCTTAGCTGCTCGATTCTGTAACCCACGTTTAGACATCATGGAGCAGGATGGACAATCCAGAACGGAATGGTCAGGGCCCAAACATTTGAGACACCATTCATGGGTATCTGTAATAGAAATAGTACCGCTACACTTAGTACATTTTTTAAAGCCTGAGGCTTGTTTTTCCATGAGGGAAAATCTTTTTGTAGGCCTTGAGGCCTGCAGGGGAAATAATACTAAGTGAAGGAAAAAGATAAAGTATTATATTATTATTTTTTTTTTTTAAGAAGAAAGAAAAGACCGGCGGTACCGGTCCGGTGTCGGGAAGGCAGACACGCGACCAAAGAAACAAACTAATATAAGAAAAATTCTTCAGCGGTGACAGGGCTCGACCTGCTGGCTCTGCGGAAAAGAAGAACTGAGGAGAGTCAGTTAGGAAAGGCGGGAAGGCAGCGCGCAGGCGCGGTGGGATGTGCCCAAAAGCTTTCCTTTTTGGGAAGCTGGGGAACCATTCCCACGCAGGCTCCATCGGTGCCGACGTACCCATATGTGAGGACTCATTCCTGCTTGTTCCTGGAGATCGACAATTACCATGTAAGTGTAATTTATATTTCCTTATCGTTCCTCCAGTTTAGTCCTCCACCTCTGGGATGTAACAGAGCAGTAATCATTGGGAGGGACCTATCCAGCCAATTCACCACACCGTTGACCCGGAACACATTTAGGCAGCAGTGGTTACTGAGGGAATGAAGAGATGACCTGGAAGCTGCTCTACCAATCCCCCCTGGTGGAATGACACAGTGATCCACCCATGAAGCTGCTTGCGCCCTGGTAGCAAGAGTCAGAAAGCCCCCCGGAATCGTACAACCTCGCCACCAGAATGCTGAGGCAACCACCGCCTTAACCCAGTGCGAAATGGCCGCCTTCGCTGCGGCTTCCCCTTCGCGGGGACCTCCAACCAACACACAAAAACAAAGAAACGAATGCCGCACCCTGCATTTTATGTTTCCTATTGGCATAAGCTATGAATAAAAACCTCCCCTTCCAGAAAAACCGAGAACTGGAAGAGAAACCAATAGGCTCAGGAGAAAAATCAGATCCCACCTTTTGGAAGAACGACGGGACTGGTCGCAAACACCACCCTCTATCCAGAAAGGGTGAAAACGGCTCATTACATGACAACGCCTGAAACTCCGAAACACGTCGCGCCGAACAAAGAGCTATCAAAGCCACTGTCTATAACAGCAAATCCTTTATCGATGCCTGGAGTAAAGAATCAAAGGGCTCTTTAGTTAACGCTTCTAAGGCCCAATTGGAATCCCACGGCGGCACCCGAACTCTCCATGAGGAGTGCAGTCGGGTCCCAACTTAAGGAAACACCACATCGATCCGAACACCTAGCGCTATTCCCTCCACAGAACCTCTACAGCCGGAAACAGTCGCCAGCTGGACCCTCTAAGGAACTGGCCGCTAGTTCCTTTAGACACTGTCCTGCAGAGAACTCAGACCAAGGATACAGACAGCTTTGTCGCCCGGACTTGCCGCCGTGAACAGCAGCCTTCAAAAAGGCGCTAAGCACGGACCTATGTACCAGACACAACCTGCCTCCTTGCTCTCAACAAGGTGGCGAAGACTGCCGCAGAATAACCCTTCTTCTTCAGCCCCGCCCATTCAAAGGCCAAACCGTAGGCGGGCACCAATCCACCTGAGACATTCGCCGCGGACCTAGCCGCAGCAGAACGTCCACTACCGGCAACTTCTAGGAAATGCCCGTCGAGTAGGCGAATGAGATCAGCCTAGTACGGCCGTCTCGTCCAACCGGGCGCTACCAAGAGCACCTTTCCCCGAAAGCCTCGAACGCTAACTACTTGCCCTATGAAAGCCCACGGGGAAAGGACAAGACAAAGACTTTTAACTGGAAGCTTACTGAGCCTCGACCTGGACGAACCATCAGCCGCCCCATTCCTCCACCAGAGAGACCTCCGGGTGAACCCCAAGGAAGCCAATAATATTAGCTAGCGCTCGAATTAAACCATAATGCACATTTGCCACATAAAGCAAATCAGGCTCTAGTCGATTCAACTCCCTGATCCTTTCCTGTTCCAGGCGAGTAGACTGCCGTAAACACTGCAACCACCTGAAGCATGCTCTCGCCCCCCCAGGCTCCACAAATGGGAGCTTGTAAGGACAGAGCATTGCCCCCACTGATCGCTTCAGTGAACCATCTACTTTCCTATCTTGCGCTAAAGAAGATTGCTAGGGCTCTCTTCCATACAGTGAGTCCACACCCCCTGGTAGTGCAAGGTGTGCACCCACCCACGTAGTACCCAGGCCTGCCCCTGCTTAGCCTCAAAATGTCAATCAAGAACAGGCGAATTCAGGACAGCTGAATACTTTTTTTTTTTTTTCACCAAGACATCTCTTAACCAAAAATTCCTTCAGCATATGTTAAGAGAAGCTCTTTCCGTGCCAGCAATATGAAGTACAAAGAACTCCCAATCACAGGCATACTAATCCATGGCCTTCCTGCTAGAGTAATGCCCCATTCTGTCTGACTGCACAAAGATGGACTTTATATTTTAAGTTCAACTAGCACCTGGTGTTAGGAAATACAGCTTTCTCATTCCGCAGTGACAATTGAGTCAGCAATGAAGAAGCCGAGAAACTGCAGACAAGTTCCCATTATACCACCTGGTAAAGACTCCACTTTTAGACCACTGAAGCAAAAAAGCATGCGAGAGTGCATTGTGTCCTGCCAGTAGCTGATCGAATTTAAATGATTCAGAATAGAATTTGTCACACTAAATGCTCCTTATCTGTTCCCCCCAAGTGAGTCCAGAAGCTAGGCTCACTATGTCCTCCTGCTGCATGGAGACTGGACACACTGAGGACTGATGGGAGATACCAGCAGGCTATATCCAGTGATGTCATGACTTTGACATGCCCAGTCTCCAAGCTGCAGGAGGAGGTGCACAACCCAGAGGTGAAGGACTAAACTGGAGGAACGATAAGGAATAACTATAGATCAAATCCATTGCTGCTATCATGACAGATTCTGTTCCTGATCCCCGCCTAAAGCCTGCCTTTTCAACATCAAAATTACCTTTATCTTAAAAAAAATCTATCTGACAAGCAGCTTCCTTTTCTATAACCTTAGCTAACATAAATATGTTAGATATAAATCTAAAATCATCCTGATTTGTCACATCCAATCCCCTTTTCTTCTGTACTGGTACTGTGGTAGGCCATGGCCATAATAGCCTGTACATGTATGAGAGGCCTGCAAGCTAGGTCTGAATCCCCACCCCCACCTAGAAATAGTAGTGCTGAGAAAGATCAAAGTCAGTGAAGGTCTGAGGATCTGCCTTAAACCGCTCTAAACTACTTTTGATAAGTTTGTGTTAATCCTTATTCAATTCTTTTATGCTGATGATAGATATGTTCCAGTGTTTTGCATTCTCACATTCTCTGAGCCTAGAAATGACCTTGTAGTAGGGATGTGTTTATGTCTAGAAACTGAGCCTTTATTAGAATAGCCTGAGAAGGGGGAACAGGGTGTTAGGCCCAGAGAGGGTCCCTGATTGGACAGGTACAGGGGGCGTTGGAACCAATAGAAAGTCTGCATGTATCAAGAGGAAGAAAAATGTATAAATGAGTATGTCTCTGTAAGAATGTGGCTCTGTCCTTTTTGAAGCTTGACTCTCTGAGCCTGTGCACAATAAATTGGCTTGGATCTTTGAACTGACTCCTGGTATTATTTATTGCATGCTTATCAGCTGCTACAGTACTACCACAGATTCTTTCAGTACTGAGAACACAAGCTTTTTGCAATAAGGTCTTCACAATATCCTTTAACCAGGACAAGATCTCATTAGGATAACACTTCAATAAATATACTGGCACAGAATCCACTGCAGAATATTCCAAATTCACTAGCTACTGGAGCTTCTGTAGTCTGCTTTCAGTAACAGGAATGAACTCCCTAAGCAGTCCTCTTACTAAAATGCACTAAGCAGTTAACATGCATTTTTGCATGCTAACTAATTGCTCAGGCCCATGATAACAGTTACCATGGGGGCATGAAATTTACCGCATGCTGATTCACATACTGTCATTCACGTGTTGGGGTGCTGCATGGGTAAGGTAAGGGCAGAGAGTGAGCATGGTGAACACATCCCTTAGTGAAGCCACATTGGTCCGGATGTATCAAAGAAGGGATCAATTTGGAGAGAGGACCAGCTAAAATGGCTGCAAAAATTTTATAATCTGCATTTAGTAATGAAATTGGGCGGTAGTTACTAACCAACTGAGGGTCCCTCCCAGGTTTTTCAAGAACCACAATATTTGCAAAGACAAACGCTCCATTCTGGGCCTCCGCTTCCAAAAGAAGTCAGTAATATTGTTTATTTATTTATTTTATTTATTTATAGTTTTTCTATACCGCACTATTTACCATCAGCGCGGTTCACAGGCAACAAAAATTGAACAATGAGGGAAGATCCCATTAAACTTACATTAAACAGGGAGAATAACCTGGTGAACAGGTAAACTATATACAGAGAGGTAAATTATTTACAGGTTGATCACAGTCGGTGCAGTGCCTACTAGGCTTTGCTCGTAAAGAACACAACGTGAGATATTACTAGTTTATACATTTGCAAGTTACGGGTTAGGGGATAGCTAAACAATAACCTGTGAGAGCAGGGAGGGGGATTAACGATTAACGATTGTTGAAGATAGGGGCCTAAGATTTTGGAAAAAAGTTTGTAAAATTCAAATCGGAAGACTATCTGGGCCAGTGGCCTTGCCCACTTGCGTAGAGTTAATAGCCTGGATGATTTCCATGATCGTAAATTGTTTGTCTAGTCCTGCCACTATATCTTGATCTAACACCGGCCTCTGTGTATTGGCCAGTTATCTGTTAAAGTCCTCCTCAGAGAAATCTATCTCTGGGGAGTATAACTGAGCATAAAATTAGTGAAAGGCCTCTGCGATATCAGAGTCCTTGATAATCAGTTGTTGCACCTGAGGATCTCTCAAAACAGTGATGTGAGAAGCTTCCTTATGGCCTTTTAACAAGTTAGCTAGTAACTATCTGGCCCTGTTACCTTCTAAGTAGTACCGCCCCTTCTGTACTTGAATATTCTGTGAAGCCTCAGTAGAGTCTTTCAAAGTTGTTGCTGAGTAATAAGCTCTGGAATGACTGTGGTGTTAACTCTTTCTTAGGGCTTTTAGTAATATGATGTTATTAAGTACCCTGACCGTGTACACAGCCCTGTACAGACAAGCTTCCTTTCAGTTAAACTCGAGTAATATCTAAATCTTAGATGCTGTAACCATATCAAAATATTAAGGTCAGTTTTCTGCCCTAAGAAGCGTTCTCCTGCTTTAATCTGCTTGTCTAGTTCTGCTTTACGCTGCTTGGCCTGTCATATAGTAAAACTGGTAATGGTGGCCCGCATATTAGCTTTAAATCCCTCCCACCATGCCCAGTCCGAGGTATCCTGAGGTAAGTTAAACTGAAAATACTCCTCTATAGCCAACAGGATGGTTTCCCAGAACTCCTGGCTGCCAAGAAGAGTTCTATCCAAGTGCTAGCATGAATGAGATGGGCCGCTCGTTGAGTCAAATAGGGTGAATGAGATTGCAGAATGATCAGAGATATGAGCTGCATGTATATTGGACTCACTAATTCTAGAGCATAGCCCTTTGGAGACGAGGAAATAATCTATGCGTGATACTGAGTTTTGAGAGGTAGAGAAGAAAGTGCATTCTTTGTCCATAGGGTGTTGCAACCGCCATATGTCTAATAGCCCCAATTCTTGCATTAGAGACAAAAGAACAGGGTGAGCTTTGGGGACCTTATTTAGTTCTCACTTGACTCCTGTCTAACAAGGGGTCTAGTACGAGGTTGAAGTCTCCCCCCACAATAGTTGGATAGCTGGACACCTCTTGTGCCAAGGCTGCAATGGAGCTAAAGAAGGCAGGGCAATCTATATTAGGAGCATATACATTAATTAAGGCCAGTTTTGTGGATCCTATTTTAAGGACAACCATTGCCCACCGCCCATCTGTATCCGATCTAGTCTGTATTACAGTGGGGGATACAGAATTCCTTACTAGGATGGCTACCCCGGTTTTTTTTGATTGGCAGCAGAAAAAGCCACTAGTGAAAAGGGTTTTATATCTAATTTTAACGACTCCTTCACATTCAAATGTGTCTCTTGTAACATTAGGATGTCAGCACTTGCCTTATGTCCATATAAAAATATCTTTTTCACTCTTTATGGGATTGTTAATCCCCTTAACATTCAGCGAGAGTGTCTTAAAGAAAGATATATTGATAATAAAATACAAAATGACAGTCTACTGCTGCAGAAACATACCAAGTTGTAGCATATGTTTTAACATTGTTGAACCACACCTTAAAAGCCCTCACAATGATAGCTGCACTTGTAGCCCAAAAAAAAACATAGAGGGAAAAGCCACTGCTTAGCCATTGCCCCTGTGGAAGATTGCTCAAAATAAAAACACATGGTTCTAAATAACAAAGCCACCAAAACCTTGGGGGGTTATAACAGCTCAAAGAGAAAAGACAGGCACGGAGGGAAAAATTAACTAGTTTACTTCAACTCCACTACCGCTTAAGTCAACTTAAACCACACACTACCCATTCCAGAAATAAGAAAACAGCGTCCCCAAACCCGGAGCGCCAAGAGTTATAGTAAGACTGCCCCCACCAAAACAATTTATGTTCCCAAAAAGCCGCATGTATGTAGGCAAGAGCAGTCCCGCTCCTCCAAGCCCCACTGCCCTCCCAACCACAACAGACATCACAAACATAAAACACAAAAGGAGAGAGAAAGAAACAAAGAATAAGACATTACTGACCAGGGCAATACACTAGAGTTCCTCCATGACAGTAACATTGAATGGCACATCGAATGTCAACTCTGCATGATTGAATGTCAACTCTGTATGAATGAGTCGCTACTTCACGATCTCAGAACAGTCAAAACATCCAAATAAGAAAGCGTTGAAGAACTTTTACAAGCCACTGATTGCTAGGCAAGCTTCACTGCATCAGCACCAACTCCTTGTCCTCTAAGAACGTGTGCAACTCCCCTGGATCATCAAAAGTCCTTGTCTGGTTCTGCAGTGTGACTCTCATGCGAACAGGGTAGAGTAACCCGAAACGGGCCTGCAGCTGCAATAAGCGTGGACGTAGCGCCAAAAAACTCTTTCTCCGATCTACTGTCACTTTCGTGAAGTCAGGAAAGAATAAGAGTTTGTGCCCCTGATACTCCAAGGGAGAGTGTGCTCTGGCTGTTTCCATTATTTGTGTTACTTGTTGAAAGCGCAGAACTTTGAGGATGATTGGGCGTGGATGCTTGCCCGCAACCGTGGACTGAGTAGGGACTAGATGGGTGCGGTCAGTCTCAAAAGGCTATTTATTTATTTGGACAGTTTTCTATACCGCCCCTTCCAGAGATCAGGAGTGGTTTACATAGAACACAACAAGTTACATAGAACTAAATACTTCACCTTCAAAAGACCCGGGATTATTGACTGCAAAAAAGCTATCATGTCAGGATCCTCGGCTCCCTCTGGAACTCCCAAGATTCTTATGTTGTTCCTTTGAGCGCGATTGTTACCATCATCCAACTCTCTTTGCAGTGACCGTATCAACTTTGCTTGCTTCTCAATGGCCCTGAGCCACTCCCCATGCGTTTGCACCACGCTCTCCACCTTCTCCAATCTGACCGTAATAGACTCCAAAGCATTTTTCAATCCTCCTGCATTGTGCACAATGAGTCTCCATTAGTTTTGACTGAGTCTTTAAGAGCGCGAATCTCAGCCAAAAGTTCTTGTAAGGCCTCAGGACAATCTCTGATGACCGCCATCTTGTGAAGTGAGAGAGGCTCCGTTTTGGTTCTCTTTGTGCTGGCGTTTTGAGGTATTTGGTAATCCAGCTGCATCGGCTTGGGGCCAGACATATCCAGGATTGAATGATGTCAGAGTAGGTAGGAACTATTTAGTTAAAGACTGCAGAAGTCAGGATTCTTGACCATTGCCCTCCGGAGCACAGCTCTTACACGACCATCTTGCCCAATGGTAGGCTCCGCCTCCGACCCCATAGTAATTTCTGGGAAAAAACAAAATATGACTGGACAGGATTAATGGCACTCCTCACTAATATTTGGTTGCACAACCTTTGGCAGTAATGACAGCCTCCAAACATTTCTTGCAGCCATCTATAAGTTTTGTACATCTATCTCCTGATATTCTCCCACTCTTCAACTGTGATTTGTTCCAGCTCATGAATGTTTATAGGATTCCTTTCACCAATGGCAGATTTCAGCTCTTTCCAAAGGTTCTCAATTGGATTGAGATCAGGACTCAATGCTGACAAGTTTAAAACAGTGCATTTGCTCCTTTTTAACCATTCTTTTGTACTTTTGGATAAATATTTTGAGTCATTATCTTGCTGGAGGACCCACGACCTTTGATCCAGACCTAGCTTTTTGACACACGGTAGTACATTTTGCTCCAAAGTACCTTGGTAGTCCTCCGACTTCATGATTCCTTTAATATGTTCAGGCCTCCAGTTCCTGAGGCAGCAAAACAGCCCCACAGCATTATAGAACCTCCACCATATTTAACTGTAGGAAGGGTGTTCTTTTCTTTATAAGCTTCATTTCTTCACCTATAAATGTATCGCTGGTCTACACTGGCAAAGAGTTTGTTTGGTTTCATCTGTCCACAGAACATTTTCCCAGAAGGATTGTGACTTCTTAAGGTGGATTTGGGCAAAGATCAGGGGTGCCTTTTTTTTAATATTTCTCATTTTAACACAATATCAAGCATTTCAAAAAGAATACTTAGGGAAAAGAGAGGACAAAAAGGAAATACAAGAACATATATAGGAAAACAAAAAAAAGAAATACCTATTTGGCAATACAATTTGACCCCTACACCAGCTCACCATACGGAGGGAAACAAAAAAACAGGGAAAAATACAATATACATCAGAAACATAAGAAAAAAAAAGGCAGGCATTAACCAGGATGTATAATACCTTCACACAGTGGGAGAGTCCACACACTAGCCCTATGAAAATCCAAAAGCATCAGCTGCTGAGACGGTTCAAAAAAAAATATAGGAAATAGACTGAAATTTAACCAAGCATTTGCAAGGAAATTTTAGAAAAAATTGTCCACCCAGCTGCTGGGCATCCGGACGGAGAAGAAGGAAATCCTTCCTCTGCCGTTGCGTTGTCCAGGAAAAGTTCGGAAATACCCAGACATTAAAACCCTTGCAAGCAATAGTCCTCTTACGAAAATATACCCTAAGAAACCAATCCCAGTCTGATGGGAGCGAAAAAGTCACTAACAAAGCAGCAGGACTAAAGGTCTTGACTTCCGATGATTCCAACAGTGCAGACACATCAATTGAATCCACTGGTTGAACACCAGGGATCCCTGCACCTCCAGAAGATCTTCTACTGGTGGGAAGATAATAAATCTTAGCCACCGGTGGGTGAAAGTCAATTGGTATACCAAACACTTCAGATAAATAAAGCATAAACAAAACCTAGCACGTATAACAGATGAACGTGGAAAATGAATAATGCGCAAATAGCATAGTTACTCACCTGTAACAGGTGATCTCCGGGAACAGCAGGAATTTAGTCTTCACATATGGGTATCGTCGGTACCGACGAAGCCTGCGCGGGAACGCTCCCCAGCATCCAATTAGAAAGCCTTTGGGAGCATCCCACAGCACCTGCATGCTGCCTTCCCGCCTTTCCCAACTGCCTCTCTCCACTTGAGTTTAAAGCTGAGACAAAGAGAGAGAGAGAGAGGGAAGGAGAAAGAGATAGATAGAGAGATACAACTCCTAGGGGAGGTGGGTGGTTTGAATACCTGCTGTTCCCGGAGATCACCTGTTACAGGCGAGTAACTATGCTATCTCCAGGAACAAGCAGGAATGTAGTCTTCACATATGGGGACTCCGTAGCTTTAGATGCCAGGGAGAGACCCCAGAAGTGGTGTGTCCCTATGAAAGGGCTCCACTTCCCCCCCATGGATCTCTGGCATCCTACCAGGGATGGTGGGTAGGAGTTGATTAGGTATGGAACAGGTGTTGGAGAACAGCCTGACCAAACAAGGCATCCCGGCAGGAGTCCTTGTCCAAGCAGTAATGGGCTGTGAAGGTATGAACCGAGGCCCAAGTGACTGCTCGACAGATGTCGTCTATAGACACAGAGTGCAGATGAGCCACTGAAGTTGCCATGGCTCTCCAGAGGAAAATTCTTACTCTGATAGGCAAATGAAATACACTGTGCAATCCAGTTGGACAGTGTTCTCTTGGAGACTGGAAGTCCCAAATGAGAAGGATCAAAAGCAACAAAGAGTTGAGAGGACTTTCTATGTTGCTGTGTTCTTTGTAAGTAAAAGGCTAAAGCTCGTTTACAGTCCAAAGTATGAAGAGTCCTTTCTGAATTTGATGCATGAGGCCTTGGAAAAAACACAGGCAGGTAGACCGCTTGGTTTAGATGAAAAGGCGAGACCACCTTTGGCATAAAGTGTGGATGAGTTCTAAGGACTACCTTGTCATGATGGAACCTTGTATAAGGAAGATCAGCCACTAGTGCCTGCAACTCACTGATGCGACGTGCTGATGTGATTGCAATGAGAAAGATAACTTTCCAGGAAAGGAATTTCAACGAGATAGTAGCTAAGGGTTCGAAAGGTGGCTTCATGAGCTGGCCAAGAACCAGGTTCAAGTCCCATGCCACCGGTGGTGGCTTAATGGGAGGCTTAGTTAGAAGAAGGCCTCTCATAAATCTTGCTATAAGAGGATGGGAGGAAATAGGCTGTCTATTTAAAGGCTTGAAAGAAGCTGCAATAGCACTCAAATGGACTCTTACTGAGTTAGACTTAAGTCCTGCATTGGATAAATGAAGGAGATACTCCAGTTGATTCCAGAGATATTGCAAGGGGGCTAAGACCCTTCTGCGAGCACCATATGGTAAACCTTTTCCACTTGAAAGCATAAGAGCGTCTTGTGGAAGGTTTTCTGGAAGCATAAAGGATATCCTTTACTTGCTGAGAAAGGTTAAGATCATGAAGATCTAGACCTTCAGCAACCAAGCCCTGAGATGCAGGGGATTGGGATGCCATAACATTCCGTCCTCCTCAGACAGGAGATCTGGAGCAGACCCTAACTACAGAGAGGGAGCTTGAGAGAGATGTAGAAGCAGAGGGTACCACACTTGCCGTGGCCAATGTGGAGCTATGAGAATCATACGGCCTCTCTCTCTCTGAAGCTTGAACAGGGTCTTGGGAATTAGGGGAATGGGTGGAAAGGCATAAAGGAAGTCTTGACCCCAATGAAGGAGGAAAGCATCCCTGGCCTGAGAGCCCTGAGCTGGAATTCTGGAACAGAACCGGGGAAGTTTGGCATTCAACGGACTTGCAGAGGTCTATGTCCGAGGTTCCCCAAATTTGAAAAATCTTGGCTACCTGGTCTGCATGTAGAGACCATTCGTGTGGAAGCAGAACTCGACTGAGTCTGTCTGCCCAAGAGTTTTGGATGCCTGGAAGATACACTGCCAGGAGATGAATCTGATGCTGTCTGGCGAGGGTCCATAGTCGCAAAGCTTCGTTGCAAAGCGACAGAGAGCCTGTTCCTCCCTGCTTGTTCAAGGAGAACATGGCTACTTGATTGTCTGTATAAATGAGGACTGTCTTGTAGCTGAGCAGGGTGTGGAACACTTGAAGAGCAAGGAAGATTGCTCTGAGCTTTAAGAGATTGATGTGTAGATGAGTCTCCTGTGGAGTCCAAGTGCCTTGGGTAGAGAGGTCTTGCAGATGAGCTCCCCAACCCATTGGAGAAGCATCTGTTGTGAGAGTTGCCTGGGGTAAAGGTTGTTGAACTGGGGACCCCACCAAAAGGTTTTGAGTGGACTGCCACCATTGGAGGGACAAAATAAGGCGATTTGTGTTTGCTATTTTGTCTGACAGGCACCCTGATGCCTGGGTCCATTGAGTGGATAAAGTCCACTGGGCTGCTCTCATATGGAGGCGAGCATAAGGAACCACGTGCACGGTAGATGCCATGTGGCCTAGTAGTTGTAACATTTCTTGAGCAGTGAGATGAGGCTTTAGCACTGCTTGAGAAGCTAACTGCACCATGCGAAGGCAACGGGTCTGGGGAAGATAGGCCCTTGCTTTTCTGGTATCCAGCAAAGCTCCTATGAACTCTAGAGACTGAGTGGGAGTTAGGCTGGATTTTGGGATGTTTATGACCAGACCCAAATACTGAAGGATACGCATTGTGCAAGATAGAGAAATCCTGGCCTCTGACTCTGATGGGGCTCGAATGAGCCAGTTGTCTAAGTAGGGGAAGACGAATATTCCTAGAGTGCGAAGAAATGCTGCTACCACAGCCATGCATTTCGTAAACCCTTGGTGCTGAGGCCAGGCCAAAAGGAAGCACCCTGTATTGGTAGTGCTTTCCTTGAAAAAGGAACCAAAGGAACTTTCTGTGAGTTGGATGGATGAGAACATGAGTGTGCGCATCCTTGAGATCTAGAGAACAAATTTCTCTTTGAACAGGAATTTGTTCAATTCTCTGAGGTCTAAAATAGGTCTGTGTCCCCCTGTTTTCTTTGGGATAAGGAAATAGGGGGAGTAAAACCCTGTACCCTGTTGAGGAATGGGGAAGCTCTTCTATTGCCCCTTGGGCAAGAAGCATAGTGACCTCTTGATCTAACAGGTTGATGAGAGAAGTCTGAGAATTGAACTGTCTTACCATTGTGGGAGGGGGCATGCAGAGAAAGTGAAGCTTGTACCCCTCTTTTATAATGGAGAGAGTCCAATGTTCTGCTGTTATCTGCCCCCATCTGGGGGCAAAGTGACACAACCTTCCTGGAATGGTGGAAGGCTCTGGTCCGTTGAGAGCCAGGAAGGCTAAGTTCTCTCGATGGAAGTCAAAGGCCTTGTGGAGGCTGAGACTGCTGAGACAGATGAGGCTTAGCAGTCTTTGCTTTCCTTTGTTTAGGTGGTTGCTGACTCTTTCGGGCAGGTTGACCTGCAGAACATCCCTGCTGGGAATAAGAGGGATAAAACCTCTTCTTTTTGGAGAAGAATGGTTTCTTGAAAGATTTCTTCCTTGTAGGATCAGCTATGGCTTTGGATAATCTATCCAAAGTGGAGTTGTCAGCATCCAATTCATTGGCTTTCTCTTGCCAATTTTTTCTGAATAGATTCTCACCTGTGCAAGGGATATTGCCCAGTTTGTCCTGCACCCAGAGCTCCAAATCGGATGCCTGGAGCCAGGCAATTCTACGTGCACCTATGGTAATGGCAGAGGTTCTGCTTATGCACTCAAAACAGTCAAAAGCTGCACGATTGACAAACTTAGAAACATCCTGGGCATGTTTAACCAGTGTGAGAAAATCCTGCCTCTTATCATCAGGAAGAAGAGGGCTCAAAATCTCTAAATCTCCTGTGATTTCCTTAAGGAACATTCCCATATATAAAATATAGGAACTGATCCTGGCAGAAAGCATGGAAGCCTGGAAAGTACGACGCCCAAAGGCATCCAAAGTTTGACACTCACATCCTGGAGGATTAGAGGCATGCCTCTTTGCACTTCTGATCCTTCTCATAGCTGATTCCACTACAATAGAGTGGTGAGGAAGCTGAGTCTTCTGGAAGCCAGGACACAGAGGTACTAGATACATGGTATCCAGTCTACGAGAGTGAGGAGAAGTGGTAAGAGGTGTTTCCCACATTCTCAACATGAGATCATGTAAGATCTCATGGATAGGCAAAGTAGCTGCCTCCTTAGGAGCCTTGGGATATTGTAGAATCTCCAACTCCTTTGCCCTGGGCTCTGTTTCAGGAGCCACAGTAATGGAAAGACCTCGAGCCACCTCCCTGATAAAATCCTGAAAGGAGATATCTTCTGGAGGAGACATCCTGTGTTTAGGAGAGGAAGGCTCCTCCGGGAGAAGTACTCCGGTACCGATGGAGCTGTCAGAATCCTCAGACTCCTCCGAGGATTCAAAGTACCTTCTGTCCGGACGCTCTTGTAGAGCACGATACCCGTACCAACCGAAGTCGGTGCCGGGGGGAATCGGTACCGGTACCGGAAGGCATAGCATGACTGGGTTCCGGCAATGCAGACACCGATGTCGATGCCGATGCTGTCGGTACTGGTACCGATATCAGTGCCGGAGTCGGTGCTGGTACCAGTTGAACTGTCTGATGCGGTTCCGAGGGTGTCGATGCCGCAAGGAGAGCCACCAGACTGCGTTCAATAGCCAGGAACCTCTGGTCTATCGACGCTGCCGATGCCTGGGTATCGGTACCGGAGAAAGCAGCCGGTACCCCAGAGCATGGCACCAGTAGTTCTGCCGAGGTTGAGGCCTCGAGAACATCCTGGAGCTTTGATAATGCTTTGGAAGCCAAAGCCTCCTGCCGGGGCAATTTTGCCAGTACAGAACCCTCAAGGGCAACGCCAGAGGCATCTCGATGCTTGGAAGGAGATCTACCCTTTGAGGACCGGCCAGACTTATGTTTATTTACCTGAGATCCATGGGAGGAAGACGAAGCCCTGGAAGACATCGATGCCACAGAGGCTGCATCAGAGGGAAAAAGGGTGCTGAGCTTAGCAGCTCGGTTTTGTCGACCCCTCTTGGACATCATGGCACAGGCCATACACTCCGAAATGGAGTGGTCAGGACCTAAACATTTAAGGCACCATTCATGGAAAGTCTGGGCCTAAGGCCTGAAGAAGAAAAGTTTGGAAAAAAATATTATATATATATATATTTTTTTATTTATTTATTTTTAAAGGAAAGAACCGGCGGTACCGGTATAGCGTCGAGGAAAGGCAGACGCGACCACAAAAAAAAGAAGGAAAATAGGAAAACCTTTCTGCGGTGACAGGAACGACGACCTGCTGGCTCCGCAGAAAACGAAGAACTGGAGAGAGGCAGTTGGGAAAGGCGGGAAGGCAGCACACAGGCGCTGTGGGATGCTCCCAAAGGCTTTCTAATTGGACGCTGGAGAGCGTTCCCGCGCAGGTTCCTTCGGTACCGATGATACCCATATGTAAAGACTACATTCCTGCTTGTTCCTGGAGATTAGAGTATCTAGCAAAGTTCTCCATCATCTCCATCCTAGCCTGTAAAGAAAGAGCATCTTTACAAAAAGCAATGGCAGTTTCCTCTACACCAGCCACCTTGGCTTGCATATCAACTAATAAAGTTTGTAGGGAGGAGTGGCCTAGTGACTAGGGCATGGTACCTCAGCCTGGAGGGTTGGGGATTCAAGTCTCACCTGGGGACAGCAATCTCAGGCTGGAGGGATTGGGGTTTCTAGTCCTATAGGCACCTCTTGTGGCCTTGGGCAAGCCACTTAACCCTCCATTGCCTCAGGTACACATAGAATGTGAGCCCTTTGGGGAGAAGGGAATATATCCAGTACCTGTTTGTAGTGATTACATAATGTAAACCACTTTGATTGAAGGATAAGGCAGTATAGAAAACTGGTTAAATAAATAAGTAAGGAGGAAATCGCTTCCGTATGCTGCTGTAACTGTTGCTTATTCTCTTGAGCAGCCAGAGTCTGAACCTGTGGGAACAATATTTCCCCAAGGCTGGCTATGGCTGTCCAGATAGACTCCAAGGTAAAAACCTCTGGGCGTACAAGGACAAAAGGAACTAGGAGCTGCAAACATACCCAGTCCAGCATCTGAAGTCTGCAGGGCAATCGGGGGAACACCAGATGAGGCCGGGCAAACAGCCGAGCCTCCCACCGCCAATTGCAGCGTCACGCCGCTGGAGTGCTGTCCTGGAAGAGCAAGCTCACGCTCTACTCCACTCAGTGCTGCTGCTGACCCTCCAGCAGCCGACGGCTCACCACTCCAGGACTGAACCGGCTCCACCAAGCATGCAGAAGCACCACCCAGAGAGGCTGTCTTAGGCGGATGCCACTGCTCCAGCGACGTGATCTCAGGCCCCGAGCTGCTTGACAAGTGCTCCCACTCCAACAAGCGACCAATGGGGCTCTCTATCGTCGGTGTTCCTGGCTGCTGTAAGGTGCGAGTGAGAAAAGGATCCAAAATCCCAGCAGTAAGGGGGAAGACACCACCAGTGCCTTAGGGCTCGATTTAGCCTTCCTTTTGCCCATTGTAGAAATGCTCCTTACAGGGCACACCTGAATACGGCCATCTCAAACCCCCCCCCCCCCCCCCAGCATGCCTTTTTATGTCTATCTTTGAGTAGTGGGGTCCTCCTTGGCCTCTGCCCATGAAACTCTTCAGTGTTTAGTTCACTGCATATGGTGCGGGTTGAAACCACCACTCCAGATTGCTCCAGCTCAGCCTTAAGCTCTTTGGATGTTGTATGTGCTGTTTTTCCAATAGTTTGCACTAACCTTCAAAGACGGCACGGCAGATTTCTGTCATGAAGATGGAATGCAGGTTTGCCACAGAGGCCATCATTGCCCTGACACTGTACACAGTGACCCGGCACTCCAGCGAGAGCCCTGTCTGTTCGTAAGCGAGGGCAATTCAGTCCGTCACCCAAGTGGACAGAGTATGTTTGGTCACCCCCTCCCCCAGCCGGCTGGGGTCCTAGGAGATGAAAAGCTGTGGGGCTCTGCAGTGGCCATAAGTATGCTGGAGGTAGAAGGACAGCGCCCTCTTACAGTCCAGGGTATGAAGGATGGTCTCTACCCTGCTGGCGTGAGGCCACAGAATGAAGGTGGGGAGCACCACCTCTTGATTGAGGTGGAAAGGGGACACCACCAAGGGAAGGAAGTTAGGGTGCGTGTGAAGTACGACCTTGGTTTTGTTTTTTTTAAATTTTCTATTTATGCAATTTACAATTAAATCAAACAACAAGTGCTTGTACAGAAATGATGTAAATTTGCAGAACAATTCAAAGAAAAATATACAAAAAGGAAAATTGTAGCAAAAACATCAGTAGTCCCCAAAATTGGGGAGTGGCTACAAAATCCACTGAGGACGGAGTATCCTATAGTTCATAAAGGAAACAAAATCACATAATAGAAGGTGACATGGGAAGGACCATACTAATAATAGATGAGTAGCCCACTTAGGAAGGTGAAGATGTTATGGCATGCATACTAATAAATGAAGACAAATCTCTAGGTTGAAAAAAGACATATTTCTGAGAATTGAAAACAACAATACACTTACATGGGAATCTCAATACAAAAGAAGCCCCCAAATGAAGTACACCAGGTCTTAACAAAAGAAAAGACTTACGCTGTTTCTGGGTTTCTCTTGAAACATCTGGGAAAATAGATATTTTTCTACCCATAAACAAATTGGCTCTCTTTTTATAAAACAATTTAAGGAGCCAATCTCTGTCCGCAGACAACGCAAAAGTTACTAACAGAGTGGAAGTTATAAGTCCATCCTCCTTAGGGGACTGAAGCAAAGTGGAGACATTGAGAAAGCACAGTTACTTACCTGTAACAGGTGATCTCTGGGAACAGTAGGAATAAGTCTACACATATGGGTACGTCGGTACCGACGGAGTCTGCGCGGGAACGCTCCCCAGCGTCCAATCAGAACGCTTTTGGAAGCATCCCAACACGCCTGCGTGCTGCCTTCCCGCCTTTCCCAACTGCCTCTCCTCAGTTAAGTTTTAAAGCTGAGGCAAAGAGAGAGAGAGAGCAAGAAAGGGAAAGATAGAGATAGAGAAATGCAACTCCTAGGGGAGGTGGGTGGGTTGTGAAGACTTATTCCTGCTGTTCCCAGAGATCACCTGTTACAGGTAAGTAACTGTGCTATCTCCAGGAACAAGCAGGAATGAGTCTTCACATATGGGGCCTCCCAAGCTAAGATGCCTGGAGGAGTCCCAGCATGTTGCGAGTTTGAGAGCCATGCTAATTTACCGAACTCCGAGGCATTCCAGGGATGGAGGGTAGGAGTTGAGCTAAAAAGATGTGCTGTGGAACAGCTGGACCAAACAGGATGCCTAGAGAGGCTCTGTGCAGGTGATATTTAGCGGTAATATTGAAGAGCAATAAACCAATATGGACCTCACCTGGTAGCTTTGTAGAGGGGTATATGGAGGTTCATGAGGATTTGTGAATATGAATCAACAGAATATCCCCAGGGGGTACCTCAATGTAAGAAGAGGTAAAGAACTGTGCAAAAAACAGGCTGAGGTAGAACCCTTAGGGTGAGAGAAACAATCCCAGTGGAACTGGGGCAGTTCAATGAGGTAGGACTTAGCGGAAAACGCGGAAGTCTCCATTGGATAAAACTGAAAACTCCTTTGACCTTAAGAGACCTAGTTCTTATAGGAGAGGGAGCTTCCAAGATCTCCATATCCGAAAACAAGACGGATAGGAGTTAGGAGGCATTGTAGCCTCCCATTTTCTGAAGATTCAGAAAAAGTCCCTCGTAATGGAAAAGGAAAGTATGTGAAGGGCTTCAGGTGTACCCAAACTGAAGGTCATGGTACAAAAACTCCTGAACTACCACAGGAAGTGGTTGATTATGGATAACCCTAAGTATGCTGGGACAGCATGGAAAGGGATAGAGAGTATCTGTCAGTCTGTGGTGGAATATATATATATATATATGTATAAGTATATATATATATTTAGGCAGACAGACAGGAAGAGTATACAGACATATACCTACCCACTATCATATATTGTAATACATACCTATAGAGATAGGTAAATACAGATATATACATCACATATGTATACAGATATAGATATGGGCATAGACGTACAGATGTCCATATACATGTAACATATACATATATATATATATTTATACATATATATATATATATATATATATATATATATATATATATATATATATGAATACATACCCGTGTCCGCACATAGGGTATGTGGAGAAGATTTATCTAACAACAAGAAGGGAGGTACCTGCTTGAGAAGATATTCAGAGAAACCCCACTTCCTTGTTAAGGGTAGGAAGTGCAGGGAGTTCTCTCATTGGCAAGAGAAGTCTAGAGTCCTCTAAGAACTCTTGCCCTTTAAAAATCAGGAACGGAGACCTACCTGGAAAATGCAGAGGATGTTTTTAATCTGCAGACAGTGAGTCTGAATCCTTCCATAACTCCAGCAGGTAGCTGGAGAAAAAGATGCCATAAAAATACCATATTTACCCTCAATGAGGGTAAAAAGGGGTATGGTGCATTCTTGTGCTCAACATGGTCACGCCATTCAACATGGTCACGCCATGAAGAATTGAGGATGGAAGGAAAAAACAGACAGGGATGGTCTATACTGAAAGAAAGAAACCATCTCTGGTGAAGGGGTCCCCTGGAGATGTGAAGCAAACCAGGGATTTGGATAATTCTTTAGGTCTTCTCTTAATTAAAGGCCTGTGACCTTTATTAAGAAGCCTTTAATGGAAATGGTAAAGGCAAGGAGAATCCAGTAAGCCTGACTAGGTAAAACCCTTCCTAACCATCTGACATTATGTGCTCTCTAACAAGGCCCCATAGTGTAGAGCTGCTCCGTAGAGATGCAGAGAGCATGTTGCAGGTTAATTAGAAGAAAAACTGGTGTTTAAGAGCCAGTAGGTATCATCAACTACTCCGCCAAACCCAAGAATTGGGAAGGCTAAGGAGAAAAGGTAAGGTCTGCAACAATAGCCAGAAAAGGTTCTTAAACCATCTGGGACTTAGTGGCAAGGCCAGAAACCATTGAAATTGGAGAACAAGCCCTGGCTGCTTGGACAGCAAGTTAGTGGTCTAAGCAGTAAGAGCCCCTGCAGTTCTAACTATTGAATAGGGTAGCAGAAGGTCCCAAGGTTGGGAAAGAAATACAGACAGAAGTAGGAGAGGTAAGACTCCGCTACTGTCTGAGAAGCTGCCAGGAAAAATTAAGAATGCAAGGGGGAGACAACTCTGAAAGAAAACTGTTAGGGGCTTTAGGAAAAGCCCTCAGTAGAGTGGTATCACTCTTACAGACCAAATGTCCTGGAAGGGTGGCAGAGTTGAAAAGAAGGCTTATTGTGGAGGAAATCCTTAATAAGTAGCAAGAGAGATGCTGATACAGGAGAAGAGTCAAAGGTAAGGGATGGTGACCTTATTGACAGATGTTACTCCCCGGTGTAGTTCAGAAGACGAGGAGTAACTGTAGTACCTGTAAAGCATAATCATCTCAAGAAGCTCATTGAGCTAATAGTTAGGATGTGTCCTTGAGAGGGACATATGTAAATTTTTAGATGGAATCGATGTAGATGCTTGTAGAGGTAAGAAGCAAACTACAGGATCTAAACCTCAATAGGAAAAAAGGATTCAGGGAAGAGTTTATCAGCAACCTTGCGGCTGCTGGGTTTGCTGAACCCGTTGAGGTTGTGGTTTCCTGAGCCTGGCTGGGTGATTCCCCTGCCTAGAAACATCTGTATGATGGGTAGAAGATGGATAAAACCTTCTCCCATTAGGGGAACAAAGCTTAGTAGTAGACTTTCTACAAACTGGGATAGAGGAAGGTGTAGGCAAGCCTCTGAAAGCAATAGTGTCAGTGGTAAACTGAGCAGCCTGGAGTAAAGTCTCCTTATTAAAGAGATTTTCTCCAGTGCAAGGAGCATTTCCCAGTATATCTTGTACAGATTTGTCCAAGTCTGAAGCTTGGAGCCAGGCTCTACGTCGTGCTCCTTTGGCTATAGCAGAAGTTCTGCTGACAGACTCGAAAGAGTCTAGGGAAGCACGAGTCAGGAACTTGGAAATATTTTGAGCATGATTGACTAGCCTAGAAAAATCTGCTCTTTGAGGCTCTTGGAGGCAAGGGGTCAAAAGTAATAAATCTTTTGTGACCTCCTTAAGAGATAATCCCATATAGAAAATATATGAAAGGATTCTTGCTGAAAGCATGGATGCCTGGAAAGTTTGACGTCCAAAGGCATCTAAAGTCTTAGCCTCACGACTTGGCGGATAAGAAGAGTGCCTTTTAGTACTCTTAACATGCCTCATTGCTGATTCTACAACCAGAGAATGATGAGGGAGTTGAGGCTTTTGAAAACCTGGAGAAGGGGGCTCTTTGTATAGAAGATCAGTCGCCCTAGAAGGTGGGAATACCATTAAAGGAGATTCCCACGTTCTAAATAGGAGATCCTGCAAGGTCTGATGCAAAGGAAACATAATGACTTCCTTTGGATTGCAGGGGATCTGTGTAGGTTGTGGATCCCCTGGTGCAGGGACTTGACCAGGTATAGAAATGGCAAGTAACTTCGCCATATCAATCAGAAAAGCTTGAAAAGAAATCTCCCCAGAGGGGAGTCCTCGAGGAAGAGGAGGAAGAACTAGATCTGTTGAAGAACTAGCTCTAGCAGCCACCTGCTCATTCAGATTCTGTGGAATAGCAGATCTGGAGGGGTGGAGCATCGGAGTATCCTTGAAAGATAGTTGTGGGTACCGAGGAAAATCGGTACCATGACTGGTCAGTAGCAAGTCGTCCATGCTAGGGATCGATTCCAAACTCGGTATGGAAGGAAGCGAGCCGGCTAGCATGGGAGGTAGCGACACCGATGCCGATGTCGATACCGGTACCGAGATCGGTACTGTTGGTGACACCGATATATGAAGATCAGTCTGCAATGGCACTATCGGTACCATGGCAACCGAATGTGGCAGATCTCGATCATCGGTGGAATGTCTACGGTACCGTCTGAAGTCGGTACCGAGACGAGTCGGTACCCAGTCATCCAGACTAGAGATCGATTCTAGACTCGGTATCGAAAGAAGCGAGTCTATCGATGCATATCGGGAGGGTACCGACGTGGATACCAACATCGGTACCGGGACCGATGTGGGAAGATCGGTCGTTAGCGGCTCTAGCGGCACCGAAGATACCGAGAGCACTTGACTGCGATCATCGGTGTGGAATGTTTCATCCAGCACCATTGCCGATGCCGGAGTACCGGCACCGCTCAAAGCGGATACCACCACTGGGCATGGCTCAGGCATGTTCACCGAGGTAAAAACCCCGGGAACAACCTGAAACCCCGTTAGTGCTTTGGAGACAGAAGCCTCCCGCCGGGGTTTTAAAGCCAAAATGTCCTCGGGGGCAAGCCGAAAGGCATCTCTATGAAGGACATGAGATCTACCATCCGAGGACTGGCTAGTCTTCACAGACTTTTGTTTGGTTACCTGATCCTGCGAAAAAGAAGAAGGAGCTGGTATCCTCAGGACTGAGGGGAACGGCGTATCGAGTTTAGCTCGATGCTGAAAACGTCTTGCAGAAAGAGAAGTGCAGGAGGGACAGTCCAGCAGATTGTGTTCAGGTCCCAAACATGGAAGGCACCAGTTATGGGTGTCTAAAAGTAATTTGGTAGTGCCACAGTTAACACACTTTCTAGTGGCTAGAATTTCCATGAGGGAAATGGAGAGGCCTAGCAGGCCGAAGCCTGTCAGGCACCAAATAGGAAAAAATTTCCTACAGAAGGAAATATCTGTAAAAGAAAAGAAGAAGAAAACACTGGCGGTACTGGTGCGTCGGAAGGTAGACGCAACCACAAGAAAAAAACAAAAAATAAAGGAAGAATTTTCTGCGGTGACAGGAGGATGTCCTGCCAGCTCCGCGGAAAAACGAAAACTGAGGAGAGGCAGTTGGGAAAGGCGGGAAGGCAGCACGCAGGCGTGTTGGGATGCTTCCAAAAGCATTCTGATTGGACGCTGGGGAGCATTCCCGCGCAGACTCCGTCGGTACCGACGTACCCATATGTGAAGACTCATTCCTGCTTGTTCCTGGAGATAATCCATATCAACAGTTCCAACCACAGTCTTACCCTCCTTCTTCCCCAAAGGCAAATAGAACACTTTCTCAACTGGAGGAATTAAATCCGAGGGCACCATTAAGGATTCTTGAAGACATTTTTTGAATAGTTCCAGAGGCGCTACTTCAGGAATCACGGGAAAATTAAGCAACCAAAGATTTGATACCCTAGCAGCGTTTTCCAAAGACTCCAGCTTCATTTTTAATGCAACGTTATCCTTCATAAGAGAAAAAGTCAGATCAGAAACCTGTGAAAGTTTCTGATCAGAAACTTCAATTTTATTTTTTAACCCCACCAAGTCATTAGACAAAACAGTCACGTTCTCCTCAAGTCTAGAAATGTTCGAAGAAGAAAGAGCCAATTGCTAGTTCAACGCCTGCGAAAGCTGGCTAATCGCATCCCAAATAGTCTCAAGAGTCACCACAGAAGGACGAGTAATGGAAAAGGAAAATAGTGCCCCAGGCTGAGCCGCTCCTTCCTTCGCAATACCAGAGCCTTCCACCAAGCAGGCAACACCGCTGGCCTCAACAGAATGTAATTCTCCAGGGACAGCTGCCTGAAACACAGGCGTCTGACTTCCGGGACTACCATTCAACGCGCCCCGCTTTTGTTCCTTCGTCTCATCCTGCACCAGGAGAGCTACAGAACTGCGTGCTGGAGGAGTCACCGACAAGCCTGGAGCAATTGAAGGCAGGCGTTCATCAGGGGAGAGAGACAGTTTGAGGGCGGAAGACACCGTACGCTCCTCTAAAGGTGCAACCAAGCCCGCTTGAATCTCCCCGATCTGGTCCGCATTAAGCAGTACAAACTTATCCATCAGACCCACAGCGACAGGCACGGGCTCCGAGGGAGGAGCCTTGGGCTTACACTTTCGCTTCAGCATTAGGCTCTATTCCACAGTGTTGCTATCTTGGAATTAGCCACTCCCCTCTTGTTTTTATAGAACCTCATGTAAGGCAGATCCGCTACCAAAGCCTGAAGCTCATTGACCCTGCGAGCGGATGTGGGCACCACCAGGAAGACAACCCTCTATAAAAGGTAATGCAGGTGCCAGGTAGCCAGGGGCTCAAATGGTGGCCAGTGAGTCTTGAGAGCATCACGTTGAGGTCCCACTCTGCCATTAGAGGGTGAATGCAGGGTTTGGATAGCAGGAGGCCCCGCAGTAAGAAGGTTATGAGAGGCTGGAGAGAGAGATGCTTGCCCTCGATGAGGTGGTAGTGCGCTGCAAGAGCACTCAGGTGAACCCTGACTGAGTTGGACTTCAGTCCTGCCTGGGATAGGTGAAGCAAATACTGCAGCACAAGCTGCATGGAGCACAAGAACAGGTTAACCCGTTGCTCAGCGCACCACACAGAAAATCTGCACCATTTGAAGGCATAAGCCCGTCTTGTGGGAGGCCAGGAGGACCTCCTCAACCTCCCCTGAAAGACTGAAAGGGGCCAAGGCTACCCTTTCAGCAGCCAAGCTGTTAGGGCCAGAGTCACCAGACTGGGGTGTAGGAGGGAGTCCTCCTTCTGTGACAGTAGTCCCAAGTTGCTCCCCAGGTGGACCAGAGGTGTTATGGACATGCGAAGGAGAAGTGGATATCAAGGTTGCCTGGGCCACCAAGGGCCCACCAATATCAATGATGCTCCATCCCACTGAGCCTTGAAGAGAGTCTTGGCTATCAGCAGCATGGGCAGGAAGGCATAAAGAAGGCCCTCTGTCTATAGGATGAGGAAGGCATCAGTTGCCACCCAGGATGGGTGTGGCTGTTGGGAGCAGAAGCGGGGCAACTGAGGGTTGGTCAGGCTGGTGAAAACGTCCAGCCGTGGAGTTCCCCAGAGCTCGAAGAGCCGAAAGGCCATTCTTGGGTCCAGCTCCCACTCATGCGGCTGGAAGACTCTGCTCAGCCTGTCTGCCAGAGCATTGTCTTGGCTTGGCAGATATACCACCCACAGGAGCATCTCATTACGGTTCGCATACAAGCAGAGAGCTACTGCCTCCCCGCAGAGGATGTGCAACCTTGTGCCCCCCTGCTTGTTGATGTAGAACATTGCAACCTGATTGTCTGTTTGGATCAGCACCAATTGGTGCCGTAGACAGTGGCGAAAGGCTTGAAGCTCTAGGAGTTTGATCTGCTGTTGACTTCTGGCCTGCGGCCAACTGCCCTGAGGGCAGAGGTCCTTGCAATGAGCCCCCAGCCCATAAGGGAGGTGTCTTTAGTGAGGACTCTTTGGGGGATGGGGGTCTGAAAGGGCATCCAGACCTGAAGATGCTGAGGCACTTGCCATTAGCCGAGGGAGTCTGCCAGCTGGCAGGTCACCATCACCCTGTCTCGCAGCCGGCCCATGGCCTGGGTCCACTAGGCATGGAGGCACCACTGGGCCGCCTTCATATGACTGTGGATGCTATGTGACCCAGCAGCCGGAGCAGAAGGCGAGCGGACACCGAGCGTCGGTGCTGCATGTCTGTGGCGAATGCCCTGAGCAGTTGGCTCTGTCCAGAGGCAGGAAGGCTCTAGCCAGAATGGTGTCTGACAGTGCCCCTATAAACTCCAAACACTGTGTTGGGAGGAGATGGGACTTGGGGTGGTTTTATGACAAATGCCAGATACTGGAGGACGTGGATAGTGTGGGCTATGGCCTACTGCACCTTAGCTGCTGAGCCCCCTTTTATGAGCCAGTTGTCCAGGCAGGGAAAGACGAAGGCCCCCTGGAGGCGAAGGTGGGCCGTGACCACTGCTAGGCACTTGATGAAGACTCAGGGGGTGGAAGCTAGGCCGAAGGGTAGTACCCTGTACTGGTAGTGGCCACCCCCACCATGAATTTGAGGTACTGCCTGTGGCTGGGATGGATAAGGATGTAAATGGATGCATCCTCTAGGTCCAAGGAGCATAGCCAGTCTTCCTGCTGGAGGTATGGCAGCAGTGTTCCAAGGGAGAGCATCTTGAACTTCTCCCTCACCAGGAACCTGTTTAGGTCACAAAGGTCTAGGATGGGACGTAGGCCCCACATTCTTTCGGGTATGAGGAAGTATCAGGAGTAAAACCCTCTGCCCCAAAGGTGTTAAAGCACTGGTTCCACTGCCTTGTCCTCTAAAAGACCTGCGAGTTCCTGCAGTAGCAACGTCTGGTGGAGGGGAGTCCTGGAGGGCTCTCCTGGGAAGAATAGAGGGGGCGTCTGCAGCAAGTGGAGGAGGTAATCCCTCCTGACCACCTTCAGTGCCCAGGTGTTGGTGGTAATAGATGGCACCTATGGACAAACAGGACTAGACATCCCCTTGTGGGCTGCTGAGGTTGGCCTCCTGTGGGGGGGGGGGGGGGAGGCTATGCCCAAGGAGTCAAAACCTTCCACCATGCTGGGACGGAGCTGGTGCCTGGGTTTTGGGAGTATTGGCCTTACAAGGGCCATGCCCTTGTCCCTTGGCCTGCTGACTCTGTTGGGGAATTGGAAAGGCCTGATACTGAGCGTAGTTTCCATAAAAGTCTTGCCCTTCCTCAAATAAGGGGGATTTTTACCTGAAACTTTCTGTCGGGGAAGGGTAGCGGTCTTCTTGGAGAGCCTGGCCCTCATCTGGAACTCAGACTCCAACTGCAGCCTTATCTGTCATGGGTTTTCTGAAGAGACAGCAGTCCAGCAGCGAGATGGGGGCTTTCCAGTCTTTTGCATTGAGTGTCACATGTATGATTTTCTCCCAGTTGGTGAGAGGTCTTACGTGTGCACTAGGTGCAAGGAGCTCTTTGCTCTCAGGGAACGAGTCCGTTCTCTAGAGGCTAGAGTAGCAGACTTCGAAAACATAAGACAGACAGAGAGGTACATAGACGAGACCTACAGGGATATAGTCCTGAAGTCCCACCTCCAGTCTGGCAGCATCCCTGTTGCCATGGAGGAGAGAGGTCACGTGACAGGAGAGCATCACCCTGGTGTGGCAGGAAGTGATCCTGTGACTAGGACCTGTCCTCCAGGTGATGTAAAACACTCTCGCACTGAGGAAGTTTCTCCAGGGCCATGCACCCATGAGGGAAGGGTTAGGACAGCCGTTATAGTTGGTGATTTGATCATTAGGCATGTAGATAGCTGGGTGGCTGGTGGACGTGAGGATCGCCTGGTAACATGTCTGCCTAGTGCGAAGGTAGCGGACCTTACGTGCCACCTAGATAAGGTCTTAGATAGTGCTGGGGAGGAGTCTGCTGTCTTGGTACATGTCAGTACCAATGACATAGGAAAATGTGGTAGGGAGGTTCTAGAGGCTAAATTTAGGCTTTTAGGTAGGAAGTTGAAATCCAGAACTTCCAGGGTAGCTTTCTCCGAAATGCTTCCCGTTCCACGTGCAGGACCCAAAAGGCAGGCAGAGCTCCGGAGTCTCAATGCGTGGATGAGACAATGGTGCAGAGATGAGGGTTTTGGATTTGTTAGGAACTGGGGAACATTCTGGGGAAAGGAGGGGCTCTTCCGAAGGAATGTGCTTCACCTTAACCGGGATGGAACCAGGCTGCTGGCATTAACCTTTAAAAAGGAGATAGAGCAGCTTTTAAACTAGATAATAGGGGAAAGATGACAGTCGCCCACGAGAGGATGGTTCGGAAGAATGTATCCTTGAAGGATACTACCAAAAGCAGAGAGGTTCCAAAAAAGACTAAAGTAGCCCAAATGCCCTCGAGTATGGAGCAGATCCCAAATTACCCATGTCTACCAATAGCCAAATTAATATGAATAAAATACAGTCTCTAAAATGCTTGTATGCAAATGCTAGAAGTCTAACAAATAAGATGGGAGAGTTAGAATATATAGCACTAAATGAGAGGTTAGATATGATTGGAATATCAGAGACATGGTGGAAGGAGGACAACCAGTGGAACACTGTGATACCTGCGTACAAACTATATTGTAATGATAGAGCTGATCAAATTGGTGGAGGGGTTGAGCTCTATGTTAGAGAGGGCATTGAGTCAGAAAGGATTCAAGTTTTGCAGGAAATAAAATTTGCTGTAGAATCTCTATGGATTGAAATTCCATGTAAAAAGGGGAAGGCAATGGCAGTGGGGGTGTACTATCGACCACCTGGCCAGAATGAACAAATGGATGATGAAATGCTCAAAGAAATCAAGGAAGCTAACAAAAGTTACAGCGCAGTAATAATAATGGGTGATTTCAATTACCCCAGTATCGACTGGGTCAGTGTCACGGCAGGACATGCTAGGGAGATAAAGTTCCTAGATGACATAAATGACTGCTTCTTGGAGCAGCTGGTTCATGAACCAACCAGAGGGGAAGCCATATTAGACCTAGTCCTTAGTGGAACACCAGATCTAGTGCAAGAGATAAGGTTGTTGGGGCCACTTGGCAATAAAGATTTTTTCAAGTACATTCGTAGCAAAAAACCTGTGAGAGAGTCAGTTGGTCCATTAGATGATAGAGGAGTTAAAGGGGCACTAAGAGGCGACAAGGCGATAGCAGAGAGACTGAATGAATTCTTTGCTTTGGTCTTTACTGAGGAAGATGTAGGGATGTTACCCATGACTGAAGTGGTATTTAAAGGTGCGGAAGAATTGAAGGAAATATCGATACATCGGGAAGAAGTATTACAAATATTAGATAAACTGAAGAGTAGCAAATCACCTGGGCCGGATGGTATACATCCAAGGGTGTTGAAAGAACTGAAATATAAGATTGCAGACTTGCTATTAGTAATCTGTGAACTATCATTAAAATCATCTCTAATACCTGAAGATTGGAGGATTGCCAATGTAACACCAATTTTTAAAAAGGGTTCAAGGGGTGATCCGGGAAACTACAGACCAGTGAGCCTCACGTCAGTACCGGAAAAAATGGTAGAAACCATCATATAGAATAAAATTACTCAGCATCTCAGCATGTAGATAGTCATGGCCTAATGGGAGACAGCCAACATGGCTTTAGACAAGGAAGATTTTGTCTTACTAATCTGTTATGTTTTTTTGAAAGTGTGAATAAACAGGTAGACAAAGGTGAGTCGGTTGATATAGTGTATCTGGACTTTCAGAAAGCCTTTGACAAGGTCCCTCATCAGAGACGTTTGGCAAAACTAAAGAGTCATGGGATAGGAGGCAGTGTACTACTGTGGATCAAGAACTGGTTAAAAGATAGAAAGCAGAGGGTTGGGCTAAATGGCCAATTTTCCAAATGGAGAAAGGTGAATAGTGGTGTACCCCAGGGATCTGTGCTGTGTCCGCTGCTTTTTGACATACTCATAAATGACCTGGAAAGTGGAATAACGAGTGAGGTTATCAAATTTGCAGATGACACAAAACTATTTAAAGTTGTTAAAACCCAAGAGGATTGTGGAAAATTGCCAGAGGATCTTGATAAATTAGAAGACTGGGCATCAAAATGGCAGATGAAATTTAATGTGGACAAGTGCAAAGTTATGCACCTAGGGAAGAACAACCCAAACTATGGTTACACAATGCAAGGTTCCACATTAGGAACCACCACCCAGGAAAAAGATTTAGGCGTCATTGTGGATAACATGTTAAAACCCTCGGCCCAGTGTGCAGCGGCGGCCAAGAGAGCAAATAGAATGCTAGGTATTATAAGGAAAGGAATGGAAAATAAAACAAAAGATATTATAATGCCTCTATATCGTTCCATGGTGAGACCGCACCTTGAATATTGTGTGCAATTCTGGTCGCCGTATCTTAAAAAGGATATAGCGTTATTAGAAAAGCTTCAGAAAGAGCCACCAAAATGGTAAAGGGGATGGAAGGATACTCCTATGAAGAAAGGCTAAAAAGGTTAGGGCTCTTTAACCTGGAAAAGAGACGGCTGAGGAGAGATATGATAGAAGTCTATAAATTAATGAACGGAGTGGAACGGTAAACGTAGATCGATTGTTCACGTTATCAGAATATAGAAAGACTAGGGGACATGCAATGAAGCTACAGGGTAAACTATTTGAGACTAATAAAAGAAAATATTTTTTCACTCAACGTGTAATCAAACTCCGGAATTTGTTACCGGAGGATGTAAAGACTGTTAGTGTAGCTGGGTTTAAAAAAGGTTTGGACAAGTTCCTGGAGGAAAAGTCCATAAACTATTATTAAGAAGGGACCCAGGATATCAATGCTTGACCTAGTAGAAGCATTGCGGAACCTGTGTCTTTTGGGGAAACTGCTAGGTACGTATGACCTAGATTGGCCACTGTTGGAAACAGGATACTGGGCTTGATGGACCTTGGTCTGACCCGGTATGGCATATCTTATATTCTTATGTTCTTTGACAAGGGACATCGACCAACTTACCCTGAACCCATTGCTCCAGGTCGGAGGACTGTAGCCATGCCTGGCATCGGGCACTGAGGCCTGCTGCAACCACTTTAGCCACCAACTCAAAGCCAGCATAGGCTGCCCGAGTCATGAATTTAGAGCACTTTCTAACACCGGAGGCCAGGGTCTGGAACCACTGGAGGGGCTCCTCGGAGAGACCAGCCAAAAACACGGCAAGTTCCTTCGCCAGGTCCCTCAGGTACATGCATATGTACAGTTGATAAGCCTGAATCCAGCCTATAAGCATCGAATCCTGGTAGCACTTTCTGCCCAGTGAGTCCAAGGCGTGGGCCTACCTGGGGGTACTGAGGAGTGTCTCTTTTTGCTCTGAAGGTGATGTATGGCCGATTCCACCATCATGGAGTTGTGCGGCATGTTGTTTCTGGAAGCCGAGTCTACGGCGAACCCGGTACACAGAGTCCAGTTGTCTGCTCACTATAGGCATTGACATGGGGGTTTCCCACATGTGTAGGAGCAGCCACTCCAGGATCAGGGGAACAGGCACTGTGATGCCTCCTTCAGGGGAGCCTCGTACTGGAGGATCTCGAGCTCTTCGATCCGAGGATCCTCCTCCGAGTCGGTCTCAAAGGTCAGTGCCTTGGCCATGTCCTGCATGGTCGAGGAAGGCCATGTAATTGGGCAGGGACCGATGCCAGATCTTCGTGGGAAATAGGTTGGAGAGCCCAGACATCCGGGGACTCGTTGTCCTCGGTCTCTCAGTCTGACTCGTACTCAGTGGAGGTGTTGAGGGAGGCCCAGGCTCTGGGGTTGTGCCCCAAGCCCGACTGCCCCTGGTCACCGGAGGCCCTGTGGTCAGAGCCGCAGGCACTCATCGGGGATGACTTCAGACCCAAGTATCGGGACTGATGCTTAGGGATCTCTTGAGGCCGGTGGCTCTCGAGGATCAGCTCGACATCTGGGGAGTTCCTCAAGGTTGAGGGCCCAGTGGTTGGAAGTGATGACCTACAGAGCAAGGCATCAGAGCTTGCTGCTGGGCCATGAAGACAGATAGACTGTGCTCTAAGGCAGCCATCCTGGTCTCAAGGCCAGATGGTTCCGTAGCCTTCGGCATGGGCACCGAGGGGATTGGGCCCGACGCCGGGTCTGTCGAGGGGAAATCTTCAACCGGATGGCCTTGGCAGGCTGGGGCTGCTCGCCAGATGCTGACTATTCCCTTTGGTGTATTTTGGTTAGCCACTCCCACTCCTTCTCCTCAGACTCGTGGTGAAGACCACGGGACTGGGGCCCTTGGGACTTGCCAATTTCCCATATGCATCTTTCGGTGCGGTCTTTGAGGGTTCTAGCTCTTCTTGGGCTCTTTCTCCAGGATCTGGCTGGAGGATGCACGGCTTTAGGGTTCCGAGGCAGCCTGGCCTCCCCGTGGTTCCGGAGGTGGCCCTGGAGCAAGGTGTCACTGGAGACTCCAGTGCAGAGTTCATGTTGTGAAAGAAGGACTCCTGCTGCTGCTGACAGCTCGATAGCCTTGGAGATCATCTTTTTGCAGAGGCCACAGTCCAAGGGGTCATGGTCCAGCCCTAGGCATTGGAGGCAGCAGTCATGTGGGTTGGTGCGCGACATGGTTTTAGTGCAACAGTCTCAATTCTTAAAGCCACTTGCTGAGGCCAATGTGGGGAAAAAGGCCCCCATGAGGCTGAAAACCTCTAGCCCAGCCAGGGACAAAAAAAGGCATGAAGTTGGTAGAGAAACTCTTGAGAGAGAAAAAAAGAAATGAACAAACCTGAAGTGCGATGCTGAGGCAAGCGGGCTTGGGGGCGAGAAAGGGAACCAGAACGCGACTGGAGAAAGAAAATTTAAGAAAAAAATTAAAGAGAAAACATAACACTTTTTCTGGGGAAAACAAATACACATCTAGTGGGCTCCATGGAAAAAAGGAGACTGAGGCAAGATGACATCCTTGGGTGGGAAGGAGACCACATGCATGGTGCATCTCCCAAAGGCTTTCTTCAAAAGATGGGGAGAAGCTTCCACCAGCTCCATTGGTGCCATCACCCATATGTGAGGACTGACTTCCTGCTTGATCCTGGAGAAAAATCATATTGTCAAAGTTGCTGCACCCATTACATAGTAACATAGTTCATGACAGCAGATAAATACCAGTATGGTCCATCTAGTCTTCTCAGCAAAGTGGCAAGGGTAGGTGCACCAGCCACTCCATGCAGGTTACTTTCCCTATGTCTTTGTTCAGGGGTGTACCCAATGCTCCCCGCAGGTCACCCTTATTTGTTGAAATATAACAGATAGTTATGTTTATTTTGATTTTATCCTGTTGCTATAAAGGGATCCACTGTGTCTGTCCCATGCGATTTTGAATTCTGTCTCTGTATTTACCCCACCACATAGCAATCCACTGTGTCTGTCCCATGCGATTTTGAATTCTGTCTCTGTATTTACCCCACCACTTCCATTGGGAAGGCATTCCAAGCATCCACCATCCTTTCATGAAAAAACAATTTTCTGACATTGCCTTTCCATTTATCCCCTTTCAGCTTCTAGTTTTACAGCTACCCTGTCTTTGGAAGAGGTTTGTTTGTTCATTAATACTCTTTAAGTATGCAGTGTGCAGCGGCGGCCAAGAGAGCAAATAGAATGCTAGGTATCATAAGGAAAGAAATGGAAAATAAAACAAAGGATATTATAATGCCTCTGTATCGTTCTATGGTGCGACCGCACCTTGAATATTGTGTGCTATTATGGTCGCCGTATCTTAAAAAGGATATAGCGCTATTAGAAAAGGTTCAGAGAAGAGCCACCAAAATGGTAAAGGGGATGGAAGGATACCCCTATAAGAAAGGCTAAAAAGGTTAGGGCTCTTTAACCTGGAAAAGACAGCTGAGGGGAGATATGATAGAAGTCTATAAATTAATGAAGGGAGTGGAATGGGTAAATGTAGATCGATTGTTTACGTTATCAGAATATAGAAAGACTAGGGGACATGCAATGAAGCTACAGGGTAAACTATTTAAGAAAAATAAGAGAAAATATTTTTTCACTCAACGTGTAATCAAACTCTGGAATTTGTTACCGGAGGATGTAGTAAAGGCTGTTAGTGTAGCTGGGTTTAAAAAAGGTTTGGACAAGTTCACGGAGGAAAGGTCCATAAACCATTATTAAGAAGGGACCCAGGATATCAATGCTTGACCCAATACAAGCATTGTGGAACCTATGTCTTTTGGGGAAACTGCTAGGTACATATGACCTATATGGGCCACTGTTGGAAACAGGATACTGGGCTTGATGGACTTTGGTCTGACCCAGTATGGCATATCTTATGCTCTTATGTTCTAACTATTGCATTGAATACACGACATGCTGATTAAGATGGTTATAAAGCAGTTCTAGGACAAGGAGAAAAGGTGGGTGTTACATCAAATTGGAGGACAGATGTCAATCTATATGATGACTATATAGGCAATGCAACCCTGGGGTGGGAGGAGCGAGGGGTGGGAATTTAAGTGTCCCTGGCCAGTAGACCTTCTATGAACTGAGGGCACACTCAGATCTAAGAGAATATAAAGAGGTCATAAATAGGTAAGTAAAATTTAGATCAAGACCAGCCAAACTAGTAAATTTAGAAGCTTAGCTTTGTAGTCTGTCTCGGGGTTGTGATGGCAGTTGCTGGATCAGAACTCCTGCTCAGGCAGCAGAAGCTGATTTAATTAATCATACCCTGTCAGGTGGGCTTCTAACAGAGCAATGGAACTTTAAACGTTCAAATGAAATCCTACTTCTATGTACCAGTCTGCTATGCAAAGGACCTTGGAACTTTAAAATGTATACCTTTACTGCAAAATTTAGTAAGGAACCAGGTCTCTGCAAATCTAAAAGCAAATGTGTACTGCAACCTGACAGAGAGCCTGATGCCAGTTGAAGGACAGGTTCCATATGCAGGATGTCTGCAAGCTGAAGTCCTTCTGAAACAAGTAGAGGGGTTCAGAGAAGGGGTGGCAAGGCTGAGAAGTACTTGAGACAATGAGAAGTACATTGATGAGATGCGTTTTGAAACATCCAAGCTCTCCAACAGAGATGACGATGGGAAGCTACAGAATGAAGAAAGTTGGACACGAGTCCTTAGAGTCTGCAGAATCAACAATCCAACTCCACCAGCCCTTGAATTGAAAAACCAGTATGCAGTCCTGGAAGTGAGTAGGTAAAAACCCCAGGAAAGGGAAGAACCAGAGCTCAAGCACCCCAAAGTTGTTGAATCAGTGACCAGAAAGAAGCAAAGGGTAGTAGGATTGGTGACTCTCTTTTGAAGGGTACTGAGGCATCCATCTGCTGACCAGACTTGATGTCCAGACAGGTGTGCTGAATGCCAGCTTCCAAAATCCAACATGTTACGGAGAGTTTGCTGAGACTCAAACCTACTGACTATTATCTGATGTTGCTTATTCATGTTGGCACCAATGATACTGCTAGGTATCCCTCTGAGCATATCAAAAGTGACTTCATGGCTCTGGGACAGAGGATGAAGCAGATAGGTGAGCAGGTGGTGTTCTCTTCAATCCTTCCTGTTGAAGGTAAAGGCCGAGGCAGAGAAACCTGCATCCTGGAGATGAATGCATGGCTGTGTGAATGGTGTCATCGAGAGCGTTTTGGTTTCTTGGACCATGGGATGAGTTTCCAAGGGCTACAGAGCAGAGATGGCATCCATCTGTCCAAGAAGGGTTGAAGTGTCTTCTGCAGCAGACCAGCTAACGTACTGAAGAGGGCTTTAAACTAGATTCGTTGGGATGGGTGAAGAAAGCCCCCAGCTAAGTGAAACATTAAATACCTCTGTAGAAATGAGTAAAAGAGGCAACATCTGGAAAGTGGTGTGTATAAATGCCCGTAGTATGGGAAACAAGATCCCAGATGTTGAGGCTTTAATGGAAGAGGATGACTTGGATTTAGTGGCGGTTATGCAGACAACCAAGACTAGGATGTAATTATACCGGACCATACTTTACTCAGGAAGGACTGGGTAGGAAAAAAGAGAGGAGAAGTGGCACTATATGTAAAAAATAATATTAAAGCTATAGGATTACAGGACTTAAAAGGGAGCGAGGAGGCACTGTAGGTTAAACTAGAAAGAGGGAAAGGGAAATCCATTTGCAGGGAGGCGAAGTGGATCGGGATTTAATAGAAGGCATATACAGTATTGCCATGAAAGAAGTGGTGCTACTAATAGGTGATTTCAATATGCCAGATGTTGATTGGCACATCCTTGCTGCGGTGTCATCTAGCAGTAAGGAGATCCTAGATTCTCTACAGGGGGAACTATTCAGGCAACTGGTAACAGAACCCACACATGAAGGAGCTATGCTGGACATGGTTTTTATCCGTTTAGCAATGGGGAAAGTGTTTCTGACATCATAGTGGAAGATCATCTCACATCCAACCATCACCATTTATGGTTCAGTATTAGGACTAGGGCTGACATAACCCACTTAAAGGTCTTAGACTTTAGGATAACCAATTTAAGATGACACAATACCTCAAGGAGTCATTAGCGGGATGGGAACAGCTGAGGGATGTAGAAAAGCAATAAGCAAAACTGAAAGGGGATATTTTAAAGCAAGAAAACTTTTTGTTAGAAAGGTAATTATATTTAAAAGGAAAAGGAGGCCACTATGGTTCTCAAAATAAGTTGCTGAAGATATGAAGAAAAAGAAGGTGGCCGTCATAAAATACAAGAGATCAGAGAGAGAAGACAAGCAACTACATTTGTAAAAACTTAGAGAAGCCAGCAAAGCAGGCAGGAGAGCAAACATACAAAAAGAAGAAGAAATAGCCAAAGCAATAAAATGGGGGGATAAGAAGATAGATCAGTGAGAGTAGGAGGGGCAAAAGTTGTATTGTCAGACTCAAGGATGAAAGGGAGATATATGTAGAAGCTGAGGTTAAAATGGAATTGCTTAATAGATATTTCTGTTCTGTGTTCACAAATGAAGGACCAGGAGCAAAACCTCAGAGAACACCCACAAATAGGAACTGAAGTGACAGGGATCTTGAACAATTTTCAGAAGACTGTGTTCGTGAGGAACTAGCCAAATAAAAGTAGACAAAGCAATGGAACTGGATGGGATACATCCTAGAATATTAAAGGAACTTGCGGACATTCTAGAGGATCCATTGGTTGACCTTTTCAATGTTTCTTTGGAATCGGGATTAGTCCCAGAGGACTGGAGAAAAGCACATGTGATCCCTTCATACAAAAGCAGAAATAAGGATGAGGCTGACAACTACAGAGTGGTTAGTCTAACCTCTGTGGTGAGTAATTTATTGGAAACACAGCTAAAAGAGAGAATAGTGAGTTTCTGGAGATTGCAGGATCTGAGGCAGCATGGGTTTACCAGAGGCAGGTTTGTCAGACATCTGATTGATTTATTTGACTGGGTGCCAGGGAGTTGGACCAAGGAAGAACTCTAGATGTGGTGTACTTAGATTTTAGTAAAGCCTTTGACACCGTTCCACATAGGCGGCTCAAAAACAAACTGAGCACTCTATAGATGGACCCAAACATGACTGACTGGGTTAGAAATTGGTTGAGTGGGAGGTGACAAAGGGTACAGGTAAATGGAGCTCACTCTGAGGAGAAAGAGGTTACCAGTGTGCCGCAGTGATCCCTCCTTGGTTTGATTCTTTTTAACATCTTTGTTAGTAATACGCCGCCTCCAACTAATTCAGAATACAGCCGCTCGTATGATTTTTCACGCTTCACCATGGGACCATATTACTCCTTTGCTCCATCGCCTCCATTGGCTTCCCATTGACTTTCGGATATCCTTTAAGGTTCTTATCTTAATTCACAAAGCCATTTATCTCTCTACACCTGCCTATCTCTCAGATCTGCTCTCTTACCATACTCCTACACGCAGTCTCCGGTCCATTCACATCAACCGCCTCCATCTTCCAGCACCCTCCAGAGCTCATCTACAATCCACCAGAAAATCAGCATTCTACTATTTAGGGCCTTCTCTCTGGAACTCCCTTCCCACCAACCTCCATACAGAAGAATCCTATCCAAGGTTCCGCTCTCTCCTAAAAACTCATCTATTTTCTCTAGCTTTCCCCCCTTGAATTTTCCTCTCCTTGTCCTCTCTCTGTTGCTTTGCATGCTTTTTCTTCTTTTGTCTCTTTTTTCTCCCTCTCTACCAGCTATTGTAATTTCCTTTCCTTTTTCCTTTTCAACAAATTAAATTTATTTTTTGTAAACCGCTTCGATGTTATGGGGAGCGGTATATCAAATGTGAATAAACAATAAACAATAATATTGCGGAAGGGCTGGCAAGTAAGGATTTTCTCTTTGTGGATGATACCAAAATCTGCAATAGAGTAGGCACTCAGGAAGTAGTAGATAACATGAGGAGCGATCTAGCCAAGCTTGAAGAATGGTCAAGAATTTAGCAGCTGAGATCTAATGATAAAAAATGCAGGGTCACACATCTGGGCTGCAAATATCCAAGGGAGCTCTACAGTGTAGGGGCAAAAGTACTTCTGTTCATGAAAGAAGAGCAGGACCTGGGCGTGATTGCTTCTGATGATCTTAAAGTGACTAAACACGTAAAAAAGGTGATGGTGAAAGCCAGAAGGATGCTTGGGTGCAAGGGAGAGCAATGGCCAGCAGAAAAAAGGAGGTGATACTGTCTCTGTCTAAGTCTCTGGTGTGACTTCATTTGGAGTATTATGTGCAATTCTGGAGACTGCACATTCAAAAGGATATAAACAGGATGGAGCCGGTGTAGAGGGTGGCTACTAAAATGGTTAGCAACATAGTAACACAGTAAATGACAGCAGATAAAGACCAGTATGGTCCATCTAGTCTGCCCAGTAAGATGCAAGAGTAGGTGCACCTGCTACTCTGTGCAGGCCACCCATCCCCATGTCTTTGTTTAGGGGTGAACCCACCGCTCCATGTAGGACACCCCTATTTGTTGAGAAATTAGATGGTTCCGTTTATTTTGATTTTATCCTGTTGCTGTAAAGGGATCCACTGTGTCTGTCCCATGCCATTTTGAATTCCATCACTGTTTGCCTCCACCACTTCCATCGGGAGGGCATTCCAAGCATCCACCACCCTTTCAGTGAAAAAGTATTTCCTGACATTGCCTTTCAATTTACCACCTTGCAGCTTCATGTTATGCCCACTAGGTTTACAGCTTCCCCGTCTTTGGAAGAAGTTTGTTTGTTCATTATTTCTCTTTAAGTATTTAAAGGTCTGAATCAAATCTCCCCTATCCCTCCTCTCCTCCAAAGAGTACATATTTAGGTCTTCAAGTCTCTTCTCATAAGGTTTCTGACGCAGGCTCCAAATCATTTTGGTCGCCTTCCTCTGAACAGTTTCCAGTCTTTTTACATCCTTTGCAAGATATGGTCTCCAAAACTGAACACAGTATTTTAAGTGAGGCCTCACCATGACTTGTACAATGGCATAAGTACCTCTTCTTTTCTGCTGGTAATTCCTATTTGTATGCAGCCCAACATCCTCCTTGCTTTTGCCACCGCCTTGTCGCACTGTTTTGCCACCTTGAGATCTTCAGAAATAATCACACCAAGGTCTTTCTCCTGATCCGTGCACACCAACCTCTCGCCCCCTATCACGTACATTTCCCTTGGATTTCTGCTACCCAAGTACATGATACTGCACTTCTTTGCATTAAATCTTAATTGCCAAGGATTAGACCATTCTTCCAGCTTTTGTAGATCTTTCCTCATGTTAACCACTCCCTCGGGGGAGTCCACTCTGTTGCAAATTTTTGTGTCATCTGCAAAAAGACAGACTTTTCCATTCAGTGCTTCAGCAATATTACTCACAAATACATTGAACAGTGACAGGCCCAGGACTGAACCCTGGGGCACCCCGCTAATCACCTTCCTTTCATCCGAGTGAGCTCCATTTACCATCACCTTCTGTCGTCTGTCAGTCAACCAATTTCTGATCCCGTTTACCACCTTCCAGACCCATCCCCAAACTACTGAGTTTATTGATAAGCCTCCTATGAGGAACAGTATCAAAGGCTTTGGTGAAATCCAGGTAGATGACATCTATCGCATGCCCCTGATGTAATTCTCTGGTCACCCAGTCAAGGAACTCAATCAGATTTGTTTGGCAAGATCGTCCTTTGGTAAAAACATGTTGCCTCGGATCTTGCAACCTGTTGTTTTTGAGAAAGTCCACTATTCGCTCTTTCAGGAGTGCCTCCATTACTTTTCCTGCCACCGAGGTAAGAGTCACAGGCCTATAGTTTGTCACTTCTTCCCTGTCACCACTTTTGTGAAGAGGTACGACATCAGCCATTCTCCAGCCCTGAGGAACTTCTCCTGTTTCCAAGGATCTGTTGAAAACATCCTTTAACGGCCCCGCAAGAACCTCTCTGACATCATTCAGTATCCTGGGATATATCCCATCCGGTCCCATGGCTTTGTCCACTTTCAGTTTTGCAAGTTGTTCTAACACATCATCTTCTGTGAAAGGTGTGGTATCTACTTCATTCCCATTTTTATATTAGGGAGTCACAGGTGGTCCTTCTCCAGGATTTTGTTTAGTAAAAACAGAGGAAAATTACTTGTTTAGCAATTTCGCTTTTTCAGTGTCACCCAAATGCTCTCAAGTATGAAGCAGACAGAGCTTAAAGATCCCAATTTACCCATGTCTAACAATAGCCAAATTAACATGAATAAAATACATTCTCTAAAATGCTTGTATGCAAATGCTAGAAGTCTAAAGAATAAGATGGGAGAGTCAGAATATATAGCACTAAATGAAAGGTTAGATATGATTGGAATATCAGAGACATGGTGGAAGGAGGACAACCAGTGGGACACTGTGATACCTGGGTACAAACTATATCGTAATGATAGAGCTGATCAAATTGTTGGAGGGGTTGCGCTCTATGTTAGAGAGGGCATTGACTCAGAAAGGATTAAAGTTTTGCAGGAAACAAAATCTGCTGTAGAATCTATATGGATTGAAATTCCATATAAAAGGGGGAAGGTAATGGCAGTGGGGGTGTACTATCGAGCGCCTGGCCAGAATGACCAAATGGATGATGAAATGCTCAAAGAAATCAAGGAAGCAAACAAAAGTTACAGCACAGTAATAATAATGGGTGATTTCAATTACCCCGGTATCGACTGGGTCAGTGTCACGTCAGGACATGCTAGGGAGATAAAGTTCCTAGAAGAAATAAATGACTGCTTCTTGGAGCAGCTGGTTCATGAACCGACCAGAGGGGAAGCCATATTAGACCTAGTCCTTAGTGGAACACCAGATCTAGTGCAAGAGATAGGGGTGTTGGGGCCACTTGGCAATAGTGATCATAGCATGATCGCCTTTGATTTAATTAGTGGAGGAGGGATAGTAAGGAAATCCACAGTACTACCTTTTAACTTTCGAAAGGGAGACTATGATAAAATGAGGAAAACAGTTAAGAAAAAACTAAAAGGAGCAGTTGCGAAGGTTAAAGACATACATCAAGCTTGGGTGTTGTTGAAAAATACTATCTTGGAAGCCCAGACCAGCTGTATTCCACGCTTTAAGAAAAGTGGAAGTAAGTCCAAAAAACTGCCAGCATGGTTTAAAGGTGAGGTCAGAGAGGCTGTTGTTGCCAAAAAAGCATCTTTCAGGAAATGGAAAAAAGAGCCAAACGACGAAACCTGGAAACAGCACAAGCACTGGCAAGTCAAATGCAAGGCATTGATAAGACAGGCAAAGAGAGAATTTGAGAAGAAGCTTGCTGCGGAAGCAAAAACGCGAAATAAAGACCTTTTCAAGTACATTCGTAACAAAAAACCTGTGAGAGAGTCAGTTGGTCCATTAGATGATAAAGGGGTTAAAGGAGCACTAAGAAGCGATAAGGCGATAGCGGAGAGACTGAATGAATTCTTTGCTTCGGTCTTTACTGAGGAAGATGTAGGGATGTTACCCATGACTGAAGTGGTATTTAAAGGTGCGGAAGAATTGAAGGAAATATCGATACATCGGGAAGATGTCTTACAACTATTAGATAAACTGAAGAGTAGCAAATCACCTGGGCCGGATGGCATACATCCAAGGGTGTTGAAAGAACTGTAATATGAGATTGCAGAACTGCTATCAGTAATCTGTGAACTATCATTAAAATCATCTCTAATACCTGAAGATTGGAGGATCGCCAATGTAACACCAATTTTTTTTTTTTTTTTTTATTTATAATATTTTCAACAACTTACAAAAGCAAGTACAAAGAAACAAGAGCCTTACAATCACCCAACACCAAATCAATCCAAGAAAACATAATACCATAACTAAATACATCCAGTAAGCACTCTGCGTAGCCCACAACAAGGAGGAGACAGTACTTAAGTAATTAATAAAGGAAATATCAAGAGCAATAGCTCTAATTTACGAGACAGCAATTGAAACATGTTCCCTACCCTAGACCAATCAATAAATCTTAGCCCTCTTTACCATTCAAAAAACTACAGAGCTGGACTGGGTCTAGAAAAACAAATTTAGACCCTTGATGATTAACTAAACACTTACACGGGTATCTAAGAAAGAAAGTAGCAGACAGGGCCAACACCCTAGGTTTTAAGGCCAAAAAGGCCTTCCGCCTAGCTTGTGTGGCCCGACAAACATCAGGAAAAATTTGCACACCAGCACCACAAAAGAGTGCAGACTTATTTTTAAAGTAGCTACGAAAAACTAACATCTTATCCTGATCAGAGACAAAGCCCACAATCAAAGTGGCACGAGAAGTAATATTATCCTGAGAGTCCTCCAGAAATTGAGTAAGATCAAGTCCATCGCGGGCCTGAACTACATCGGAAGTGAGCGGTTCCTGCTCCGGCGGCCCCGACGTCAGCGGGGGCCTCTACAAAGCGGAGCAGTGAGTTGTGCAGCCTTGGGAGACCCGAGAGGACAGCCGACCACACCTGAAGTGAGCGGTTCCTGCTCCGGCGGCCCCGACGTCAGCGGGGGCCTCTACAAAGCGGAGCAGTGAGTTGTGCAGCCTTGGGAGACCCGAGAGGACAGCCGACCACACCGGAAGTGAGCGGTTCCTGCTCCGGCGGCCCCGACGTCAGCGGGGGCCTCTACAAAGCGGAGCAAGGATAGGCGCAGCCGGAGGCGCTGTCGGGGGCTGCGATCAAAGGGGCTCGATACAAGGGGAGTGTCTGCCCCCTTGGGACCCCCTTGGAGCACCGCAGGAGATCGCAGTACGAGGTATCTGACAAATGGGGAAGAGAAAGAAGAAAATTATACCAGCGGAGCCTACAGTACCAACGGTAGGCCCTATGGATAAGCATGTTAAGCCCTTGATGGGGGCTGATGCCTCGTTAGACCCTGACTTTTTAGTTCTGCGCTCGTCCGCTGCGTCTTTGAGCTCCCCGGATCGTTCTCCTCCTTCCCCACCGAAGTACATCTCACCGCCTTTAACCGGTCCTGTGGGACAGTTTCAACAGAGTACTCCAGTGGAAACTGGTGGGAAAGTGGAAGATGTTATTTGGACATCACCTCCTGGTGTGGCGATTGAGTCACCTGAGCAGGTGACTCTGGGCGACATCTGGAAGGTGGTGACACGAATTGAACATTCCCTGGTTCCCACAGTTAAGCAGCTTGTAGTTTCTCTTCACAAGTTACTACAAAGTTGTGTGAGTTAGAAGGGCGGTTGGGGGATTTGACCACTCAATTATCTAGCTGCGAAAATCAATGTTCTACCTTTAAGGCTGTTAGCACATCTGGTATTAATGATAGTTTAATTATCCATCGTAGGTTGGAAATGTATGATAATATGTTTCGGGCCAAGAATCTCCGATTGTTAAATTTTCCTTTTTGTCGTCTCTTATCTGCTGAGATATTACTCCGTAAGTATTTTAGGGAAGTTTTGGGCTTGGCTAAGGCCGACTCCATGGCTGTCTCTAAACTATATTACTTGACTGGTCAAGGGTTGGCTGAGAGTCCTCCGGGTAACACCAATTTTTAAAAAGGGTTCCAGGGGTAATCCGGGAAACTACAGACCGGTGAGCCTGACGTCAGTACCGGGAAAAATTACTCAGCATGTAGATAGTCACAACCTAATGGGAGACAGCCAACATGGCTTTAGACAAGGAAGATCTTGTCTTACTAATCTGTTATGTTTTTTTGAAGGAGTGAATAAACAGGTGGACAAAGGTGAGTCGGTTGATATTGTGTATCTGGACTTTCAGAAAGCCTTTGACAAGGTCCCTCATCAGAGACTTTTGGCAAAACTAAAGAGTCATGGGATAGGAGGCAGTGTACTATTGTGGATCAGGAACTGGTTAAAAGATAGAAAGCAGAGGGTAGGGCTAAATGGCCAATTTTCCCAATGGAGAAAGGTGAATAGTGGTGTACCCCAGGGATCTGTGCTGGGTCCGCTGCTTTTTGACATATTCATAAATGACCTGGAAAGTGGAATAACGAGTGAGGTTATCAAATTTGCAGATGACACAAAACTATTTAAAGTTGTTAAAACCCAAGAGGATTGTGAAAAATTGCAAGAGGATCTTGATAAATTGGAAGACTGGGCATCAAAATGGCAGATGAAATTTAATGTGGACAAGTGCAAGGTTATGCACCTAGGGAAGAACAACCCAAACTATGGTTACACGATGCAAGGTTCCACAATAGGAACCACTACCCAGGAAAGAGATTTAGGTGTCATTGTGGATACCATGTTAAAACCCTCGGCCCAGTGTGCAGCGGCGGCCAAGAGAGCAAATAGAATGCTAGGTATGATAAGGAAAGGAATGGAAAATAAAACAAAAGATATTATAATGCCTCTATATCGTTCCATGGTGAGACTGCACCTTGAATATTGTGTGCAGTTCTGGTCGCCGTATCTTAAAAAGGATATAGCGATTTTAGAAAAGGTACAGAGAAGAGGCACCAAAATGGTAAAGGGGATGGAAGGATACTCCTATGAAGAAAGACTAAAAAGGTTAGGGCTCTTTAACCTGGAAAAGAGACGGCTGAGAGGAGATATGATAGAAGTCTATAAATTAATGAACGGAGTGGAACGGGTAAACGTAGATCGATTGTTTACCTTATCAGAATATAGAAAGACTAGGGGACATGCAATGAAGCTACAGGGTAAACTATTTAAGACTAATAAAAGAAAATATTTTTTCACTCAATGTGTAATCAAACTCTGGAATTTGTTACTGGAGGATGTAGTAAAGGCTGTTAGTGTAGCTGGGTTTAAAAAAGGTTTGGACAAGTTCCTGGAGGAAAGGTCCATAAACCATTATTAAGAAGTGACCGAAGATATCAATGCTTGACCCAGTACAAGCATTGTGGAACTTGTGTCTCTTGGGGAAACTGCTAGGTACATATGACCTAGATTGGCCACTGTTGGAAACAGAATACTGGGCTTGATGGACCTTGGTCTGACCCAGTATGGCATATCTTATGTTCTTATGTTATGTTCTTACTTTCCACTAGTCCGTTCCCAGCGCTTTTGAGTCCTGCAAACCCACCTCTGATCTTCTTCCTTTCCCGAATATACCTGAAGAAAGTTTTGTCGCCACACTTCACATCTCTAGCCATCTTTTCCTCTGCCTTTGATTTTGCTTTCTTTATTTCTCTTTTTGTCTCTGAGTTTGATCCTGTATTCATTTCTGTGTTCCTCTGTTTGCAAGCTTTTGAATTTTGCGAAAGCTGTGTTTTTTGCCTTTATTTGAGCAACCACCTCTTTGGAGAACCATATGGGTTTCCTTCTCCTCTTGTTTTTATTTACCTTTCTTACATATTTATCTGTTGCCCCTTTTATTGCCACCTTTAGTTTAGCCCATTGCAATTCCACTTCCCTTATCCCCTTCCACCCTGCCAACTCCTCCTTTAGGTACTTGGCCATTTTCCTGAAGTCAGTGTTTTTGAAGTTTAGGACTTTGAGCTTGCCATGATTGGACTGCACCTTGGCTTTTATCTCAAACCATACCGTGTGATGATCGCTGCTGCTCACAGGGGTACCCACCCAGACATTCGACACGCTATCACCGTTGGTGAGCACTAAATCCAGCGTTGAGCTTTCCCTGGTTGGTTCCATCACCATTTGTCTAAGTAACACATCTTGGAAAGCATTTTTTTTGCTTCTTTCCAGATTTGCAGAAGGAGTAATCCAATCCACATCGGGAAGATTAAAGTCACCCAATATGATCGCTTCCCCCTTTGTGGCTATCTTGGCAATATCTATAATCAGTTCATTATCTATCTCTTCAATTTGAGTCGGAGATCTGTAGACTACAGCAGTATGGATGAAAGTGCCATCTCCTCTTTCCAGCACAATCCAGAGCGCTTCTTCTTTTCCCCATGCCCCCTGCATTTCAGTAGCTTTAATATTGCTTTTGAGATACAAGGCTACTCCTCCTCCTTTTCCATTTTCTCTGTCTCTTCTGAATAGATTATAGCCAGCTATGGCTATATCCCAATCATGCGATTCATTAAACCATGTTTCTGTAATGGCCACAATGTCCAAGTCCATTTCCACAATTAGGGCTTCAAGGTCCGGAATTTTGTTGGCTAAGCTTCAAGCATTTGTGCTCATTGCTTTCCAGCATTTAACTGGCTTACATGTATTTTGTATTGATTTTGTTCTGCCCACTTCTTCCCACTTGCTTTTGATGTGTGGTTTAAAAGTGTGGCTGTTTCTGATGTTATTCTGCTTTTGCAGGGAGTGACATCCTGAACTTGACCTTCCCTATCCATCACCCCCTTTTCCTAATTTAAATGCATATCCACATACTGCCTGAATTTTTCACTTAGGATTCTTTTCCCTGCGACAGAGAGATGTAGTCCATCAGCACAGTATAGTCTCTTGTTGGTCCATCTGTTTCCCCAGTCGCCTATAAATCTGAATCCTTCTTCTTTGCACCAGGTCTGGAGCCATGTGTTAAAGCTGTTTATGCGATGCAGCCTTTCTGTCCCCTTACCAAGAACAGGTAGAACTTCTGAGAATGCTACAGTGTTAACAATGAGCTTCAGTTTCTCTCCCAAAGATGGAAGTCCCTTGAACTGTAGTGGCACTGTTTCTAGCCAGGTCATTTGTACCCAAGTGGATGACAACATCAATTTTGAAGTGCTCACTTTCAACGCTAAGTACATCAACAATTTGGTTTGTATTCCTGCTAGCTGAAGATCCTAGGAGGCATTTGACTAATTTCTCTCCTTTGAACTGTGTTCCCAAGTTGGTGCCTCTGATGATGGAATCACCAAGTAGTAGTAGTTTTCAGTTCCTTGAGGTTTTCTTCATATTTGGTGCTTTATCAGGAGATTGTCTCATTTAATTTAATTTAATGAGATTGTCTCATTTAAGGGCCCTTCAGTTTCCGTGGAATGGACATTCTCATTAACCAAAGCAGAGAAGGCATTATGCAGTGATATCTCATGATGTACAGGGTTTTTCTGCATTACAGGTCGCAATCTACCAGAGCCCACTGTGATCCATTTGTTCCTGGGATGTTTGATTCTTTGTGGGAGTAGTGGTGGTGGACTTTGTTTGGTTTGTATCCTAGAAGAGGTGTGTTTCATTGTGGCTACTTCTTCCCTTAATAGAGTCACTTCTTTATGCATGGCTGCTAACTTGAGGCATATAGGGCAAGCTCATAGGTTCTAGATGATTCTTCTCAGAATGAAGGCACCACAATTATTGCACTGAATACAAGACATGCTTGGTCCTAGAAGGAGAAGAAGAGAGGGTGGACGTAACCCCAAATTAAGAGGATAGATGTCAATGTATGTGACCACTATATAGGCAATGCAGCCCTGGAGTGGGTGGGGTGAGGGGTAGGGTGGGCGGGAACCTAAGTGTCCTTGGCCAGTAGGCCTTACATGAACTGAGGGCACACTTAGATATCTGATTTAAGGGCTACACAAGGAATGTAGGCAGTCAGAATATTCCCAAAAGTGAATGTAAAACCAACAGTTAAATTTTATATCAGCAGCAACAACAAACAACAAGACAGGCAAAAGATACAATGCTGAAAGCTTAGCTGTGTACAGGCTGTGGAAGCTTAGCTGTGTGATCTTCATTATAAAGCATATGAGGGCAGACTTAAAGATCTTAATATGTGGGCAACCCCTTTGTTAATATTACTTTACAAATTTTGGAGAAGTGGAAGAAAATATTGTATGGATCCCAGGGATTCTCTAAATTCCTTCCCTGACGAATAACCCAGGGTTTACCCTAGGAATTCAGAATTTGACTTTTAAAAGCTGGGCCACATTGTGTCTAAGGTATATAGGCCAACTAAGGGAAGGTGAGGATTGGATCCCCTTTGAGGAGTTGTAGAGAGAGTGCCACTCACCAGCAAGTGATCGATATAGATACAACCAAGTCCTATATTATGCCCGCAGTGTAGTAAAAGGGAGGAATAATAAGATGGGAGAGGAAATTGATGATGTTTGAAAGTCGGAAAACAAAGAGAGCAATCACAAAAATATACAACGCTATGGAGTAAGTTGACAATTTGGTATGGGCACATAAGACAGCCTGGGAAAATGAGCTTAACAAAACTTGGGATGAACATCAGTGGGAGTGCATATATGAGGGCCTGTTTAGGGGGACAATGGCTAGCAATATACTAGAACACAATTATAAAATGCCATACCGTTGGTATCTCACACCCTAAAGGTTACAAAAATGGAAAAAGGGCCCAGCTCTATGCTAGGCACGTTTATGCATATGTAGTGGAACTTTTGTGGAAGAACGTGCGTGTATGGTTAAATGAAGTAATAGGACAAGTCATAGAAATTGGTCCAGGTTCAGCTTTATTGAATATCAAAGATGATACTGTACCTGTAGAACAGTACACATTGTGTAAAATAGGTTGTATGGCAGCCAGGCTAACAATAACTCAGTCTTGGAGGAATGTGGAGGAACCATCAATCTTGGAAGTTCAAACCACAATGGAAAACCTATACCTAATGTACCTGTTAACGGCACTATGTAATATGAACTTGGTATTGTTCCTGAAGACGTGGACTCCCTACTTACTGCCCCTTTTACCTCTCTATCATCTAATGGACCAACTGACTCTCGCAGGTTTTTGTGCTACGAATGTACTTGAAAAAGTCTTTATTATGTGTTTTTGCTTCCACAGCAAGTTTCTTCTCAAATTCTCTCTTTGCCTGCCTTATCAATGCCTTGCATTTAACTTGCCAGTGCTTATGCTGTTTCCAGTTTATCATTTGGCTCTTTTTTCCATTTCCTGAAAGATGCTTTTTTGGCAACAACAGCCTATCTGACCTCACCTTTAAACCATGCTGGCAGTTTTTTGGACTTCCTTCCACTTTTCTTAAAGCGTGGAATACAGCTGGTCTGGGCTTCCAAGATAGTATTTTTCAACAACACCCAAGCTTGATGTAAGTCTTGAATGTTTGCAACTGCTCCCTTTAGTTTTTTCTTAACTATTTTCCTCATTTTATCATAGTCTCCCTTTCGAAAGTTAAAAGGTAGTACTGTGGATTTCCTTACCATCCCTCCTCCATTAATTAAATCAAACGCGATCATGCTATGATCATTATTGCCAAGTGGCCCCAACACCCTTATCTCTTGCACCAGATTTGGTGTTCCACTAAGGACTAGGTCTAATATGGCTTCCCCTCTGGTCGGTTCATGAACCATTTGCTCCAAGAAGCAGTCATTTATTTCATCTAGGCACTTTATCTTCCTAGCATGTCCTGTTTGAGAACATGCGAACCGCTTGGCCCACAACTGGTGGCCGGAAATGTGGAAGAGTCAATCTAATAGCCCTCGCCTCAAGGCAGTTGGACTACAGTGCCTCCCTGCAGTTCCAAGGGCCCTGGGCCATTCGGCCTTGACAATGAGCTCTCCAGTCCAAAAGACCGACATCCATCGTCAGAAGGATCCAGGAACAATCGTCGAGCAGCACGTCCCTCCCCAGAAGACTGTGCCGAGACCCATCCAGCATGCGCCCAGCCCTCTCATAGGTGAGGGCAATGCAGCATGCGCCCAGTCCTCTCATAGGTGAGGGCAATGCAGTCCACTACCCAGGTGGACAGGGTTCACTTGATCACTGCCTCCCCTAGATGACTGGGGTTGAAGGAAACAAAGAACTGGGAAGCTTTTCGGTGGCCCTGGGTATGTTGGCCCTCTTACAGTCCAAGGTGTGAAGGACAGTCTCCACCTTGCTGGAGTGAGGCCTCGGGAAGAAAGTGTGTAGCACTACTTCCTGGCTGAGGTGAAAGGGAGACACCACCTTCAGAAGGAATTTGAGATGCATGCATAGCACGGCCCTGTTCTTGTAGGACCTGGTGTATAGTGTCTTTGCTACCAGGGCTTGGAGCTCGCTGACCCTGTGAGCGGAGGTGAGCGCCATCAGGAACACAACTTTCCACAAGAGATACCTCAGGTGGCAGGCAGCCACGGGCTTAAAGAGCAGGCAGGTGAGCTGTGCCAGCACTACATTGAGGTCCCACTTTGTCACAGGAGGGCAGACAGGGGGTTTTGACCGCAGCAGCCCCCTCGAAAAGTGGGTCATCAGAGGCTGAGCCGAGAGGGGTTTGCCTTCAAAAGGGTGATGGTGTGCCATCAGGGCACTGAGGTGCACTCTGACGGAGTTTCATTTGAGCCCGGATTACAAGAGATGAAGGAGGTACTGCAGCAACACTTGCACCAGGCAGGAAAACGGGTTCACCTGTTGCTCTGCACACCACATCGACAACCTGCGCCATTTGAAGGCATACACCCTCCTGGTGGAGGTCTTACAGGAGGCCAGCAGGATCTCTTCCACTTCCCCTGAGAGATTGAAAGGGGTTAGGATCACCCTTTCAGCAGCCAGGCTGTCAGTGATAGGGACCCCAGATTGGGGTGCAGGAGAGAGCCCTCTTCTTGAGACAAAAGCCCTGGAGAGCTCCCCAGGGTGACTGGTGCCTCCACTGACAATCGGAGGAGTAGGGGGAACTATGGCTGCCTGGGCCACCATGGAGCCACCAGGTTCAGCGACGCTCTGTCACAAAGAGCCTTGAAGAGGGTCTTGGCAATCAAATACATGGGTGGGAAGGCATACATGAGGTCTTCCAACCATGGGATGAGGAATGCATCTGCCACTACCCGGTCCAGGTGGGGCTGACAGGAACAGAAGTGAGGCAATTGTTAGTTGTCCAGGCTGGTGAAAAGGTCCACCCACAGGGTCCCCCAGAGTCGGAAGAGCAGGGTGGCAACTCTGGGGTCCAGCTGTCACTTTTGTGGTTGGAGAACCCTGCTCAGTTTGTCTGCCAGGGCATTGTCCTAGCCTGGTAGGTATCCGCCCAAAGGAGCATTCCTTGATGAATCGCGTAGGAGCAGAGTGTTATCACCTCATGGCAAAGAGTGCAAAACCCTGTGCCCCCTTGTTTGTTCAGGTAGAACACTGCCACTTAGTTGTCCGTTTGGATCAGCAACAGCTGGTGCCTCAGATGGTGGTGAAATGCTCAGAGAGCTAGATATTGTGATAAGGAAGGCCATAGTGAGCCTATGGAAATAGGAGAAACTAAGGATTTTACCTTTAAGAAAAGTGACATCCCTGAAGTGCACAAGTTTCAGCGTTTCCCTAGAGAGAGCAAGCACAGGGAATCTGAACTTAGGCTGCCACACCCAAGCTCTGCTGACGTAGTTGCAGGCTTGGAAGATGATTATATGCACCTATCTAGAGAGAGAGAGACATGGCCCGAGAAGCAGAGATATAAACCGAGGCTAGGGACAGGGGAGAGAGGAGTCAGATCCACAGTGGAGAGAGGAGCCACACCCACAGTGGAGAGGAGAGTCACACCCACAGCCAGAAGGAGGATCACGCCCAGAGCTGAGGAGACAGCCGGGGAGGAGACGAGAAGGCCGTGCAGAGAGCATGGGAGGAGAGAGACCAGGAGAGGAGTGCTCAGAGAGAGTGCACAGGGAAAGCTTCAAACCCCAGTTCCTGTTGAAAGGATTCAGAGAGTTCAGAGCTGGAAGCCCAGGACTCAGCCCAAGAGTTCACAGAGCCCAGTCTGGAACAGGAATCCGTGGCAGAGCTCCAGAGAGGAACGCAGGCAAGTAAGCCAGGGATTGTTTCCCAGAACCTGGAGGGAGACGGCTGAGCACAGCCAGGGGGAAGTGTCCACAGCCTCACAGATAACGTTGCCTTACCGGGGAGAGCTGTACTCCAGAGAAACGCAGGGTTCCTTAGAAAGGGTTTACCCTGGGACGTCCGTTGAAGCTTCAGAGTAGGGCACTGCATTACCGGAGCTAGAGGGAATGCAGGTGGACCTCATTGAGCAAGATTCTATGCAGCCAGAGGAGCTCATGGACTGTACACTGTGTAAAGCTGATAGTGTTGAGTCTCTCAGCTAAGAAATAGCTAAGAAGATAAAAGTCTCCTGAAAAACTGAGTAAGGAAGCCTAGCCATAAGCAGAAGGTAGCAGCCTGCTCTTGTTAAGAGGAGAATACTTATTGTTTCTGTATTTGAGTGCTGAATGAAGACAAAGGTAAAAGAAGGTATTTTACTTTGGCTGAATGAAGAAGCTATGTTTTTTTTCTATCTGTTATTTTGAAGCACTTGCATAAAAGAAAGGACTGTGAAGCTAATACAGCCCAGTTTGTAAATGACTTGGAGTGAATACCTTGAAAAGTATCCTATTACAACATGCTTGAACTTTGTTTGCGTTTTGGGGAAATAATCTTTGTCATTTTTGCCTACACTCTCGGTGCATAACTACACTTCCTATTAGAAGGCTAGAACTACTATTCCCAGCATCCTTCACTGGAGAACAAAGTATTCTGTTTAAGCTTTTACAAGGGAAGTTAATGGCATCCCTATCCCTCTAAGCCTTAGGCGGAGGGCTAGGGCATGACAATATATTGCCCGAAACTCCAGGAGGTTGATCTGCTGGCTGCCCTCGGCCTGTGACTAGCTGCCCTGGGTGCAAAGTTCCTCATAGTGGGCTCCCCATCCCAGCAGGGAGGCATCTGTTGTGAGGACCCTTAGGACTTGGGGCTTGGAAGGGCATACCTGCCTGAAGGTGTTGCGGATTTTGCCACCACGTCAGGGAGTCCGCCAACTGGTGGGTCACTGAGACTCTGTCTTGGAGGCGGCCCATGGCCTGTGTCTACTGGTCTCAAAGGCACCACTGAGCAATTCTCACGTGCAGATGGGCATTTGGGGTGACATGGACTGTGGAGGCCATGTTGCTGGATAGGCACAACAGAAGCTGAGCCAACACCGAGGGACTGTGTTGCAGATCTTCAGACAATTCCCTGAGACTGTCGGCCTGATGCAGGGGGAGCAAGGCCCTTGCCTGTACAGTGTCCAGTTTTGCCCCTATGAACTCCAGACATTGTGTCGGGAGGAGGTGGGACTTGGGATGGTTTATCATGAACCCAGATGTTGCAGGAAATGGATGGTGCATGCTCTAGCTTGCTGCACCTTGGCGGCTATGCTTTATTTTATTTATTTATTTGAACATTTTTCTATACTGCCCCTTCCAGCGATCAGGGGCGGTTTACAGCGAACAGAAAGATAATAATAAAAATAATAATTATTATTATTTACAAAGAACGGTTAGAGTAGTTACTCACCTGTAACAGGTGTTCTCCAGGAGCAGCAGGAATCAGTCCTCACTTATGGGTGACGTCGGCGCCGACGGAGCCCTCGCGGAGCAATTTTCCCCAGCTTTCGAAGAAAGCCTTTGGGAATTGCAGCGCGCATGCGCGGTCCCCTTCCCGCCCAAGGGTGCCATCTGGCTCAGTCAGATGACATAGCGAAAAACAGCAAAACATATAAAAATAATGACTGCAACTCCGAGGGGAGGAGGGAGGGTAGTGAGAACTGATTCCTGCTGCTCCTGGAGAACACCTGTTACAGGTGAGTAACTACTCTTTCTCCAGGACCAAACAGGAAGTCAGTCCTCACTTATGGGACTCCCAAGCTTAAGGCTACCGGAGACCTCAAGTCGAAAAAGAGCTCTCTCAAGCTCGACAGTACAGAAGGAAGGAATCTTCTCTGAATACCAATCCGGCCGGTAGCCCAACACCAGGGCCGGAGGGTAGGAGTTGCCTAGACCTCAAAGAGATTGTGGAGGACTGCCTGTCCGAAAGCACTGTCCCTGCGGGACTCCCTCTCCAGGCAGTAATGAGCCGCAAACGTCTGGCTTGAAGACCAAGTAGCGGCCCGGCAGATGTCCGCCAACGGAACAGAGCGGAGGTGAGCCACTGACGCAGCCTTCACCCTGACACGGTGAGCCGTGACTCGACTCTCTAAGGAGAGGCCGGCTGCCCCATAAGCCCAGGCGATACAGTCAGCTACCCAGATGGACAAAGTACGCTTAGAGACGGGGTCAAAAGATACGAAAAGCTGGACAGCTTTCCTATGCTCTCGCGTACGGTCAAGATAGAAGGATAAGGCTCTTCTACAGTCCAGGGTATGCAGAACAGTTTCAGCTCGGCTGGTATGCGGCCTGGGAAAGAAGGTCGGAAGAACCACCTCTTGATTGATGTGAAAAGTGGAGACCACCTTTGGAAGAAACTTAGGGTGAGTCCGTAATACCACCCTATTCTTGTAGAACCTAGTGTATGGGGGCTCCGACACTAGGGCCTGTAGTTCACTAACACGCCTAGCGGAGGTAAGGGCTACCAAGAAGAGAGTTTTCCAGGAGAGGAAACGAAGAGAACAGGTAGCCATGGGCTCAAAAGGCGGACAGGTAAGCCTTTGCAAGACCACATTGAGATCCCAGTCAGGAGCTGGAGGGCGCAACGGAAGCTTAAGCAGAAGAAGGCCCCGGAGAAAACGCGCCACCAAGGGGTGCGAGGAAAGAGGCTGGCCCTCCACCGGCGAATGATGTGCGGAGAGAGCACTGAGGTGGACCCTGACAGAGTTGGATTTGAGGCCCAGATCGGAGAGGTGAAGCAAATACTGCAGTACCACCGATACTAAGCAGGTGAAGGGGTCCTCCGAGCGCTGAGAACACCAGACCGATAAGCGACGCCATTTAAGGGCGTAAGATTTCCGGGTGGAAGGTCGCCGAGACGCCAGGACGACTGCTTCCACCTCCGGAAGAAGCAGGAGTGGAGCTAGGACTACCCTTTCAGCAGCCAGGCCATCAAATGAAGGGCCCGGAGGTTGGGGTGCAGGAGAGTACCCTGATCCTGGGTCAGGAGATCGGGCTGAAACCCCAGAGGAAGAGGGGTGTCCACCGCTAGCTGTAGGAGCAGAGGGAACCAGGGTTGTCTTGGCCACCTGGGCGCTACCAGGATCACGGAGGCCCTGTCCTGGACAACTTTGAACAGCGTCCGGGACACAAGTGGCGTGGGAGGAAAGGCATACAGTAGGCCCGAGGACCACGAGATGAGGAAAGCATCTGGCGCTATTCTGAGAGGATGTGGGTGCCGGGAGCAGAACCTGGTAAGTTGCCAGTTCAGAGGACTGGCAAAGAGATCCACGGTGGGAAGGCCCCCACCTGCGGAAGATCCGCTGGACAACGACGGGGTTCAACCGCCATTCGTGTGGCTGCAGAATCCGGCTGAGTTTGTCGGCCAGGCAATTTTCCTGCCCGGGCAGGTAAACAGCCCTGAGGAGGATGTCGTGGTCGACTGCCTGTATTACTATAACAAATCACTCTGAGTCCTCACTGACATCCAAACCAGGCACAATTAGATAGTAATACTAAGCTACTGTTTATTGCATAGTAAATAAAGGATTATAAGTCATACAATGCATATAAGTAAGTTCTAATAAGTTCTAACATAAAATGACTAATAAGTTCTAGCATAACATGACTAATAAGTTCTAGCATGACATGATTATAAGTAAGTTCTAACATGAAATGAAATGCATCAATACTGCACCGGATATTGTAGCGTCACTTCAGCGATCGGGAACTTTCCACGATGAAGGAATCCGGGAATACTGTCAACCAAAGCACGTCTGCTTTGCCTCTGGTACCGTTCCCGGATTCCTTCATTGTGGAAAGTTCCCGATCGCTGAAGTGACGCTACAATATCCGGTGCAGTATTGATGCATTTCATTTCATGTTAGAACTTACTTATAATCATGTCATGCTAGAACTTATTAGTCATGTTATGCTAGAACCTATTAGTCATTTTATGTTAGAACTTATTAGAACTTACTTATATGCATTGTATGACTTATAATCCTTTATTTACTATGCAATAAACAGTAGCTTAGTATTACTATCTAATTGTGCCTGGTTTGGATGTCAGTGAGGACTCAGAGTGATTTGTTATAGTAATACATAAATGGCGACGAGGATGGGATGTTAGGTGACTTAATTGATATTGCAGCCAGGTGATTTAATCAATAGAGAGGCACGCAGTGCACGGCGGAGCTCTGTGTCGATTGAATCCCATTTGGCAGAGTGCCAAGAAAATCGCTGTTTTGGCAGAGTGCCCAGACATGTTTAAAAGCAAGAATAAAAACCTTAGTGCTAGTCCACCCATCCCAGGATGGACGGATACTCCTTATGAGACTTTAGCTTTGCAATTAGGGGATAATGGGTTTGTAGAATCATGGAATGCATTTTTAAAGTTAGCAATGCCCCTTGATGTGGAAAAAGTACTCAAGGGGCCCCCCGGGAAACTGGGTGATGCAGTTACCCTAGAAGACAGACCTGGGTGTTGTTAGCAATGCCCCTTGATGTGGAAAAAGTACTCAAGGGGCCCCCCGGGAAACTGGGTGATGCAGTTACCCCAGGAAGACAGACCTGGGTGTTGTTAGCGATGCCCCTTGATGTGGAAAAAGTACTCAAGGGGCCCCCCGGGAAACTGGGTGATGCAGTTACCCCAGGAAGACAGACCTGGGTGTTGTTATCAGCCTATCAAAAGGTTCACTCCCAGCTGCAGAACAGGCAGCTGGAATTGAGCCAAGTTGAGCACAAACTGCTAGAAGCAGAAGGGAAAGTAATAGTTTTGGAATGCCATCAGAAGCTATTGCAGGATAAGCTGGATCATTATCAGGGGATAGCAGGAAAAGCCGCAGTAAAAATAGCACAAAATAAATATAGAAAGAGGAAAGGTAAGGTCAATAAGCAGAAAGTATATAAAGCAGTGGCTACTGCCACCGCAGAATGGGACCCAGATAGGTGGGATGGAGATATTTGGAATTCCTCAGACCCAGATGGGTGCTTGGGGGAAGAAGTGAAAGAAGAGTTACTATCTAGACAAGCTCAGCCCGTTAGTAGGAGACAAGAAAAAACTGTGTTGGGGCCCGAGAGACGCCCGATACTTGCTAATGATGGGCAACCCATACAGCAGATGGGGCCCGGAGGGGAACCGCTGCTGGGGCCAGATGGGCAGCTCCAATATCTTACTGAGTTGGTCCCTCATACACGAATGAGGACCACTGTGGAAGATTTTACACAGGCAGAAGTAGATGATATACTGACCCGGTTCCGCCAGCAGCCAGGAGAAGGGGATTTGCAAAGGCTGGTCAGAGTTTATGATACTGGAGGGAGAGGAGTGAGTTTAGATGCCCAGGATGTTTTGCGGTTCATTACACTAAGCCGTGAGTCTGTGATACAGAGGGCAATTCGACAGTATTTTCAGGATCATGTGGGGGTAGGGACTCAGAATTTGTTCCAAATTCTGGTAGCTGGGTATTTGGACAAATACCCCAATGAGACAGATATGCCAGTTTCGGAGAAACCATGGTTTACATTGCAGGATGCACATATGCCCCTTGACTCACTTGATTGTTTGTTTAATTCCCAAGCAGATGAAGCAGCTTCGATATCAGTGGCGGAAACTACGCAGCCGATTGAGCCGTATCCTTCTGAAAAAGCGGTATGGCTTCAGGGTACAGCCCTTTGGGCACACCGAAAAAGTGGTCACTTTGGAGAAAAGCCACCTTCAGGTGGGCTCAAAGTAGGGGAATCCCATTAACCCTTGACATCATCAAGGAAGTGATCAGTCACCGCCCTGTTTGCCAGCATTCCCAGCAACGGGCGGTGCCTCACACAGGGATGGGGCATATTGGACGTGGACTACTGCCAGGGCAGATCTGGCAAATGAAAAAGGTTTTGGGTCCACTAACAAAGTCAAAGTGGGGGCCAAAATATGGATTCATGAAACTCAAGGATCGCCATCACCTGGGGAGGTTATTGCTGTAAGTAAGGATAAGGTGTTGCTGGTAATGCGACCTGGAAAGGAGCAATGGGAATATATCCCCGAAGACAAGTGTTATTAAAGAGAATAAGGTATATCTTTTGTATTTCAGACCCTGTTCCTTGGCATCCTTTCATTATGTTGGTGGGTATCCCTAAGTGAAACATGGACCCCTGGAGAGCTGTTAATCAACCAAACCTCGAATCAAAATCTACTGGAGCTGGAAGAATGCCACCACAGAGCAACAACAAGATAATTTCACCTGCCCTGCCAAGCAACGATGTAAGATCCTGAATCTCACTACTTCCGGACAATTGTGGGCAGGTGCCCCTCAGGCGGGGGGTTATCAGACGGCATATGCATTACACCAAGAAAATGGGACGATTAAACTTTAGCAAATTGTATGCATAATGCCGGAGCTGGCATTAATGATGCATTGACTTTACAGATTCGGTGGGCTCCCACCATTTGGCACCCAGTCAAAGAGCATGCAGCTATTTCTTCTGGACTTTTGAACTTATTTACAAATGCTACTCAATATACGTTGAATATGTCAGAAAACATAACCTACTTTGCTAATTGGACAGTATGTACTTTGCAAGCTATGACAATTATTGAACAACGCGATAGGTTTCAAGCGAGACTCCTATCCGGAAACGAACAAATTTGGAAACAAATATTACATGTTACCAATGAATGGTTGATGTACAGTGCTTCCAAAATGCAGTGCAATGAGATTAGTTGCACCGGACAAGCTACCGTATATAATGTAACTAAGAAGATGCAAATGTGTAAATTTATAGTACTCCCTTTGATAATGGGGACCCCTGGTAGAATTTCATATTGGCTTCCGGAATTCTCAGGTACCCATATTGATGTCAACAACCGTACCCAAGATTTATCCACCTGCACCGAGGTGATAGGAGGAACAATTTGTCGCATCCAATCTAGTGTATATGAACCTTGCTTATTGCAGAATAGTGTTAACATGTGCAAATCCATTATCTTGCCACCAGTTTATGAATACTTGATTGAAATAGCTCCACAAGAAGTATGCATGGTAGTCAATACCAAAGTTATACCTAAGATGATTCTTCCCTTTGTGGGTTGTTTGAAGAATGTAACTACACTACGGTGGCATATTGAAACCTATTTACTTTATGCTGTTACTCATAAAGCTGTACATCATTATTGGACGCCCATACCAATTGATGTCCCAAATTGGGATCTGAATTTGACAAGATTACATAAGCTGTTAAATGATTCTGCGTTACTGCATGATCATTTATTACGCTTAAACAAGACCATTGCCATGCACCAAGTGCATACCATACTGATGGCAGATCGCTTGGCATACCTAGGATCCAGTATTGCCAAGGCTACCTCCCATCATTGGTATGACATCTTTTTGGGATATTCCCCTCCCCCCCCCCCCCAGCTACTGGCGCTTTGAACATGCTTATCCACCCAGTTTTGATACTGGTAATAGTTGTTTTCATCCTCTCCATCTGCAACTGCTGTATATGTCACAAATTAATCGGCCGTCAATTCGGTCTGCATCCTACATGTACTACTGAATCCATTAGGACCGAATGTGATACGAATGTGACATGCTTTGCCGTGAATGGAATGGATACAGCAGACATGTAGCTATTGGGAGTTATTATAGGGCATAACAGCTTGCAGAATGGCCATAGTAGTCCTGTAAGATATTAGGGGTTATTTTAGAGCATACACAGCTTGCCTGTGAGATATTAGGGGTTATTATAGGGCATAAACAGCTTGCTTGAAGTGGTCTGAACTAGTATAGTGAGTCAGAAGCACTTCTCTGTACATAAATTGTGTATGAAATCTATATCCAATCATAATCATGAGAATTTTGCTTTCAGATGAAGCTCACGCTGTAGTATCCAATGAAAACACATCTCTGATAGAAAACAATTACTGAAACTTGTATATCAAACGTGGAACTTTCCAAGGAGAGGGGAACGGTACCAGAGGCAAAGCAGACGTGCTTTGGTTGGCAGTATTCCCGGATTCCTTCATCGTGGAAAGTTCCCGATCGCTGAAGTGACGCTACAATATCCGGTGCAGTATTGATGCATTTCATTTCATGTTAGAACTTACTTATAATCATGTCATGCTAGAACTTATTAGTCATGTTATGCTAGAACTTATTAGTCATTTTATGTTAGAACTTATTAGAACTTACTTATATGCATTGTATGACTTATAATCCTTTATTTACTATGCAATAAACAGTAGCTTAGTATTACTATCTAATTGTGCCTGGTTTGGATGTCAGTGAGGACTCAGAGTGATTTGTTATAGTAATACACTGCCCAAGAGCACAGCCTCCGGGCCTCCTGACATAGAAGGAGGGAGCCCGTGCCCCCCTGTTTGTTCACGTAGAACATGGCAACCTGATTGTCCGTCTGTACCAGCACAGACTGACGAGAAGTGAGGTGAGAGAAGGTTCGCAGAGCTAGGCGGATCGCTCGTAGCTCCAGGAAGTTTATCTGCTGAGCAGCCTCCCAAGGCGTCCAAAGGCCTTGAGTGCACGCTCCCCGGCAATGCGCTCCCCATCCCAGGAGAGAGGCATCTGTCGTTAGCACCTGGGAAGGCGGAGGGGACTGAAAGGGCATGCCAAGTAGCAGATTGAGCAGGTGAAGCCACCATCGCAGAGAGGAGACCAGGCGGTCGGAGATCTGTATTAAGTCCGTCAGGCTCCCAGTGGCCTGATGCCATTGAGTGCGAAGGCTCCACTGAGCCAGCCGCATATGCAGACGTGCATTCAGAATGACATGGACCGTGGAGGCCATATGACCGAGCAGTTGCAGGAATTGGCTGGCCGAGACAAGTGACGCGCTGTGGAACCTGCCGGCCAGGGTCATGAGCCGGTCGGCCCGTTCCTGAGGCAGGAAGGCACGAGCCTGCAGAGTGTCCAGCCGTGCTCCTATGAATTCGAGGTCCTGAGAGGGGAGCAAAGTGGACTTTTCGAAGTTTATGACGAAGCCCAAGTGCTGAAGCAGAGCCACTGTGCGTTGAGTGGCCTGAGCGACCTCTGGAGAAGACTGCGCCCGGATGAGCCAGTCGGCGAGGTAGGGGAAGATGAAGAGGCCTTGAAGCCTCAAGAAGGCCGCCACCACTGCCAGGCATTTCGTGAACACCCTGGGGCTACTCGAGCCGACGCTTCGAAGCCATCGTAGGCTGCTCGAGAAATGAACTTCGAGCACTCACGAATACCCAGGGCCTGGAACCTCTGCAAGGGTTCCTCGGAGAGGCCCGCAGAGAACCCGGCAAGTTCTTTCGCCAGGTCTCGGAGATACATGCCCATATATAGCTGGTATATCTGGACTCGGCAAGCCAGCATAGAGCCCTGGAAGCACTTCCTACCGAGGGCATCCAGGTTCCGGGCCTCCTTACCCGGAGGCACTGAGGAGTGCATCTTCTGACTCTTAAGCCGATGCATGGCCGATTCCACCACCATGGAGTGGTGCGGCAGCTGTGCCTTCTGGAACCCGGGGCTCTTGCGGACTCGATACATCGAATCGACCCGCCTGCTTAACACCGGTGTTGAGGCTGAGCACTCCCACATACGGAAGAGCAGCCTCTCCAGCATCGGAGGAACCGGTACCGTAAAGGCCTCCTTCGGGGGAGAGTCATACTGGAGGGCCTCGAGCTCCTCGGCCCGAGGTTCCTCTTCCGGGTCCGGGGGAAGGCCAACGCCTTGGCCATGTCCCTCACGAAATCGGAGAACCGGGTATCCTCCGGGGGAGACCGCCTCCGAGGCTCCGACTCGGGCGAGTCGGAGGGGACGCACAGAGTCTGAAAAGAACCGGGTGACTCGTCCTCCTCCGTGTCCCAGCCCGACTCCTCCGAGGAAGAATCGAGTGGCTCCATGTGGGTGGGTGCCGAGGACCTCCACCCCGACGCCGAGGCCGGCGTTGACGACCTCGGTCCCGAACGGGAGGCCGGGGGAGACCGTGACCGAGGATCGACTCGAGCTCGAATTGACTCGAGGATCGACTCGGCCTCCGGGGTCGACTTAGACGTCGATGTCCCGGTGGTCGGGGCAGACGCGCAGGTGAGGCCAGCGATCAATGCCCGCTGCTGTTCCATGAAGGCAGTGATACTGCTCTCCAAGGTCGTCAATCTGAGACCAAACTCAGAAGACCCAGCAGCAGCCGACTCGGGCCCCGACGGCGTCGGGCCCGACGACGGCACCCTCGGAGGGGAGTCCAAGAGGACGGCAGTACTCACGTGACCAGTAGGCTCCACTTCCAGACGAGGATACTTCGCAGGCCTTTCCGCCTCCGAGGACCCGGGGTGGCTGCCGGGGCTAGGCGACCTGGCCCTCGAGGAACCAGGAGCGTCCTCCGGCGCCGCTCTCGCGGGTTTCTCCTTCCGACGATGTTCCCCGCCGGGAGACCCCCGCTCAGAGGAACTGCGATGGTGCTCGGGGCCGGAGTCCCGAGATGTCGAAGCCTCCGACGAGGTCCGGGCCCGACCGGACGCAGAGTCAAAGAAGAGTCGCTCCTTTTGAGACTGCCGACTCCTCAACGCCTTCAAGGACATTTTGTTGCACGGACCACAACTCACAGAGTCATGGTTGGATCCGAGGCAACGGAGACAGCAGTCATGTGTGTCGGTAAGAGACATAAGTCTGTGACAACGATCACACTTTTTAAACCCACTGGTAGCCATAGGGGGAAAAAGGGCCCCTGCGAGGTCAAAAGACCGTGCTGCCAGTGAGAGAGAAAAAAGTGGCGGGAACGCCAGTTATCGAAGAAAAAAACGAAAAAAGAGAACGGCCTCGATACAGGAGTTACCGAGGCCAGGCGGGAAAAGGACACGCGTAGAACCGTGAAAATAACCAAGAAAAAATCAACTTCTTCAGCAGCGATCACAAACTACGTCTGTAGGGCTCCGCGGAAAAAAGAAGACTGAGCAAGATGGCACCCTTGGGCGGGAAGGGGACCGCGCATGCGCGCTGCAATTCCCAAAGGCTTTCTTCGAAAGCTGGGGAAAATTGCTCCGCGAGGGCTCCGTCGGCGCCGACGTCACCCATAAGTGAGGACTGACTTCCTGCTTGGTCCTGGAGAATTAAACATGTCAACTATTTACACTGAACATTATAATGTAACTTATTAACTTATTATGCTTCCTTTTATAAGCCAGTCATCTAGTTGGAGAAGACAAATACCCTTTGGAGACCAAGGCAGATGGCCACTACTGCCAGGCATTTGGTGAAGATGCCAGGCCAAAGGATAGTACCCTGTACTGGTAGTGGCCTCCCCATACCATGAAGCAAAGATACTGCCTGTGGCTGGGGTGAATGAGGATGTGGGTATAAGCATCCTTCAGATTCGAGGAGCACAGCCAGTCTCCCTGCTGGAGGTAAGGCAGCAATGTTCCAAGGGAGAGAATCTTGAACTTCTCCCTCATCAGGAACTTGTTCAGGTTCCACAGGTCTAGGATGGGTTATAGTCCCCTGCCCCTTTTGGCATGAGGAAATACCTGGATTAGAACCCTTTGCCCCTGAGATGTTGGAGTACTGGTTCCACCGCCTTGTCCTTGAGAAGGCCTGAAAGTTCCTGCAGTATGAGATCCAGTGAGGGGGAGACCTGGGGGACTCTCCCAGGAAGAAAGGAGGAGGTGTCTGTGCCAGATGGAGAAGATAGCTCTCCCTGACCACCTGGAGTGTCCAGGAATTGGTGTTGATGGCTGGCCACCTATGGGCATAGTGGATCATATGTCCCTCTGTGGGCTGCTGTCCTCCTTGGGGTAGAGAGGCTATGCCCAAGGAGTCGAAAGCTCTTCCTGGGCTGGGCCGGAGCCGACATCTGGGGCTTGGGAGCCTTCAGCTTACGAGGGCCATGCCCTTGTCCCTTAGCCTGCTGACCCTGCTAGGGAGCTGGGGAGGCTTGTAAATGTGGGTAGTTTTTGTAAGCAGCCCTTTTCCTTGGGTAAAAGGGCTTTTTACCCGAGCCCTTCTGTCGGGGAAGGGTAACGGTCTTTTTGGAGAGCCTGATCCTCATCACGAGTTCAGTCTTCAACTCGGCAGCCTTCTCCGTCATGGGTTTGCCAAGGAGGTTCTCCCCTTGGCATAGGACATTGACCAATTTGTCCTGAAAACATTGCTCAAGGTTGGAAGGCTGTAGCCAGGCTTGGCGCCGGGCACCGATGCCTGCTGCAGCTAATCTAGCTGCCGACTCGAAGCTGTCATAGGCTGCTTGAGTCAAACTTGGAGCACTCACAGATGGCTATGGACAGGTTCCTGAACCACTGTAGGGGTTCCTCAGAGAGACCAGCTGAGAACGCGGCAAGCTCCTTCGTTGGGTACATGCCCATGTACAGCTGGTAGGCTTGGATCCAACCAATGAGCATCGAGCCCTGGTAGCACTTTCTGCTGAAGGCATCCAAGATGTGGGCCTTCCTACCCGGAGGCAACGAGGAGTGCGTCTTCTGGCTCTGCAGCCGACATATGGCTGACTCCACCATCATACAGTTATGCGGACATTGTGCCTTTTGGAAGCCCAGGCTCCAGCGAATCTGATACATCGAGTTGAGTCGCTTGCTCATGAGGGGTACTGACGCCGGTGTTTCTCACATCCGGAGCATTAGCCATTCCAGGATGGGTGGAATGGGTACCTTCAATGATTCCCTCGGTGGGGTCTCGTATTGGCGGATTTCTAGTTCCTCCATCCAAGGGTCTTCCTCCGATTCTGTTGGGAAAGCTAGTGCCTTTGACATGTCCCGCATGAAGTCGAGGAACGCCATGTCCTCGGGCAGGAACATCAATGTGTGTAGTTGCAAAACGTTCAAAAGAACCAAAAACTGTAGTAAGCTTCTTTTTATTTTATTTTTTCTTTGCTTTCAAGATATAAGATACAAAAACGCAAGGACAACGTATGACATAATTAGAAAGGGCTTTAAATAAGCAATGGGTTTACCATCACGCATGCGCGGCGTTTTTTCGTATTAGAAACAAGGAGAGAGAACGTGGGCAGCATAATATGTCTGTAAGTAGCGTAGAAACATATTAGAAACATATTGTTAATATAATTGTTTTTAATGGTATTAGATCTTAGGATAATGGGATGTTGTAAATTTTATTTATTCATAGGATATGGTCTCCTGAAGAAAATGTTTGAAACGCCAATAGGCGCCGGAGTAGAGCGTCGAGACCCATTTTAAAAACAGTATTGAATGAGTTCATTAGAGGGTTCTTCTCTTCCAAATATTTTTAAAGAATTTTTTGGACATATTGCATGAGAGAAGGAGGAATCCTGTTTTTGTATCTTATATCTTGAAAGCAAAGAAAAAATAAAATAAAAAGAAGCTTACTACAGTTTTTGGTTCTTTTGAACGTTTTGCAAGTACACACATTGATATTCCACGTTCAACAAAGTAGACCACAATTGAAATTATTGTGAGCTCGGGCAGGAACAGACACCGAGATTCGGAGGGGGACAAGTCCGAGGGGACATCGTAGTGGTGATGGGTGTTGAGAGACTCCTCGTCTTCAGTCTCCCATTCTGAGTGGTCAGTGGAAAGACTCAAGGGGAGGGTGCCCCGGATACTCGGCAAGAACTTCTTGGAGACCCCGCGGCTGGTGTTGCATGCACTAGCTGGAGAAGACCCTGGTCTGGTAGAACGGGACCTGAATCGAGACCTCAGCTGAGGATTGACTTGGGGACATATAGCCTTGAGGATCAGCTCAGCCTCTGGGGACATCCTCGATGTCAAGGGCCCAGTGGTCTGGGCAGAGGAACTGGCCATGCTGGACATCAACACCTGCTGCTGATCCATAAAGGCACCATAAAGTTAAACATTTTTGATTCAGGTTGTCTGTTGATAGAAGAAAAGCGACTATAAGTTTAAAGATCCTTGATGCAATAAGGGCTATGACCAGTCGATACATTCAGACTGGGTTCTGTTTGCCCGTAGAGTCTGAGACCTAATAGCCGCTTTAAATAAGCTACAATAAGTTATAACAATTTAAAAAGTTTTCATATGAACAAGTCAGCATAAAGGATACATCTGTACTTTCACGTTATATATACAGAGCGATAGTTTAGATTGACAAAGATACTGCTCTGAGAAAGATAGACCGATATTAGATTTGTGTGATCCATAAAGGCAGACAGACTGCGCTCCAGGGCCGCCATTCTGGTCTCCAGTCCAGATGGCTCCACAACCCTTGACATGGGCACCAAGGAACTTGAGCCTGGTGCCGGTTCCCCCAATGGGGAGTCCTCAATGAGGATGGCCTCGGGTGTCCGTGGCCAATCTTCGGGCGATTCCTTACAGGCAACCCTCAGAAGAGTGGCATGGATTGCAGGACCTGGCTTGTGGCTTACTCAGCCTGCTGGAACCATTCAGGGACTCTGCCTTCGAGGATGTCTTCTTTTTCTTGTGTTCTCTCGAGGGAACCCCCTTTCTGAAGACCCACGGCATCGACTGGGGCCCACGGGAGCACCACTGGAGTCTGAGGCTTCAGACAGGGCCTTAGCCTTCGGAAGCGCCGGGGACTCCGGGAAAAACTTATCGTGCTGCTGCTGATGGCTCTAAAGGGCCTTGGTGGACAACGTTTTACAAAGACCACAGGTCGCGGGGTCGTGGTCCGGGACAAGGCAGCAGTCGTGTGTATCGGTAAGGGACATAATTTTGTACACCGATCACACTTCTTGAAGCCACTGGTAGCCATAAGGGTAAAAAGCACCCCGGAGAGGTTGAAGACCCGCAGTGCTGCCAGTTGGAAAAAGAACGCAAAGGTGTCGAAGGAAAAAAAACAGGATACAGACCCGAGACTCGATGCCGGAACAGAGGGCTCAGGTGGCGGGAAGAGTACTGGTGCACAAGCGGAGAGAAGAGTTTGAAACTCAGGTAAAAAAAACTAACTTTTTCTGAGGGAAAGTAGACAGACATCTGAAGGACTCTGAGAAAAAAAGGAGACTGAGTAAAATGGCACCCTTGGGTGGGAAGGGGACCATGCCTGTGGTGGCATCTCCCGAAGGCTTTCTTTGAAAGCTGGGGAGATGCTTCTGCAAGGGGTCTGCAGGTGTCGACGTCACCCATACATGAGGACTGACTTCCTGCTTGTTCCCAGAGAACAATGAAAAACATTTGACTCTATATTGATTAATATAGATCACATAATCAGCATTCTAAACACCACTACCTCACCTCTAGACCCATGCCCAGCTAGTTGGGTAAAAATATCCAGACCTGAACTATCCGCATTCATCTTCAGAATAACACAACTCTCACTTGAACAGGGATACCTTCCAAAAGAGCTAAAAATGGCATCTATGTGCCCTATACGGAAAACCCCTACTTCTGACAAAAGTAATCCAGCCACATACAGACCTATATGCAGCCTACCATTTATCTCAAAAATAATAGAAAAAGTAGTATAACAGCAACTACAGGAACACATCAATAATTTTTCCACGCTTGACCAGCATCAGCATGGCTTCAGGCCACACCATGGAGTTGAAACTCTCCTAAACTCCCTATTGCATTCAATCATAAAGAGCATGGAAAAACTCAACCAGGGTAATTTACTGATTTTTCTCGACCGAGCTGCAGCATTTGACTCTGTCCCTCACAAATTGCAAGATTACAAGCAACTGGAATTGGAGGCACCCCACTCAGCTGGTTTCAATCATACCTAGCTGACCAATGCCAACAAGTTAGAATAGGCTCACGCAAATCTATACCTATAGGGATATCCCATAAGGCTCCGCATTATTATCTTTACAATTCAACATATTTATACAGGCCTTACGCTCCATCTTCCACAAGCACAATATTCACTATAACATATATGCTAATGACATAATGTGCTTGCTCCCTATGATACCTCCGATCCGGACTTCAACATGCTTCAGTGATATCACACAATGGCAAACAGACAATGGGCTACAAATCAACCTCAATAAAACAGAAGTTTTATACATATCCAGAAACAAAGCATTCACACCTCTAAAATTAATTAGAAACAACACTGAACTTGAAGTCAAACAAGAGGTCAGATACCTAGGCATAATGCTTGATTAGCAGCTTAACTTCACCTCACATATCAGCAAAACTGCCAGAGCTATATACAGCAAAATAAAAGTGGAGTGGAGGAATAGCCTAATGGTTAGAGCACTGGCTTGGGAACCCAGAGACCCGGGTTCAATTCCCACTAGCACTCCTTGTGGTCTTGGGCAAGTCACTTAACCCTCCATTGGCTCAGAAAGCTCCAAGTTATCAATATCCCTGTTTAATGTACATTACCAAGTTTAAGTTACAATGTAAACCACTTTGATTGAAATGATAAAGCGGTATATAAAACCTGTTAAATAAATAAATACAAATCCTACAGAACCTGCAACTGCTACTAGCAGCACCTGACTTTCACTCAGTATTTCAAGCTCTCATCTTCCCACATTTGGACTTAGCAATAGCATCTACCAAGGACTTCCTAAATACACACTATACCAACTGCAAATGGCCCAACACACAAAGAGTAGTTACTCACCTGTAACAGGTGTTCTCCAGGAGCAGCAGGAATCAGTCCTCACATATGGGTGTCATCGGTGCCGATGAAGCCCCAGCAGAGCATTTCCCCAGCTTTCTATGAAATCCTTTGGGAATGCAGGCATGCATGTGCGGTTCCCTTCCCGCCTAAAGGTGCCATCTTACCTCAGTCAAATGACATAGCTAAGAACAGCACACAAAAATGAAAAATAAACTATGTACAACTGCAACTCCAAGGGGAGGAGGGAGGGTTGTGAGGACTGATTCCAGCTGCTCCTGGAGAACACCTGTTACAGGTGAGTAACTACTCTTTCTCCAGGACCAAGCAGGAAGTCAGTCCTCACATATGGGTGACTCCCAAGCTCTGGGCTACCGAGGAACCCAGGCTGAACAAGAGAACTCCCTCTAGTCTCAGCAGCAAAGAAAGGCTTTCCAAGGACACAACCTCCACCGGTAGCCCAACAGAGGGCAGGAGTTGCCTAAACCTCAAAGAGATTCCGGAGTACTGCTTGGCCAAAAGCACTGTCCCTACGGGACTCCCTCTCCAGGCAGTAATGGGCCGCAAAAGTCTGGCTTGAAGACCAAGTTGCAGCCCTGCAGATGTCTACCAAGGGCACAGAGCGGAGATGAGCCACTGAGGCAGCCATTGCCTGGACACGATGGGCCGTGACCCTACCCTGCAAAGGAAGGTCAGCCGCCTTGTAAGCCCAGGTGATACAGTCAGCTACCCAGAAGGACAAGGTACGCTTGGACACAGCCAACCCCAACTTATTGGGGTCAAAGGATACGAAGAGCTGAGTAGCCCTTCTATGTCCCTGCGTACGGACAAGATAGAAGGATAAGGCCCTCCTACAGTCCAGGGTGTGCAGGACTGTTTCAGCCTGGCTGGCATGAGGCCTAGGGAAGAATGTTGGAAGAACCACCTCCTGGTTGAGGTGGAAAGAGGAGACAACCTTAGGGAGGAACTTTGGATGAGTCCTAAAGACTACCCTGTTCCTATAAATCCTGGCGTAAGGCCTATCACAGACCAGGGCCTGAAGCTCACTTACTCGCCTAGCCGAGGTAAGGGCTATCAAGAAGAGCGTCTTCCAGGACAGGAAGAGTAGAGGGCAAGTAGCCATCGGCTCAAAAGGTGGGCGAGTCAGTTGCTGCAAGACCACATTCAGCTCCCACTCAGGGGCAGGAGGACGGATGGGAGGCTTGAGCAAAAGCAAGCCTCTAAGAAAGCGGGACACCAAGGGGTGGCCAGACAGAGAATGTCCCTCCACCAGAGAGTGGTGAGCTGCTAGAGCTGAGAGGTGGACCCGAACAGAATTGGACTTAAGTCCCTGATTTGATAAGTGCAGTAAGTACTGAAGCACTACTTGCACAGTACAAGAGAAAGGGTCCTCTGTACGTAGCTGACACCACACAGAAAACCTTTTCCATTTGAGAGCATAGGTTTTTCTAGTGGACTGTTTCCTAGAGGCTAGGACAACCTCCTCAACTTCCTGAGGTAGGCCCCAGGGAGCCAAAACTACTCTTGCAGCCTCCAGGCCATCAAATTGAGAGCTTTGAAATTGGGGTGCAGAAGGGAACCCTGCTCCTGTGAGAGAAGGTCGGGTTGCAACCCCAGAGGTAGTGGAGGATCCACCGCCAGTTGAAGCAGAAGAGGAAACCAAGGCTGTCTCGGCCACCTGGGAGCCACCAGCAGGACCGAGGCCTTGTCCTGAAGAATCTTGAAGAGAGTTCGGGCCACCAAGGGCGTGGGAGGAAACGCATAAAGGAGGCCCTGAGACCAGGATATCAGAAAAGCATCCGCTGCTATCCGCAGAGGATGTGGTTGCCTGGAGCAGAACTTTGGCAGTTGCTTGTTCATTGGGCTGGCAAAGAGATCTATCAAAGGGAGACCCCATTTTAGGAAGATCTTCTGAACTACTGAAGGATGCAGCTGCCACTCGTGGGGTTGCAGTATTCTGCTTAACCTGTCTGCCAGGTAGTTTTCCTGGCCTGGAAGGTACACAGCCTTGAGGAGCATGTTGTGCTTGAGGGCAAAGGAACAAAGGTCCTGAGCCTCCCGACAAAGGATCCTGGACCCAGTCCCGCCCTGTTTGTTCACATAAAACATGGCTACTTGGTTGTCTGAATCAGGACAGATTGGTGAGCCAGGGTAGGAGAGAAAGCTTTGAGTGCTAATCGAATAGCTCTGAGTTTGAGGAGATTGATCTGCTGTGCAGCTTCTCAAGGAGACCACAGGTCCTGGGTGCACTTGCCTAGACAATGAGCTCCCCAGCCTTGCAGGGAGGCGTCTGTGGTCATCACTACCGTGTACCTTGGAATCTGAAAAGGCATCCCCTTCAGTAGATTGGGTGGGTGCAGCCACCAGTTGAGGGAGTGCAGAAATGGTCTGGACACCCTTATCCTGTCTCCTAGGCTGCCTGTGGCCTGTGACCACTGAGTCCGAAAGCACCACTGCGCAGACCTCACATGTACTGTCGAAGCCATGTGGCCCAGAAGCCTCAGGCAGAGTCTGGCGGAGACCAGGGACCTGCTGAGAAACTGATTTGCCAAGGCCATTAACCTTTGGGCAAGAAAGCCTTTGCTAGCAGAGAGTCCAGCCTTGCTCCTATGAACTCCAAGTTCTGAGAGGGGAGCAAAGTGGACTTTGCGAAGTTTATGACAAACCCCAGCCTTTGGAGAAGAACAATAGTGCTGAGGGTGGCTTGTTTGGCCTCCTGGCACGTCTGACCCCTGATGAGCCAGTCGTCCAGATAGGGGAAGACAAAGATGCCCTGGTTTCTCAGGTAGGCCACCACCACTACTAGGCACTTTGTGAAGACTCTGGGGGAGGAGGTGAGCCGAAAGGCAGCACTCTGTACTGATAATGGTTTCCTCCCACAATGAACCTTAGGTACTTTCTGTGGTCTGGATGAATGAGGATGTGAGTGTACGCATCCTTTAGATCTAAAGAGCATAGCCAATCTCCCTGCTGGAGGTAGGGTAGAAGTGTCCCAAGAGTAAGCATCTTGAACTTCTCCTTCACGAGGAACTTGTTGAGGTTTCTGAGGTCCAGAATGGGCACCAGGAAATACCTGGAGTAGAAACTGTGACCTTGTAAGTGGGGAGGCACAGGCTCCACCGCCCTGTCCACCAACAGACCATGAAGCTCTTGCAGAAGAAGGTCTGTGTGCAGGGGAGGCCTTGGAGGCTCCCCTGGAAAATATGGTGGAGGCAGTTGGTGAAAGTGCAGGGCATAGCCCTTGTGGACTATCTCCAGCACCCAACTGTCCCCGGTGATAAGGGGCCACTGGTGGGCAAAGAGGGCGAGGCGACCTCCTGTGCAGGGTTGGGAGAGCAGTGGAGAAGAGGCTACGCTCAAGGAGTCAAAAACCCCCACCCTGCGGAGTGGTAGCAGGGGCCTGAGGCTTGGGGGCCCTCTGCTTACGGGGCCCATTACCCTGCCCCTTGGCTTGCTGACCCTGGGTGGCAGCTTGGTCAGCCTGATATTGTGGGTACTGTTTGTAGGCAGTGCCCTTCCTCGGGTAAAAGGGCTTTTTACCCAAGCCCTTCTTTTTATGAGAAGGGGCAGAGGTCTTCCTTGACAGCCTTGTCCGTGTGAGGTGCTCAGTTTCGGGCTGAGCGGCCTTCTCGGTCATGGGCTTGCCAAAACGGTTCTCACCTCAGCAAGGGACATCGACCAACTTGTCCTGAACCCATGGCTCGAGGTCGGATGACTGCAGCCATGCCTGGCGTCGAGCCGCGATGCCGGCTGTCGCAACTCGGGCAGAAGCCTCGAAGCCATCGTAGGCGGCGCGGGACATGAACTTCGAGCAGTCCTGAATCCCCGAGGATATGGACTTAAATCTCTGCAAAGGTTCCCTGGAGAGACCAGCAGAGAACCTCGCCAACTCCTTGGCTAGATCCCACAAGTACATGCCCATGTAGAGCTGGTAGGACTGGACACGGCAAGCAAGCATCGAGCCCTGGAAGCACTTTCTACCGACGCCATCCAGGTTCCAGGCCTCCCTGCCAGGGGGCACCGCGGAGTGCATCTTATGGCTCTTCAGACGATGCATGGCCGATTCCACAACCATAGAATGGTGTGGTAGCTGTGCCTTTTGAAAACCAGGGCTCTTTCGGAGTCAATAGATCAAGTCGACTCACTTGCTGAGAACCGGCGCCGAGGCCGGTGCCTCCCACATACGGAAGAGGAGCCGTTCCAGCATCGGAGGAACCGGGACAGTAAAGGCCTCCTTCGGAGGAGTCATACTGTAGGGCCTCGAGCTCTTCAGCTCGAGGCTCCTCCTCGGGGTCCGCCGGAATAGCCAAGGCAGTGGCCATATCCCGGACGAACTCCGGGAACAGAGTATCCTCTAGGGGGGACCTACTCCGGGGCTCAGACTGCGGTGAGTCCGACGGGACGCACCGAGTCTTGAAGGTATCAGGAGACTCCTCGTCCTCCGTCTCCCAAGCTGACTCGTCTGAGGAGGAGTCAGGGTCCGACCCCGCGGGACCCTGGAGCACCCGCCCCAACGCTGGAGGCACCGGCGTCGACGCTCTCGGTCCCGAACGGGAGGTCGAGGGAGACCGCGACCGAGGTCGACTCCGAGCCACGATGGACTCGAGTATCGGCTCGGTCTCCGGGGTCGACTTCGAAGTCGATGTCCCAGTGGTCGGGGCAGATGTGCCAGACAGGCTGGCCATCAGTGCCCGCTGCTGCTCCATGAAGGCAGACAGTCTGCTCTCCAAGGCTGTCATCCTGAGACTCAGCTCGGGAGACGCAGCAGCCACCGACTCGGGCCCCGGCGGCGCCAGGCCCGATGTTGGCTCCCTGGGAGGAGAGTCCTTCAGGACTACGGGGCTTACGTGTCCAGCAGACTCCGGCTCCACGCGAAGAACTTTGGCAGGCTTCTCGTGTTCCACGGGCCCGGGGCGACGGTCGGAGGTCTTAGACCTGGCCCTCGAGGAGACAGGGACCTCCTCCGACGACGCCCTTGCGAGCCGCTTCTTCCTCTTGCGTTCCCGGTCGGGGGACCCCCTGTCCGAGGAGCTTCGATGGCGCTCAGGATCGGAATCCCGAGATGTCGAGGCCTCAGACGAGGTCCGGGCCCGGCCGGAGGCTGAGTCCGAGAAAAGCCTTTCTTTTTGCTGCTGTCGACTTCGGAGTGCCTTGGAAGACATCTTTCCACATGGCCCGCACGACTTAGGGTCGTGGTCAGGGCCGAGGCACCGAAGGCAGCAGTCGTGTGTGTCGGTGAGAGACATTAATTTCTTACACCGATCACGCTTTTTAAAACCGCTGGAAGCCATCGGGGAAAAAAGAGTCCCCGCAAGGTCAAAGGACCGGCCTTCCAGGGAAAAAAGGAAAAAAGGGCGCGAATGCCAGCCACGAAGGGCAAAAACCGAAAAAGAAGAATCGGGCTCGATACCGGTGTACCGAACCTGGTGGAAGGGGAACCGGTGTCGAACCGGGAGAAAAAATAGCAATTATCGCCGAAAAAATCTAATTTTAACTGGGAGAACAGGACACACGTCCGGTGGGCTTCACGGAAAAAAAGAGACTGAGGTAAGATGGCACCTTTAGGCGGGAAGGGAACCGCGCATGCGTGCCTGCATTCCCAAAGGCTTTCATAGAAAGCTGGGGAAATGCTCCGCTGGGGCTTCATCGGCGCCGATGACACCCATATGTGAGGACTGACTTCCTGCTTGGTCCTGGAGAATAGCCAGAATCATAATTGGAGCAACAAGAGGTGAGCACACCACCAATGCTCAAGACAGCTGCACTGGCTACCGCTAACTATCCGAATTCAATACAAAACAATAATAAACATCTTCAAAATCACACACAGCCAATCATGAATCTACTTAAAGTCATTCATCCAAAACGAAGCAGGCACCAGAGACACACGCAAATGCAGACAAAACATGCTAGCCTTGCTCCTCAACTAACAAAAGCCAACCAAACAACATGTAACAGAGCTTTTCCATGTATGTGCCATTGCTCTGGAATGCCCTCCCTAATAACCTAATAAGACTCACTTATTCAGAGAACATTTCAGGGATTGAACATATCTGGGTCACAGCTTTCAGCAACAAGGAAGCCCAAGCTCCCACCATCACCCAGATTATGATCCCCTAGGAAACTTCAACAATAAACTCCCAGCTTTCATACAACATATCAGAACTCATGCCCTCCACTGCAAATCCCTATGTAAAAAGTTTAATAACTATGTCATATGTTAACTACCACTATACTGTAAAAAGATCAATGTAAACCGCTTTGATTCCCAGAGAAAGTGGCATAGAAAACCAGATATATGAATATACAAACAACTGGGCTCCACTCTCAGCCTGCCTCTAATGATACTGAGCCCAGGGGCACCAAGAGGCCGCAGGGTCTGAATTTCCACATCAGAAGGACTAGGCCTGCTGCAGAAAGGAAAACAATTCTGGAGAGGACAATCTGGAGTCTGGAAACTCTCCTCTCAGAAATTACCCCAACAAAATGAGGCATAGACGCCATAGACTCCCTAAAGGATGAGGAGTGGCTCACAGCATGGTCGCCGGACCCTCCGGCTGGCTGGATATCCTTACCTACAGTACCATCAGTTACTTCTTACCCTGAGGCAAGCAAGGCTGGACTAACTGCATCCCTCAACTGAGAGAAGGGGAGCAAGCCCTCCAGGGACAATTCGGAAGCTGCCATTCAAGAAGAGTAGAGTGCAGAATCCAGAGATGAGGAACCTCGCTTGACACAGGCCAAACAACGTTTGCTAGAAGAAGACAGAGAGAATTAAGGCAAGTACTGTATCACAACAGCGGAGGTTAAGGCCACAATGACCCGAAAGGTTCACATTAACTGCGCTTTTTACGGAGTGGAGGAGTGGCCTAGTGGTTGGGGCAAGGTACTTCAGGCCGGAAGGTCGGGGGTTCAAATCCCACTAGAGGACAGCAACCTTGGGCCGGAAGGACTGGGGTTTCTAGTCCCACAGGTGCTCCTTGTGGTCTTGGGCAAGCCACTTAACCCTCCATAGCCCATGTTCCCTGTAAAATAGTTATCTCCAAGTTATAATGCCCTGTTCAATGTAATTTCAGTTTGTTCAATGTAAACCGCACTGATGCAGAATAGCGTGGTATATAAGAGAATGTAAATAATAAAATAAATAATAAAATAATAATAATAATGTGCGTTACAGGTGCTAAAGTAGGAACGTGCATTGGAGCCACTTGGGCAGAATGCACGGTAGGACCATGTGACGGCCAGCATAATAGGCAAAAATGCTACTAACATGTGTAGGAAACATCGGGAAATCCTACACTGTGCCAACGATCTACCCTGAATTGTGTTCCAGGCAGATGGAATCAGGAGTCCCCAACAAGGACAATGATGAGGTCAAGCCTTGATACTCTCTCCCTGAGAGCCCCAGACACAGAATACATGCCAGTTTCAGTTCTACTTCCCTAAAACTGTTTCACTGGCTTTGCAGAACTGCATTTATTTATTTATTTGTTTAAACAGTTTTTCTATACCGCCCCTTCCAGAGATCAGGGGCGGTTTACATTTAAACAAACCAGATACATGTAACAGTTATTACAAACCATAATGGTATAACTATGTACAGATACATAAGAACAAGAAAACGTGAAAAGTCATTAACTATGTACAGAGCAACTTCCTGGATCAGGCTAGCAGGCAGATCCCAATAAGAGCCTTCTGCAATCTTCGGGAGGGGGGGGGGGAGACAGAGGAGGTGGGAATGTGCATTGAGGTTGTATAAGGCTACTGTAGTCTTCCAGATCCTTCCAATTTTTGGCTGCTCAACAGGCTCTTACCATGATAAGCACATGGAGCTGAATAAATTTTCCCTCCTCCACCTCTGGCTACCAAAAGACCGCAGTCTACTCAAGCCTCTCACATGGTGCTCAGGTGAGTGAGTCACCCTCAAGGTGGTCATTCACGAGTGTTTAATCAATCGTTTCCTTTCAAATCTTCAGATTTTCTTCATAGAGGAGACAATCCATCCACCATCTGCTGGACACAAAGATATACTCAAGAGACCTCTGGTGGTTGAGGTGAATAGAGGAAAGGGAGTGATGTCATTGAAACCTGGGCTTTTCATTGGTTCTTTGTCTCCACCAATCTGCTGGTAGAGGAACCCAACCCACTTGTCTGCACAATATGGAATTACCAATGCACATTCACACCAGAATGTAGAAACAAGGGGCACACAAACAAAATCAAAACAATTATAAAAGATTTGTGTCATACCACGCCCCTCCTACCCCTCATGGGTCACATGCAAATACTGATACACCTCAGCACAAGCCAAACCCTTCACCAACACCCCCTCCCCCCAATCAATCTTGCATTAATCAAAGAACAATCCTATTCCTGATCCATACCATACCTAACCCCCAATTGATGACTTAATGGTACCAACAGAACAATACTTAAATAATTCCACTCACGTTTAAATCAATTCACTCCACCCTTAAAACCTACCTAATTTCATACTACCCTATCCCATCAGACAAGTATACACATCAATAAACAAGTATAAAACAAAATCCTCACAGAAAATATTCCCAAAGAGCAACAAATAACATGTCTAGTTCACTGCATTTCTCGTACCTAAACCTCCCTCTACCTTCCTACTGATAGCATTCAGCACAGTGTTCCCACCCTCTTTTGTCATTGCTATTTGCTCCTCTGAACATGCCATGCACTCTCTTCTTCACTGGTAGTTTAGCAGCCTTGGCATTTCTGGGGTGACACAGCTCATCCAGATAGTTACCACATCTAGCAGCAGGCATTTCTGCACAAGGTGAACGGGAACATAGCATTGTCACTACTTACTATGCCATATGATATTTTCTGCAGTAATGCTCTGTGCCAGCCCTAGGTAAGGAAACAGATCATATCAAAAGATCATGTTGGAGCTGCTGCTATTACTGCATAGAAAAGGCTCTTCCTCAGTACACAACTGATGAACACTGGACATTCTTCTGATATTATATAAGATTTGTGTGTTTTAACTTACGTTGTCTGATGTCAGAGAAAATCGTACACATAAGAATTTAGGAAAAGAAAATTATTCTTTCCTGTCATTTTCACATTCAAATAATATAGCTGGCAAAACAAAACTTTTTTTTTATTTAAATAAGATTTACGTGTTTACCAGATATTCTAGCATTGTTCAGTTTCCTTAAATGGGTTGTTTCCCAGTTTTCTTCGACTATTCCCTCTATATTGTCATCTGAAGAGCTTGGTGTCCTATTCTGCAATAAATTACGAATTTCAATTCTTGAATCTAGGGAAAAAATTAGGAATCAGCATGACTGTTTTCAACAGAAAATACAAGGAAATTCTAGCTACTGTAAATTTAGAAAGGATAACATATGTGTTTTTACTGTATTCGAACAAGATGGTACCAATGATAGGTGCGGAAACCTTAAAATATATTTTAACTCTAGTGGCACTACTGTTGCTTCAGCACACCAAGGGAGTGGAGAAGAACCACAGCCACACCAATTATGCCTTCCAAGATACTTGGTCTGCTGTTTGATAAGGACATCCTCTCTTTTGTTTTCTTACTACCGTTGCTCCAGACAGCAACAAGAAGGCTGATGATGTTTTTATGAAATGCCAATGATTTACCGTGCTATAAAATATGAAAAAGCTTTAGGAAGAGAGAGGCCAATATTCAAAAGTACTTGGTGGTGGAACTGACTTCATAAGTGCATTAAAAAAATCTGGGCCATTTGAATGAATAATTTTGACATATAAATCATTATGCCGCAAAGGTTTTCTGTCTGAAGAGGGGGTGAGATTTGTGGCATTCTAGGGGTGGCATCACTTACACATATAACTTTTACACCCAAGTGCTAATTTCAGCCAAATAAATATAAATTAGGCATTGACATGGCCTGCATAAACAGCAGGTATGATCTGAAACATTCAGTTTAGATGGCTCAAGTTATACCTGGATATTAAACATGATGTACCTAAATGAATAGCATCACTGAATATACGCACGACTGAAAATCTCTTTGTTAGACACTTCATATCATATATTGCCCACATGACTGAATAACTGATGTCAGAATCCAAAATATAACAATCTATCAACTTTACTTGGACAGGTCAGCTTTGTGGTCACTAAGATCTTAAGGGTTTGATCTGCCTATAAGTCTTTTAAAATCTGACTAATTGCCAATTTCTAGTGTCTTCCTTTTGTAATCATACCATTTCCTCCCTCACATGGTTTTTAACATAGCCTTCTACTTTTCTATTACTGAACACCAAGGGGGCCCTTTTACTAAAGGTTAACGTGCATTAAGGAAGTAAATGTGCATCGCGCCCATAAAAATAAAAGGGCTGGGGTACTTAATGTGCACTAATTTTATTAATGCACATTAAAACCTTAAATAAAAGTATATGCCTGTGCAAATAATGCTGCAACACTGATTCTAAGCTTTAACAAAGAAATTGGTCCTAATCTGTAGATTTACAGAAAGACTCAAATTATTTGAATCGCAAATTTTAACTCAACCCTCATGATACACATAATCCCTGGTTTCAAGTACCAGATTTTTCAGAATTCTTCAGCAGAAGTTTACAATTCATGCAGCAGATTCCTGAAACGTGTCTGGAGATTATGTAGCATAACTGCATATATTTCAGGCATGTCCAACAGGTAGATCGCGATCTACCTGTAGATCGCGGAGGGGTCAGAGGTAGATCGCCGGCCTCACTTGACTCCTTGCCTTCAAATTTTGCCACAAACGTTTCCTACACACCAGTCACCCCCGCATGTCAACTCCACAGACAACATGTAGTCCCCCTAACCATACCAACCTTCAAGAAACCAATGCAACACCCTCCCACTTCAGAGTACTGTACATAGTTGTAGTTAATCTGTATCTAGTTTCCCCGGTTTCGCTCCCATGTTCAATTCCCTGTTCTGTGTAAACTCAATGTTGTTTGTAAACATTGCAGTATTCTTGTTCGATGTACACCGCGCTGATTTTAATAGCGCGGTATAGAAGAAATGTTAAATAAATAAATAAATAAATAAATAAAATTGGTTCAAACCACTGTGACTTTTGCTTGCCTCTGCAATTTTATTTTGCCTAGCCTTTGCGTTAATTCTACACTGTGTGCAGAATTTATTAAATCACGTGTGGTGGTATTTGAACTTGTTTGGTAGTATTTGATTTTATCTGGTTTGCTGGACAGGTGTTTGAGGTTTTTTTTTTTTTTTTTTAAACTTTTATTTTCATTTTGCAACAAACAAAAGAAACAACACACCAAAGGAGACAAAACAAGTATACAATAAAGAAAAGTAAACCCAATTACCCCCCACCCCCACGCTTCTTCTCTAGCTGATTATGTCAGCATGTGAGCGCTTCCAAACAACAGTGATTATACATCAAAACAATCAAAAGAGTATCTGCGATACAGAATAATCATGGGACAAAGATATATACAAATTTAGACAGTCAGATGAGAGCATTGAGCAGAATGTACATAGTCATTGAGCATCTTCCATTTAGACCGATGATGAGGAGTCTGAATGGGGGAAGCAAACATACGAGGTATTTGTTCATATTTACTGTAGAGACAGACATGATTCCACCATTCATTGGGGCTCAGCTGGGAGCTATTTTTCCAGTATTTCGTAATTAGGGAAATAGCAATGCCAAGCATAAAGTCCAAAAGGAAGTAAGCCGTTTTTGGAAGAGAGGGGATCCCCGCAGCTGAGCGAAGTCCCACTATCCTCCAAGAAAGGGGCTCTTGAAAGTGCAAAATAGACTGGATACGACCCCAGACCCGACGCCAGTAATACTGTAGTGCGGGGCATTCATACATAACATGAGGTAGTGAACCAATGGCCGCATGGCATGTCCAACAACTATTGCCCTGAGTAGTGTTCCATTTGGCTAATCTGTCAGGAGTGTAAAAACACCGGTGGGCTAGAAAAAAGAGTGTCTGAGTGAGTGAGGCGGATCGGGAGACCCGTGTCACTCTACTCCAGACAAGGCTCCATTGCTCCGGGGTCAAAGTCACATGCAATTCTCTCTCCCATGCTTTCTGCGCTATAGGGGTATCTCTAGTTATAGCATTACATAAGGTTTTGTAAAAATTGGATGCTACACCCGGTGAACTACCGATAGATCGGATAGTCTCCAACCAACCTTGTGTAGGGGAGGCCGATGGCGGGAGCACCTTAGCACTCCGAAGGCAATGCTGAAGTTGCACCAACTGAAAGTAGTGTTTCGCTGGGAGACCAAATTCAATTTGCAATTCACTAAAAGTTTTCCAGCGACCTTCATGGAACAACTGACTAGGAATCCAAATGCCCCTAGTGTACCAGGGGCTCCACGCCATCGGCTTATTTTGTATTCGAAATCGAGTGTTATACCAAAGTGGGAGCTTGTCTAACGGACAGAGTCGGGAGTCTAAAGAGTGCATAAGATTATTAAAGGCACCTAAGGTGTCTAAAAGCATTGGTGGAAAGTGGGAGTCTGATGGGAGAGTCATACCAGGGAGAAAAGTAAGAGGAATCGGTTTGCAAAGGTCCTCTTCTATGTCTAGCCACACAGGTCTACTCGGTACTGGATCTTCCAGCCAGCGAGCGCCTTGTTTGAGAAGAAAAGATTGATGATACTTCAGGAAATCAGGGAATCTGACACCCCCATTTTCCTTATCTGCTTGCAGCTTATGTTTCGCTATCCTAGGTGTCTTGTTTTGCCACAAGTATCTAGTCAGAAGGCCCTCTATATCTTTATATATACGTCGAGGGAAGAGACAGGGCAACATTTCTAAGATATAATTCACTTTCGGAACAATCATCATTTTTATGGTTTCTAATCGACCCCACCAGGTAAGTGTTAAAGGAGTCCAGCGGTGAGTAAGCGCCCGGACTTTAGAGGTTAAGTCTTTGGCATTGAAGGAGATAGTGTCTTCCAAAGGAGAACAATAGTGAACCCCAAGGTATTTGACCATGCGAGGTTGCCATAAAAAGGGGAAGGGTTGCATATCTGCCTGATGAAGCAAAGGATTTAATGGAAAGGCTACCGACTTGGTCCAATTTATCTTATAACCGGACAGTTGTGAGTATTTACCAATTTGCTCTAGGACAGCCGGTACTGAGTCTATAGAGACAAAAAGCATAAGGTCATCAGCATACGCTGAAATTTTGATTTCCCTATGGGTGAAGGGGACTCCATGAATCTCCTCCGATTGCCGGATTAGTAAAGCCAAGGGTTCAAGTGCAAGATCGAAGAGAAGTGGAGACAGTGGGCATCCCTGGCGAGTGCCGCGTTGAAGGGGAAAAGGCTGAGACTTTAAAGCATTGGCACATATACTGGCTGTAGGCTGTGCGTACATGGTGCGAAGACAACGGAGAAAACCTTCCCCGAATCCGTACCAGCGGAGGACTGCAAACAGGAAGGGCCACTCTAAGCGATCAAAGGCCTTCTCAGCATCAAGTGAGAGGCCAACAAATGGGCGATCAAGATTAACTGCGGTAGTCAGTACATGGCATAGAGTCCGAGCATTGTCAGCAGTTGATCTACCAGGAATGAAACCGCATTGATCTGGGTGTATTAAGGTAGGCATCCTATCCGAGAGCCGGGTAGAGAGAATGGTGGCAAATATTTTATAGTCCGCGTTTAGGAGGGAAATTGGACGATAATTAGCTGTTAGTTGCGGGTCTCTCCCCTCTTTCTCAAAGACTACTACATTTGCCATTGAAAAGGACCCAGAAGGAGAACCCTCCTCGGCCAGTGCAGAAAAATAAATTTTCAAAACTGGAGCTAAGTCAGCGTGAAAAGTTTTGTAGAATTCAGCAGGGAGACCGTCTGGGCCTGCGGCTCGACCTGAGGCACATTTCTTGATAGCAGAATGAATTTCTGAGACAGTAAATGGTGTGTCCAAGGCCACTCTATCTTCGTCAGATAGGGTCGGTCTTTGTACCCCTGAAAGTAAGCGTTCAAATACATCTGGCTCAAAATCACATTCAGATTGATAAAGCCGAGTATAAAAATCACGAAAGAGTTCTAAGATTTCGGTATCTTTAGTGACCAAGCCCCCCCCCGACGGATTACGGAGGGCGGTAACACGCTTGGCTTCTTTTTGACCTTTTAGGGCATTTGCTAATAATTTGCCAGCACGATTATTTTTCCCGATAATATAGCCCTTGTTGTGATTCGATATTTTTAACAGCAGCAGTGTACAAAAGCTGATTGTATTGAAAACGCAAGCGTTGTAAACGGAGTAAAATACATGGGTCAGTACGGGACGTGAGGAGACGCTCCCCAGCTTGTATCTGCTGCTCTAGAATCAGTAAATGCTGCTTTCTTTGTTTCCCCTGTCGAATTTGATAGCTAGTTATAGTGGCGCGGATAGATGCTTTAAAACCCTCCCACCAAGCCCAGCTCGCTGTGTCATGGGGTGAGTTAAAATGAAAATAATCTTGGATAGCGGCCTTTATATCAACCTGAAAATCTTTTTGACCCAGTAGGGATCTATCAAAAAACCAAGCTCGGGGAGAATCGTCCCGCGCAGTGACACGTAATGATAAAGATATGGCAGCATGATCTGAAATATGGAGAGGATGAGTCCTAGTCGTGTCTACTTGAGAAATCAGTGCTTTGGAAATGAGAAAGAAATCTATTCTAGATTGGGAGTGATGGGGGGCAGAAAAGAAAGTGAACTCTAAGTCGGAGGGGTGAAGCAGCCTCCATATATCTACCAGCGCAAGATCTTGCATCAGAGCTGTAAGGGTAGCAAGACTCTTGGGTGGACTACTCGTTCTAGGCGGCTGTCTATCTATCAGAGGGTCTAACACTTGATTAAAATCACCACCAAGTATTAATGGAGTATTGGCAGAGGCCTGTGCCAACTGCGCAATACTTGCATAGTAAGCAGGGTTGTCCACATTCGGGGCATAAATGCAAATACATGTAAATTCACTATCTCCAACCTTAAGATGTACGCGGGCCCATCTACCCTCCTTGTCAGCGCTAGTATCAATTACAGTAGCTTGCAAAGATTTCTTAACCAGAATGGCTACCCCGCACCGTTTGGAAACGGCGGGAGAATAGGCAGCCACCATGTAAGGCTTAACATTGAGTTTCAGTGTTTCAGCAGAGTTTAAGTGCGTTTCCTGAAGAAACGCTAAATCAGCATGCTCATGGCTAAGATAGCTAAGGATTTTCTTTCTCTTGATTGGACTATTAATGCCCTTTACGTTGAGTGATAAGATTTTACATAAAGCCATTCAGACAAGTTAAAAATTCTGAGCATGATAGCGCACATAATTTCACAATGTCCCTCATATTGACTGTATCTGGCTGTACATATGGCATAAAAGAAAATAAGCTTAGATAATACAATGAAGCGCCCCACATTAAAAAAGAAAAACCGCAGCGCGGTAGAGAAGAAGCAGAACCCCAAAAATTACTGGCGACCATGTGTCTGCGGGGAGAAGCCCCAGAGAAGGCCGAAATTGAAAAAACACATAACCTGTAGGACTGTGCGTGCTCCGAATCCGACCGAGGCACACATCATGGAGGGATAGGAGACCACAAAACAAAAGTCATAGAAAGAAAGAAAGAAAGTCCAGGTAGTCTCTGTGCTGAACTATGACCGCCCCATCGGGCCCTTCAAAATGGCGGACAGAGCCGGCAAATAAAAGTCCAAGTCGTTGGATTAGCGCATCTGCTCTGCTTCTTTGGAGTCTAAAAATGTTGATAGTAGATCAGGATCTTCGAATGTCCTGGTTTGGTTGTGGAGAGTCACTCGGAGCTTCGCGGGATACAACAGGCCAAAGCGAGCCTGTAGCTGTTGAAGTCGAGGGCGAAAAGCAAGGAGTTTCTTCCGTCGGTCGACTGTAGGCTTTGCCAAATCAGGGAAGAAGGAGACTTTGTGACCTTCAAATTCCAAATGATGGTTCGCCCGGGCAGCATTTAAAATTTGTTCCACTTGTTGATATCGTAGCAAGCGAAAGATAATAGGCCGGGGGGTCGTTCGGTTGAGCGCCATGTGGGTAGGAACACGGTGTGCTCGATCGATTTCCAGTTCTTTATGAAAGGTGATCTTCAGCAAGGAGGGAAGAGTTTTGAGCAGGAATTCTCTCATATCTCTCCCACTTCCACCCCCTCCGGTATTCCAATGAGCCTCACATTGTTGCGACGGGCTCGATTATTGCTATCTTCTAACTCCTTTTGAAGATTCTGTATCTGGCGCTCAGCCTTGTCCAGTGTGCCCAAGCGCACCGCGTGCGAGTCGAGGACCCCCGCCATATTGTCCTGCCGTAATGAGAGACTTTCAAGTCGGTCCTGGAGCACTCCAAAGTCTTCTCGCATGGCTCTAAGCGCTTCTCCATTGGACTGCACCAATTCCTTCACGCCGCGTATTTCCTCTAAAATCTCCAGGTGCATTTCGGGGTTCTCCCGAAATGGAACCATCTTCTGTGGGGAGGACACCTCTGTTTTGGAGCGTTTTCCGTGAGAAGAAGAAGGAGACCCGAAGTCCAAGCGCGCTGGTTTATGGGCCGCCATCCCCCCCGAGGTACCCCGGTCAGCCCGGAGCGAAATAGTAAGTTTGTATAGGTATTATGTCAGGATTCTAAGTAGGCCTCTCGGGAGCTTCAGCGCGAAGCGTCTTACCCGCTGGACATCAGGCTCCGCCCCCCGTTTGAGGTTTTTTTGATGATTGTTTGGTGGTATTTGATTGGTGCCAGTATGATGAATTCTTATTTTTACTTTTAGAACTGCATGTGTGGTTTTGGCATCTCCAGTGCTTGTATTGCACATCATCCAGAGGTCCTCAGTTCCCATTGATCTTTAATACTTTGGAACAGTGACAGTTTTGGACCAGATTCAGCCAGTGTTTATACTAACAGCAGATTTGGCCTTCTTACATCCAGCCATCCCAGTATAACGAAGATGAGTGTTCCAAAGAAGAGCAAAACCTACCACTTTCATGATGAATGGGAAATGGACTACTTCATCATGGTGAAAGACAAGTGTTGTTGTCTAATTTGTAACTCTCCAATATCCTTGCCCAAAAAGGGTAATCTGGAACGTCATTATAAGGCTCTGCATAGCAATATGTTTGATGCTGATTTTCCACCCAAAAGTGAAATTCGTAAACGAAGTTCAAAGAACTTAAATCGAAATTGGCTACTCAGCAACAGTTGATGGCGAAGCCAAGGTCACATTCGGTCAATGCAACCATAGCATCCTTCAAGGTTAACAACCTGAACGCAAAGAAATGCAAACCTTTCACTGAAGGGGAATTTGTAAAAGATTGTTTTCTTGAATCAGCTGACAATCCTTTTGAAGGATTTAAAAATAAGAAAGAGATCATAGATGCTATTAAAGATGTACAATTGTCAAGAAACATGCGTGCGGTGAATAGAAAAGATGTATGGAGACACAGCTGAACAATTGTTGGAGGATGTTTCAAACTGTGCTGCTTTCTCATGCCACTGGATGATTCTACAGACATAACAGACATAGCCCAGTTACTAGTCTTTATCCAGATGGTTTTTGAAGACTTCAGTGTTAAAGAAGAACTACTTGGAATGATTTCTTTAAAAGGGAGAACTACCGGTCAGGAAATATTCAGTTCTTTCCATTCTTTTGTGACAAAGTGTAGTCTTCCATTGCATAGTCTTGTTTCCATCACTACTGATGGAGCAAGAGCAATGACAGGTGAGGTTAACGGTTTCATAGCCCTCTGTAGACAGCATGACGACTTCCCAGATTTCCTTTCTTACCACTGCATCATTCACCAGCAAGTTTTGGCAAGCAAGAGACTCAATACAAAGACTGTCATGGACATCCCTTTCAAAATTATAAATTTAGTTCGTGGAAGATCACTTCAAAGATGGCTTTTCAATCTTACTCTTGATGAAGGGGCAGCGGAAATCATTTTGCACACAGATGTAAGGTGGCTAAGTAGGCATAAATTTCTGCAGATTTCGTTATCTGCTGAATGAAATAAGAAGTTTTTTGAAGGAGAGGAGAGATGACCAAGCAGAGTTGGAAGATGAGGAGCGGTTATGTGATCTGGCATTTCTCGCTGACTTTACAGGCGAACTATGAACCTTGAACTACAAGGTAAAAACAAATGCATTGGCAAGATGATGAGTACAATTTCATCCTACAAGAGCAAATTTGAGCTAATGATGACTGACCTTGCAAACAACACTTTTGATCATTTTCCTAATACGCAGGACCATCTGGGACAATATACAAATTTTGTTTTTCAGAACGAGAAGTATGTGACAGAAATCTGTTCTGTTATCCAGGAATTCGAAAACAGATTCTGTGACTTCCAAAAAATTAGAACAGTTGTGGAGTACTTGTCATACCCATTCAAAGTAGATGTGGACATTAAAGAAACTGCAGCTGTTATCAGTAAACATTCTCATTAAACAAGCCATCTCTTGAAAACAAAATATTAACCCTTAAAATGACATTTTTCTCAAGACCCCTGCTGAGCAAGAATCGTTTTGGAAGCTAGTGCCTAGAGACAAATTTCCCAACTTGAGAAGATGCAGTGAAGCTGTACACTCCTGTTTCGGTTCAACTTATTTGTGTGAGTATGCGTTTTCCCATCTGAAAATGACAAAGAGTACACAACGTTCCAACATAGTAACATACAGTAACATAGTAAATGATGGCAGATAAAGACCAGTATGGTCCATCTAGTCTGCCCAGTACGATGGCAAGAGTAGGTGCACCTGCCGCTCCGTGCAGGCCACCGCTCCCCATGTCTTTGTTTAGGGGTGAACCCACTGCTCCATCTAGGACACCCCTATTTGTTGAGAAATTAGATGGTTCAATTTATTTTGATTTTATCCTGTTGCTGTAAAGGGATCCACTGTGTCTGTCCCATGGCATTTTGAATTCCGTCACTGTCACCACTTCCATCGGGAGGGCATTCCAAGCATCCACCACCTTTTCTGTGAAAAAGTATTTCCTGACATTGCCTTTCAATTTGCCACCTTGCAGCTTCCTGCTATGTCCTCTAGTTTTACAGCTTCCCCGTCTTTGGAAGAGGTTTGTTTGTTCATTATTTCCCTTAAGTATTTAAAGGTCTGAATCATATCTCCCCTGTCCCTCCACTCCTCCAAAGTGTACATGTTTAGGTCTTCAAGTCTCTTCTTATAAGGCTTCTGACGCAGGCTCAAAATCATTTTGGTCGCCTTCCTCTGAACAGTTTCCAGTCTTTTTACACCCTTTGCAATATATGGTCTCCAAAACTGAACACAGTATTCCAAGTGAGGCCTCACCAGCGACTTGTACAGTGGCATAAGTACCTCTTCCTTTCTGCTGGTAATTCCTCTTTGTATGCAGCCCAACATCCTCCTGGCTTTTGCCACCACCTTCTCGCACTGTTTTGCCACCTTGATATCTTCAGAAATAATCACACCAAGGTCTTTCTCTTGATCCGTGTACACCAACCTCTTGCCCCCTATCGCGTACATTTCCCTTGGATTTCTGCTACCCAAGTGCATGACTCTGAACTTCTTTGCATTAAATCTTAATTGACAAGCATTAGACCATTCTTCCAGCTTTTGTAGATCTTTCTTCATGTTAACCACTCCTTTGGGGGAGTCCACTCTGTTGCAAATTTTTGTGTCATCTGCAAAAAGACAGACGTTTCCATTCAGTCCTTCAGTAATATCACTCAAATACACTGAACAGTGCCGGGCCCAGGACCGACCCCTAGGGCACCCCGCTAATCACCTTCGCTTCATCCAAGTGAGTTCCACTTACCATCACCATCTGTCGTCTGTCAGTCAACCAATTTCTGATCCAATTTACCATCTTGGGATCCATCCCCAAGCTACTGAGTTTATTGATAAGCCTCCTATGAAGAACAGTATCAAAGGCTTTACTGAAATCCAGGTAGATGACATCCATCGCATGCCCCTGATTGAGTTCTTTGACTGGGTGACCAGGGAACTAGATCAGTTTTGTTTGGCAAGATCGTCCTTCGGTAAAACCATTTTACCTCGGGTCTTGCAACCTGTTGGTTTTAAGAAAGTTCACTATTTGCTCTTTCAGGAGCACCTCTATTACTTTTCCCGCCACTGAGGTAAGGCTCACAGGCCTGTAATTTGACACGTCTTCCCTGTCACCACTTTTGTGTAGAGGTACAACATCAGCCATTCTCCAGTCCTGAGGAACCCCTCCTGTTTCCAAGGATCTGTTGAAAACATCCTTTAACGGCCCTGCAAGAACCTCTCTGAGCTCTTTCAGTATCCTGGGATGTATCCCATCCGGTCCCATGGCCTTGTCCACTTTCAGTTTTGCAAGTTGTTCTAACACTTCATCTTCTGTGAATGGTGTGGTATCTACTTCATTCCCATTTTTATATTTGGGAGTCACAGGTGGTCCTTCTCCAGGACTTTTAATAAAAACAGAGTGGAGGTATTCATTTAGCAATTTCGCTTTTTCAATGTCACTTTCCATGAGCCCGTTCGCAGCACTTCTGAGTCCTGCAATTCCACCTCTGATCTTCCTTTCCCGAATAAAACTGAAGAAAGTTTTGTCGCCACACTTAACATCTTTAGCCATCTTTTCCTCTGCCTTTGATTTTGCTAACCTTATTTCTCTCTTTGTCTCTTTGATTTTGATCCTGTATTCATTTCTGTGCTCCTCTATTTGTAAGCTTTTGAATTTTGCGAAAGCTGTGTTTTTTGGCTTTATTTGAGCAACCACTTCTTTGGAAAACCAAATAGGTTTTCTTCTCCTCTTGTTTTTGTTTACTTTTCTTACATATTTATCTGTTGCCCCTTTTATTGCCGCCTTTAGTTTAGCCCATTGCAATTCCACTTCCCTTATCTCCTTCCACCCTGTCAGCTCCTCCTTTAGGTACTCGGCCATTTTATTGAAGTTGGTGTTTTTGAAGTTGAGGACTTTGAGCTTTCTATGATTGGCCTGTACCATGGCTTTTATCTCAAACCACACCGTGTGATGATCGCTACTGCTCATAGGGGCATTCACGCAGACATTTGACATGCTATCACCATTGTTGTGCACTAAATCCAGTTTTCCCTGGTTGGTTCCATCACCATTTGTCTAAGTAACGCATCTTGGAGAGCATCCGCAATTTTTTTGCTTCTTTCCAGATTTGCAGAAGGAGTAATCCAATCCACATCAGGTAGATTAACGCTACCCAATATGATCGCTTCCCCCTTTGTGGCTATCTTGGCAATATCTATAATCAATTCATTATCTATCTCTTCAATTTGTGTCGGAGGTCTGTAGACTACAGCAGTATGGATGACAGTGCCATCTCCTCTTTCCAACACAATCCCGAGCGCTTCTTCTTTTCCCCATGCCCCCTGCATTTCAGTAGCTTTAATATTGCTTTTCAAAAAATTATAAAGTCACTCAATGCACACCATCAAAATTTAGATTTAGATATCGTCCAACCAGATATCTTCTTTGTCAACTCACTCTTATGGTCAAGCTGTACCAAACAGATTATCTTTTGTAGCAGGTATATAAGAAGGTCTCAGACTTAATGGCACTGTTTTCAGACTTTGAATTGTGTCCAACTCATGTGCCCACTTGCATCAATAACCTATTCTCAACTTCCTGCTATACTCGCAAAACATGATACACAACTGGTGAACCAATACTGCCAAAAGCACTATAAGCAAAAAAGTAATAATATAATGACTTAACTTCTGTTTCTCACTGTAACCTTATTTTTGCTACGTGCTTAATTTGGCTTGGTTCCAATGGTATAATAAGTGAATCCCAATCCCAATGCCTTTCCCAGGCACCACAGTCACGTTTCACTGGTCACGTTTCCTCAGGGGATTACCCAGACTCATAGTTCTATAAAATATACCAAAAAACATATAAAATGACCATTAGTGATTTAAAACTCTTCAATATTATATGTCCCTTTGACATATCTTTGATATCAATAGCAAACAAATTTACACAAACAAACACCACCTACCAAACGGCAATAGATACTGCATGCGTCTTACTAATTACTGAACATGGATCCTCTCAACCAACTTGATCCTCATGAACGCCGCGCATGCGGACTAATAACAACCCCCCGTGATTTAAACCCCTCTATGCGTCAATCTTTTAATGACGTCAATGCGATACTCCGTGAATGAAGCAAATGAAAACCACATAGTGCCAGCACTTCCGTATTATACCCCTCACTCTCCTAAACTATCATTAACGGTTTCCCAATAGGCAGCACTGAAGGTATTCTACCCTCTCCACATCTCTACACTGCTAATGGAATAGTGCCCCCATCTCACTAATGAATATTATCTAACCAATTCGTTGACTTTTATAAACATGCTGCCCAGTCTATGCCCGCATTCAGGCCATCTGGCATCACTGATTTCAACTTAAAAATCCATTTTTGTTCTCTTATGAGCAGCGATTGTTCCTGTGACTTTCCCTCTATACCTGACCTTATTTGATCTATGCAGAAACACCTCAACTGTTCAAATGAATGGCCCATAGTTAAACAATGCTGTACCAGTGGTGCCTCTTTAACCTTACATTTGAGCCGACTTTTATGTTCTCCCATCCTTATCTTGAACGAACGAATTGTTTTCCCCACATAAATTAAATCACAAGGACATTTGATGATATATACCACAAAAGTGGAATTGCATGTTGTACGTTCTTAGAGAATATATAAGTCCATGCTGTTCAAAAAAATCCACTTCCATGGTAATATTACAAATCGCACATAACCCACATTTTTTATGTCCTTTTTCCAAACTTAGCGGGGTTTTCAACGATATGGGAGAACACAATACCGCTGGGCTTAATTTTTCTTTTAAATTACTATTGCGTTGCCACACACAACGTATCCTCTTATTCTCAAGACCCGGGACCGCCTTCAGAACATTCCCATGTTTTTGTAAGATATGTTGAATTCTCCCACTCAGTGGGGAATATCTAGTAATTAACTTAATGTTATCTAGATTTTCATTTACCAATTTTGTTTTAGGTTCTAACAGTAGACTTTGGTTATTATATAAAGCCCTTACGTAGGCTCGCTTAATAATTGATGAGGGATAACCTCTCTCTCTGAAACTACAGGCTAGCTGCCTTGATAACATCTTAAACTCTCGTTCGTTGGTACAGTTCCGACGGTACCTACGGAATCGAGAAAAAGGGAGACCTTTTAATTTGGGGGGATGTGCACTATCGTAATGCAGGAACGTGTTTCGATCAATGGATTTTCGAAAGATTGATGTGACCCATTCTGTCTCTCCTCTCGTGACCACTACATCCAAATAGGTTATTGTATCTCTATGATAGACATAAGTAAATTTTATACTGCTGTCACAACGATTTATCCACTGAAAAAAAGACCCCAGAAGATCTTCAGAGCCTTCCAACAGCATAAAGACATTGTCTATGTACCGGCACCACATCCTTACATTTTGAACATATAAAGACTGCGTCATCCATTTATCCTCAAAAATATTCATGTACAAATTTGCTATTGAGGGGGCACAAGTAGCCCCCATCGCCACCCCAGAAATTTGGTGATAGATTACTTTTTCAAACATAAAGTAATTGTGGAAAATGGTCATGTGTGCTAGCCATAGTAAAAACCCTATTAATTGTTCAGATAAATCCCCCCCCCCCCCCGTCCCGTTGATGTAAAAACTGGTCTACTACATCATATGCTGCCGACTGGGGGATACTTGTGTAAAGGGATGTAACATCCATGGTTACCAACCATATATCATTAGAACCAGCCCACTGTGAATGATTATTCAAAATGTTAAGAAAATGTGTGGTGTCTCTCACATAAGACGGAATGTCCACTAAAAGAGGACGTAAATATGAATCTAGAAACGTTGAAAGTGGTTCCAACACAGTCCCCCTGGTTGAAACTATAGGTCTACCAGGGGGTCGATCCACATTTTTATGTATTTTGGGGACCGTGTAGAGGAGGACTGCCTCCCGACAGAGGAGGCGGGAGCCCATACACCCCTCCTTGTTTATTTAGAACACTGCGACCTTGTTGACGGTCTGCACGAACACCGACTTGCCATGCAGGTGGTACTTGAAAACCTTCAAGGTTAACTGGACCGCTCAAAGCTCGAGCAGGTTGATGTGCTGCCGAGATTCCTCGGGTGACCATCGCCCCTGGGTATGGAGGTTGCCACAGTGGGTTCCCCAGCCCAACAGCAAAGCATCTGTCATCAAGATGAGCTCATGTTGCTGAGTCTGGAAGGGCAAACCCCGAAGAAGGCATTGGGGATTCCGCCACCAATTCAGGGAACTGGAGAGGCTGTAGGAGACTGAGATAGGATCCTGAAGGTGGCCCGAGGCTTGGGTCCTTTGTGCTCTGAGGCACCACTGGGCCGCTCGCATGTGCATGCAAGCGTGAGGACGACATGGATGGTTGAGGCCATGTGCCCAAGAAGGCACAACAGGGCTCGCGCCGAGACCCTGGACCGGCTTTGGACCCAGCTGCCAGAGCGCGGAGCTGATCCCTGCACGCTCAAGGGAGGAAGGTGGTTTCACATTCCGTGTCGAGAAGAGCGCCAATGAACTCCAGGGTCAGCACCGGTTTGAGGTGAGACTTGGAGTAGTTGATCAGGAAACCCAGGAGCTCGAGGAGGAGGACCGTGTGCAATGCTGAGAGGCGAGCCTCCTCTGTCGATGCGCCTGTGATGAGCCAGTCATTTATGTAAGGGTAGACAGATATCCCCTTGTAGCTAGAGGTGGGCTGCAGCCGCTGACAGGCATTTTGTGAAGACTCACGGGGCAGACGCGAGCCCGAAAGGAGCACTCTATATTGGAAGTGCTCCCCTTGCACCCTGAAACGGAGGCCCTTTCTGTGCTTGGGGTGGACTGGGATGAGGGCGTAAGCATCTCTGAGATCCAAGGAGCAAAGCCAGTCGCCCTGCCGGAGAAAGGGCAGCAGGACGCCAAGCCAGAGCATTCTGAACTTCTCCCACACCAGAAATTTGTTCAGATTCCTGAGATTGAGGATGGGGCACAGGCCCCCCCATCCTCTTCGGAACAAGAAAATACCGGGGGTAAAACCCCTGACCTTGGAGGTGCAGTGGAATCCTTTCAACCGCCTGTTGACCGAGGAGGTTGTTCTGCTCTTGCCACAAGCAAGCCTGGTGCGAGGGAAGTCAAGTAGGCTCCGCTGGGGAGAAGGGAGACTGTCCAGATGAAGACGATAACCATCCCGGATTACCTGGAGGATCCAGATGTCCGATGTGATGGCCGCCCATTCGGTAGCGAAAAGGGACAGATGCCCTTCCATGGGTGGAGGTGCCGCGGGGGGGGGGGGGGGGGCGAGAGGCTATGCACTTGGCATCAAAACTCTGGGGCTGGCTGGGGCAGCGCTGGCGGTTGGGAATTGGGCCTCTTCAGTTTCCAGTGGCCCTGAGCTCCCCCTTTGCCCTGGCTGCTGGGCACCGGTGCAGGGGCAGGCAGGTAGGGTGGGTATCCCCAGTAAGGGAGCCCTTTCCTTTGGAAGGAAGTTTCTTGCTGTGTTTCTTCCATGGAAGAGAAGAGGTTTTACAAGAGAGATGGCTGCGGTCACAAACTCCGTCTCAATCTCGGCTGCCTTGACCTCCATGGGCTTGCCGAACAGTTGTTCACCGATGCAGGGGGCATCCAAGAGCTTTTCCTGGACCCACTGTTCCAGGTCTGAAGACTGGAGCCACGCTTGCTGCCAGGCTCCGATGCCAGCCGCTGCCAAAAGGGCGGAAGAATCACACCCGTCATATGCGGCGCGGGAAAGGTATTTCGAGCAGTCCGCGACTGACCTAAGGAGGGTCTGAAATCTGAGAAGGTGTTAGCATCTGAGGCCCGTGGAGAAACCGCCGAGCTCTTTAGCGAGGTTGTGAAGTAACATACCCATATACAGTTGGTATGCCTGGATGCGGCATGCCAGCATGGATCCCTGGTAGGCCTTGCACCTGAGAGCATCTAAGGCACGGGATTCTCTACCAGGCGGGACTGAAGAGTGCGTCTTCTGGCTCTTCTGCTTCCGCATCACGGATTCAACTACCATGAAGGTGTGGGGAAGTTGGGTCTTCCGAAACCCCGGGCCACGCTGGACCCTATACATGACATCGAGTCTTTTACTGATAAAAGGGACCGAGGCGGGTGCTTACCACATGCAGAGGAGCAGCCAGGTCAGGATAGACAGCACAGGGACCGTGAGAGACTCCCTAGGGGGAGAGACTCATATTGCAAGACATCTAGTTCCTCTGCCCTCGGCTCTTCCTCGGTCTGCGTGGGCAGATTGAGGGCCTGAGCCATATCCCACACAAATACCAAGAAGGAAGTATCTTCGGGAGGTGACAGCCTTTGCAAGGCGGACAAGGATGGGTCAGAGGGAAGTTCCCTATGGGCTCAGGTTTTAAGGGACGTGTCCCTGTCCAATTCCCAGCCTGAGAGGTCCAAGGAGGACTCCGATTTAGACTGATCCCCATGCCCAGTTGCCAAGGCCCGCTTGGAGCCAGAGGCACTGATCCTGGAAGACCTCGTCCCAGAGGAACAGGATGGTGAGCGAGACCAGTGCCGAGGACCCTCACAAGGTCCATGGCTCTTGGGGGTTTCCAAGGCAATTTTCAGGACCCTCGTAGAGGGACCCTCGGTCTCGAGGCACGAGCCAGGCGTGCCGGGCAAGAGCACCTGCTGGGCAGCTAGGAAGGCAGAAACGCTGCGCTCTAGTGCCAGCATACGAGACTCCCACTCAAGAGTGGATCCCTGTGACACCGATGCCAGGGTTACCGGGTCTGGTTTATAGGAGGAGAGGCGGGTCCTTGCCGAGTCGACCCTCTGGAGACAGGGTGCCATCACCAGAGACCTCCATATCCGTATGAGGAACCTTTCGAGGCCGCTCCTTGTCCAACTATCGGGAACTCCGAGGTGGGCTAAGGGAACGAGCGTGAGACCCCTGACAGCGACTTCAAGGTCTTCTTCTTTCACCATTCCACCTCGGGCAAACCCTGGTCGGAGTGACGCCTGGGGCACAGGGACATTGTGGGGACCCCGCAAGTGGTGGATCGGTGGAACAAGGCGTCACCAGGGACTCCAGGGTTGCCTTACAGAAAATGTCGTTGGACTTCTGCTTACGGCTTAGCAAGGCCTTAGCAGACATTTCCTTACAGAGCAAACAGAGCTCCGGGTTGTCGTCAGCCCCCAAACACTGCAGACAACAGTCATGGGTGTCTGTGAGCGAAATATTCTTGGAGCATCGGTCACATTTTTTTGAAGTCGATGGCCATGGGGGCAAAAAGAGCCCCTGCGAGGTCGAAGACCCTCAAGGCCAGTGGTTGGAAGAAAGGGTGCAAAAAGGGCCCATAGAGAAAAAAAAACCCTAAAGGAATGAAAAATAGGGATCCCCCTGGCCCACAGCTGGAGCAGGGTTGACAGGGAGAATGGGAGAAGACCGGTGCTACCGGAAAAAAGGTCAAAAGACCGAAGAGAAAAAAAACTTTTTCCGGGGGACGAGGATGTGTGTCCGAAGGGCTCCACGCAAAATGGGAGACTGAGCAAGATGACACCCTTGGGTAGGAAGAGGACCACACATGTGTGGCAGCAATCCCTAAGGCTTTCTTTGAAAGCTGGGGAATTGCTCCATGCAGGCTCCATCGGTGCCGACATCACCCATAAGTGAGGACTGACTTCCTGCTTGTTCCTGGAGAATAATTCTTTCCTGATCTTGATGCATCACCAGTGTCTAGTGTAGATTCAGGGCCCTTGGAGATAGATGCATCAATTTCCAAGGGCCCTAGATCTGAAATGAGGACCTAGATCAGAATTTAGGAGCTTCTCAAAATGCTTGAGAGTTCTGAAAATCTCTAGCTGCCATCTGCTGGCAGATGAAACAGCTAAGGATATCGGGCCTGATATTGATTTGGGCAGGCTTTGCGTCGCTATGGCGCATAGCCAGGCCCGCTGACCCTTAACCCCAGATATTCAATGCCTTGGTCATATGCGGCCCTGGTACTGAATATCCAGAAATCACCACAGATGCTGAAAGCCATAGTAGCTAACCGGGCAGTGGCGATACTGCATGTTGCCTGGTTCGCTCCTGTGCCTTAAAGATAGGCGAGGAAAACCCTTGCCTATCTTCTAGGCGCAGGTTGCTAATCAGGCAGCATGCACTCTCTCTGCTACCCGGTTAGCGACAGCCTCCGCTCCACACTGGAATACCCCCAATATGCCCCAATGCTAATTGCATAGCATCGAGGCATGTAGCGGAGTTAGAAGGGGATATTCAATGCCACTAACCATGTAAGTGCCATTGAATATCCCAATTTAAGGTATTTACACTGTTTTCTGGGCTGTAAACCATGTAAATGCCTTTCGAATATTGGGGCCCATAGTGCCTTAGCCCCAGGCATGGCAGACACAGGTGTGGGTCACAGTGTTTGACATGATGCTTCCATACTGAACATTCTTGTAGCTAGTGACCTTTTTCACTTTCTAGGACATCAGGAGAAAATAGCCAAAACAAAGTCAAATGACTTGATGTTAAATTTTCAATTGATGCTGCTTGATGCACTAGTATCAGTACAGGCCACAACTACTCAATATATAAGAACCGTGTAAAATGACTGAGCAACCTAATTAGGGTTTTTCCAAGGAGGAAGTAGTAAAACTAGGGTTGTCTCAATGCAAAAAATCAACCTTCTTTTAAAGGCATTTTTTCTACTCATGAATCCCAAGGAAAGGAACACATTTGTTGGGCTCAACAGAAAAAAGAGAATTGAAGTGACTGGCATGGTGAAACTGATGGCCCCACATATTCATGATAGAACTTTCAAAAGAACTTCACTGATGATGTCATCCCATGTGTGAAGATTATCACACTATACTCAGACAGAAGCCAAAGATTAGTGGAAAAAGGGCTTCTGAAGAAAAAGCGTAGTTACTCACCTGTAACAGGTGATCTCCGGGAACAGCAGGAATTTAGTCTTCATATATGGATATCGTCGGTACCGACTGAGCCTGTGTGGGAATGCTCCCCAGCGTCCAATAGGAAAGCTTTTGGGAGCATCCCACAGCGCATGTGTGCCGCCTTCCCACCTCTGTACCTCTCTCACTTCAGTTGAGTTTATAGCCGAGACCAAAGGAAAGAAGTAGAGAAAGAGTTAGAGACAACTCCTAGGGGAGGTGGGTGGGTTGTGAAGACTAAATTCCTGCTGTTCCCGGAGATCACCTGTTACAGGTGAGTAACTACGCTATCTCCAGAAACAAGCAGGAATGTAGTCTTCACATATGGGGGTCCCCAGCTGAGAGATGCCAAGGGCTGACCCCAGCAAGCTGCGAACCTAGGTGAGATGGGTCATGCTTCCACCCATGGACCTCTGGCATCCAAACCGTGGACGGTGGGTAGAAGTTGTATTAAGTATGAAAGAGATGTCGGAGAACAGCCTGGCCAATCGAGGCATCCCAACGGGAGTCCTTGTCTAAGCAATAGTGGGCTGTGAAGGTGTGTACCGAAGCCCAAGCGGCTGCTTTGCAGATGTCATCAATAGAGACAGAACGAAGGTTAGCCGCTGAGGCTGCCATTGCTCTCACATTGTGAGCTATGACATGGCCTTCGAGAGGAAGTCTGTTACTCTGATATGTATAGGATATGCAATCTGCAATCCAATTTGACAGAGTTCTTTTAGAAACTGGAATCCCCAAATGACTAGAGTCGAAAGCCACAAAAAGCTGAGAAGATTTTCTATGTGGCTTAGTTCTTTGGAGATAAAAGGCTAAGGCTATTTTGCAATCCAATGTGTGAAGATTCCGCACTGGAGGCATGAGGCCTAGGGAAGAATATAGGAAGATAAACAACTGGTTTACATGAAAAGGCGAAACCACCTTTGGAAGAAAATGGGGATGAGTCCTGAGGACTACTTTATCATGGTGAAACCTTGTATAAGGAGGGTCAGCTACTAATGCCTGTAGTTCACTAATGCATCTTGCAGACGTGATGGCAATTAGGAAAATAACTTTCCAGGAAAGAAACTTTAGATCTGAAGTGGCTAAAGGTTCAAAGGGCAGTTTCATAAGCTGACCAAGAACAAGATTTAGATCCCATGCTACCGGTTGTGGTTTAATGGGAGGTTTTGTTAAAAGTAGGCCTCTCATGAATCTTGATATAAGTGGATGAGAGGAAATAGGTTGTCCATTGAAAGGTTTATGAAAAGCAGCAATCGCACTAAGATGAACCCTAACTGAATTGGTCTTCAGACCAGAAGTTGATAATTGTAGAAGATACTCTAGTAGCAACTCTACAGATACTAAAAAGGGGTTAAGTCCCTTTTGTGAACACCAGACAGAGAACCTTTTCCACTTAAAAGCACAGGAATGTCTTGTGGAAGGTTTTCTGGAAGCCAGGAGGATATCCTTTACTTGTTGAGAAAGGTTAACATCCTGGAATTCTAGGCTTTCAGTAATCAGGCCCTGAGATGTAGGGACTGGGGATTGGGATGCAGTAAGTATCCGTCCTCCTGCGACAGGAGATCTGCAGCATTCTCCAACTCCAGAGGAGTGGTTTAAGAGAGACGCAGCAGAAGAGGATACCATGTTTGCCGTGACCAATGTGGAGCTATGAGTATCATACGACCTCTGTCTCTCTGAAGTTTGAATAAAGTCTTGGGAATGAGGGGAATGGGTGGGAAGGCATAGAGGAAGTCCTGTCCCCAGTGGAGTAGGAAAGCATCTCTTGCCTGACAGTTTTGAGCCGGAATTCTGGAACAGAATTGGGGAACTTTGACATTCTGTGGACTTCAAAGAGGTCTATATCTGGTGTTCCCCAGATTCGAAACACTCGAGCAAGCTGGTATGAGTGAAGGGACCACTCGTGTGGCAGCAGTATTCGACTGAGTTTGTCTGCCCACAAGTTTTGAATGCCCGGAAGGTATACCACAAACAGGTGAATTTGTAACTCTCTGGCAAGGGCCCATAGTTGCAAAGATTCGTTGCATAGCAACAGAGCCTGTTCCGCTTGCTTGTTCACATAGAACATAGCTACCTGATTGTCGGTTTGGACCAGAACTGTCTTGTTGCTGAGATGGCACTGAAAGACTTGAATAGCATTGAAAATGGCTCTCAGCTCTAGGAGGTTTATGTGAAGGGAAACCTCCTGTGAGGTCCAAAGACCCTGAGTGGAGAGATCGTGCAAGTGGGCTCCTCAACCTATCTTGGACGCATCTGTCATCAGGGTGGTTTGGCATACAGGCTGCTGGAAAGGAGAGCCTACAAGTAGGTTTTCCAGGAATTGCCACCATTGCAGGGATGAAATCAGAACTGTGGTAGTTCTGATTTTGTCTGTTAGTCAACCCGAGGCTTGTGACCACTGAGAGGAAAGGGTCCACTGGGCTGCTCGCATGTGGAGGCGAGCATAGGGAACCACATGGACAGTGGATGTCATGTGTCCCAGAAGCTGAAGCATCTCCCGAGCAGTAAGGAATATCTTCATAGATGCTAGAGGTAGCAGTTGTATTATACGTAGACAGCGTCGCTGTGGCAGGAAAGCCTTTGACTGCCGTGTGTCTAGACGAACCCCTATGAACTCGAGAGATTGAGAGGGGGTGAGATGAGATTTTGGGAGGTTTATGACTAGTTCCAAGTATTGAAGAATTCTCATTGCTCGAGAAAGAGCGAAGCTGGCCTCTGGAGCTGTCGATGCTCGAATGAGCCAATCTTCTAAGTAAGGGAAGACAAATATTCCCAGAGTCCTCATAAATGCTGCTACCACTACCATGCATTTTGTGAAGACTCTTGGAGCAGAGGCTAGTCCGAAGGGAAGAACTTTGTACTGGAAGTATCTTCCTTGGACCAGGAATCAAAGGAACTTTCTGTGATCTGAGTGAATGAGAATATGCGTGTACGCATCTCTTAGATCTAAAGAACATAGCCAGTCCTGACTTTGGAGGTATGGTAAAAGTGTTCCGAGGGAGATCATTTTAAACTTTTTTCAGAACAAATATTTGTTTAATTCTCTGAGGTCTAATATAGGCCTGTATCCCCCTGTCTTCTTTGGAATAAGAAAGTAGGGGGAGTAAAACCCTGTCCCCTGTTGGGGAATGGGTACTTCTCTGATTGCTCCTTGAGCTAGAAGTGATGTGACCTCCTGCCACAAGAGGTCGGTGGCAGGGGACTGAGAATTGAACTTCTTTACTATTGAAGGTGGGGGTAATTTGAGAAAATGAAGCTTGTACTCCAGTTGTACAATGGACAGAGTCCAATTTTCTGATGTTATTTGTTGCCATCTTTTGGCAAAATAGCATAGTCTTCCTGGAATGGTAAAGGGTTCTGGACCTTTTAGGGGCAGAATGACTAAGTTCTCTAGACAGAAGTCAAAGACCCTGAGGGGGCTGGGTCTGTTGAGCCAGTTGAGCTTTTTGAGCTTGCGGCTTTCTTTGCTGTCTGTTCTGTTGTTGCCCCTTCTGGGGAACATGAAGTGGACAGTGAGTTTGATGGGTGTAAGATTGGTAAGGCTTCTTTTTCTTACTGAAAACGATTGTTTTTTTAAATTTTTTATTTATGACATATTTTCAATAATACAAAAAAAAAGAAACGAAAAAAAAGGCAAAATAGCTATACATTATACAGCTCCAAAACATATTAATCATACACTAGTCCACATCAAGGGGGTGCTCGACATATATGTAACCAAAAGCCCAAATGGTCCCTGGTAGTATTATTGAAACACTATTAACTAATCGATGAGCTAATAAAAAAAAACAGAAAACATATCAAAAACAAAGGATCCATTAAGTCTTACTGTCTAAAAAAGCTATCAAATGTTCCACTTCTAGAAATATATATCTTTTCCCTTGAAATATAATATGGCATTTACAGGGAAATGCTGCTGCTTTCTGACATATTCATAAATGACCTGGAAAGTGGAATAACAAGTGAGGTTATCAAATTTGCAGATGACACAAAACTATTTAAAGTTGTTAAAACCCAAGAGGATTGTGGAAAATTGCAAGAGGATCTTGATAAATTGGAAGACTGGGCATCAAAATGGCAGATGAAATTTAATGTGGACAAGTGGAAAGTTATGCACCTAGGGAAGAACAACCCAAACTATGGTTACACGATGCAAGGTTCCACATTAGGAACCACCACCCAGGAAAAAGATTTAGGCGTCATTGTGGATAACATGTTAAAACCCTCGGCCCAGTGTGCAGCAGCGGCCAAGAGAGCAAACAGAATGCTAGGTATCATAAGGAAAGGAATAGAAAATACAACAAAAGATATTATAATGCCTCTATATTGTTCCATGGTGAGACCGCACCTTGAATATTGTGTGCAATTCTGGTCGCCGTATCTTAAAAAGGATATAGCGTTACTAGAAAAGGTTCAGAGAAGAGCCACCAAAATGGTAAAGGGGATGGAAGGATACTCCTATGAAGAAAGGCTAAAAAGGTTAGGGCTCTTTAACCTGGAAAAGAGACGGCTGAGGGGAGATATGATAGAAGTCTATAAATTAATGAACAGAGTGGAACGGGTAAACATAGATCGATTGTTTACGTTATCAGAATATAGAAAGACTAGGGGACATGCAATGAAGCTACATGGTAAACTATTTAAGACTAATAAAAGAAAATATTTTTTCACTCAACTTGTAATCAAACTCTGGAATTTGTTACCGTAGGATGTAGTAAAGGCTGTTAGTGTAGCTGGGTTTAAAAAAGGTTTGGACAAGTTCATGGAGGTAAGGTCCATAAACCATTATTAAAAAGGGACCCAGGATATCAGTGCTTGACCCAGTACAAGCATTGCGGAACCTGTGTCTTTTGGGGAAACTGCTAGGTACGTATGACCTAGATTGGCCACTGTTGGAAACAGGATACTGGGCTTGATGGACCTTGGTCTGACCCAGTATGGCATATCTCATGTTCTTATGTCGCCCCCAGAGCCAATACCTGTGGGCACGTCTCCAAAAAAGACTTACGCCGCCGCTGGGTTACCCTGGATACATCAGGAAACACTTGTATTGTTTGGCCACAAAATTTCTCATTTTTTTTAAAAGAAATATGCACGCATAACCCTATCCTTGTCCATCTCCGACAAAAAAGTTACCAAAAGTGTAGCTCTAGAAGGTATAACATCACTATGTGACTCAATAAATTCTGAAATATCTAAAGGAGAAGAGACTAGATGTTCATACTGAGCACCCGTCTCTCCTTCTTCCCCTCCCTTATCCAATTTTCCTTTAGGAACATAATAAAGTTTAGAAACATTAATTAGATCAGCCTCATTAAACAATAATACCTCCTTAACCCTTTCCAGGCCAAGCCCAAAATGCTCAGGATCCAAAATTCTGACTAAATATTCCTATCAAATGGTATATAATACATGACCATAGCAGAAGGAAAATCACTATTAGAACATATTGAATAAGACGGGTACAATTTTCCTGAAATATGCAAAAATTAACCCGGCTGCAGAATGTGGATTAAAAATTTAAAGAAGGCCTTGATACTTTCGAAAAAGTATCATAGGAGCCAGGTAATGAGTTCTCGGAAAATTCAATAACCGGAGATTCCTAGACCTCAAAGAGATTTCCAAGAATTCATCCTGGCGATGTAGAAGAAGAGAGTCCTGAGAGAATTTTTCACAAAAGACCTTCTGAGATGAATACTTGGACTCCTGTGCGTCTGTCCGCTTTTCCAATGATAATATTCTGTTTTCATGATCTGATAACTTCAAAACTGTCTCTTTAGAAAAGTCCGAAACTTTCTTCAGGGAAGAACCCAAGGCCAGGTCCATATGCATCACAATCACCCATATGTCCTTTAAAGAGACATCAGGAGGTGGAGCTTGAACGTCCACAACCGAAGGAAAAGTAACCACAGAGGACAAAGATGGTGACAAAGTCAGCGTGGAATCAATTTTTAAAAAAAGAAGGCGGCAATAAGACTGAGCTGGGTTCGACCAACTCCGAATCTGCCAACGGAGAGGTCTTGCCAGGCGGTTGCATAAGCTCAAGGATGGGCAGAGTTACTCCTGAATCGCTAGGAGAAGATATAGATGAAGAGATACTCACTGCCGAGCTGTCCGGATCACCATACCTTGATGTCTGGGCGGAAGCTAAAGAATCACTCACTCTCACATGGGCATCCATCGGGCCTATGATCTTAACCGCCTTCATTTTAACAACCGGAGGTTATCTGTTTTTCCGTTTCCCCATAACAGGGATACACTTCTCATGCCGACATGCGCCAAAGGGGTGTGGCCTGCCCCTTTGGTCACGCCCCTTCGGGCATGCCCCCAGGGGACACCCGTGACCGCGTCCCGCGGTGGGGCAGTTAAATTTATAGCCCTCAGCAAACCTGCAGCCAATCAGTGCAGCTGCTAGTGCCAGCAACTATTCAGGTACGTTGTCCAGGAAAGAATCAGGAAATCGAGCACCTCAGCGTCCCGCGGTGAGGCAGTTGAATTTATAGCCCTCAGCAAGCCTGCAGCCAATCAGTGCAACTGCTAGTGCCAGCAACCCTTCAGGTACGTTGTCCAGGAAAGAATCAGGAAATCAAGCACCTCCTGAAAACTGTTTTTTTTTAAATATTTTCTTCTTTGCTGAGTTGGCTGTAGACTTTGACAATCTGTTTAAAGTAGTATTGTCAGATTCAAGCTGATTAGCCTTGTCCTGCCAGTCCTTGCCAAAGAGATTTTCTCCTGTGCAAGGAATGTCTCCCAGCTTCTCTTGCACTCATTGTTCTAAGTCTGATGCTTGAAATCAAGCAATACGATGTGTTCCTATGGATATAGCAGAGGTTTTGCTAATACATTCAAAGCAATCAAAGGTAGCACGGTTCATGAATTTTGAGACATTCTGGGCATGCTTGACCAGAATAAGGTAGTCAGCTCTTTTTTCCTCTGAAACACAAGGACTAAGGAGCTCTAAGTCCTTTTTGACTTCTTCCAGGAACATTCCCATATAAAGTATGTAGGAACTGATCCTGGCTCCTAGGATGGAGGATTGAAAGTATCGACGGCCAAAGGCATCGAGAGTCCTGGATTCCCGGCCTGGAGGATTAGAAGAATGTGTTTTAGCACTCTTGATCCTTCGCATGGCCAATTCCACTACCATTGAATGGTGTGGTAACTGAGTTTTTTGAAAATCAGGACAACTTGGCACTCGGTACATAGTGTCAAGGCGTCGGGAATGTGAAGATTCCCGACGCCTTGAGTTTCCCACATTCTCAACATTAGATCATGTAAGATCTTGTGAATGGGAAGCATAACTGCTTCCTTGGGAGCCATAAGGTATTGTAGAATTCTTAATTCTTCTGCCCTAGGTTCTTTTTCTGGAATCACAGTGATTGCAAGACCCTTTGCTAAATCACGTATGAAATCCTGGAAGGACATATCCTCTGGAGGAGACATCCTGCGTTGGGCAGAAGGAACTGAATCTTCTAATAGCTTCGCTCTGGTACCAGTAGAATGGTCAGAGTCATCGGAATCGAAAGACTCAAGCACCGGGTGCTCCTATAACGCATGGTATCGGTACCGCTCGAAGTCGGTACCAAAATGTCTCGGTTCCTGATCCCTGATACCCGAGATCGGCATGGGGGGAAGCAGTCCTGTCAAAGCAGGTACTGTCAGTACCGGTACCAATGTCGGTACCGATACCTGTTGAACCGTCTGTTGCGGTCTTAGCGGTATCGAAGCTGCTAAGAGGGCCGCTAGACTGCGTTCGATAGCGAGGATTCTGTGATCCATCGCTCCTGCTGATGCCTGGGTGCCAGTACCAGTGGAAGCAGCTACGACCCCAGAACATGGCACCAGTAGTTCCACAGAGGTGGAGACTTCTGGAACATCCTGGAGCCCCGTTAATGCTTTGGAGCCCGAAGACTCCCGCCGGGGCTGTTTTGCTGGTGAAGTATCCTCAAAGGGAAATGCCCATGGCATCTCGATACTTTGAAGGAGATTTACTCTTTGAGGACCGGCTAGTCTTAGAAGACTTAAATTTGGTTACCTGAGATCCATGGGAGGAAGATGAAGCCATGGAAGATGTCGATGCAACTGACATCATGTCGGCGGCAAAAAGGGCACCGAATTTTGCAGCTCTATTCTGCAGGCCCGTTTTGGTCATCCTCGTGCAAGAGAGACACTCCGTTGGACAATGTTCAGGACCCAAACATTTTAGACACCAATCATGTGTGTCGGTAACGGAAATGGTACCGCCACATTTTGAGCATTTCTTGAAACCACTAGCTGGTTTCTCCATGCTTGAAGAAAAATGGGCCTAGTGCCCAAAATGGCGCCTAGCACCAGAAACAGGGAAAGATCCCTGAAGAAATACAAGTTTGTTTGTTTTTTAAGGAAAGAAGTAGAAGAGAACCGGCAGTAGCGGTAGGCGTCGAATGAAGGCAGACGCGACCACAAAAAACAAGAAATAAAGTAACTTTTCTGAGGTGACAGGGTACCACGTCCTGTCGGCACCGCGGAAAATGAAGAACTGAAGTGAGAGAGGTACAGAAGCGGGAAGGCAGCACGCATGCACTGTGGGATGCTCCCAAAAGCTTTCCTATTGGACGCTGGGGAGCGTTCCCGTGCAGGCTCCGTCGGTACTGACGATACCCATATTTTATTTTATTTATTTATTTTGCTGTATTTATATCCCGCTTTTCACCGGGTCAAAGCGGCCAATTGGGGGATACATTTAACACGAGGGGATATGAGACACTTACGCTAATACTTACAGGGAACATGGGCAGTGGAGGGTTAAGTGGCTTGCCCAAGACCACAAGGAGTGCCTATAGGACTAGAAATCCCAGTCCCTCCGGCCTGAGATTGCTGTCCCCAGGTGGGACTTGAACCCCCGGCCCTCCGGCCTGAAGTACCTTGTCCTAACCATTAGACCACTCCTCCCACATATGTGAAGACTACATTCCTGCTTGTTCCTGGAGATTATCTGCAGTATGTAGGAAGAATCACATGGATAAAGCAGAACTGAGGGAACTAGTGGGACCATTCCATTGGCATACATGAGCAGAAAATTGGTTTTGTTCTGAAATTTTAAAATGTATTTGTGTGACAGGTGAATCCACCTGTCCTCATGGAAAAAAATGTAATTGGAAGAAACAAAGTTTAACTATTTGTAAGGTATTCTTCTGAAATATAGTACAGTGCACAGAAAGATAATTATCCTCCACTTTTTTCAGATTCCCATGGTACATTATTATCATGAAAAAGAATAATTATCATTATAATACCTGAAGAAATTTGGTCGTCTTCAAAATCTTTGGTAACTGTAATTTTCTTAGTGAGGGCTTTGGTTGCAAATATTAACTCGGGCGTTGTGTCACTTCCTATTTCTTTTGTTATCAGATGCCAGAAAGCAGAATTAAAAGCCTAGAAAAAAGTTATGTAAAGTTATGATAAGCTTTTAAAAATGTGATTTTTTTATGTAGCTTTAAAAAAAATTACTTACTTTTGTCCTTTTCTGAAGCCCTGCTAGACCAGTCCAAACAAATGGGTTGTGTCCCCCCTGTCAGCAGAGATGGAAGCAGAGAAAAAAATCCAGAAGATTCTTATGACAACATCCCTGCTACTATAGCTGATGCAGCTAGAGGCATACTTCAGTATTCCTACCCAAGCACATAGTCAAGAACCCCTGACTGCATACAACCCCAGCGAGTATAATGAAGGAAGGATCAAACAGAACAGGAACAACTATATACGGGATAATCTTTAGACAAATGTCTGTCAAGAAAGTTATGGCCCACATGGCTAATCTGCTGAGTAACATAGCGGTGCATAAGGTCCTGGACTGGTCTAGCAGGACTTTAAGAAAGGATATTATTCAGTAAGTAAAGTGTCACCTTTGATAGCATCCTGATGCACCAATCCAAACAAATGGGACATACCAAAACTACAACTCCACTGGGCAGGAAGAAGACATGGCAGTCTTCAAAATATCTGCATCAAAGGCTGTGTCCACCCAAGTGTGAATATCCAAGAGGTAATGCTTGGCAAAAGTGGAAAGGGATCACCACTTTGCTACCCAGCACATGTCAATGGAAGCGACTGAGCTACCATCCATGGAAGCGACTGAGCTACCAGGAGGAAGCCTGCATCCAGGTGAAATGTGCATGCAAGCCTTCTGGATCATCCGATTCTGCAATAGATAAGTCAAGGCCATCATCACAAAAGGATGTGAACAGGATGGAGTCGGTGCAGAGGGTGGCTACTAAAATGATTAGTGGTCTTCATTATAAAGCATATGAGGACAGACTTAAAGATCTTAATATGTACACCATTGAGGAAAAGCGGGATAGAGGTGATATGATTGAGATGTTTAAATACCTCCATGGCATAAATGTTCAGGGAGAGAGCCTCTTTCAATTAAAAGCAAGTTCTGCTACGAGGGGACAAGGGATGAGGGTGAAGGGAGATAGATTCAGGAGTGATATGCGGAAATATTTCTTTACAGAAAGAAAAGTGGATCCATGGAATGGTCTCCCAGTGGAGGTGGTAGAGATGAGGACAGTAACTGAATTCAAAAAAGCATGGGACAAACACAGAGGATCTCTAAGGTAAAAAGGGGACTGTTGTAGTTGTTGAATTGGAAGGACAGACTAGATAGGCCATGTGGTCTTTTTCTGTCATCATATTTCTGTTTCTGTGTTTCTATCTCCTTTATCCACTGGCCCAGGGAAGCCTTAGTGGCCATGTCACTCTTACATGAGCCTGTAAAGGGCACAAAAAGCCAGTCCAATTTCTGGAACAAATCAGTGAATTTAAGAAACCAAAGAAGCACACTCTGGACATCCACCAGGCAATGGTCCTTATCCTTCCCTAGCACTATTCCTCAGGAAAGGAAGACAGATCACCTGATTGACATGAAAAGACACCACTTTGGTCAAAAAGGAAGGGATGGGCTGAATGTACATGGCGTCCTCGGAAAATAACAGATATGGATCCCTGCACAACAAGGCCTGAAATTCTGAAATACGCTATGCAAGCAGATGGCAACCAAGAAGGCGGTTTTAAGTGGCAGATCCTTAAGCGTAGTCTGCCTCAAAGGCTGACATCAAGGCCCAAAGAACTAGAATTACAGGAGATACATGATGGAAAAATTGATTGCAGGGGAGGACACAAATGTTTTGACTCCCTGAAGGTAAAGGACCACATCTGTGTGCAAAGCCATGGAATGTCCTGCCACCAGCCCCCAAAAACAGGATGACCACTTGAATGCTCAAGGAGTTAAAGGAGAGGTCCTTGTCAAAGCTATTCTGAAGGAAGGCAAACAAGGAGGGCAAGTCTGCTGTACCAGGGCTGCAATACTGGTACCCAAACAAGCATCAAATATACATGTAGGCAAGACAGGTAAAGCCTCTTTGTCTTCAGAAGCACGGAAACCACAGTATAATAATAGCCCTTATGTGTTAGGCTTTGCCTCTCAAGGGCAAGGCCGTAAATGAGAAGGGAGCAGGGTTGTCTAGCAGGATTGGCCTCTGACATATGAGTCCCCAGGCTGGTGGAAGGCACAAGTGTGGTCCTTTCAGGAGCCACATAAGAGCTACAAACATTGGCCTCAGTAGCCAGTTTGGTGCAACCAGAACTACCAGGCCTGGATGGCACTCTATGCAGGAAAGCATGTGCCCTATGAGAGGCCATGGAGAAAGCATTTCCTGTTTCCCATCAGCTCCAGCGGGCTCAGCTTTAACAGAGCCATGGGAAAGGGAAACCCTCTCCCTTCGCGTGACTCTGCAAAGCTGAGCCGGCGCGGGGTGGAGGGTGATGCTGTGTGAGGGCTCTAATGGGGAGGTGACCACTGTGGGGCGTTTGCAGCCATTTTTTTTAAATTATAATTATTATTTTGAAGGCCGAGTGAGGCGGTCTTTTTGGGGGCAATTTTTGCTGCTCCCAAAAAGATGCCTCCTGAGGCTACCACCTCACTTGGCCTCATTATAGAGCTGCCCCTGCCTAGGGTGCTCAGTTTGTTTATAAGTTGCCTGTGAGGAACGGGGTCAATGCCCTTTACTCCTTCCATCAATCTCATAGATTATATTATTGTATGATTTCTTCCACTAAACAGGATTACTACTCCTCACTGATTGCTAATTCATCTTCACAACCCAAATGTCTCCATTCTATTCTTTCTTCCTTATCAACACCTTCTCAGGTTTTGTCCCTTCAAATTCTTCGACCCCGTTGGAACTTGCCACATTCTTTCATGACAAGATTATAAATCTGCAACAGAATTTTTCCTCAGTCCCTTCATTCAACTCACCCACTTCTCCATGTTCACCTGCTTCCCCTCTAATATCCCTATCTCATAGGTGGGACACATTCAATTCTGTGACTGCTATTGCTTTCTCCAAACTTAACTTTACCTCTTGGAAAACTATGTGTGCCCATGATCTAATCCCACTTGTCTGGGTTTCTTTGACTTCTCTTGCTCTTGAACCTATTGCCCTTTCTATCATCAACAATAGTCTGTCATCTGATCACATCCCAGCCTTCTGGAAGCAAGCCAATGTGTGATCCTTTTAAAGGAACCATCCCTGGATTCCTATGTTCCCACCAATTACAGGCCTATCTCTAACTTGCCTTTCCATTCTAAACTCCTTGAAAGATTAGTTTTCCAACAGCTCTCCACTCACCTTGAATCTACCAATACTCTGCAACCCAGCCAAGCTACTTTTTGTCCTGGTCATTGTACAGATTCTATTCTTCTTTCACTACTCAGCAAAGTTCATCGGTCTTTGGATTCTGGGAATGTCACCATGGTGGTTGCTCTTGATCTATCCTCAGCTTTTGACCTTGTTAATCATGATCTCCTACTTTCACGACTTTATGATATTGGTCTTCAGGGTTATGTATTTAGTTGGTTTAGCTCTTTTCTCTCGCAGCACTCTTTTACTATGGGTCCCCTCTCTTCCTCACCTCATTCTCTCTTGTGGGGTCCCCACAAGGTTCAGTGCTTGCTCCCTTGCTCTTTAACATCTTTCTTGCTCACCTTGCACTACTGATTCAACAATTTCGCATTTCTGTCTATCTTTATGATGACGACATACTGCTACTATTGCACACCGATCCTTTTTCCCTTGATCTATCTTCTTTGAATTCCTGTCTTACCCATGTGGCTAGCTGGTTACTCTCACATCTTCTTAAACTCAACCCTTCTAAAACTACTGCCACTTGGCTATCAGGCCATTTGCTTCTTTATCTGTTTCTCCTGCCCTTGCTGGTTCCCCTATTACCCTTATCTCTTCATTCTGTTATCTTGGAGTGATCCTAGACTCATCCCGCTCCTTCCAGGAACACATCACTCAAGTCGTTTAACAATCTCTTTATTTTCTACACTATATTCAGACCGTTCAATCTTTTCTGTGCATTCCTGCTCTAACTACCCTTACTGTCTCCCTGATACTATCTCATCTCGACTATTGTAATTCTGCTCTGGTCAGTCTCCCCCAATCTGCTTTAAAATACTTGCAGCTTGTTCAAAATACTGCTGCCAGATTGATTTGTCACATCTCTCGTCATGATCACATTACTCCTCTGCTTATTTGTCTACATTGGTTACCAGTTCTACAACACATCCATTACAAAATATTACCCCAAGTTCATAAAACATTTCACACTGGTTCCCCTAATTATCTTTCCTCCTCTCTCAATCTTCATGTTTCTGAGCATTCCCTCTGTTCTATTCATACAAACTGTTTGCTTCTACCATTCCTTTCCCAGGCTCACTTAGAATCTACTCGTCACTCTGCTTTTTACTTTCTGGGTCCGCTCCTGTGGAACAATCTTCCCTCATCCCTCCAGCTGGAACCCTCTTTCACAACTTCAAAGCAAGGCTTAAGACTTACCTTTTTTACATGGCTTTTGACCTTCCACCTGATCCCCTCTGATTCTCAACATTAGTCTGTTTTTAGTTGCTGTGTGTCTCCCCCATTGTTGCTTTTCTAGCTCCCTGCAGTTGTGTCTTTCTTTCCTATTTTTGATTTGGCGTTTCTTTCTATTTTCTTATGTTTTATGTTTTTATTGATTTTATTATAAATCACTCTGTTGTCCCCACTAGGGTTAGTATATTGAGTCTTAATAAAGGAAATGAAAATAAGAAATGAAAATAATTGGACCACAGAGGTAATCTAATGAAGTAATGCAGCATTTGCCACAGAACAGGCAGCATTTTTCCAGAGCTGACATGCACCTATCTGAGTTGTAGTGGACTCGTGACATGCAAGAAACTCTTCTTTGCATGCTCAGTAGAAGCATGCCAACAACAGATGCACTCCAAGCACACATGATGGGGGCATGAGCACTCAGCCACATGCTGAGTATGGGGGCTTGGCTCTGAGTGGGCTTGATAACTCCTTGATGTTGGTGCATCACCACCAGCCTTTGAAATAATTTAAACTGCCAGTGGCGATGCAGCCTTTGAAATCATTTAATGCCAGTGGCGATGGATCGGACGAGTGCCAAAATGATTCGTGATGCTTCTATCGATGTTTGAGGCCTCTTCTTGTCATCTGCAAATATAAATTACAAGAAAAGGGCTGATGACTGGGTCCCAGGCACTGAAGGCACCAACTATGAGTATCCATGGTGGATATGGTCCTAGCACACTGGGTACACCTTTTGAACTCACTGGTAGGTTTCTGGGATATGTCATCTGGGAAAACAGATGCAGCAAAATCAAATGACTCAATTTTGGAAGCAAGGCTGACCGCAGCACTGGTGCCTATTAGGGCAGAGGTGTCATGGAAAAAGAAATATAATTCAATGATTAAGGCAGAAAAACTCTACAAAGGGTAAAGAGAAACACAACAGCAGGTGAAAGATAAAAATTTGAAGCACAGAAGATCCCCGCATGGGTAAAGGAAAATTTACCAAGCAGAACATGTCAGGAACACGTCCGTGGAGCTCCACAGAAAACGAATGACTGATTTAAAATGGCACTGCAGCTGCAGGGGGGAAGGAGGCACATAGGCGTGGTGGAGCCTCCTGGAGAGAGATCTGCAATTGTGAGTATATACTTCTGGGAATTTTTCTGAAGGGACTTCTTTGGTTTAAAGCCAATTAATCTGTGAACCCAGTGTATATGTTAAATCAGTCAGGGCCTAGTAGCAGCCGTTTAAGTTAAAAATTAAAACACAGAAGAGAGCTTTCTGGTTAGATTTCATACCCAGCAGAGAGCTTGTAGTTTAAATTTAATACTCACTCAGGGACTAGTATCAGCAAAGTACTTTTAGTTTAAATTTAAAACACAGAAGAGAGCTTTCTGGTTAAATTTAGAACCCAGCAAAGAGCATCTAGTTTAAATTTCATAATAAGTCAGAGCCTAGCAGCAGAGCTTTAATTTAAATCAAATCAGAATATAACAGCATAAAAGGCAAAACAGGGTCAGTATTCTTTGAGCAACAAATAAAGTCTTCTAGAGACCTTTACAAAGAGGTCATTTTGAAAGACTCCTTCTATCCAATCAAGGACTGTTAATCACCAGGAAGTTGGTCACAGCTTACCTCAGAAGCACAGGACAGGGTACTGTGTAGCAGCCCTCTTTTAATAAGTGTTATTTCCCTCCCTCCCTCCCCAACACCCACCCCCCCTGGGATAATCGTAGCTTTATAGGTACTTACACATCTTAAAGGAAAGGAGGTGCTCTCAGGTGCAGCTTGTTATCCAAATCAGTCATACACTAAGGACCTGAGATTAATTAAGCTTCAGGTGAACAAAGTACATTAAACGTATTAGGTACAATTTTATTAGTATAAGTATCCATAGCAACCCTTAGTAAGTAAAGAACTTAAACATCTAAACAAAAACGTAAAACTAAGATGCAAACAGCAGTCCAGCAGCAAGATGGGAGCTTTCCAATCTTTTGCATTGAGTGTCACATATATGATTTTCTCCCAGTTGGTGAGAGGTCTTACGTGTGCACTAGGTGCAAGGAGCTCTTTGCTCTCAGGAAACGAGTCCATTCTCTAGAGGCTAGAGTAGCAGACTTGGAAGACATAAGAAAGACAGAGAGGTACATAGACGAGACCTACAGGGATATAGTCCTGAAGTCCCACCTCCAGTCTGGCAGCATCCCTGTTCCCATGGAAGAGAGAGGTCACCTGACAGGAGAGCATCACCCTGGTGTGGCAGGAAGTGATTCTGTAACTAGGACCTGTCCTCCAGGTGATGTAAAACCCTCTCGCACCGAGGAGGTTTCTCCAGGGCCATGTGCCCCTGAGGGAAGTGTTAGGACAGCCGTTATAGTTGGTGATTCGATCATTAGGCATGTAGATAGCTGGGTGGCTGGTGGACGTGAGGATCGCCTGGTAACATGTCTGCTTGGTGCAAAGGTAGCGGACCTCACGCGACACCTAGATAAGGTCTTAGATAGTGCTGGGGAGGAGTCTGCTGTCCTGGTACATGTCAGTACCGATGACATAGGAAAATGTGGTAGGGAGGTTCTGGAGGCTAAATTCAGGCTTTTAGGTAGGAGGTTGAAATCCAGAACTTACAGGGTATCGCTCTCCGAAATGCTTCCCATTCCACACGCAGGACCCAAAGGGCACGCAGAGCTCTGGAGTCTCAATGCGTGGATGAGACGTTTAGTGCAAGGATGAGGGGTTTGGATTTGTTAGGAACTGGGGAACATTCTGGGGAAAGGAGGGGCTCTTCCGAAGGGATGGGCTTCACCTTAACCGGGATGGAACCAGGCTGCTGGCATTAACCTTTAAAAAGGAGACACAGTAGCTTTTAAACTAGATAACAGGGGAAAGCCGACAGTCGCACAAGAGCGTGTGGTTCAGAAGAATATATCCTTGAAGGATACTACCAAAAGCAGAGAGGTTCCAAAAAGAGTAATGTAGCTCAAATGCCCTCGAGTATGGAGCAGACAGAGCTTAAAGATCCCAAATTATCCATGCCTACCAATAGCCAAATTAATATGAATAAAATACGGTCTCTAAAATGCTAGAAGTCTAAAAAATAAGATGGGAGAGTTAGAATATATAGCACTAAATGAGAGGTTAGATATGACTGGAATCTCAAAGACATGGTGGAAGGAGGACAACCAGTAGGACACTGATACCTGGGTACAAACTATATCGTAATGATAGAGCTGATCAAATTGGTGGAGGGATTGCGCTCTATGTTAGAAAGGGCATTGAGTCAGAAAGGATTAAAGTTTTGCAGGAAACAAAATTTGCTGTAGAATCTCTATGGATTGAAATTCCATGTAAAAAGGGGAAGGCGATGGCAGTGGGGTGTACTATTGACCACCTGCCAGAATGAACAAATGGATGATGAAATGCTCAAAGAAATCAAGGAAGCTAACAAACGTTACAGCACAGTAATAATAATGGGTGATTTCAATTACCCCAGTATCGACTGGGTCACTGTCACGGCAAGACATGCTAGGGAGATAAAGTTCCTAGATGAAATAAATGACTGCATCTTGGAGCAGCTGGTTCATGAACTGACCAGAGGGGAAGCCATATTGGCCCTAGTCCTTCGTGGAACACCAGATCTGGTGCAAGAGATAAGGTTGTTGGGGCCACTTGACAAAAGTGATCATAGCATGATCGCGTTTGGTCTAATTAATGGAGGAGGGATGGTAAGGAATTCTACAGTACTACCTTTTAACTTTCGAAAGGGAGACTATGATAAAATGAGGAAAATAGTTAAGAAAAGACTTACATAAAGCTTGGGTGCTGTTGAAAAATACTATCCTGGAAGCCCAGACCAGCTGTATTCCACGCTTTAAGAAAAGTGGAAGGAAGTCCAAAAAACTGCCAACATGGTTTAAAAGTGAGGTCAGAGAGGCTGTAGCCAAAAAAGCATCCTTCAGGAAATGGAAAAAAGAGCCAAACGACAAAACCTGGAAAGAGCACAAGCACTGGCAAGTTAAATGCAAGGCACTGATAAGGCAGGCAAAGGGAGAATTTGAGAAGAAGCTTGCGGTGGAAGCAAAAACACGTAATAAAGACTTTTTCAAGTACATTTGTAGCAAAAAACCTGTGAGAGAGTCAGTTGGTCCATTAGATGATAGAGGTGTTAAAGGGGCACTAAAAAGCGACAAGGCAATAGCGGAGAGATTGAATGAATTCTTTGCTTCGGTCTTTACAGAGGAAGATGTAGGGATGTTACCCATGACTGAAGTGGTATTTAAAGGTGAGGAAGAATTGAAGGAAATATCGATACATCTGGAAGATGTATTACAACTATTAGATAAACTGAAGAGTAACAAATCTCCAGGGCCGGATGATATACATCCAAGGCTGTTGAAAGAACTGAAATATGAGATTGCAGACCTGCTATTAGTAATCTGTGAACTATCATTAAAATCATCTGTAATACCTGAAAATTGGAGGATGGCGAACGTAACGCCAATTTTTAAAAAAGGTTCCAGAGGTGATCCAGGAAACTACAGACCGGTGAGCCTGACGTCAGTACCGGGAAAAATGGTAGAAACCATCATAAAGAACAAATTTGCTCAGCATCTAGATAGTCATGGCTTAATGGGAGACAGCCAACATGGCTTTGTTACAGGAGGATGTAGTAAAGGCTGTTAGTGTAGCTGGGTTTAAAAAAGGTTTGGACAAGTTCCTGGAGGAAAGGTCCATAAACCATTATTAAGAAGGGACCCAGGATATCAATGCTTGACCCAATACAAGCATTGTGGAACCTGTGTCTTTTGGGGAAACTGCCAGGTACGTATGACCTAGATTAGCCACTGTTGGAAACACGATACTGGGCTTGATGGACCTTGGTCTGACCCAGTATGGCATATCTTATTTTCTTATGTTCTTAAAAGCTGGGGAGCATTTCTGTGCAGGGGCTCCATCGGGGACATCACCCACACGTGAGGACTCCTTCCTGCTTGTCCAACGAGAATTGGCGCATGCTGCAGGACCTGCATGTCAGCATAGGATGCACCATTCCCCATGCATATGCAGTGCTCACAGTGCCAGGCTTAGGCCAAATGAGCAGCTCAAGCACCACTAACAGACAGTGCAAGCACTTGGCAGGATCCAGTGTGTGAGACACCCCACTCCACCAATGGCTCACACTAAAGCGGTCTCAAACCTGATGATCGAACCACATCACAGATGAGGTTGAGTCACCCACAAGACAGCGTTTGCGGCTAATAGCACGTAAGTAATGTACTCACCCCCAAGGAGCCCAGGACAGCTCATTGATACTCCCCTGCAGGCATGTAATGTCATGAAACCTCCGCCCAAATCTTTGCAGTGAGAGCTGGGGGATGAGGAGGGGATGGGGAGGAGAGGTACTGAGGCTGTGCAAGGCAAAGGGTCTCGGTCCAAACAATTCTGGCTGATTAATGTGCCCTTAACCTGTTAAGGACTGGGAATTTAATTAATTTCTTCTCCTCTGCATGGGAAACCCCAGCAGGGCACCGAAGGATATCCTCTGGAGACCAGCAATAGACAGGAGCAAGGTGAATCCAGATAACCTTTATTAGAAAAAAACCCAACATGTCGTGTTTCGGCAAATTTGCCTTCTTCAGGGGGTAAGCATCAAAGAAATCAAAGACAAACATATTAAAACATAATCATGCATCAAAATTAAATAAAACCATAAAGAGGTAATGTGAATAAAAATAGAAACACAAAATGCATAAAACAAATATACAGAAAGCTTCATAAATAAATAATACATGAAACTAAGTAGCCTAATATAAATAAAATGAAATAAATGAGTGTTCGTTGGACCAAACATAGAAGTTTGTACATGTATATAAATAAAACACAGAAGAGACTAGAAATCCCCATAAGCATATATTAAAAACCAAAATATGGTGTTAATAGAATGATGGTAGCAACTTCAACTAGAGAAGATGTGCATGCTTCAGAACCAAAAAAAAAGTAAGATGGAGGCAGAGGAACAAGTAAAGCCAAAAGGCTGGAACTTACTGTAAACAATACCAAAAATCTGAAGCCTGAAAAACCACCTTGTTATGACTCTAAATCAAAGAGAACTCTGGACACAAAAAGGGAAAGGAGAGAATCATAAATCAAATATGCACATAAAGTGACACTGAAAAAATTTAAAAAAATCGGTATGTGTGGAGTTAAAATGATATTGAGGCAAAAGTAGCATAAGACCATCTTATGAACCGCCTCACATAAGATAAAGAGAGTGCCAGGCTCAAAAACATGTAAAAAGACGGTACATTCAAATGTGTGTAAATAGGATGTAATCCATATATAATGGAAGCAGGCAGAACTATTCCTCTGCCTCGCCTCCCTACCAGTAATCCCTTTCACAAACCAACTTCAGCCATTGCCCTAATAGCATAACAAAATTCAAACAACGTAGTTCTCAATTGGGCAAAAGGCCACAGCTTTATTAATCACAACATGTCACAAAACAAAGGAAGTGTTCAGGGACCCCACAGAGTCATCCGAGCCAATGAACTGTATTTGCCACAATTTTCTTGCTGTCAATGAGGGGACACCATATGCGGAGCCCACCATGCCTGGCAAAGCTAGGCCCACCCTCGTGCCCCACGCCTTGCCTTGTGATCTTGAGAGGCCACTCCTGCCGAGCCAGCCACCATTCAGGGAGAACTCTCTGGGGCATTCTGCCTTGTGGCCAATTGGGACGTCCTGCCCCCCGGTGAGGATTATCAATTTGGGGGAAATCACTGGAATATTCTGCCCCGATGCCAGCTGGGATATCCAGCTCTCAGCCAGGATTATCTATTGGTCTGCAAATTCGACTAAGGTAACTGCCTCGGATTCGGACCAACAATGAGCTGCGACACATGGGAAGAGCAATATTCGACTCAGCGAGGCAGGGAATCCCTGCTGAACAAGCAGCCTGTTAGACTGGGTGAGTGGGCTGGGTTTGCAGTCGAACCGAAAAGGGGAGACCACAAGGCTATTGCCCCCATTTTATTGGGCCATGCTTCCGCAGGGCCGCAATGTCACATCATTGCACCACAGGGACTTCTGGGCAGCTCAAGGCAGAGAACAGCCCCAGATGAAGTGATTTGCGATGGGTCAGCCGCTCTGTTAAGCAGTGGGCCTCTCATGTTCCCTCCGGTCCTTTCATATAAAACTGCAATGCTTACATAGGAGGAGACGTAAGATTGCCAGATAGTAAAAGCTTGCAGGGCGGTATAGCAAATGCAAATAAACTAAATTAAACTATGGGGAATGGACATGGTTTGATCTTACTTTAAAAGACCATATCTACTTAAAAGTAACTCAATGTGCAAACACTTATAGAACCATAATATATACTGTTTCTCATTCCATTGTGGCTTAAGGTCACAGACACCTCTGGGCATGTAAAGGGAGAGGGAAGAAACATTATAAATTAAATATACACATAAGATGACATAGAAAGAATCAAAAATGGCCTGAGTGGAGTAAAATTGATATCAGATCAGAAATAGTATAAAAGCATCTTAAAAAGAGACTCAAGATAAAAGCAGTGCGTGCTCAAAATGTATTAAAACATGTAGAAGGACATTACATTAAAATGTGTTTAAAACAAAATGTAATTTATATAGTAAAACCGCAGTGCTTGTGTAAATGGGGATTTAAAAACTACTGAATAGTAAAAACTCACATATTAAACTGTAGAGGAAAAGACAGACTGATCTTATTTTGAATGACCATATTTACTTGGATGTATCACAGTATGCAAACATTTAAAAAATATAAAATAGTAAAAGGAGAGTGTAAAGATTACCCATGCACTTACCTAAGGTACAGGAGAGACTAGCTCTGCTTCTTCAGAAGCTATCGCAAAAATGTCGGCGGCAACACCACGGTTTAAAGAGCCCATTGGCGCCAAAAAACAAAGCATGTTGCCAAGTGACTAGATAATATTTTAAGGTGGACCGCAGGGAAGATGGTGTAGATACTCTAATAACGGATTGATAAAAAACAAAGGAAGTTTAAAAAAATATGAATGATCACATAAAAGCAAAACATCAAATATTTTTGATAGTGCCGTCATGGCATCTGAATTTTGAAGCCATCTATAGAAGAAAGTGCACAATGCCTGGGAACATAAAAAAAATCTCGGGGATTGAAAAGCAGTCATTCTAAAGGGGAAGGAGGCAAATCGAACCAGCGCTAGCCATACCAAATATGGCATATGAGCCAAGATCAGGGAACATACACAAACAAAAAACTAAAAAAGAAATGATAAAAACAGTAATATTGATAATAAAACCAAAATTGGAAACTTAACCAAACATATTAAACATAATCCATAATAAACCTATCTTCTACTTCCTGCAGCACTAACGGCTGCCATCGGGTGGAGCCAGGAGAAAGCGTAGTTACTCACCTGTAACAGGCATTCTACAGGGACAGCAGGAATCAGTCCTCACATATGGGTGACGTTGGCACCGACGGAACCCTCGTGGAAACATCTCTCCATCTTTCAAAGAAAGCCTTTGGGAGATGCTACAATGCATGCATGGTCCCCTTCCCGTCCAAGGGTGCCATCTAGCTCAGTCAGATGATATAGCTAGAGCCGACAAAAGAAGATGGCAAAAATGCAGCAACTCCATGGGGAGAAGGGTGGGTTGTGAGGACTGATTCCTGTAGTCCCCGGAGAGCACCTGCTACAGGCAATTAACTACACTTTCACCGGGAACAAGCAGGAAGTCAGTCCTCAGATATGGGACTCCCTAACTACAGGCTACCACGAACCTGTAGAAACCATGGTCAAGCCGTGGATAGCATCATGTGAGTCTGAAGGGCAGACTCTGAAAGGACCCCAGTGTCGAGGGAGAACCATCACTCCGATAGCCTGAACAAGATGGTCAGAGGGTAGGAATTGCCTAGACCCCGGAGAGATTACAGAGTATGGCCTGGCTGAAGACGCTGTCCTATCAGGACTTCCTCTTCAGGCAATAGTGAGCTGTGAAGGTGTGGAATGAGGACCAGGTGGTGGCCTGGCAGATGTCTGTCATGTGGACAGAGTGAAAGTTTGCAACAGAGATCTCCATAGCTCTGACGCTGTGTGCTGTAACCCATAAGAACATAAGATATGCCATACTGGGTCTGACCAAGGTCCATCAAGCCCAGTATTCTGTTTCCAACAGTGGCCAATCTAGGTCATACGTACCTATCAGTTTCCCCAAGGGACACAGGTTCCACAATGCTTGTATTGGTTCACCCGGTGCTCTAGCGGGAGCCCTGCCTGTTCATAGGCGAGGGCAATATAGTCTGCAAACCAGGTGGACAGGGTCTGATTGGTTACTGTCTCCCCCAGCCAACTGGGGTCATAGGGGATGAAAAGCTGGGAGGCTTTGCGGTGGCCCTAAGTATATTGCAAGTAGAAGGACAGGGCCCTCTTACAATCCAAGGTATGGAGGATGGACGCTGTCCTGTCAGCATGAGGACATGGAAAAAAGGTGGGAGCACCATCTCCTGACTGAGGTGGAACAAGGACAGCACCTTCAGAAGGAATTAAGGGTGCGTGCGAAGCATGGCCCTGTTCTTATAAAACCTGGTGTACGGTGGCTCTATCACCAAGGTTTGAAGCTCACTGACCCTATGAGCGGATGTGAATGCCACCAGAAAGACAACCTTCCATGAGAGGTACCGTAGGTGGCAAGAAGCCAGGGGCTCGAATGGCAGCCGTGTGAGCCATGGCCAAACACAACAAGGAGCAACGCTCTTGCCAAACCAAGCAAGATACACAAAAAACAAGAGACGTAAGTCGTCCAAGGATGATCAAAAGTCCTTTATTCACAGGAAACCCCAACGCATTTCGGCGGGAATGCCTTCCTCAGGGGGTATACAGCTTAAAAACATAAAATAAATCCAAATAAATATACAAGAAAAAGATAAAATAGTGAGTCCCTTGAAATATTAAATAAACAATACAAATATACATAAACAATAGAGATAAAACTTCCATAAAAGAAATTAAAAATGTAAACGCAGGACAAAGAACCAATAGAAACAATGACATAAATCATTTAATTATAAAGGACAAGCATTGCAATTAAAAACAAAAAAATTAAAAAAAATTATATATATAATAATAATAATAATAATAATAATAAATATCCATAGACATAAAATATATGCACTTACTTGCATCATTAAATAATGTGCAACTGCTGAATAGTAGTCAAATACAATATATTTTTGCTGCAATTAAGAATAATTGTGTTTAATAAATTGTTAACTATACGTATCTCATCAATTATAACCTATAACATTAGTTACTACACTGTTTAAGGAACAACAGAGGTATTATCTAAAACACCGCTAAAGGTGAACTTAAATAAATACAATAAAACAACATATATATGCACTTATATTGTAGTGGATGGCGCTGTGTGGAATAATCATGAAATATACATCAAAGAAGGTACTTTACAAAAAGATGCTGACCTTAGTCTGTAGGCTCAAAACGTCAAACGTGAATCATGAGAATTCAAGGAAAAGCCTCTGCTACAAAACCAAAAGATATAAATGTACGCTTATGCTTGCATTACATAAACAAACTAGCGTTGCGTTATAACATAAGTTGAAAGTGCTTAAAGGTCTAAATTCCGTGGCACATGCCAAATGACACGAGGTATTAGATTCACGGTAGAAGAGCAAATCCCACTTTAAGTAAAATAGATGCTTAAAAGTGAATACCTGTTATAATATGCGACATCATAGAACTTACTGTGTGAATGACTATTGTAATATACGGCATTGCAAAACTTATTGTGTGAACATGCCCTAACGTCACACATTCGGAGTCAAAAAGGAGCACTAACGATGATGAACTTCCAAGGTAAGAAGAGGAGCCTGAGTGTGGAACACTAAAAACCACCAACATGCGCGCCACAGGGGGGAGGAAAGGAGGGGGGGGGGGGGGTGTTGAAGCTTACCGATCTTAATAAACTCAATTGGACATTTTAAAACTTAAAACTCATGGAATTGCTAGTAATGGTGGAAGTCATATATAACCACAGGGAAAAAAACAACGGGAGTAAATATAACTATTAAAAACCATAGGCTATGCTATTGTATGTAATGCTAATAAGAGGAATATGTGCTGCTAGTCAAGAACTTGGCTAAAACCTTAAAAAATAAGATTACTTAAAGGGCTAGACAGTGGTCTGACCTGAAGCAGGGGGCTTATGGATATACCCCCGAAACGTGTCACGTCGTGTATTTGACACACTGTTGAATACAGCATCCTTATAGCCTATTCCTCTTCTAAAGCTAAGTATCAGCCATTTTTTGAACAAGAGCTGTTTTAAATCTAATTTCTTAAATGATTAAAAAGGACGGGCCACGGTGGTAGGAGGTGTTTTTCCTCTCTACTGGGCTGGCCATTCCGACAAAAAAATTATTTTGTAAAATTGTTTTTTTCCACTGGGTTTTTGTTGTTTTGTTATTCATTAGAGCTCAGAGGGAAGGTTTTTGTGATACTTTTGGTATTCCAGTTTCCAAGGCAGAAGACTTCGCAGCCTTCGGCACAGGCACCGAGAATTTGGGCCTGGCGCCGACACTCTAGGACTATGGCCTCGAGGAACCTTGCACGGTCTCTGCCAGCCGATGAATCTTTCTTGAGGACCTTGGTGGGGGTGGCCCCTCGTATATGTGTATGTTGTAAAATCTGGCATGTACATTTGTGGCAATTATATATATAAGTTGCCAAACTGACACAAGTAAGTACCACTGCTTATATCTGTAACACTGTGAATGAAGTCATTCTTTTTATGTTAAAATAGATATTTGTGCTGTACATGCTGGCAAACACACAGGTACTGTATTTCCTGCACCTGTGTGCATATTTTACAAAGGGCTCCAAGTTCAACAGGCCTTCTGCAAAATATGTTAAAAGCTTTGAATGTCCCAACTTGGATGTCCCTTTTCTAACCTAGATGCCCTAAACAAACTTGGTCATTTTATATTCCAAGTGCATGATATTAGCATTTGTTGCACTGACTCCCAGCTGCCATAATTCTGACCTTCCTCAGGCTATCTAAAATAAATATTTTTTCCTTATCATCTGGTATGTTCACACTGTTGACAAAACAATGCACCTTTGCTCTGCAATTACAGTATCACTTTAGGAACAGAACTAAGATCCCTGTGGCATTCCATTGCCAATTCTGATTTCCCCTGAATGGAAGTCTTGACTGAGCCTTTACCTTGAGGTATTCTTCGACCTTCTCTGTAGATATTTGATAGGGATGAGGGCAAAGAATTGTATCTAGCTTCTTCAAAGCTCTCGGAAATTCCTCCTCGTTGCTGAAGTTATCTATCACATTTCCAAGACTTTTCATTATAACTTTAGCATGTTCTATAAAGCGGTAGCTCTCCTGAGAACAGAATGCATAAGGTTTAGTAAAGCAAATGTCTTATTTAATGCAGCACTATCAAACTATTTTATTTTTGCTGATGCAGAAAAGGAACCATAATATTATTATTAGCTTCATAAGATTTAAAACTGGTTTGATATCTGATGTATACCACCAATAACAGGAATATATGCATTATTCAGTACAGCAGTCAAAACATGCTACTTGAACTTCGGCATGCCATGACCAGGTTAAAATAATAATCTATTTAAGATACTACTATGGCATTAAAATTTTGTTTTATTTAAGATCATTTATAAACCTTCTTCAGTTTTTAGAGTCTACTCCAGCACGAGTTTCTTTAACCAATGGCAAGTGGTCTTACAAACAGAGAAGACTTGGTGTCTGTGATTCCTCATTTTATACACCTTTTCTGAAGAGACGGTTGTCAAATTGAAAAATGTAGAAGATCATATTTCTTCTGTGTGCTAAATCAGTGGTTCTCGATACAAAGATATGGCATTGCAAGCAACCTTGCTTATTGCAGTTTATTGCTTCATCGTAAGACTGAAGCATTGGAGAATTCTTTGCGTTCTAAAAATTTAAGATCGTTAACCTTTTCAAAGATACACTTGCTAACACCATATATGTTGATCAAAAAATACTTAAAGGAGGTCTTTCAGATAACTAAGGTTGATAAGATGCAATTGGTCAAGTGTCATTATGCTCCAGAAAAAAGTAGACTTGAAAACGGTCACAGAGATTACATGGATACCCCTACAAATAATCAGTCAGTCAATTTAACAGCATTTTTAGAAGACTCCTCAAATACTATGGGGGTCATTCCGAACAGTGAATAAAGGGGATGGACATCTCGTTTGGACATCCATCCCCGCTATCTGCTCCCCTGCCAGTCCCGGCTTATGCCTCCCATATGAACAGCGCGTTTGTATGGGGAAGCCTAGAAGGGGACGGGAGAGGATGTTTCTGAGGTGGAGTGAGAGCAGGGCATAGGTGGACCACAATCCCAGACATACAGATTGATTCAGAGGTCGGCCCTGTACATCTGGGGCCGTGAACATAGATGGCGACTTATTCCACTGCAGAGGTGGAATAAGTCCCCCTAGACATCAGGGGATCATGCTGCCAGGCCCGATCGAAAAAGTAGGGGGGGTGAAGTAAGTTCCCCGCAGCCAGACCCTGGCCATGGGAGGCCGGATCGAGGGTCTGGTTGTGGGTAAAGAAGGAAATCAGCATCAGCCAGCATTCACAGCTCCTGAATGGAACCGTGGTGCCATGGCACTGCGGCTCCATTCAGGAGTCTGACTGAGGTAGCCTGGCATGTGGCTGGGCATGCAGGCCAATCAGAATTGCACGACCAGGCCGTAGGCCCAATTCTGATCCTGCAGGCACATCTAGCCCGATTCTGACTGGCCGCAAAGGGAGCTGGATGGGCAGATTAGAATGTGCCTCCATGGGGATTATTTTAGAAGAGAAGAATGTAAAATGGATATCCCAAGAGGGCAATGTGGATATTGGAAAGGCAGGGATGCATAAATGCTGATTCTAGAACCATACAGATCTGAACGTTCCTGCAGACAGTATGTCCAAGTCTGGCATGCCAGGGGTGCTCCAGGGCACAGCTAGAGCAGTGCCAGGCACTACAAATACAAGGTGTACTTCACATAGCATTCGGAACATCCCAGGTGTGGCAGCCAGATGTCCTGGCGTACACCAGCAAGAAATAAATAGATAGAAACTCAACAACAAAGTCCCTTATGTTGAATGATGCTGAGAAGATCAAGAAAAGGTAGAAAGAATATACAGAGTTTTTATATGATAAAAATCAAGTGGACCAACAGCCGTTTCAACCTGTACCTTATGATCTGGAACCATTGGTGATGAAAGAAGAAGTTGAAGCAGCATTGAAAGCCTTATCAAAGAACAAAGCACCAGACATTGATGGCATTCCCATAGAGATATTACAGCAATCTGATGCTGCTGTTACCATACTTACAGGGCTCTGCCAAGAAATTTGGAAGACAACATCATGGCCAACTGATTGGAAAAGATCTGTGTTTATACCAATACTAAAGAAAGGTGATCTAACTGACTGTGGAAATTATCGCACAATCGCTCTGATCCCACATGCCAGCAAGATTCTACTTAAGATTATTCAACAGAGACTACAACCATACCTGAAACTAGAATTACGTGAAGTGCAAGCAGGGTTCAGGAAAGGGCGAGGAATGAGACATCCTTGAAAAGACTAAAGAACACCAAAAGGATATATATTTGTGCTTTATTGACTACAGCAAGGCTTTTGACTGTGTGAACCATGAGAAACTCTGGGCCACATTAAGAAGCATGGGTATACCAGAATACCTGATCGTTCTCTTCCACAATCTGTACATTGATCAAGAAGCAACAGTTTGAACAGAACAAGGAGAAACAGAATGGTTTAAAATAAGCAAAGGTGAACGACAAGGCTGCATACTTTCCCCCTACCTGTTTAATTTATATGCAGAACAAATCATCAGAGAAGCAGGACTGTATGAAGACAAGACAGGTGTGAAGATTGGTGGAAGACAACAACCTTCGCTATGCTGATGATACCACATTACTGGCTGAAAGTGAAGATGATCCGAAACATTTACTTCTCATGATCAAGGAACATATTCTTAAAATGTGTCTGCACCTTAATGTAAAGAAGACAAAGATCATGACAACTGGCAAAATCAATAAGTTCATCACTTAAGGAGAAGAAATTGAAATTGTGGACAACTTTAACCTACTTGGATCAATTATCAATAACGAAGCAACAAGCAGTCAAGAAATCCAATGACATTGCTCTTGGCAGAATGGCTATTAAAGACCTAGACAAGATTCTCAAGAGCAGAGATTTCTCTCTCCATACCAAGATTTGACTTGTTCAAGCCATGGTATTTTCAATAACAACATATGGATGTGAAAGCTGGACAGTGAAAAAAATAGACAGGAAGAAAATTGATGCCTTTGAATTATGGTGCTGGCGGCGAATACTGCTTATACCATGGATTGCCCGAAGAACAAACCAGTCAGTACTAGAGGAAATCAAACGACAAGACTTCGACTTTCATACTTTGGATATATCATGCAAAGAGAGATCATTAGAGAAAGACATCATGCTTGGCAACATAAAAGGTCAACGCAAAAGAGGAAGGCCAGCAACGAGATGGATCGATACAATGACAGCAGCTACGGGTACCAGTCTGTGAACAATGAGCCGCCTGACTGAAGACCGAACACAATTTAGGATAACTATCCAGAGGATCGCCATGAGTCGACACCGACTCGACGGCACTTAACAACAACAACTGACCTTGAATGTGATTATGTTTGGAGAAGCATGAAGTAGAGAGAGACAAGTCTACCTGTCATCCTTGTCTATGGAGTATTGTGTTGTGTGAATCCCTGATGTCCCCGCCATGCACAGCAGCCATCCTTTATTGCCCCCATATCCCTAGCCAGCTCCTGTTATTAGCTCCCCCACACCCTCCTTCCTGACCCTAGGCCCTCTGCAGCTCCACCAACGCAGCCCAGCAGCACACACACCTTGTCCCTGTGTCCTGCCATCCCCACCTGTGTTTGTCCAAGCCATAGCAGTGTGAGAATGTGTCTGCTTGTGAGTGTTAGCATGTAGGAGCAGTGGTGCAAGCGTGTGCAGTTGTTTTTGGGCCAGGTATCGGTGTCAGAGTCAATCAGTCGGTAGTGATGTGTGTTCACATCTCACACAGTACAGAGCACTGCATGTTGGTGCAGGTAACACAAGGGTGCAGGTGGTGGGTTTCAATGGGTGTAGGTGACGGATAGGCAAAATGCAAATTGTGAACTGGTGGTTTGCAGCAGCTCTACAGGAGGAACAGTACAGGGAGTGCAGAAGGGGGAGGAGAGGACATCCTTACCAGAGGGTATATCAGTCCAGGGTTCAGTATCTGGGGATGATGGGTGAGAGGTGCCCCTAACACCCTGTCCCTGACTGCTTGGGAGGAACTGGGGAGTGATTCTAGAAACCTCATCACTTCTGTCCCAGTATCCAGAGGAGGCTGTATTCCCTTCCATCATTCCATCACCACCCCTTTCCTTGGCACCATGGAAGTCGAGGAAGCATGGAGGGGTGTTAGTGCACTGGGGCAGAGCTCCCAGAATGTTGGCAAACATTTCCGGCATGACTGGGCATGCCTGGATCTCTATGCTCTGCCACCTCTGTTGCTAAATCAAAAAAAAAAAAGGGAAAGGGTGCTTTAAACAAAATCACTAACGTCTAGGCTCCTTAACAACAAGAAAAAAATCATTTTGCTGCGACACAGATCCTGTGACCATGGACTCCTGTGGGGAATTTTCTTGAGTAAAGAGGAGGCTTCAGTATTAGGGCAATAGGTTGACAGGCAGCATATTAAAGACAAATCCTTGACCCAGAAGGTACAACGTACAATGCCTATTTAGATCATTCATCGGCCTCCCCCTACAGCATGCTTATTTTTTACAATTTTCAGATGCATTTAAAGAATAAGAAAAAACACAGCTGTAACTCAATAATTCCAAGAACAGGGGGGCAAAGTTATTGTATGATAATAAGTTGACTCAAGTTTCGCTCAAAAGCTTCCCAGGCTGCATCAGGACTTGTCATGAACAGCTGGTGAGAAGCCGAGCCATAAAGGCTAATACTAAACCCACACTAGTGGCTATGGGGTCTATTCTGTCCCACAAATAGCGGGGACGTCCATCCCCGCTATTCGCCCCCCTGCCGGCCCTGTCAAAAGTCTCCCCATATGAACAAGACGTTTGTATGGAGAGGCTTAAAACGGGGGCAGGAACGGGCGTTCTGGAGGCACAGTGAGGGCAGGGCATGGGTGGTCCACGACCCTGGATGTACAGGACCAAATCTGAGGTTAGCCCTGTATGTCTGGGGTCAGCAAACTGGACGGGGTCTTATTCCACCTCGGGAGTGAAATAAGTCCCCCTGGACATCGGGGGATGGCAGGCCCAGGCAGCGGCGGAAAGGTGAGAGGGTGCAGGGGGTTCCCTGCAGTCCAACCTGCCCATGGAAGGCCAGATCGGGGGTCAGGCTGCGAAGAAAGAAGATTGTGATCAGCAGCTGAGGATCGTGACTCCTGAATGGAGTCGCGGTGCCATGGTACCACAACTCCATTCAGGAGCCTCACTGAGGTAGCCGGACAGGTGGCTGTTCATGTAGACTGTTCAGAATCGGGACTGGCCGGCATGTACAGGCCCTAGACCTGATTCTGATCCCGCAGGGCACGTCTAGCCCCCGTGGGATCAGAATCAGGTCTACCTCTGGGCATTCCGAATCCGATTGGATGCACAGGGGCCTAGACAGGTACATTAGAATGTGCCTGCACAGAAATAGTGGAAGCGGCAACACATAAGCAAACCCAGGCCAATGAAATCATGCTACTGCAAACCATTCCATTGCTTCATTCAATCTCATTGGCTGAACTGTGTTAAGGGGAAAGACAACTTTTGTTCTAAATGAGCTAACTACTTCTCGGGATCTCTGGCTTGGATATCATCAATGACCAGTCAATGTAAATGTTCCCATTTATGTCTGTGGTCCATGCAATTTTGCACCATTGGTGTCGTGACAATAGAGTTAGCAGAGAGAGATTGATGTTTAATGAGTCTCACCTTCACTTTATGGCAAGTATGTCCAATTTACATATTTGGACAAGGCCATGTAATCGAGTATATGACCCATGACGACTGACAGGTCAAACAATTTAAGAGGAAAACCCTTTCCTGTGTTGCAATCTGTCCAACTTTGAGCGGTGTATGTAGGTATGCATATCATACAATGTCCACTTGGTGTATGCTGGCCCATTTGATTAGTTGGAACCCGTTGCCTTGAGAAACATCCCTCGGGTTCCGTGCTCTGGTGAAATATCCCTCAGGTTCCGTGCTCTGGTGAAAGCTATGCAGGGGCCACTTTGAAACACTGAGTGCAATGATATTACATGCCAATGTTTAAAAATATTCTGGGCTATGAACTGTGCTTTATCAGAATATCGCAAAATGCACATGTGTTTCTCCATCTCTTTAGGGCATTTTTTAAAATGAAGTAACAGGGAACATTTGGCAAATTTAGCGCATAAATAAGCTTCACGAATAACATTTAATGGGTAGACATGCTGATGTAGTCTCTCTGTTAGTATTTTAGCTTGGTGGTAGAAATCAGAATCCATTGAGCAAATACAGCATAACCACAAAAATTGTCCTAGTCGCAGAACATGCTTCAACTTCATTGGATGATGTGATCCAAAATGTAACAAATTGTTACAATCTACCAACTTCCAAAGTAAAGTTGTATGAAAGACCACATTTTCATGGACAATTTTCACATCTAAAAAAGAAATTTGAGTAGTAGAATGTGACATTGTAAACTGGAGACACTGATCCTGTGCATTTAACCACATGGTGAAATCTTTCAACATTTGTTCTATACCTAACCATATGCAAAAATGTCATCAATGAATCATCCCCAGTAACCTATATTAGTGTACCAAATAGAACTATATAGAAAAGTCTCCTCAAAATGGGAGACATAGATTGACTACACTAGGTGCTACGGTAGCCCCCACTGAAACTTCATGGATTTGAAGACAAAAAAAACTTTGACAAACCAAAAATAATTTTTAATGAGTACTAACTCAGCCAGAGACAATAAAAAATCTGATGTCACTCTCTCCAAAAGAGGTCGCTGGTTCAATATCTTCCTTAACAATGTTAAAGACTGTATTTGGGGTGGGGGTGGGGTATTATTATACAGAGCTGCTATGTCAAACGTGACCATAATGATGTTGTTAGGCCATGATGGAGACTCTTCCAATTTACTCAAAAAGTCTGTCATATCTCGTATGCAAGATTTGTTTTTTTGAACCCATGGTTGTAAAAAATGGTCCAAAATGACTGATAGTGGTTCCAATAAAGAATCCTGACTGGACATAATGGGGTGTCCTGGTCTAGTAGGGTCTGCTTCTAAGGGAAGTTAATATTTCCAGTCACCTAATTGTCAGTAAATTTCTTGTTGATATTGATCCTTATGTTGTGTGACTATGGAGCCCCCCTTGTCCGCAGGCTTAATTATCAACTCATTCTGATGTGATAGCTGAATGAGGGCTTGATGTTCAGCAACAGACAAATTATGATATTGCCATGTGCTAATAACTTTGTTCTCAAATGTTGTCAGATCCCTCAGTATTAAATCTCTGAAAGAAGCAATATGTGCATCATAGGGACTAGGGGGGATCCATTGTGATTTTGAATGAAACAGGGATATAGATGCTTCTTGCTGCAGTAGGCATGGGTTGCTCTTTTGCTAGGCATGGGTGCTTTATCAGTATTTGGAAAAGCATGTGTACTGACAATAGGGTCACTGGATGGTAGAGGGGTTTGGGAGGTAGGTGGCCTTAAATGAGCTGTTGATTTTTCCAGGTTTGACTTTAATTCAGATTTGTTTGTAATATTATAGATATATTAGGAATATTCTCCTGAGATGTGGACATTCACATAAGTAAAAACAGTCTTTTTCTTTGTTTTTCTTTTATAGCTATACTAAAATGCTTTTCCTTTTGCATTTCTTTTGATGTAACGTGAAAATGTTTTAAAAAAACTCTTTTATAAACCACCTATCAAACGTTTTTGAAGCAATAACATATTAGAAAATACATAAAATTCACAGCAACTCAACACATACAAACATTAAGGGCCCCTTTTCTAAAGGCAGCTAAAGATTTGCCATTAATACATTGATCTCACCCGCGTTAATAACAAAGGCTGCAAGTTAGTTGTCGGGATGTGTTCAGGATGTCTCCAGCAACTAACGTGTGAAAGTCTTGTATTTCCTAACATGAGCTCCACTACATTGACTTGACTTAACAATTCCTATAGAGGAGTCAATAGATGAGCGCACGTTAAGACCTGTGTTGCTGCTGAGTGCAATGCAACTGCCCTGGCTCTAGCAATAAAAGGTAGTTTCTCAACTGTAGTAGGTTTTCTCTGTGGACAGCAGGTAAAGTCCTCACGTATGATTGATGTCATCTGACAGAGCCCCATGCGGGAGCATTCCCAGCTCTTTCTGTTTTTGGAAACTGTACCATGGCTGTGTGCGTCTTCCCACCTGCCGCTGCAGTGCTATTTTACACGCAGTCTGATCAATGTGCTGAGGAGAATTCAACTCCAAAGGGGAGATGGGAGGGTTGTGAGGACTTTTCCTGCTCTCAAAGGAGAATACCTGCTATAGCTACCTTTTCTCTATGGATAAGCAAGAAAAAAGTCCTTGCATATGAGACTCCCTAGCTACAGGCTACCTTGAACAAAAAAGGAGAGCCCAATGGGGCAACAGTGGAACTGTTTTTGATGACAACAGGCCTTTTATATGTTGTTGGTTTTTTTTGCTTTCTTCTTATCTTTTCTTTTCTTTTTTTTAAAGGTAGCCTGAAAAGAAAAGAATAGGCCTGGGGGAATGGAGTTGGATTCTACTCCCCAAACAGATTTTGAAGTAGTCATTGGCCAAAACTCCAGTAACATCAGGAATCTCCATCCAGACAGTAGTTTGATGTGAATGTGTGGACTGAAGTCCAAGCTGCAGCCTTTCAAATCTGTTCCATGGAGATTGAGTGAAAATGAGCTATTGATGCATCTATGGCTCTGATATTACAAGCTGTGACATGACCCTCAAGGCTAAGGCCTGCCTGGCCATAAGTGACAGAGATGCAATCTGCGAGACAAATTGATAAAGTGTGTTTTGAGATGGCAACCCCATCTTGTTAGCGTAAAAAGAAACAAAAAGTCAGATGTACTCCAAGTAGAAAATTAAGCCTCACTTGCAGTCCAACTTCTTTAGTGTCATTTCCCTTTTTTGAGAATGGGGTCTTGGGAAGAATGTTGGAAGGACAATTGACTGGTTAAGATGAAATTCTATAACCATCTTCGGAAGAAATTTGGGATGTGTATGAAAGACCACTGTTCTGATGAAACTTTGTGTATATAAGCTCACTCACTCTATGCTCTGAAGTGACCACCACCAGAAATAGTACCTTCCAGGTCAAGAATTTCAGAGGACAGGTTTTGAGTAATTCAAAAAGAACTTTCATCAGCCGTGTCAGAACCACAATGGAGGTCCCAAGACACTACGGGAGTCTTATAAGGAGGTTTAATCAGAAGTAAACCCCGCATGATACAAACTACTAAGGGCTGTACAGAGATGGGTTTAACTTCTATACCATGGTGATATGCTCCAATTGCACTTAGATATACCCTGTGTTGGACTTGAGCCCACACTGAAAGGTGCAGAAAGTATTCAAGCAGATTTTGTGTAGGACAGCAAATGGATCTATGGAGCATTCCTCACACCGAACAGCAACCTCTTCCACTTTATAGAATAAGACCTTTTCGTTGAGGCCCCACCTAGGGTAGCATTCTCAGAAATGTTTCCCGTTCCATGCGCAGGACTCAAAAGACAGGCAGAGCTCCAGAGTCTCAATGCGTGGAAGAGATGATGATGCAAAAAAGAGGGCTTGGATTTTGTTAGGAATTGGACAACATTCTGGAGAAGGGAGGGTCTCTTCCAAAGGTATGGGCTCTATCTTAGCAGGAATGGAACCAGACTGCTAGCATTAACCTTTAAAAGGGAGATAAGGAACCTTTTAAACTAGATAGTAGGGGGAAGTCAACAGTAGCCCAGGAGTGCATGGTTCGGAAGGATGAATACTTGAAGGATACTAGCAAAAAAGGGAAGTTAGGGCATCCTGATAAAGAGGTTCCAACAAAGATAAAATCAACCCAGGTGTCCTTAGGTACAGAGGCAAAAGATAAAACATAGTTACTCACCTGTAACAGGTGTTCTCCAGGAGCAGCAGGAATCAGTCCTCACATATGGGGTGATGTCAGCACCGACGGAGCCCTCATGTGGAGCATTTCCCCAGCTTTCAAAGAAAGCCTTTGGGAATGCAGTGCGCATGCACGGTCCCCTTCCCGCCCAAGGGTGCCATCTTGCTCAATCTGATGATATAGCTAAAAGACAGCAAAAATCAAAATGAAGGATAGGACTGCAACTCCAGGGGAGGAGGGAGGGTCGTGAGGACTGATTCCTGCTGCTCCTGGAGAACACCTGTTACAGGTGAGTAACTACGCTTTCTCCAGGACCAAGCAGGAAGTCAGTCCTCACATATGGGACTCCCCAGCTCTAGGCTACCGTGAACCCAGAGCCAATAAAATGGCTCCCTCTCAAGAGCCTCAGCATCCGTGATAAGAATTTTCTGTGAGAATGCACCCCGTACGGTAGCCCAACACAAGGGCCAGAGGGTAGGAGTTGCCTAAACCTCAAAGAGATTATGGAGTACCACCTGGCCGAAAACACTGTCCCGCCGGGACTCCCTCTCCAGGCAGTAATGGGCTGCAAAAGTCTGGCTTGAAGACCAAGTTGTGGACCGGCAGATGTCTGCCAACGGAACAGAGCGGAGATGAGCTACTGACGCGGCTTTCGCCCTGACATGGTGGGCCGTGACCCGACCCTGCAAGGGGAGGTCGGCTGCCCTATACGCCCAGGCGATGCAATCTGCTACCCAAGTGGACAACGTATGCTTGGAGACAGGTAACTCCATCCTATTAGGGTCAAACGAGATGAAGAGCTGAGTAGCCCTTCAATGCTCCTTCGTACGTTCTATGTAAAAGGACAACGCCCTTTTACAGTACAGGGTATGCAAGACTGTTTCAGCCCAGCTGGCATGTGGCCAGGGAAAAAAGGTTGGAAGAACCACCTCCTGATTGAAGTGGAAAGAGGAGACCACTTTTGGAAAGAACTTGGGATGGGTCCTGAGGACCACCCTGTTCCTATAGAACCGTGTGTATGGCCTATCAGAAACCAGAGATTGTAGTTCACTCACATGTCTGGCCGAGGTAAGAACCACCAGGAAGAGCACTTTCCAAGAGAGGAAGTGCAAACAGCAAGTAGCCATCGGCTCAAACAGTGGGCGAGTAAGTTGCTGCAAGACTACGTTCAAATCCCACTCAGTCGCCGGTGGACGAACCGGAGGCTTGAGTAGAAGCTCCCCCCCAGAACTTCGCTTGGAACCTTCATTCAAAACATTCAAGGCAAATTTAAAAACCCATCTCTTCTGTCTAGCTTTTGGCCTCTCTCCCTCTCCGTGCCCCCTTTCACCACCCCCATGCTGATGTTTTCCCTTGTGTCTGTTACTATAATCTAGCCTCGACCTTTACTCTTCTCTCTTCTTTCCTATCACAATATGGCGTTCCTTTCCCAACTTTCTAAGCAGCCTTTTTGTATTTTGTAAACCGCTCAGACACTGGGCGGTCTATTAAGTTATCAATAAACAATAAACAATAAGCAGACCTCTGAGAAATCGGGACACCAAGGGGTGAATTGACAGAGACTGTCCGTCCACCGGTGAGTGGTGCGCTGACAAAGCACTGAGGTGGACCTGAACAGAGTTAGACTTGAGGCCTAGGTCTGAAAGGTGAAGTAGATACTGCAGTACTACTGGCACAAGGCAAGAGAAAGTATCTTCATTGCGCTGAGCACACCATACCGTAAACCTACGCCACTTGAGGACATAGGACTTTCTGGTGAACTGCCTCCTAGAGGCCAAGACCACCTCCTTAACCTCCTTAGGTAGAAATAAGGGAGCTAGGACTATCCTTTCAGCAGCCAGACCATCAGATTGAGGGACCTGAGATTGGGGTGCAGAAGGGAACCCTGCTCTTGAGACAGGAGATCGTGTTGCAGCCCCAGAGGGAACGGAGCTTCCACTGCCAACTGTAGAAGAAGTGGAAACCACGGCTGCCTCGGCCATCTGGGGGCTACCAGAATCACCGAGGCCTTGTCCCGGAGGATCCTGAACAGAGTTCGGGCCACCAGGAGCGTAGGAGGAAATGCATACAGGAGGCCCATAGACCAAGAGATTAGAGAAGCATCTGTTGCCATCCTCAGGGGATGCGGCTGTCTGGAGCAAAACCTGGGCAGCTGACAGTTCAGTGGACTTGCAAAGAGATCGATGGAAGTCCCCATCTGAGGAAGATCTGCTGGACCACCAACGGATTCAACTGCCATTCGTGGGGCTGGAGAATCCTGCTTAGCTTGTCTGCTAGGAAGTTCTCCTGACCAGGTAGATAAACTGCTTTGAGAAACATGCCTTGTCTGACCGCAAAAGAGCAAAGGTTCAGTGCCTCCTTGCTTGTTCACGTAGAACATTGCTACCCGATTGTCCATCTGAACTAGGACAGACTGTTGAGAAAGAGCATGGCAGAAAGTTTGCAGAGCTAAGCGGATTGCTCGCAGCTCTAAAAGGTTGATCTGCTGTGTGGTTCCCGAGGGGACCAGAGGTCTTGAGTGCAAGTGCCTCGGCAATGTGCTCCCCAGCCCTTTAAGGATGCATCTGGTGTGTGCTGGGGCCTGAAAAGGTACGCCCTTGAGCAGGTTTGGCAGATGTAGCCACCACTGTAAGGAGTTCAGAAGTTGTCTGGACACCTTTACTCTGTCTCGGAGGTCGCCTGTGGCTTGCATCCACTGATCTCTGAGACACCATTGAGCAGCCCGCATGTGCAGACGGGCATTCGGGGTCACATGTACCGTGGATGCCATGTGGCCCAGGAGCCGCAGGTAGTGCCTGGTGGAAATATGAGAATTGCTTTGGAACTGGTTGACCAACTCCATCAGTCTGTGGGCCCTGTCCTCGGGCAAGTAAGCTCTTGCCTGAAGGGTGTCTAGCCTCGCCCCTATAAACTCTAGGTTCTGAGAAGGGAGCAAAGTGGACTTTGCGTAGTTTATGACAAAGCCCAGATGCTGAAGAAGAGAGACAGTGCGAAGAGTGCCTGTAGGGCCTCCTGGAGTGATTGGCCCCTGATAAGCCAGTCGTCCAGGTACGGGAAGACAAAAATCCCCTGATTTCTGAGAAAAGCAGCCACCACCTCCAGGCATTTGGTGAAAACTCTGGGGGCAGAGGTCAGGCCAAAGGGAAGTAACCTATACTGAAAATGGTTTCCTCCCACTACAAATCTGAGATATTGTCTGTGGTCTGGATGGATGAGGATGTGAGTATAAGCATCCTTTAGGTCAAAGGAGCATAGACAGTCTCCCTGCTGGAGGTAGGGCAGCAGTATCCCAAGGGTAAGCATCTTGAACTTTTCCCTCTCCAGAACCTTGTTCAGATTTTGCAAGTCTAGGATAGGCCTGAGGCCTCCTGTTCTCTTTGGTACTAGGAAGAACCTGGAGTAGAAGCCTTTCCCTTCCAGGTGGTGTGGCACTGGTTCCACCGCCTGTTCCTTTAAAAGACTTGCCAACTCCTGAAGGAGGAGATTCCTGTGTAGAAGGAGTCTTGGAGGCTCCCCTGGATAGTAGGAGGGGGGTAGCTGGTGGAAATGGAGCATATAGCCCTTCTGGACTATGCGCAGTACCCAGGTATCCCCTGTGATGGCTGGCCACCTGTAGGCGTACAGGGTCAGCTGACCCCCCAGTGCTGAGTGGAGCAACTGGCGGAGGAGAGGCTATGCTGTGGGAGTCAAAACCCCACTCCCGGCTGTGCAGGAGCTGGAGCTGGCGGCTTAGGGGTCTTCTGCCTATGGGGCCCATGCCCCTGCCCCTTGGCCTGCTGACCCCGTTGGGGAGCTGGAGAGGTCCGATACTGAGGTTAGGTTTTGTAGGCAGCATCCTTCCTCGGGAAAAAGGGCTTCTTTCCCAAGCCCTTCTTGTTGTGAGAAGGGGCAGAAGTCTTCCTGGACAGTCTTGTCCTGGTGAGAGTCTCGGTCTCGATTTCTGCAGCCTTTTCAGTCATGGGCTTGCTGAACAGGGTGTCACCTTGGCACGGGACATCGACCAACTTGTCCTGAACCCATGACTCTAGGTCCGACGACTGTAGCCAGGCCTGACGGCGTGCACCGATGCCGGCCGCGGCTACCTGGGCTGAAGCCTCAAAGCCGTCATAGGCTGCTTGAGATATAAACGTTGAGCACTCCCGGATCCCTGAAGACAAGGCTTTGAATCTCTGCAAGGGTTCCTCGGAGAGGCCAGCCGAGAACCCGGCAATCTCCTTTGCCAGGTCCCTTAAGTACATGCCCATGTACAGCTAGTAAGTCTGGACACGGCAAGACAGCATAGAGCCCTGGAAGCACTTTCTACCGAGGGCCTCCTGGCCGGGAGGCACCAAGGAGTGCATCCTTTGACTTTTCAGCCTGTGCATGGCCGATTCCACAACCATGGAGTTGTGCAGTAGCTGCGCCTTCTGGAGTTGTGCGGCAGCTGCGCAGGGCTCTTATGGACTTGATAAATGGAATCGACCCACTTGCTCAGAACAAGCGATGAGGCCAGTGCTTCCCACATACGGAAAAGCAGCCGTTCCAGCATCGGAGGAACCGGAACAGTAAAGGCTTCCTTCGGAGGAAAATCATACTGGAGGGCATCGAGCTCTTCGGCTCGAAGCTCCTCCTCGGCATCTGCCGGGAATGCCAAAGCCTTGGCCCTCTCCCCGACAAAATCCGAGAACCGGGTATCCTCCGGGGGGACCTTCTCTGAGGCTCGGACTCCGGGGAGTCCGACAGGACGCACCGGGTCCAGAAGGTGTCAGGAGACTCCTCCCTCCATCTCCCACGCCGACGCCTCCAGGGAGGAGTCGACCAGCTCTGGTCGTGTGGACCTCGATGGCAATCGCCCCGACGCCGAGGGCACCGGTGTTGATGACCTCAGCCCCGCACGGGAGGTCGAGGGAGACCTTGGCCGAGGATCAACTCGAGACTTAATGGACTCGAGGATCGGCTCGATCTCCGGAGTCGACTTGGATGTTGAGGATCCGGTGGTCGGGGCAGATGTACTGGTCAGACCGGCGATCAGTACCCGCTGCTGCTTTATGAAGGCAGCCAGGCTGCTCTCCAAGGCCGTCAACCTGAGACCGAGCTCAGGAGACAGCAGCCCCCGACTCGGGCCCCGAAGGCATCAGGCCCAACGTCGGTTCTCCCGGAGGAGAGTCCACGAGGACAACAGAGGTTACCTGACCCAGGGACTCCGGCTCCAATCGAGGTAATTTGGTTGGCCTCTCCGACTCCGAGAGCCCGGGACGGCAGTCAGGGCTGCGTGACCTGGCCCTCGAGGATCCAGGTGCTTCCACTGATACCGCACTCACGAGCTTCTTCTTCCTTTTGTGCTCCCGGGTGGAAGACCCCCTTTCAGAGGACCCACGATGGCGCTCGGGGTCAGACTCCCGAGATGTTGAGGCCTCTGATGAAGTCCGGGCCCAGCTGGACACGGACTCCGAAAAAATTCTTTCACGTTGATGCTGGCGGCTTTGAAGTGCCTTCGATGACATCTTGCCGCACAGGCCACAGACCAGCGGGTCATGGTCAGGCCCGAGGCATCAGAGGCAGCAGTCGTGAGTGTCAGTGAGAGACATAAGTTTCTTACACCGATCACATTTTTTGAACCTGCTGGCAGCCATTGGGGGAAAAAAGGGCCCCTGCAAGGTCAAACGACCAGGCTGCCAGTGAAAATAACAGAAAAAGCGCGAACGCTAGCCACAAAGGACAAAAACCAAAAAAGAAGTTACGGACTTGATACTGGTGTCCCGAGCCCAGGCGGGAAGGGGAACCGGCATCAAACCGGATAAAGAGACGCGAAAAATAGCTGAAAAAAAATCAACTTTTCCGGGTGATGCGAACTACGTCTGTTGGGCTCCGCGGAAAAAGAAAGACTGAGCAAGATGGCACCCTTGGGCGGGAAGGGGACCGCGCATGCGCGCTGCATTCCCAAAGGCTTTCTTTGAAAGCTGGGGAAATGCTCCGCACAAGGGCTCTGTCGGCGCCGACGTCACCCCATATGTGAGGACTGACTTCCTGCTTGGTCCTGGAGAACTAGATTAATATGAATAAAATAGAACCTCTAAAATGCCTGTATTCAAATGCTAGAAGTTTAAAAAATAAAATAGAAGAGCTAGAACATATAGCACTAAATGAAAGGTAAGATATGATTCACATCTCACAGACGTGGTGGAAGGAGGAAATTCAATGGGACACTGTGATACTTGGAAACAAAGCGTAGTTACTCACCTGTAACAGGTGATCTCCAGGAACAGCAGGAATTGAGTCTTCACATATGGGTGACGTTGGCACGAACGGAACCCGCGTGGGAACGCTCCCCAGCATCCTATAGGAAAGCCTTTGGGAGCATCCCACTGCACCTGCGTGGCTGCCTTCCCGCCTTTCCAACTCTCCCTCCTAAGTTGGGATTGTAGCTGAGATAAAAGGAGAGAAGGAGAGAGAAACAGAGAGAGAAATACAACTCTTAGGGGAGGAGGGTGGGTTGTGAAGACTCAATTCCTGCTGTTTCCGGAGATCACCTTTTACAGGTGAGTAACTATGCTTTCTCCAGGAACAAGCAGGAATGTAGTCTTCACATATGGGACTCCCTAGCTTGGAGATGTCAGGTAGATGACCACAGAGAGAGAGCGGTGAAACACAGGCCTAAGTGGGTCATGTATCCTCCCAAGGATATCTGGTATTGAAACCCAGGAGTTGATCTAAGTCTGAAAGAGATGCTGGAGAACAGCCTGGCCAAAAGAGGCATCCTGACGGGAGTCTTTGTCTAAGCAATAATGGGCCACAAAGGTGTGGAGAGAGGACCAGGTTGCTGCTTTGCAAATTTCATCAATCGCCACCAAGCGTAGGTTTGCCATGGAGGCAGCCATTGCTCGCACATTGTGTGCTGTGACATGACCTTCAAGAGAAAGTCCCTTGCTCTCATAAGTAAAAGAATACAGTCTGCAATCCATTTGGAGAGTGCTCTTCTGGAAACTGGTAGACTCAGGCAACCCAGGCGCAATCAAACACAACAAAAAGCCGCGAAGCATTTCCATGCTGCCTAGTTCTCTGAAGATAAAAAGGCCAACACACGCTTGCAATCCAGAGTATGTAGACTTCTTTCTGCACTAGAGGTATGAGGTCTAGGGAAGAAAACAGGAAGGTAAACTGACAGGTTCAAATGAAAAGGCAAAACCACCTTTGGAATAAAGTGAGGATGAGTTCTAAGGACTACTTTATCATGGTGGAACCGTGTATAAGGAGGGTCAGCCACTAAAGCCTGGAGCTCACTGATGAAAAGTCATCTTCCTAATCTGCAAGACTCAAGAAAGAAACTTCAGAGATGTAGTGACTAGGAGTTAGAAGGGTGGCTTCATGAGCTGTCCAAGGACAAGACTGAGATCCCATGCCATAGGTGGTGGCTTAATGGAAGGCTTAGTTAAGAGAAGACCCCTCATAAAGTGCGCCACAAGCGGCTGAGAAGAGACAGGTTGTCCATCAAAGGGGCATGTTGAAAACTGCAATGACACTGATGTGGACCCTTACCAAATTTGTTTTGAGTCCAGAGGAAGAAAGGTGGAGGAGATACTGAAGTAACGCCTCCACGGGAACGTAAAAAGGATTAAGTTCCCTCCTTGAACAACAGACTGAAAACCTTCTCCACTTAAAAGCATAAGCACACCTTGTGGAAGGTTTCCTTGAGGCCAAAAGGATATCTTTAACCTGTTGAGAGAGGTTGATATCCTGGAGTTCTACGTTGTCAGCAGCCACACCATCACGTATAAGGACTGGGGGTTTGGGTGCAGAAGCGTCCCTTTTTCCTGGGATAAGAGATCTGGAGCACATCTCAACTCCAGAGGTTTGGCTTGAGAGAGATGTAGAAGCAATGGATATCACGTTTGACGTGGCCAGCATGGGGCTATGAGGATCATGTAGCCCCTGTCTCTCTGAAGCTTGAAAAGAGTCTTGGGGATGAGGGGAATGGGAGGGTAGGCATATAGGAAGTCCTGACCCCAGTGGAGGTGGAAAGTATCCATTGCCTGACTGTTCTGAGCAGGTATTCTGGAACAGAAGCGGGGAAGTCTGGCATTCTGAGGGCTTGCAAACAGATCTATATCTGAGGTTCCCCAGATACGAAAGATTTGAGCAATCTGATCCGAATGGAGAGATCACTCATGTGGTAGTAGTACTCGACTGAGTTTGTCTGCCAGGAGATTCTGTTTGCCAGGGAGATAAACCGCTAGTAGGTGGATCTGATGCCATATGGCAAAAGACCATAGATGTAGGGCTTCGTTGCACAACGCTTGAGAACCCATTCCACCTTGCTTGTTCACATAGAACATGGCTACCCGATTATCCGTCTGGCCTAGAACTGTTTTGGAGCGAAGGTGGTTTTGGAACACTGAAGATGGCTCTGAGTTCTAACAAATTTATGTGAAGTCGAGCCTCCTGCTGAGTCCAAAGACCTTGAGTGGAAAAATTATCCAGATGAACTCCCCAATCCAATTTGGACGCATTCGTCATCAGGGTAGATTGGTGTGGTGGCATCTGAAAAGGTGACCCTATGAGAAGGTTTTCTGGTGATTGCCACTACTGGAGGGACAAAATTAGATGTGCAGAGATCATGATTCTGTCCCCCAGATGACCTGATGCTTGAGTCCACTGCACAGCTAGGGTCCGTTGAGCTGCACGCATGTGCAGACGAGCATAGGGAACCACATGTACAGTGGAAGCCATATGACCGAGCAACTGGAGCATTTCTTGAGCAGTTAGGAAAGTTTTCATACTTGCTTGAGAAGCTAGTTGAACTAATCGAGCGCAGCGGACCTGTGGTAGAAAAGACTGCTGCGTGTCTAGGACAGCCCCTATGAACGCCAAGGTTTGAGAAGGGGTGAGTTGGGTTTTGGACGATTTATTACAAATCCCAAGTACTGAAGAACCTGTGCGGGAAAGAGCAGAGCTGGTCTCTGGAACTGACAATTCTCGGATGAGCCAGTCCTCTAAGTAGGGGAAGACAAATATCCCTAGAGTCCTTAGGAATGCTGCCACTACTGCCATGCATTTTGTAAAGACTCTTGGGGCAGAAGCCAGGCCGAAGGGTAGAACCCCATACTGGTAATGTCTTCCTTGAAAGAGGAATCAAAGAAACTTCCTGTGTTCTGCGTGAGTAAAGACATGTGTATATGCATCCTTTAGATCTAGAGAACAAAGCCAATCCTGACTCTGGATGTAGGGGAGAAGTGTTCCGAGAGAGATCATCTTGAATTTCTCTCGGAGAAGATACTTGTTTAATTCTCTGAGGTCCAGAATGGGCCTGTATCCTCCTGTCTTCTTTGGGATAAGGAAATAGAGGGAGTAGAAGCCCAGGCCTTGTTGAAAAAGTGGCACCTACTCTATCACACCCTGAGGAAGAAGGGTGGTAACCTCCTGGCACAAGAGAGTGGTGAGAGGGGGCCGAGATCTGAACTCTCTTGGAGTAGAGGGAGGGGGCATACTTTGGAAGTGAAGTTTGTACCCCTCTGCCACTATGGAAAGAGTCCAATGCTCTGATGTTATCTGGTGCCACCTTTGGGCAAAGTAACATAGTCTACCTGGAATGTTGACTGTCTCTGGAATTTCCAGAGGTAGGACAGCTAAGTTCTCTAGAAAGGAGTCAAAGACCTTGTGGAGGCTGGGTCTGCTGAGCTGGTTGAGCTCTGGGGGCCTGAGCCTTCCTTTGTTGCTTTGGTTGTTGCTGTCCCTTCTGGGACACATGGACCGGACAGTGCATAGCATGGGTATAAGAAGGGTAAAACTTCTTTTCCTTGTTGAAAAAGGGTTTCTTTACCACCTTTTTCTTGGATGTGTTGACAGTGGTCCTAGAAAGCCTATTTAGTGTAGTATCCTTGGACTCCAGCTGAGAAGCCTTGTCCTGCCAATCCTTGCCAAAGAGGTTTTCCCCTGTGCAAGGAATATTCCCCAGCACAAGGTCAGATGCTTGTAACCAAGCAATCCGATGTGCACCAATGCAGATAGCAGAAGTCCTGCTAATGCACTCAAAACAATCAAAGGATGCCCTGTTCATGAATTTGGAAACATTCTGGGCATGTTTTACAAGTGTCAGGTAATCAGCCCTGTTGACATCAGGGAGAAGAGGAGTCATTAGTTCTAAATCTTTAGCCATCTCCTGAAGAAACATACCATGTAGAGTATGTAAGAACTTATTCTGGCTGATAACATGGAGGCTTGAAAACATCGACGACCAAAGGTATTGAGAGTTCTCGCCTCATGGCCTGGAGGATTAGATGAATGTGTCTTGACACTTTTGATCTGACGCAATGCCGATTCCACTACCATGGAATGGTGTGGTAACTGCATCTTCAGGAAACTGGGACACTGCGGTACTCGGTACATGGTATTGAGTCTCCGAGAATTTGAGGACACCGTTAAGGGTGTCTCCCACATCCTAAGCATGAAGTCATGCAATATCCAGTGAATGGGTAAGCTAGCAGCCTTCTTAGGGGCTGCTGGATACTGAAGAATTTCAAGTTCTTCAATTCTCAGTTCCTTCTCAGAGGTCACCGTAATGGAGAGGCCCCGAGCCACATTCTGTATAAAGTCTTGAAAAGACATATCCTACGGAGGAGACATACACATTGTGGAGAAGGAGAAGGATCTTCCGGAAGAGCCCCCTGATACCGATCAATTCATCAGAGGAATCGGAAGACTCGAAGTATCGACGGGCCGGGTGCTCCCGCCCGGCCTGCCGATGGTACTGATCAAAATCGTCATCGGAATGCCTCGGTACCAGACCCTTGATGCCGGACACCAACTCCAGGGCCGGCATGGGTGGTAGTGTGGAGAGCGGCGCAATGGTCAATGCAAATACATTCGGTACTGGCGCTGGTACCTATGACTGCAGAATAGATTGCAGAGGCTTTAGCAGTACTGAAGCTGACAGCAGGGCCGCTAAACTCTGCTCAATGGCCAAGATCCGCTGATCCATGGAACCAGCCGATGCCTGGATATTGGTACCCGAACAGTGGGCCGTGACCCCAGAACATGGCACCAAAAGCTCTCTGGAGGTGGAAGCCTCGGGAGCATCTTGGGACCCCATTAATGCTTTAGAGGCAAGGACCTCCCGCCGAGGCTGTTTGGCCAGTGTATTCTCTTCTAGGGCAACGCTTAAAGCATCTTGATGCTTAGGAGATCTACCCTTTGAGAACCGACTAGTCTTTGAAGAAGACTTAGGTTTCATTACCTGAGATCCATGGGAGGCAGATGAAGCCCTGGACGACATCGATGCAATAGACATTGTATCCGTGGCAAAGAGGGTGCCGGGTTTCAGAGCTCTATTCTGCAGTCCCCTCTGTCATATTCCTGCAGAGGAGACATTCTACTGGTGAATGGTCTGGTCCCAAACATTTAAGACACCAGTCATGGGTGTCGGTAGCAGAAATAGTACTGCTACATTTGGAAAACTTTTTGAAACCACTAGTTGGTTTCTCCCTTTTGAGGAACAAAGGGGCCTAAGACCCAACATGGTGCCTAAGCACCTGGAGGGCAGAGACCCTCAGAGAAAAACTTAAAAAAAAAAAAAAGAAAATAGACAGAAGAAAAGAAAAGAGACACTGATGATGCCGGTGCTAGCTTCAACGGGAAGGCAGATGCAACCACAAAAATAGTAAATTTTCTCAAAGGAGGAAAGGACTCTTAGCGAAATTAAAAAGTTAAGGGATAGGAGGCAGTGTACTATTGTGGATCAGCAATTAGTTAGAAGATAGAAAGCAGAGAGTAGAGCTAAATGGCCAATTTTCTTAAAGGAGAAAAGTGAATAGTAGAGTACCCTAGGGATCTGTGCTGGGTCTGCTGCTTTTTAACATATTCATAAATGAACTGGAAAAAGGAATAACAAATGAGGTGATCAAATTTGCAGAAGACACAAAATTATTTAAAGTTATTAAAACGCAAAAGGACTGTGAAAAATTGCAAGAGGACCTTGGACAATTGGAAGACTAGACGTCCAAATGGTAAATGGAATATAATGTAAAGTGCAAAGTTATGCACCTAGATAAGAGAAACCCAAACTATGCTTAAATGAGAAAGGTACCATCTCAGAAACTACCACCAAGGAAAAAGATTAGGCATCATCATGGATAATTCATTAAAACCCTACGTCCAATGTGCAGCGGCAGCCAAGAAAGCAAATAGAATGCTAGGAATCATAAGGAAAGGAATGGAGAATAAAACCAAAGGTATTATAATGCCTCTGTATCGTTTCATGGAGCTACTGCACTATGAATATTGTGTATAATTCTGTTCATCATATCTTAAAAAGGATATAGCTGAATTAGAAAAGATACAAAGAAGAATGACAAAAATGGTAAAAGGAATGGAGGGATAGCCCTATGAGCTTCAAAGGTTGAAGCTCTTCAACTTGGAAAAGAGACGGCTGAGAAGGGATATGATAGAGGTCTATAAAATAATGGAGTGCAACAGGTAAATGTAGATCGATTGTTTACACCATTAAAAAGTAGAAAGACTAGAGGACACACAATAAAGATACAATGCAACCCATTTAAGGAGTAATGAGAGAAAATATTTTTTTTTTACTCAACATGTACTCAAACTCTGGAATTTGTTACAGGAGGATATAGTAAAAGCTGTCAGTGTAGCAGGGTTTAAAAAAGGTTTGAACAAGTTCCTGCAGGAAAGGACCATAAACCATTATTAAAGAGGACCTGGGTAATCTACTGCTTACCCGGGACAAGCATAGTGGAACTTGTATGCCTCTTTGGGAACCTGCCAGGTACTTGTCACCTGGATTGGCCACTGTTGGAAACAGGATATTGGGCTTGATGGACCTTGGTCTGACCCAGTATGGCATATCTTATGTTCTTACAGCAATTTGGAGGGAGGCCTAAGAGATGCAATTTGTTGCCACTTCAGATAACTTGAAAGACCAAAATGTTGGAGGATAGAAAGAGCAACCTTTCAGCAAAACGAATGTGCCTCCCCCCTACAGGAGTGTCCTCCACTGCAGCTACAGGAAAACTGAAAGTGAACAAGACCATGGGACCAGACAGGATACATCCCAGGATCCTGAATGAGCTCAGGGATGTTCTTGCAGGGCCTTTAAAGGATGTTTTTAATAGATCCTTTGAGACAGGAGAAGTTCCACAGGACTGGAGAAGGGCTGATGTAGTACCTCTTCACAAAAGTGGTAATAGGGAAGAAGTGGGAAACTACAGGCCAGTAAGCTTTACCTCAGTGGTGGGAAAAGTAATGGAGGCACTCCTGAAAAAGAGGATAGTGGACTTTCTCGAAACCAATAGGTTGCATGATCCAAGGCAACATGGTTTTACCAAAGGACGATCATGCCAAACAAATATGATTGAGTTCTTTAACTGGGTGACCAGAGAACTCGATCAAAGGCATTCAATGGATGTGATCTACCTAGATTTCAGCAAAGCCTTTGATACTATTCCTCATAGGAGGCTTATCAATAAACTGAACAGCCTGGGGATGGGTCCCAAGATGGTGAACTGGATCAGAAATTGTTTGACTGACAGACGACAGAAGGTGATGGTAAACAGAACTCATTCGGATGAAAGGAAGGTGATTAGTGGTGTGCCCCAGGGATCATTCCTGGGACCGATACTGTTCAATGTATTTGTAAGTAATAATGCTGAAGGACTGAATGGAAGAGTCTGTCTTTTTGCAGATGACATGAAAATTTGCAACAGAGTGAACTCCCCTGAGGGAGTGGATAACATGAGGAAAGATCTACAAAAGCTGGAAGAATGGCCTAATGCATGGCAATTAAGTTTTAATGTGAAGATGTGCATGTCATGCACTTGGGATTCAGAAATCCAAGGAAATTGTATGCAATAGGGGGCAAGAGGTTGGTGTGCACGGAGCAGGAAAAGGACTTCAGAGAAATTGTTTCTGAGGATCTCAAGGTGGCGAAACAGTGTGACAAAGCGGTGGCCAAAGCCAGAAGGATTCTGGGTTGCATAAAGAGAGGAATTACCAGTAGAAAAAGGAGGTACCAATGCACTGTACAAGTTGCTGGCGAAGCCTCACTTGGAATATTGTATTGAGTTTTGGAGATCATATCTCACAAAGGATATAAAAAGACTGGAAACGGTTCAGAGGAAGGTGACCAAAATGATTTGGTGCCTGCGCCAGAAGACGTATGAGAAGAGACTTGAAGACCTAGATATGTATACTCAGGAGGAGAGGAGGGACAGGGGATATATGATACAGGCCTTTAAATACTTAAGAGTATTAATGAACAAACACAACTTTTTCAAAGACGGGGAAGCTGTAAAACTAGAGGACATAACATGAAGCTGCAAGGGGGTAAACTGAAAGGCAACGTCAGGAAATACTTTTTCACTGAAAGAGTGGTGGATGCTTGGAATGCCCACCCGATGGAAGTGGTGAGAGCAAATACAGTGACAGAATTCAAAATGTCATGGGTCAGACAAAGTGGATCCCATTATAGCAACAGGATAAAATCAAAATAACCTTAACTCTCTCTGCTATCTCAACAAATAGGTTTGACCTGCACGGAGTGGTGGGTACACCCTTAAACAAAGGCATGGGAGAGGGGTGATCTGCACGGAGCAGCAGGTGCACCTACTCTTGCCGCCTTGCTGGGCAGATTAGATGGACCATGATGGTCTTTATCTGCCGTCATGTACTATGTTACAATGTTACTGTTACTATATCAGATACTATGTTGCTATGTTATTGGTTATTGTTTATTGTCCAACATAAGAATATAAAATATGCCAAGGTCCATCAAGCCCAGTATCCTGTTTCCAACAGTGGCCAATCTAGGTCACAAGTACCTAGCAGTTTCCCCAAAGGACACAGGTTTCACAATGCTTGTATTGGGGCAAGCAGTGGATTTCCTGGGTCCCCTTTAATAATGGTTTATGGACCTTTCCTCCAGGAACTTGTCCAAACCTTTTTTAAACCCAGTTACACTAACAGCTTTTACTACATCTTCCGGTAACAAATTCCAGAGTTTGATTACACGTTGAGTGAAAGATTTTCACTTAGTAGTCTTAAATAGGTTACACTGTAGCTTTGTTGCAGGTCCCTTAGCCTTTCTATATTTTGATGACAAACAAATTGATCTACGTTTACCCGTTCCACTCCATTCATTAATTTATAGACCTCTATTATATCTCCCCTCAGCTGTCTCTTTTCCATGTTGAAGAGCCCTAAACGTTTAAGCCTCTCCTCATAGGGCTATCCTTCCATTCCCTTTAACATTTTGGTGGCTCTTTTCTGTACCTTTTTTAATAATGCTATATCCTTTTTAAGATAAAGCGACCAGAATTGCACACTATATTCAAGATGCGGTCGCACCATGGAACGATACAGAGACATTATAATATCCTTTGTTTTATTCTCCATTCCTTTTCTTATGATTCCTAGCATTCTAGTTGCTTTCTTGGCCACCGCTCCACACTAGGCAGAGGGTTTCAACATGTTATCCATGATGACCCCTAAATCTTTTTCCTGGGTGGTGGTTCCTAAAATGGAACCTTGAATCGTGTAACCATAGTTTGGGTTGTTCTTTCCAAGGTGCATAACTTTGCACTTGTCCACATTAAATTTCATCTGCCATTTGAACATCCAGTCTTCCAATTTATCAAGGTCCCCTTGCAATTTTTTACAATCCTCTTGCAAATTCGATGATCTCACTTGCTATTCCCATTTCCAGGTCATTTACAAATATGTTAAAAAGCAACGGACCCCGTACAGATCCCTGGGGTACTCCTCCATTCACCTTTCTCCATTGAGAAAATTGGCCATTTAGCCCTATCCTCTGCTGTCTATCTTTTAACCAGTTCTTGATCCACAATAGTACATTGCCTCCTATCCCATGACTTTTTAATTTCACCAAGAGTCTCTCATGACGGACCTTGTCAAAGGTTTCCTGAAAATCAAGATACATTATATCAACTGACTCACCTTTGTCTACCTATTTATTCACGCCTTCAAAAACACATAACAGATTAGTAAGATAAGACCTTCCTTGGCTAAAGCCATGTTGGCTGTCTCTCATCAAGCCATGACTATCTACATGTTCAGCAATTTTGCTCTTTATAATGGTTTCTACCATTTTTCCCGGTACTGATGTCAGACTCACTGGTCTGTAGTTTCCCGGATCACCCCTGGAACCCTTTTTGAAAATTGACGTTACATTGGCCATCCTCCAATCTTCAGGCATTACAGATGATTTTAATGATAGCTCAAGATCACTAATAGTAGGTCTGAAATCTCATATTTCAGATCTTTCAATACCCTTGAATGTATACCATCTGGTCCAGGTGATTTTTCAGTTTATAAAATAGTTGTAATACATCTTCCCGGTGTATCGATATTTCTTTCAATTCTTCTGTGGCATCACTTTTAAACAGCATTTCAGTCATGGGTAACATCCCTACATCTTCCTAAGTAAAGGCTGAAACAGAGAATTTAGTCAGTCTCTCCGCTATGGCCTTGTCCTCTTAGTGCCCCTTTTATCCCTCTATCCATGGTCCAACTGACTCACAGGTTTTTTGCTACAAATGTACTTGAAAAAGTCTTTATTATGCATTTTTGCTCCCACAGCAAGCTTCTTCTCAAATTCTCTCTTTGCCTGCCTTATCAATGCATGCATCTAACTTACCAGTGCTTATGTTGTTTCCAGTTTTCATCATTTGGCACCTTTTTCCATTTCCTGAAAGAAACTATTTTTGGCAACAGCCTCTCTGACCTCACCTTTAAACCATGCTGGCAGTTTTTTGGACTTTCTTCCACTTTTCTTAAAGCGTGGAATACAGCTGGTCTGGGCTTCCAAGATAGTATTTTTAAACACCACCCATGCTTGATGTAAGTCTTTAACCTTTGCAACTGCTCCTCTAAGTTTTTTCTTAACTATTTTCCTCATTTTATCATAGTCTCCCTTTTGAAAATTAAAAGGTAGTACTGTGGATTTCCTTGCCATTCTTCCTCCATTTATTAAATCAAATGTGATCATGCTATGACCACTATTGTCAAGTGGCCCCAACATGCTTATCTCTTGCACACGATCTTGTGTTCCACTAAGGACTAAGTCCAAAATGACTTCCCCTCTTGTTGGTTCATGAACCAGCTGCTCCAAGAAGCAGTCATTTATTTCATCTAGAAACTTTATCTCCTTAGCAGGTCCTGCCGTGACACTGACCCAGTCGATACTGGGGTAATTGAAATCATCCATTATTATTACTGTGCTGTAACGTTTGTTAGCTTCCTTGATTTCTTTGAGCATTTCATCATCCATTTGTTCATTCTGGCCAGGCGGTCGATAGTACACCTCCACTGCCATCGCTTTCCCCTTCCCCTTTTTACATGGGATTTCAATCCATAGAGATCCTACAGTGTATTTTGTTTCCTGCAAAACTTTAATTGTTTGTGACTCAATGCCCTCTCTAACATAGAATGCAAAGCCTCCACCAATTTGATCTGCTCTATCATTATGATATAGTCTGTACCCATGTATCACTGTGTCCCACTAGTTATCCTCCTTCCACCATGTCTGTGAGATACCAATCATACCTAATCTTTCATTTAGTGCTATATATTCTAACTCTCCCATCTTATTTTTTAGACTTCTAGCAATTGTCTACAAGCATTTTAGAGGCCGTATTTTATTCATATTAATCTGGTTATTGGTAGGCAGGGGAAATTTGGAATCTTTAAGCTCTGCCGGCTCTGTACACCTGGGGCCCGATTCCAATATTGATTTACAGGCCCTCTGTGCACTCGGCCGGATCAGAACACACAGAGGGAGTTGTGATTCCAATCCTGCAGGGCTTGGCTCCATTGTAAAGCCTCAATCCCCTGCCTCCGGCTCCAACAATGCTTTCCCTGCAGCCCGATCCCCAATCCGGCCTCCCAAGGCCAGTGTCGGGCTGCAGGGAATGATCTCTGCCCCCTCCCACTGTTGTCATGCCCCGGGGCCACCTTCCTCTGCCCAATCGGGGAGCTTCTCGAATCTGGGATCCTTTTAAACTATATACATTGAGCTGAGCTTTCTACTGACTGAGAGGTACAGAGAGTGGGTCTCTCACATTCTCATATGTACTCTCTAAAGATGCACAGCACGGACACTATCACCACTTCCTTGAGGGCGGAGGAGTATTGGAGGATCTTGAATTCTTCTGCACTGGGCTCATCCTCAGTCTCTAAAGAAAATGCTACGGCCTTAGCCATATCCCATACAAAATCTTGTAATGTCCTCAGGAGGTGACTTTCGTCTCTCATGAAAAGAGGAGGGGTCAGAAGGGAGTTCTTTGGATCTATTTATTTATTTATTAGCATTTATAAACTGCATTGACGGACAACCTACTCTGTGGGGAGTACAGTAACAATATACATTAAAAAGACATCAACAACACCCTCATCCCCCACCTCCATCTATCCCAATGGTTCTCGACCCAGTACTCTGGGACCCCCAGGCCAGTCAGGTTTTCAGGATATCCACAATAAATATGCATGAGAGATCTGCATGCACTGTTTCCATGATATGCAGAGGAGAGAAAGGACAGGGGAGTAGGGCTGCACAGAGGTTGAATCGCGCCCTGTGAGACTTGCACAATAGGCGCACACCCCCCTCCCCCGTGGCGGGAGAGAAGAGGCGCGCCCACTGTGTAAGTTGCTGGCCCGCTATAAAATATGGCCCGAATAAAATACGGCCTCTAAAAGACATCGCGTCAGAGCAGGGAGGGACAGATGTGCTTAGCATGCCGCAAGAAGGCTTAAGGGGCGAATTTCATATGTCTGCCATTGCCTGCCGCCACTGAGTGAAGAAAAAGTGGCAGCGGCAGGCAACAGCAGACAGCCAAAATGCTTCCCTTAAGCCTTCTTGCGGCCGCACCGCTCGCACAGGGCTAGGTATGGTCCTGCAGGGGAGATATGATTCAGATCTTTAAATACTTAGGGGTCTGTTTACTAAACATTCCTAATGTGCGGGGCCGCGGTAGTGTGCCTGTGCCATATAAGGAGTGTGCGGTTCAGGCAGAGAAAAGAAAAAAAACGGGAGTAAGCGATCGCACATTTGCGCGGGGCGCTATTGTGCGCAGCGCTATTGTGCGCCAAGCATAATAGTGCGTGGGAAGGCTAAGTGGCGCCCTGATATGCACACACAAAGGAGCAGAGCCATAGTACAATGGTTAAGACACTGACTGTGGGTGCAGCTGCCATGGGTTCAATTCCCCATTGTGCACAACAAAAAGGGCTGGCTGAGGCATTAACTGTAATGGGTAAAAGTGCTTTAGGAGGCATATTAATTTTGGGCGGCATAAGGCGGTGCACTGTTAATTTTGGGCGGCATAAGGCGGTGCGCAGATGCCCAAGCATAGGAACAGAGCCACAGCACAATGGTTAAGACACTGACCAATGGTGCAGAGATCAGGGGTTCAATCCCCCACAGTGCCCAATGAAGAAGGCTCACTGAGGCAAGTGTGTATTATGGGGATGAGTGCTGTAGGGGGCAATCTATTTTTATTTCAGTTATCACTACTAGCAAACGCACTCACAAAGCGTGTTAACATAAGGCGGCCCAGAAGGCACATGTTAAAGTTCACTGTCCGCCAAGGCACCCTTGAATGTCCCCTATAGGGCACCATATATGTTGCGTCACAGGATAATGTATAGTGCACCTTATATGGACGGCAACCATAAGGTGCCCTATAGGGTGCCCTATAAAGCACCCTCAGAGGCACCTTATGGGTACAGTACACTGAGGGTGTGTTTGATGGCAGCAACATATGTACATTAAATCTAAAAAAAGCTTTGGACAACCCTATCAAATAACCCCACTGTGGGCTCAAACCCATTACCGCTGGCTCCACAGGCAGTGAAGTAACCATTGGGCTACAGCTATATAGCTGCCAGCAAGCCCCTGGCTGGCTGCAGAGAGCCTGCATGTCACCACACAGACAGTCTGCTGTGGGAACCAGGATAGGGTTAGGCCACCCATACCCATGATGCACTGCACATGCAAATCAGCTGTCCACAGATGAACACAAGATGGGGAATGCACCCCAACAGCTCCCCGGCCTGGTAGGGGGACGTGTCCGTGTGCACCCACACAGCACCTTGGCCTGGTAGGAGGTACTGACCGGGTGTTTAATTTGCACAGAGTAGCTACACACAGTCACACTGTGCGGGAACTGTGCTCACCCTGAGTGTGTGATGAGGCGCCCTGGACTAGGTCCACAGCACCCTCCATGGCTGAGAGAGGCCATGGCAGAGCTCCAAAACAGTCGTAATCTGTGAGATAGGTAGTTTCTGCAGGAACACCTTGGATGTCTCTGTCTGTCTCAGTCAGGGGGAACCCCACGGACCCCTAGGTGGGCTATGTACCACCAACCCCCCCCCCCCCCCCCCCAGCCGAGGGTGGCAAACAGGCAGGGTCTCCTATCAACAGATCCCCATTATACACCACCCCTCCCCCCCTGCAATGATGGCAGTAGAGTGGACCATCAACCCCAGTCCTGTTGGGGAACAGACACCCTACAGGGCAGTCCAAGCAGCCCCACACACACCCAGACCACAATATCAGACAGACAGTAGGCCTGGATATGCTAAGATGCACCCCACCACTATCTGATATTCCCCTGCATCAAGCCATCAGCCACTGCAAGGCACTCCAGCAGGGCACATACCAGCTGTGAACAGTCTGCTGGTTAGTCCCACTGGAAATGCATGCACCCACAACTGGGATGGCAGCACACACAAGCAGATACATCAGTGACTAGGCCCCAACAGGTGACCCATATATATCACATGAGGGAAGTGCTATGAAGCACTATGGGGGTGCCTAGCCATGCTGCCATCACTGCACAGTCAGGGTGGAGTGAAAGCCCAGCAGCACATACAGAGGTCACCCTGTCTGTGGAGGTGGTGGACGGCCACTACAATGTCCCTGCCAGTGCCCTATGCCCTGTGCAGATGCATCCTGGCCAGCCCACCCTGTCTGAGCTATACCCATGGTACCTTGCTGCTCATTATGCACATCATCAGGCCAAAACTGTGGACAGTGTTTGCAGCCAACACACACTGTATAGACAGACACACACTCCCACACGTATGCCAGCATTGTGCTACTATAGAGGGGTTCAGAATCCTTGCCCACCACACCAGTCCTGGGCACAGTACAGGCATGGGTATGGTATGCAATACCGTTGGGGGTCCCTCCCTAGGGTGGTAAACACTGTCAGGGGCCAGACCTGACGCACACACCGCAAACATCAGATAGATTATTATGATGGAGCTCATAGAGCAGACTGTGCGTAACGTAGGGATATCTATCTGCCAGTACTCATAGCAAACGTTTGAGAGCTGTGTACCATATACCCTGGTGTAGGGTGACATTGCTAAGGTATGCAAGTGCTGGTATTGGGAGATGCACGCAGGGCCCAATGTCCTGCCTCACCAGGAGGCATTGGCCAATGGGGCCTGTGGTTGTGGGTGTGGGTGTGTCTGTCCCTGTTGGCTGCTGCTGTACGGCAGAGGTTTCCAAATCCAGTCCAGGTTTGCAATACACTGGTTGGGGTTTCCTGCTGTCCCTCATGAATATGCATGAGCTACATCTACATGCCATGGGGGTGGTGCATAGATATACAGCATGGTTATTTGTATGAGTGGCAGCATGGAACCTGAATGGTGTGTGGCCCTCCAGGACTGCATTTGTGAGACTCTGCTCTAGGTAATGCCCCTGGTCATGGTGTCTGTGCTTGGTGGTGTAAAAGATAGGCGTATGACCAATGCGTATATCCCCAGCAATAAAGGATTGCCCTTACTAACATGGTTTAGTTGTGGGGAAAATATGTGGACAGGAATGGCAGTAGCCCCAGCTGGGCTTTGAACCTGTGACCTTTTGCTCCTGCACACACTGTCTGTGTGCAGTGCACCACTGTGTTGTCACAGATGTGCTGAATTCCCTGGGAAGTCCATGACTGTACATCCGACAGGGCCTATGTTGCAGTGGACGTGCCAGCCTGCACATGGCTCGGCCACTGTCTTCTGTGACTAGCAGCCACTGCCCCCTCCACCACCTGTACCCTACCGCCAACATGCTGGCATGTCCGTATCTTGGAAAAGCATATGACCTGATTGAGTTGTGGCACTCCAGGACTGCATTTGGGGGACTCGGCTGTTGGTAATGCCCATTGTTATGGTGTGTGTGCGGTGTTGGGTACAAAATGGGTGTGTGAACCATGCTTATGTTCTCTGCAATAAAGGAGTGTCTTTACTATCTCTGTTTAGTGGTGGGTAAAATATGGGGACTGGGTTGGCAGGAGCCCCAGCTTGGATTTGAACCTGTGACCCTCTGGTCCTAGAGGTACTGCCTCTGTCTACTGCACCACACTGTGGCCACAGTGATAGTGTAGTCCCTGGGGGTGGGAAACCTGACCAAAGGAGTCAAAAACCCTGCTCTGCACATTTGTACTGTGGGCTCAGTCACCTTGTCTGGTGACAAAAGTGCAAATAAACCCCTCAACCGACCACGACGAACTGGGGATAAATATAACCAAGCTGGGCAACAGTGATATTAATGGGCAACCATAGCAGACACTCCCAGGAAGGCTCAGAAAAAAGGAAATGGTTTTTGGAAGGGTCTCCGCTCCGTAGCCCCTTCCATACGTCATTTCATTTCTTTGGAGCTTTCCTGGGTGTGTTTCTTATGTTTGCCCATTAATATCAGGGTTCCCCAGCTGACTTCCTATTTTTAATATGTTTGTTTGGGTCTTTTTCTATCTTTATTTGCACTTTTGTTCTGTGCACATGTATCACACTGCTCACGTTTTGCAGGTTTCCCCGGTTTCCCTGTACATTGCTGACGGAAAGGTGTTCTCTTCCCTTTAAATGCCCTCTACCGTGAGTGTTTCACTCGCGCTATTTTTAACCTGCAAATTCGTCCCCGATACTGTGCGGGGAGCCTCTCCCCTCCCCTTCCCCGCCCATTGACCCCGTCTCTCCGCCCCTCGGGAGCCTTCCTCCGCCCTCAGAATGCCTTTCCACGCCTCTATCGGACATTTGCGGGCCGGGTACTTGTGCGGGGCACGTTAGTGCGGCGCGCAATTGTGCGGGGCCCAAGCGCACTTGTGCGGGGCGTTTAAGAGCGTTTCTGAGCGTTTGAGTGCCGCGTTTCCGTGCGCTATTGTGCGGCACGCAATTGTACGGCTTTTAGTAAACATGCCCCTTAGAGTATTAATGAACAAACAAACCACTTCCAAAGACGGGGAAGCTGTAAAACTAGAGGGCATAACATGAAGCATCAAGGGGGTAAACTGAAAGGCAATGTCAGGAAATATTTTTTCACTGAAAGGGAGGTGGATGCTTGGAATTGCCTCCCAATGGAAGTGGTGTGGGAAAATACAGTGACAGAATTCAAAATGGCATGGGACAGACACAGTGGATCCCTTTATAGCAACAGAATAAAATCAAAATAAACATAACTATTTCTTATATCTCAGCAAATAGGGGTGATCTACACAGCGTGGTGGGTACACCCCTAAACAAAGGTATGGGGGGAGGGGTGACCTGCATGGAGCGGCAGGTGCACCTACTCTTGCCGCCTTGCTAGGCATAGATGGACCATAGTGGTCTTTATCTGCCATCATATATCATGTTACTATGAAAGCATTATCTTTCTTGTTCTTTTGGACCTGCTTTTGTACAGCGACCAATGAAGAGTGTATGGAGAAAACCTGAGAAGCAAAGTCTCACACAGATGTTATATCACAGCCCAAATCGAATCCAAGGTAATTTGTTTGGGTTTTTGCCACAAGAAACCCTAAATGTTATCCACAGAAGTGGCTCCCAATGAAAGTGGAGCCGAAGCCGACATGCCCGCAGACACCAATGCTCCTTTTTGGCGAGGCTCCTCACCACCAGAAGCTCCACCAGCTGCAAGCTGATCCAATGGGGAGCCAACTGCTCTCCCACTACCTCCTGGCAATGACCCACGTTCACCAATCAGCAATCCAACTTTGGAGCTGCCATTGAGGCCCAAGCCAGCCAAATTTGCAGTATCTTCCGAGAACGCCACTCTTCGGGGGGAAGGGGGGGGGGAGAGATCGACGCCTGAAGAGGACGGTGACCAGTCCTGCTCTGGCGACCCTCGAGCCAGGCTTAAGCCTCCACGGCTTAGCCCAGACTGCTGCTCTGGTGAACAAAAGAAGGAATCGAGAGGACCCTGAACAGGTAATCCAGCCACAGGCAAGCTGCTTCACAGCTTTAGCTTTGCGCTTTCCCATTGAAGAATCGCCAGAGCAGAACGCTCAAGCTGACACCATCTTGGAATCCCCTCCTGCCCTCAGACTACTTATCTGCAGCCCAAACTTCTGATTCAGACTCAGAGAGGAAATGTACTTCTGAGTGTCGGTCTGGACAACTCTCCTTCCCTATTGGGACAAAGAGCTCCAATGGGAGCATTGATGCACCAATGCCTTTCTGCAAACCAGGGCTGTATCAGATCCTGATGCACTAGAAAATGATATCAGCAGGCAGGCTCCAGTGTTGGGACCCTCTGATACCCCGATGTGATGCCTCTACTGCAGGCACTTTGTGCTTTTCAAGGATTGGTTGGATGGTGTAGGTGCCGATGCAGCCTTCATCAAGGCACTGAGGTGCCACATAGTGAACAGCATCAAAATCTTGCCCTCAACAGACTTCAAAAGGTGTCTCTCCAAGCTTTCTATCTCCAAAGGCTGTGTGCATCAGCCGTTGTTCCTGAAATCTCAGAGGGAGTATCGGCAGACTGGTCTCTGGTATCCATAGGCCATTGCTGCCCCTCTGATGATCTGAACATTGATGTCTCCTGTAGTGAACCTTTGATGCTCCTGACACCATGCCTAGGAGGGCTTCAACACTGATGAACCTTAAGGCCTCCACCATCTGATGCTCAATGTCTTTTCCCTTTGGTGTCAATGAAGGCAAAGACAAATCCTTCTTCTACTTCAGGCGAACATTGAGAGATGGTTGAAGCTCCAGCATCCTACTGATCCTTTGCTCAAAGTGAACTCAAGAGCTCTTCAATGTCGATGCATTACCAGTGTCTAGTGCAACCTTTGTAGCCATAGAGACCAATGCTTTCGATGCCGATGGATCAGACATTAATGCACCAAAAAGGATATCGTGATGCTTTTCTCAACTCTTCACCTCTCTTTTTATCATCTGCAAACACAATTTACAAGAAGGCGGCTCATGATCAGGTCCCAAGCACTGGAGGCACCAATTATGCGTATTCGTTATGGATATGGTCCTCGATCACTTGGAACACTTCTTAAACCTGCTGGCAAGTTTTTGGGGCATGTCATCCAGAAAAATAGTCACAGCGAAATCAAACGACTCAATTTCGAGACATCTAAGAAAGAAAAAAAAAAAAAAGAGTATGCCACAGCCGGAGCGCCAACTTCTAAGGTGGCAGAAGCATTGCAGAAAAGAAATGATTTTTTAAATGACCAAAAACACTAGACATATCCTAGACCCCCAGATGAAGTGCTGTCTGTCTTGACTAGATTATAAGCTCTGATGAATAGGTACCATCTTTTACATGTCTCTGTACAGTGCTGCGTACACCTTGTAGTGTTATGCAAATGATAAGTAGTAGTAGAATCAGAGAAACCATGATGAAAAGTTAATGAAATAGACCAAAGCAATCACAAAAAAAAAAGGAGTTACTCAAAGGACATTACTGAAACGCATCCAAGGGGCTCTGTGGAAAAATACAGACTGAGTGTAAGATGGTGCCACAGTGGCTGGTGGGAAAATGTGCACATGCACGGTTAGCTTCCAAAAGCATGAGAACGTTTCCCTTCTTGTTATGGAGAATGTGCTCTACATACCCACTCTCTGCCCATTCTCCACCCCACCCCACTATTGCTGACTAGCTTACATTTTAGTGTGCAAAGGCAGATATTATCATGCATTAGTGTTCATGGCTTCCTATAGCCATGCATTAAAACACCCGTTAACCAGCTAATGGCTTTAGTAAAAGAGGCCCTAAAATAATTAATAATCACCAAAGGCCAGCCAGAATATGTCTTAATGCCTTTATGAAACATAAGCAAATTTTGCACTTCTTGTAAAACAGGCAAATAATTGTTCTCCAGTAACAGAACAAACAACTTTAAAAAAATAAATAAAGGCTTTCAAGCAACAAAGGAATAAGTCAGCATGGAACAGAAGAAGAAAGGACTTGAGGGGTGGGGGAGTTGGATTCTAATCTGCGAACAAATTTTGCAGAACTAATTGGCTGAATTTGTTGTGGCGTCCAGAGTCCCATTCCAGACAACAATGAAATGTAAATGTGTAGACCAGGGCTTGCGAACTCCAGTCCTGGAGAGTCACAATCCTGCCTGGTTTTCAGGATGCCCCTAATGAATATTCATGAGATATATTTGCACCCACTGCCTCCCACTATATGCAAATATATCTCATGAATATACATTAGAGATATCCTGAAAACCAGGCTGGATTGTGGCACTCCAGGACAGGAGTTTGCCATCCCTGGTGCAGCCAGAATTCCAAGTTGTAGCCTTGCACATCTATTCCATGAAGGCTGAACACAACTAGGCCACTGGCACAGCCATAGCGTGGACAATTTGAGCCACAGCATGACCCTCAAGCATCAAACCTGCCTGGGAATAAGTGAAAGAGATACAATTTGCTAGTCAAATTGAAAGACTGCATTTGTTGATGGTAGCTCACTGCCTATTGTGATCAAAAGAAACAGAGGTTGAACAGACTTTCTATAGTTTCTAGATCATTCCAAATAGAAAGCCAAGGCTCTCAAAGTCCACCATGTGCAACGCAGTCTCCATTTTGTGAGTATGTGGTCTTGAGAAATATGTTGGAAGGACTATTGATTGATTAAGGTGGAAGTCTACCACCACATTAGGAAGGAACTTATGATGAGTAATGTGACCAGCAGGGGTGCCCTGGGTGTAGGGACTCTGCTCACTCGTGGCCTCCCAGTTCCTAAAGACCTTTGACTCTTGCCTCTGAAAAACAAAACCAGGCCAGATGCCTGCTCCAGGCTTTATTAAAATCCAGTCCTTGCAAACACACAAAAAAGGCATATCGAAAAAGAATGGAAAAAGAACCAAACTTCAGAAATCCTCTCCCTTCTTTCTGAGAGCGAGTACACTGTTTCTACAGTGGTTGCACCCCCATTATAAAGAACAAACTTACTGAACATGTAGATAGTCATGGTTTGATGGGAGAGAGCCAACATGGCTTTAGCCAAGAAAGGTTTTGTACTACTAATCTGTTATAGTTTTTTGAAGGTGTGAATAAACAGGTAGACAAAGGTGAGCCAATCAATACAGTGTATCTCGATTTTCAGAAAGCCTTTGACAAGGTCTCATGAGAAACGCTTGGCAAAATTATGGGATAGGAGGCATTGTACTGTTGTGGATCAGGAACTGGTTAAAAGATAGAAAGCAGAGGGTAGGGCTACATGGCCAATTTTCCCAATGGAGAAAGTGGAGTACCCCAGGGATCTGTGCTGAGTTCGCTGCTTTTTAACATATTCATAAATGACCTGGAAATGCGAATAACGAGTGAGGTAATCAGATTTGCAGATTACACAAAATTATTCAAAGTTGTTAAAACCCTAGAGGATTGTGAACGATTGCAAGAGGACCTTGATAAATTAGAAGACTGCACATTCAAATGGCAAATTAAATTTAATGTGGACAAGAGCAAAGTTATGCACCTAGGAAAGAACAATCTAAACTATGGTTACACAATGCAAGGTTCCACATTAGGAACCACCACCCAGGAAAAGGATTTAGGCATCATCGTGGATAACACTTTGAAACCCTCTGCCTATGAGCTGTACCCTCACCGAGTTGGTCTTTAGACCAGTCGAGGACAGGTGGAGGAGATACTGGAGTAGGGACTCCACTGGGGCCAAAAAGGGATTGAGAACTTTCTGGGAACACCAGACAGAGTATCTACGCCACTTGAAAGCATATGAACATCTGGTGGAGGGCTTTCTAGAAGCCACTACAATCTCCTTAACCTCTTGTGGGAGTTGAATGTCTTGCAATGCTATGCTCTCAACAGCCAAGCTGTGAGGCAGAGAGACTGTGGATTGGGATGAAGTAGTGAGCCATCTTCCTGGAAGAGGAGATCGGACACAGATGGTGGAGAAGTTGCTTAAATCATAAGTGGCGTGTAAGAAACTGCAGGAGGATCAGTTGAAACTAGGAGACTGGGCATTCAAATGGTAGAGAAATTTAATGTGCAGAAGTGCAAAGTGAGGCATGTAGAGAAGAATAACCCAAACTATAGATACACAATGCTAGGTTCCATGTTAGGCATCACCACAGAAGAAAAGGATCTGGGCATGATAATAGATAATACATTGAAATCTTCTGTTTAGTGTGCAGCAACAGCCAAAAAAGCATAGAGAATATAAGGAATCATTAGGAAAGAAATAGAAAATAGAACAAAATATATCATAATGCCTTTTTATTGCTCCATAGTGTGATCACACCTTGAGTATTGTGTGCAATTCTAGTTTTCACATCTCATAGATAGTGGCATTAGAAAAGGTACAGAGAAGGGCAACCAAAATGATAAAGAGGATGCAACAACTCTCCTATGAGAAAAGGCTAAAGAGGTTAGGACTCTTCAGCCTGGAGAAGAGACAGCTGAGGGAGCAACTTGCTGATGTACTGTGCCATGGAGACAATCTATTTGGAGGTTTGCTTTGATTCCATCTTCTTGCTAGAAGGGGCTCCGCTGTGTCTGTCCCATACCTTTTTACACTGTGTCCCTGTTCTGGCCCTCACCATCTCCAGCAAGAGGGCATTCCTAGCATCTACCACCCTTTCCATGAAAAGGTATTTCTTGATGTGGCTTTTAAGTTTACCTCCTTTCAGCTTCATTTCATGCCCTACAGTTTCCCTGTCTTTGAAAAACGTTTTGTTTGTTCATTAATACACAAAGCTGAAATATGAAAAAAACAACAAGTAGTGAAGTCAAATGTATACCGTAGACTAATGCTAGAAAAATGTTTGTGGGGCTCTATGGAAACTGGAACACCAAAGAGATGAGATACAGTGATATCAGGAAGGAATATGCATGCATGCACGGAGAGACTGCTCTTAAAGCTTCTAGAAGGAGCTGAGAGAAGTTCTCATGTGGGGTTCTGCTGCTGACATCACCCATACGTGAGCATTAATTTTGCTTGTCTACAGAAAAAAAAATTCAATTAGAGATCAAGAACAAGCCGCAGGTAGATTTAGATATCTTCTCAATTGTAATGAGTGCTTTCCACCTGATTCAAAAGAATTTCCAAGTATACCATGATGTATCTATTATACCATATAAACTCCTGAAGGAGACTCTTTGGCAAAATGCAAGTGTTGAGATGAGCACTAATAGTAAATTTGAAAGTCTGAGGTCATATCATGCATACTCTGGCTTACAAAGAAGGTTCTTTTCTGCCATAATCTGTGCAAATGAACTTGTTTGAATTACCATTGCATGATATAATATACCCCAAACACTATTTGATTATTAGATGTTACAGCAATCATAAAACACTTTTCTATGTCTTTGCTTGTAACAGTATACCATGTATCTTTATATATTTTATTTTTAAAAAATCATTATAAACATAATACACATGCATATTATCTATCTGTATCCTATCTTCCTTAACTAAGCTGTTTTTTTTACATCTTCTTTGAACACAAAAATAGAAGACAACTTAAGATCAGTATACTAAAATTGTGGTCAATGATTATCAATAGAATTATGTACCTTTTCAAGATGTGGCATAACAGTTTCTTCTTCACCAAACACAAATGGTACTGTGCTACACAGGTGAATATGATGCCCTACAGGGGAACGTGCTGTAAAGTGTAACACATTGCGCCTGTATAGAAAATAAATAAATAGATTACTTCAGCTTGCAAGATTGATTTCCAACATTTCTTTTTATACCCTATAGAGAATATAAGAGATTTTCAGAATTTGCAGCGCATACAGGGATAGAATATTGTAATACATTTCAAATGCTATTTAGCTCATAGTTACTCATCTGTAACAGGTGATCTCCAGCAACAGCAGGAATCAGTCTTCTCATATTGGTGCCATCGGTATTGACAAAGCCCACGTGGGAACGCCCCCCCCCACCCCCCGCCCCCCCAGTGTTCAATAGGAAAGTCTTTGGGAGCATTCCACTGTGCCGGTGCATCTGCCTTCTCGCCTTCCCAACTCCTCTCCTCAGTTGAGTTTGTAGCCAAGAGGAGGAGAAAAAATAAATCAATGCTACAACTCCTAGGGTTGTGAAGACTGATTCCGGCTGTTCCCAGAGATACCTGTTACAGGTGAGTAACTACGTTATCTCCAGAAACAAGCAGGAATGCAGTCTTCACATACGGAAATCACTAGCTCTCAGGTAGAAGACTGGCAATGGGGGGTGAGAGCAGTGTGATTCCTGAGGCTAAAAGTTAGAGCTGAAGAGTGTGGACACAATGTGTCCCATTGGACTCAATTACAGGAGGCTATACCCCCTCTAATGATAGTCTGGTCTCTTGTAGAAGTCCGGGGTGGAGGTTAGAAGTTGAGCTTAAGTCCCTTGGAGTACATTTTAGCCAAAGGCTTCGTCCCGACGGGAGTTCCTGTCCAGACAATAATGTGTAGCAAAAGTATGAAAGGAGGATCAGGTAGCTGCCCGACAGATCTCTTCAATGGATACTGAATGGAGGTTGGCTATGGAGGTTGCCATAGCCTGCACATTATGAGCAGTAACCTGACCTTCCAGGGAGAGTCCTACCTCTGCATAAGTAAAAGAAATGCAATCTGCTGTCCTTCAGGATTTAATTTTTTTTGTCACTGGTAGTCCAAGGTGACTGGGTTCAAAGGAAATGAACCATTGAGAGGATTTCCTGTGAACCTTAGTTCTATCCAGATAGTAAGCCAGCGCTCGCTTGCAGTCTAAGGCGTGGAGCGCTGCTTCTGTCCAAGACATACGTGGCCTCGGGAAGAAGATCAGTAGGATTAACGACTGGTTTAGATGGAAGCAAGAGACCACCTTCGGAAGAGGTGTCAATGGGTACAGAGGACCACCTTATCATGGTGGAAGTGGGTATATGGCGGATCCGCCACCACAGCCTGCAGGTCACTGATGTGGCAAGCTGACATGATGGCGATGAGGATGATTACCTTCCAAGACAATAACGTCAGTGAAGTGGTGGCTAAAGGTTCGAAAGTAGGCTTTAGAAGTTGAGCGAGAATAACATTGAGGTCTCAGGCCACTGGAGATGGCTTAATGGGTGGCTTGGACAGTAAGAGACCTTGTATGAAGCATGCTACTAAGGGGTGTGAGGAGATAGACTGTTCGCACAGTAGCTTAAGAAAGGCCAACGGCACTAAGATGAGCTCTCACTGAGGTAGTCTTAAGACCTGCCAAGGACAAGTGGAGGAGATATTGTAGAAGGGATTCCACCAGGTAGGCAAAGGGGTTAATGCCCTTTGGGGAGCACCAAATGGCAAGCCTTCACTATTTAAAGGCATAAGATCTGGTGCACTGGTTGCAAGATGCAAGGAGAATATCTTTGACCTCCTGTGGCAGGTCGAGGCCAGCAAGCACTATCCCTTCAGCAGCCATGCTGTGAAGTGTATGGAATGAAGATTGGGAAGGAGGAGTATCCCTTGGTCCTGGAAGATTTCAGGCGCACATCCGAGTCCAAGACGTTGAATCTGCACAAGGTGAAGAAGCAGAGGAAACCACGGTTGACAGGGCCAAAAAAGGGGCTAAGAGGATCATGGAGCCCTTGTCGGCCGATAGCTTGAATAGCATTTTGGGTATCAAGGGGATGGGAGGAAACACATAGACCAGACCGTGTCCCCAATGGAGAAGGAAGGCGTGCACGGCCGGTCAGTGCAGGGACGGAAGCCTTGAGCAGAAGAATGGAAACTGTATGTTCTGAGAGTGGCGAAGAGATCTATGAGTGGGGTTCTGAGCAGTCATCTCCCAATGTAAGGTCCAATTGTGTGGATGAAGGATTCAGCTTGCCTGTCCGCAAGGACATTGAGTTCACCTGGAAGTTACACCACTCTTAGGTGAATGCGGTGTGCGATAGCAAAGAACCAGAGATGAAGAGTTTCCTTGCATAGGGGAAAGGATCCTGTCTCCCCTGTTCACATATTACATGGCAATCTGATTGTCCGTCCTGACTAGCATCTATTGCCATCAAAGTTGAGGTTGAAAAATCCGAAGGGCATTGGTCAGTGCCCATAGTTCTAGAAGAATGATCTGCAAAGCAGATTTCTGTAGTGTTCGCAGTCCCTGTGTGGTCAGCTTGGAGGCAACCATTGTCAGGGTGCATTGAGGTGGAGGCATCTGAAAAGGTGACCCACCAAGCAGGTTCTGTGGAGAACACCATCACTGAAGAGACTTGGTCAGTTGAGGGGTGATGTAGATCATGTCTCTGAAATGCCTCTTTGCTTGTGTACATTGAGGGACAGAGTCCATTACGCTTGTTGCATGTGTAGTCGGGTATAGGGAATGACATGGACCATAGAGGCCATGTGTCCCAACAGATGCAGAATTTCTTGAGCTGCTACTCGGCTTTGCTGTTCCATTTGCTTCGCCAGCTCGATGAGGCAGGCACAGCGATCTTGAGGAAGAAAAGCTTGGGCCTCTTGAATGTCTAAGAACACGCTGATGAACTCCAAATGTTGAGATGGAGCAAGGTGAGACTTTGGGAAGTTTAGGATAAATCCCAGATGTTGGAGCATCATGATGGTGTGATAGTTTTACCTTCTGAGAGGAGTCTTCCCTGATTAGTTAGTCATTTAAGTAAGGGACGATAAAGACCCCCAAATTGCTGAGATAGGTAGCAACTACTGCCATGCATTTTGTGAATACTCGCTATACAGAGGCTAAGCCGAAGGGCAGCACCCGGTATGGGTAATTGTTCCCCTGAAACATGAAGCACAGATACTGTCTATTCTGAGGATGGATCAGTGTGTGTACACCTCCTTTAAGTCTAGAGAATATAGCTAATCTTGTCTCTGGAGGTATGGGAGAAGAATTCCCAGGGAAATAATTTTGAATTTTTCTTGAAACAGGAACATGTTTAGGTCTCGGAAATCCAAGATAGGCCTGAATCCTCCTGCTTTCGTTGGAATGAGAAAATATGGAGAGTAGAAGCCCATCCCTTCTTGAGGAGGAGGAACTCTTTCTATTGCACCATGGGTAAGAGGGTGGACACCTCTTCTTTTAAGAGAGTGCTGTGAAGGGGGATGGGTGGAATTGTCCCTTGTGAAACTGGTAGGGGGCAAGGTTTCGAAGAGAAGCAGATACCCCCTTTTGGATGATGCCGAGAGTCTACTGTTTTGAAGTTATGAGGTGCCACCTGTGACCACAGGAACAGATTCTTCCTGCTATGTGGAGGGGCAGAGGACCCTCCAGAGGTAGCATGGCAGTGCTCTCTAGGAATGAGTCAAAAAAACAGGTGCAGGTTGTGTCTGAGCTGCTGGTTGAGGTTTAGGAGCCTTGGGCTTTTTGAGTTGGCTAGGGCCCTGCTGCCGCTGATGAGGCTGGCAAGCAACTGAAGATGGGTAGAAAGGAAAATATATTTTCTCCTTAGAATATAAAGGTTTCTTGGGAAGAGCCATTTTTCTGGAAAGGCGTTTGAGGTAAGATCATCTGTCACAATTTCTCCAGCTTTTTCTCTCCAACCTTTTCTAAAAAGGTTTTCTCCCTTACATGGGATGTTGGCCAGCTTGTCCAGGACCCACTGTTCGAGATCGGATATCTGTAACCAGGCTATCCTCCAAGCCCCAATGCAGACTGCTGAAGCTCTGCTCGTTGACTCAAAGGCATCAAAAGATGCCCTGGTAAGAAATGTAGACGTATTCTGAACTTGCCTGATGAGTGCCTGGAATGCACTCTGCTTATCATCAGTAAGCATGGGGGCAAACGTCTTCAGATTCCTGGTGACATCTTTTAGAAACATGCCCATCTATAGCATGTAGGAGTTTATCCTAAAGGCCAACATGCATGCCTGAAAGAATCAACGTCCAAAGACATTGAGTGTCGAGTCTCTACCTGGAGGCATGGACGAGTGATTTTTTTGAACTCTTTATTTGGCACATCGCCGATTCCACCACCATTGGTGATGGAATTGAGGCTTTTGGAAGCCTGGGCATTATGGAACTTGGTACATGGTATCGAGCCTCTTGCTGATAGGTGGAACCATGAGAGGAGCCTCCCACATGTGGAGCATAAGATCTTGTAAGATGCGATGTGTCGGTAAAGTAGCCGCTTTCTTGGATATGGGAGGGTATTGGAGTATCTCCAATTCCTCTGCCCTCGGTTCCTTCTCTGAGGCTGCTGTGATAGCTAATCCTGCTAACATGTCATGGATGAAGTCTTGGAAAGACATATTTACTGGTGGGGACCTATGCTGCTCATGTGGAGGGAATGGGTCTGAAGGGATTTCTGGAAGTTCTTGGGAATCCAGTGATCCCTCATCAGAATCGTAAGATCTGGAATCAGAGTCTGACAAGAAGTCAAAGTGTCGGCGGTCTTAGCCTGTTGGGTACCAGTGGTATCAGCTGCTTCCAATGAAGGCATCGGCCTTAGGGGCTCCAACGATGTGGGCTCAAGGGCCAGCATTGGGGCTGATAAACTTGGCTGTAAGCAGGGTGCCAAAGCCTGCACTGCTGGAGCTGTCGATACTGTTAGTACCGAGGCTGACAGGAGTGCAGCCAAATTCCTCTCAAGAGCCAGCATGCGCTGGTCCAGGGAGATGGCCGATGTCTGGGTGGAATCGCTGATGGGGCTTTGAGCCATAGTCCCAGAACATGGAATGGTAGCTCTCCAGAAGTCAATTCTTTGGGAGCATCCTGGAGCCCCTCTTCTGCTTTGAAGGACAAGTTCTCCCACTGGGACTGCTTGGTTGGCCAGTCTGCATCAGAAGCACCCCTAGGTGAGTCTCAGTGCTTATGCTGTGACTTTCCTCTGGTCTTGGTATCGGTCTTTGATGCTGATGCCTTTTTAGAAATCAGACATTCTTATATTTGGACTTGGAAGAGATCCGAGATCCATGAGAGGAGGACAATGTTCTAAATGATATGAAAGCCTCTGAAATCGAGTCTGGGATGAACATGGATCCATATTGTCTGACACTGTTCTTTAGGCCTCTTCTTGTCCTTTGTTGACACAAAGGACAAGACTCTGATAAATAACGAGGGCTCAAACATTTTAGACACCAGCCATGTTTATTCATGACCGATATGGTATCGGTACATCTGGTATATATATATATATATATATATTTTTTTTTTTTTTTTTAAACCACTAGTTGGTTTTTCCATTTAAGAAAATATCCCTCAAATTTGAAAGGATATGGAGGCCTGAAGGCCTAGTTGGCGGTGAACCCGCAGGAAAAAAAAATGAAATAAAATTTTCTTTTTTAGTTATAAAATTTTCTATCGGGACTGGTGTTGATTCTGACAGAACTGATGTCGACAGAAAGTCAGAGCACAGTATCATACCAAAGGTTTTTCAGCAGTGACAGGATTTAGCAACCTGCTGGCTCCGTGGAAAATGAAGAACTGAAGAGAGGAGTTGAGAAGGCAGGAAGGCAGATGTGCAGACACAGTGGAGTTCTCCCAAAGGCTTTTCTATTGGATACTGGGGAGCATGCCTGTGCGGGTTCCATTAGTGCCAACATCACCCATCACCCATATATCATTCCTACTTGTTCTTGGAGATCTATTTCATGGATGGTTCAAATATTTAAGCAAGATACTATATGGTATTATGAAATCACTGATCCAGTTAATAAAATGGAAACATCTTATTTTATTGAAATAGATATGTTATATGCTGTCTTTTCAAAGATATCAAAAATTTTGTATCATGTGGAGCCCATAAGAACATAAGATATGCCATACTGGGTCAGACCAAGGTCCATCAAGCCCAGTATCCTGTTTCCAACAGTGGCCAATCTAGGTCATACATACCTAGCAGTTTCCCCAAATTCTGAAAGGGGCATGTCCAGGCCCCGTGCACGTCTCCAAAGAGAATATGTATGCAGAACACCGATTCCAGAACCCCACGTATACACACACATGGGGATGTAGAATCAATGTGTGTCCGTTCCCAGAGAAGCATGCCTAACTGGCAGCCTATCGCACCGCCTTGAGCCACGCACATGTGTAGACCGTGCGCACACTGCTCATGTTGACCCAGCCACCCCGTGCAACTGTAACCCCAAAAACATCCCCAACTCCATGTCCTACAGACCATGTATGGCCAGAACCAGGAAAAAGCCCCCCCCCCCCCCAACATCATAACATACACATCGACATGGCTACCAGGAAGCCTAACTTCAGTGAGGCGGTGACGAGGCTGCTAGTGACCATGATCCTGGAGCAGGAAGAGACTCTCCTCCCCACTAGACAGAGATAGCCAGTCCACAGAGCAGCACACAGAGGCTGAGAACACATCAGGGACCCCGGTAAGTACATCACAACACAGACATACAAACCTGGAATCAGAGAGAAGTGGGCAGGCAGGAGCAGCAACAAATTGGCACAGAGACACACATGAACCAAGGTGGAAAGGAAGGGCAGGGAAAGTCATGATCTGCCCCTGGCAGAAAGTAGTCAGGATGCATAGTGACAGCACAGCACAGCACAGCACAGCCAGAGCAGCCCATAGCAGGGGTCCATGAAACAAGGGAGAACAGGATGCTAGCAGGCCCACAGTGAAGGCACAGGGGGACACAGAGACAGATGGAAGGGACACGCATAGCATAAAGCTGTCCCAGAATGTCAACCACAGCCCCAGGTCACACAGATGCCCCATGTGGCTGCCCAAAAAAATGGCCCTGTACATGACCCCAGGCAGGAGGTGAACCCATTATCCTGAGCACTGTAGGTCAGGCATAGAACCATCAGGCCAGAGCTCTGGCTGCTCCCAGGTCCCAGAAAGTGAGAGCAGAGCAAGTCAGAGGGGAGACACAGTGTGAATGATACAGGTGCAAAATGCCCATAGACAGATGGAAGGGACACGCATAGCATAAAGCTGTCCCAGAATGTCAATCACAGCCCCAGGTCACACAGATGCCTCCTGTGGCTGCCCAAAATAATTGCCCTGTTCATGACCCCAGGTGGGAAGTGAACTCATCACCCTGAGCACAGTAGGTCAGGCACAAAACTATTTAGTTATTTAGCTGGTCAAAGCGGTGTACATTCAGGTACGGTATATATTTCCCTTGTCCCCGAAGGGCTTATGATCTACATTTTGTACCTGAGGCAACAGAAAGTTAAGTGGCTTGCCCAAAGCCACAAGGAGTGCCTATGGGACTAGAAACTCCAGTCCCTCCAGCCTGAGGGTTGCTGTCCTCAAGTAGGATTCAAACCCCTGGACCTCTGGCCTGAGGCAACTTGCCACAATCACTAGGCTACTCCTCCCATCAGGCTGGAGCTGACACTGCTCCCAAGCCCCAGGAGCGGAGGGAACCAGACCCTGTGCATGTACACCAAGTACAATGAGCTGACACAGCCGCCCCCCCCCCCCCCCCAGCATGGCATGGCAAGGTGATGCACAATCGAAAGCAGATGTGGACAGGGCACATGATGTGCATGCACACAGTGCCACCATCACCCCCCTAATGAGTAGGCAGGCTTGTGTCCTGGCATGTGGGAATGATGAGGTGTGTCTTAACCCCACAGGTGTTTCCGGATCCTGTGCAACAATGAAGCCTGAGTGCGATACTGCACAATCTGCCATGCCCACAGCTCATAAGGCATATCCAGCAGCAGCAGCTGCAGGAGGAGCAGGGTGAGTAGCCATGCACATACCCAGTATGAGCTGCAGACTAATAGGCCTCCCAACGCAAAGGCAGGCCACCACTTGTAAAAGCACACACTGCTGTGACATGGACACCACGGAAACAGCATGCCCCCACCCCAGGGTCCCACAACACATAGTCCCAGCCCACACTGCCCCACCTCCTGCAGAGTTGAGATATGCTGGAACATTCTGTGTGTGTGTCCACCCCCCAGCAACCACAGCAGTGCAACAACAGGTCGAGCAGGGAGTGGATATGTGTGGTGCAGCCACCACAATGTGCCTCAAAGGGTTATAGGCACAGTGCATGGTAAGGTGACACAAATAGTCCTGCCTGCCCCACCACAGTGGCAGTGCCAGGAGCACTGTCCGGAGTGTGACACAGGAAACACATACCTGATGCAGGCCACCCATGGGCCTGGAATGACACTATCCTGTGCCACAGGCACACCAGAAACCCAGTTGCCCATGGATGAACTGCCCGACACACAGTAGAGACACCACAGCTAACCATGATCTCTTTCCTCCACAACAGCAGCACAGCAGGAGGAAGAGTCCCCACCGCATCCCCCGAGGGCTCTACCCTTGACACCCTGGAGGATGCTGGCACATATACACCCCTCAGCCCCAGCGGGAGCAGCAGCAAGACCACCAGCAGGGGCAGTACCAGTGCACCAGCAAGCCCCATCCTCCTGTCCAGCCCAACCCCATCTGCAGAGGATGATGAGGGCCCAGCAGGGGAGGCATCATTCTCCCCTCCCATCCCCCTGAAGGGGGCAGAGCCGATGGCAGTGGGCAGGGGGAGCCAATGCTCCATGGTTCACCTGGGGCACAGTGTGCAGCAGGTCAGTGGCCAGATCCCACTGGTGCCATGTGCAGACACTGAGGAGACAGGGAACAACCTCTGGACCCTTTTCCTTCAGCCCCTGGTGGAGGAGATGTGTGGTGTGACAGGGAGGGCAGCCAGGGGAAGCCCATGGAGTAGTATGGGGGAGGCTATACTGACTCAGGCTGAGGGATCAGGCCTGGGTGGTGAGGGGGCAGCGTGTGACTGCATGGGTGAGGGTGAGGGTGAGTGGCTGGAGGGCAGTTCTGATGGTGAGAGGATGGACCGCATGCAGGTGGAGTGTGCAAGGGTGTGTGAGTGGCAGGAGGGCGTGAGCGAGGGTGAGGGATCTGTGTGCATGCAGGGTGAGCATGTGAGAGGAGTGAGTGGCAGGAGGGTGGGGGCAAGGGCAGGGGGGACAGTGGGCATGCAGGTGGGGAGTGTGGGGGTTTGTGAATGGCAGGAGGGTGGGAGTGAGGGAGAGGGCATGCAGGGGGGAGGGTGTGGGTATGCAGAGTGGATGAGTGTTCCGAGTGTGGGTGTGGGGTGAAAGGTGACAGGGTGGCTGGAGGGGGACATGGATTGGGATGAATCAGTAGGGGTCCAGGTTATGGGAGCTGGGGCTACCAGGAGGCTGCGGTGGTACCAGGGCATGGCAGTGATGAGGGCAGAGATGAGGCGGAGGTGCTTGCAGCTGGGTGCATGTGGAAGAAGGGCGCCCATGTTTGTGGCCCATAAAGCCCACCCCTGTCTGATGTGGGGCCTGATGAGGGGGTCCAAGGGTCAGGTGGAGTGCCCTGAGACATGCCAGCCATGGGCTAACTTGAATGTGTGCTTGCACGCAGCCTTACATGACTGTACAGGCCCCTCTCCCACCATGTAGAGGGCCTCAGAGGTCAGGTGCGGGGCCTGAGGTGCAAGCTCAGGGCCCTGTGATTACTGCTGGAGACCCACCTGCAACCCCACACACCACTCCCCAAGTCACACAACAGGCAGCCCTGTGGGTCACTGAGGGGAACCCACCACCAGGGAGATGTGCAGGGGCAGTCATACCACCAAGCAGCATGAGCCATGCCAGTGGCTGCACGTACATTGATAGCCACCAGGGAGGATTGGGTGGCAGTGTCAATGGCCCTGTAGGTGCAGCAGGACATGGGTTGGGTGCCGTGGGGTACAACTGTTTGCCAGTGTGTGGGGGCACTGTTTGCCTGTTTTATGTGTCTGTCCCATGCATGTTTGCTGGGCAAATAAAGTGTTATGCTATTCAACATGTGTGCCTTGTGTGCTTATGTATTTGTCATGCACAGCTACCCTGGCCCACAATGGCCCTGTCAGATGTGTAGTGCTACAGGTTAGCTGCCATGCCGCATGCTATACAGCCATGGTAGCCCATGCATGGCTGTGCAAAATACCCAGGTAGGCTGGCCACCACAGTAGCGCAGGATGGGGCAAACACCCACAGGGACAGTGGTGGTGCCACAGGGGGGAAGGGAGCTAAGAACCTGTGGCAGCAGCATTGCCAGCAATTCATGGGTGTGCTGTGGCCCAGGGTGGGGGCTGGCCACAGCACAGATGGTAGTAGTGCATGCAATGCAGAGATGGAGGGATGGGGCAGAGGGATTGGGCCAGAGGAGGCCAGGGATGTGGCAGGGCAAGGTCACATGGACATCTCAGATGTGTGGACACCCCTGAGGAGGGATGTGGAGTGACCCAGGTCAGGGAGTGTAGGGAGGAATGGCAGACTGACTGCACTGGAGGCAGGATATGCTTCATGAAGTGAGTATGGATGGGTAAGATAGGTCCACAACTGCCCAGCTGCACTATGCACTGACTAACAGATAGAAGGGGGAATCCGGGGGGAGGGGGGAGAGGGACACAGCACGTGGCTGGGTGGACACTGCACTCCTGGGCCATGTCAGCAAAAATATTGGCAGGGTGGACCCTGAATCCCTGACCCCTGGATCCAAAGGCAGTGCCCATACCATCAGCCCACAGTGGAACACTGCTGTGAGCAATGTCCCAGGCAGATAATGTGCACATCGCACAGAGGCCATGCCTGCATGGTGTGGACATGCACAGGCCCATTGTGACTGTTGTATATTCCACCCCCCCCCCCCCCCCCCAAAGTGCTGGCCTGTGCATTTTGTATGGCCAGTGAAATTATGGCCCATGCAATCAGGCAAAGTGTGCTACCAGCCCCCTTCTGGATTGTGTGCCCTGGGGTGCATCTGTGGCAGCATCCTCAACTGCCTCAGGCTCCTCTAGCAGTGGCTGTCAGCGCTGCAAGGCACAGTTGTGCAGCATGCAGCATTCCAAGGCAAACGGACACACCTTGTGAGGCCTGTAGAGCAGCACCTCCTCGGACCCATTCAGGCATCAAAACCGACCCTTCAGCTGGCTGAAGGTGCGCTCAATGATCCTCCATGTGGTCCGGTGCACACGGTTGTACCAGTGCTGTGCCAGGTTGCTGGGGTGCAGTATGAGGGTCAGCAGTCACTTGCATAGGGGTAGCCTAGGTCACCTGTAGTGGGAGAAACAACAGTGAACTGTTAATCAGCTGGTATGCTAGTGAGGGGGTCATGTGTTAGCGACATGGGGCTGCAGAAAGCTGACTGTGTATATGCGTGGTTGTGCATACTGTATGTATGGTCCCAGGAGTGCCAGTGGGGTATTGTGTGTCCGCAGCCCACCACATGTGCATGGGTTCACCCAAGGGTGCAGGGGGAATGTATGGCGACCCTGCCCTGTGCCTGGCCTACATCAGATACAACCCTGGGCAGTGGGAGTTGGGACTTCATGGCATGCCTAATACATGCAAGCCCTCTGCCGCTATTCCAGTCACCTACTTCCATCCCCCGTTGCATGCATGGGCCACTGTGCACACTGCAGAGGATGGGGGCAGAATGCATGCAGAGGGTAGGTGTGGGGTGGGTGGGACCATCCCCCAGACGTACAGGGCCAGGGTATACCATGGCCATATATGTCAGGGGGCCGCCAGGGGGGGTGCCCTGTGCATAGCCCACTTTGGTTCCATGGGCAGGGCACCCTCCTGTGCATGCCCAGTGGCCTCCCAGAGTCACAGGGCCCATGCACAGGGCCTTGGGGTCATGGGAGTGGCCCACCAGAATCTGCACAGTGCACACCACCCCCATGCGGTGCCCCATGCCTCCCAGTCCCAAGGTGTCTGTGCATATGTCCACCTAATAGCCATCCACCACTGATGTGGCCATCCTTGAACTGGGCATGGATCCCAGACTGGCTCAGAACATAGGTGTCGTGGCAGGACCCCGGGTACTTTGCACAGACATCTGTTATCTCCCCATGTGCATTGCACACCACCTGCACGTTGACAGAGTGGAAGGTCTTTCAGTTCTGGTACACAGCCTCACTCTATTGTGGTGGTTGGAGGGTGATGTGTGTGCTGTCCACCACATCCAGGACTGATGGAAACACTGCATAGAAGTCCTGCATAGTCCTGTGCTGGTCCTGCTGAGTTGCTGGTAAACTGATGGTCTGCGCCATGGACCGCAGGTTGGCACCCAGGAACGGTATGAGGCACCTGGATACTACAGACTGGCTGAGTCCCCCGACAGCTGATAGCACCATCTGGAACGAGCCTGTCAACAGGAACACCAGCGTGGTTGTTACCTTCAGGTGTACTGGTATTGGATGCAGGGGCGGCCCAAGAGGGGTGCGGGGCCATGTGCGGAGACTCGGTGCGGGCCTCATTTGCATAAGGGACCTCATTTGCATAAACATTTGCATAATGTTACCATACACTAACTTTTAGTAAACATGCCTCTTAATGAGTTTATGGATAAAGAAAGACTAAAAGATTTCTACATTACTATAATCCAGTGACAACCGCCAGGCACATTAGGAACTACTACAAACACTGCCCATTTAGAACCCATAGCAAACCCGCCGTATCCTAACAGCACTACCAGGACTCACAAAGCACCATACCCTACCTATCAAAAAGAAACACTGCAAATATTAAACCAATACATTTCAGAGAATAACAATACATGACCTACTGGGGAAAGAGAACAATTGGCAATGTCAAATAGGAATTACATAAACAGAATACCTCAGCTCAGTTACACATGCAGAACATAGACCATCACCAAACAAGGAATCACAATTTAGAAACAGGAAGACAATAATTAAACTGGGAATCCCAAAAGCCAAACTTGGAATGTACAACACCACTGTAGAAATAAAACTATAAATTAATTTCCTCTTGTACTAAACAAAGCGCAGACGTTAATGATGCACATTTCCCAGAGCTGACATATTCCAAGTTAATAAATTCAAAATAAAGAGATATTTTTCTACCTTTTGTGCATTTTTTCAGTTGCAATTGCTCCAGCCACTTTCTTCTGGTTTCTTCATGTCTTCTGCTAACTCTCCATCATCTGCTGTCCATCTGTCCTTTCTTCGCTCTTCTATTTTTTTTTCCATTCTCTCTCTACATCTGCTTTAACATACTAATCTTTCTCCTTTTGCTCTTTCCTCATTCCTATTTCATCCACTCAAATTTTACCCCTCCATCCTCAATCCCCACTTACTCTCCCAATATCCAGCCAATTGTAGATTTGTCTTCCTTCCCACACAAAATATTTTTTCCCCCTCCATTTCACTCTCCCAGCTCCATCCCATTCTAATCCTCCCCCAACATCAGCTCCCTTCTAGTTCTAGCCCCACCCAGCATCCGCTCCATTCTAGTCCCCGCATCAGCCCATTCCCAGACTGGGCAGCGGCAGCAGAAGCCATTTTTTTAATCTACTTGGGCTGATGTAGAATGTTTTTTGCACGGGGCCCCCTGAATCGCGGGGCCCTGTGCAAAAAACATTCTTGCTCAATGGACGGGCCGGCCCTGATTGGATGGCCCATTTGCATGGGGCTCTTGAGCCATGGCTCCAGTTGATGGCAGAGGTCATGTATGATAGCCCTGTCAAACTGGTACCTTGCCACACATGCTGCATAGCTCATGTCTATGTACTCGACCTTCTGCCATAGGAGACATGAGTGTGGGCAGCTTCGCTCCATGTCCTGCCCACCATGGTCACAGCTGTGCAGGACAGCCAGTGCATACTATCCCTGGATGTCCTGCAGGTTGTCCCATTCAAGCCAGCTGGCTGCACACTGCTGGACACCCATTGCACACATTGTTGCATTGCTCTGTGAGCTGCAGGTGGCACCATCACTATCCCACTCTGGGTCAGTCCTGCCACAAAACTGTTCGGTCCCAAAGGTGTGCTGATGTATCCATGGCACATGTGCAGAGGTGCACATACAGAGGCATGTGCACGCATGATGCCGTGCAGTAGTTCACACGCAGGCACGTTGACGCAGCATAAAGGTAGTCTGCATATGCCCAGCACCCTCCATGTCCTGTGTCCCCCTTCATATATACTTTGGCTGCTTCCACTCTGCAGACTACTGCTTGTCTACTGGCATGTCCCTCCATTATCTCAGCTACAGGAGGCAAACCACTGATCTTCTGCTTCCCATGCACATGTCATCCCCATCACTCTGTGTGGCTGCATTACTGAGGGGGGGTGTGTAGGTGCAGATATGTGTTCACGCGGCCATGGGAATGTTAAAAGGGAGAGGGGAGGCATTGTGGGTTAAACAAGAAAGAGGGAAAGAGAAATCTATTTATTTATTTATTTATTTAACAGTCTTTTCTATACCGCCCCTTCCAGAGATCAGGGGCGGTTTACATTGAACATTAAACAGAACAATTGTATACTTCTGTATACATTTACAAGGAACATTATGCTTTAACTATGTACAGGTGTACTTACAGGGAACATATTTTGAACAACATTTTGAACATATTTTGAACATTAACTATAACAGAGCTTTTCAAACTATTTACAAGTTATATACATGGAGCGCATCTTAGTTAGTTACAGTTACAGTGGTGAAAATAGTCAACTTTTTGAGTGGTTCATAGCGTGTTGTGTGGGTTAGTGGGGTTAGTGAATTTTCCTGTGTTAGTCATTTGTTCTGTCTTTGTATTTCTGTGATTATATTGGCGAAGTTCTTTGTTGGTAGGGGATTTCAAAGTGTTTTGTAAAGAGGTAGGTTTTTAATTCTTTTTTGAATTGGTGAAGGTCTTTTATCATGCGGAGTGTTAATGGTATTTCATTCCAGAGGGTGGGGGCAGCGAAGGAGAATGCCCTGTCACTTGTTGTCGCTTTAGTTTTTCTAAAATTTGTTTTTATATTGAGGGAGTGGGTTGCGTTCTGTCTGCGTGATCTAGTGTCTGATGGAGGGTGTATTAGGGTGGATAGTTGTGATGGGGAGATGTTGTTGACGATTTTGAAAGTAGTTAGGAGGATTTTATATTTTATTCGGCTGTTTATAGGGAGCCAGTGTAAGTCTAGGAGAATTGGGGTCACGTGGTCTGTTAGATTAGCTTTAGTGACCATCTTGGCGCATATGTTTTGGGCTCTTTGGAGATAGTATATGCTTTTTAATGGAAGTCCATTTAGGAGACTATTACAATAGTCGAAGTGGGGGGTTATGAGTGTATTGACTACAGATCTAAAGTCATCGGTGTTGAGTAGGGGTCTCAGATGTTGTATTGTCTTGAGTTTATAAAATATGGTTTTTACTGTGTGTTTTATGTGTGGAATCATGGAGAGTGAGTGGTCTAAGATTATTCCAAGGTATTTTACCTCCTTTTTAACAGGTATAGGTGTATTATTTATTGTGATTGTATTGGGGTATATGTATTCAGTGTCTGATTTCCTCGTTATGAACATTGCCTCTGTTTTTTTGAGGTTAATGCTTAGGTGGTTGTCTTCAAGCCATTTAGTAGTCTCGTTCATACATTGGAGTAGGCTATCATATTTGGGATTGTTAGGGTTTATGGGGGTGGCAAGCATGATATCATCTGCGTATATGAAATGGTTAATTTTGTGCTTCTTAAATATGTTTGTAATGGGCTGGAGGTATAAATTGAAGAGGAGGGCTGAGAGGGCTGATCCTTGGGGGATGCCTTGACCTTGTGGGAAAGTTTCGGATGTGTCGTTACCTAATTGTATCCGTATTAACCTGTTTGAGATGTATGATTTGAACCATTCAAGGACTGTCCCTCCTATTTTTAGGTATTCTAGTCTGTTAATGAGGGTATTATGATTGATGCTATCGAATGCAGCAGATAGATCTATGAAGAGGAGAAGGAAGCCTTTGTTGTTGTCATTGGTGCCTCTGATGAGTAGATCTGTTAGGGCGATTAGGAGAGTTTCAACTCCGTGGAAGGGTCGGAAGCCAAATTGATGCTCATCAAGGAGTTTTTGTTCATCAATGTAGTCTTGTAGTTGGAGTTGTATGGTCTTTTCTATTATTTTGGCAATTAGTGGTATGCTAGCTATTGGCCTGTAGGAGTTAGGGTCTTTTGGGTCTAGTTTATTGTTTTTTATTATGGGACGGATCGAGGAGAGCTTTAGGGCATTGGGCATGGTTCCTTGAGAGAGTGATTGGTTTACTATATGTTGGATATTTTCTGCAAGAAATTCCTTAGTATGTTTGATCCATGATACAGGGCAAGGGTCAAGCGGTGAGGTTGTGGTGTTAATCATTGTTATAATATTAAGGATGTGCTTTCTTTCAATCTTGTGAAAGGTTGTCCATTCAAAATTACTGACATGTTTAGATATTGTAGTGGTTGGAGAGTAAGGTTTTGCCTTTAGTTTCTCAGCAAAATGTAATGCTAAGGTTTGTACACTGATTGAGTCTTGGTTCAGTTCGGGGTTTTGTGTTTTTGTTAGAGTATTCACAATTGAGAAAAGTTCTCTTGGCCGATTGATAGCATGATTTATTAGTTTGGAGTAGTATTCCCTTTTTGACTTATTGATTGCTTCCTTGTATCTATTAAGTGTGTTTATATATTTAGTTTTGTTATCGTGTGATTTTGTTTTTCTCCAAATTTTTTCTTGTTTCCGTTTGTTTCTTGTTTCTATTTTCTATTTTCTATTCTTGTTTCTTGTTTCTATTTACATTGGTGTGATATACAGACCTCCTTCACAAGAGGAAGAGGTGGACAGAGAGTTAATTGAAGACATGTGCAGCATTGCTAGGAAAGGGGAAGTGCTACTGATAGGAAATTTCAATATGCCAGATGTTGATTGGCACATTCCTGCTGCAGTATCATCTAGAAGTAAGTAAGTAAGGAGATCCTGGATTCTCTACAGGGAGAACTATTCAGGCAATTGATAACAGACCCCACACGTGAAGGGGCCATACTGGACTTGGTGCTTACCAGTGGTGAAAGTGTTTCTGATGTTGTAGTGGGAGATCATTTTGCATCCAGTGATCACCAGATGGTGTGGTTCAGTATTAGGACTAGGGCTGTTAGAATCCATTCAAAGGCGAGGATCTTAGACTTTAGGAAGACTAACTTTGCGAAGATGGGCCAATACCTCAGGGAGTCGTTAGTTGGATAGGAACAGCTGAGGGATGTAGAAAAACAGTGGGAAAAACTGAAAGGGGATATTTTAAGGGCAACCAACCTCTTTGTTAAAATGGTAAATAAAGGTAAAAGGAAAAGGAGACTGCTATGGTTTTCGAAAGAAGTAGCTGATAAAGTGAAGAAAAAGAGGGAGGCCTTCATGAAATACAAGAGATCACAGAGAGAGGAAGACAGGCATCTGTATTTAGAAAAACTTAGAGAAGCTAGCAAAGTAGTCAAGAAGGCAAAGATTCAAAAGGAGGAGGAAATAGCCAATGCAATAAAATGGGGGGGATAAGACATTTTTCAGATGTATTAGTGAGAAGAGGAAGGGCAAGAGTGGTATTGTCAGACTCAAGGGTGCAGGGAAGGAATATGTAGAAGCTGATAAGGATAAAGCGGAATTGCTTAACAAATATTTTTTTTCTGTGTTCACAGATGAAGAACCAGGAGCAGGACCACAGAAAACATCCACAAATAGGAACAGAAGCAAAGGACATCTTGAACAAGTTTCAAAAGACAGTGTTCGTGAGAAACTATCTCAACTTAAAGTAGACAAAGCAATGGGACCGGATGGGATACACCCGAGAATACTGAGGGAACTTAGGGACATTCTAGCAGCTCCACTGACTGACCTTTTCAATGCCTCGTTGGAGTCGGGAGTGGTGCCAAAGGACTGGAGAGAGGCTCATGTGGTGCCTTTACACAAAAGTGGAAATAAGGATGTGGTTGAAAACTACAGGCCGGTTAGTTTAACTTTGGTGGTGAGTAAATTATTGGAAACGCTGCTGACAGAGAAAATAGTGAGGTTTCTGAAGTCCAGCGGATTACAGGATCCGAGGTAGCATGGATTCACCAGAGGCAGGTCTTGTCAGACAAATCTGATTGATTTCTTTGACTGGGTGACCAGGGAGTTGGACCGAGGGAGAGCCCTAGATGTGGTGTATTTAGATTTCAGTAAAGCCTTTGAAACTATTCCACACAGGCGACTTATCAACAAACTGAGCACCCAAGGGATGGACCCTAAAGTTACTGCTTGGGTTAGAAATTGGTTGGGTGGGAGGCGACAAAGAGTACAAGTAAATGGAGCTCACTCTGAGGAGAACGATGTTATCAGTGGTGTGCCCCAGGGATCTGTCCTTGGTCCGATTCTTTTTAACATCTTTGTTAGTGATATAGCGGAAGGGCTTTCAGGTAAGGTTTGCCTCTTTGCGGATGATACCAAAATCTGCAATACAGTAGACACCCAGGAAGGGGTAGATAACATGAGGAGGGATCTAGCTAAGCTTGAAGAATGGTCTAGAATTTGGCAGATGGGATTTAATGTTAAAAAATGTAAGGTCATGCATTTGGGCTGCAGCAATCCAAGGGAGCAATATAGTATAGGGGGTGAAGTACTTTTGTCCACTAAAGAAGAGCGGGACCTAGGCGTGGTTGTGTCTGATGATCTTAAAGTAGCTAAACAGGTAGAAAAGGCGACGGCAAAAGCTAGAAGGATGCTTGGGTGCATACGGAGAGGAATGGCTAGCAGAAAAAAGGAGGTGATAATGCCTCTGTATAAGTCTTTCGTGCGACCTCATTTGGAGTATGGTGTGCAATTCTGGAGACCGCACCTTCAAAAGGATGTGAACAGGATGGAGTCGGTGCAGAGGGTGGCTACTAAAATGATTAGTGGTCTTCATTATAAAGCATATGAGGACAGACTGAAGGATCTTAATATGTACACCTTAGAGGAAAGGCGGGATAGAGGTGATATGATTGAGATGTTTAAATACCTCCGTGGCATAAATGTTCAGGGAGAGAGCCTCTTTCAATTGAAAGCAAGTTCTGCTACGAGGGGACATGGGATGAGGGTGAAGGGAGATAGATTCAGGAGTGATATGCGGAAATATTTCTTTACGGAAAGAGAAGTGGATCCGTGGAATAGTCTCCCAGTGGAGGTGGTAGAGATGAGGACAGTAACTGAATTCAAAAAAGCATGGGACAAACACAGAGGATCTCTAAAGGTAAAAAGGGGACTGTTGTAGTTGTTATGGAAGGACAGACTAGATAGGCCATGTGGTCTTTTTCTGTCGTCATATTTCTATATGCCAACGCGACACATAGCACTGCCCAAATGAAAATCGGGCCTTATTTAAATCCTTTAAACATCTTGTTTATATGCTTACTTATAAGTTTCCACTTCTCTCAACTGTATTCTTAGTCCATTGTATGTACCTTTATTAGCTATATTTCTAGTTCCTTTTATATTGCAAAATGTTCATTATATACATTCAGTTCCATGTAAACTGATTTGACTTGTAGAAAAATGTCATATCAAAAATTGTTAAATAAATAAATAATAAATAAAAAGCAACGCCTGCTTCCAACCGGAGGTAATTGAGAATGGGACCCCAAATCTTCATTGTGTAGACTAAGAGGGGCCTTCTCTCTAGGGTTCAGATTCCCTGGGCCCCTGAGTTCCCCGAAAGGACTGAGAATGTGTCAGAAATCCAGAAGCAGAGGAGAAAAAAGGTTTTCCAGGACAATAACGATGGAGTCCTGAGACCCACAGGTCTGACCAGTGCGACCACAAGGGGCAGGTGGAGGCTGAAGAAATGGGGGCCCCTGCCCTCTTGGCCTGCCCATAGAAGGCAATAAGGTTTGGTCTTGCCCAAGCCTTTCAACAACTTCTCCAAAAAACCCCTAAAAAGAGCTTCCTCTTAAAGGCCAGTTGGCTCAACTGGACTTTGGAAGATGTGTCTGCTGCCCATTGGTGAACCCAGATCACCACCATCAAAAGGGCTCTATCCCTAGTTGCTAGGTGGATGAGGTCATACATGGCATCAGAAAGGAAGGCCATAACCAATGAGGTCATACATGGCATCAGAAAGGAAGGCCATAACCAACTCCAAAAGAGGGATAGTATTACCTGGTGGTTGAAACTAAAATCACTGAAGAAGGGCTCGAGAAGTCAAGCCTGCACATACTGCCAAATGCAGACTAGCATCCGCTGTTGTGAACTGGTTTCTCAGCAAAGAATCCACCTTTCGGTCGAGAGCACCTTCCATGGGAATGGTGATCCATCTCGTAACTGCCATTACCTGTGCATTCACTTTAGATGTGCCAAACTATGCAATGCACTTCTCCTCCAAGAGAGCACACATCTTCAAACACCCTCAACCCCTTATGCAGGGACTCGGGAAGATCCCACTCCAACCGGATCATGTCCTTGATAACCTCTGGATAACGCAGTCCTCTGGGACCCCCAGGCCTGTCAGGTTTTCAGGATATCCACAATGAATATGCATGAGATAGATCTGCATACAATGGAAGCAGTGCATATAGATCTATCTCATGCATATTCATTGTGGATACCCTGAAAACCCAACTGGACTAGGGGTCCCAGAGGATTGGGTTGAGAAATACTGCTGTAGTGGATTTCCACACTCCCTGCAGGAGTGGATAGATCTTTGGCTCCTGCTCCGTACCTGAAACATCCACCGTTCAAAGTGGATAAGACTCATGCAATCGGCGACGTCAATTCCACTTTCTGAAACAGGCGGATAATGCCAGCCTCTTCATAATCTTCTTAAGGAAAAAGTACTTCTTCCTCCATATCAGAGCCCACTGCCGAAAAGTCTGATTCATATCTCCAGGAGATGACCTCCACCGGGGACACTTAGAAACAGGCAACCAAACAGGGCTCCCATGTTCAGCCTGACCCTCAAGAGACTGTGCTCGACGGAATTTAGAGGCCGCAGGGTTTGAGTTTCCATGGCAAAAAGACCAGGCCTATTGTAAAAAGGAAAAGCATTCCAGGGAGGATAACCCAGATTTTGGGAACTCCCCTCTAGGAAATGAGCTCCCAACTACTGAGGAGATAGCCGCCACCGAATCTTTAGGGGAAGAGGAGCGGCCAGAAGCACAGTTGCCGGAACCTCCAGACAGCTTACCATCCTTACCAACAGTGTCATCTGCCACCTCTTGGCCGGAGGTAAGTAAGGCCGGGCCAGCTGAATCACCTCACTGGGAGAGGGGAAATGGAACTTCCATGGAAGACTCCAAAGCAGCCATGTAAGAAGAGCAGAATCCAGAGACGAACCACCTCGCTTGCCACAGGCCAAAAAAGATTTCCTGGAAGACATAGAGAGTTAAGGCAATGACATTAGTTGTGCGCATTAAGGCCATACGGACACAAAAAATGCACATTAATGGAGCATTTACAGTATCACACGCAAAGGGCGCTTGGGCAGGAATGCACATTAGAGCCACTTGGGCAGAATGTGCACTGGGATTGCACAACCACAAGCAGGGCCGGCCCAAAGGTTTCTGCCACCCAAGGCAGAAACCCTGTTCGCACCACCCCCCACCTGCCCGTGCCATGCCACCATCCCTCGCTGCCGCTGATTCCATCTTGGGGAAGTAGGTGGTAGTGATTGCAGTGGCAGTATTTGAAAAGCGGCAGCCTGCTGCTTCTGACCCTCCTCTGCCAGTAAGTTGTGTCAGAGGAGGATCAGAAGTGGCAGGTCATGTGTGCCAAAGCACATGACCTATTGCAAGCAACAAAGAGGTGGCACAGAGCGGCCGACCCAGGTTGGCTGCCCAGCTCGCATAGTGGGTGGGCCAGCCCTGACCGCAAGAAGCAAAGAGAAAATTCTACCTACGCGTGCTGGAAAGTGTGGAAAACCCCCACACCATGCCAAATGTCACTGGCAGTCCTCCACGAATTATATCCCAGATTAACGGAATTGGGAGCCCCCAACAAGGAATTGGGAGCCCCCAACAAGGACAATGACTAGGTCAAGCCTTTATATGCACCCTGCTGAAACTGTTTCTCCTGCTTTTTTGTATTTTACTGTGGCTTGTAGGCAGATTCCTCTGATAGCTTTCTGCAATCTTCGGGGAAGAGCGGGGGGGGGGGGGGGGGCCGAGGAGGAGGGAGAGGGCATTGAGGTTACATAGAAACATGATGACAGAAAAAGACCACAAGGCCCATCTAGTCTGTCCTTCCATAACAACAACTACAACAGTCCACTTTTTACCTTTAGAGATCCTCTGTGTTGGTCCCATGCTTTTTTTAATTCAGTTACTGTCCTCATCTCTACCACCTCCACTGGGAGACTATTCCACGGATCCACTACTCTTTCCGTAAAGAAATATTTCCGCATATCACTCCTGAATCTATCTCCCTTCACCCTCATCCCATGTCCCCTCGTCGCAGAACTTGCTTTCAATTGAAAGAGGCTCTCTCCCTGAACATTTATGCCACGGAGGTATTTAAACAACTCAATCATATCACCTCTATCCCGCCTTCCCTCTAAGGTGTACATATTAAGATCCTTAAGTCTGTCCTCATATGCTTTATAATGAAGACCACTAATCATCTTAGTAGCCACCCTCTGCACCGGCTCCATCCTGTTCACATCCTTTTGAAGGTGCGGTCTCCAGAATTGCACACCATACTCCAAATGAGGTCGCACCAAAGACTTATACAGAGGCATTATCACCTCCTTTTTTCTGCTAGCCATTCCTCTCCGTATGCACCCAAGCATCCTTCTAGCTTTTGCCGTCGCCTTTTCTACCTGTTTAGCTACTTTAAGATCATCGGACACAACTACGCCTAGGTCCCGCTCTTCTTTAGTGGACAAAAGTACTTCACCTCCTATGCTGTATTGCTCCCTTGGATTGCTGCAGCCCAAATGCATGACCTTACATTTTTTAACATTAAATCCCAGCTGCCAAATTCTAGACCATTCTTCAAGCTTAGCTAGATCCCTCCTCATGTTATCTACACCTTCCTGGGTGTCTACTTTATTGCAGATTTTGGTATCATCTGCAAAGAGGCAAACCTTACCCGACAGCCCTTCCGCTATATCACTAACAAAGATGTTAAAAAGAATCGGACCAAGGACAGATCCCTGGGGCACACCACTGGTAACATACTTCTCCTCAGAGTGAGCTCCATTTACTTGTACTCTTTGTCGCCTCCCACCCAACCAATTTCTAACCCAAGCAGTAACTTTAGGGTCCATCCCTAGGGTGCTCAGTTTGTTTATAAGTCGCCTGTGAGGAAACAGTGTCAAAGGCTTTACTGAAATCTAAATACACCACATCTAGAGCTCTCCCTCGGTCCAACTCCCTGGTCACCCAGTCAAAGAAATCAATCAGATTTGTCTGACAAGACCTGCCTCTGGTGAATCCATGCTGCCTCGGATCCTGTAATCCGCTGGACTCCAGACACCTCACTATTTTCTCTTTCAACAGCGTTTCCATTAATTTACTCACCACTGAAGTTAAACTAACCGGCCTGTAGTTTTCAACCACATCCTTACTTCCGCTTTTGTGGAAAGGCACCACATGAGCCTCTCTCCAGTCCTTTGGCACCACTCCCGACTCCAACGAGGCATTGAAAAGGTCAGTCAGTGGAGTTGCTAGAATGTCCCCAAGTTCCCTCAGTATTCTAGGGTGTATCCCATCCGGTCCCATCGCTTTGTCTACTTTGAGTTGAGCTAGTTTCTTACGAACACAGTCTTCTGAAAATTGTTCAAGATGTCCCTTGCTTCTGTTCTTATTTGTGGGTGTTTTCTGAGGTCCTGCTCCTGGTTTTTCATCTGTGAACACAGAACAAAAATATTTGTTAAGTAATTCCGCTTTATCCTTATCAGCTTCTACATATTCCCCCCCTGTACCCTTGAGTCTGACAATACCACTTTTGCCCTTCCTCTTCTCACTAATATATCTGAAAAATGTCTTATCCCCCATTTTATTGCATTGGCTATTTCCTCCTCCTTTTGAATCTTTGCCTTCTTGACTACTTTGCTAGCTTCTCTAAGTTTTTCCAAATACAGATGCCTGTCTTCCTCTCTCTGTGATCTCTTGTATTTCATGAAGGCCTCCCTCTTTTTCTTCACTTTTTCAGCTACTTCCTTCGAAAACCATAGCGGTCTCCTGTTCCTTTTGCCTTTGTTTACCATTTTAACAAAAAGGTTGGTTGCCTTTAAAATACCCCCTTTCAGTTTTGCCCACTGTTGTTCTACATCCCCCAGCTGTTCCCATCCCACTAACGACTCCCTGAGGCATTGGCCCATCATCGCAAAGTTAGTCTTCCTAAAGTCTAAGATCTTCACCTTGGAATGGATTCTAACAGCCCTAGTCCTAATACTGAACCACACCATCTGGTGATCACTGGATGCAAAATGATCTCCCACTACAACATCAGAAACTCTTTCACCATTGGTAAGCACCAAGTCCAGTATGGCCCCTTCACGTGTGGGGTCTGTTACCAATTGCCTGAATAGTTCTCCCTGTAGAGAATCCAGGATCTCCTTACTCCTAGATGATACTGCAGCAGGAATGTGCCAATCAACATCTGGCATATTAAAATCTCCTAGCAGTAGCACTTCCCTTTCCTAGCAATGCTGCGTATGTCTTCAATTAACTCTCTGTCCACCTCTTCCTCTTGTGAGGGAGGTCTGTATATCACACCAATGCAAATAGATTTCTCTTTCCCTCTTTCTAGTCTAACCCACAATGCCTCCTCTCTCCCTTTTAAGCTCTGTAATTCCAAAGCTTTAATAGTAGTTTTTACATATAGTGCTACTCCTCCTCCCCTTCTTCCTACCCTGTCCTTTCTGAATAAAGTATAACCAGGTATAGTTACATCCCAGTCATGGTTTTCTGTGAACCATGTTTCTGTAACTGCCACTAAATCTAAGGTTGTGTGAGACTGCTGTTCTCTTCCAAATCCTTACAAATTTTTGGCTGCTCAACAGGCGTGGAGCTGAACAAATTTTCCCTCCTCCTTTGGTTACTTTAAAGACCTTAGTTTAGTGGAGCCTCCCATGTTGCACTCAAGTGGGAGAGTTACCCTCAAGGTGGTTGTTCACGAGCAAAATCAATCTTTTCCTCTCAATTGTTCAGGTTTTTTTCAGAGTTGAGAAAGAAACCACATATAGAAGCCAAAATTCATTTAATTTCTTGAACATACATCTGCAAAATATCACACATAATGGTAGATGTTCACTCAGGAAAGGCCAGGAATAGGACTACAACAAATAGACACAAATAGAAATGGAGGGGATACAGATTTTGAATGCTTTTCAGAAGACTGTGTTTTGCGAGAAGCTAGCTAAATTAAATGTAGGTAAAGTGATGAGGTCAGATGGGTCACGTCCAAGGGTACTGAAGGAACTTAAGGAAGTTCTAGTGGCTTCACTGTATCAGTTTTCAATGCTTCCTTAAAGGCGGAAGTGAATCCAGAGGACTGGAGACAGGCAGATATGGTTCGTTCTTACAAAAGCAGAAGAAATGACGAGACTGGGAACTACAGGTTGGTTAGTCTGATTTCAGTGGTTAGAAAAGGAAGGTGAAATTTCACTTACCGTTAATTTCCTTTCCTAGAATACTGCAAAACCAGTCCAGACAAACGGGTTGTGTACCCCTGCCAGCAGATCCTGGAGACAGAGAACTCTACCAGAGCTCTAATAGGCTAAATCCTGGTGATGCTGCTGAGGTGATGAGACTGTACCCCAAGGGGTCTCCCTCAGTATCGTATACAAGCTGAACTTCATTATAACTGAACAACTAAATACAGCCAGTCAAGCCGAACCGGCTTCAACTATATACAAGGTGCTGAAAGCACTCCCAGAAACCGAACGCTGCCCAGAAGGAGGAAGGGACCAGAGGCTCACTTGTCAGGCCTCCGGAATGAAAAACAAAAAGGCAGGAAATAACGGCGGCTCCGCTGCACCAGCAGGACTGTGACTAACAGCAGGGTGGGTCCTGGACTGGTCTAGCAGTATTCTAGGAAAGGAAATTAACGGTAAGTGAAATTTCACCTTCCAATTCATACTGCTAGACCAGTCCAGACAAACAGGCAGTACCCAAGCTACCGACCTCTAGGGTGGGTCCAAAGCCACCGACAGCACTGCCGCGCCAAAACTCATTTCCTGTCGAGCCTGGACATCAATCGATAGTGACGGACAAAAGTCGATAAAGACGACCAAGTCGCCGCCCGGCAGATGTCCAGAGGCGCCACATGGGAATGCTCAGCCCAAGACATTGCCTGAGCCCGCGTGGAGTGTGCTCGGAGCCCTACAGGCACCGACTTTCGCTGAAGAATATAGGCTGCCTCAATAGCTCCTCTTAACCACCTGGCAATAGTAGTCTTAGAGGCTGCGAACCCCCGACGTTAGCCCGCAAAGAGGACAAAGAGATGATCCATCTGCCGCAAAGAATTGGTGACTTTAAGATACAGACAGAGGACTCGTTTGAGGTCTAACGCACGTAGGTGATGCTGACGACCCGCACACTGCTCTTGAGAGAATGACGGCAAGAAGAGAGGCTGATTGACATGAAATGGAGTAACCACTTTGGGCAAAAAAGGACGGAACTGTCCGAAGAGTTACGCCCTCCGATGAGAAAGAAAGATAGGGATCTCGACAAGAGAGCGCTTGGAGCTCGGAAATGCGCCGCGCCGAGGTTATGGCCACCAGGAACACCGTCTGTAAGGTTAAGTCTTTGAGCGAAGAGGCCCGTAAGGGCTCAAACGGCGAAGCCACTAGGGCCCGGAGGACAAGGGCGAGGTCCCAGGACGGCAATACCGAACGGCACGGAGGCCACACGGACTTAACCCCTCTGAGAAAACGCGAGACGTCGGCATGCGAGGCGATAGAACGCCCCAAAACCGGACCACGGAAACATGTGATAGCCGCCACTGGAACTCGAAGAGTTCCGCGAGCCAGGCCATTGTCAAGGCCGGCCTGGAGAAACGCCAGAATGTCCGGAACGCCGCTACGCCAGGGAGACACCCTGCGCTGTGAACACCATGATTCGAAAAGACGCCACACCCGAGCATAGGCTAAGGAGGTGGAAGAATGCTGCGCCCTACCCAAGGTGGATACCACGCTAGTCGAATGTCCCTTGCGAGCTAGCCTGCGGCGTTCAAGAGCCAAGCCGTAAGCGAGTAAAGAGCCGGGTCTTCCATGGCAATTGGCCTCTGTTGCAGAAGCACCGGAAAGCCCTGCAGCGGCAGAGGCGCTGCTTGTGAAAGTCGGACGAGATCCGCATACCACGGACTGCGAGGCCAATCCGGAGCTACCAGAATCACCGGCCCGTGATGCTCTCTGATCCGTTGAAGAATCTTGCCGATCATGGACCACGGAGGAAAGAGATACAGAAGGAGGCGAGGAGGCCACGGCTGCGACAATGCATCTATCCCGTGCGACCCGCTGTCCTTCCATCGGCTGAAGAAGATTGGTGCTTTGGCATTCTCCCACGTCGCCATGAGATCCACCGCTGGCTGACCCCATTGCTGAACAATCAGCCGAAAAGGAGCCGACGCCAGAGCCCATTCTCCAGGATCCAGCGTAAGGCGGCTGAGGAAGTCCGCTTCGATGTTGCTTTTCCCCGCAATGTGTTGCGCTGAAATGGCGAGTAGATCCCGCTCCGCCCACAGGAAGAGGAGCCTCATTTCTCTCGAGACCCCCGGACCTTTCGTGCCCCCTTGGCGGTTGAGATATGCCACCGTCGTGGCATTGTCGGAGAGAACGCGAACTGCCTGACAGTGTAGGACAGGTAGGAATCTCCGTAAGGCTAAGCGAACCACTCTCGCCTCGAGGCGATTGATGGACCAGCGGGCCTCCGGAGGCGCCCAGACCCCCTGTGCTGCGTGCGTGCCACAAAGCGCTCCCCACCCGGAGAGACTGGCGTCCGCCTTGAGAAGCAGCCAGCGCGGAGACTCCAAGGGAAGCCCCCTGGAGAAGGTTGCGTGCCCGGAGCCACCAACGAAGGTCTAGCCGTACCACCGGCGGAAGTGGAAGTCGAACCTGATAGTCCTCCGACACTGGCGACCATCGCGATAGGAGCGCCCTCTGCAACTCGCGCATATGCGCCCTCGCCCAGGGCACAACATTGATGGTCGCCGCCATGGACCCCAGAAGCTGGAGGTAGTCCCAAGCTCGAGGTGCCTCTCGCCGCAAGAATCGCTGGAGCTGATCCACAATCTTTCTGAAGCGACCTTGTGTAAGCATCACCCGCCCGCGGCGAGTGTCGAACTGAGCACCCAGAAATTCGAGGTCCTGAGACGGCTGGAGGCAGCTCTTGGAGTGATTGATCACCCACCCCAGGCTCTCCAGGAAAGCCACTACACGGGCTACCGTCTCGTGAGCCTCTGACAGAGAGTCTGCCCGAATTAGCCAATCGCCCATGTAAGGATGCACTCGGACCCCCTGTTTGCTTAAGGCCGTTGCCACCACCACCATTATCTTGGAGAACGTCCATGGCGCTGAGGCTAACCCGAAAGGCATGGCTTGGAACTGAAAATGTCGGCTTAGAACCGCAAATCTGAGGAATCGCTGATGCTCCATCCAGATGGGAATATGAAAATAGGCTTCTGCGAGATCGAGCGACGCCAGAAATTCGCCCTTGCGCACTGCCTGGATTACGGAACGTAACGTCTCCATCCAAAAATGAGGAACCCGAAGGTTGCGGTTTACTCCCTTGAGGTCTAGAATAGGACGAAAAGAGCCATCTTTCTTGGGCACCACGAAATAAATGGAGTACCGACCTGTCCCTGCTTCGTGGGGCAGGATGGGACAAATGGCGTTCAAGAGAAGCAGGTGCTCGAGAGTGGCCTGGATGACCCGGTGCTTCTCGGGAGAACCTGCCGGAGAGACTAGAAAGGCCTCGGGGATCAGGCGAGAGCACTCGAGAGATGCTGTCGAGAACCCAAAGATCGGAGGTAATTCGCGCCCACTCCTGAGAAAACAATGCCAGCCAACCTCCTATTGGCGGCACAGACCGGAGTGGACCTAGCGCCCCATCAGCGGGAGGACCTCGCGGTCCCTGAGAACTTTCCAACCGCAGAGTAAAAATAAAAGTTAAACAAACACTCAAAAAAGCAGCGATTTTGCTAAAAAAAAAAAGGGCAGAATCCAGCCCCCCCAGGCAAGGATTGACCCCTCTGCCAAAAATGGGGCTATTCTGAGACCATAAAAATTCGGCAGATTTGGACCCCTCAGGAGTTCAGCATGCATAGACAAACAAAAGCTGTACTCACAGATGCCAGCCAGTGTAGGGATTCCAAAGGCAAGATCAGGAAAACAACATCTGATGCCAAAAGAACACTAACTCAGAGGGAATCCCAGAGTGTTAGTGAGCCCTTCTTCCAGCCAAGGCTGCCCTCATGGCTAGCTGCTGGGAATGCCTTCAGTCAGCGAGTGTCACTGTTTCTGTACAGGAGCTCAGCTGAAACACCCTGCCAATAGAGGGAATCACTCCCACAGGAGAGAAGCCCCCGAGCCGTGCCCCGAAATAGGGATATTAATACTTCCTCCAAAAGGAGCAAAACAAAAAAGCTACCAGATCTGCTGGAGACAGAGAAATACTGAGGGAGACCCCTTGGGGTACAGTCTCATCACCTCAGAAGCATCACCAGGGTTCAGCCTATTAGAGCTCTGGTAGAGTTCTCTGTCTCCAGGATCTGCTGGCAGGGGTACACAACCCGTTTGTCTGGACTGGTCTAGCAGTATGAATTGGAATAGAATTATTGCAATTTAAACCCAGCAGGGATGATGTGGCTGATACAGCTCCTCCTGCATGTGGTGACCAGGACTCCAAAAAGGAAGACAGGCAAAAGCTCATTAAACACAGCTTTCCCACCAATCCCATGGAATGTCAGTGATTTAAACCCGGCAGGTATGGCGTGGCTCATACAGATCCTCCTCCATGCGGTGACCAGGACTCCAATAGGTAGACAGGCAAAAGCACAGCAAACACAGATTTCCCACCAGTCCCATGGAATGCCAGCGATTTAAACCTGGCAGGGATGACGTGGCTGATACAGTTCCTCCTCCACAGGGTGACCGGGACTCCAATAGGTAGATAGGCAAAAGCTCAGCAAACACAGCTTTCCCCCCAAGCACATCTTTCCCGTGGGCGCATGTCTAAAGGGGCGTATCCAAAGGGGCACAACCTGCCCCTGTGGAGCCCGGAGGAGTAGCTTCGTGACGAGGAGTGCCTATGGATAAACAGAAAAAGAGAATTTTTCCAGCCGTTATGGCAAAAGCGGTTAAGGTTGTTGGCCCTATGGGCCGCAACCTTCAGATGGCAATGCTGGAGGGAGTTACAGCAGACCTTGATATATCATCTGAAACCATGAGTACATCCTCCAATGTTTCTCCCTCCATAATGGGTTTAACTCCACCCAATCAGAATGGATTGATTGAGGCAGACACTACCCATGTGGATACGGAAGGGGCAAGCTCAGACTCCCCAGTCAGACTCTACTGAGTTAAATTGACTTTCTATGTCTGCCATCATAGTAAAAATACCGTCTCCTCTTAGTTTTTCTGCTGTCCTGCCGACCGTGATTGCCACTAAAGATGCAATGTTGCGTGACATATGGGAGGTTGTGACTCGCACTAAAGTTTCTTTGTGGTCATCCCTCGCAGATGTCTCGCAGTTTTCTTCGGATGTGGTAAAGAAATTGGCATATCAGGATGTTCAGATAGCGGAATGTAAGTCTACAATAAACAAATTGGGAGGCCAGTATGATTTGACCCAAGCTGCCCTCTCATCCTCTAGATGTGAAAGTATGATGATTCATCAGCAGCTTGAGGTTCTTGAGAAAGAAGCTCGGGTTAACAATCTTCGTTTTCTTAATTTTCCTTGTACTTGATTTTTGTCTCCTATAATTCTTCTTTGAAAGTATTTTAAAGAATCTCTTGATTAATGATATGGATGCTATCAAATTTTCTAATGTTTATTATATTCCTCATGGGGACAAGGCTGAGGGGCAGATGGAGGAGGAGCCTGTTTCTCTTTATCCTTCTAGTACTTTAGATTTATCAAACTTTTTGGAATAATTGTCTGATCCTATTCCTACTCAAGCTACTTTGATTGTTTTGTTTACTTCTCTTTTTGATAAAAATATGATAATGAAATTGTATTTTGTTAAGAAGAATTCTAACTTTTGTGGAAGTCCTATTCAAATTTTTCTGGATGTTTGTCAAGTTGCACAGAAAAGCTTTTTTAAATCTGAAACTTCAAATCTTGGCTTTAGGGGCCTTTTTTTCCTAAAATATCCCTGTAAATGTATAGTAGTTTATCATGGGGACAAATATGTTTTCGTGGACTCCGTTCAACTTGAGGGTTTTTTGTCTGACAAGCAAAGTGGTTGAATTTGGCTTCTTTAGTTAATATGGCCATCTGGTTATTGCTAATGTGGATTTAAAGGATGTTTTCAGGGGTCCAAAAGAGGCAGGATATTATGTGACAATGGGGTATGTTTACTAAACATTGGTAACGGCTTCAATGAGGCCGCGGCTCCGATATTGCACGGAAGCCGCTACCGCTGTTTATTAAACATACCTCAATGTGTTTTTGAATCGTTCTTTCATGTTAGAACTGTCTTTCCTCTTGATGTGGACTATTATTTGTACATTTCCTTTTTTGTTATTAAATAAAGAATATTGAAACGATACACAAAAGAATCACTGCGAAAACAGAACAGTGCGGTTTCTGGAATCCAGTTGCTTATAGGATCTGATGTAGCATGTCTTGTTAAAATGATCCAATCAATTTCTATGACTAGTTGAGCAGAGAATTGGATCAGGGGAGAGTGTACTTAGATTTCAGCAAGACTGACACTATTCCACACAAGCAACTTATCAGGAAACTGAGCACCCTTAATATGTGCCCTAAAGTAACTGACTGAGATAGCAACTGTTTGAGTGGGAAGTGACAAAGGATAGTGGTAAAAGGAGATCACTCTGAGGAAAGAGGTATTACCAGTGGACTATCTTTAGTACATCTTAAATTAATATCTTTCTACAAATTCTTGAGCTCATATTCAAAACAGGCTATATGATCAGGATTATTGTTCTCATTCAGAAAGCTGGCTGTATATGTCAGCCAGGCAGATATTCTTTGGCATCGACTGCATAAAACAAAGTATGCAGTAATTATACATATAACTATAGGCATGTAAATTGCTTTATGCTCAAAATTATACATCTAGCAGACTGGTGCTAGGAGCCAATTTGAGTAGCAGAAAAACAACAGAGAAAAATAGAGACTGGGTTGCTATAGTCTGCTGGCTGAAATCCCTAAGTAGGTTAAAAGAGGCTTGATGGAACATATGCGTAAAGAAAAAAATAATCATGTTCTGTGGACTGGATCTTATCTGGGGACACGAAAAATATATGGAGGACCAGAAAATCTTGCTCCAAATGCTGCATTTTGCTCATGGGCTGTAGTTTGGGAAGTTCTCGTGTAATTCATAAAAGTGCATACTATGCCATCAGTAACATGTACTTTTATGCATGTATGTCCACAGGCAATTTTATAAGCGCCTATATCTGTGTGTAAAACACTGTTTTACAAGCAAGAAAAAGCATTATAAAATTACCCCCATAGAGGGCAATTTTCAAATAATTTTACCAGGAAACTAAATATTTTACTGAACATTATCCAGTGAAAACTGCCCTCCCCATTAGTGGGTAAAAGTACCATGCTGTTTTACAGTATGGGTACATTTGACTGAGTGCAAAGAAGCAGACTAGGGAGGAGTGGTCTAGTGGTTAGGACAAGGTACTTCAGGCCGGAGGGTCGGGGGTTCAAGTCCCACCTGGGGACAGCAAACTCAGGCCGGAGGGACGGGGATTTCTAGTCCTATAGGCACTCCTTGTGGTCTTGGGCAAGCCACTTAACCCTCCATTGCCCATGTTCCCTGTAAGTATTAGCATATGTGTATCATATCCCCTTGTGTTAAATGTATCCCCCAATTGACCACTTTGACCAGGTGAAAAGCAGGATATAAATACAGCTAAATAAATAAATAAAGTGCAAAGTCTAGATAACCTTTAAAAAAAGTCACTTGTAGGTTCCATCTGCAGACCTACAATCTGACACATTCTAAAAATTGCCCTTAGACATCCGGAGATTGTCTGCTTGTGTGTACTGAGGATGCCAGAGGGCCTAATGGGGGGGGGGGGGGTTGATGTTCCCTGGTGCTGGTACGGCTGGGGAACCTAGTTGCTGACATCATCTGCCCAGGCTTATTTGAATGCGTCAACACTGCTTCCTCTTTGGAGATTGCCTGCTTGTGTGTGCTAAGAATGTTGGAGGGCCTGATTTGGGGGAGTTTGTTGTTCCCCGATGCTAGAGCAGCCTGGACATCTCGTCATCTATTTCATCTTCCTGGGCCTATTTTAAGCCCGAGGCCTAACTGTGCATAGCTGCTAGGCACACTGCTCTGGGCTGTGTCCTGGACAGCTCTGGGCATGTTCTAAGAGGATAGCCCAAAGGGGCACACATGCCCCTTAGGAGCACATTAGAACACTCTGAAATACTGGGGCACATCTTGGACCCATCATCAGGACTGCTTGGCTTGGTGAGTGTATTGAAGGATTTGAGTAGGTGCTATGCCTGTTTGAGGTTCCCGGAGGCGTAATCTAAGAAGTTTGTCATTTTGCCAGTTAATGTTGGACCTATGGACAAGCATTTATTGGCTCAGCCAGCCCAGTCCACCCCTTTGGATTTAACCTTTGAGGGGGCTTCCTTCAGCTCCCTGGAATGTACTCCTCCCCCACGTTCTGGGGATGTTTTATCTACTAGTTCTCCTTTTATTTCTTTGCCTGTGGGAGGTGTTAATCCACCAAGAAAAGTTGATATTATTACTTCTGTGGTGAAATCTGATATACAACCTGATTCCTTGTCTGAGCCTAGGCATCACTGAATGATATTTGGAAAGCTGCGACAAGGACTGAGAGATCATTTGTAACAGCAGTCTCCTCCTGACTTTGTCTGTTTACTGAGGAGGTAATTGGTAAATTTGCAGAAGTGGACTGTCTAATTCACACTATGCAGACTAAATTAGATACCGTTGATTCAAAAATTATTGTTTTGCAAGCTACATCTGCATCAGTGATTAAGGATAGTTTAATTTTGCATCATAAGGTGGAAGTCTTAGAGAACACTTCATGTTCTAGGAATATGAGATTTTTAAACTTTCTCAGAACTCACTTTTTTCCTGATTTTCTATAAAAAAAAAAGTTCAAGAGGCTTTGAAAATTGTTGATAGTGAGAAAATAGATTTTTGTAGATGTTATAACTTACTGGATAAATTAAGATCTATTAACACTTTAGGGGATGAGACGGATGCCCTCATTGAAAACCCTCCTGTAAATCTGACTGTATTTTTAGAGGATTCTATGGATACCATATTGATCAGGGAGCTCAGTTTTGGCCCTTATCTTCCTCCTAAACCCACCTCCCCCCTTTCTCCCTTCTCTATTTATGTGAATTTCCCTGTTTCCTCAGCTTGCAACCTTGGGGGTCATCTTTGATTCTAGTCTCTCTTATGCACACATCCAACAGATGGCTAAAATCTGTTGCTTCTTTCTCTAGAACATTGGCAAAATTCATCCCTTCCATTCTACACACCCTACTAAGATACTTATCCACTCTTTAATCACCTCCTGTCTAGACTAGTGCAATTTCATCCTTGCTGGTCTCCCTCTGAATCATCTCTCATCACTTCAATCTGTTCAAACCTCAGCTGCGCAGCTAATCTTCCACCAGCCTCAATATGCTCATATAACCCCTCTTCTCAAGTCGCTTCATTGACTCCCTATCCATTTCTGTATCCAGTTCAAACTTCAGATGAGTCACCATTGAATATGGATCTTCTAATTTCTCTACAAACCTTTGCTCATATGGGGTGAAATATTTTGTATAATATGCAATAGGAAAATGTTTTAACAAAATGGATCAATTTGTAATGGAAAAAGAGAGATCTACTAACCCCGGGGGCAGATTTAGAATTGTAGCTTTGGTTGCACAAGTCTTTATCTTTAGTGCAACTGGTCCAGTGCTTAGACTCTTCCAAGAAAAGTGTTCAGCAAGAAGTAAACCATGAAGATGATCAAGTCCATCCTTTTGTGTAGCTGTAAAATAAAATAAAAAAAGAATGCAGTAATGAAAATATTCCAGTAGAAGTAGTTCTCTCCAGTCTTTCATTTCTACTTAAAATATTTCTAACCATAATGTTCAGCATTATCCAGGGCTTAAAAACTTTGTTGCTACTACTGTTCTACAATGAAAAATGTATATCTAGCAGCTTCCCAAGTAGCTTCCTACCATCTATTCAATGAAGTTTAAATCATTGACTAGACTGAGATCAAAGTTACTTAGGCACTGCTAAATGTACAACTCTAGATATGTTTCTATAATTTCTGAAATGTAAACAGAACACTCATAGCTTATTGTAAGTTATATGTAAATTTCAAAAAGGAGAGAGATGTTCAACTAAGGAAAATATATTCTAAGAAATTCTTCATGAATCCTTTTTTTTTTTTTTTACTGAGCTGCAATAGAATCTTAACACACTGACACTGATGCCTTGTGCATGTTAAATGCCTTATCATATGCCATTAGAAAACAGTGTGCACACTTTGAAATTACAAATGCGATCAAAAAGTATCAAAACTTGTACTATAACACAAGAAGTAAAACACTGACAGTTATTGCACTCAGTTTCCTTCAAAGTAGTCTCCTTCCATTAAAGCACACTTCCTCCAGCCTTCCTGTAACTGCTGGAAACAATTATGAAATGCCTCTTTCGTTATGCTGCGAAGTTGCTGTGTCAAATTTTGCTTAATGGTCTCCAAGTCATTGAATCTCCTTCCTTTCAGTGGTAATTTCAGTTTTGGAAACAAGAAAAAGTCACAGGTTATGAGGTCAGGTGAGTACGGAGGCTGACGGACTTGCTCAATTTGGTGTTTGACCAAAACTGTGAACATGACCTTGACATTGCTCCTCATCTGATAGTGGCAAACAGATCTATTTTTGGAGTCCCCCAAGTTTGAAAGCTGAAAGAGGATGTCTCCGGATGGAGAGACAATTCGTGGGGAAAAAGGATCTGACTCAGTTTGTCTGCCAAGATATTTTGTTCTCCTGGAAGATACACCACTTGGAGGTGTATCTGAAGAGCAATGGCAAAGGACCAGAGATGAAGGGCTTCCCTGCAGAGAGGCCAAGAGCCTGTTCCCCCCATTTTTTCATATAGAACATGGCCACCTGGTTGTCCGTCTGGACCAGGACTGTGTGAGATTATAGATGATCTTCAACACCCTGAGGGCATTGGAGATAGCATGATGTTCCAGTAGATTTATCTGGAGCTGGGACTCCTGCTCTGTCCAGAGGCCCTGAGTGGAGAGAGTGCCCAAATGTGCCCCCCAAACCAGCTTGGAGGCATCCATCAGAGTGCATTGATGTGGAGGCATCTGAAAAGGCGACACGACGAGGAGATTGTCTGGGGAACACCACCACTGGAGGGATGTGACCAGAGGGTCAGTGACTCAGATCTTGTCGCTGAGATAGTTGGAGGCTTGCTTCCACTGGGAGGTAAGTGCCCATTGGGCTGTGCGCATATGTAGACGGGCGTATGGTATCACATGTACTGTTGAGGCCATATGACCTAGACGTTTTAGCATTTCCCAGGCAATCAGATGGACTCCGAGTTGCACCTGGGATGCTAGCTCCATGAGGCATGCACAATGGGGTTGGGGCAGGAATGCCCTTGACCGTTGTGTGTCTAGGAGAGCTCCTATGAACTCTAGTGTCTGAGTTGGAGCGAGGAGAGATTTTGGAAGGTTTATGACAAAGTCCAAATGCTGCAGTACCTGCATTGTTCGAAACAGAGAGAGGTGGACCTCTTGGGAGGTGCCTGCCTTTATAACCCAGTCATTTAAGTAAGGGAAGACAAATATCCCTAGAGATCTTAGATATGTGGCTATGACCGCCATGCACTTTGTGAAGACTCTTGTGGCTGAGGCGAGTCCGAAAGGAAGGACTCTGTATTGATAGTGTCTTCCCTGACAGATGAAGCGTAGATATTTCCTGTGTTCTGGATGAATGAGGACATGGGTGTGCGCTTCTTTGAGATCTAGAGAACTGAGCCAGTCCTGACTGGAGTTAGGAAAGGAGGGTCTTGAGTGAGACCATCTTGAACTTCCCATGGACCAGAAACTTGTTTAGGTTTCTGAGGTCCAGGGTGGGTCTGTACCCTCCACTTATTTTTGGTATGAGAAAGTATAGAGAGTAGAAACCCATTCCTTGCTGAGGAATCTGGATTTCCTCTATGGCACCTTGTGATAGAAAAGAAATCACCTCTTGCAGCAGTAGAGCAGTGAGAGAGGGCTGAGCATGATATTCTCCTACCAGAATGGAAGAGGGCAGGGTGTGGAGATGAAGCCTGTAGCCTTCCCTCACTATGGTTAGTGTTCAATGATCTGAGGTGATGAAATGCCACCTACGGGAATAATGGCAGAGTCTGCCTGCTATGTGGAGGGGGTGGGGGTTCTGCATAGACAGGGTGTCTATGTTCTCTAGGAAAAAAGTAAAAAAACAGGTGCAGATTGAGTCTACAGAACTGGTTGAGCCTTAGGAGTCTGAGACTTCTTCTGTTGTTTGGAAGGCTGCTGCCTCTTCTGAGGACCCTGAGGTTGGTACTGAGAAGCAGGGGTATAAGAAGGATAAAACTTATTTTTCTTAGCAAAGAAAGTTTTCTTTGCAGTTGCCTTTTCCCTAGCAGGTCTGGCTGTAGTTCTAGAAAGCCTTTTTAGAGTGGTATTCTCAGATTCCAATTGAGAAGCCTTGACCTGCCAGTCCTTGCCAAAAAGGTTTTCACCTGTGCAGGCAATATTGCCCAGTTTATCTTTAACCCACTTTTCAAGATATGATGCCTAAAGCCATGCAATCTTACGTGCACCGATACAGATTGATATGGCTCTGCTGGTGCACTCAAAGGAATCAAAGGTTGCTCTATTAAACTTTGAGACATTCTGGGTATGTCTAACCAATGCAAGATAGTCACCTCTTATCATCTGGAAGAAGAGGGGCCATGGCCTCAAGATCCCTGGTTACTTCCTTGAGGAACATACCCATATACAGAATGTAAGAGTTTATCTTGGCTGAAAGCATGGAAGCCTGAAAACACCGATGCCCAAAAGCATCAAGGGTTCTTGATTCTCTACCCAGTGGGTTATAGGAATGGGTCTTAGAACTCTTAATGCGGCGCATCGGGGAAGCTGTGTCTTTTGGAAGCCGGGACACTCGGGTACGCTATACATGGTATCGTGACATCAAGTATGGGGAGATATAGTGAGGGGAGTCTCCCATATCCAGAACATGAGATCATGGAGAATGGGGTGAATTGGAAGTGTAGCCGCCTCCTTAGGAGCTGTTGGGTATTGGAGGATCTCCAATTCCTCTGCTCTGGGCTCTTTCTTTCTCGGACATCACTGTTAGAGAGAGACCCTTCTTTATCTTTATTAAACACTTTATATACCGCCCTTGTCGAAACATGAGGGCGGTTTACAATAAAATATAGATGCTAGCGTCAGAAAAGAAAGGAATTCCATCAAAATAAAGAGAAAGAAGGGCCGAAGGGGCCACCAGAGACAAGACAGTAAATCCAAAGACAATAATCAGACAAATCAGAAATCAGCAGAGGACAGACAAACGAAAGACTAACAAAATCAAACAATAATCAGATAAATCGGTAAGTCAACAGAAAACAGACAAACGAAAGACTAAACAAGGTGCCCAGGAGGGAGGTCAAATGCCTGTTGAAATAAATGGGTTTTTAGTAGTGTTTTGAAATTCTGGTAAGAGGGCTCTAACCAGAGGGAGGGTGGTAGCAAATTCCAAAGAGAGGGTCCCAGAAAAAAGAAAGCAGCGTGAAGGTCTTGAATAAACTCCTGAAAAGACATGTCCTCAGGAGGGGACATGCACCATTCCAGTGAGGGAGAAGGGTCCTCTGGTAGACTTTGTAGTCTTCAGGTGTCAAGTGACTCATCATCAGAAGATTTGGAATCAGAAGACTCAAAAGTATCGGCGGGAACAATGTTCCTGCTCCGATAAGGCTCAATACCGATTAAAGTCAGTATCTAAATGAGGGACCTGCTTGGACGATACCTCAGTACCATCAATGAACTTGAGGGCAGGCATGGATGGCAGCATACTTAGCGACATGTACACCAAAGCAGTCTGTATCGGTACTGAAGCCAGTACCAGTGTTGGCAGTATCATCAGTAGTGATTTGAATGGGACTGAAGCCGCCAGGCTCTGCTCAATGGCCAGGAAACGCTGATCCATGGAGCCTGCCAATGCTTGGGTGTCAGTACCGGAGATTTGCGCTATTGTACCAGAGCATGGCACCAGGAGCTCTCCTGAGGTTGAGGCCTCGGGAGCATTCTGGGACCCCTCAATGGCTTTAGAGGAAAGGTCCTCACGTTGGGGCTGTTTGGCTGGCCAATCCACCTCCAGGGCAACACTCGAGCCATCTCTATACTTAGAAAGAGATCTACCTTTGGGAGAATGGCCTCTCTTTGAAGACTTGTGCTTTGATACCTGAGATCCTTGAGGGGAAGATGATGCCCTCGATGATGTTGATGCCAAAGAAACTGCATCTGAGGCAAAGTGTGTTCCCAGCTTTGCGGCTCAATTCTGCAAGTCTGTCTTAGTCATCTTCTTCCACAGGGGACATTATAACAGCTGGTGGAGGCATTTGAGACACCAGTTGTGAGTGTCAGTAGCCAAAATGGTACTGCCATATTTAGAAAATTTCTTAAATCCACTAGCTGGTTTCTCCATAGTGGCAGTAGACAAAAATGGTAGTCTTAAGGCCTAAAATGGCGTTGATATGCCTGAAGAAAAACTTCCTTTTTTTTTTTTACAGTAAAGAAAGATAGAAAAGAAGAGAAGAGAACTGACAATGGGAATCGGTTCCGGTGTTGAAGGGAAGGCAGTCGCTAACCACAAAAAAAAGAATGAACTAAAGAATTTTCTGCGGTGACAGGATTTGCTTCCTGCTGGCTCCATGGAAAACGAAGAACTGAGGAAGCAGAGTTGGGAAGGCAGGAAGGCAGCACACAGGCACAGTGGAATGCTCCCAAAGACTTTCCTATTGGATGCTGGGGAGCGTTCCCACGCGGGCTCCGTTGGTATCGACGTCACCCAAATGTGAAGACTACATTCCTACTTGTTCCTGAAGATAATTATAACATATAGTGAGTGATATTTCTTCCCTAATGAAAGAGAATCAGTTTCTACTAGACTTCAGAATTTTATTGTAACCTACTGGAAGCACACTACAGAGACTGATTGGCACATGTGGTGGAATCAGATATGTTTGTATAGCAAATATGAACAGTTTAGGGATATCCAGACTCGCTCCCCACTATCTGTAGTAACTAAATGGAAGGCTTTAAATGATTACGTAGCCGGGGCACAATGTAGATAGAGATATTGCTGGTTAATGATTAATGTACTTGTTATAGTTTAATGTATTCTGAACAAGGTGGGTTAGCCAGGAAACCGAGATGGGTGGATAGTTGAGGGTTTTCTTTATTTTCTGAGAAATTGCTGAGTGTTTTCTCTCTGTATTGAGATATTGTTTCTGTTGACAGGATATTAAGTTTCGAAAATTAAAATAAATGTTAAAAAAAAAAAAAAAAAAAAAAGAAGAACATGGCAACCTGATTGTCTGTCCTGACTAAGACATGTTGCTCCAACAGTTGGAGTTGAAAAACCCGAAGGGTATTTGTCAGTGCCCACAGTCCTTGTAGGTTGATCTGCAGGGCAGATTCCTGTTGTGTCTACAGCTCCTGTGTGGTTAGGTCATTCAGATGTGCTCCCCAACTCACTTTAGAAGTATCCGTCGTCAGGGTAGATTGAGGTGGAGGCATTTGAAAAGGTGACCCGCTGAGTAGGTTCTGTGGAGAACACCACCACTGAAGAGATTTGATCAGTTGAGGGGTGATGTGGATCTTGTTTGTGAAATTCTCCTTTGCTTGCGTCCATTGAGAAGATAAGAGTCCACTGGGCTTGTCGCATGTGTAAACAAGCACAGAGAACAACATGGATGGTGAAGGCCATGTGTCCCAACAGACGTAGCATCTCTCAAGCTGTTGCATGGCTTTGCTGTTGTATTCCTTTCGCCAACTCGATGAGGTGGGTAAAGCGATCTTGCAGAAGAAAAGCTTGGGCCTATTGAGCATCTAAGAACGCTCCAATGAACTCCAGACATTGGGTTGAAGTGAGCTGAGACTTTGGAAAGTTTAAGACAAACCAGAGATGTTGGAGTACCGTGATGGTACGATGAAGGGAGAGTTTTACTTCTTGAGGGGAATCTCCCTTGATTAGCCAGTTGTCTAAGTAAGGGAAGATGAAGACCCCAAAGTGCAGTGACTACCGCCATGCATTTTGTGAATACTCACAGCGCAGAAGCTAAGCTGAAGGGTAGTACCTGGTATTGGTAATAGTTTCTTTGAAACATGAAGCACAGATACTGTCTGTGCAGGGGATGGATCAGTAAATGCATGTATGCCTCCTTTAGATTTAGAGAACATAACCAATCATGCCTCTGGAGGTATGGAAAAAGAGTTCCAGGGAAATTTTGAATTTTTCTCAGACCATGGTCTTGGAGATCCAAGATGGGCCTGAATCCTCCTGTTTTCTTTTGGATGAGAAAATATGGAGAATAGAAGCCCATCCTTTCTTGAGGAAGAGGAACTCTTTCTATGGTGCCCTGGGACAACAGGGTGGACATCTCTTCTCTTAAGAGAGAGTGCTTTGAAGGGGATGGGCGGGATAGTCTCCTGTGAAGCTGGTGGGGGGAGGGGGTAAAGTTTTGAAGAGAAGCTGATACCACCTTTGGATGATGTTGAGAGTCCACTGCTCTGAAGTTATGAGGTGCCACCTATGGGCATAGTAACAGAGTCTGCCTGCTATGTAGAGGGGATGGGGACCCTCCAGAGGCAGAGTTGCAATGCTTTCTAGGAAGGAGTCAAAAAACAGACAAATTATGCTTGAGGCACTGATTAAGGCTTAGAAGCCTTGGGATTTTTGGGTTGGCTAGGGCCCTGTTGCTACTGCTGAATATGCTGAGGCTGGTAGGCAGCTGAAAGTGGGTAGGAAGGGTAATCTCTCTTCTTCTTAGAATGGAAAGGTTTCTTAGGAAAAGCCTTTCTTTTGGAGGGGTCAGCTGCCTTTCTGGAAAGGCGTTTGATCGTGAGATCATCCGTCTCAATATCCCCAGCCTTTTCTCTCCAATCTTTCCCAAAAAGATTTTCTTCTGTACAGGGGATATTGACCAGCTTGTCCTGAACTGTTCAAGATCTGATGTTTGTAACCAGGCCATCCTGCGAGCCCCAATGGAGACTGCTGAAACTCTGTTTGTTGACTCAAAGGCATCAAAAGAGGCCCTGGCAATAGATTTAGAAATATTTTGGCCTTGCTTGATGAGTATCTGGAATGCACTCCATTTATCATCAGGAAGCATGGGGGCAAACGTCTCCAGACCTCTGGTGGCATCCTCTAGGAATATGCCCATGTATAGCATGTAGGAGTTTATTCTAGAAGCCAACATGCATGCCTAAAGTATTGACACCTAAAGTATTGACGCCCAAAGGCATCAAGTATCCTCGAGTCTCTACCTGGAGGCATGGATGAGTGAGTTTTTTAAACTCTTTATTCGGTGACTCGTCGATTCCACCACCATTGAGTGGTGGGGGAGCTGAGGCTTTTGGAAGCCTGGGCAGTCTGGAACTTGGTACATGGTATTGAGCCTCTTGCTGATAGGTGGAACCATGAGAGGAGCCTCCCACATGCAAAGCATAAGATCTTGTAAGATGCGATGCACCAGTAAAGTAGCCGCTTCTTTGGATTTGGGAGGGTATTGGAGTATTTCCAATTCCTCTGCCCTTGGTTCCTTCTCAGAGGCTACTATGATGGCCAGTCCTAATGCCATGTCACGTATGACATCTTGGAGAGACATATCTACGGAGGGGGGGAGGAGGACCTACACCGCTCCTGTGGAGGCAAAGGTTCTGAAGGGATGTCTGGAAGTTCCTGGGAATCCAGTGAGCCCTTGTCAGAATCAGAATAACTGGAATCAGAGTCTGGTAAAAAGTCAAAGTATCGGTGATCTTGTGTTTGACCTCAATGCTCTGTTGCCGTCGAGGGTCAATGCTGATACCGATGCTCAGAGGCATTGGAATCAGGAGCCATGGCAGTTTTAGCCTGCTGGATACCAAAAGTACTGGTTGGTTCCAACAGAGGCATCGGTCTCGGGAGCTCTAATGATTTGGTTTGAGGTCCAGCATTGAGACCGATACACTTGCTGTAAGCAGGGTGCTGAAGTCTGCACTGTTGGAGCTGTCAATACTTTCAGTACCAAGGCTGCCAGGAGTGCGGCAAAACTCCTCTCGAGAGCCAGTATGCGCTGGTCCAAGGAGATGGCCGATGCCTGGGTAGGATCACTGATGGGGTTGTGAGCAATTGTCCCAGAGCATGGACCCGATAGCTCTCCAGAGGTCAATTCCTCAGGAGCATCCTGGAGCCTGTCCTGTGCTTTGGAGGAGTGGTCCTCCCACTGGGGCTGCTTGGCTGGTCAGTCTGCATCAGAAGCACCTTTAGGACAGTCTCAATGCTTAATGTGGGGATTTTCCTCTAGTTTCTGTATTGGTCTTCGATGCTGATGACTTAGTAGAAACAAGAGACTTATTTTTATATTTGGACTTGGAAGAGACCTGAGGCCCATGAGAGGAGGCCGATGTTCTTAATGACATGGAAGCCATTGAAATAGAGTCCAGGGTGAACAGCGATTTATACTGACTGGCTCTGTTCTCTAGGCCTCTGTCATTTGTTGGCACACAGGACAAGAATTTGGTAGATAGTCAGGGCCCAAACATTTTAGACACCAGTCATGTTTATTCGTGACTAATATCGTACCGGCACATTTGGTACATTTCTTAAAACTGCTAGTTGGTTTTTCCATGTTTTAAAAATGTTTTTAAGAGCTGAAGATGAGGATATGGAGGCCTAAAGGCCTAGTTAGTATTCCCCACAAAGTCAGCTACTTCCCCCCTCTTCCCCTCTTCACTCCCAACTTTCCCGCTCTACCTCTGTTACCCTCTCTTCCTTTCCTGTTATCTCTGAAGAGGAAACTGCACACCTTCTTTCTTCCTCCAAACTCACCACCTGCTCCTCTGATCCTATCCCTACCCATCTCCTAAGCCCCATCTCCTCCACTGTTGTCCCTTCCATCTCTCATATTCTCAACCTATCGCTCTCCACTGCAAATGTCTCTGCAGCCTTCAAGCATGCTGTAATTACACCTCTCCTCAAGAAACCCTCACTTGTTCCCACCTGTCCTAATTAATCGACCCAACTCCCTCCTCCCTTTCACTTCTAAACTACTTGAACGTGCGGTTCATCGCCGCTGCCTTCATTTCCTCTCCACTCATGCCCTCCTGGATCCTTTACAATCTGGTTTTTGTCCTCTACATTCTACAGAAACGGCTCTTGCCAAAGTCTCCAGTGACTTGTTCCTGGCTAAATCCAAGGGTCTTTATTCAGTCCTCATCCTTGACCTCTGCTGCTTTCGACACTGTTGACCACCTATACGCAGATGACTTAATGATATACAATCATCAATTGACACCACAAATCCAGATTTCTCTCCCATCTCCTCATGCATGATAGAAATAACCGAATGACTGGTACAGCACAACTTAATAATCAACTACAACAAATCCAAAGCCCTTGTAATCACTAGAAACACTACATTCAACCTTCCAAATAACCTACAAGTCGGAAATCATCCAATTCCAATCAAGAATGTGATGAGATATCTGGGTGTACGTCTAGACCAGAGGCTCAATCTCCAATCTCACGTCAACAAAGCCACCTCTAAAGTCTACTACAAGATGAAGATTCTGCAGAACTTACGACCCATACTAGAACCAAACCACTTTTGATCTGTCTGCCAGGCAATTATCACTCTGCTGCTGGATTACAGCAACATGATACTCCAGGGTCTACCCAAAAGTACAACACACACACTGCAGCTGGCACAAAACACAGCTGCTAGGCTAATTACAGGAACAAAGAAGCATGATCATATCACCCCCGCCTTAAAAGAACTCCACTGGCTTCCCATCCGCTCTAGAATAAAATACAAAGCCATAATGATGACTCAAGATAACAAAAACTGTTCTGCCGAATGCTTAAATGAAATAATCAAGAGTCCCAGATACACAATCGAGGAGGAAGATCCACCAGAATACACTCCCAAATGCCACCATAACATCCATCTCTTCACAAAGACTACTTCACAGGGTATTCAAATTGTATTCACCGTCACTATGGAACTCACACCCACACCACCTAAGAGCTACTTCAGATATTGCTGACTTCAGAAAACATTTAAAGACCTACCTTTTCACTAAGCACTACGACAACATATGAAGCACACACAACAGTTCTTAAATCTCCGCAAAATTGTCCCCTCCCTACAAGAAGACGACTAAGCTAAGAACCAATCTACTGTAAATGTGAAAGCGTAGTTACTCACCTGTAACAGGTGATCTCCGGGAACAGCAGGAATTTAGTCTTCGCGTATGGGTATCATCAGTACCGATAGAGCCTGCACGGGAATGCTCCCCAGCATCCAATAGGAAGGCTTTTGGGAGCATCCCACAGCGCCTACATGCTGCCTTTCCGCTTTTCCCACTGTCCCTCTTCAGTTGAGTTTATAGCTGAGATAAAGGAGAGAGGGAGAGAAAGAAAGAGATAGAGAGACAACTCCTAGGGGAGGTGGGTGGGTTGTGAAGACTAAATTCCTGCTGTTCCCGGAGATCACCTGTTACAGGTGAGTAACTACGCTATCTTTAGGAACAAGCAGGAATGTAGTCTTCACGTATGGGGACTCCTAGCTGAAGATGCCAGGGAGATGGCCCCAAGAAGCTGCACCCCATTATTAACAATGTGTTTTTTATGTTACATGATAAATAGACATAAAAATCAATTTGTCTAAGTATGTTCAGCATACTTAGTGTAAAATACCATATTGTTTTTATGGTTTATTTTCCGGTTTTATGAATTATACTATTGATAGTTTAATTTATTATTTATATTTTTAATTTCATATTTTATATGAAAATATAAATAATATTTAATAATATAAAAATAATAAATAATATAAAAATAATAAATACATATATTTCATATTTTATATATTCCTAAGTTAATATCTATTGATATTCCCCCTGCATTCAATTTACTAACACCCTACATGTATACCTAAGCTGATATCTAAAACCTGTACATAAGTAATATATGTCATAACTGTAAATAGTTCTGAACTTTCAAAACTGTACAAAGTTGCTTAGAGTTACAAGTATTTGTTTATAATTATTATCATTTCACTGTATTTCTCACATTGTTCTCTGTATTTTGACTTAAGTTCAATGTAAACCGCCACTGATCTTGGGACATGGCGGTATATAAAAATGTTGCAAATAAATAAATAAAATATTTGTTCTTTTATCACAATTGATTTGTTATTATTTATAGAGATCTTTGTCCCCTGAAGAAGGCCCCCGGCTGAAACACGTGTTGGGCTGACCTCTGTTTGGTTGAATAAATTGATCTTCCATGAATTGTGTTCTGCTTTTTCCCTTGTGCCTTTGTGATACTGCAGGTGGGGTGTTTCTCCCTGATCCTTGAGGAACATGGCCATGTAAGTTTTGTAGGCAAGGATCCAGGCTATCAGCATGGAACCCTGGAAGCACCTCCTCCTGAAGGTGTCCAGAGTCCGCGCTTCCTGCATGGGCAGCACCGAGGAGTGCGTTTTGGCACTCTGCGCATTTCAAGGCAGACTCAACCACAATGAAATTGTGGAGCACTTGAGGCTTCTCAACCCTGGGGCCTTCTGGACCAGTACAAGGAATCGAGCCGGTGGCTGACAGTTGGAAGTATGTGTGGCACCTCCCACTACCGCAGTAGCAGCCACTGCAGGACATGATGGACGGGAACAGTCATCACCTCACAAGGGGCCGAGGGCTATTGGAGGAGTTCCAGTTTCTCTGTTCCTCTTCTGATTCCAGAGAAAAAGGGATGTCTTGGCCAAGTCCCAAACAAAATCCTGGAAGGACATGTCTTCCGGGGGTGACTTCCGCCAGTCCAGAGGGGACGACAGGTCAGTCAGGAGAGCCTTTGCCCAAAGATCCGACACCACTGATTCTGCTTTGGTTTTGGATTCCAAGAAGAAGTCAAAGTAATCCTGAGTCTCCTCCGCGGCTCAGGAGAGGGTGGATGTTGATAGTCCCCCTTTTGACCAGCATGCTGATGGCAATGCACCGGGGGGCTTCGGACTCCAACACACTGGAGAGGGAGATGGCTCCAACCACCAGTCTGGTGTTGATACTGGACTCCCACCCAATGTCCCAGCCACGGTGAGCAGGGCAAGGGTCTCCAGGATCAGCTGGAAAGAATGCAATGATGACATGCTCAATGCCGCAAAGCTTGCATTCTGCAGGGCTTCCACTGCTGCCAGGTAACCGCAGACATTGCCAGTGAACCCTCAGGTGGGGACTCATGATCACAGGAGCATTGGGAGACATCCAACAGCCCTCCTGTGCACTGGGAATGGACTCCATTGTTTAGCTTGGGTCTTTCCACTGGGGAAGCTTAGTTATCCATTCCCGGCCCTCGCTGTCTGTCTCACGGTGAGAGGGGCTAAGATGGCACTGCACACAGATTTTCTCCTTGTGATCCCCTTTCGATGCAGATGGGGTCGCTGTAGAGGGATGCCCCTCTCCCATCAAACCATTCTACTCCAACTGAGCCTCTGCTCTTTTTCCTTGGCCACTGCAGGGGTGGACAAGGGGGTCAGTGCTGAGGATGCTAAATCAGATGAGCCAAAGAGGGACTCCTTCTGCTTTTCCCAACCCTTCAGCCTTCGATGCATCATCTGCAAGTATAATTTGCAGGACACTGGCTGAAGGTTGGATCCAAGACACTGCAAGCACCAATTATGGTGGTCAGTGGCAGAAATGGTCTTGCCATATTTGGTGTATTTTTTTTAAAGCCGCTAACCAGCTTAGACATGCCAAAAAAGATGGCAAAATCAAATTGAAAAACGTCTGAGGGCAGGAAAAACTCTCGAGGGAGAAACCACCACCAAAAAGGCAGACAAAAAAGAGAAAACTACAGAAAAACACCCAAAGGGTAAGAAAAAGGCTAACCAACGATAGACGGGAGAAAATAAACAGCGAAAGCTCAGCCACAAGGGCGAAAAATTCAAACTTTTTTCCAGAGTGCAGGAACACATCCTAGGGGCTCCACAGAAAAAAGAAGCCTAGAGAATATGGCACTGTGGCGGGCAGGGAAGGCAGGCGCACATGCACAGCATACCTCCCAAAAGCTTCCTTTGGAAGCTGGGGAACGTTCCATGTGGGGCTCCGTTGGTGACATCACCCATATGTGAGGACTTATTTCCCGCTTGTTCATGGAGAAAATCACCCATTACATCATCTGAAACACTTTCCCCATTTATAAGCACCAGGTCCATTATCACCACTACTGAATGGATTTCATTACCAGATGCCAGAATAGTTCTCCTTGTAGCCAATTCAGGATCCCCCTACATCTAGATAACATACACCCGGGATATCTGAATTAGCATTTTGCAAGTTAAAATCTCTTTACCATAGTATTTCTCCTTTCATAGCAATATTGTGACTATCTTGAAGGACAACAAAAGGGGACAGCTACTTCTGGAGAGAGATCTGCAATTGTGAGTATTTACTTCTGAGAATCTTTCTGAATCTTAGAGAAGGGAATTTTTTAGATTAAAGCTGGTTAATCTGTGAACCCAGTGTATTTGTTAAATCAGTCAGGGCCTAGTAGCAGCACAAAGCTTTCAGTTTAAATTTAACACACAGAAGAGAGCTTTCTGGTTAAATTTAGACCACAAGACTCTCTCTATCCAAGCAAGGGCTGTGGGATTCCCCCTGGAAATTGATCACAGGACAGGGTAATGTGTGGCAGCCAGCTTTTAATAAGTCTTCTTTCTCTCCCTCCCTCCCTGACACCCAACCACCCCTGGCATAATCATAGCTTTATAGGTACTTACACCTCTTAAAGGAAAGGAGCTGCTCTGAGGTGCAGCTATTTATCCTCATCAGGCATATATTAAGGACCTGAGATTAATTAAGCTTCAAGTAAACAAGGTACATTAAACATATTAGGTATAGTTTTATTAGTATAAGTATCCTCAGCAACCCTTAATAAGTAAAGAACTTAAATATCTAAAAACAACTTTAAAACTAAGATGCAGACAGCAGTCCAGCAGCGAGATGGGGGCTTTCCAGTCTTTTGCATTGAGTGTCTCATGAATGATTTTCTCCCAGCTGGTGAGGGGTCTTATGTGTGCACTAGGTGCGAGGAGCTCTTTGCTCTCAGGGAACGAGTCCGATCTTTGGAGGCTAGAGTAGCAGACTTGGAGGACATAAGGAAGATGGATAGGTACATAGACGAGACCCAGAGGGATATAGTCCTGAAGTCCCACCTCCAGTCTGACAGCATCCCTGTTGCCATGGAGGAGAGAGGTCATGTGACAGGAGAGCATCATCCTGGTGCGGCAGGAAGTAATCCTGTAGCTAGGACCTGTCCTCCAGGAGATGTAAAACCCTCGTGCACCGAGGAAGTTTCTCCAGGGCCATGTGCCCATGAGGAAATGGTTAGGACAGCTGTTATAGTTGGTGAATCGATCATTAGGCATGTAGATAGCTGGGTGGCTGGTGGACATGAGGATCGCCTGGTAACAACATGCCTGCCTGGTGCGAAGGTAGCAGATCTCATGTGCCACCTAGACAAGGTCTTAGATAGAGCTGGGGAAGAATATGCTGTCTTGGTACATGTCGGTACCAATGACATAGGAAAATGTGGTAGGGAGGTTCTGGAGGCTAAATTCAGCCAGGCAGTTGAAATCCAGAACTTCCAGGGTAATGTTCTCTTAAATGCTTCCTGTTCCATGCGCAGGACCCAAAAGGCAGGCAGAGCTCCGGAGTCTCAATGCGTGGATGAGACAATGGTGCAAGGAAGAAGGTTTTGGATTTGTTAGTTAATGGGCAACATTCTGGGTAAAGGAGGGGATTTTCTGAAGGGATGAGCTCCACCTTAACCAGGATGGAACCAGACGGCTGGCATTAACCTTTAAAAAGGAGATAGAGCAGCTTTTAAACTAGATAATAGGGGAGAGCCGACAGTCGCCCAAGAGCGCATGGTTCAAAACAATGTATCCTTGAAGAATACAGTACTACCAAAAGAATGAAGTTAGGGCATATCAGTAGAGAGGCTCCAATAAAGACAATAGTAGCCCAAATGCCCTAGAGTACAGAGCAGACAGAGCTTAAAGATTCCAAATTACCCCTGCCTACCTATAGCCAGATTAATATGAATAAAATACAGTCTCTAAAATGCTTGTATGCAAATGTTAGAAGTCTAAAAAACATGATGGGAGAGTTAGAATATGTAGCACTAAATGAGAGGCTAGATATGATTGGTATCTCAGAGACATGGTGGAAGGAGGACAACCAGTGGGACACTGTGATACCTGGGTACAAACTATATCATAATGATAGAGCTGATCAAACTGGTGGAGGGGCTGCATTCTATGTTAAAGAGGGCATTGAGTACAAAGGATTAAAGTTTTGCAGGAAACAAAATTTGCTGTATAATCTCTATGGATTGAAATTCCATGTCAAAAGAGGAAGGCGATAGCAGTAGGGGTATAATATCGACGCCTGGCCAGAATTAACAAATGGATGATGAAATGCTCAAAAAAATCAGGGAAGCTAACAAAATTTACAGCACACTAATATTAATGGGTAATTTCAATCACCCCAGTATTGACTGGATCAGTGTCATGGCAGGACATGCTAGGGAGATAACGTTTCTAGATGAAATAAATGACTGCTTCTTGGAGCAGCTGGTTCATGAACTGACCAGAGGGGAAGCCATTTTGGACCTAGTCCTTAGTGGAACACCAGATCTGGTGCAAGAGATAAGGGTGTTGGGGCCATTTGGAAATAGTGATTATAGCATGATCACGTTTGATTTAATTAATGGAGGAGGGATTGTAAGGAAATCCACAGTACTACCTTTTAACTTTCGAAAGGGAAACTATGATAAAATGAGGAAAATAGTTAAGAAAAAAACTAAAAGGAGCAGTTACAAAGGTTAAAGACTTACATCAAGCTTGGGTGTTGTTTAAAAATACTATCTTGGAAGCTCAGACCAGCTGTATTCTACACTTTAAGAAAAATGGAAGGAAGTCCATAAAACTGCCAGCATGGTTTAAAGGTAAGATCACAGAGGCTGTTGCCAAAAAAGCATCTTTCAGGAAATGGAAAAAAGAGCCAAATGACAAAAACTGGAAACAGCATAAGCACTGACAAGTTAAATGCAAGCAATTGATAAGGCAGGTAAAGAGAGAATTTGAGAAGAAGCTTGCTGTTGAAGCAAAAATGCACAATAAAGACTTTTTCAAGTACATTTGTAGCAAAAAACCTGTTAGAGTGTTAATGGGACCATTAGATGATAGAGGGGTAAAAGGGGCACTAAGAAGAGAGAAAGCCATAGCAGGGAGACTGAATGAATTCTTTGCTTCAGTCTTTACTGAGGATGATGTAGGGATGTTACCCATGACTGAAGTGGTATTTAAAGGTGATAATGCGGAAGAATTGAAGGAAATATCGATACACTGTGCAGATGTATTACAACTATTTGATAAACTGAAGAGTAGCAAATCACCTGGACCAGATGGTATACATCCAATTATGTTGAAAGAACTGAAATATGAGATTGCAGACCTGCTATTAGTAATCTGTGAACTATCATTAAAATCATCTGTAATACCTTAAAATTGGATGATGGCCAATGTAACGCCAATTTTTAAAAGGGGTTCCAGGGGTGATCCGGAAAACTACAGACCGGTGAGCCTGACGTAAGTACCGGGAAAAATGGTAGAAACCATCATAAAGAACAAAATTACTGAACATGTAGATAGTCATGGCTTAATGGGAGACAGTTAACATGGCTTTAGAAAAGGAAGATCTTGTCTTGCTAATCTGTTATGTTTTTTGAGGGTGTGAATAAACAGGTAGACAAAGGTTAGTCGGTTGATATAGTGTATCTGGACTTTCAGAAAGCCTTTGACAAAGTTCCTCATTATAGACTTTTGGCAAAACTAAAGAATCATACGATAGGAGGCAGTGTACTATTGTGGATCAGGAACTGGTTAAAAGATAGAAAGCAGAGGGTAGGGCTAAATGGCCAATTTTTCCATTGGAGAAAGGTGAATAGTGGAGTACCCGAGGGTTCTGTGCTTGGTCCGCTGCTTTTTGACATATTCATAAATGACCTGGAAAAGGGAATAACGAGTGAGTTTATCAAATTTGCAGATGACACGAAACTATTTAAAGTTGTTAAAACCCATGAGGATTGTGGAAAATTGCAAGAGGATCTTGATAAATCGGAAGATTGGGCATCCAAATGGCAGATGAAATTTAATGTGGACAAGTGAAAAGATATGCACCTAGGAAAGAACAACCCATACTATGGTTACATGATGCAAGGTTCCACATTAGGAACCACCACCCAAGAAAAAGATTTAGGAATCATTGTGGATAACATGTTAAAATCCTCGGCCCAGTGTGCAGCGGTGGCCAAGAGAGCAAATAGAATGCTAGGTATCATAAGGAAAGGGAATGGAAAATAAAACACAAGATATTATAATGCCTCTGTATCTTTCCATGGGTCGACCGCACCTTGAATATTGTGTGCAATTCTGGTCGCCATATCTTAAAAAGGATATAGCGTTATTAGAAAAGGTTCAGAGAAGAATCACCAAAATGGTAAAGGGGATGGAAGGATACCCCTATGAAGACTAGCTAAAAAGGTTAGGGTTCTTTAACCTGGAAAAGAGATGGCTGAGGGGAGATATAATAGAGGTCTATAAATTAATGAATGGAGTGGAACCGGTAAACATAAATCGATGGTTTACATCATCAGAATATAGAAGGACTAGGGGACATGCAATGAAGCTACAGGGTAACCTATTTAAGACTAATAAGAGAAAATATTTTTTTCACTCAACATGTAATCAAAATCTGGAATTTGTTACCAGAGGATGTAGTAAAAGCTGTTAGTGTAGCTGGATTTAAAAAAGGTTTGGACAAGCTCCTGGAGGAAAGATCCATAAACCATTATTAAAAGGGACCCAGGATATCACTGCTTAGTCCAATACAAGCTTTGTGGAACCTGTGTCTTTTGGGGAAACTGCTAGGTACTGTGATAGTGCTGAAGCTAGGGAATCTGTGAATTTGGAAATAAACGCTGTCTTTCACAAAGCAGCTGACTTGCAGGAGCTGCAATTGCATAGCAACACAGCTAGAGGGAGCAGGCACGAACCTGCAGAGGCTGAGCGAACACACCCAAGTACTGATTATGCAGGGACTAATCAGAGGCACCTGAAGAGCAGGCCAGGAAACTCAAGAGGAGAACGGCTTTATAAGCAGAGAGCTGCAGCCAGAATAGGGAGGTAAGAAAGAAGAGAAGAAGCCAGGATCCAAGGGAGAGAGACTCCGGGAGAAGCCAGGATCCAAGGGAGAGAGACTCCATGCCTAGAGGGAGGCCTGAGCTCACCAGAAGGATTGAGAAAGGAACTTAAAGGTACTGGAAGGAAAAGTCCTGACAATGGAATCCCCCATACTGAGAAGCAGAGAGGCCTGGATTCGTTACCTGGCCGTCCCAAGCTTCAGGGATGACAAGCAGTGCCCAGGAGACTCACAGAAACAGTCTGTAAAGGTGACCGTATCCAAGGAAGGGTACCTGGTAAGGAAAATACCAGCAGCACCAACTTCAGGAAGCCAAGGTACAGCGGTACTTTAATTCTAAAAAGAGACTTAGCTCCTAGAAGGGCTTTTGAATCAGATAACCATTCTGAGAGGAATGAAAGAAGGCAGGCGTTCTGGAAGCCACGACATAGAGGCTTAAGAACAAGCCATGCTTCCTACTTGAAACCCCTTGAACAGTCCAGCTGGAGGATAGGTGAAGGAAATACTAATTTGCACACTATAGCAGCCAGGGAGAGCTCAAATACGGGAGAAAGCACAGATGAGCTGGAACCCATGCAAGTGGATCCTGGGGATTTAGAAGCATTGTCACAGGAGGAATTAATGGACTGCTCTATTTGTGTTGCGGGAAGCCTTGAGTCACTCCCAGAGCTATAGTTTACCAGAACATACACTAACAATAATTTTGCTTACATTGAGCTAAAGGAGAGCTGTTTATTTGTTTCACTCCGAAGTTTAGAAAACCCTTTATATTCTACAAGGAACTGTAAAGCCTGTAACAGTTTTACTTGTTTAATAACACTTTGGCACAAACCTGAAAATAAGGAAAACTTTACTTTTGTTACTTAGCGAACCTCAGTGCTAAAAGGGAAATAAAAGCTTTTTGTTTACCCTCTACTTGGCATCCACAACTCATTTCTAAAAGGAGAAAGGACTACAAGGACCAAGGTGCATCTGGCCCAAAAGAGTCTTTTACTTCTACAATTGATTTAAATGCACAACATGCCCCTGCAGCCACCGGCCACCAGGGGGGATGGTGACATTAATGGCGTAGTTTTATGGATTTTTGGCTAAGAATTACAAAAGAAAAGAAAAGAAGAAAAGTGCCAAACTTCAAGAAAAACACGGAGTGGAGGACCCAGGTGTTGCTATCAGCCGTGGCGGAGTGCTACAGGATGGAGCAACAACATCCTTTACTCAAAGTCTGACTCAACACCTGCGGCAGGTAAAATGTAAATAAACATAACCTGTGCTGGATGTGGGTGTGAAGTTAAAAAAAAAAAGGAAGAGAAAGGGAGGCTGATTTGTTATCAGTACCGCACTTGGTTTTTCTCTCTCTAATTTGTCTAGGTACACCATCACCATGGACCCGAAGGAGATACTTCCATGGATAGCCATGCAGTTTGATAAACAGCAGGAAATGGCCTGCCAAATGCAGCAACAGGCAGTACTGGCAATGCAAGAACAGCAAAAACCCATACTGCAAATGATGGATGCTTGGTTAGCCCAACAAAAGACGTCACAAGAAGCGGCTTCTACACCTCAAGGACAGAATCCGGGACTCGGTAGCGGTGCGGTAGGACAATGGTCATATGAGACCTTAACTGTGGGAAAGTTGGCAGCCACTGATGATATAGATGACTTCCTGGACTCATTTGATAGAATAGCCCAGTCAGTAGGCTGGCCAAAAGAACAGTGGGCCATACGCCTGGCAGCTTCACTCACAGGCAAGCCGCTGTCAGCGTATAGGGCTATGCCCACGGCACTAGCAAACGATTACACCGAGGTGACCAAGGCCATAAGGGATCGCCTAGGCCTGACCCCTTTTGTGTATAATCGCATGCTATGAGCTAGTCATCTTAAAGCTGGCGAGACGCCAAAAGCTTTAGGGCACAGGCTTAAAAGGTTAGCATTAAAATGCTTAAGGCCTGAGGAAAAAACTGTTGACACAATAGTAGATGTTGTAGTGTGTCACTCGGTTCCCGGTGACACAAAGATTATACGCCACTAGGTAGCGCTGTTAAAGAACAAAGAGTCCAAGTGTAGGGTAATAAAGGCTTTTATTCCCCGTTTAAAGCAAGGTTCAACTAAGAGATATTTTAGATAACAGAAACAGTCCTTTGTTTCAAAGGGTACCAATATTCACTGGCTAGTTAACTGTTACTTCACAGTTTAAAGCAGGTTTCTTCAAAGTAATATTCAGTATAATAAACATCAAATTATACTTCATTTATTCTTCTGTGGAGCATACACACTCTGGAGCATAGGCAGTGCACCAATCACATTCCATTTCCTCAGGCAAAGGTGAGGGAATAGTGCTGGGAGAATCCACTTCCATCAATTCCTCTCCCCTATACTGATTCAAAGGGCTTCCACTGTCCCTTTCTATTTCAGCATGGTAATCTCCAGCTTGGGAGTTTGGCTTCACATAACCAGGGACTCTTAAGGCTGGCGGTAGTTTAGTGAACCAGTCTGCACTCTTGTTTCTCCTAGGAGGAATACTTCTTTTAGCATAACTTTTAGCAGTACAATCATTACAGTTAATCTTCAATGCCTCATACCTTGGCTCACTGAGTAAAAACTTCCGTTGCTTATAAAACTGCTTTTCCCTCTGAATAGGTGAAACTGGGCAATGATCCTCTAGAGATAAGCTTCTGTCAGAACCTCCCTCTCTGGTTCTTAGCTTTCTTCTCTCTAGGTTACAAACAGGCAGAGTATAGGAACTAGGTGTGGCAGAGCCTCTCACCTTGGAGCAACTTCCACCAAACTCCCCTTGCACATCAGGTCCAGTTTGGGCTTTCTGGCTTCCCACCTTGTGAGGTCTGTTTCTCCTCCAGCTTCCAGCTTGGCTTCTTTCACAGCAATCAGGCTTATGTCCTTGATAGACTCCAGGCTTCTCTGCTGTTTCTCCTTCTAGTCCAGCTCCAGTTCCTTCTTCCTCTTTCTCCTCCTTCCTCAGCTCCTGCTGTGTCCACTGCTTCCTCTGCTTATGCCACTGCTGCTTATACCACTCCTGTCCAGAAGCATTCTGCTCTGGCTTATAAAGTGAACCGTTACTGCTGACTTCCTGGTTCCCTTTCAGCTGCAGGTCATCAGTGAGCTTAGGTTCATTAAGACCAGTATGTCTGTTCCTGCTCCCTCTAGCTGTGCCTGGAGGTAACTGCACATCTAGTTCTAAAACAGGATTTCTTTTCTTAAAACCAACTTTATTAGTGCCCGCATCATGACAAGTGTTAGAACAATTCATGTCTGCAGTGCCTAAAAACATGCAGAGTTTCCTTATACTGCAGAACTGCCAGACCACTGAAGAAGCTATTGTATTAACCGAGAGATATTTGGAGGCAGAATTGGCCACCCAACAAATTAGTGAAACTTAAAAGACGGCAGCTGGGGCAGTGATGCAGTCATCAGGAAGTTTCTCACGATATAAACCCAAGGTTTGAAAAACGTTATACCTGTATCAAGAAATCACTCTAAGAGATGTTTTATGTGCGGGAAAATAGGACATGTACAGAGTGAATGTCAATCACGGACAGCACTGATAAATGAAAACACCAAAGTGTTACGTGAAGGATTTCTGTTGGTAGTGACAGTTGTAAGCCTGTTGGCTGACTGTGTCACCCCTAGGCAGCTGCCTAGATGGGGACCCAGTTTGAGTTGTGGAAGAATAATGACTCAAGAGTCGTGTCCAAAGTGGAATTAAGGATGGGCTTTATTCCCTGTCCCGTATGGATGGCTTTCAGATAAGGATAACACAAATTAAGCTGTTACATCACAGGCAAAAGAACACTTCAACAAAACCAAGCTTCTTCTTTGCTTTCCCCAAAACACAAAAGTATTATCTTCCTCCAAAGAAATCAAAAACACACTTCCTTTTTTTTTCTCTTTAATGCAGAGATTCTAAATCATCTGTTACTCCCAGACTGCAATCCATTGGCTAATGAATATTCTCGGGGATAGTGCTTTCCCACTGCATCCCCTCTTGGGCTTGACCTGCGTGGGACCTCTGAGTTTTTGCAAACCTGTACTCAGACCTCTGCTCTGGGGCAAACTCTGTTCTTGGGAGATACAGTTGCTGCTGCTGGGGGTCCGAGGCAACAGGAGCTGGGCTGGAGAATTCTTCCCAGTCCCTAAGCCACTGAGGGAACTCTTGCTTCCTGTATGCTTTGCTTCTCCTCCCCGAATCTACTCCACTCCCTTTATAATACAGAGGGTACTTATCTTTCCCACGAGAGAATATGGCTTCTAGCCCTTCTTCCTCTAGCCAGGGATTTCTATCAGAGCTGCAGACTGCTTTGCTCCGGCAGTATCGGTTGCTGGGTCTAGCAGGGTAGCACTTGCTTCCTGCTTCCTGTGAGACTCTCAGAGTGTGACCTTTGCTCTCTGGTGATCTGACTGCTTGCCTGGGTGCGAGGACCCCTCTGGTTGGGAAGACCTTAGCTCTATCTCTCCTGATCCACTCAGATTCGTCAGACTGCCTCTGCTCAAACCTGGATCTCCAGGACAGCAGGTCTCTCACTGTTTGGTCTGGAGTTCCCAACTTAGTCTCTCTGAGGGTCTCTCTGCTCCTCGTCTGTTTCTCCAGGCTAGGTTCCAGACTCTCCTCCACACTCTGGCTGCGCTCCAAGCTTGTTTCCCTTGCTCGGGGGAAACTTGTTCCGTCTCTGAATCTGAAACTGCATCTGGGTCTCCGTCTGACTCTGCCTGTGAGTTCACCCTCCTCTTCACTTGATTCTCCCCTGGTTTTATTGGGCTGCCTATTGGACGTGGAACGTGACTGTTCCCACAGGTGATCCTGATTAGAGCTCTGAATTCTCTCTGCGTCACTGCAGCCCTGAGGAATGTTTGTTTCTTCACTCCCTGCCCCCTTGCACTGTGAATGTCTCCACTGACCCTGTGCCTGTGAGGTAAGCTCTTCATTTCTAAACCCTTTTAAATTTTTAGACTCTGTGCTGTCTACCTCATGACACAGTGCAAGGGGTAACCGCAAAGGCTCTTCTCGACTCGGGTGTGGATCAGAGCATGATCTCGCGGAAGCTCTGGTCTATGATTGAGGAGCAAGCTGAATCCGCACCAAGCCGAGCGGAAGGGAAAGTAAAGATAAAATGTATTCATGGCGCCTCTTCATTTTATCCTGTATACAACCTAGTGGTAAGAGGTTTAGGGATCGAGAAAGAGATGCTAATTGCAGTGGTCCCCAAATTACCCCAGGATTTGGTGCTAGGCAGAGACTGGCCCCAATTTAGGAGGGGTTTGGAAAAGGGCCTAACACCCCAGGAGGTTTTTGTTTCTACATGCACCCACTCCAAAATACCGGCGGTTCTCAGTCCCCTCTTGGGAAAGGCTTTGGAATCCACGCAGCAAGTACAAGAAGAGCCCGTAAGAAAAACAAAATTCGTATTGAAATTCTGCAAAACTTCTAAGCAAGCTCAAAGTCCCCGTCGAGCGTCGGCTCAGGCCGCGGGGTATGATTTGTATAGTGCAGTAAATCAAGTCATCCCCAAACATGGAAGAGCCTTAATAGACACGGATATCCAGACAGAATTACCTCAAGGATGCTAGGGTCGCATCGCGCCACAGTCCAGCCTAGCCTCAAAATACTTCATAGATGTAGGCGCTGGAGTAATAGACCCCGATTACAGAGGCGCCCTTAATGTCCTGCTATTTAATTTCGCAGGAGAAGACTTTGACGTAAAAATAGGGGACCGCATTGCACAGCTAATATGTGAGCGAGTTGGTTTTCCAACCCTGGAGGAAGTACCCATGGTAACCCCTACGATCCGAGGATCCAAAGGATTCGGTTCCACCGGGCAAACCGATGTGAAGGGTTTAACTGCGGTGTGTAAGGAACAAGGGGACGAAGATCTGGGCCCCCTCCTGGACGTCTGCAAAACTAGGCCCAAGCCACGAGTCAGTGATGAACTCTCCATAACACAGAGGCAAGAGTTGACCAGAGTGTTGGAAAGGTTCGAGGACGTACTGACACCTATTCCCGGAGAAACAGGCTTGGTCGCCCATGAGATAATTACGCCACCCGGAAAGGTCATCAGACAGAGGCCCTATCGTTTACCGGAGGCGAAAAGACAGGAGGTGATAACGCCCATTGTTAGCATTTCTTGGACCTGGGTTATCGAGGAATCATGCAGTCCCTGGTGTGGTCCAATTGTCTTGGTACCCAAACCGGACGGCACCATGAGATTTTGCATCGATTTTCGCCAGGTCAATGAGGTATCCACCTTCAATGCGTATCCAATGCCTCGCATTGAAGGACTTCTAGATAGATTAGGACAAGCCAAATTCCTCACTACCCTTGATATGACCAAAGGGTACGGGCAGATACCCCTGACGAGGGAGGCACGCCCTAAGACCGCTTTCAGTACTCCCCTCGGCCTATTTCAATTTAGAAGAATGCCTTTTGGGTTACATGGGGCAGCCGCAACCTGCCAGCGATTAATGGATTTAGTTTTACCCCCCATCAGAACTATGCCACAGCCTATATGGATGATATAGTCATCCACAGCTCTACCTGGGACCAACACTTACTCCAGATAAAAGCAGTGTTACAAACGATGAGACAAGCGGGTTTAACGCTAAATCCCGAAAAATGCATGTTTGCGGGCCAAGAGGTCAAATACTTAGGTCACTTAGTAGGACGGGGCACGGTCCGACCCCTATTAAACAAGGTGGAAAGTGTTAGGAATTTTCCCGTTCCCCAAAATAAGAAGCAACTTAGAAGCTTCCTGGGGCTTATCGGTTATTATAGACGTTTTATCCCGCATTTCGCGGAGGAAAGTGCGATATTTACCAACATGTTAAGAATGAATGCCCCGAATAAGATACAATGGTCCTCAGACGCGGAAAAGGGTTTCAAAATACTGAAAGGGAGGCTGTGTAAGCACCGATATTACGTGGTGTGGATTTCCGCCAACAATTTCTGGTTCAAACGGATGCTTCAGAAACTGGCTTGGGAGCTGTCCTATCACAGATGCATGAAGGTGCTGAACATCCAGTCATGTTCTTGAGCCGTAAATTATCTCCGGCCGAACAAAAGTACTCCACAATCGAGCGAGAATGCCTGGCAATTAAATTGGCAGTCGAGGCCCTGAAATTTTATCTGACGGGGAGAAAATTCATTCTTATCACTGACCATGACCCTCTTAAATGGTTAAACCACATGAAGAATAATAATAGTCACCTAACCAGATGGTACATGGCATTACAACCCTATGAATATAAGGTCGAGCATAGAGCAGGGAAGCTACACTCTAATGCAGACTCAATGTCCCGAATTACGTGCTGTGAAAAGGATGAAATGCCAGCCCGTAATATTTTAAGAAGGGGGATGTGTGATAGGGCTGAAGCTAGGGAAGCTGTGAATTTGGAAAAAAAAACGCTGTCTTTCACAAAGCAGCTGACTTGCAGGAGCTGCAATTGCATAGCAACACAGCTAGAGGGAGCAGGCACGAACCTGCAGAGGCTGAGCGAACACACCCAAGTACTAATTATGCAGGGACTAATCAGATGCGCCTGAAGAGCAGGCCAGGAAACTCTAGAGGAGAACGGCGTTATAAGCAGAGAGCTGCAGCCAGAATAGGGAGGGGAGAAAGAGGAGAAGAAGCCAGGATCCAAAGGAGAGAGACTCCAGGAGAAGCCAGGATCCAAGGGAGAGAGACTCCATGCCTAGAGGGAGGCCTGAGCTCACCAGAAGGATTGAGAAAGGAACTTAAAGGTACTGGAAGGAAAAGTCCTGACAGTGGAATCCCCCATACTGAGAAGCAGAGAGGCCTGGATTCGTTACTTGGCCGTCCCAAGCTTCAGGGACGACAAGCAGTGCCCAGGAGACTCACAGAAACAGTCTGTAAAGGTGACCGTATCCAAGGAAGGGTACCTGGTAAGGAAAATACCAGCAGCACCAACTTCAGGAAGCCAAGGTACAGTGGTACTTTAATTCTAAAAAGAGACTTAGCTCCTAGAAGGGCTTTTGAATCAGATAACCATTCTGAGAGGAATGAAAGAAGGCAGGAGTTCTGGAAGCCACGACATAGAGGCTTAAGAACAAGCCATGCTTCCTACTTGAAACCCCTTAAATAGCCCAGCTGCAGGATAGGTGAAGGAAATACTAATTTGCACACTATAGCAGCCAGGGAGAGCTCAAATACAGGAGAAAGCACAGATGAGCTGGAACCCATGCAAGTGGAGCCTGGGGATTTAGAAGCATTGTCACAGGAGGAATTAATGGACTGCTCTATTTGTGTTGCGGGAAGCCTTGAGTCACTCCCAGAGCTATAGTTTACCAGAACATACACTAACAATGATTTTGCTTACATTGAGCTAAAGGAGAGCTGGTTTATTTGTTTCACTCTGAAGTTTAGAAAACCCTTTATATTCTACAAGGAACTGTGAAGCCTGTAACAGTTTTACTTGTTTAATAACACTTTGGCACAAACCTGAAAATAAGGAAAACTTTACTTTTGTTACTTAGCGAACCTCAGTGCTAAAAGGGAAATAAAAGCTTTTTGTTTACCCTCTACTTGGCATCCACAACTCATTTCTACAAGGAGAAAGGACTACAAGGACCAAGGTGCATCTGGCCCAAAAGAGTCTTTTACTTCTACAATTGATTTAAATGCACAACCTGCCCCTGCAGCCACCGGCCACCAGGGGGGGTGGTGACAATACTTGTGACCTAGATTGGCCACTGTTGTAAACAGGATACTGGGCTTGATGGACCTTGGTCTGACCCAGTATGACACATCTTATGTTCTTATCTTCAATTAAATCTGCCCGTGAGGGAGGTCTGTATATCATACCATTGTAAATAGATTTCCCATTCCCTCTTTCCAGATTAACTCACAGTGCCTCCTCCTTCTCCGCAGGTATGGGGTTTTAATATATATTTATATATAGTGCCACTTCTCCCTTTCTTCCTACCCTGTCTTTCCTGAATGTGTCTCAGCCATTGTTTTCTGTGTACCATCTCTCTGTGACTGCCACTATAACTAAGTCAGCCTCTTCCATTAGAGCTTTTAAATCTGGAACTGTCTTTCATATACTGTGGGCATTAATATATGTTCTTATCTTTCCAGATGTTGCCCAGTTTTCCCTTTTCTATACTAGTTTTAATGTTTTACTTACCTGAGGGCTTTTACTTACTTGAGGGCTTTATTCACTTATCTCTAACAATCCTAATTGAAAGTTCTCCTCAGTAGGTTAGCCAGTCCTTTGCAGAACACCGGAGAGAGTAGCCAAATGTTTCATAAATGGTATAACGCGTTAATGATTAAACAAAAAATCAGTTTAATGTCCTAAACCCAATAACTTAGAACTGTAGTCGTACATCAAAGCAAAGAATACAGGTCTCAGAAGAAACTTTCAGCACTGTAGCAGGGATATTCACCCGTAAAATGTGCTTGTCCTTACATCAATGACCTGATTCAATACTTTTTTATTCCACAAAAATCTTTTTCCTTTTTTCTTATATGACTTAAAAATCTTCCACAGCTCAATGTATTAACAAGTGTTATGAAAAAATCTCACAAAATCTCATAAGACCTGAAGAAATGAACACTTATCTTTGTAACAGATGTTAGCCAAAAATTGACTGTTAATACATTGAGCTGTGGAAGATTTTTAAGTCATATAAGAAAAAAGGAAAAAGATTTTTGTGGAATAAAAAAGTATTGAATCAGGTCATTGATGTAAGGACAAGCACATTTTACGGGTGAATATCCCTGCTACAGTGCTGAAAGTTTCTTCTGAGACCTGTATTCTTTGCTCTGATGTACGACTACAGTTCTAAGTTATTGGGTTTAGGACATTAAACGGATTTTTTGTTTAATCATTAACAAGTCCTTTGCAGAAGACACTTCTTCCCGTCTTTGACAGGTGGATACCATCTTTGCTTAGTAAATGTAATGTGTGCCTTTGAGTCATTGCTGATTCCTTTTGAAAATCATGCTATGATCCAAGAAGTCAAAATGCTTTCAATGACGCTATCCATGCAGCCAGGCACTCATCTCAAGGATGCGAGCCTCTTGGCCTCTGCCCTGATCCTCAACAGGGAGGACTGAAAACATCCACCTGCACACTGAACTGCTTCACCTTTTCTCCCAGTACCACAAAGTGACTTTTGATAACCTCAGGTGGAAATCTAGGAGTATCATTTGTGCCTATCTGGATAAGCAGCATTAGATAATTATTAGTAGGCTTAAGTAGCCTCAGCAAACTCTCTGTAACATCTTCGATCTTGGCACCAAGCAGTCAGCACACTTCCCAGGTTATCATGTCTGGACAGCAGATGAACACTTCTGTACCCCTCAGAAGGGAGTTACTAACTAACCACCATTTACTTCATTTCCTAGTGGGGCTGATCCTACAGCTTTGGGGCTTTTGAGTTTAGATCTAGAAATGATGAAGATGGAGCTACTAAAAGAACTCCAATGTAGTTATTCAAATATACAGATCAGGGGAAGGCAATTTATGCATTTTGGAGCACTATTGGGTCCATCATTGTAAAGTGAAAACAGTTTGGATCACCAAGGTATTGCCTCAGACAAGCCCTTAAAAATCAGACCCACAAGGAATGGAAATCAGTACCCATGAGGAAAGGAAACTGATAAGGAAGTTCACTGTGAGGCATACGGCTACTTTAAAATAACTACTGAGATCTCTGGCTAGGAATGGGAAAAATCGTGGCTGTGGTCTACAGGCTTCCAACTCAAACCAAAAAAATGGATAGCAAATTGATTGTTGATACTGGAAAGATAGCCATGAAGGGGGAAGTGATCATATTGGGAGACTTTAATCTACCTGATTTGGATTGGAGTGTTCCTTCTGCAAATCTGAAAAGGAGTAAAAAAATTGTGCATGCCTTTCAAGATGTGTTACTTAAATAAATGGTGATGGAATCGAACATGGAGAGCTTTGTGCTGGATTTAGTGCTCACCAACGGAGATAGTGTGTCGAATATCCAGGTAGGTACCCATGTGAGCAGCAGCGATCATCACACGGTGTGGTTTGAGATAAAAACCAAGGTGGAATCCAATCACAGCAAATTCAAAGTCTTAAGACTTCAAAAACGCTGACTTCAGTAAAATGGCCAAGTACCTGAAGGAGCAGTTGGTAGGGTGGGAGGGGTTAAGGGAAGTGGAATTGCAATGGGCTAAACTAAAGAAAGCAATAAAAGGTGCAACAGATACATACGTAAGGAAAGTAAATAAAAACAAAAGGAAAAGGAAACTTATTTGGTTCTCCAAAGAAGTGGCTGCACAAATAAAGGCAAAAACCACAGCTTTCACAAAATTCAGAAGCTTGCAAACAAAGGAACACAGAAAAGAATAAAAGATCAAACTCAAAGAGACAAAAACAGAAATAAGGATAGCAAAATCAAAGGCAGAAGAAAAGATGGATAAGATGTAAAGTGTAGCAACAAGACTTTATTCAGGTATATTCGCGAGAGGAGGAAAATCAGAGGTGGAATTGCAGGGCTCAAAAGTGCTGGGAATGGATTCGTGGAAAGTAACATTGAAAAAGCGATAATGCTAAACAAATACTTCTGCTCTATTTTCATTAGAGAAAATCCTGGAGAAGGACCACCTGTGATTGACAAATATACAAATGGGAATGGAGTAGATACCACACCATTCACAAAAGATGATGTGTTAGAACAGCTTCGCAAAACTGAAAGTGGACAAGTCTATGGGACCAGATGGGATACACCCCAGGATGCTGAAAGAGCTCAGAGAAGTTTTTGCAGGGCCTTTGAAGGATGTTTTTAATAGATCCTTTGAGACAGGAGAAGTTCCACAGGACTGGAGAAGGGCTGATGTGGTACCTCTCCACAAAAGTGGTAATAGGGAAGAAGTGACAAACTAAAGTAATACATCGCCAAACCTGCTGCCAATACCTCTGCAGGTTCACACAGTAGTATATCATATATCAGTGTGCTGTATCATCCCCGCACGACCAACACCAATTTCCTGCCTGAGGTTGCCATTTAGCCACTTTTATCAGGGTTAAGTACGCTCGATGAGCCAGGAAATACAGTGTTTGTGTGAGGGAGGCTGCTCGAGTAATCCTTATTTGAGATCCCCAAAAGGCGTCCCATATCTTTGTATTTCACAATTCTCCTGCTTCTGCTTCCCAGATTAATTGAGTTCCAATACACTTTCTCTTTGTACCTGATCGTAATAAGGTAAGGAACTTGGATATTTAGAGGCCACTCCTCAGAGGGAAGAGTGGCCTAGTGGTTGGGGCAAGTTACCTCAGGCCAGAAGGTCGGGGGTTCAAATCCCACTAGAGGACAGCAACCTTGGGCCAGAAGGACTGGAGTTTCTAGTCCCACAGGTGCTCCTTGTGGTCTTGAGTAAGCCACTTAACCCTCCATTGCCCATGTTCCCTGTAAGTATTAGTGTATGTGTCTCACATCCCCTCGTGTTAAATGTATCCCCCAATTGTGTTGTGACCACTTTGATTTAAGGATAAGGTGGTATACCAAAACTGTCTAAATAAATATTGGTTGAGTGCCCTTTTGCACTTCCAGCATCTTCTGATACAAAGGCCATCCCGGACTCATCTGAGTTGGAGAGACTCCTGCTTTATTTAAGCAATGGCGGAGCTGGCACCATTGATACAGACATTTGCCAGGCAATCCGTATTCTTGTAACATCTGGAACGATTTAAATGTGTTGTTTTGTATCAGTTGGCCCAGCTTCCATATACCACATTTTATCCATCTGTGCCATATGAAGGGCTTACCATCAGTTTGAAGCCTCGGATTTAACCATATTGGCTTATCCCGAGTATATTTCTCAGCATCCTTTATGTACAGTATTATCATTTGGCAGGCTTGCTGTGTGTCCCTGATTTGTGTGGCTTCCGCTGACACCACACCACCCCAATGCGCATCCTCAATGGTATTGGCTTACTTATGGCCTGCTCCACTTGTAGGCATTTGTAGCTGTCTTCTGGATCTTCTTCTTGGTCCATTGAGCTCCTTGTTTAAGCAAAGAGGCAATGTGGAACCAATGAAAGTCTAGGAAGTGCACTCCACCTCTTATTTTGGGCAGTTTGAGTTTCCATACCATTATTCTACGGATTTTGTTCCACCGTAGAAATGCCAGCAGAAGGCTGCCTCACTTCTTATAAAATCCTTGAGCAAATAAAATAGGGATCATGCTCAGAATATAATTGACTTTAGGTACTAACACCATTTTTATGGTTTCTAACCTGCCCCACCAGGTTAGATGTAGTGGAGTCCATTTAGCCATGTAGTCCTTGATAATTGTTTCACACAATTTCATATTCTGGCTGTTTCTTGTATCGTAGTCCAGTATATAATTCCTAAATACTTAAAAGAGGATTGTGCTAGCTGGAATGGGTAATCCTGCATTGTCAATAGAGGAACATGGGAGTTAAGGGGTATTATTGTGGTCTTTGTTAAATTCACTTTATACTCTGATATTGCTGAGTATGGTGAAATTAGACTTACCTGATAATTGTTGTTCCTTGAGGAACTCCAGTCTAGTCCCAACATTTGGGGTTTAAGCACCTCCTCCAGCAGCTATGGAGACTGAGTAACGTCATTCTTCTGATTTCACTGGTACAAATACTCTCGGGACCGCCTCCTCTGACCAGTAATCTATTGACAAAGCAGACTCACCAGAGCAACAGTTAAGTATCAATATATTAACCAATTGAACCTCAACTTAACTTTAACCACACCCTTACAGGAACTAACTACTTCCATTATAGTAGATGGAAGAAAAGAAAACGGTACATTCGTATAAGAACTTGTGCCAAGGAAGGCCACCCTTCCTCGTTTCCCGAAGGACCTAGATGCCCCCTGGCACCCCCTTCTCTATGCTAACCTCCTGCCTTTGTATGGCTCTCAGCGACCCATTAGCTTCCCTCTCTTAAGCCTTGAGCCCTAACTCCGTGCTTCATGCCAACAGCACAGAATCAACTAGGGAGGGATACAGGACTAGACTGGAGTTCCTCAAGGAACAACAATTAGCAGGTAAGTCTAATTTCACCTTCCTTATCGTCCCTCCAGTCTAGTCCCGACATCTGGGGATGTAACAGAGCAGTGAAACCTATTCTTACTGGGAGGGATCCGCCAGGCCAGCCTGAAGCACCGCTGTGCCAAAGCTAGTATCCCTTTCCGCCTGCACATCCAGACGGTAATGCTTAACAAAAATATTAAACGATGCCCAAGTCGCCGCCTTACAAATCTCAATAGCCGGCACTAGACAGCATTCTGCCCAAGACGCTGCCTGCACCCTCGTCGAATGGGCCCTAATGCCCTCTGGTACTGACTTCCCTTTCAGAATGTAAGCCGATGCTATCACTTCTTTAAGCCAATGTACAATGGAAGCTTTACTAGCAGCTTCCCCCTTTCGTGCTCCGCCAAAGAGAACAAAATGCCTATCCGTCTTTCTGAAACTCTCCATTCTCCTAAGATACCTCTTCAGCGCTTGCCGAACGTCCAGAGCGTGTAAGGAACCGGAGGTTGCCTTCCCTCCTGAGTCAACAAACACTGGGAGAGAAACTACCCAATTCACATGAAATGCTGAGACTACCTTTGGTAAGAAAGATGTTACTGGCCTCAGCACCACCTTGTCATCGTAAAAGGACAAAAAGGGCTTACGAAACGATAAAGCCTGTAACTCCGAAATTCTACGTGCTGAACAGATCGCTACTAGAAATACTGCCTTGAGTGTTAGCTCCTTATCCAACGCCTGCGCCAAAGGCTCAAAAGGTCCGTGTGCTAACGCGTCCAATACCAATGTCAAATCCCACCAAGGCACCAGTGATCTACACGGAGGCCTAAGAAGAGCCACCGCTCGCAAAAATCGTTTAACATCTGGATGTGTTCCCAGGTCTGTCCTCTTATCTTTCCTCGGTAACACGCCAGAGCTGCTACCTGCACCTGCAGGGAGGCTGCCGCCAATCCTTTGTCAAAACCATCCTGCAAGAAAGCCAGCACATGTGACAGCGAAGCACCCAAGGCCCGAATCGTCCTGTCTGTACACCATGCCTCAAAGACACGCCAGATACGTATATATGCCAAAGACGTAGATGTTCTCCTAGCCTTCGACATGGTGGAAATGATGGCCAAGGAATATCCTCTGCCCTCAACCTCGCCCTTTCAAGAGCCAAGCCATAAGCAAGAATCAATCTACCTGGGGCATAAGAATGGGACCCTGGAACAAAAGATCCTTCCGAACCGGAAGCCGCTAGGGCCAGTCTACCAACAGCCAGACGAGATCCGCATACCATGGTCTCCTCAGCCAATCTGGTGCTATCAGAATCACCATTCCCTTGTGCACCTCTATTCTTTGCAGCACTCGACCTATCAAGACCCAGGGGGGAAAATGTACAGGAGCTGGCGCTCTGGCCACCTTTGAATGAGAGCATCGAGCCCTTCCGATATCCTCTCCTTTCTTCTGATGAAGAATCTGCTTGCCTTCGCAGACTCGAACATGGCCATCAGATCCATCACTGGCTCCCCCCAGCGGTACACCACCAAGTCGAAGACCTATGGATGAAGCACCCACTCTGCTGTATCCACTTTGACCCGACTCAGAAAATATGCCATCACATTGTCTACTCCTGCCACATGTGCTACCGACAACGCCTCCAGATGCGCTTCGGCCCAATCCAACAGTTGTTCGGCCTCAGATTCCAGAGACGCACTGCCGGTGCCACCATGCCAATTGATATAGGCCACGGTGGTTGCATTGTCGGAAAATACCCATATCGCTTTGTTCTCCAAACGATGCCTGAAACGTTCTGAGCACTAGAGCCACCACTCTCAACTCCAACCTGTTGATGGACCATGTCTTTTCCATGTCGGTTCACTGCCCTTGGGCATAGGTCCCTTCGACGTGTGCGCCCCATCCCATGAGACTGGCGTCCGTCATAAGGGGCACCCAGGCAGGCGCTTCCAGAGGCATTCCCTTCTCCAGCACTCCGGGCCTCAACCACCATTGCAGCGCCTGCCTCGTCTCTGTCCGACACGGCAGCACCTTGGACAGCGAATTGTTCTGGTGAGACCATCTTCTGAGCAATGCCCTCTGTAATGGTCGCATGTGTTCCCGCGCCCACAGAACCAATTTGAGAGTTGCTGCCATTGTACTTAGCCAACTGCAGATACTGCCACGCCATGGGAATCCTGTGGCCAAGAAAGGTGTGGACTAGGTTTCTCAAGCCCTGTGCCCTCACCTGAGGCAGAAATACCTTTCCCATCTGCATATCGAAACATGCTCCGAGATACTCCAGGGTCTGCGATGGCTCCAGTCTGCTCTTCGCTCTGTTGATCACCCAGCCTAGACTCTGAAGGAACTCTACCACTCTGACAGTCGCCAACTTGCTCTCTCCCCTGGACTTTGCCCATATCAACCAATCGTCCAAATAGGGGTGCTCCAGAATTCCTTCTTTCCTCAATGCCGCCGCCACAACAACCATGACCTTGGTAAATGTCCATGGAGCTGTTGCTAATCCGAACGGCAATGCTCGGAACTGAAAATGCCTCATCAGCAGAGCAAATCTGAGGAATCTCTGATGCTCCTGTCGAATGGGTATGTGAAGATACACTTCCGACAAATCCAGTGCAGTAAGGAACTCCCCTGCTCTTACGGCCACAATCACCGACCGCAGAATTTTCATATGAAAATGCAAAATGCGCAGACACCGATTTACCTTCTTGAGATCCAAGATCGGACGAAAGAACCCCTCCTTTTTTGGTACCACAAAATAAATGGAGTATCGACCGCACCCTCATTGCTCTGGTGGAACCAGAACTACCGCGTTGAGTCTCAGTAGCCTCTCCAACATCTCTTGCACCGCCTGGACCTTCAAAGGTGTTTTGCATGGGGATTGAACGAAAGCATTGGTTACTGGGCATTGGAACTCGAGAGCATATCAGTCTCAAATGATTTCCAAAACCCACTGGTCGGTGGTAATTTGGGCCCAAGCAGGATAAAACTCCCGTAACCGACCTCCTACGGATACCACCTCCCCTTCGGCCCTCCTGGCATCATTGTGGCTTTCTAAGGTTCAAGGAAGAGGTGGCCGCAAATCCTCTATTTGCCCCTCGAAAGACTCGAAACCCCTGGCTTCTGTAGGAGAAACGTCCCCTCTGAAATTGCCCAAAACGAGTTGGACGGAAACGTCGAAAATCTCTTTGCTGATTTTTATTACGCTGCAAAGGCCTACCTTGCTTCTGCTTGTCCTCTGGGAGCCTTCCTCCCTTAGACTCTTCCAAATCCTTTACCAACTTATCCAAATCTTCACCAAAAAGCAGCTTCCCTCTAAAAGGCAGCTTACCCAATCTAGCCTTTGAAGAACCATCCGCTGCCCAATTATGCAGCCAAAGAGAACGTCGAGCTGCTATTACAGATGCCATACTCTTAGATAGACTCCTAATAAGGTCATAATGAATGTCCGCTAGGTAAGCCGTCCCCGATTCTGACTTGGACGCTTCCCCTTCACTCTCTTCCAGTTGGTCTCCCTGAATATGCTGCGACCATCGGAGACAGGCCCGAGCCACCCAGGCTCCACAAATCGATGCCTGCAAAGAAAGGGCACTGATGTCGAATACTTGTTTCAACAAAGTATCTAACTTCCTATCCTGCACATCCTTGAGCGTGGCACTACCTTCCACCAGGATGGTAGTCTTCTTGGTCATTGCTGACACCGCTGCATCTACCTTTGGAGGCTTAAACAACTCCTGATCCTGATCCACCAACGGGTATAGGCGAGCCATAATCCTGGAACCCTTAAGGGCTGCTTCTGGCATGTCCTATTCCTTATGAATCATTTCCCGCATCATTCTTTGAACCGGGAATGCTCTCTGTGTCTTACGGAATGCCAGCAACAAGGGATCCTCCAAGGATGTATCCTCTGTGGGCCCCATAGGCGGCATATTTAGAGCTTTTAGAGTTTCACCTATGAGAGCAGGTAACTCATCTCGTCAGAACACCCCAACCACCCTCGCCTGATCTTCGTGTTCCGCTAACTCTCCTTCCTCTAATTCATCTTCCATGTCCTGCTCTCCGTCCTCCGAGAAGGGACTCTGAGGCCACTGACTGCTCCTGCAAACGCTTTCCCTTTCTAGACTTCTTTGCAGGTGTCTCTAGAAGCCCCAAATCTAGAGGGGTTCCTGGCCGCTTTACTGCCCAATCCTCTTCCGGTGCAGCTGCTTCTGCGTTCTTATTACTGCACCTGAAGGCCTGTTGTAACAAAGCTACAAAATCCTGCGAAAATATTGCCACCAGCCCAGCAGGTAAAGTCGGCTGGGCCGTTGAAACATCTGTAGCAAAAGAGGGCCCAGCTACCGGCTCCAGCAATGGAACTGAAGGAGAACCAGAAGTTGGCAAACTATCCTTCTGGCCCTCCCCCGCAATCTCTACCACCGGATCTACTGAGCTGGCTTCTTGGGAACAGACTTTGCAGACTCCAGTTTCTGCTACTGTTCCCTTTCTGACACCGCACATCAAACACGGCGCCTTAGAAAGCATCTCTCCTGGACTACGTCGAGCTCCCTTATGTGCTCCCTTTATCCCTTAATAAAGTGAGACTAAACCTGGTATATAGCTAGCCACTGTACTATATCTAAATAAACCTATATATTTCTCTATAGGCTATATAAACACACATATATACATATACATATTATATACACACACACACACATCCAGACAATCTATGTCCTGATACTGAAAAAAATTGGGACAATTTCTCCTGTCTTTTTCCCAGCACACTGGCCAACCCCGAAAAACTGCATCTGAACGCAAAGAAACCCCTCACTGCGACGTTCCTGCAGGCCCGACTAACTCGCGACTGTCCCGCGCTTCAGCCACGCGGCCGCTATACTCCGGAGCAGAACGCAGCCCTCTCGTTGGTTCCCCTATCTGTGCCGAAGACAACTGCTTACCTTACTAACTGTTGACACTGCCTTCGCCAACTGATCCTCCCTGCACTCAGCCAGACAGCGGCTTCCACGATGCAGAGAATCAGCAACTGAGGAGCCGGTATTTAAGGGCTTAGCGGCCTTGGCGCGCATCCCTGCAGCGCTCTTTCAGTGTTGTTCTTCTACTGTTGCCGCCGGTTCCTCACCCAAACTGTGGGTTCAGGAACCGGAGCATGGCCCTTTTCACCTCGGGATATTCACTTCCTTTGCAGCCCCCTTAACTGGAACCAGAGGGAGGGAGACAGGAAGGGGGCCTTAGCACATCTTGTTCCTTAAAACGACAGCCTTCTTTTTTTTTTCTTTTTTTTTTTTTAGAACTACCCCATCACTTGAACTAATAGAAGTAACCCTATCTAAACTACTGTCCTTAAATGTTTCTCCAGCGAGCCTGCCCTCCAGGCTCACCACCCTCCAGCTGCTATGGAGACTGAGATTACTGGTGAGAGGAGGCGGTCCTGGGAGTATATGTACCAGTGTCATCAGAAGAATGACATTTCTCAGTCTCCATAGCTGCTGGAGGAGGTGCTTAAACCCCAGATGTCGGGACTAGACTGGAGGGACGATAAGGAATTGTCTATATCTTGCAGTACTGTTGTTAAAGAACTGGGTTTCAAGAAAGGAGGAGATCGTCAGCATATACTGATAACTTGCATTGACAACTTTTGTTATCCATCCCCACAATGTCCCTATGTTGTTGAATTATCATTGCCAGTGGTTCTAGTGCCAAATTGAAGAGAAGTGGTGAAAGAGGGCATCCTTGTCTTGTACCTCTGAACAGTCAAAGACGTGAAGAGTGCTGCATTTACTGCTATCCGCACCGAGGGATTAGTATATAACATGGCAATTCTCTTACAATTTTGACTTTCATCCCGAACCATTTTAGTGTTTGGAATAAGTATGACCATTCCACTCTGTCAAACGCCTTTTCGGCATCTAACGCTAACCCTATAATTGGGTCAGATGTTCGCTGAGCTTGTACCAAAACATGTGCCAGTAGTCTGCCATTGTCTGTGGTAGATCTACCAGACATGAATCCACATTGATCTGGATGAATTAGTGTATCTAGGACCTTATTTAATCTATTGGCTAGTATTTTAGCTTATATTTTGTAGTCCACATTTAAGAGGGATATAGGCCAGTAATTTTCTATCTTTTGTGGGTCTTTCCCTGGTTTGGGGTGGAAGACAATGATGGCTTCTGCCAGTGCTCCAACAGCTGGGCATTCTTCATATAACCGACTATAGTATATCTGCAACATAGGTAATAATTGTTTTGCAAATACCGAGTAGAATTCTAGTGGCAGATCGTCCGGTCCACACGTCTTGCCTTTGGCTAATTGATTAATAGCCTGTTGAATCTACGTGATATTAATGTCTTTCTCTAAAGATGACACTTGAGCTTCAGAAAGTTTTGGCCCAGTAATATTAGAGACCATCTTTTCAAACGCTCCCTCATCTCAGTCTGTCTCTGATTGATAGAGTTTTGAACAGAACTCTCTGCATTGCTCCAATATTTGTTCATCTTTGGTAAGTAGGTCGCCTTTTGAATTCTGCAGCACTGCAATGTGTGTCACCGCCTCCTTGGCCTTTAATGTATGGAACAGGAGAGTACCCGCTTGGTTGTTTTCGTGGTAATATATACTTTGCTGTGCTCTAATTTGTTGCTGTGCTTCTACACTGAGAATAGAATTATAATGGTATCATAGTTTTTACAATCGCATCAGGATCATCGGGTCAGTTTTCCTAGTTAAGAGTCTTTCTCCAGCTCGTATTTGTGAATTTAGCTCTGTTAGCTCTTTCTTTTTAATTTTCGTCTGCTGTATAGCAAATGTTATGTGCGCGCACATATTGGCTTTAAAGGCTTCCCACCAGCCCAAGCTGATATTTGAGGCCGAATTGAACTGGAAATAAGTTGACATTTCCCTTCGAATGTGGGTCAAGAAAGCCTTGTCAGTCAGTAGCCTTGTCCAATTTCCATCTTGTCTAGGCCTGCCGCACAGAGAGTGTGTATCTAGAGCGAGTGTCACCGCCGCATGATCTGACACTATTTTTGTACATATCTCCGAGGACACTAGTTGCGGTACCAGTGTGTTTGATATTAGAAAAAAGTCAATTCTCGTCTAGGAGTTGTGAGGAAGGGAATAAAACTAATTCTCTCTGGAATTTGGATGCAACAGTCTCCATGGGTCAAACCTAAAGATTTGCTCACACTTTGCATGAGCTCTATGTTTAGTTTACAATTTGTATGGGGTTCGATCAATGAGGGAGTCTTGAATTATACTGAAATCTCCCCCAAGGATTATGAGTGTTGATGCTGCTTCAACTAACTCCAACATTATTTGCGTAGAAAAATATGGGCCTTGATTAGGAGCATATATCATCATTAATGCATATATTCTCTGGTCTAATTGCAGTGTGACCTTGGCCCATCTCCCATTAGGGTCTATCTTAGTTTCCTTGATTATCGGTGAGAGACATTTCCGTATCATTATAATCACTCCCCCTTTTTTATTCCTTGCTGGCACTGCCAGGACATTTTGGTAGACTCCCGACCCTACTTTATATGACTCGGCATAAGCTAGATGGGTTTCTTGTATGTATATTATATCAGCCTTCTGCTGTTGGCAATGCATTAAGATTTTCTTACGTTTAATTGGATTTGTGATACCCTTCACATTTAAGGTTAATATTTTTTAGATGTGATTAGCCATGTGCAGTTAGCTATTATATCTTTCTACAATAGTAAACAGTTGGAGCTCCTCAATTCTTTGCACCATATAGTCCTTAATAAATTGATACAGCCAGCACATCAAAACCATTTAAACTATGAATAATTGTGTGGTGGAGTCCCCCCTACCAATTGTACAAACAGGGTCCCAGAAGTCCCCCACTGCCACTGCTTCCTATGTGTGTCCTATTATCTCCTTCTCTCCCCTCATTCTCTCTCTTTATTTACCAGCACATCTCATTGATCTTGGTTACCTTAATTAGTCATAATTAACTGTTCAGAGAAACATCATATATAAGCAGTAACCCTACCCAATGTTTCTCATGTTACCTATCTTCATACAGTTTTTCTCTTCCAACCACTAAGCCAGCCTCAGTCTATGCGGCCCTTCAGTCCCGATCCATAGAGTCCCCATCATCTTGATATGTCATCTTTACTTCTGCCGACTTCAGCTTTCTGTTTCCATTTGGCTATGATCTTGCAGAAAGGTGCAAAGTGCTGCTGCGTCTTCAAAGGTGTGCGTGCTGTTATGTAATGTTACACGTATTTTTGCCGGGTAATCTCGTCTGCAGTTTCTGCATCATTGGCTGGCAGGCCAAGAGGTTTTTTTTGACGCTCCACTGTTCTCTTGCTGAGGTCTGGATAGAAGGCGATGTTATGCCCTTGCTATTGCTATTTGTCTGGCTGCTTGAAGAATTTGCAGAACTTGTGGGTACCGCAGTACTTTTACCACAAATGGTCTCAGATATTTGATATTGTTTGCTTTATGCAAGGGAACTCTACGGGCACGTTCCAATTCTAAAGGCTTAAGGAACGTAATTTGCAATAGTTCTGGTATCAGCTTTTCCAAATATCTAATTGCATCCGCTCCTTCCGTTCCTTCTGGTATTCCGGTTAGTCGAATGTTACTTCTTCTTGCCCGATTGTTTTGATCCTCCATTTGAATTTCTAGTGCTGAAATACATTTGGTCAGTGGCCCCATTTGCAATAGAAGATTATCATGCCTTTGTATTTGCGCCTCCACTGTACCTAAACGATTAGTTATGTCCATTAATTTATCTTTAACTTCTGTTAAGTCCTCTTGCATTTGTCCTAAAGTCGCTGCGTTGGTTGTTATCAGTTCCTCTACTTGTTTTAATTCACCAAGAATTTCCCGCAGGCCATCAGTCGTCTTTTTCCGGAGCCATTTTCTGTGGAGATGCAGATTCCTGTTTCAAATGCTTTGCTGCTGACCCGGTTGTTTGTTGAAACTCGAGTCTAGTTGGTTTCAAAGCTGACATTCTCCTCTTTTCCTGCGGCTAAAATTTGCTGAATATTTCTTTCACTGAGGGGAGAGAGGTTCAGGATTCACCGCTGGCAACAGGAGCTATTCTTCTAGGCTGCTATTCCGCACCATGGCAAGCTCCGCCCTCCCCCTCCCCCCCCCCCATCTCTTATATCTGAACAAATAGGGGTGACCTACACGGAGCAATGGGTACACCCCTAAATAAAGGCATGGGGAGAGATGACCTGCATGGAGCGGCAAGTGCACCTACTCTTGCCGCATTGCAGGGCAGACTAGATGGACCATACTGGTCTTTTTATGTCATCATATACTATGTTACTGTGTTACTATAATTACTCCACAAATATGGCCTGTGTGGGAGAGTGGCAAGAAGGTGGCCACTGCTGATTGAAAACCATATTATGTGCCATACAGCATATACAAAGAAAACTTAGGAGATACTGTAAGCATCTGGGAGAAGGTTTTGTGGTTTAATGAAACCAAAGTGCAACTGTATGGTCTTAGTATTGATATGTTTAAAGCAAACACAGCTCACATGGTCCTGCTAACAATAAAGCACGGTGACGACAGCATTATGTTGTGGGGATATTTTGTAGCAGTGGGGACAGGGAGATTTTTAAAGACTGAGGGAAAGATGGATGGTTTAAACTACAGACTGACTCACAGAGAGAATATATGGCAGATCTGAAACACTGGGGATTCAATCCTGAAATAGTCTTATTGGCGAAATGATGGCCAGTATTGATTGATTTTGTCTCTGGTGAATATTCCTGAAAGGTTCTGAAAGACTTTTGAAGCACTTAAGGACATGGATGTATTTATAATATAAGTAATTGTTTTCAATGTTTTTGGGGTGGTTTGATTATGATAGTGATGTTGTACATTTTATATTTCAATCTTGGACTCTGTTTTGGAATTTTTCAGACCAATGATTAATACACAGCCTAACACAAGAATTACCACAGACAAAAAATTCAGGCAACTTGGTTTATCTCATTTTATAGACGGCTCCTTTTGTCACCCATTAATCCTTTGTTTTAGAGCAATGGGCACCATAAGTTTAACAAATCTGTTTGGAAGTTTGTTTTGGATTGAAGTTCAAAGTATGGACAAGTCCTGAAGGAAAACCAGTTCCAGTCTGCAACAGACCTGGAACTGGGGAGAAGATTCACCTTTTAGTAGGATAATGATCCTAGGCATAAAGAAAAGTACATGCACACATTTACATCTGTTATTTAGTGTGCATAACATTTTCAGTTTACTTTACATGCATATTTTAAAAATTATGTGCAACACCTCTATTCAGTTCAGATAAACTTTAGTGCTGTATATACATACTTTTACCTTCATATTGTCTTGGAAATTTTAAAAGAAGCCATTTCTGCACATAAACTTTAGTTTTATGCATGGAAATGTTTTTTTTTTAAGTTACCCCCAAAATGCTATTTCATCTACTCTACAAAAACAGAAGGAACTATTTTACAGTTTCCTGTCACTCTTGGTAGTACTGACATGCAGTTTTCATTTTGTATTATACTTACATCCAGAATCTCCCCAGCGTACCAATGCAGAATAACTGACCAAAATTTCAGTAGGCTTCAAATTATCCACAAATAAGTAATAGGATTTTTGATCATCTAAGGACTAGAAGAAAACAAACTTATTTTTCTTAATTTAAATATATTTGAAGTCTGATGTTCTTTTCTGCAATTCTTAATTTTTGATTATAATGCCATGCAATAGGGTCAATAATATAAAATATTTGACATCTTAAGGGCTTTTTTCTAAAAATAAATTTTTCTTATTTTATGAGTAAGGTCCTATGCCTCACTTACATTAAATATACGTTACATAGTGCTCATATAGTTGATGTTTCTATTTCTCTATAAATGGAAGTAGTAAAGATAATCAAAGTAATATTTATATTAGTCAGTATACAATATATGAATATAAGATTATTTTTTTCCTGGAAGTTTCTTCCTTCTCCTTTGGGCTTCCAGTTCAAGCCTCTGCAGGCCTATCTACCTATGTATTATATTAATACTACCTCAGTGTTAGACCTAAAGTAGTTCACAACAAATTAAAATACATATATAACATACAACATAAATTATAGTGGTATAATTTAAATCAGCAGTATGAATACAATACAAACGCGAACAAACACTCCTAGTGTCTCCCAGTTGAGGTAGTAGAAACGAGGACAACATCTGAATTCAAAATAGCACGGGACAAACACAGAAGATCTCTTAAGGCAAAAAGGGGAATATTGTAGTTGATATGGAAGACAGACTAGATAGACCATGTGGTCTTTGTCTGCCATTATGTTTCTATGTAACATACCCCAGCCTCAATTTCACTGAAGAGTGGCTAGATTGTTTCCTCTGGTGCTTATACTTTGCTCCCAAAGAGGTGTACTATACATATATTTAGTGCCACTACCTAAATGGACTGAGGTGCTGAATATATGTATTAATTTAAGCACTGGCTATATATTGGCCCTTTTGTTTTTTCCATAGGGAACAGGATATATCAACTACTCAAGTGGAAATACCTAGCTGTTGGTTGCCTTCTAATCAAAAAGGGATAAATAATTATTGGACAGCCAATGGTTGGGAAAACATACTTTTCTCAGGAAACCCCTTTTCTGTGTTGCCTCTTTTCTTTAAGGAAGAGCAGCTGTCATGAAGAAGGTTCTCTAGGAAAACTTTCCGAGAGAGAACTTTCTAATGACATGAGGGTATTCAAACCTGCTTTTATTTACAATTTCTTATTATCTAGATGCTGCACTGTGGCCAGACCACTCTATATAGCCACTTGCAGTATACAACTCAGTTTACAAGGGTTTTTCTTCATTGGATCCTTTCACTGGTCCCAAATGCAGCCTGACTAACATATTTTTAGCCTGGGATGGGTTCTCGTCAACTTGCTTCTACACCAAAAACTGACAAACATCTTTCATAACATATTTTAAAGCCGTTTTTCAGCTTTTGTTTTTTCAGCTGTTCCACTTCCCTCACAACCTTAAAACTCACATATTCAGCCATTTCCCGGTCCTGTTGCTACAACTTTATTTGGGAGATGGTCAGCTACTTCCCCCTGGTCAGCTGTGTCCCATCTCTCTGGCAACAGTCTGCATCAGTATATGTGTAGTGATACTTCTCCCAGAGCATCCTGTAGCCTTGTGACAATACAGCAGGACTCTGACTTCAGCTCCTTAAACAATTCAGAAGAGCCCTTATGTTCCTATCTTTGAGTCTGACCTCTAGTCACAAGTATTCCCTAGGTGCCTCTCCAGACCAACCTGCTCTTCTCTACTCATTTCTTGCTCCTTTCTCTGGCTTTTTTTTTTTTTTTTTTTACAGACAGTGAAACTTTTCAGCATCTTTCCCCCAGTAGCTTTCCAGCAAAGCACAGTTACTTACCTGTAACAGGTGATCTCTGGGAACAGCAGGAATAAGTCTTCACATATAGGTACGTCGGTACCGACGGAGCTGCGCGGGAACGCTCCCCAGCGTCCAAAAAGAAAGCCTTTGAGAGCATCCCACATGCATGCGCGCTGCCTTCCCACCTAAACACTTCCCTCTCATCAGTTGGGTTTGTAGCTGAGACCGAAGGAGGGAAGTAGACAAATTAGAAAGAGAGAGAGAGAGAGAGAGCAACTGCTAGGGGAGGTGGGTGGGTTGTGAAGACTTATTCCTGCTGTTCCCAGAGATCACCTGCTATCTCCAGGAACAAGCAGGAATGAGTCTTCACATATGGGGACTCCCAAGCTAAGATGCCTGGAGGAGGCCCCAGCATGTTGCAAATCTAATGGATGGGCCATGCTTATTCCTCAGAACCTCAGGCATCCAAGGGATGGAGGGTAGGAGTTGAATTAGAAAAGAAAAAAGGGTGCTGTGGAACAAGGTATCCAGAGGGGAGTCCTTGTGTAGATCATAACTGTTAGAAAATATTGAATCCCAATTTTCTAATGTGGATCTTACTCAAAAGTATTGCAAAAGTATTTGTTGAGGCTAATATGGGTCTGTAGTTGAGAGCCAGTACATTATCCTCAAAGAATTCCCTCACTGTGAAGTAGAGGAAAAATAAATTTTGCAATACAGGAAGAGATAAGAAGCCTTAATGGCTAGAACTAACCCCAGAAGAGAAAGTGGGGGAGTTAATGAGGTTGGACTTTGGAGAAAATAGCTAAAGCTTTTGTAAAGTCCAAAGTTTGAACTCCTTGTCCTTGGAGCAGAATAAGGCCCTAGGAAAGAGTGGAGATAAATCTGACTGGTTTGGATGAAAAGGTAGAAATACCCTTTGCAGAAAAAAGGATAGGTCTTTAAGACCCCCTTCATCCAAATGAAAGACCAAGACATTTGTAATAGGCGTTGGGCCCCAATTTCTTGAAGATCAGTAAAGTCTTTCGTAAGTGATGTCACTTATGATGATGACTTTACATGGAGAGCTTCAGATGTGAGGTAACCGAAAAGGTACTGGTAAAGAAGGTATTTCCTAATGTATCATAGAAATTGGTTGTCCATTAAGTTTTATTATATGCTGGGACAGCATTAATATGGACAGTAAACAAATCTTTCAAAATCAGATGTTGTATAGAGATTGACCCAATAACAAGAAGGATTAAGACCTACTTGAGAATATTGATGGAGAATCTCTGTCTGGTTAAAAATGGAAGAACTATAGAGAGTTTCATGGAAAAACTGGTACTATGTTTTCCACTTACAAGGCAAGGACTAGATTTCTTTAAAAAAGATCTATCCCCTGAATAACCAGGTCTTGAGACGTACGTGAAGGAGTGCAGAGGAGATCCTTAGTTTTAAGACAGCAAGTCTGGATCCTTCTATAACTTCAGTAGTAGCTTGAGAAAAAGACGCAATATAAGGGGATACCATGTTTGCCTCTCTATGAGGGCAATATGAGTATCATGCGCTCTTTTGCTCATCATAAGCTACAATGAAGTATAGGGAAGTGAATAAGGACCGACTGCAGTGAAAAGAATTGTAGAAATTTGTAGAAATTCCAGTGAGATGTGGAACAATCCAGGGAATTGTGCAATTCTGTACACTTTCATGTGGTCTAAGCCCTGGTTAGTTTTCCTTAAAAGGACATTTTTAAGGAAGATGGTAAGATTAGGAAAAAAAACAGTCATGTAGGAGCATGACTGGGCAGAGTCTACCAGCTGAAGCCCTTTTTAACCATCTGGAAGCTACCTACTAGGAGTAGCTCTGAGGCTCTCTGGCAAAGGCCCATTGTTGCAGAGCTTTCTTGTATAATTGCAGAGAGCATGTTGTAGGTTGCTTGGATCTGGCTGTTTAATTGCCAGTGTGCAACCTAATCTATTCTGTTGGAGCCAAAAAGAATTGAAGATGGCTAAGAATAGTAGACAGGCTTGATGTCTGCAACAATAAATTGTCCAAATGGGTTCTGGAACCTCTCTTGGAGTTATCTGTTATTAAGGCAGCAGAAAAAAAAGTTAGGTCCTATAGGTTGGAGAGGACCGACAGACATAATTTGGAGTGGTAATACTCAATTTCTGTCTGATAAGCTGCCTTAAAGAAGTATCTGAGAAGGTTAAGCTCAAAGATACACAGAGAAAAAGATGAACCGCAAAGGGGAAGAAAACTCTGTATGGAAACTAGTTACTGGAGTAGGTACTGAAGAAAATCATATGGGCTTAGAGAATAAGCCCTCCAGTTGATTAGTAGTACTCTTAGAGACTGAATGTCTGGACTAAGAGGGATAGAAGTAATACAGAGTTGAGAAGACTTACAATTTGTTAAGTCTTTGAAGAGGTAGGGTCCCCTTGCAGCTAAAAGTATAAGATATCCTCGTACAGGAAACTGTCAAGGTGAAGGGCATAGCTCACCTTACTGTTAGTTGTTCTCTTTTTTTTTTTTTTAAAGGAGAAAACCTGTTATCTTTAGGGTATGATGGTCCTCAATAGCTCTTGGAGCTAAAGGGAGGGATTTCTCTTGTAGCAAGAGATTCATGCCCAGAGACAAGGATTGAGTCAATGTATGACTGATATCTCAACATGGACGAGAGGAACCTTAGATGCTTCTGCTGAAAAGAAGTAGGTTCAGAGGTTCTAAAAACCTCACACAGGAAAAATGAATAAAATAATCAGAAACCCTGCGACTGCTGGGTTTGCTGAACCTGTTGAGGTTTTGATTTGCTTAGCCTGGTTTGATGTTCCTTGCTTTTGGAAACATCTGCATTATGGGTAGAAGACGGATAAAACTTTTTTCCCCCTAGGGGGATAAAGTTTTTTAGGAGATTTTTTATTAGCTGGGATAGAGGAAAGTTTTGACAATCCTCTGAAAGCAACAGCATCAGTGCTTAACTGATTAGCTTGAAATAAAGCCTCCTTGTTGAAAAGATTTTCACCAGTACAAGGAGTATTTCCCAGCGTTCCTGTATCCATATGTCCAAGTCTGAAGCTTGGAGCCAGGCTATTTATTTATTTACATTCTCTTATATACCGCGCTATTCTGCATCAGTGCGGTTTCCACTGAACAAACTGAAATTACATTGAACAGGGCATTATAACTTGGAGATAACTATTTTACAGGGAACATGGGCTATGCGTCGTGCTCCTATGGCTATAGCAGAAGTTCTGCTAATAGACTCAAAACAATCCAGGGAAGCATGATTAAGGAACCTAGAGATATTTTGAGCATGACTGACTAATAAGAAATAGTCTGCTCTTTTATACTCTGGAAGAAAAGGGTTCAAAAACTTTAAGTTCTTTGTGACCTCTTCAAGAGATAATCCCATATAGAAAATATATGAGATAATTCTTGCTGAAAGCATGGATGCCTGGAAACATCGACATCCAAAGGCATCTAAAGTCCTAGACTCACGACCTGGCAGATAAGAAGAGTGCTTCTTTGCACTCTTAATACGCCTCATTGCTGATTCTACAACAATAGAATGATGAGGAAGTTGAGTCTTTTGAAAACCTGGAGAAGGTGGCACCTTGTACATGGTGTCAAGTGTCTTAGAATGTGGGGATACCGTTAAAGGAGTTTCCCACATTCTTAATAGTAGATCTTGTAAGATCTGATGCAAAGGAAGCACGATCACCTCCTTTGAAATCCAAGGGAATTGCAGTGTCTCTGAATCCCCCGGTAGGGATTCTTTACCAGGTATAGAAATGGCAAGTAACTTTGCCATATCAAGCAGAAAAGCTTGAAAAGAAATCTCCCCTGAGGAGGACCCCCCTGAAATGAGGGGTAAAGGCTAGACTTGTTGAAAAATCAGCCTTGGTACCGATGGATTCATCCCAGTCATCGGGATCAGAAGACTTGAAAGGATGAAGCATCGGATTTTCTTTAAAGCGATCTCTTCGGTACCGCCCGAGGTCGGTACCGAGACGAGTCGGTACCGAATCCTCCATGCTAGAGATCGATTCCAGGCTCGGCATCGAAGGAAGCGAGTCTGTCGAAGCAAGCATGGACAGTACCGACACTGATGCCGATACCGGTACCGGTACCGAAGCCGATACCGATACTCGAGGAACGGTCTGCAGCAACTCTAGCGGTACTGAAGTAGCCGAGAGCGCTAGACTACGTTCATCGGTGAGGAGTGTTTCATCCATTACCATAGCCGATGCCTGGGTGTCGGCACCGCTCAAAGCAGCCACAACCACCGAGCATGGCCCAGGTATGTTCATCGAGGTAAGAACCCCGGGAACAACCTGAAACCCCGTTAATGCTTTGGAGCCCGAAGACTCCCGCCGGGGCTTTATTGCCAAAATGTCCTCAAGGGCAAGGCCAAAGCCATCTCAATGCTGAGAAGGAGATCTACCACTCGAGGACTGGCTAGTCTTTACAGACTTTTGTTTTGTTACCTGATCCTGTGAAGAAGAAGATATTCTAACTGGTGACATCGAGTGCGATGTGAACCGGGTATCGAGTTGTGCTCGATCCTGAAGACTTCTTCTGTTTGAGCGCCAGCAGGAGAGACACTCCAGAGGGCAATGGTCAGGACCTAAACATTTTAGACACCAAGTATGAGTGTCTGAAAATATATTTGTACCGCCACACTTTGAGCATTTCTTAAGGATAGTGGCTGGCTTTTCCATAATGGAAGGATAGAGGCCTAGTGGCCTAGAAACCGTCAGGCACTAAACAGGAAAAAATTTCTAAGAAAAGAAGAAATTCTTTAGTAAAAAGAAAGAAAAGCACCGGCGGTACCGGTGGCGTCGAGGGAAGGCAGATGCGACCACAAAAAACTAAGAATAAAAAGAAGAATTTTCTGCGGTGACAGGAGTACGTCCTGCCGGCTCCGCGGAAAACGGAAAACTGATGAGAGGGAAGTGTTTAGGTGGGAAGGCAGCGCACATGCGTGTGGGATGCTCCCAAAGGCTTTCTTTTTGGATGCTGGGGAGCGTTCCCGCGCAGGCTCCATCGGTACCGACGTACCCATATGTGAAGACTCATTCCTGCTTGTTCCTGGAGATACAGCAAATGCCCAATTATTTTCCCCTGTGTTCCAAAGTGCTACCTACTTTCTCACTACAGCCTCAGCATTTCTTTGAATTCACTTTCCTCTGGGACTTTCATCAGCTCTCTGGAGCTCCCTCTATGTTTGGTGGACCTAAATACACTAGTAAACTTAACAGCTTACCACAATAATCCAAAATAAAACAGATAGGTTCTACAGGGGATGGCAATAGCCTCTGAAAGACAGATTGAGTAACTAGGCTGTACATTTGTTAACATGCATTTGGCTCATTAGCATGCTTTAAAAATTTAGGGGCATGTTTACTAAAAAGAAAAACATTAGTACGTGGCCGGGATTCAATACCAGTGCGGAGGCCTGCATCAACTCAGGGGGTGTCTACATCTTTTAGCTATGTCATCTGACTGAGCAAGATGGCACGCTTGGGCAGGAAGGGGACCACTAGGAATTAAAAGAAAGAGCAAGAACCACAGCACAGTTTATAACATCAAATTATAACTCCTATTTATTTTGTTGTTATAAACCACGCTATGTTTCTTGCTTTTTCTTTTTGAACATATATTTTGCATTCACAGAATCTTTCCTTATCAGGAAAGGCTTAAAAACTCTGAAAATCTGTGCCACTTGAAGGCATATGCTTTCCTGGGAGAAGACTTACGGGAAGCCAGCAAGGTTTTCTCCACTTCTTCAGAGATGTTGAAAGGCGTTAAGGTCACCCTTTTAGCAGCCACGCTGTCAGTGACCAGGACCACAGGTTGGGGTGCAAGAGAGAGCCCCCTTCCTGAGACAGGAGTCCTGGGGAGCTCCCCAATGGGATGGGAGTCTCCACCAACAGCCGGAGGAGTAGCAGGAACCACAGCTGCCTGGGCCATAGAGGGGCTATCAGGATCAGCAAGGCCTTGTTACAGAGGGTCCTGAATAACATTTTGGCAATTAGTGGTATTGGTGGGAAGGCGTACAAGAGACCTTCTGATCATGAGATGAGAAATGCATCTGCTATCACCCGGGAAGGGTGGGCCTGCCGAGAGCAGAAGTGGAACAACTGGTAGCTGTCTGGGCTGGCAAACAAGTCTATCCAAGGTTCCCCCCAGAGGTGAAAGAGCCGACTGGCCACTCTGGGGTCCAGCTGCCATTCGTGCGGCTGGAGGATCCTGCATAATCTGTCGGCCAGTGCGTTGTCCTGGCCTGGCAGGTATACTGCCTGTAAGAGTATGTCCTGCTGGACTGCATAGGAGCAGAGGACCATCACCTCACGGCAGAAGGTACGGGATCCGGGGCCCCCTGCTCGTTCACATAGAACATAGCCACCTGGTTGTCTGTTTGGACCAACACTGGTTGGCGCCATAGGCATAGGTAAAAGGCTTGGAGGGCTCAGTGTATCGCCCGTAATTCCATGAGGTCAATCTGCTGGTTGCTCTCGCCCTGCGACCAGCTGCCCTGGGTGCAGAGGTCCGTGCAGTGGGTTCCCCATCCCAGCAGGAAGGCATCCTTCGTGAGAACCCTTAAGGGATGCAGAGTCTGGAAGGGCATCCCTGTCTCGAGGTATTAGGGATTTTGCCACTAGGTCAGGGATTCCGCCAACCGGCAGGTCACTACAACTCTGTTGTGAAGACGACCTGTGGCCTGCGTCCACTGGTCCTGAAGGCACCACTGTGTGGCCTTCATGTAGAGGTGGGCATCTGGGGTGACATGGACCGTGGAGGCCATGTGTCCGAGTAGGCACATCAGGAGCCAAGCAGACCCAAGGGACGGTGTTGTATGTCCAGGGCCACAGCTCGGAGCCAGGCAGCTCGGTCACCTGGAAGGAAGACCTTTGCCTGGAAGGTGTCTAGTCTTGCCACTATGAACTCCAGACACTGCGTCAGGAGGAAGTGGGATTTGGGGTCGTTTATTATAAACCCCAGACTTTGCAGGACCTGGATGGTACATGTGGGTGCCTGCTGCACTTCTGAGGCTGTGCCTCCTTTTATGAGCCAATCATCCAGGTAGGGGAAGACATATTAAGGCGGCTATGACTGCCAGGCACTTGGGGCAGCACCCTGTACTGGTAAGGGCTGCTCCCCCACCATGAACCTCAGGTACTGCCTATGGTTGGGGTGAATGAGGATGTGTGTGTAAGCATCATTCAGATCCAAGGAGCATAGCTAAGCTCCCTGTTGGAGGTAAGGCAACAATGTTCCAAGGGAGAGGATACTGGGCTTGATGGACCTCGGTCTGACCCAGTATGGCATTTCTTATGTTCTTATGTTCTTATGAGAGCATCTTGAATTCCTCCCTCACCATGAATCTGTTCAGATTGCGCAGGTCAAGGATGGGCCTTAGGCCCCCTGTTTTCTTTGGTACAAGGAAACAGCTGGAGTAGAACCCTTTGCCCCTGAGATGGTGGAGAACTGGTTCTACCGCTCTGTCCTCAAGAAGACCTACCAATTCCTTCAGTAGAAAGTCCTGGTGAATGGAAGACATGGGGTCTCTCCCGGAAAGAAAGGGGGAGGTGTCTGGGCCAGGTGGAGGAGGTAGTACTCCTTGACCACTTGGAGTGCCCAACAATCGATGGTGATGGCTGGCCACCTGTGGACATATAGACAAGATGTCCCCCTGTGGGCTGCTGACCTCCTTGGGATGGAGAGGCTATGCCCAAGGAGTCAAAAGCTTCCCCCTGGCTGGGCTGGGGCCAGGGCCGAAGCCTGGGGCTTGGGAGCCTTCTGCTTATGAGGGACATGCCCTTGTCCCTTGGCCTGCTGACCCTGTTGAGAAGGCAGAGAGGCCTGAAAAGGTGGGTAGTTTCTATAAGCAATCCCTTTTCTCGGGTAGAAGGGCTTTTTACCCAAGCCCTTCCAATGGGAAGGGGCAGCAATTTTTTTTTTAGAGAGCCTGGTCCTCATCATGAACTCAGTCTCCAGCTCAGCAGCCTTGTCGGTCATGGGTTTGCCAAAGAGGTTCTCTCCTTGGCATGGGACATTTGACCAATTTGTCCTGAACCCATTGTTCGAGATCGGACGACTGTAGCCAAGCTTGATATAAGGCACCAATGCCTGCTGCTGCTACTTGAGCCGCCGACTCGAAGCAGTCATAGGCTGCCCGAGACTTAAACTTGGAGCACTCACGGACAGTTTTGGCTAGGTTCTTGAACCGTTGCAGGGCTTCCTCGGAAAGAACAGCTGAAACTTTCGCCAAGTCCCTCAGATACATGCCTGGATCTGGCCAATGAGAATGGAACCCTGGTAACACTTTCTGCCATAGGCATCCAGGGTGCATGCCTCCCTGCCAGGGGGCACCGAGGAGTGTGTCTTCTGACTCGTCAGGCAACGCATGGCCGACTCCACCACCATGGAGTTGTGCGGCAGCTGTGACTTCTGAAAGCCCAGGTTCCGGCGCACTCGAAATATCGAGTCAAGCCACTTGCTTACCACCAGCACCCATATAGCTGTTCCAGGGTTGGAGAGATGGGCACTGTAAGCGATTCCCTTGGAGGGGCTCGTACTGGTGGATTTCTAGTTCCTCTGTCCGAGGATTCTCCTCCGATCCCTTCAGGAATGCTAGGTCTTGGACATGTCCCTGACAAAGTCGAGGAATGCCATGTCCTCGGATGGGGACCGATGCCAGTGCTCCGAGCGAGGGGACATCGTGGTGGTGATGGGTATCCGGCGACTCCTTGTCCTCCGTTTCCCAGTCAGAATAGTCCATCAAGGACCTGAGGGAAGGGTGGCTCACGGATTCCGGGACTGATCCCCTCCCGCGGCTAGTGCCAAGCACACTGGATGGGGAAGATTGTGGCTCAATGGAACGGGAGCCGGATTGAGACCTCGGCCAAGGATTGACTTGAGGCTGAAGGACCTCAAGGATCGGCTCGGCCTCTGGGGACATCCTCAATGTCCAGGGTCCGGTGATCTAGATGGAGGAACCAGTGGTACCTGACAACAGCACCCACTTCTGGTCCATGAAGGCAAACAAGCTGTGCTCCAGGGCTGCCATTCTGGACTCCAGGCCAGAAAGCTCTGCAGCCATCGGCGCGGGCACCGAGGGACTCGGGCCCAATGCCTGTTCCCCCGAAGGGGAGTCCTCGATGAGGATGGTGTCAGGCGACTGAAGAATCGGAATCAGTAGAATCAAAGTATCGATGGAAGGATGATCCTGTTCTTACAAGGTCCAGTACTGATCAATATTGGTATTGGCTTGAGACACTTGCCGTAATGGTACCTCGGAACCGGGAATGGACTTAAGAGCCAGTATGGGCGGAACCATGCCAAGTGGCATGAAACCCGATACAGACTGCATGGGCAATGTGGACGGTACCGGTACCGATGATACTGTTGGTAATGACCTGACCGGTACCGATGCCGCTAACAGAGCCCCTAGACTCTGCTCAATGGCCAGCATACGTTGATCCATAGAGCTTGCCAATGCCTAGGTATTGATACCAGAAGTATGGGCTACTGTTCCAGAGTATGGCACCAGGAGCTCTCCTGAGGTGGAGGCCTTGGGAGCATCCTGGACCCCTTTTGAGGCTTTGGAGGGGAGGTCCTCCGGCTGGGGTAGTTTGGCCAGTTGATCCACCTCCAGGGCAACGCTTGAGGTATCTCTATATTTAGATAGAGATCTACCCTTGGGAGGACAGCCTGTCTTGTGTTTTGATACCTGAGATCCATGTGAGGAAGACGATGCCCTTGATGACATCAAATCGAGTGAAACTGCATCTGAGGCAAAAAGGGAGCAGAGTTTTACAGCCTGATTCTGTAGGCCTCTCTTTGTCATCTTCTTGCATTGGGATATTCAGATGGCTGGTGATATGGGCTGAGGCATTTAAGACACCAGTCATGGGTATCAGGAGCATAAACAGCACTACCACATTTGGAAAACCTCTTAAAACCACTGGTTGATTTTTCCATCGTACTAGGCCTAAGATGGCATCGATGCGCCTAAAAGAACTAAAGTTCTACTTCTTGTTTTTTTTTTTTAGAAAGAAATAAAATTGAAAATATCATTGACGGGAAGGCAGACGCAACCACAAAAAATAAAGAAGAAGAAGAAATTTTCTGCGGTGATAGGATTTGTTTCCTGCTGACTCCACAGGAAACAAAGAACTGAGGAGGGAGAGTCACAAAGCCGGGAAGGCAACAGTGCAGGCACAGTGGGATGCTCCCAAAAGCTTTTCTATTAGACGCTGGGATGCGTTCCTGCGTGGTCTCCTTCTGTACCAATATCACCCATATGAGAAGACTACATTTCTGCTTGTTCCTAGAGATACTATTATTAAAGAAGACCTAGGAAATCCACTGCTTGCCACAGGACAAGCATTGTGGAACCTGTGTGCCTTTTTGGGAACCTGCCAGGTACTTATGACCTGGATTGGCCACTGTTGGAAACGGGACACTGGGCTTGATGGACCTTAGTCTGACCCAGTATGGCATTCCTTATGTTTTTATGTTCATATGTTACCAGCGCAGAGCTTAGGAAACATCCTGCTAAATATGCCAAACGACAGGCTCAACAGAACCAATGAGCCCAAGAGCGCATGGTTCGGAAGAATGTATCCTTGAATGATACTACCAAAAGCAGAGAGGCTCCAAAAAAGAGCAAAGTAGCCCAAATGCCCTCGAGTATGGAGCAGACAGAGCTTAAAGATCCCAAATTACCCATGTCTACAAATAGCCAAATTAATATGAATAAAATACAGTCTCTAAAATGCTTGTATGCAAATGCTAGAAGTCGAAAAAATAAGATGGAAGAGTTGCAATATATAGCACTAAATGAGAGGTTAGATATGATTGGAATATCAGAGACATGGTGGAAGGAGGACAACCAGTGGGACACTGTGATAGCTGAGTACAAACTATATCATAATGATAGAACTGATCAAATTGGTGGAGGGGTTGCACACTATGTTAGAGAGGGCATTGAGTCAGAAAGGATTAAAGTTTTGCAGGTACAAAATTTGCTGTAGAATCTCTATAGATTGAAATTCCATGTAAAAAAGGGAAGGTGATGACAGTGGGGGTGTACTATCGACCGCATGGCCAGAATGAACAAATGGATGATGAAATGCTCAAAGAAATCAAGGAAGTTAACAAAAGTTACAGCGCAGTAAAAATAATGGGTGATTTCAATTACCCCGGTATCGACTGGGTCAGTGTCACAGCAGGACATGCTAAGGAGATAAAGTTCCTAGATGAAATAAATGGTCCATGAACCGACCAGAGAGAGGAAGCCATATTAGACCTAGTCCTTAGTAGAACACCAGATCTAGTGCAAGAGAAGGGTGTTGAGGCCACTTGGCAATAGTGATCATAGCATGATTGTGTTTGATTTAATTAGTGGAGGAGGAATAGTAAGAAAACCCACAGTACTACCTTTTAACTTTCGAAAGGGAGACTATGATAAAATGAGGAAAATAGTTCAGAAGAAACTAAAAGGAGCAGTTGCAAAGGTTAAAGACTTACATCAAGCTTGGGAGTTGTTGAAAAATACTATCTTGGAAGCCCAGACCAGCTGCATTCCACGCTTTAAGAAAAGTGGAAGGAAGTCCACAAAACTGCCAGCATGGTTTAAAGGTGAGGTCAGAGAGGCAGCTGTTGCCAAAAAAGCATCTTTCAGGAAATGGAAAAAAGAGCCAAACGACAAAACCTGGAAACAGCCCAAGCACTGGCAAGTCAAATGCAAGGCACTGATAAGGCAGGCAAAGGGAGAATTTGAGAAGAAGCTTGCTGCAGAAGCAAAAATGCAAAATAAAGACTTTTTCAAGTACATTCGTAGCAAAAAACCTGTGAGAGAGTCAGTTGGTCCATTAGATGATAGAGGGGTTAAAGGGGCACTAAGAGGCGACAAGGCGATAGCGGAGAGACTGAATGAATTCTTTGCTTTGGTCTTTACTGAGGAAGATGTAGGGATTTTACCCATGACTGAAGTGGTATTTAAAGGTGCGGAAGAATTGAAGGAAATATCGATGCATCGGGAAGATGTATTAGAACTATTTGATAAACTGAAGAGTAACAAATCACCTGGGCTGGATGGTATACATCCAAGGGTGTTGAAAGAACTGAAATATTAGACTGCAGACCTGCTATTAGTAATCTGTGAATTTTCATTAAAATCATCTGTAATACCTGAAGATTGGAGGATCGCCAAAGTAACGCCAATTTTTAAAAAGGGTCCAAGGGCTGATCCGGGAAACTACAGACCGGTGAGCCTGACGTCAGTACCGGGAAAAATGGTAGAAACCATCATAAAGAACAAAATTACTCAGCATGTAGATCGTCATGGCCTAATGGGAGACAGCCAACATGGCTTTAGACAAGGAAGATCTTGTCTTACTAATCTGTTATTTTTTTTTTGAAGGTGTGAATAAATAGGTGGACAAAGGCGAGTTGGTTGATATAGTGTATCTGGACTTTCAGAAAGCCTTTGACAAGGTCCCTCATCAGAGACTTTTAGCAAAACTAAAGAGCTATGGGATAGGAGGCAGTGTACTATTGTGGATCAGGAACTGGTTAAAAGATAGAAAGGAGAGGGTAGGGCTAAATGGCCAATTTTCCCATTGGAGAAAGGTGAATAGTGAAGTACCCGAGGGTTCTGTGCTGGGTCCGCTGCTTTTTGACATATTCATAAATGACCTGGAAAAGGGAATAACGAGTGAGGTTATCAAATTTGCAGATGACACGAAACTATTTAAAGTTGTTAAAACCCATGAGGATTGTGGAAAATTGCAAGAGGATCTTGATAAATTGGAAGATTGGGCATCCAAATGGCAGATGAAATTTAATGTGTACAAGTGCAAAGTTATGCACCTAGGGAAGAACAACCCATACTATGGTTACTTGATGCAAGGTTCCACATTAGGAACCACCACCCAGGAAAAAGATTTAGGCGTCATTGTGGATAACATATTAAAACCCTCGGCCCAGTGTGCAGCAGCGGCCAAGAAAGCAAATAGATACTAGGTATCATAAGGAAAGGAATGGAAAGTAGAATAAAAGATATTATAATGCCTCTATATCGTTCCATGGTGAGACTGCACCTTGAATATTGTGTGCAATTCTGGTCGCTGTATCTTAAAAAGGATATAGCGTTTGTAAATGGGGGCGCTGGGTGAGAATGTCCACAGTCTTGGCAAAGGCAAATATTAATATGACTTGCAAAGGATTGTGGGAAATGTAGTCCATTCATACCAGAATCAGCCATTCACAATAAATTAGTTGTGCTTGCTCGAGTGTAAAGCAAAGAAGATATTTTATTTATGGGGTTATTTCTCCCAACACAGATATACTTGGTAGCACACAAAAAGGATACTTGCTTTCAGTATTATACTTAGAAAAACAAAATCAGGAAAAACAACAACTGAACTTGTTAAGCAATCAAATCAAAGAATAAAGACCTTGATGGGAACAGAAAGGTCTTTTCTGTAGGCTCCTGCTAATATCTTTTTAGCAGTGCTTCAAAAACAAACAAAACCCACAAAGTAAAAAAAAAACCTGTTCTTTTTTTCAAGGGTAACTTCTTGTATTTCCACACAGATTCAGAAGTGTCCCTTCAGAGCTCACAGGCAATTAGGCAAGGCTCAATTGCTAACAATTACCAGCTGCAAACCTCTTGGCTGGTTTACTTTCTATTACGTGGCTCAAATCCTACTCAGAAGTTTTTCTGAGTAGATCAAAGAACAAGTTTATATTTCTTTGTGATGGTTGTTGTATTTTGTGAAAGCATATTACCAAAGAAGTTTAGACAGAGAGCAATCCATGTATTCACACTCCTCATTTACCATGCCTCCCTCTTCTTCAACTATCATAGATTCAATATCCTGGATTGGCACAGAGGAATTTCTCAATGGAGCACTCTCAGGACAATACTTGTTTCCCTGCTGTCTTCCAAGTGAAAAGCTAGGGCATAGATCAGTGTTCATACCTGAGCTTCCATTGCTGTTAGAGTTCCTCTCCAAATATCCTGGCCAGTATGTAGTCCAGCTCTTATGTCCAGCCTTCCAATCAAGATCCCTGGACACTGGGTCTCTCTTCACATACCTTCTTGCACTGGTCTTAGGGTCCCTTCCAAATGCAGCCGTCTCCCTCACAGGTGCCATCTGGGGATTCCTGGCTCTGCAACCCCACTCCTCTGGCTTTCCCCAGTCCAATGGTGTATGCTTGCCTCTGGAATGCCTCCCAGCACACGTACTGCTATGGACTCCTTTAGACCTCCCAAATGCTTTTCTCTTCTTTCTTCCAAAGTGTTTCTTGCTCTCTCTGTCCGTCAGCTCTGGCTTCTGCTGCTGATGATGATCATGCTGATCAGGATGATGATCCTCAGGATGATCAAGATGATGCTGATGATTCTCTGTAGAATAAGCTTTACTTTTATCCTGCTTAGATGAATGCTCCACCCTGAATCAAGCCCTGCCCTTGGAGATGAGTGCTTGGGGATTACCTCATAACCCTCCTGATTGAACACACGTTTCCCCACTTCAGCTCTTCTAATGGCTGTTGGAAACCTGGTGCATTCTGGGACTGGTAGTCTTTTATGGAAACATTCTGTTTTATTATTTCTACCAGAAAAGACAGGGTGCTTGTTCAGAGTCACTTCACCTCTACTATAGCTCCTTCCTGAACTATGATAAGCTTCCTTATCACACGTTATTAGAAAAGGTTCAGAGAAGAGCCTCCAAAATGGTAAAGGGGATGGAAAGATACTCCTATGAAGAAAGGCTAAAAAGGTTAGGGCTCTTTAACCTGGAAAAGAGACGGCTGAGGGGAGATATGATAGAAGTCTATAAATTAATGAACGGAGTGGAACGGGTAAACGTAGATCAATTGTTTACGTTATCAGAATATAGAAAGACTATGGGACATGCAATGAAGCTACAGGGTAAACTAAGACTAATAAAAGAAAATATTTTTTCACTCATCGTGTAATCAAACTCTGGAATTTGTTATCGGAGGATGTAGTACAGGCTGTTAGTGTAGCTGGGTTTAAAAAAGGTTTGGACAAGTTCCTGGAGGAAAGGTCCATAAACCATTATTAAGAAGGGACCCAGGATATCAATGCTTGACCCAGTACAAGCATTGTGGAATCTGTGTCTTTTGGGGAAACTACTAGGTCAGGGGTCGGCAACCCGCGGCTCCGGAGCCGCATGCGGCTCTTTCTCACCTTTGCCGCGGCTCCGGAGCACACTGCCCGCCCGGTATTTATGGCGTTATGGGCTCCCTCCCTTCTTCTGCAGCCGCGGCTCCCTGCCTCTTAGGGAACCGCGGCTGTGCTTTTAAAATCATCTCGGAGCCCTTCCTGTCTTGACGGGCTCCGTGCAGCATTGTCCCGCCTCTAAAGGAAGTTCCTTTGGAGGCGGGACAATGCTGCACGGAGCCCGTCAAGACAGGAAGGGCTCCGAGATTATTTTAAAAGCACCGCCGCGGTTCCCTAAGCGGCAGGGTGCCGCGGCTGCAGAACAAGGGAGGGCGCTGACATGGAGGGAGGGGGGCTGACATGGAGGGAGGGAGCAGATATGGATGGATGGAGGGAGGGGGGCTGACATGGAGGCAGGGAGCAGAAATGTATGGATGGAGGGAGGGCGCTGACATGGAGGGAGGGAGCAGATATGGATGGATGGAGGGAGGGGGGCTAACATGGAGGGATGGAGGGAGCTGATATGGATGGATGGAGGGAGGGGGGCTGACATGGAGGGAGGGAGCTGATATGGATGGAGGGAGGGGGGCTGACATGGAGGGAGGGAGCAGATATGGATGGATGGAGGGAGGGGGGCTGACATGGAGGGAGGGGGGCTGACATGGAGGGAGGGAGCAGATATGGATGGATGGATGGAGGGAGGGGGCTGACATGGAGGGATGGAGGGGGCTGACATGGAGGGAGGGAGCTGATATGGATGGATGGAGGGAGGGGGGCTGACATGGAGGGAGGGAGCTGATATGGATGGAGGGAGGGGGGCTGAGATGGTGGGAGGGAGCAGATTTGGATGGATGGATGGAGGGTGGGGGGCTGACATGGAGGGAGGGAGCAGATATGGATGGATGGAGGGAGGGGGGCTGACATGGAGGGATGGAGCAGATATGGATGGATGGAGGGAGGGGGGCTGACATGGAGGGAGGGAGCTGATATGAATGGATGGATGGTAGGGGGCTGACATGGAGGGAGGGAGCAGATATGGATGGAGGGAGGGCGGGGGGTGACATGGAGGGCGGGAGCTGATATGGATGGAGGGAGGGGCTGACATGGAGGGAGGGAGCAGATATGGATGGAGGGAGGGAGGGAGGGGGGCTGACATGGAGGGAGGGGGGCTGACATGGAGGGAGGAGGGAGCAGATATGGAGGGAGGGAGCTGATATGGATGGTTGGAGGGAGGGGGGCTGACATGGAGGGATGGAGGGGGCTGACATGGATGGAGGGGGGCTGACATGGAGGGAGGGGGCTGATATGGATGGATGGAGGGAGGGGGGCTGACATGGAGGGAGGGAGCTGATATGGATGGAGGGAGGAGGGGCTGACCTGGAGGGAGGGCGCTGACATGGAGGGATAGAGGGGGCTGACATGGAGGGAGGGAGCTGATATGGATGGAGGGAGGGGGGCTGACATGGAGGGATGGAGGGGGCTGACATGGAGGGAGGGAGGGAGCTGATATGGATGGAGGGAGGGAGGGGGCTGACATGGAGGGATGGAGCACTGGTAATGGGGTTGAGGGGACGAGCACTGGAAATGAGCTGATGAGGGGAGGCTAGGACTGGTAAGGAGCTGATGGGGGGTAGGACTGGTTTTGGGCTGATTCGGGGCGGCTCGCACTGGTAATGGGGTTGAGGGGGGATTAGCACTGGAAGGTACTGGGAGTGAGGACTGGAAAGGGGCTGATATTGGGGAGGGTTACTGGGACTGGAAATAGGCTGATGGAAAGAAGTGAAGAAAACGAAAGAAGAGATAAGAAATGGCAGATGGACCATAGACCACAGAAAGAGAGCTAAGAGAAGACAGGAAAGCAGAAGCCTCAGATCGGGACCAGCATGATCAAAGAATAAATTGGTCAGACAACAAAGGTAGAAAAAATAATTTTATTTCATATTAGTGATTTGACTACAAAATCATCATAATTTTGAAATCAAATATTGTTACTTGTTGTTGTGATATTTTCTGGCGTTTTTTTTTTTGGTGTGTGAAGGAAGAGGGGTAGTCTTATACGGCGAGTATAGGCCAAACACCTATATTTTAACAGGAAAAGTAGGGGGTCGTATATAGCATTAAGGTAAGAAACAATATATGCAGTGTTAGATTTGTTTTAAATGTCGCAATGGTTTTGCGGCTCCCAGTTTTTTTTTTCCCTTCGGAAACGGGTCCAAGTGGCTCTTTACGTCTTAAAGGTTGCAGACCCCTGTACTAGGTACATATGACCTAGATTGGCCACTGTTGGAAAAAGGATACCGGGCTTGATGGACCTTGGTCTGACCCAGTATGGCATATCTTATGTTCTTATGTTCTTAATGCAGCATCTCCCACTTCCACAAAAACAAGAGCGACTTGGCGCCCCAACACAGCTCTTCCCACCCTCTGAATAACAAGAAGAGTGACCCCAACACAACACCTCCCACTCCAACATAAACATCAAGATGGGCTTGGCAACCCCAACATAACTCCTGAAACTGTGCACTGTACCAGCATGGTGTTAATGTAAATGTATATATTCTGTAAAAAACAAAGGAAATGCAAGATGCTCACACACCAAGCAGCTAAAAGAAAAAGTGAGAAGCACAGCACAGTTTATAGCACCAAATTATTACTCATTTTATTTTGTTATAAACTGCGTTATGGTTCTCACTTTTGCTTTTTGAATATTATTCTGCATCTGCAGAAACCTCTCCCTCAACAATGGGTGTAGAGCAGAAGTGGGACATTCACCCACAGAACTCAAATATTTTAAAAAAATCTAATTCTGGTCATCTCACTAACAGCAGACATTCTCCAGTACCAGGCATATTGTGAACTAATATAAAACCCCACCAAAGATCTACAAGGCCAAATCTACCATACTATACCAGCATAAAACTTCCAAACTTCATACAAGGGGCCTACCCAGAAAAAAGCAGCACTATAAATACTGCAGCGAGCCCTAAAACATCCATACACCTGTTTGAAATGCTGAATAAGTCAAATTACTACAGTACAGATTCCTATGTAGAAATTCCATGTTAACAGAACAAATTACCTCAGTCACATACTCAGAACACAGACCCTCACCAAATACAGAATAAGTGACCACAACCTAAAGTAAAAATAAAAATATGTTAACAAAACATACTGAAAGCCCAAGAAGCCAGACTCCGCATGGAGTGCAACACCAGAGAAATAAGAGATGCAGTTCCCCATACTGAGTAAAATATAAAGGTAGCACAAATTCCAATCACTAAATTGAAAATAAAATTATTATTTCTACCTTTTGTTATGAGACCATTTTATTCTCTGATCATGCTGGTCCTGATCTGAGGCTTCTGCTTTCCTCTGTCTTCTAGTAGTTCTCTTTCTACAGTCTCTAGTCCATCTGCCATTTCTTATCTTTCCTTTTATTTTCTTCACTTCCTTCCATCATGGATATTGACTTTTTTTTTCTTTTCAGCTTTCTTCCATTTATTTCTCTCTCTCTATTTTTTCTCTGTCCACCCAGATTTCACTACTCCTTACTATCCAGTTCGCAATCTCCCTCTTTTTTACACCATCTACCTACCGCTTTTCAACCTTCACTCCAGTCCTTCCTCCCCAGCTCTTCTTCCCTGGTCCATTATTCCCCAGTCTTTTGCTCACTTTCTCTCCCCCTCCATGTCTAACATCTCTCCCCCTATCATTCAATATGTGTGTGTCTCTCTCTCTGGCTCTCTCCTTCCCTCCATCCAGTACCTCCACTCTCTCTTTCCTTCCTATCTTCCCTGCAGCCAGCATCTACCCCATCTCCATACTATACCATCGCCTCTATTACTCCCATTGTCCAGCTTCTCTTTCTCAACCTATTTACCCTGTGTCCATCTTTTCCCCTCTCACACCCCCATGCCCTGCATCTCCTTCTCCCTTTATTATCTCATGTCCAGCATTTTCCCTTGTCTCCTCTGTTCCCCCTCCCCAAGTCCAGCATTTTCCCATAGTCTCTTTATATCACTCTGGCCAACATCACCACTCCATCTCCCCTCCTTGCTTCTCTCTGCCCCTTTCCATGTCCAGTAACTCCCTTTATCTCCCTAGGCCCTCACCTCAATCTTAACCTCGCAGCCTCCCGATTCCCCCACCCACCCCACCCCCAACATCTCCCTTCAACTGTGCCCATCCACTTCCACCTCCCAATGCCCCTTCATGTCCACCTTTTTGTATGTACAAGGGGCAGAGCCTGCCCCTGGAGTAGCATGTCCCATGGACAGAAGCTGTGCAAGCAGTGATGTCAGCCCAGATAGGCAGGGTACAATTGGCCTTGCACAGCCCTTGCCCACAGGACATGCTGCTCCTGCTGACAGGTTTTGATCTCTGGGCCACAATCACCGCCTCCCACACCCTTCTGCATGCAGGAGCAGTAGGCATGGGCTATGCAAGTTGTGACTGTGACCCTGAGAAATAGAGCCTGCCCGTAGCAGCTGACATCAGGAGGGCACCATTGCTATCTGCTCGCCCCCACTCCCTAGTCAGGATGACCTGCACAGTGCCTGCAGTCTAGTGGAGAACTTGCGCATGGGACAAACTGGCAATTGTGGCCTCTCCCAGCCTTCTGCCCATGGAAGCAGCGTGTCCTGTGGGCAGATTCTCCACTAAGTCACTGGCACTCTGCAGGCCATCCTGAATGGGGAGCAGGTGGCTAGCAATGGCACTCTCCTGATATCTGTGCCTTCATGCTGTGCTTATCCAACTTACTGGGTAGCGGCGGCCCTGGTCCAGCATTTGTCTTCTTGCTTCCCAACCCCCTCTGATGCGAAAAGCATCATCAAAAGGGGCAGGACCCATCAGGGACTTGTCACATAGTTGTTAGGTCCTGATGGACCCCGTTCCTTTTGATGATGCTTTTCGTATCAGAAGGGTCGGAACCAGCAGAGACTTACAAGCCAATAGAGGTTTGAAAATCCCATGCTTTTAAATTACTTTTATTTTGGCCATCAGTGATAGCTCACCGCCACTGCACCAGTGTCCTCAGATCGGGGGGGGGGGGGGCAGCGAGTTGATTCTGCCACTGCCAAGAAGTGGACGCAGCAGCAGCAGCTCCACTCATTTTTTTAACCTTTGAAGGCAGAGTGAGACGGCTGTTTTGGGGGCATTTTTTGCCGCCCTCAAAACTTTGCCATCTGAGACAGTCGTCTCACTCGCCTCATTATAGAACCACCCCTGGGTACAGCTAATGTCACCCATTGAAGTGGCATTAAGTGCACCCATGCTAAGAACAATCATGGTTAGTGCACACTCATAACACCTGCGTTAATCGCAAGGCAACATCAATACCCTCTTTCTGTCCCAACCTGCCCTCTTTCTGCCCAGTTGGACGCTAACCATTTAGCATGACATTTTTTTTGTGTGGGCCCCATGCAAAATTTTAGCATGCTGCCCTTATGACAAGCTAAACTCCATGTTAGCAGTTAGCATAGTTTAGTAAATACGCCCCCTAATGTACACACATTAAGTTAATATGCATTAACCTACACATTAATGTGCGCCAAGTCTATTTGCATGTGTTAAAAAGTTTCAGTGGGCATTAAACAATTTTATTAATCCAAGAGGCATGTTTACTAAGCCCTGCACTGGTAACATTGGTATGGGCCAAGTTACTAGTATGGGGCTTCCCGCTAACTGCAGGGGGGGGGGAGGTACAACCGAGCTCCTGCGGTTACTGTGGGCACCATGGTAAACTCACCACGGTAACAACTAATATCACTCATTAAGGTTTTTTTTAGTGCAGAGCAGCATGCTACTTTTTAACTCTACACTGACACTGTGTGCTAACCCTGCACTACTCAGGGTAGCAACTGTTAGTAAACATGTCGCCTAATGTGTGAAACATACTGAATAAAAACACCTACAAATTGAGAACATTTTCACAAATTAAAAAAAAAAAATGAATCAAAAGATTGTTTCTGTGTAAATTCTGATGCCAAACTCTACAGCAGTAACAGGCGTCACTTTTAAAACAATAATGGGAAATATGAGGGTAATTTTAAAAAGGCTTTACCATTTGTAAAAGCTGTTTTACATGCATAAAAGACCTTTTTAAAAATGAATCCATGGAATATGAGTATATAAGTACATGCAAGACAGAACGTACTTCAAATCAGGTGTTACTATCTGCAACGGTTAGTTCCAGGAACCTATTTTATAACAACCTTCGCTATGCTGATGATACCACATTACTGGCTGAAAGTGAAGATGATCTGAAACATTTGCTTCTCACAATCAAAGAGCATGGTCTCAAAATGGGCCTGCACCTTAATGTAAAGAAGACAAAGATCATGACAACTGGCATAATCAACAGGTTCATCGTTGAAGGAGAAGAAATTGAAATTGTGAACAACTTTAACCTACTTGGATCAACTATCAATAAAGAAGCAACAAGCAGTCAAGAAATCAGACGACGCATTGCTCTTGGCAGAATGGCTATGAAAGACCTACATAAGATTCTCAAGAGCAGAGATGTCTCTTTCCATACAAAGATTCGACTTGTTCAAGCCATGGTATTTTCAATAACATCATATGGATGTGAAAGCTGGACAGTGAAAAAGATAGACAGGAAGAAAATTGATGCCTTTGAATTATGGTGCTGGCGGCGAATACTGTGCATACCATGGACTGCCCGAAGAACAAACCAGTCGGTACTAGATGAGATCAAACCTAAGCTTTCTTTAGAAGCTCCGATGACAAGACTTCGACTTTCATACTTTGGACACATCATGCGAAGAGAGAGATCATTAGAGAAAGACATTATGCTTGGCAAGATAGAAGGTCAACGCAAAAGAGGAAGGCCAGCAATGAGATGGATCGATACAATAACAGCAGCTACGGGTACCAGTCTGTCAACAATGAGCCGCCTGACTGAAGACCGAACACAATTTAGGATAGCTATCCAGAGGGTCGCCATGAGTCGATTCCGACTCGACGGCACTTAACAACAACATTTTATAAACTCACAGAGGCCCCTATGTTGCCTTTATAAAATAACCAACCCAAAAATCAAAATAATCCTTACAAAATCATATAAAGTCCCAGCAATTAAAGTAAATCTTACATTATATAATAGGACCTCAAATACATAAGCCTACTGGTTCTCAGGCAAGCCTGGCCACAAAGAGATCATCCGGCCATTAAGCCAGAACGGCTTTTAAGTCTTCAGTCTGATAGTCCTTATAGCAGAATACAAAATCAAATCATCAAAAACGAAATATATCCAGTTACAAAATCAAATCATTAAAATGTGAATATATCTGACACAATATTTTGCTTCAAACTACCTGTTACTATATACATGTAAACCGCTCTGATGCGTTAGTAAAAGGGCGGTATATCAAATGCCTAAACCATAAACCATACAGAACATGCGTCAGGGACAGATGCTCTCATGGAGATACAAATGCTCTCAATAGAGCCAGCTGGTGAAGCTATGGCATTCCTGGAAGTTTCAATACATCATGTAACTATAGTTTGGCTTGTTCTTCTCTAAGTGCATAACTCGGCACTTCTACACTTTAAATTTCATCTGTCATTTGGACACCCAATCTTCCAATTTTTCAAGCTCCTCTTGCAATTTTTCACTATCCTCTTATGTTTTAAGAACGTTGAAAAATTTTGTGTTATCAGCAAATTTGATCACCTCACTTCTTGTTCCTATTTCCAGATCTTATGAATATGTAAAAAGCAGCAGGCCCAGTACAGATCATTGAGGTACTTATTATTCAGCTTTCTCCACTAACCAGTTCCTATGGGAGAGCTGGTTTCCTGCTACCTGCCAGAAGAATTTTCATTGTGCCTGTCTGCTATTCCGGCACCTCTGCAGACAGCTGCACTCTACCTGCAATGCAATGCAATGTGTGCCTTCGAGTCAGTCCTGACTCCTGGCGACCCAGAAGCTCCTGGGTTGAGGGCTCTATAAAAGCTGGGTTGAACAGTGTACGAGTTAGGAGCTCGTTACATGCTGCCTTCCACCCAGAAGGATTTTCATTGTTCTTGCCTGCTGCTCCGGCACCTCCGCGGACAGCTGTACTCCACCTGAGGACCCTATAAAAAGAGATCCTCCTATGGCACACGGAGGAGCTGAGATGCAAGGTGAGGTGAGCTTTATTTTTATTATCTTTGTAATCTGGGATGCTGGGGAAGAGAACATCTAAAGGCAGTAAGCAGGCGAGTGTGAGTTCGGGACTTATGGACAAGCATTTGGTGCATAAAGGCAGTTTATTGGAGCAGGCTACAAAGTAGGCATTCTCCTCGGTTGAGGGAGCCTCTTTTTTTTTAATAACTTTATTTATTTATATACACAAGGAACAGACAAAGAAAGAGAAACAACAAAAGGGCGGCTGCATCACCAGTAAAGTCACTAAGTAGTCACCAACATTTCCTAGCTATACACAACCGTAACTTTAGCATATATTACTCAAGGAACACAATAGAACTCATTCCCACCCCAAACAATTCAGGTTCCAGCCTACCCTCTTTCATATCTAAGGTTCCTTGTACATTACTTCCCACCGTGATGCTATGACTACAGGAAGGTCTCCCTACCTTCACTTAATGAGAAAAGAAATTTTGACAGGGCCAAGACTCACCAGTACCCGAACAAGGAAGCACAAAAAAGAAGGGGGGGGGGACAAAGCAAAATGGAGAAAACCCAAACCAACAACTCCACTCGGTGCACTCAAACATTGAAAAGTCTGTACTAACATACAGGGGGCCTCAAGCACACATGGGGGACCAACACCACACTCATTGCAATCCCCGGCGCCCAAACATGCTTGCCTCCCTGAGGGGGCCTTTTTAAGTTCCCTCAAGCAGACTCCACCTCTGCTCCCTCAACCTTCTTTGCAGTCAGTTCTCCTCTTGATTCTGCAGTGCCAGCTCCTGTGCTGGCAGGGTCTGATACTGTCACTGCTTGCCCTAAACCAGTTGTTTGCTCAATTGACAAGGATACCACTCAGTCTCCTAGTTCTCAGGTATCTCTGAAAGATATATGGCAAGTAGTGTCACGCACTGAGAAATTTCTTGTTGTTGTTGTTGTTGTTAAGTGCCGTTGAGTCGGAGTCGACTCATGGCGACCCTCTGGATAGCTATCCTAAATTGTGTTCAGTCTTGAGTCAGACAGCTCATTGTTGACAGACTGGTAACCGTAGTTGCTGTTATTGTATCGATCCATCTCATTGCTGGCCTTCTTCTTTTGCGCTGACCTTCTATCTTGCCAAGCATGACGTCTTTCACTAATGATCTCTCTCTTCGCATGATGTGTCCAAAGTATGAAAGGCGAAGTCTTGTCTCTGAGATTCTAAAGAAAGCTTAGGTTTGATCTCCTCTAGTACCGACTGGTTTGTTCTTCGGGCAGTCCATGGTATACACAGTATTGCCGCCAGCACCATAATTCAAAGGCATCAATTTTCTTCCTGTCTATCTTTTTCACTGTCCAGCTTTCACATCCATATGATGTTATTGAAAATACCATGGCTTGAACAATTCGAATCTTTGTATGGAGAGAGACATCTCTGCTCTTGAGGATCTTATCTAGGTCTTTCATAGCCATTCTGCCAAGAGCAATGCGTCGTCCAATTTCTTGACTGCTTGTTGCTTCTTTATTGATAGTTGATCCAAGTAGGTTAAAGTTGTTCACGATTTCAATTTCTTCTCCTTCAACGATGAACCTGTTGATTATGCCAGTTGTCATGATCTTTGTCTTCTTTACATTAAGGTGCAGGCCCATTTTGAAACTATGGGGCTTCTTTACAAAGCCGCGGTAGCGGTTTGCGATCGTAATCGGAGCCGCGGCCCCATTGATTTCAATGGGGCCGTGGCTGCGATCGCGATCGCGAACCACTACCGCGGCTTTGTAAACAAGCCCCTATGTTTCAGATCATCTTCACTTTCAGACAGTAATGTGGTATAATCAGCATAGCGAAGGTTGTTGATGAGTCTTCCACCAATCTTCACACCTCTGTTGTCTTCATACAATCCTGCTTCTCTGATGATTTGTTCTGCATATGAATTAAACAGGTAGGGCGAAAGTATGCAGCCTTGTCTTACACCTTTGCTTATTTTAAACCATTCTGTTTCTCCTTGTTCCGTTCGAACTGCTGCTTCTTGATCAATGTACAGATTATGCAAGAGTACGATCAGGTGTTCTGGTATACCCATGCTTCTTAATGTGGCCCAGAGTTTCTCATGGTTTACACAGTCAAAAGCCTTGCTATAGTCGAAAAAGCACAAATAGATATCCTTTTGGTATTCTTTAGTCTTTTCAAGGATCCATCTCACATCCACAATGATGTCTCTCATTCCTCGCCCTTTCCTGAACCCTGCTTGCACTTCAGGTAGTTCTTGTTCCAGGTATGGTTGTAGTCTCTTTTGAATAATCTTCAGTAGAATCTTGCTGGCATGTGGGATCAGAGCGATTGTGCGATAATTTCCACAGTCAGTTGGATCACCTTTCTTTAGTATTGGTATAAACACAGATCTTTTCCAGTCAGTTGGCCATGATGTTGTCTTCCATATTTCTTGGCAGAGCCTTGTAAGTACGGTAACAGCTGCATCAGACTGCTGTAATACTTCTATGGGAATGCTATCAATGCCTGGTGCTTTGTTCTTTGATAAGGCTTTCAATGCTGCTTTAACTTCTTCTTTCATCACCAATGGTTCCCGATCATAAGGTACAGGTTGAAACGGCTGTTGGTCCACTTGATCTTTATCATATAAAACCTCTGTATATTCCTTCCACCTTTTCTTGATCTTCTCAGCATCATTCAAAATAGAACCTTGAGCATCTTGTAACATTCCAATTCGAGTCTGGAACTTTTTCTTTAACTCTCGTAGCTTTAGGAAAGCTGATCTTGTTCTTCCTCTAATAGTTTCTGCTTCCATTTCCTTGCATAAAAAGTGAAGATTCCAAAAACCAAACTTCACCAAATAACCTTAAATTAATGCACAGCTAAGTTCTATTTTGGCAAAACTTAACAAAAACTTAGATTTAAAGTTTTCTGATTAAAAGGAGAGGTTGCAGTGGTGTACTGTGAGTTACTTTACACTGTGCCGACAGGCTCTGACAAAAAAAAAAAAAATTAATTTAAGGTTATTTGGGGAAGTTTGGTTTTTGGAATCTTCACTTTTTATGGAATTTTATAGTGATTCTGGTTTGGTTTCTTCTAAATAGGGTTGCTCCATTTCCTTGCATGCATCGTTGTAGTACTTTTCCTTGTCCTGTCTTGCTGCATGTTGGAAATCTCTGAGTTCTGTTATTCTCTTTCTTTCTCCTCTGGCTTTAGCTTCTCTGCATTTCTGGGCAATTTTCAGAGTTTCTTCCGTCATCCATTTTGGCCGTTTTTGCTTTTTCACCTTTTGTAGAGACTTCTCGCTTTTTTCCAACACAACCTTCTTGATGTCGTTCCACAACTCTTCTGGAGCTCTCTCATTTGTATCTAAAGCAGCAAATCGATTTTGCAGGCAGTCTTTAAATTCCAGTGGTATATTCTCAGGGTCATATTTTGCTGCATTCATGAGCGGTTTGCTCTTTTTCAACTTTAACTTGAGTTTGCATACTAGTAGTTGATGATCTGTACCACAGTCAGCTCCAGGTTTTGTCTTTGTTGATGTTATAGAACTTTTCCATCGTTGACTTCCACAGATGTAGTCAATTTGATTTTTGTACAATCCTTTGGGTGAAGTCCATGTGTACAGTCACCGCTTGTGTTGCTGGAAGAAGGTGTTTGAGATGAATAGATCGTTGGTCTTGTAGAATTCTATCAGTCTTTCTCCAGTTTCATTGTTGCCAAGTCCATATTTTCCAACTACTTTGCCTTCTTCTTTGTTGCCAACTTTTGCGTTCCAGTCACCCATGACTATCAGGATATCCTGTTTGCATGTTCTGTCAATTTCAGCTTGTACCTGTTCATAGAACTCTTCAATTTCATTCTCTTATGCAGCTGTTGTTGGGGCATATACTTGAATTATAGTTGTGTTGATAGGCATTTCTCGTAGATGAACAGAGATTAAGCGTTCGCTGACTGCATTGTATTTCATTACAGTTCTTGCAACTTTCTTCTTTATTATAAATGCAACACTATTTCTTCTTTGTCTTTCATTTCCAGCATAGTAGACCATGTGATCATCTGATGCAAAGTGCCCGATGCCAGTCCATTTCAGTTCGCTGACACCCAACAGATCAAGTTGTACACGTTCCATTTCATTCTTGACCACCTCCAACTTCCCTTGGTTCATGCTTCGCATGTTCCATGTTCCAATGCGTAAGACATCTTTACAGCTTCTGACTCTCATTTCATGCGCAGCTACATCAGCAGTCAGAAGTCCCGAGGGCTTTGATCCAACCACATCATAAATGCTGGCTTTACTCTGAGAAGTCTTCAGCTCTTCCCCAGTAGCTAGTTGAGTGCCTTCCGACCTGGGGGTCTCATCTTCCAGCACTATAGCACAATTTGTTTTGTTGTAACTATCCATTGGGTTTTCATGGCAAGATACATAAGTAGATTGCCAGGCCTTTCTCCCGCACAATTTTAAGTTTGGTGTTGTTGCCGTTGTCACAGAAATGTGATCCTCCGCCGTCAACACTATCCCATTCTGCTGCTGCCCAGATGGGTGGTTTGTCTTGGTCTGGCACCTCAGCTGAGACCTGTCCATCTTGGGAGACCCTGCCAGTAGTTAAACTACCGATAGTTTAGCTCTCAGCATCAATGATGCACACAAGCCTTCACAGCACGACAAGCTGCGGCTCTTGTGCTCTTACTACTACTGTACTTCAGCTGTGTAATTTCTCTCAAGAGACTGCTGCAAACTTTAAGCAGGTGGATGTTCAATTGGAAGCTATGGGAAGGAAAGTCTCCACACTGGACTCACAAGTGGCTTCTGTGAACACAGTGTGGGTGTCCGCTATTAAGGATAGTTTAGTGATAAACCACAAGTTAGAATCCTTAGAAAATACTTTTCGCAGTAAAAATTTGAGGTTTGTGAATTTTCCCACAACTCATTTGCTTTCATCCAAGATCCTTTTAAGGAAGTACTTTAAAGAAATATTGTTATTATCTAATACTAATGACAATTTGATTTCCAAAATGTATTATGTATCTGATAAGCTTGTTAGGATGTCCTCAGGGCAGGAGGGGGAGCATGCTTTGGTGTCGAAACCGATTTGAGTCTCTGCCTTCCCAAAAGGATTCCCAAGATGTCATTAATACTAGAGCCACTTTGATTTTTGGATACAATGGACTTGAAAAAGTGTGTATTATGTGTTTTTGCTTCCATAGCAAGCTTCTTTTCAAATTTTCTTTGCTACCTTTTCAATGTCTTGGATCTAATATGCCACTGCTTATGTTGTTTCCTGATTTCATCATTTGGCTTCTTTTTGCATTTTCTAAAAATGGTTTGTTGGCTAAAACAGCCTCTCCGACCTCACCTTTAAACCATGCCAGCAGTCGTTTGGCCTTCCTTCTACTTTTCTTAAAGCGTGGAATACATCTGGTCTGGGCTTCCAAGTTAGTATTTTTAAACAATGCCCAGGCCTGATGTAAACGCTTACCTTTTGCAGCTGCTCCTTTTAGTTTTTTCTTAACCATTTTCCTCATTTTCTCCTAGTCTCCCATTTTAAAGTTAAATGCTAGAGCAATGGATTTTCTTGCTGTCCTCCCTCCATTTATTTATTTTTTTTTTTTTTTGAAACTTTTATTTTCATTTTGCAACAAACAAAAGAAACAACACACCAAAGGAGACAAAACAATTATACAATAAAGAAAAGTAAACCCAATTACCCCCCACCCCCACGCTTCTTCTCTAGATAATTATGTCAGCATGTGAGCGCTTCCAAACAACAGTGATTGTACATCAAAACAATCAAAAGAGTATCTGCGATACAGAATAATCATGAGACAAAGATATATATAAATTTAGACAGTCAGATGAGAGCATTGAGCAGAATGTACATAGTCATTGAGCATCTTCCATTTAGACCGATGATGAGGAGTCTGAATGGGGGAAGCAAACATACGAGGTATTTGTTCATATTTACTGTAGAGACAGACATGATTCCACCATTCATTGGGGCTCAGTTGGGAGCTATTTTTCCAGTATTTCGTAATTAGGGAAATAGCAATGCCTAGCATAAAGTCCAAAAGGAAGTAAGCCGTTTTTGGAAGAGAGGGGATCCCCGCAGCTGAGCGAAGTCCCACTATCCTCCAAGAAAGGGGCTCTTGAAAGTGCAAAATAGACTGGATACGACCCCAGACCCGACTCCAGTAATACTGTAGTGCGGGACATTCATACATAACATGAGGTAGTGATCCAATGGCCGCATGACATGTCCAACAATTATTGCCCTGAGTAGTGTTCCATTTGGCTAATCTGTCAGGAGTGTAAAAACACCGGTGGGCTAGAAAGAAGAGTGTCTGAGTGAGTGAGGCGGATCGGGAGACCCGTGTCACTCTACTCCAGACAAGGCTCCATTGCTCCGGGGTCAAAGTCACATGCAATTCTCTCTCCCATGCTTTCTGCGCTATAGGGGTATCCCTAGTTATAGCATTACATAAGGTTTTGTAAAAATTGGATGCTACACCCGGTGAACTACCGATAGATCGGATAGTCTCCAACCAACCTTGTGTAGGGGAGGCCGATGGCGGGAGCACCTTAGCACTCCTAAGGCAATGCTGAAGTTGCACCAACTGAAAGTAGTGTTTCGCTGGGAGACCAAATTCAATTTGCAATTCACTAAAAGTTTTCCAGCGACCTTCATGGAACAACTGACTAGGAATCCAAATGCCCCTAGTGTACCAGGGGCTCCACGCCATCGGTTTATTTTGTATTCGAAATCGAGTGTTGTACCAAAGTGGGAGCTTGTCTAACGGACAGAGTCGGGAGTCTAAAGATTGCATGAGATTATTAAAGGCACCTAAGGTGTCTAAAAGCATTGGTGGAAAGTAGGAGTCTGATGGGAGAGTCATACCAGGGAGAAAAGTAAGAGGAATCGGTTTGCAAAGGTCCTCTTCTATGTCTAGCCACACAGGTCTACTCGGTACTGGATCTTCCAGCCAACGAGCACCTTGTTTGAGAAGAAAAGATTGATGATACTTCAGGAAATCAGGGAATCTGACACCCCCATTTTCCTTATCTGCTTGCAGCTTATGTTTCGCTATCCTAGGTGTCTTATTTTGCCACAAGTATCTAGTCAGAAGGCCCTCGATATCTTTATATAAACGTCGAGGGAAGAGACAGGGCACCATTTCTAAGATATAATTCACTTTCGGAACAATCATCATTTTTATGGTTTCTAATCTACCCCACCAGGTAAGCGTTAAAGGAGTCCAGCGGTGAGTAAGCGCCCGGACTTTAGAGGTTAAGTCTTTGGCATTGAAGGAGATAGTGTCTTCCAAAGGAGAACAATAGTGAACCCCAAGGTATTTGACCATGCGAGGTTGCCATAAAAAGGGGAAGGATTGCATATCTGCCTGATGAAGCAGAGGATTTAATGGAAAGGCTACCGACTTGGTCCAATTTATCTTATAACCGGACAGTTGTGAGTATTTACCAATTTGCTCTAGGACAGCCGGTACTGAGTCCATAGAGACAAAAAGCATAAGATCATCAGCATACGCTGAAATTTTGATTTCCCTATGGGTGAAGGGGACTCCATGAATCTCCTCCGATTGCCGGATTAGTAAAGCCAAGGGTTCGAGTGCAAGATCGAAGAGGAGTGGAGACAGTGGGCATCCCTGGCGAGTGCCGCGTTGAAGGGGAAAAGGCTGAGACTTTAAAGCATTTGCACATATACTGGCTGTAGGCTGAGCGTACATGGTGCGAAGACAACGGAGAAAACCTTCCCCGAATCCGTACCAGCGGAGGACTGCAAACAGGAAGGGCCACTCTAAGCGATCAAAGGCCTTCTCAGCATCAAGTGAGAGGCCAACAAATGGGCGATCAAGATTAACTGCAGTAGTCAATACATGGCATAGAGTCCGAGCATTGTCAGCAGTTGATCTACCAGGAATGAAACCGCATTGATCTGGGTGTATTAAGGTAGGCATCCTATCCGAGAGCCGGGTAGAGAGAATGGTGGCAAAGATTTTATAGTCCGCGTTTAGGAGGGAAATTGGACGATAATTAGCTGTTAGTTGCGGGTCTCTCCCCTCTTTCTCAAAAACTACTACATTTGCCATTGAAAAGGACCCAGAAGGAGAACCCTCCTCGGCCAGAGCAGAAAAATAAATTTTCAAAACTGGAGCTAAATCAGCGTGAAAGGTTTTGTAGAATTCAGCGGGGAGACCGTCTGGGCCTGCGGCTCGACCTGAGGCACATTTCTTGATAGCAGAATGAATTTCTGAGACAGTAAATGGTGTGTCCAAGGCCACTCTATCTTCGTCAGATAGGGTCGGTCTTTGTACTCCTGAAAGTAAGCGTTCAAATACATCTGGCTCAAAATCACATTCTGATTGATAAAGCCGAGTATAAAAGTCACGAAAGAGTTCTAAGATTTCGGTATCTTTAGTGACCAAGCCCCCCCCCGACGGATTACGGAGGGCGGTAACACGCTTGGCTTCTTTTCGACCTTTTAGGGCATTTGCTAATAATTTGCCAGCACGATTATTTTCCCGATAATATAGCCCTTGTTGTGATTCAATATTTTTAACAGCAGCAGTGTGCAAAAGCTGATTGTATTGAAAACGCAAGCGTTGTAAACGGAGTAAAATACATGGGTCAGTACGGGACGTAAGGAGACGCTCCCCAGCTTGTATCTGCTGCTCTAGAATCAGTAAATGCTGCTTTCTTTGTTTCCCTTGCCGAATTTGATAGCTAGTTATAGTGGCACGGATAGATGCTTTAAAACCCTCCCACCAAGCCCAGCCCGCTGTGTCATGGGGTGAGTTAAAATGAAAATAATCTTGGATAGCGGCCTTTATATCAACCTGAAAATCTTTTTGACCCAGTAGGGATCTATCAAAAAACCAAGCTCGGGGAGAATCGTCCCGCGCAGTGACACGTAATGATAAAGATATGGCAGCATGATCTGAAATATGGAGAGGATGAGTCCTAGTCGTGTCTACTTGAGAAATCAGTGCTTTGGAAATGAGAAAGAAATCTATTCTAGATTGGGAGTGATGGGGGGCAGAAAAGAAAGTGAACTCTAAGTCGGAGGGGTGAAGCAGCCTCCATATATCTACCAGCGCAAGATCTTGCATCAGAGCTGTAAGGGTAGCAAGACTCTTGGGTGGACTACTCGTTCTTGGCGGCTGTCTATCTATAAGAGGGTCTAACACTTGATTAAAGTCACCACCAAGTATTAATGGAGTATTGGCAGAGGCCTGTGCCAACTGCGCAATACTTGCATAGTAAGCAGGGTTGTCCACATTCGGGGCATAAATGCAAATACATGTAAATTCACTATCTCCAACCTTAAGATGTACTCGGGCCCATCTACCCTCCTTGTCAGCGCTAGTATCAATTACAGTAGCTTGCAAAGATTTCTTAACCAGAATGGCTACCCCGCACCGTTTGGAAACGGCGGGAGAATAGGCAGCCACCATGTAAGGCTTAACATTGAGTTTCAGTGTTTCAGCAGAGTTTAAGTGCGTTTCCTGAAGAAACGCTAAATCAGCATGCTCATGGCTGAGATAGCTGAGGATTTTCTTTCTTTTGATTGGACTATTAATGCCCTTTACGTTGAGTGATAAAATTTTACATAAAGCCATTCAGACAAGTTAAAAATTCTGAGCATGATAGCGCACCTAATTTCACAATGTCCCTCATATTGACTGTATCAGGCTGTACATATGGCATAAAAGAAAATAAGCTTAGATAATACAATGAAGCGCCCCACATTAAAAAGAAAAACCGCAGCGCGGTAGAGAAGAAGCAGAACCCCAAAAATTACTGGCGACCATGTGTCTGCGGGGAGAAGCCCCAGAGAAGGCCGAAATTGAAAAACACATAACCTGTAGGACTGTGCGCGCTCCGAATCCGACCGAGGCACACATCATGGAGGGAGAGGAGACCACAAAACAAGAGTCATAGAAAGAAAGAAAGAAAGTCCAGGAAGTCTCTGTGCTTGACTATGACCGCCGCATCGGGCCCTTCAAAATGGCGGACAGAGCCGGCGAATAAAAGTCCACGTCGTTGGATTAGCGCATCTGCTCTGCTTCTTTGGAGTCTAAAAATGTTGATAGTAGATCAGGATCTTCGAATGTCCTGGTTTGGTTGTGGAGAGTCACTCGGAGCTTCGCGGGATACAACAGGCCAAAGCGAGCCTGTAGCTGTTGAAGTCGAGGGCGAAAAGCAAGGAGTTTCTTCCGTCGGTCAACGGTAGGCTTTGCCAAATCAGGGAAGAAGGAGACTTTGTGACCTTCAAATTCCAAATGATGGTTCGCCCGGGCAGCATTTAAAATTTGTTCCACTTGTTGATATCGTAGCAAGCGAAAGATAATAGGCCGGGGGGTCGTTCGGTTGAGCGCCATGTGGGTAGGAACACGGTGTGCACGATCGATTTCCAATTCTTTATGAAAGGTGATCTTCAGCAAGGAGGGAAGAGTTTTGAGCAGGAATTCTCTCATATCTCCCGCTTCCGCCCCCTCCGGTATTCCAATGAGCCTCACATTGTTGCGACGGGCTCGATTATTGCTATCTTCTAACTCCTTTTGCAGATTCTGGATCTGGCGCTCGGCCTTGTCCAGTGCGCCCAAGCGCACCGCGTGCGAGTCGAGGACCCCCGCCATATTGTCCTGCCGTAATGAGAGACTTTCAAGTCGGTCCTGGAGCACTCCAAAGTCTTCTCGCAGGGCTCTAAGCGCTTCTCCATTGGACTGCACCAATTCCTTCACGCCGCGTAGTTCCTCCAAAATCTCCAGGTGCATTTCGGGGTTTTCACGAAATGGAACCATCTTCTGTGGGGAGGACACCTCTGTTTTGGAGCGTTTTCCGTGAGAAGAAGAAGGAGACCCGAAGTCCAAGCGCGCTGGTTTATGGGCCGCCATCCCCCCCGAGGTACCCCGGTCAGCCCGGAGCGAAATAGTAAGTTTGTATAGGTATTAAGTCAGGATTCTAAGTAGGCCTCTCGGGAGCTTCAGCGCGAAGCGTCTTACCCGCTGGACATCAGGCTCCGCCCCCCGCTCCCTCCATTTATTAAATCAAATGTAATCATATTATGATCGCTATTGCCAAGTGGCCCCAACACATTTAACTCTCGCACCAGATCATAAGTTCCACTAAGGACTAGGTCTAAAATACTTTCCCCTTATGTCGGTTTCTGAACCAGCTGCTCCATAAAGTAGTCATTTATTTTACTCTAGAAACTTTATCTCCCCAGCATGTCCTGATGTGAAATTGACCCAGTCAATACTGAGGTAATTGAAATCACCCATTATTGTGTTTTAACTTTTGTTAGCTGCCCTGATTTCTTTTAGTATTTTGTCATCCATATATTCATTCTGGTCGGGTGGATGGTAATATACCTCCACTGCCGTTCCCTTCCTCTTTTAACATAGAATTTATATCCAAAGAGATTCTACAGTGTTTTTTCTATTCTGCAAATTTTTATCCTGTCTGACTCAATGCCTTTTTTAATATCCAGCACCACCCCTCCAACAATTTGATCTACCCTATCACTTTGATATAATTTGTACCCAGTTATCACAATATCCGACTGGCTATCCTCCTTACAGTTTAGATAAATACTGTGAATGACTGAGTATCAAACATTCCATATTAGAATCCAGTGACTGATAGCTTTAGTAGGTAATGCAGCCATTTGTTTTCAGGGCATATGTGGCTCTCTGTATTCTATTCACATTTTTTTTATTCAAGTAGTTTATAATAGCCATGACGCATGCAGGTATAGAGCAAGAACTATTTTGAGAGATACCCAATGATAGCACAGATGCAGGAATAATCTGTCACATATGTGAGAGCATGCCACTCCTACTTAAGCTTTAGGAAACTGGTTAAATATGGCTCTCTCAAAAACTGATATGAGGCCCAGTATTCAACCATTGCTATATGGTCAGCAGTGATATTCAGTTACTAACTAAATAGCACAGCTGCATGAAGCTAGGTAACCACACAAAGTAAGGACTGGTCAGTAGTTGCCTATCTGGTTAGCAGGCTGAAAATCACCACTGACACAACAGGTGCAGGACCACACCAGTCCTGCCCAGCACTATCTGGACAGAGTGGTTACTGTGCTGAAAATCAGGTTCAACAGGGTTTATGTGGTTAGCAGATCCTGCTAACTGTATAAACCCTTTTGAAAAAACCTGTGAGAGAGTCAGCTGGACCATTAGATGATAGAGGAGTAAAAGGGGCACTAAGGGAGGACAAGGCCATAGCGGAAAGACTGAATGAATTCTTTGCTTTGGTCTTTACGGAAGATGATGTAGGGAAGTTACCCATGGCTGAAATGGTATTTAAAGATGATGTATCTGAAGAGCTGAAAGAAATATCAATAAACCGCAAAGATATATTACAACTATTTGATAAACTGAATAACAAATCACTTGGACTGGAAAGTATACATACAAGGGTGTTGAAAGAACTGAAATATGCGATTATAGTAATCTGTGAACTATCATTAAAATCATCTGTAGTACTGAAAGATTCGAGAATGGCCAATGTAACACCAATTTTTAAAAAGGGTTCCAGGGGTGATCCAGGAAACTATAGACCGGTGAACCCGACATCAGTACCAGGCAAAATGGTAGAAACCAATATAAAAAATAAAATAACTCAACATGTAGATAAGCATGGTTTAATGGCAGAAAGCCATCATGGATTTAACCAAGGAAAGTCTTGTTTTACTAAGGTGTAAACAAACAGGTAAACAAAGGTGAGCCCATCGATACAGTGTATCTGGATTTTCAGAAAACCTTTGACAAGGTCCCTCGTGAGAGACTCCTGGCAAAATTAAAAAGTCATGGAATTGGAGGCAGTGTACTATTGTGGATCAGGAACATGTTAAAAGATAGAAAGCAGAAAGTAGGGCTAAATGGACAATTTTCTCAAAGGAGAAAGTGGAATAGTGAAGTACCCCAGGGATCTGTGCTAGGTCCGCTGCTTTTTTAACATATTCATAAATGACCTGGAAATAGGAACAAAAGTGAGGTGATCACATTTACAGATGGCACAAGATTATTAAAAGTTGTTAAAACACAAGAAGTTTGTGAAAAATTGCAAGAGGACCTTGATAAATTGGAAGACTGGACATCCAAATGGCAGATGAAATTTAATGTGGACAAGTGCAAAGTTATATACCTAGGAAAGAACAACTCAAACTATGGTTATACAAGGTTCCTCATTAAGAACTACCACCCAGGAAAAAGATTTAGGCGCCATCATGGATCATACGTTGAAATCCTCCTCCCAATGCGCAGCAACTGCCAAGAAAGCAAATAGGATGCTAGGAATCATAAGGAAAGGAATAGAGAATACAACAAAAGATATTATAATGCCACTGTATCGTTCCATGGTGTGACCGCACCTTGAATATTATGTGCAATTCTGGTCACCATATCTTAAAAAGAATTTAGCAGAATTAGAAAAGGTAGAGACGAGAGACACCAAATGGTAAAAGGGATAGAATGATACCCCTATAAGGAAAAGCTTAAAAGGTTAGGGCTCTTCAACTTGGAAAAGAGACTGCTGAGGGGAGATATGCTAGAGGTCTATAAATTAATGAATGGAGTGGAACAGGTAAACATAGATTGGTTGTTTATGCTATCAAAAAGTAAAAAAAACTAGGGAACAAACAATGAAGCTACAGTGTAACCCATTTAATTCTAATAAGTGAAATTATTGTGTCACTCAACGAGTAATCAAACTCTGGAATTCGTTACCAGAGGATGTAGTAAAAGCTGCTAGTATAACCGGGTTTAAAAAAAGGTTTGGAGAAGTTCCTGGAGGAAAGGTCCATAAACCATTATTAAAGAGGACACATTATTAAAGAGGATATCCACATTATTAAAGAGGATATCCACTACTTACCCAGGGACTAGCATTGTGGAACCTGTTTACCTTTTGGGAACCTGCCAGATACTTGTGACCTAGATTGGCCACTGTTGGAAATAGTATACCTGGCTTAATGGACCTTAGTCTGATCCAGAATGACATTTCTTATGTTCTTATTTAATATCAGGCCCACAGAGATTATGATTTTTCTGTAGATTAAGGACTTGCAATAGTTGTATTATGCTGTCTAAACACTATCTGATTTTTTTTCTTTGATACCGAAATGTCGTTTTAATTGTAAACGTTCTTGATCTCAGATATAGGCATACAGTAGTACAGAAAAATTTATATTAAATTAAATTAAATATTGAAGAAGCACACCATAGTGGATGTTTACTAAACTGCGCTAAAGGTGCACGTGCGCAGTTAGCTCATGCTAAAGGTGCACGTGCGCCATTAGCGCGCGCTAATGGTGCAATTGCACCCCTAATGCTCGCAAAACGCATCTTAGCACACACTAACAGGACTGGCAGCGTAAAGCACCCTATGGGCGAAGAGCAGGCGGAGAGTAGGGGTCAATGGGTAGGAAGTGGATGGGAACAAGGCCCTGCTCCCTTAATGGCAGCTTCACTCCAGGAACCCTACCGCATATCAAAACCTGTCGGTAAGGGTGCATTTTGAGGAGAGAGAGCCTATTTAGACGTCTGCAATCTGCTGCACAGAGAGGTGAGCCCAAAAAGTGATAGTAGTGCTCCATTAGCAACAACAGCATAGTGCCTAAGTATGAAAGGGCACTATGTTGATGGTGCAAATTGGGCAAAGGAAGGTGCATCTGGCTCATGCAGTGGGGGGCTGCTGGTGCACAGGGCAGACCAGATAGTTGCCTAGGTGGCACATAAGCACATAGGACCTGAAATATGCCAGATTGTGTCAGACCAAGGTCCATCATGCCCACTATCCTGTGTCCAACAGTGGCCGATCTAGGTCACAGGTACCTTGAAGTTTCCCCAAAAGACATACTGGATCCACAATGCTTGTAATGGGGCAAGCCGTGCATATCCCGGGTCCTCTTTAACAATGGTTTAGGGACCCTCCCCAGAAACCTGTCCAAACATTTTTTAAACCCAACTACACTAACGGCCTATACTACATCCTCCGGTAACGAATTGCAGGGTTTGATAACGTGTTGACTGTAAAAATATCTTCACCTAGTAGTCCTAAATGGGTTATACTGTAGCTGCATTGTATGCCCCCTAGTCTTTCTACATTCTGATGGCATAAACAATTGACCTACGTTTACCCGTTCTACTCCAGGTAATATTTTCTAGACCTATAATATAACACCCCTCAGCTGTCTCTTCCCCAGGTTGAAGAGACATAACATTGGCAGGTGGTGATGGGTTCCCTGGAGAGGCAGATGGTTGGGGGAGGATGAGTGGCCGTCCATGTATGCCTCCACCCCTCCCCCCCCCCTCCGGACCCTGTACCCTAGGCGTCCACAAACCTGCATGTAGGCTGGCCAGGGACTGCACACCATTAACACTGACAGCACATGGGCATGTCAGCATGGCTTGGGGGGTGTTGGCGGAGAGGGCATTGGCACCCGCCTGCAGCAGACCAAGGCCATGCCCTGCTCCAGTGTACCGTGTGCAGTGCAGCATGTGCCAAAGTCTGTCTGATGGGGATGACATGCTTCCCAAGGACTGATGTGACCATGTGGCAGCACTATGGCGCACTACACACAGTTGGTATGTATAAGAGCACAGGTTTGGGTCCTGGCTGTGGATCATGCAGTGCATGTCCCTGTGACTACATTTTATCCTACAGTGTAGGTACAACACCAACATGTGCAACCCCCAATGAATTGGCCAACAAGGTTACAAACACCCACATAGACAGGCTCCACTATCCTCAGCTGGATGGAGAGTCAAGCTGGCAGCACCAGCACACTGAGCATGCGTCAGCATCAGAGCGCACTACTAGCTCCTGCACAATGAGCACACCTTAACAATGCCTGAGCTGAGATTGGGACCAGAGTGGCAGGCAGGAATGTCAACCATATCCATTTTTGCACGGTGCGTCAATATGAGTGTGTGTGTATGTCTATCCATTGTTTTGTGACTTTCTACTCATCACTGAGCCTCGCTCGCAGTGCCTAAGCTGTTTCCAGCATTAGCCTGCAAATGTGCATGATGAGGAGCAAAGTATTGTGAGTATGGGTTGAAACAGGGCAGATTGGCCAGGATGTGTCTGCACTGGAGGGTGGATCAATGGCTGGGATGTTGTAGCGCCCAATTGCCACCTGCAAGGACCGAGTGGCCACAGCACGTCATGCTGAGAGGGGCACTCTCACTCTAAGCATGGCATGGCTATATAGTTTCTGTACTAATGATGTGGGTGCACTTCCTGTCCTGGGGGCCTGATCACTGAACCAACTGCTGGGTGTCATGCTATATATCCCAAGCCTGGGTCCACATGGTTGGTCTGTGCACATCCAATGTGTACTGACTAGCGAACTGTCCGCAGTTGGTATGTGCATGGCTGGTAAACCCAGAGATGGGCAGCAGGTGCAGTCTGATTGTCTTTGCTGTGGGTGAATGTTAGACCTAGGTGGTTGGGATGCGAGACATTCCAGGCCTACTCCGTGTAGTACTGGTAAGGCCAGCAGGACCCTAGTAAGAACCCCATGCAAGTTCAGGCCTCCCCCCCTCCCCCCCCCACCCCGGTAGTTGGCAGACATGGCATCAGTATTGTAACACTGGGTATTGACATGCACTGTTCTAGATGGGTCCCTGTAAGACAGGGCCAGATATGACTGGCACATGCTGCAGGATATAGGGTGACTAGCATATCACACTGCAGACAATACCTGCCACACACTGGTAGTGATGGGGATCTGCAGCAAGGGCGGCAGAGACCATTTCAAGCACTGCAGGTACTGGGGGACCTGGTGCTGGGCACCCATCCTCACTATCAGGGTGACTGCAGAAACTGCTCAGTAGCACGGTTTGTAGCTGCTCTGTGCTTGTATCACACACTGTCAATGCATCTTACTGAGCTGAGGTGATGGATATGTGCATTCTCCATTTGGGGATCTGCTGTAGACTGCTGTTCGGCATGTGTACTGCATCATAAGTACTGGTAGGACTACCCTATGTTGGCACATACAGCCTTATATGTCTTCAATCACCTTAACGCTGCCCTTACCACTGGTAACTTTACCGCGGTTTAATAAATATCCCCCCATGTGTACTGTGGTACATTATGGCCCAAAGGAATCGCTGCTGGCTAACAGCTGGTTTCTCACCTTTACCTGATGCTCTTGTAGAGTGTAACTCAAGTTGGGAGGGGCTAATTATGCAGTGGCTACTTCACAAAGGCCATGTAAAGAGGAACTGGGAGGTTGGGGTGTGTGCAGCCTGACTTACACTCCTGGTAAGCAGCTCCAAGCTCCATGCAAGTGTTTGGGTTGATACATAGTAGTTTGGACCTTGATGGTACTGTTTCTGGGTCTCAGGACTAGGCCAGAAATGCCACCCTTATGGAATGTTTACCTCTCCTTAATGCCTAACCTGAGAACTGTAAGTATGCCATGCCACTATGAAGATCTGTAAATCATACATTTGAAAGCATGTGATGAGATTGCAGACATGACAAAACTCAGACTAGCATACCTGCACTCTGATAGGGCACAGAGCCTCCTAATAGCTCTAAAATGTTGCCTGTGTGCCAGATCTTATATCCCATGCACTGTTAAAGTCTTGAACTGCAGATCAGGGGTTGCTCTGGCTCACAAATGAGCAGTTTCCTTTCTTAGCATGAAAGGAAATTATTAACCAGACTACTGGAAATTGATGGAGGGCTAATATGCAAGCCAGCACTGTACCTAGGCCTGTGCAAGTAGTGCAGCTGCACAGGGCACAAACAAATAGGAGCACATTTAAGGTTCCCGACTGCTAGCCTTGGCTCCTCCCCACCAGCCTGCCCAGCTTGCCCTTGCCCCACTGCCGCTTTTCTTGTTCATTTGGCGGTGGCAGTGATCTTCTAATTAAAAACAATATGGGTCTTTGCAACTCCGCGTTTGCATGGCTGGTTTAGTCCATCCCTCTTTGACATGAGGATGAGAGGGATGAGACCATCCATGCAAGCTCGGAGTCTCAAAGACACGTCTTTTTTTTAAAATGGAGGTCCACTGGGGTAAGATGAGTAGATGTTGGGCATGGGGGGGATGGGGCAAATGACACTGATGTCATTTGGGGGGGGTGGAGGAGTCGCCAGGTTTGCATGTCTCACAAGGCGCATTTATGGCTTGGTACAGCACTGGGGCCAAGTGACATAAATGATGTCTGAAATCGTAGTTTTCTGCACTATATACAGTACATAATTTATCGCCTGCATTTCTCAATAGAGTCTTTTTGGAAGTGAATTTCGCTCTCTGGGTCCATCTGTTGTGAGGAGAGAGGCCTTAGTGTCCATGAGGTGGCTGAACTTTACCTTGTGGTAGAGACCATAAGATGAGGTCATGCACAGGTAGCAATGCTGCAATTAGCAGGGCTGCTATGGATGTGTTGTGGTACAACAAGGTCCCTCCTCTGCCCAAACTCCCTCCCAAGACACCTTGGCTGATTTTTTTGTTGATAAGGTTTTGGCTATCATCTCCACCTTTTTCTGCAGAGGTAGTTCTTCGTCTCCAGATCCTCATTCCTATCATGGCATTCTTTATTCATCTGGTGACTTGGGCACTCTTGGTCATCTTTTAACTCTCTTACTCCTGCTTCTCTTGGTATACTTTTACACTCCATGAAAGCAACTACAACTCCTATAGACATTGCCTTTTACTTGGCTTAAATCTCCAGTTTTAATTGTTTTTTTTCTTTGCATTTTGTTTAATTATAATCTATCCACTGGATCTCTATTTTCATTAAAGCAAGCCATTGTTGGTCCAGTTTTGAAAAAAAAAAAAAAAAGAGGATTTAGATGTTCTATCTCCATCAAATTATCAACCCGTTTCTAATCTTCCTTTTCTGGTTAAAGTAATTGAAAAAGCTGTTTCTACAGCTTTTCAGAAAAAGCAAATATTCTCCTCCCTAGACAATCTGGTTTCAGAAAAGGACATAGTACAGAATCTTCCATAACTGCCCTCCTGAGCAAACTCCATAGAAACCCAGATCAACATAAATTTGCTTTGCTTATTTCCTTAGATTTATCTGCTGCCTTCAATGTCGTCACCCATTCCATGTTATTACAGCATTTGTCAGAGATGGATATTAATAGTCAGGTATACAATTTTTTTCTTTCCTCCAGAATCGCTCTTTCAAGGTCCTTAATGGTCATGACTCATACGTTCATTCCCTTCCACTGTTATGTGGTGTCCCCCAATTCCTGAGCGGTCCTCCAATTTAGTCCTCCACATCCGGGTAGTGCACCTCCTCCTGCAGCATGGAGACTGGACCAATCTTGCCCTCACAGGTTATATGCTGCTGGAGCTCCCATCAGCCCCCAGTGTGTCCAGTCTCCATGCAGCAGGAAGATGTGTGAGCCTGGCCCTAGGTTCACTTAGGGACTAAATAGGCAACACTAGTTAGTTTTCTATTTTATTTTTCCCACTTTGACTTCTTTTGGTTTCATTTATTTTTTCTCAGGCTCCTGTTCCTTTAAAAAAAAAAAAGCACATTGCTGAGGAGACGGGCCCTTCACTGCCCTTCTGTCTCTTATCTTTTGGTGTTGGTTTAGAGTACAGGCAGCAAATTTGGATCTCTCCTCCTAGACGGCACGGGGGAGAGATCTGGCAGGCACAGAGACACGCTTTGCTCCGTGGGGGTTTTCAAAGTGGACTACTCCACATCAGAGCGGGCGTCAGCGTGCACGGATCGACGGCTCCGTTTTTGGTGGCTCAGGCTGTAGTGCGTGCGTTGCTCAGGACTCGAGCGGCGTTGCAGTGCCTGGAGCCGCTTCTGTGGGGGTAAGTCTTCTTCTAAGGCGCCCGACGGCCAATGATCCGGAGAGAGGGTTCAGGCCTGATTGGGGGATTTTCACGCCTTTTTCGCCTGGCAGCAGCAGTGGCCATTTTGTTAAACTCCCGCGCGGAGCAAAGGCCCGTGCTAAGGAGGTGTGCTTAACACCACGAGCAGTCAGGTGGATTGCTGCTTTGTTGTGCGGCCTAGCATTTTGTCACACCTCAAAATATTTTTTTTTCTCTTGGTTTGCTTTTGGTGCTTAAGTGCCTTTCTATAAAAAAAAAAAATATATATATATATATATATATATATAGTCGCGCACCCCCCTAGTGGCCAGTGGTCGTAAGGGTAGGTGGGACACAAAAATTAATTTATTATGAGAGGAGGGTCTTTTAAGAGCCAGGTGTAACCTGGTCTTAGCAGTTCAGCTCCTGTCTAAGAAAAATATGAATGCAGAGTAGAGGGATAACAAGGCATTTATTTCCCTTTATGCAAAGATTCAGCTAGGTTACAACATAAAGAAAAAGTCCTTTACTTCAGGTATGAAATTAACTCAGGATAAAGGAAAAACTATTAGGCTTCACAGTTATACCAATGCTTAGTTAAGCTTTCCAGAGTAAAGCAAATGTTTCAGCACTCTTCTTCCATTTAGCAAATGAATAACATTCTGAAGATAACATATATCATTCACAGGTTTAACAGTGACTCTGCATTGCTTGAAATACACAAAGAACAGTCCATCTCTTCCTGAGACAAAAGACTTGGCTCTACAAGTTCCACTTGCATCGGCTCTGAGTCAGAATTATCTCTTTCTGCATCAATGGTTTCACTGGCTACAATTTCTGGCCAGTCCCTAGTCCTGTTCTCTGGATGTTTAAAGAGTTCCTCTAGTGTTTGCCAATGAGCATGGCCTACCTTCGGGCATTGGCTACCTGGCTTATAAGAGGTAGCTTTGCTTTCCTTTCTCACAGGTTTAGCACTACTTATAAAAGGCTTTTTATAAGGTAAGGTTTTCTTCATAGAAACAGAGTCAGCATACCTTGGCTGCCAGCAGCATATAGAACTGGTATTTCCTCCTTCCAGCAGTTCTTCAGAAACACAATCCCTGTGCCAGTCTCCTCTCTGAAAGCTTTTGTTACCTTTTGGTTTGGTCACAGGTTCCTCGGGTAAAAGCAGGCCTCTTTCCAAGCCCAGCTTCTGGCTTCTTTCTTTCACTCTGCTTTGCCTCCAAAGGTGATTGCTCCTTTGCCCAGCACTAGTTTCCCAAGTGCTTCTTTCTGCTTGGCCTTTGCTTGTGGTGCTTCTCTCTCGTAAACCTTCAGCTTTACTTCCAGCTCCACACCTGTAAACATTGCTCTGCCCTGCCCAGTCTCCAGTCTTCCGTTTATAAAGCTCTCCTGTGTTTGAGCTTTCTGGGCTGACTGTCAGGTGCTCTCGATTAGCTAGGTGTGTCCACTCAGGCTCTGTGAGTGCATGCCTGCTCCCTCTAGCTGTTCTGTGCGGATATTGCATCTTGTGCACATCTTTTTCCTCATGAAAAACAGCTTCTTCTCCTGCATTTTTGCTTCCATCAGCCTCTGCTGCATGAAGATATATATATATATATATATATATATATATATATATAATTTCTGTTGAGGAACAGGTAGAGGTTTTGCAGCAGCTTCCTCTTCCTCCTCCTCTTCCTTTAGCCGCAAGCTACAATGAGACGTGGCAGACCCCGGAGGGAAGTCAAGTGATTGGAGAGCGGCTTCGGGACTTTCTTCCTTCCTGAGTCCAAATAACGTCAGATCAGTGGGTACTGGAGAAAGTCCGAGAGGGCTATGCGTTGGAGCTCTCTTGCCCGCTCAGGGACTTTGTTCTCTCACCCAGCAAAGGATAGCAAAAAGCGCTGGCAATTCGTCTAACGTTAGACTGCCTGTTGGCCTTGGGGGCGGTAGTCAGGTCCTGGTGTCCGACCACAGCGTAGGTTGTTACTCCATTTATTTCATGGTGCCAAAGAAAGACGGTTCCCTCCGTCCTATCCTAGATCTCAAGGGAGTGAATCGTTGTCTGCGGGTGCCTCATTTCCGCATGGAGACCCTGAAATCCGTCATAGTGGCGGTGCGCCAGGGGGAGTTTTTGATGTCGCTCAATCTCACGGAGGCCTACTTGCACATTCTGATCAGAGCAGCCCATCAAAAGTTCCTGAGGTTCGCGTTCCCGTGGGGACATTACTAGTTTCAGGCGCTGCCGTTCGGGTTGGCTACGGCCCCGCGCACTTTCACCAAGGTCATGGTGGTTGTGGCGGCGGCTTTGCGAAAAGAGGGTATCCTAGTTCACCCTTATCTCGATGACTGGTTAATTCGGGCAAAGTCAAAGGTCGAGAGTTTGCAGGCCACAGACAGAGTGGTAAACCTGCTGCAGAGTCTCAGCTGGGTAGTCAACGCAAAGAAGAGTCACTTTGTGCCGACCCAGACACTCAAATATCTTGGGGTCTGTTTTGACACTGCGAGCGGCTTGGTTTTCTTGCCAGATCGCTGCGCACAGGCCTTGCATCAGCTCGTGCGCAGGTTCTTAGGAATTCCTGCGCCATCCGCATGGTGGTACCTTTGCTGCTGGGGACAATGGCGCCAACCCTAGAGGTGGTCCCGTGGGCCAGGTTTCATATGCGACCGCTGCAAAAGGTGCTATTGCGTCGATGGTCGAACCAATCGGATTCGCTGAACAAGTGCTTACCCTGCCCGAGGCGAGTACGTCAGTCACTGCAGTGGTGGCTGTCCCTGAAGTCACTGCAGGCGAGCATGCCCTTGGAACAACCGGTTTGGATCCCTCTGATGACAGATGCGAGTCTGGCGGGCTGGGGAGCCCATTGCGACGGTCGGTTCGCTCAAGGGACATGGTTGGCCCAGGAAGCCTCTTGGTCAATCAACCGTCTTGAGCTGCGGGCTGTGTTTCGAGCGATGCAGGCATTCGAGAGTTCAGTGAAGGGGCAAGTGGTAAGAGTGCTCTCGGACAACTCGGCGACAGTGGCGTACCTCAACCGGCAAGGTGGAATGGGGAGTGTAGCCATGGAGGAAGAGTCAGAGGGATTGTTCGAATGGATAGAGCCTTGTCTTCTGGCCATTTCGGCAGCGCACATCGCGGGAAAGGACAACGTGATGGCAGATTTTCTCAGCAGGGTGCGGGTGGACGCCGGGGAATGGGAGCTTCATCTGCAGCTGTACGGGCAAATAGTCTGCAGATGGGGGCCACCGGTCATGGATCTCATGGCGACCTTTCAGTCGGCAAAAACGGATCTGTTTTTCAGCAGACGGAGGGAAAGGATGTCCAAAGGCATCGATGCGCTCATTCAGCCTTGGCCGGTGGCCGGTTTTCTCTATGTCTTCACTCCGTGGGCGTTGATCGGCCGAGTGGTTCAGCGCATCAAAGCGCACTGCGGCAGGGTTCTGCTGGTGGCTCCTGATTGGCCCAGATGTCCCTGGTATGCAGATATAGTTCGCTTGCTCGACGGAGTACCGTGGAGGCTGCCTCCTTTAGGGGACCTGCTGATTCAGGGTCCGCTGCGGATGCCCCAGGTGAATCTATTCTCGCTTATCGTATGGCCATTGAAAGGGCTAGATTGAAAAGGAAAGGTTGTTCAACGGCGGTCATTGCCACGCTCCTTCGAGCAAGGAAATCCTCAACTTCGCTCGCATATGTGCGAGTGTGGCGGATTTTTGGAGACTGGTGTTCCAGGCGACATATTCTGGCGGCAACTGCTTCCGTTCCCATGATACTCAGTTTCTTGCAGGACGGTTTTGAGAAAGGTTTAGCCGCCAGTTCCTTGAAGGTGCAGCTAGCGGCTCTCATGCTACAGGGACAAGGTTCAGGGGCTTCCCCTGGGGTCGCACACGAATGTGCAATGCTTTAAGGCAGTGTTCCGACTTCGACCTTCGCGCAGAGTGTCGGTGCCTCCATGGGACTTGAATCTAGTTTTACAGGCCTTGGTTAAGAAACCCTTTGAACCTCTGAGCCAGGCATCCGTTAAAGATTTGACGTTGAAGACGGTTTTTCTGGTGGCCATTTGTTCGGCGAGGCGGATTTCGGAGTTGCAGGCGCTATCGTGTAGGGAGCCATTTTTATCTTTTTCTAGAGATAGGGTGATTTTAAGGCCGGTTCCATCTTTTATGCCTAAAGTGGTCTCTCCGTTTCATTTGAATCAATCCGTCTTTCTTCCGGTGTTTAACTCTGGGGCAGGACTCACTGGAGACCAGAGCTTGCATCGTCTGGATGTGCGGCGGGTGCTGCGCCAGTACCTAAACGTTTCGGAAACTTCTGTAAGTCGCACCGACTGTTCGTGCTCTTCGGCAATGTTCGAAAGGGAGAGGAAGTGGCAAAGTCCTCCATTTCCAGATGGATTAAGGAGGCAACTGCATTGGCTTACATTCTGCAAGGGCGGCCGGTTCCGCTAGGGTTGCGGGCACACTCTACTAGGGCGCAGGCGATGTCGTGGGCAGAGCACAGTTTGGTTCCGCATGCGGAAATTTGTAGGGCGGCTACCTGGTCATCTCTTCATGCTTTCAGTAAACACTACCGGTTAGATGTTCTTGCTGCTCGAGATTCCTGTTTTGGTTCGGCAGTATTGCGCGCAGGTTGGCAAGGTCCCACCCAATGATAACTGCTCTGTTACATCTCGGATGTGGAGGACTAAACTGGAGGACCACTCAGGAAATGGAAATTACACTTACCTGGTAATTGTAGTTCCTGGAGGGACTCCAGTTTAGTCCTCATTCCCACCCAAAGGACAGGTCTATCTGGAGGGCGCAATAGCTGAGGGAAGAGGGGGTCCGCTAAGCGAAACACTCTAGGATCCATAGTTCGGGTCTTTACTCTCTCTTTTTCTTGGGTTTCTCTCTTGTTCTGCTTCTGTTGCTACCATTTATTTCAGGTAATGGGGCAGAAGCAATGTGCAGAGTTCTGGCTTCCTTGTTTGGGGGAGGGGGGTCAGGTGAATTGTTAAGGGTAATGTTTTCTGATTATAGTTAATTGGTTTTACTTTTCTCATGTGTTGCTTCTTTAAGTCTGCGTTGTCAATAGTTCACTGCGGGCTGATGGGAGCTCCAGCAGCATACACCCTGTGAGGGCAAGATTCTGATTGGTCCAGTCTCCATGCTGCAGGAGGAGGTGCACTACCCGGATGTGGAGGACTAAACTGGAGTTCTCCTAGGACAAGCAGGATGAGTCAGCCACACTTGGTGACATCATCCGACGGCGCCGAGACGGAAGTACTCTCCATAGCTCAGAAGGGCTTTGCCCTTCTGAGCATGGGCCAACTGGCCCCACCCCCTGCCCGCCCCTAGCTAGCCAGTTTTAGTTCTTCCGCCTTGCCAGCAAGACGGACTTTGCTACTCTCCACCAAAATTAAATTTCTCTCATTTACACGTATGTATTATCAGCTTTAATTGTCTTCTGCTTGCTTCTATTCAGACCAGCTGCGAGCATGGGACCCATGCTTGAGCTGTCCGTGAGGAAAGGCCTCCAGGAAGGGGGCTTGAGAGGAAGCCCTGCCAGCGCGGCAGCCCAGGACGTGCCTAACAGGCCTCCGTCCCCGGCTAGCCCTCTAACGTACCTCCTTTCTCCAGATCGTGCAGCTGAGCTCCCATCCTTCGGTCCGCATGCCTGGCTCAAGCAGCACTCCTAATGTGAAGAGTCGCTGCCGCCGCTACTCCTCTGCAGCCCGAGATGTGCCTCTGAGGCCTCCATCTCCAGCCGCAGTCCTCCGAGGGATAGCTCTGCTCCCCTTAGCATGGATTCTCCCTTCTGGGACCCCACGGTGCTGCTTCTATGTCGCTCAGGAGACTTCCGGCGGAATACCTCCTTGTGCGGAGAGTTCGGTGAGGCCTTCCTGCATCCCCGATACTGCCGATCCCCATCCTGCTTGTCCCGGAGAGTTCGGCGAGGCCTTCCTGCAGCCCCGATACTGCCAGCCACGAGGCCCTCATGGCGGCGGCCATCTTGCACGCTTACGTCACGGGCGAGGCTCCTCCCCCCTCGGCGCCATTGGTCGGCGCCGATCCAGGCACACAGAGGACATCCGTTGCAGCACCATTGGCCGGCATCTGCTAGAACGCTGCCACGGCTCCTCCCCCCTCTCAGCGCCACTGGTCGGCTCTGCCGGCGCCGACACTGTTCCTGCGCCGACGTTGAAGCGGGCCCGACGTTGAAACCCCAAACTGTTCTGGCGCAGACGTTGGAACTTCTCTCAACACAGAAATCCCCAAGTTGCCGGCAGCACTTGTCTCTTCTCTGGAGCTCCGCCTCCCGGCACAGCGTCATGTCACCAGGCTCCGGACTCTGCTCACCGCTTGGGGAGCTTCAGCAGCATTCGGCGCCCATGAATACTTCAACGGGCACTCCGGCGTGCATGAAACCCTCGCTGTACCTACCTGCAACCTGCTCTCCCGCTTAGAAAAGCTGCCTCAGCAGAATACACAGCGCCGATGGGGACATCTCTCGGTGCGATCCCAACAGGCACTGACAGCGACTGGACCCGATCCGACCACAACAGGCATTGGTGACACCCATGCTAATCAGCACTGGTGAAAATCATGTGGCTGCTGGATCTTGTGGCCTCTGCTGGAGCGGACCACCAGCCCCTAATCAGCACTGGTGAAAATCATGTGGCTGCTGGATCTTGTGGCCTCTGCTGGAGCGGACCACCAGCTGAATCGCACAGCCTCAGCATCCGGTTGCCTCAAATGGAGATGGAGCAATTGATCGCTCGGACTCGGCGGCAGCAGCGGCAATCAGCACAGCTCCCTGTCCACCAATTGATCGCTCGGACTCGGCGGCAGCAGCAGCAATCAGCACAGCTCCCTGTCCACCAGCAGATGGCCTCTGACCCTATAAACGTGTCGCGTTCCCAGGGCAGAGGCACAGCCATGCCTGCACTCATTCTGCAAGAATGGACGCACATCACAACCGCCCCCTGCCCGGGGGCATACTCCATGCAGTCCTTCCCGGCATCACAACTGCATTGCTACAAAACGGGATATCCTGAAAGAGGCCTGATGATGACCTGTGCCTAGCTCCCAAGCGACAACCGCATTGGCTGTAGCACAGGGTTATGCAATGATGACTTCGGGGCCAATGGTCATGGGTTCAATCCCAGCTAAAGGCCTGGGTTACACCGAACCTTGGGCTGTCCCCCTATAGGCTCTAGCAGTCCCCTACAGGACATGAGGGAAGACACTTGTTAAGTCTAGTTCCAGCTGCGAGTCAGATAGGCAGCTCCGACTGTGAGTCGGGTGGCTAGCAGGAGCTTTCGAATTCATCACAGCCTGCCACATCGAGGCTCCACTCTTCAAGAACTGCCCTATGGGGCATCTCTGCACTCTGCGCTACCCTGTTACCACGGCAGTTCCCAAACGACTTCGGTCTATCACCATCGATACCCACAACAGCAGTCAGAGGCACAGGCTAGCCCTGAAGAAGTGTCTTGACACTAAACAGCCAGGGGGACACCTTACATCACCACGATTGCAAGCTACAGCCCCCCCGTGCCCCCTCGCCCAGTAACAGAGAAACGACCACTTCCCGTCTAACAACGGCATCAGAACCCGAATAGATGGCTTCTGTCTGATATCATACACACATCATTACAGATCCTACAGGGAGATAATTAAATGCATCCAATATCCGGGTCGCGAGTCTTCAGGTCACTCTAACCAGAATACTCAAGTCACTGTCTATTATGGCTCTGGGGCACCTGCCCGGAGAACAGCCCAAAGGACCAAGGGCTTCCTTCCGGCCTAGAGGCCGTGACAAACTATGTCCCTGGTAACCTCTGCATGAGGCACACTCTGCGCTGCCCGGAGAACAGCCCAAAGGACCAAGGGCTTCCTTCCGGCCTAGAGGCCGTGACAAACTATGTCCCTGGTAACCTCTGCATGAGGCACACTCTGCGGAGCCCAAAGGGAACTCTGCGGAGCCCAAAGGGAACCGTGACAATCCACCTCCGGTGGCTCCACCGGTGACAGTAGCAAAAATGAGCTGCAGTAAACACAGTCTGTGTAGCGTAATCAGAGGGCCACAGGCCCAGATCCAATCTGCAGACCCTGCAGTGCATACACGTTTTCAGCCAAGGTCATTAGAGCCCCTCTCTGACTGCAGGCACAACCACCCTGACCAGCTACTCCGGCCATCACCTACATCTGAAGGTGTGAAGGATGACATTCACGCCCCCCCAAGTATCTCTGGGTGCATGAACATTCAGGGATGGAACCCAGCGTCCACTGGTTAGCTGCATCAACCCGAATAGAGTAAAGGGGTAGGCTAGTGGTTAGAACACTGGCTTGGTAACCGAGCAACCTAGGTTCTAGCCCACTAGTGCTCCCTGTGGCCTTAAGCAAGTCACTTAACCCTCCATTGCCTCGGATGAAAGGCCTGGCAACCTGCTTCCGATGTCACTGCCTAGAAGCCCAGGAGCTTCTGGGTCGCCAGGAGTCAGGACTGCCTCGAAGGCACACATTGCTTAGGAACCAGCTGGCAGCCTCAGCTGAATTGGTCAGCCTAGCAGCCCGGGAACATCCGCTTGATACACTTGTAGACCCTGCGCACAGGTGTTGCCTAATGGCCAGGGCTCTGCCCATGAGCAAGGGACAAGGTGTCAGATCAGCGGGAGCCGCGTAACCACTCCTCATAGGATCCCTTAGAGGTAAATGCAACCCACGGGATCCCTAACATATCTGCGGACTTCCAGCGGAGGCGGAGAGATCCCTCAGGATCCTTAAATGTTCTGCGATAGAATGTGTTCACCTCTGTCACCTATCTGCCTTATCAGCTGCAACCACATGCAGCACTCCAGCCCCGTTCATGCCCTCCCGCTCCCCGGAGCCTTCCGGGACCAACCTCAAGACCCACAGTGACCGGGTTCCTCCCCGACCGAGCTACACACAGTCTCAAGGTAATCTCCTGCACCTGGGAGTGACAGGCTCGGGGCAAGCCGGGCACCTCCTATCTGGTTCTTCCCCTTATGATCATCGCAGGGCAGCACTCGACTCGGCATGCCCAAAGGCAGTATTCTAACCGGCAGCTCGCTGGTTCAAGACCTCGCTGAGGACCACATGGGGGGCGCTACAATGCATCACGCGGTGCAGTAATGCCTCCAGGGCCTGGACAGAGTGAGGACGGCCGACTGCTCTTCAGTCCCCGTCACCCCCCCCCCTGGGTCTAGCAATGTTGGAAGGCAGTTGCAGCCGTCAGATGAAGCTATGTCCAGGGGGGCTGACCGCAGAAAATCTGCTTGCCACGCCGAGAACAGGAGGTGCATCCGTTAAAGATGGATAATGCCCTTCACCATGCCCACTGTCCAGTACCAGGGCATGCTCACGTTCCAGTGGCAACACGGTAGTGCAGTACACACAGACAGTGTGTTCAAAAGCTGAAGGTTCAAGTCCCAGTTCTGGCTCCTGCCAGCCCAGTCCCCTTATTTACATGACTGATCGACTGCTGTGGCTCCCTGTAGCACGCAGTGCCCAGCGTCTCGTGTGGGCCTTCTTGAGAAGGTGCTCTGGACAGCCACTGTTTGCATAAGGATCCGAAATAGACCTCCAATGGTATACACTGTCCAAGAACACCATTGATAATGAGTGCACCTCTCACACAGTATCCGTGCTGAGAGGGATGAGGTCAGGAATCCTTATTAACCAGGCAGCTCTGACAATCTGGTTCGCAGCCCCCACATGCCGCCAGCCGCGGAACCAAAGAGGGACGCGGTGGGCTTAGTGGTTAACTTCAGACCACTCTTATAGCGTAGCCGATGCTTTGCACTGATCACCCCAAGGAGCACCGCTGCCCCTCAGGGGTGACACAGGCCGGATGGTACACCGTACTGGTCAACGTCTGCTCCTAACTGTGCCCAATCTAGATCATGTCTCCCAAAGACATAGGTCCAGGAGTGCCTAGTACCCAGAAAATCTAGGGTTGATTCCCACTGGCACGCCTTGTGACCTTGGACAGTCACTCACCCTCCATTGCCTCTGAATGGTGATACATTACCAACCGATACCGGTATGGGGCCGAGCAGTGATTTACCAGTCCCTGTCATCTCCTTCAGGCGACTCTAACGGTTTGCAGCACCCTCCGGCAACAAACTGCAGAATTGACTACAAAAAAAAAAAAAAAGGGTGAAATAAATACTAAATAGACGATATCGAATAAAGGCTAAAAGAGAAGCCCCCCCCCCTCATTAATGAGGTCCTGATTCCCTATTTGCAACGCTCTCGTGGCCAGCTACCTGTTGCCACTGCTTCTTCGTTGCGGTGACTCCCGCACCACTACCGCTCCACGTGCCTACCTCTGCCTCGTCGTTGTGGTGAACCCGACTCCCACACCACCACTGCTTGAGGGGCCTGCATCTCTGTTTCCACACAAGGGAGGCCTACTTCTCTGTTACTTCACAGAAGCGCCTTGTAACTACACGTTGCTCCTGCATTGCCATTACTCCCGTACCGATACTACTCAATGGGCCTGCACCACAGAGGTGCCTTGCGCCTACACCATCTGCACAGTTGTGCATCATGACGGCAGGCCGTCGTATAGTGCCTGGTAACCGCACCTTCTCACACCGCTGCGGCGTCACACGCATGCACCACCACTACACGCCTAAAAGTGGACTGTTGCATCTGTTGATATGGAAGGACAGACTAGATAGGCCATGTGGTCCTTTCCTGTCATCATGTTCTATGTTTCTTCAGGCCCTTGTCGCAGCATGCGACATGCTGTAGCAAGGGCGCAGGCCGGGCCTGTAAAAGGTTCTCGGCCTTCCCCCATCCACCTCAGCACATGCCAGCTTGGGAGGCACCAAGTGTGGCTGACTCATCCTGCTTGTCCTAGGAGAAAACGGAGTTACTTACCTGTAACTGGAGTTCTCCGGGGACAGCAGGATAAGTCAGCCACACATACCCGCCCACCTCCCCTGCATGGGGTCGACCTCCGTCCTGGTGCCCGCCTCCTAGCGGCAAAAGGCTCAGCTAGGGACGTACTGGCTAGCTAGGGGCGGGCAGGGGGTGGGGCCAGTTGGCCCATGCTCAGAAGGGCAAAGCCCTTCTGAGCTATGGAGAGTACTTCCGTCTCGGTGCCGTCGGATGACGTCACCAAGTGTGGCTGACTTATCCTGCTGTCCCCGGAGAACTCCAGTTACAGGTAAGTAACTCCGTTTTCCTCCAGGAACTACAATTGCCAGGTAAGTGTAATTTCCATTTTTCCATTCTCTCACCCTCACTCTTCAATATCTTTCATTCTCCTTTAGCAACTATTATTCAGGATCATGGGATTAGTGGGTTTTATTATGATGATGATATTCTGGTAATCTTTTATTCCTCATCTCTCTATCTAGATCTTTCCCCGGTGGAAAACTGCCTCAGTTCTGTGGCCTCTTGGCTGGATTCACAACACCTAAACCTCAATCTTTCCAAATCCCAGGCCCTTTGGATTTTCAACTCCACTACTTGTCCTTCAGCTCAGTTACCCATTTTTGGCATCCCCATACCATTGGTTACTTCTTTACTTATTTAGGTGTTATCTTTAATCAGTCTCTTTCTTTTGATTCCCAAGTGACTGCAACAGTTCTCCCTGCCTTTTTTTTTTCTCTCTGTCAAATTCATACAGTTAAACCCTTTTTTACTTTTACAGTTCTTCATAGTTTAATTCTTGCTTTAGTCACAACTAAGCTGGACTACTGTGACACAGTTTATTGTGACCTTTATACTACCAATCTGAAAAAATGACAATTAGTCCAAAATATTGCAATAAGAATGTTATCCAGTGCCTCAAGATATAACCATGTTTCTGCATTGCTATATAAACATCACTGGCTTCCACTTTCTTTCAGTTTCCCATTTAACGGGCTAACGTAGAAAGCTGGCTCTGAAGTCGTGCGCTATCAACTCTGTATGCCTCTATGCAGTGCACTGATAGCACACAACTTTAGCACCAGCATGCAGAAAGGGGTGCATATGCAAATTAGCCAAACGTTAAACTATGGTGCAAATGGCAGCATTAAACTGGGAGAGCAAGCCAAACACATGCACATAAAAGTTGGCACAAGTTTGGCATGCTCTCCCAAAGAAACAGGGCAACCGCATGGCTAATTTGCATGTGCGCCCCAATACTATTTTGATGGCTTTGGGGACGTCACCTCAGATAATCCAGGCATCAGGGAAAGTGTCAAACTTCCCCTCAGAAGATCCAGGAATTGAGGAAAGCCCCTGATGCCACCAAAATACTGTTGGGGAGCTGGTGCCCCGAACAGAAAGTAAATCCCTGGTGGCCCAGTGGCCCCGGTGCCCCCCCCCCCCCACTCGCCCAACTAAAAAAATCCCTGGTGGCTCAGTGGCCCCAACCCATCACACCCTCCCAGTACCTTTACAAAGGAGAAGCATTGCTCATGCGCTCCCATTCCTACATCACCATCAGAATGCCATATAAGGCATTTTCTACTTTATATGGCAGGCTGATCCCACCTGGTGCATCCCAGGATACACCATGTAGGGCCAGGTGCTGCCATTTTTCAAGATGATGGCATAGGAGCAGGGCAACGCTCCTGCACCTTTGTAAAGGTAGTGGGAGGGGGATTCAGGGTTCAAGCCCATTGTGCCACCATAGTTTTTTTTCATTGGGCAGGTGGGTGGGGGATCGGGGACGCTGGGCCACCAGGGCTTTTTTTAAATTGGATGTCTGATGGGATCAGAGCTGCTGGGCCACCAGGTTTTTTTTTAATTGGGTGGGTGGGGGGAGATCGGGGCCACTGGGCCACCAGGAATTTGCTTTCTGTTGGGGGCACCGCCCCCCAACAGTATTTTGATGGTATTGGGGGCTTTCCCCAATGCCTGGATCTTCTGAGGTGAAGTTTGACATTTAAGCTACCTCAAACCTAATAACATATGTTACTATGTCAGGCATAGAAATAAGGACACTAAGGCTGGTTATGAAATCCTCAGGCGCAGACGATATTAGAATGCCATTTTATTATGGGCAGCTCATTTGCCTATAATTTAAATACTGTTGGCGTTGTATGCACTTGCTTTTCCTTTGCTATTTACACGTGTGTCCATCTCTTTTCTACATTTGGCGTTATGGTCATTTGTTCCTAAAAGCTGCGTTATCTGCGCGTAAAGGCCGCAATAGTTTTCTGCATTGGCCTGTAAGAATTTCATTCTAGCACACAGAGTTTTTTGCACTGGTTTCCCTGTTTATCTTTCCTCCCTTTTGTTCCTCCATTGCCCAGTTACATGTCTCGGGTCACAAAACACTAACCTGTTGGTTCTCCCCTCAGTTCAACAGGCCAAATACAAGTCTATTCATCACACTCTTATTTTTTAGTCCCCTACTTCTGGAATTGGACACAGCATGTGAAGAGAGAGATCATTAGAGAAAGACATCATGTTTGGCAAGATAGAAGGTCAACGCAAAAGAGGAAGGCCAGCAATGAGATGGATCGAAACAACAACAGCAGCTACGGGTACCAGTCTGTCAACAATGAGCCGCCTGACTGAAGACTGAACACAATTTAGGACAACTATCCAGAGGGTCGCCATGAGTCGACATCAACTCAATGGCACTTAACACCACCACCACCACCACCACTTCTGAAATGCATTACCTGGTTATATCCATTCAGAATACTCTTTAAAAAAATTAAATCAGAACTAAAGTGTCACTATTCTGAACTAGCCTTTCCGGAGTTTGGGACATAGGGATATGTCTATTAAGTCAGACTAAGAGTTAACCTGGGCTATCTGCATCTAGATCCCATTAAATAACATGGGACCTAGTTGCAGATAGCCTGGGGTTAACCATTAGCTTAGTTTAGTAGACGTACCCCATAGAAGTAGTATATTTTCTCATCATTTCTGTCCATTCTAATTTTTCTGAAAGACCTATTCTTTTATGATTTTTATTGTTTTTAATGTTTTTATTTTGTTCTATTGTAAACCAATAAGGTACCAAACCAGGCGTATGGCGATATATTATATATGTTTATTAAAATCTTGCTATATCCACATACATACATACATACATATATATATACATATATATATATACATACATACATATATATACACATATACATACACACATACATACATACATATATAAACAGGGTGGCCCAAAAAAAGTGAGAACATCTCGTAGCATATAAGTTATTTAAAATTTCAAAAAGACAGATGTAAACGATTGACAAATTAAAAAAAAAAAAAAAAAGATGGCGACCGGAAATTGTCAAAATAAAGACGTTCTATAGCTAAAAAGGTAAATAAGTAAACTATTTAAGCTTTTAATTTACGAGATGTTCTCACTTTTGTGTGTGTGTATATCTATATTTATCTATCTGCAGCTTTCATCATATTTACCCGATGCTACCATCAGACACAGCTGAAACCCCACTGCCCAAAAGTTGGTCTCCACTAAGTATGCAGATAAGAAGAGGCAGCACTCAAGAAAATGGAGAAATGTGTTAGGAGGGAATGATTATAAAGGAAGCTCACCCATGAAGCAGAGTGACTAGAATATTTTACCCATGTGATCTCAAACTCTTCGCTGGTATATGGTAAAGGCAGCAAAGGTGATCCTGAGTTAAGAACTATCCTGTATGGGCAGTGTGGCCTTATCTGACGGGGCTTACAGACAGGATGCTAAGATAGCATCATGTCCCATTGAGTGATCTTCCTCTGCATTGCTATTTGTAATGCCTCTCTCCTGGTGTGATAGTACAGGGACAAGGCAGAAGGAGTGAGACCCCCATATTTTTTGAATAAGACACATGATTACAAATATTTCCAAAAATATGTTAGGTAGGAGAGAGGATGATGAGGTGGCATTGCTAGGACTTGATAAGAGGGCATTTGGAGGAAGCTGTGTTGAAACGTGAATGTTATTGAGTGTCTCAAGCATTCACCCTTGAATCATGGTCATCCTCTGTCATCTCACCTCTCATTCTCTTAAGCCAATCATCCATGGCCATCTGCCAGATCAGCTGTTGCTCAGCACTACTGCTCATGTCCACTGGAAACTAGAGGGAAAGTTGGTGTTGCACCACTAGATGCCACTGGAGATGTTGTGACTGTGGAAGGGACAGTTGATGGCAGAAGGTGGCTGTCAGGAATCTCACAGATTCCAAAACAAGCACTTCCTCCTGATTGTCGTCATCTTCTTCCTGGGAAGGCATGGGAGGGTATCAATTTCCCTGTGAAAATGTGACTAGTGTGAATGATGCAAGTACAAAAGGACCTATGGTACTGTACTTTGTATCTGCATAGCAGCAAGTGCAAAATGTATACCAGAAAGTGCATACAAAGATTTTAAAAAGGAAATTACTGTATATATTCTCTCATTTCCATGATCTGTTCCTGACCTTTTTTATATAGATAAACGTTCACAGCATATGTACTTTTACCCACGTGGAGGGGGAAAGATGGCAATATTCAAATTATATTTTTAAGCAGTTAAACATTTTTTATTTGTGGAAAACATGTGATTATTGCTCCCTTATTGGACTTTTGTCTTTTAGTAGATTGGCCTCGAGGTCTCTATAAATGTTATGGGTTATTTATGGCTGTCATTTATATTATTGATCATATTACTATAAATAGATTATTCAGGATATAGTCAACATCCTATACTTTGGAAATGATTCCTTTCACTTTCTTCATTTGTTTTATATGTAAAGGCAGATTTTAGATAAGACGTGGAGAAGGGAATTTAAATGTTCAGGGTGGGAAGTGGAAAAGTCCCACTGTATTTTACAAAAGGCTCTGCGAAACACAGAGCCTCTTGTGAAATATTTACTCTATGTGCAGTCCTGTACCTATTTTCCCATGTCCAGAGACAGCAGCAACTAACAAAAGAGCATGTGGGGAATAAACTGTTAAACTAACCCACATGTGCATGGGAGCAGCTTATTAATACTATTGCTCTCTATCTGCCTGCACAACCTTATCCTACAGCCCCAAGCCTCCCAGTCATCTCTCCAATGTCATTTCCCCTCCCCCAAACTCCCTTTTTTTAGATCAAATCCCCTCTTCAACTCCCTTCCATCTGATGCCTCTCCCAACCAGGAAACTTTCTCTTTATCTGACACTCTCCAACAAGGAACCTTCCCCTTCCGTCTGATTCCTCCCCCTCAAAAAGCCTCCTACCTGTCACCCCCTGGTGCAAGAAGAACCCCCTCCCCCCCCCAGGACCCCCTCCAATCTCATCACTGGCCTTATAAGGGTCCTTGTTATCTAGGGTGAAGAGAAGTGATCCCAAGTCACTGCTGCTCTCCAGGTCCTGGGTTCAAAATGGCGTCTGTGATACTAGCAGTAATGACATAGTATTACCCTTATTTGTTAACCTGCTCTTACCGGCAAAACCAGGAGATTACCATGAGGGGTCATGGGTGTAATTTTAAATATAGGTCCATAGAGAACAGGAGTGATTGGGTATTACTCCTGCTTGTCCTAGAAACAAGGGACCCCTTGTAAGGCCAGGGATGGTATTGGGGGTAGGGGCTGCTGGGGTTTTATTGAGGGAAAGGGTCTTGCAAGGAGGTTTCTTCTTGCTCCATAGTGCATTGGATAGAGTTATTCTGGAGGGGGGGAGGAAGGAGGGTTTCCGACTGGGGAGATTCGATTGAAGGGGGAGTTCCTGGTTGGGGAGGGATCAGATGAAAGAGGGGGCTTACAGTGTGATCTGATGCCATGGAGGGGTGAGGGGGTGATCAGAGGGTCAGACATTGGACTTTACACCTAACCCTTCAGTCAGGCAATTATTCTGCCAGTGTTCCTGGTGTTTGGGACTCTTTGGATAGTGTTGGAGTGGGAGCAGATGGATGAAAACTCTTATATTAAGATAAGTGGTGGTTGCTTTACACCATTTTATGAATTTAATTCATTAAGAAATTGAAAAATTATATAAAATAAGAAAAGATTAAAAAAGGAAAATAATTACAGAAAAGTGGAAGGTTTTTCTGACTGATGATGGATGGCATAAAAAAGTTTGAGGCTGGATTAATGGCCCGATATTCATACTGAGATCTTTTTCCCTTCCCTGTAACTGATTTTCTATGTATAAGGAGAAATTAGACCTTACCTGCTAATTGTCTTTCCTTGAGTACTCTCCGGGCCAGTCCAGGTACAGTTGGGTAGTCAATCCCTTCCAGCAGCTGAGGAATGAAAGTTCCAAGTTTTACTGACAGCTCCCATAGCTCCCCCTACTGATAGGAAGCCAGTCACGTATTGTCAAAGCAGCAAAACAATTACCGGTACTAGCTAACTTAAACCAAAAAGAACGGTAACCTATCACATAGAAGCCCCCCTTTAAGATTCCTTAAGAAAAACCCAGCTCACTGATTCCGAAAAACCGGATTGGGGCATTCGTGACCTTGGGCATCCAATTGCTTTTGTTCTCTTTTTTTTTTTTTGAACTACCTAGAGCCCCCCACTGAACAGGAGGACCCCCAATATCCTCTTCCAGGAAATGCGACCAGCAGTCGCAACTGCGGACACACTAAGCAACCGAAAACTCACTGCTGAACCACCGAACTACCAAAAATCCAACTGCTCGCAGATCCGACGGGTGGGACCTGGACTGGCCCGGAGAGTACTCAAGGAAAGACAATTAGCAGGTAAGGTCTAATTTCTCCTTCCTCTTCGTCTCTCCGGGCCAGTCCAGGTACAGTTGGGCAGTACCAAAGCAGTACCTAAATTGGGAGGGAACCTGTGAGCCCCGCTACAATGGCCGAAGCACCAACCCTGGCATCCCCACAGGCCATCACATCCAATCTGTAGTGCTTCGCGAAAGTATGTAACGTAGATCAGGACGCCGCCCGACAGATATCCACTGGCGGAGTCAAGGCCAACTCAGCCCAAGACGTCGCTTGAGCCCGTGTGGAATGAGCTCTGAGTTCCAGTGGAGGCAACCTGCCCTTTGCCTTATAAGCTCCCGCTATCGCCTGCTTCACCCAGCGAGCTATAGAAGCTTTGGAAGCCGCTTTCCCCTTGCGCAGCCCTCCAAACAAAACGAACAAACGATCTGACTTCCGAAACGGGTTTGTCCTCCGCAAATACGTCCGCAACACACGACCCATATCCAACTTATGGAGAGCCGGGTCCAACGCATTGCCCCCCTGGGATCGAAAGTTGGGAAGCGAAACAGACTGATTCATGTGAAACCCCAAGACCACTTTTGGCAAGAACGTAGGCACGGGCTTTAAGACTACCTTCTCATCCGAAAAACGCAGGTACGGCTCCCTACAAGAGAGAGTCTGCAAATCCGACACTCTTCTAGCCGAACACAAGGCTACCAGGAAGGCTGTTTTCCAAGATAACTCGCGCAAACCGACGGAGGCACCTAAGGCAAACGGCGGTTCCGTCAAGGCATCCAGCACCAAATTCAAATCCCACGGTGGAACCATGCGGTGAAGCGGCGGGCGGATTTGCTGGACTGCTTTAAGGAATCTAAGCACATCCGGATGAGTTGAGAGAGCGCGCCCTCACACCCTCCCTCTAAAACACGACAGAGCCGCGAGATGTACCTTGAGGGTATTCAGGGCCAGACCCCTCTCCAGCCCGCCCTGAAGAAATGCCAGCACGTGCGGTAAATTGGCGGTCTCCGGCCTAACACCTCTGTCGCTCGCCCATGCCTCAAAAATGCGCCAAACGCGAATATATGCTAAATAAGTTGACCGTCTCCTAGATTTCAGCATCGTCTCGATCACGGCCCCCGAATATCCTCGCTGACGCAATCGTTGCCTTTCAAGAGCCAAGCCGTAAGCAAGAATCGATCCACCCGAGGCATCAACACCAGCCCTTGGCTCAAAAGGTTGATCCGCTCGGGTAACCGCCAAGGAGGCTCTGCAAGTAGTCTTACTAGATCGGCATACCAGGGATGCCTGGGCCAATCCGACGCAATGAGAATTACCTTGCCGCCGTACCTGGAAATTCTGCGAATGACTCTCCCGATCAAGGGCCACAGAGGGAACACATACAGAAGCTGGTCCCTCGGCCAGGGCTGGGCCAGCCCGTCGAGACCTTCTGACATGTGCTCCCTGCGCCTGCTGAAGAACCGAGACGCCTTGGCATTGGACTGAGTAGCCATGAGATCCATGACCGGCTGGCCCCAGCGAACTGTGATCTCGTGAAAAATCGCCCAGTTGAGCTCCCACTCACCAGGATCCAGGCGATAATCTGCCTGAATGTTGTCCTTCCCTGCCACATGAGCCGCCGAGAGCGCCTCGAGATGCAGTTCTGCCCACTGTAGTAAGCACTGACTCTCCTGCAGCAACTGCGGACTGGCTGTGCCTCCCTGCTTGTTGATGTAGGCCACTGTTACTAGGTTGTCGGAAAACACTTGTACCGCACGCCGTTCGAGGAGACTCGAAAAAGCGAGTAGTGCAAAACGTACCGCTCGGAGCTCCAAGCGATTGATAGACCAAGCCTCCTCTGCCGTCCAGGACCCCTGCGCTACCTGAGCCAGACAATGAGCCCCCCAACCGGAAAGACTGGCATCCGTCGTGACCAAAACCCACTCCGGATCCCTTAGCGGCACCCCTGCCTGAAGGTGCGCTGGAACCTGCCACCACTGCAGACTGACCCAAACATCCTTGGGGCACTCCAGCTTCTGAGACATGGGATGAACCTGAGGCGACCACCTGGAGAGTAAAGCCTGCTGCAGAGGACGCATGTGAGCTCTTGCCCACGGCACTAGATCCAACGCCGCGGCCATGGACTCCAACAACTGTAAGTATCTCCAAGCTGTTGGGGCCGACAGACGCTTGAAAGCGGTCACTTGTGACACAATCTTGTGCACCCTGTCCGGCGGAAGCCTCACCTCTCCTTTCTTCATGTCGAACAACGCTCCGAGATAAGTTAGACCTTGCACTGGCAGAAGGTGACTCTTCGCCCGGTTGATGACCCAACCTAGGTGCTCCAGAAACTGCACTACTCGAGCTGTCGCCGCTACCAACTCCTCTGGAGACGCTGCACGAATCAGCCAATCGTCCAGGTAGAGATGTACCTGAATCCCCTCTTTGCGCAGAGCCGCCGCTACCACCACCATCACTTTGGTGAACATACGAGGCACAGTGGCCAGACCGAACGGTAAGGCCCGAAATTGAAAATGCCCCATGGGGACTACAAACCGTAGAAACCGCTGATGCTCCGAGTGGATGGGAATGTGCAGATAAGCCTCTGTGAGATCTATAGAGGAAAGCCACTCCCCGGGATTTACTGACCGAATCACTGGCCGTAGGGTTTCCATCCAAAAATGCGGGACTCTTAAGCACCTGTTCACATGCTTGAGATCGAGAATAGGCCGAAAGGAGCCCTCCTTCTTGGGGACTACAAAATAAATCGAGTATCGACCTAAACCGCACTGGTCGAGAGGTACCGGCACCACCGCACGCAGGAGGAGTAAGCGCTGTAGAGTGCTCGAGACGGCGTCCCTCTTGGTCTGCGAACCACAGAGGGACCGGACGAAAGCGTCCACTAGAGGAGTAGCGAACTCGAGCGCATAGCCGTCGCGGATGATCTCTAGAACCCAGAGATCGGAAGTGATGGCGGTCCAGGCGGAGAGAAACCTCTGCAAACGTCCTCCTACCGGAAACTCCACCTGGACCAGCCTCGCTTCATTGCGGCTTCTTAGCGGAGGCTTTCTGGGCGTTAAAGAACCCTCTGCCAAAGCCTCGGGCCCCACGAAAGGAGTGACTCCTGGAAGGAAACCTACCCCTCTGGTAAGGAGCAAAGCAAGACCCCCGGAACCGACGGACTTCTCTGCCTTGACCTCTCTGCATGGTACCCGTCTTGGACCCCCGAGGCCGATCTTCCGGCAGACGACCCCCTTTGGAGTCGCTCAAATCCTTAACAATCTTCTCCAACGCTTCCCCAAAAAGGAGCTTGCCCTTGTAAGGGAGCTTACTCAGGCGGGATTTCGACGAGGCATCTGCCACCCAATTGCGAAGCCAGAGAAACTGCCTAGCCGCAATAACGGAAGCCATAGATTTAGCGGAAATTCTAATCAACTCATAGAAGGAATCAGCAAGATAAGCTGCCGCAGACTCGAGCTTGGCACCGTCTGGGGACTCATCTTCCTGTTTCACCGAACTTGGTTCACCCTGAATCCATCGGATAGAGGCCCTGGATACATAGGCTCCACAGACGGAAGCCTGTAATGTCAACGCACTAGCGTCAAACACTTGCTTCAAAAGAGCCTCTAACCGCCTATCCTGCAGATTCTTAAGAGCAGTACCTCCTTCTACCGGAATCGTGGTCTTTTTAGTGACCGCCGACACCAGCGCATCTACCTTAGGCATTTTCAGTAATTCCTTCTCCTCCTGAGGAACAGGGTAGAGGCGCGCAATGGTCCGCCATCCCCTCAGGCTAGCCTCCGGGCATTCCCATTCTGACTCTATCATCTGTTTAATCACTCTGTGAACTGGGAAACAACGCTGCTACGGTTTGAACCCCTGTAGTAAAGGATCCTCCAGAGGCTCTTGAGGGACTGCTGGCAGCGCTATATTCAAGGCTGTGAGAGACTGCCCAATCAGAGCTCCCAACTCTTCTTTCCGAAATACTCGGAAAACATGCGGGTCCTCCGCCGGCCCCAGCTCCCTTCCTCCAAATCCAATGCCCAAGACTCAGGCGCTGATTCAGATAGAATTTCCCCTTCCTCAGGAAGGAGGGAAGAAGAGAACTGGGTATCCAAAGGGTCTGAGGCCAAGTCCCTACGCGGACAGTGAGCGGAGGTCCCTTCCCCAGGATCTGAGAATAGAGAGTCCTTCAATACTACAGGTTCCTGTGCCACAGAAGCCTGGGTCTCCATAGGCTGAGCAAGCTTTAAAGTATATGCCTTATGTAAAGCTAAAATAAATTCAGGTGAAAAGAGAGAAGTCAATGAGCCCTGCACTGCAGGAGAAGTAGAAAGGCCTGTGTCCTCAGACACCTGCGATTTCGGGGACTTTGACTTCCTCTTCCCCGAACGCTGCAAAAGCGCGGGAGAAGAAGAAGTCTCTGAGGATAAAATGGCTGACGTTCCCGCCTTAATCGCTGGCCCCTGAGACTTTTCCTTAGGGAGATCCCCCGAGCCTGAGCCCTCCATAGTAAAGAACCACGAAACCACTAAAAAGCAACAACAACAACCCGAAAAGAATTTCAGAGGAGAACCGAAAACAGACAGAAACAAAACCGCGTGAATCAAGCACGCAGCTATAAGATTTAAGACCGCTAACCCTCGCCAGCCCAAACAACCACCAGAAACCCAAGAAGTGCACCCGGGACCGGTAGCACGCGGTAGGGAGGCCTGATTCACAAACCCCAATCAAGGCAGAATCACACAAGCCCTCACCTACCTGCAGCGCCGGCGGCGCAGCTCCCGACTCCTGACACTCGCTGCTAGCGGGCCGTGGAGACAAATGAAGAGCGTCGGGGAGAGTCTACTGGGACTCCCAGATCCTAACTGTCCCCCCCGGTACAGCAGCTGATCAAGCGAAAGCAGGCTCTGCCTTCCGCTCAGCATAAGAATATAGAAAACAGGCTGAAGATCGCTGTACCTCGTTCCATTTAGGATTACTGATATGTTTTAGTTGTGCTCGTTATGGGGATAAAGAAGGGATCTTCTTGCTGTAGTGCTCTGCTAGAGCCAGTGAGCAAGGCCTGTTGGAACATCTATTTCTCTTTTTTTTTTTTTTTTCTATAAATAATCCCCCCAAATGCTGCCTAGATTCCAATTCGTTTCTCCTGGGAGCCTGCCAGAGATACGTCCTATCCAGCTGCTGAGGACTGAAGACTGGCTTCCTATCAGTAGGGGGAGCTATGGGAGCTGTCAGTAAAACTTGGAACTTTCATTCCTCAGCTGCTGGAAGGGATTGACTACCCAACTGTACCTGGACTGGCCCGGAGAGACGAAGAGGAAGCATCTATGGTTGATTGTTTTATGAAGCAAAATATGAATACAGAGGATTACATTATTTTCATTGCTAGGTACTTATTCTTGCCCGGGGGCAGGTTTAAATGCTGACATCTAGGTTTTTTTAATATCAATGTGTGTTCCCCTTTTAAAATGGGGAATCCTTGTTGCTATGGTGTGTATTAGCAAATGTAAATAACCCCTTTTCTAAAATGGCATTTACATGTATAATGCAAATACACATGTGTAAATGCTGCTATTTACAAATGGGAATGCTCCTAAAATATGCATCCTAGTGTTTTTTTAAAGCAAGAATTAGAAAAAAATAATTATAATTACCTTAAGATCCGACTTCTGACAACTATACTGATATGTATTTGGTTTGTGGAAAATATATAGGGTCCTAGAAAGATAAAACAAAATACTGGTATTAAAAAATTGCCTATATTGCCTATATTAAATAATGTAAAAACAGCAAGTTGCAAAGTAGAGAGAAATAAATTTGACTATATTTGCATTTCATAATCCATCTAGCGATTTTCCCTTAATACATTACTTGTTGGAGGTACTGATCCATACGAAAATATACAGGGTGGCCCAAAAAAAGTGAGAACATCTCGTAAATTAAAAGCTTCGTTTACTTATTTACCTTTTTTAGCTATATAACGTCTTTAATTCGACAATTTCCGTCACCATCTTTGTTTTTTTTAATTTGTCAATCGTTTACATCTGTCTTTTTGAATTTTTAAATAACTTATATGCTATGGGATGTTGTCACTTTTTTTGGGCCACCCTGTATGTAAGGCAACAACAGTGCTTGACTATCTCTTACCCTTTTGTGTTACTCTTGATACACTTTCAAATTAAGGGTCCCTTTTACTAATGTTGAGCAGATAGCACATAAATTAGAAAACAATAACTGTTAGCACATGGCCATAGCTACTGTTACTGTACTGGCATGACACCATGCGCTAATTCATAAGCTAACTGCTTACCATCTTATGGGATGGGAAATAGGCATGGACTGTGCATTGCAGTTAGTGCACAGTACGTCACCGCATGATGTCACTAAGTAGGAGGCAGCGAGTGCATCAAAGCTGTCAGTGTATTTACCACATGGTAAAGGATATCTTTTGCTCGGTAACTATATGCGAACATATTGGGAATGCCCCAACAGTTAGTGCGCAGGTTTTGCATATACTATAGGTCCGATTCAAAGATACGACTTGCGAGGATGTACATCCCGGTGGGACGTACAGCCCCGCAAGCCGTCCTGCCCCTATTCGCCCTCAGGCCCTCCCCGCACAGCTAGAGCAGTAGTACGGGGATAGCCAGCGGGGGGCGGAGTCAATGCAGAGTGGGGGCGGGCAAAGGCACAGGACATATAGGGCTGACTCAGGTCATTAACATTGAGAACAAGCACATGGCAATTAGTTTGCACTATAGAGCACCAAAAGCATCTTCTGATGAACTTGCCTCAACGCTGGACACTATCTGTTCAATCACTTCCCCATACAAACCCTCAATAGTGCTAGGTGACTTCAACCTTAAATCAATTAACCGTAGAGACTCTGAGTCATTCCTTCAAGCAATGGACTCACTACATTTCACACAAATAGTTAATGCACCTACACACACATATGGCTACTCGCCTGACCTCATCTTTGTTTCAAATGAATTAACCTTAGATGGTCTAATTTCAACTCCTACCATCACCCCAGTTCCTTGGACAGATCACTACATAGTTAGAATAGAAATTTTATTACAAACAAAAAATGATATGAACCTAGACCACAAATGCTATCACAGACGGTTCAAAAAATTTAACAAAGATGCTTTTATACAAGATACTTTACCTCATCTATCTGCAGATTCAGTGAAATTAGAGACACAAGTAACAGAATGGTATCACATAATTTCTAATGCAGCCAGAATGACAGACATGAGACCAAGGGAAGCAAGGATTAATAAGCAACATCACAAGCCATGGTATTCTACAGCTATACGTTTGATGAAAAGAGAGCTCAGAAGAATTGAGCGTAAGTGGAGAAGGAATAAGGTGACAGAATTAAGGCTGCTTTACTTAAATAAACAAAAAATATACGATGAGCATATTAAAAACTCTAAGAAAGAATACCATACAAATATAAAGCGTAGTTACTCACCTGTAACAGGTGTTCTCCAGGAGCAGCAGGAATCAGTCCTCACTTATGGGTGACGTCGGCGCCGACGGAGCCCTCGCGGAGCAATTTTCCCCAGCTTTCAAAGAAAGCCTTTGGGAATTGCAGCGCGCATGCGCGGTAGTCTTCCCGCCCGAAGGTGCCATCTTAGCCAGTCAGATGACATAGCTAAAAAGACAGCATAAAAATTTGCAAAAAGAACATAAGCAGACGATTGCAACTCCAAGGGGAGGAGGGAGGGTAGTGAGGACTGATTCCTGCTGCTCCTGGAGAACACCTGTTACAGGTGAGTAACTACGCTTTCTCCAGGACCAAGCAGGAAGTCAGTCCTCACTTATGGGACTCCCAAGCTCAAGGCTACCGGAGACCCTAAGCACAAAAAAGAGCTCCCTCTAGCTCAGCAGCACAGAAGGAAAGAATCTTCGCTGAATTATCACCCACCGGTAGCCCACATCCGGGATGGAGGGTAGGAGTTGCTCAGACCTCAAAGAGATTACGGAGGACTGCCTGTCCGAAAGCACTGTCCCTACGGGACTCCCTCTCGAGACAGTAATGGACCGCAAAAGTCTGGCTCGAAGACCAAGTAGCGGCCCGGCAGATGTCTGCCAGCGGAACAGAGCGGAGGTAAGCCACTGACGTGGCCTTTGCCCGAACGCAATGAGCCGTGACTCGACTTTCTAAGGCGAGTCCGGCTGCCCCATAAGCCCAAGAGATACAGTCCGCAACCCAGATGGACAGAGTACGCTTGGAGACCGGGAGCCCCAATTTATTGGGGTCAAAGGACACAAAAAGCTGCGCAGCTTTACGGTGCTCCCGCGTACGGTCAAGGTAGAAGTTCAACGCCCTTCTACAGTCCAGGGTATGGAGGACCGTCTCAGCTCGGCTGGAGTGTGGTCTGGGAAAGAAGGTTGGAAGTACCACCTCCTGATTCAAGTGAAAAGGGGAGACCACTTTAGGCAGAAACTTTGGGTGAGTCCGTAGGACTACCCTATTCTTGTAGAACCGAGTGTAGGGGGGGTCAGACACGAGGGCCTGTAATTCACTTACGCGCCTAGCGGAAGTGAGGGCTATCAAGAACAGCGTTTTCCAAGACAGAAAACGGAGAGAGCAGGTAGCCATAGGTTCAAAAGGCGGACAGGTGATCCGCTGTAAAACCACATTCAGGTCCCAGTCCGGCGCTGGCGGGCGCAGAGGTGGTTTAAGTAGTAGGAGACCTCGGAGAAACCTCGCTACGAGAGGGTCGTTGGAGAGAGGTCTGCCGTCCACCGGCACATGATGTGCGGAAAGAGCACTGAGGTGAACTTTGACGGAGTTGGACTTAAGTCCCAGATTAGAGAGGTGTAGCAAGTACTGTAAGATCACCGACACCGGGCAGGAGAAGGGATCCTGAGACTGTTGGGTACACCAGACTGCAAAGCGACGCCATTTAAGGGCGTAGCATTTGCGGGTAGAAGGCCGTCGCGAAGCCAAGACGACCTCCTCCACCTCTGCCGGCAAGAGGAGAGGAGCAAGGACTACCCTCTCAGCAGCCAGGCCATGAGGTTGAGAGACCTGAGGTTGGGGTGCAGTAGGGACCCCTGATCCTGGGTGAGGAGATCCGGTTGCACCCCCAGAGGGATCGGATCCTCCACCGCCAGTTGCAGCAAGAGCGGAAACCACGGCTGCCTGGGCCAGCGAGGGGCCACCAGGATCACGAAAGCTTCGTCTCGGAGAACCTTGAAAAGGGTCCGGGAGACTAACGGGATGGGAGGGAAAGCGTACAGAAGGCTCCCCGACCATGAGATCAGAAAGGCGTCCGCCGCCACCCGAAGGGGGTGAGGCTGACGAGAGCAGAAGCGAGGAAGCTGCCGGTTGTGAGGACTGGCAAAGAGATCCACTGTGGGGAGGCCCCACCTGAGGAAGAGCTTCTGAACGATCAAGGGGTCCAGACGCCACTCGTGCGGCTGGAGGACCCTGCTGAGTTTGTCCGCCAGGCAATTTTCTTGGCCCGGGAGATAAACTGCCTTGAGGAGAATGCCGTGACCGACGGCCCAAGAGCAGAGCTTCTGTGCCTCCCGGCAGAGGAGGAAGGAGCCCGTGCCCCCCTGCTTGTTCACGTAGAACATGGCAACTTGATTGTCCGTCTGGACAAGGACGGACTGTTGGGAGGTCAGGTGGGAGAAGGCCTTGAGAGCTAGGCGGATCGCCCTGAGCTCCAGGAAGTTGATCTGCTGAGCAGACTCCCACTTGGTCCAGAGGCCCTGAGTACGTGCCTCTTGGCAATGGGCTCCCCAGCCCAGGAGGGATGCATCGGTGGTCAGCACCCGGGTCGGCTGAGGTGACTGGAAAGGCATTCCCAATACCAGGTTCGGCTGCCGGAGCCACCACCGGATAGACGAGACCAGCGGCTCGGAGACGCGCACCAGGTCTGCTAGGCCGCCCGTGGCCTGTCGCCACTGCTGGCGGAGACACCACTGAGCAGGCCGCATATTCAGGCGGGCATTGGGGGTCACATGGACGGTGGAAGCCATATGGCCGAGCAGTCTCAGGAAGCGCCTGGCGGAGACCAGGGGCTGGCTGCGAAAGCGGTCGGCTAGGTCCATGAGCCGCTGAGCCCTGTCGAGCGGTAGGAACGCTCGCGCCTGAGGGGTGTGCAGCCTTGCGCCGATGAACTCGAGATCCTGTGAGGGGAGCAAAGTGGACTTTGCGAAGTTGATGACAAAGCCCAAGTGCTGCAGCAGAGTCACCGTGCGGCACGTGGCGGTGGTGACCTCCTGAGCGGATGCTGCTCTGATGAGCCAGTCGTCGAGGTACGGAAAAACATAGAGGCCGTGAAGCCGGAGATGGGCCGCCACGACCGCGAGACATTTTGTGAAGACTCGCGGTGCGGAGGACAGGCCGAAGGGCAGTACTCTGTACTGGTAATGATTTCCTGCCACCACAAACCTTAGGTATGGGCGGTGGCTTGGGTGGATGAGGATGTGCGTGTAAGCATCCTTTAGATCCAAGGAGCATAGCCAATCTCCCTGCTGGAGGTAGGGCAGAAGGATTCCAAGGGTAAGCATTTTGAACTTCTCCCGCACAAGGAACTTGTTGAGGTTGCGCAAGTCCAGGATGGGTCGGAGGCCTCCTGTTCTCTTTGGTATCAGAAAATACCTTGAATAGAAGCCCTGACCTCTCAGGTGGTGTGGCACCGGTTCCACCGCCTGATCCTGCAGAAGACCTGCTAACTCCTGAAGGAGCAACTCCCTGTGCAGAGGGGGGCGCGGAGGCTCTCCCGGAAAATAGGAGGGAGGGACCTGATGGAAGTGGAGAAGGTAGCCCTCTCGCACGACCTGAAGCACCCAGGCATCTGCGGTGATGCTGGACCACCTGTCGGCGAAGTGAACCAGCCGGCCTCCGGTGCTGGGGGGAACCAGCGGGGGGGAGAGGCTATGCTGAGCGAGTCAAAAACCCCCACCCTGCTGAGCAGGGGCTGGTGGCGCAGGCTTGGGGGCTTGCTGCCTACGGGACCCGTTACCCCGTCCCTTGGCCTGCTGGCCCTGTTGGGGAGCTGCAGGGGCCTGATAATGGGGGTATTGTTTGTAGGCAGCCGCCTTCCTCGGGTAAAAGGTCTTTTTTCCCGAGCCCTTCTTTTTCTGGGAAGGGGCGGAGGTCTTCCTAGAAAGCCTGGTCCTGGTGAGAGTCTCAGTCTCAATTTGTGCAGCCTTTTCCGCCATGGGCTTGCCAAAGAGGTTTTCGCCTCGGCAGGGGACATCGACCAACTTGTCCTGTACCCAGGGCTCAAGGTCGGACGACTGAAGCCAAGCCTGTCGGCGGGCACCGATGCCGGCTGCGGCCACTCGAGCCGAGGCTTCAAAGCCATCATAGGCTGCTCGGGACATGAACTTTGAGCATTCCCGAATACCTGTGGACAAGGCTAGGAACCTCCGCAAGGGTTCCTCGGACAAACCAGCGGAGAAGCCGGCTAGCTCTTTAGCCAGATCCCTGAGATACATGCCCATGTAGAGCTGGTAAGTCTGGACACGACAGGCGAGCATAGAGCCCTGGAAGCACTTTTTGCCAAGGCCATCCAGGTTACGGGCCTCCCTTCCAGGAGGCACCGAGGAGTGCATCTTCTGGCTCTTAAGACGATGCATGGCCGATTCCACTACCATGGAATGGTGTGGCAACTGCGCCTTTTGAAAGCCAGGGCTCTTGCGGACTCGATAGATAGAATCGACCCGCTTGCTCAGGACCGGCGAGGAGGCCGGACTCTCCCACATGCGGAAGAGTAGTCGTTCCAGCATAGGAGGAACCGGCACAGTAAAGTGCTCCCTCGCGGGAGAGTCATACTGGAGGGCGTCGAGCTCTTCGGCTCGAGGCTCCTCCTCGGGGTCCGCAGGGAAGGCCAAAGCCTTGGCCATATCCCTAACGAAATCCGAGAACCGGGCATCCTCCGGGGGGGACTGCTTCCGAGGCTCGGACTCCGGAGAGTCCGATGGGACACACCGAGTCCGGAAAGAATCAGGTGACTCTTCCTCCTCAGACTCCCAGACCGACTCCGACGAGGACTCGGTGGGGTCGGCTCGGGCAGGGTGCGGCGCCAGCCGCCCCGACGCCGAGGGAGTCGGCGTCGGCGACCTCGGTCCCGAACGGGAGGCCGAGGGCGACCTCGACCGAGGACCGACTCGAGTTCTCATCGACTCGAGGATCGGCTCGGTCTCCGGGGTCGACTTGGACGTCGACGTCCCGGCGGTCGGGGCAGCGACGCCAGCGAAGCCAGCGAGCAGTGCCCGCTGCTGGTCCATGAAGGCAGACAATCTGCTCTCCAAGGCCGTCAACCTGAGTCCGAGCTCAGGCGACCCAGCAGCCCCCGACTCGGGCCCCGACGGCGTCGGGCCCGACATCGGCTGACGCGGAGGCGAGTCCAGAAGGACAACAGGACTTACCCGGGCAGGCATCTCCGACTCCAGGCGAGGTCGCTTCGGGAGGTGTTCCTTCTCCAAGGACCCGGGGCGGCTGTCGGGGCTATGCGACCTGGCCCTCGCGGAGCCAGGAGCGTCCACCGACGCCGCCCTCGCGGGTTTTTCCTTCCGTCGATGGTCCCCGGAGGGAGAACCCCGGTCGGAGGAGCTCCGTCGACGGTCCGAACTGGAGCCTTTCGACAGTGAGGCCTCCGACGAGGTCCGGGTACGGCTGGGGTCAGCGAAGATTCTTTCGCGCTGATGCCGCCGACTTCTCAACGCCTTCGAGGACAGCGTAGTTACTCACCTGTAACAGGTGTTCTCCAGGAGCAGCAGGAATCAGTCCTCACTTATGGGTGACGTCGGCGCCGACGGAGCCCTCGCGGAGCAATTTTCCCCAGCTTTCAAAGAAAGCCTTTGGGAATTGCAGCGCGCATGCGCGGTAGTCTTCCCGCCCGAAGGTGCCATCTTAGCCAGTCAGATGACATAGCTAAAAAGACAGCATAAAAATTTGCAAAAAGAACATAAGCAGACGATTGCAACTCCAAGGGGAGGAGGGAGGGTAGTGAGGACTGATTCCTGCTGCTCCTGGAGAACACCTGTTACAGGTGAGTAACTACGCTTTCTCCAGGACCAAGCAGGAAGTCAGTCCTCACTTATGGGACTCCCAAGCTCAAGGCTACCGGAGACCCTAAGCACAAAAAAGAGCTCCCTCTAGCTCAGCAGCACAGAAGGAAAGAATCTTCGCTGAATTATCACCCACCGGTAGCCCACATCCGGGATGGAGGGTAGGAGTTGCTCAGACCTCAAAGAGATTACGGAGGACTGCCTGTCCGAAAGCACTGTCCCTACGGGACTCCCTCTCGAGACAGTAATGGACCGCAAAAGTCTGGCTCGAAGACCAAGTAGCGGCCCGGCAGATGTCTGCCAGCGGAACAGAGCGGAGGTAAGCCACTGACGTGGCCTTTGCCCGAACGCAATGAGCCGTGACTCGACTTTCTAAGGCGAGTCCGGCTGCCCCATAAGCCCAAGAGATACAGTCCGCAACCCAGATGGACAGAGTACGCTTGGAGACCGGGAGCCCCAATTTATTGGGGTCAAAGGACACAAAAAGCTGCGCAGCTTTACGGTGCTCCCGCGTACGGTCAAGGTAGAAGTTCAACGCCCTTCTACAGTCCAGGGTATGGAGGACCGTCTCAGCTCGGCTGGAGTGTGGTCTGGGAAAGAAGGTTGGAAGTACCACCTCCTGATTCAAGTGAAAAGGGGAGACCACTTTAGGCAGAAACTTTGGGTGAGTCCGTAGGACTACCCTATTCTTGTAGAACCGAGTGTAGGGGGGGTCAGACACGAGGGCCTGTAATTCACTTACGCGCCTAGCGGAAGTGAGGGCTATCAAGAACAGCGTTTTCCAAGACAGAAAACGGAGAGAGCAGGTAGCCATAGGTTCAAAAGGCGGACAGGTGATCCGCTGTAAAACCACATTCAGGTCCCAGTCCGGCGCTGGCGGGCGCAGAGGTGGTTTAAGTAGTAGGAGACCTCGGAGAAACCTCGCTACGAGAGGGTCGTTGGAGAGAGGTCTGCCGTCCACCGGCACATGATGTGCGGAAAGAGCACTGAGGTGAACTTTGACGGAGTTGGACTTAAGTCCCAGATTAGAGAGGTGTAGCAAGTACTGTAAGATCACCGACACCGGGCAGGAGAAGGGATCCTGAGACTGTTGGGTACACCAGACTGCAAAGCGACGCCATTTAAGGGCGTAGCATTTGCGGGTAGAAGGCCGTCGCGAAGCCAAGACGACCTCCTCCACCTCTGCCGGCAAGAGGAGAGGAGCAAGGACTACCCTCTCAGCAGCCAGGCCATGAGGTTGAGAGACCTGAGGTTGGGGTGCAGTAGGGACCCCTGATCCTGGGTGAGGAGATCCGGTTGCACCCCCAGAGGGATCGGATCCTCCACCGCCAGTTGCAGCAAGAGCGGAAACCACGGCTGCCTGGGCCAGCGAGGGGCCACCAGGATCACGAAAGCTTCGTCTCGGAGAACCTTGAAAAGGGTCCGGGAGACTAACGGGATGGGAGGGAAAGCGTACAGAAGGCTCCCCGACCATGAGATCAGAAAGGCGTCCGCCGCCACCCGAAGGGGGTGAGGCTGACGAGAGCAGAAGCGAGGAAGCTGCCGGTTGTGAGGACTGGCAAAGAGATCCACTGTGGGGAGGCCCCACCTGAGGAAGAGCTTCTGAACGATCAAGGGGTCCAGACGCCACTCGTGCGGCTGGAGGACCCTGCTGAGTTTGTCCGCCAGGCAATTTTCTTGGCCCGGGAGATAAACTGCCTTGAGGAGAATGCCGTGACCGACGGCCCAAGAGCAGAGCTTCTGTGCCTCCCGGCAGAGGAGGAAGGAGCCCGTGCCCCCCTGCTTGTTCACGTAGAACATGGCAACTTGATTGTCCGTCTGGACAAGGACGGACTGTTGGGAGGTCAGGTGGGAGAAGGCCTTGAGAGCTAGGCGGATCGCCCTGAGCTCCAGGAAGTTGATCTGCTGAGCAGACTCCCACTTGGTCCAGAGGCCCTGAGTACGTGCCTCTTGGCAATGGGCTCCCCAGCCCAGGAGGGATGCATCGGTGGTCAGCACCCGGGTCGGCTGAGGTGACTGGAAAGGCATTCCCAATACCAGGTTCGGCTGCCGGAGCCACCACCGGATAGACGAGACCAGCGGCTCGGAGACGCGCACCAGGTCTGCTAGGCCGCCCGTGGCCTGTCGCCACTGCTGGCGGAGACACCACTGAGCAGGCCGCATATTCAGGCGGGCATTGGGGGTCACATGGACGGTGGAAGCCATATGGCCGAGCAGTCTCAGGAAGCGCCTGGCGGAGACCAGGGGCTGGCTGCGAAAGCGGTCGGCTAGGTCCATGAGCCGCTGAGCCCTGTCGAGCGGTAGGAACGCTCGCGCCTGAGGGGTGTGCAGCCTTGCGCCGATGAACTCGAGATCCTGTGAGGGGAGCAAAGTGGACTTTGCGAAGTTGATGACAAAGCCCAAGTGCTGCAGCAGAGTCACCGTGCGGCACATGGCGGTGGTGACCTCCTGAGCGGATGCTGCTCTGATGAGCCAGTCGTCGAGGTACGGAAAAACATAGAGGCCGTGAAGCCGGAGATGGGCCGCCACGACCGCGAGACATTTTGTGAAGACTCGCGGTGCGGAGGACAGGCCGAAGGGCAGTACTCTGTACTGGTAATGATTTCCTGCCACCACAAACCTTAGGTATGGGCGGTGGCTTGGGTGGATGAGGATGTGCGTGTAAGCATCCTTTAGATCCAAGGAGCATAGCCAATCTCCCTGCTGGAGGTAGGGCAGAAGGATTCCAAGGGTAAGCATTTTGAACTTCTCCCGCACAAGGAACTTGTTGAGGTTGCGCAAGTCCAGGATGGGTCGGAGGCCTCCTGTTCTCTTTGGTATCAGAAAATACCTTGAATAGAAGCCCTGACCTCTCAGGTGGTGTGGCACCGGTTCCACCGCCTGATCCTGCAGAAGACCTGCTAACTCCTGAAGGAGCAACTCCCTGTGCAGAGGGGGGCGCGGAGGCTCTCCCGGAAAATAGGAGGGAGGGACCTGATGGAAGTGGAGAAGGTAGCCCTCTCGCACGACCTGAAGCACCCAGGCATCTGCGGTGATGCTGGACCACCTGTCGGCGAAGTGAACCAGCCGGCCTCCGGTGCTGGGGGGAACCAGCGGGGGGGGAGAGGCTATGCTGAGCGAGTCAAAAACCCCCACCCTGCTGAGCAGGGGCTGGTGGCGCAGGCTTGGGGGCTTGCTGCCTACGGGACCCGTTACCCCGTCCCTTGGCCTGCTGGCCCTGTTGGGGAGCTGCAGGGGCCTGATAATGGGGGTATTGTTTGTAGGCAGCCGCCTTCCTCGGGTAAAAGGTCTTTTTTCCCGAGCCCTTCTTTTTCTGGGAAGGGGCGGAGGTCTTCCTAGAAAGCCTGGTCCTGGTGAGAGTCTCAGTCTCAATTTGTGCAGCCTTTTCCGCCATGGGCTTGCCAAAGAGGTTTTCGCCTCGGCAGGGGACATCGACCAACTTGTCCTGTACCCAGGGCTCAAGGTCGGACGACTGAAGCCAAGCCTGTCGGCGGGCACCGATGCCGGCTGCGGCCACTCGAGCCGAGGCTTCAAAGCCATCATAGGCTGCTCGGGACATGAACTTTGAGCATTCCCGAATACCTGTGGACAAGGCTAGGAACCTCCGCAAGGGTTCCTCGGACAAACCAGCGGAGAAGCCGGCTAGCTCTTTAGCCAGATCCCTGAGATACATGCCCATGTAGAGCTGGTAAGTCTGGACACGACAGGCGAGCATAGAGCCCTGGAAGCACTTTTTGCCAAGGCCATCCAGGTTACGGGCCTCCCTTCCAGGAGGCACCGAGGAGTGCATCTTCTGGCTCTTAAGACGATGCATGGCCGATTCCACTACCATGGAATGGTGTGGCAACTGCGCCTTTTGAAAGCCAGGGCTCTTGCGGACTCGATAGATAGAATCGACCCGCTTGCTCAGGACCGGCGAGGAGGCCGGACTCTCCCACATGCGGAAGAGTAGTCGTTCCAGCATAGGAGGAACCGGCACAGTAAAGTGCTCCCTCGCGGGAGAGTCATACTGGAGGGCGTCGAGCTCTTCGGCTCGAGGCTCCTCCTCGGGGTCCGCAGGGAAGGCCAAAGCCTTGGCCATATCCCTAACGAAATCCGAGAACCGGGCATCCTCCGGGGGGGACTGCTTCCGAGGCTCGGACTCCGGAGAGTCCGATGGGACACACCGAGTCCGGAAAGAATCAGGTGACTCTTCCTCCTCAGACTCCCAGACCGACTCCGACGAGGACTCGGTGGGGTCGGCTCGGGCAGGGTGCGGCGCCAGCCGCCCCGACGCCGAGGGAGTCGGCGTCGGCGACCTCGGTCCCGAACGGGAGGCCGAGGGCGACCTCGACCGAGGACCGACTCGAGTTCTCATCGACTCGAGGATCGGCTCGGTCTCCGGGGTCGACTTGGACGTCGACGTCCCGGCGGTCGGGGCAGCGACGCCAGCGAAGCCAGCGAGCAGTGCCCGCTGCTGGTCCATGAAGGCAGACAATCTGCTCTCCAAGGCCGTCAACCTGAGTCCGAGCTCAGGCGACCCAGCAGCCCCCGACTCGGGCCCCGACGGCGTCGGGCCCGACGTCGGCTGACGCGGAGGCGAGTCCAGAAGGACAACAGGACTTACCCGGGCAGGCATCTCCGACTCCAGGCGAGGTCGCTTCGGGAGGTGTTCCTTCTCCAAGGACCCGGGGCGGCTGTCGGGGCTATGCGACCTGGCCCTCGCGGAGCCAGGAGCGTCCACCGACGCCGCCCTCGCGGGTTTCTCCTTCCGTCGATGGTCCCCGGAGGGAGAACCCCGGTCGGAGGAGCTCCGTCGACGGTCCGAACTGGAGCCTTTCGACAGTGAGGCCTCCGACGAGGTCCGGGTACGGCTGGGGTCAGCGAAGATTCTTTCGCGCTGATGCCGCCGACTTCTCAACGCCTTCGAGGACAGTTTGCTGCATGGCCCACAGATCAGTTCCTCGTGATCTGGGCCCAGGCAGCGGAGGCAAAGGTCGTGTGAGTCGGTGAGTGACATATTTCGGTCACACCGACCACACCGCTTAAAGCCACTGGCAGCCATCGGGGGAAAAGGGCCCCTGCGAGGTCAAAGGACCGGGCTGCCAGGGAAAAAACGAAAACGAAAGCTGACTAAGTCAGAAAAACCGAAAAACCGTTAGAGGACTCGAGACCGGCGTCGCGAGTCCGGGCGGGAAAACGACCGGCGTCGAACCGAAAGAAAAAAGGAAAAATCAACTTTTACGCGGGGACAAGACGGGGACGTCTGTAGGGCTCCGCGGAAAAAAGAAGACTGGCTAAGATGGCACCTTCGGGCGGGAAGACTACCGCGCATGCGCGCTGCAATTCCCAAAGGCTTTCTTTGAAAGCTGGGGAAAATTGCTCCGCGAGGGCTCCGTCGGCGCCGACGTCACCCATAAGTGAGGACTGACTTCCTGCTTGGTCCTGGAGAAAGTTTGCTGCATGGCCCACAGATCAGTTCCTCGTGATCTGGGCCCAGGCAGCGGAGGCAAAGGTCGTGTGAGTCGGTGAGTGACATATTTCGGTCACACCGACCACACCGCTTAAAGCCACTGGCAGCCATCGGGGGAAAAAGGGCCCCTGCGAGGTCAAAGGACCGGGCTGCCAGGGAAAAAACGAAAACGAAAGCTGACTAAGTCAGAAAAACCGAAAAACCGTTAGAGGACTCGAGACCGGCGTCGCGAGTCCGGGCGGGAAAACGACCGGCGTCGAACCGAAAGAAAAAAGGAAAAATACAGAGGAAAATCAACTTTTACGCGGGGACAAGACGGGGACGTCTGTAGGGCTCCGCGGAAAAAAGAAGACTGGCTAAGATGGCACCTTCGGGCGGGAAGACTACCGCGCATGCGCGCTGCAATTCCCAAAGGCTTTCTTTGAAAGCTGGGGAAAATTGCTCCGCGAGGGCTCCGTCGGCGCCGACGTCACCCATAAGTGAGGACTGACTTCCTGCTTGGTCCTGGAGAATAAATAATTCCATCAACAAACCTAGAGAACTGTTTGAAATTGTAAAATCTTTAACAAAGGAGCAAAAAACAGAAGGGGAAGCTCAAATTGAACCGCAAAAGTATGCGGACTATATTAAGGAAAAATTCCACTCTAAGACAAAAGCTACAGAAAGACTTAACTTAAAATCAGTCTCAAATTCCAGGGTTTGGGAAAAATTCTCCTTTCCATCAAAGGAGCAACTCTTGCACATTATTTCTTCTATAAACACATGCACTTCTCCCACTGACCCATGTCCTGTATCGTGGATCAAGTCTACAAAGTCAAATTTTATTCACATCATACAAAACATTGTGCAAAATTCCCTCTCTCAAGGTATTTTACCAGAGCAACTTAAGCTTGCAACTGTTAGACCAATTCCGAAGAAAACAACGCTAGACAAGAATAATCCAGCAGCCTACCGGCCAATTTCCAGCATACCCTTTTTAGCAAAGATCATAGAGAAGATAGTGCAACTTCAACTTCAAGAACACATTGATGTTCATGCACCCCTAGATATTAACCAACATGGTTTTCGCCCAAACCATGGAGTTGAAACTTTAATGATTTATCTTTTGACTGCATACTCCGCACCATTGATGACATTAAGAAAGGTATTATAATGATTTTTATAGACATCTCTGCAGCATTCGACTCAGTAAATCACAATAGATTATTAAATAGATTAGAGGAGATTGGTCTACATGGGGTCACTTTAAAATGGTTCCATTCCTATTTGACAGAGAGATTTTTACAAGTAAAGATAGGGGAAAAAACCTCTATGCCCATAAGAGTAATAAAAGGTGTACCACAAGGATCTGCACTTTCATCGCTCCTTTTCAATATTTATATGCAACCAATATGCAAAATTCCTTTGAAAAGTGGAATTAAGTATACAATCTATGCTGATGATATTATGATTTTCACAACTATCATTATTGAGAACCCTGATTTCTCGGGCATTACAGAATGTCTCTCAAAAATGTCCAACTGGTGTAAAACAAACAACATGGAAATTAATTTTAGCAAAATTATTTATTTATTATTTATTTATTTCTCGTAACCATAATTTTGCGCATCCTCCTGACATCAAAATAGATAACTCAACTATTCCTATTAAATCAGAAGTGAAATATCTTGAAGTTACTCTGGATAATGAGTTGAATCTCAGATCACACATAAATAAGACAATTAAAAGCGCTTATTACAGAATGAAGCTCATCAAAAGACTAAGGCCGCTTCTTGATACTGTTCACTTCAGAAATGTTTGTCAAGCATTGATTACTCCATTACTTGACTTCTGTAATCCAATATATCTGGGTTTATCTAAGCAAGCACTTAAGCCTTTACAACTGGCGCAGAATACTGCTGCACGTATAATTTTTGGTCTATCAAGTAGAGAACATATAACTCCCATCTTGAAAGAGCTTCACTGGTTACCTATAGCTTCACGTGTAAAATATAAAACTATAATTTATATTTTCAAGATAAAACAACAATATTCTGCAGAAAGCCTGACATATCTCATACAGTCAGATATTAGCAACAGACCTAGAAGAAGAGGATCTGACAACAGAATCAGCTTATCAAATGATGTCAGAAAAACACGTAAAGACACCTCTGAAAGGGCTTTCTCTTTTGCTGCACCTTCCATCTGGAACTCTCTACCTAATGAGCTGAGAGCAGCTCAGGACATCAATGACTTTAGAAAGCAACTGAAAACATCTTTGTTTATAGAACACTACGGTCATGCAATTAACTAACTTAATTTGTCTGGAATGTAAATCATATACTGTACATATTGTATAATAGCTCACATTATAGTATAGCTCACTATGTAGATAATGCAACTCACTCTAACACATTATACCATAACTTTAACTTTTATTTCTTTACATTTTCTCACTAATACTCTTAATATCTTTGTTTGTAAGACCACTTTGATTGTATGATAAGGCGGTATAGAAATCCAATTAAATAAATAAATAAATAAATAAATGTGTCCTGCAGGGTCAGGGGGAACATGCTGCTTATTCCACCTCAAAGGTGGAATAAGAAGCACAAACCGGGTGATAGGAGCTGGAACCTGGTGCAGGTAGGTCCTCGCCACCCGATCCAGGCCCTGGCTGCCCAGCCATGGGTCGGGCAGCAGGGAAGAAGAGGGTCGGCGCTGTGGGAGCCAGGGAAGCATGCAGGGATGTCCTCACAGGCATGCAGGGAATGTTTTGCTCCCGCAGTACAGAATCAGGTCCTAAAAGGCCTATCCTGCTTGGAGCCATCCAGATGGCCCAGATGTGCCCCTCTCTGAATCAGGCTCCATGTGTTAATTTTTGCATCTAATGTGTGGCAACTGCAAAACCTTTGTGCACTTTAGTAAAAGGGCCCCTAAAGTTGAACTAGTATGCAGCACTGTATAGTGATGTAGGAAGTATAATTTTAAAAACTATTTCTGCAGGTAAAGTAATCCTTTTGTGGCAGGCTACGGTCTAGCATGGCCTGCTACTATGAAAGGCCTGTAAGTTAGGCCTGGATCCTAACTCCCATTATAGCTAGAAAAGAACCAAAAATCTGTGAAAAATGAGAAAACTGTTTTAAACTGCTTAATAAGAAGTTTTACATGAATTCATAAGTCTTTCATTATTCTCTTGTGTGCAAAAGAAAGAAAATGTTTCAATACATGCATTCCTGAAGCTAGGGATAACCTTTCAGTAGAGAAGTATCAAAATCAAGAACTGCACCATTGTTAGAACAATCCTAAGGGAGGGGGCTGGTTGCTAGGCCCCGGAGGGATTTCTGATTGGACAGGTGCAGGGAGCATTGGAACCAATGAAAAGTTTGCATGTATCGAGCTAGAACCAATAGAAAGTTCTCATGTATCAAACTGAAAAAGAGGTATAAATGGTTATGTCTCTGTAAAAACTTTGCTCAGTTCCTTTTGAAGCTTTGACTGACTGAGCCTGTGCACAATAAACTGGTTTGGACCCTGTCAATTGACTCCTGGATTTATTCATTAATTGCACTTTGCTGCAGCATATTCTTGGTGCGTTGGCCAGGAAGTGCGAGTAGTAAATGGTATTCAAGTGAATAATCTACAAAATTCGCCTTGAGGTTTGGCCCGGTTGGAACCGTGTCTGTCCGACCGCGGGGGAGACCTCAGGCGCCGCCGGCCCCTTTGTGCCGGAGAGGGTTCCGCCTGCCTCGGCGGGCCATCGGGTCCAGCTGGCCAACACCTCCGACCCGGGGGGAGTCCAGGATCCAACCCAGGAACTGGTGTGGTATCGGGAACCGGATCCGGTGAGTAGACATTTCTGTGATTTGATAGTCAGAAAGTACAGCCTGGGACAACGTCTTGCATGCGCAGGACTGATTTGGTATATTTGGTATAGACTAACTGGGAAAATCTCGCATGAGTGTGTGCGAGACAAGGGAGCCTGATTACCTCCCATAAGGGCGGTCCTAGTAAGCTCCGCGTAAGGGAAAGCGGAAGCCGAAGCCATCGACCCTTCTTGTTTGAAATAGTCAGTTAGTCAGAAAACCTGGGCATTTGAAAAATGATTTTTTGTTGAAATATGATTGCTTGTGTGATTGAGAGGTCTTGAAATACAGACCGAGCGAGAGCGGACTCCTGAGTAGCGCAGTTCCTGGCCGGGCGACCACGTCCAGGTCACGAAAAGGAGGAAGCGAGTGGTGTTTGTCCCCCCCCCCAGTGTTCTGTGGGCTGTACGGACCCCTTACCTACAGCCATACTACCTATCCTTATTGTTTGTTGTCTTGTACGTCATTACGTGTACATAGTTACGTTTAGATTATGGGAGGGGCGGAGTCCATGCAAACTCCGTTGGAATGCATGATCAAGAATTTCCGTAAAGGATTTTCGGGTGATTATGGTATGAAAATGACTCCATCTAGATTAAAAATGTTATGTGAAAGGGAGTGGCCCGTGTTAGCTGCTTCATGGCCCCGCGGAGGCACCTTTGATTTAGAAACAGTTTTTCGAGTTCATCAGCTTGTACAAAAAGTGTATCCTGACCAGTTCCCCTATATAGATTCCTGGTTAAGCGCTTGTGAACGGCAGCCCTCATGGATGAAGCGCTGCTATGAGGAACGCTGTAGAATATTTGTAGCCACCATTAGGGGAACCAGGAGAGTTAAGGAGGAGAAGCCGCCTGTAAGTTTATGCATGTCGAGTGAAGGAAACAAATTGGCAGGAGGAGTTTGCACATGTGTGCATACATTTCATTTTCAGAGTTCAAAACTTATTGGCTTCAGAGTATAAGAAAAATAGCATTGAATATGATAACAAACACTATCAGATCAATACTTAAACCCAATGGCAAATGTCTCTTTTAAATGCCATTTGTGATGTTTAAAGGACTCATGCATATTCAGCATGATTATGTGTGTGAAGTGGGATCTTAAAGGGATGTCTAGGAAGAATCAGAGACGTCCAAAGCATAATGTCCAAAAATCTAGGGGCGTGTTGGGCAGTGAAGAGAGGCACGTACAAGTGCCTTCTGAAATCGCTCCATTTTCGACCTGAAAAATGAACATTACAGTAACCAGCTCTGGCGACGTGCCTGCACAGAGAGCAAGGCCAGGTACATGCACAGATGTAGGCCATTTCACAAATGTAAATGTCCTCAAATTGCATGGCCACAGAACTGGGTACTTGGATGTGCTGGCCTGGGTATTTCAGAAGGGGGGCACACAGGGTAGGAGACTTACGCATCCCAGCTAGCCATTTCAGATAATCAGATCTGTGGCAGCAAGCTAGTTATATGTTTGGCATACGTATTTATATGCAGGCTTCTTTTTCCAAGAAATATGAACTGTGGCAATGAAAGCGCATTTTGCTCTTCCCCCTGGAAGAATTGCAGCCATTAAACAAGCACTGTTTAGCACCTCATTCGTAGTCAAGAGCAGTTATAGGCATGGGCACCTCAACAATCTGGGCCAGGCATGCTTATGTCATTCTGAAATGCATCTCGATTGCTCTATCCAAGCCTCACCTCTACCACACCCCCATGCTATATGGACATGTTCATGCCAGGGACGTCTGTATATCTAGGAGGGGGATATTCAGTAGCAGCAGGTAGCCGTTCTAACACAGCTAGCCATCAGCACTGAACTTTAAAACCAGATATTCAATGCCATGGCCATATCCAGCTCCAGCATTGAATATCCATGTTGCCTGGATTTTCAGGAAGCTAACCAGTCCATGGCAATATTCAGCCACTCCCCAGTTAGCTTACATGGTGAAAGTTAGGTCAGCCTTTACTGCACCTGACTTTTGCCACGTGTTGTTAATCGGGCTGCAGCTCAATTTCACCACTGCTCAGTTATCAACAGGTGCCACCCCATGAACACCCTAGCAAATCCCAATGCTAACTGGTTATCATTGAGGCATGCAATGGTAGCACCTGTGAATGTTCTGGATAAGGGGATTAACATGGTTAGCAGGTCTGCTAACCACATTAATCCCTTTGAATATCCCCCCTCAGATTTTTTAAATGGGTCTAGTGATGTCTCTGTAATTTGTACATCTGAATGCCCATTTTCAGATGTCTAATTCACAAACAGAGTTTCTTAAATGACCTCCACAGTCAATAGCGCTAAATATGGAGGTCATTTTGGAAGCCCCGTTCATGCTTTGGATGTCCAAAAATGGGCATAGAGATGTCCAAAACACAGAGACATCTCCAGAGCCATTTTAGAAGATGGCTGAGGGACATCCTCATCATGAGGATATTCAGGTCTGAATAGGGGAGTTCCCATGAACCTGGACATCCCTGCTTGATCTCAGAAATGTCATGGACATCCGATGTCGCATCTAAACTTTTGGACCTGCTCCAGGCACCTCAAAAGTGCTAATTTTGGCTGAAAAATATTCAGAGGATGTAGAGAATATAGCTCTCCATCATCCCAGTACTCAGCACAAAGTCAACAATAACAGCACTGAGATTTGAATCCTGGCTGCCCTGTTACTAGCCCACTACTCTAACCATTATAATGGCTATCCTAGATGTCTGGGTTCAGAAATATGGTTTTAGGGACATCCATGTTTGTGAAATCGTGTCTGCACCTGCTTTATTTCAGATGTTCTGGTTTAGATATCTGAGATTGCACTTGGATGACCCTCCTAAAATTCCCCTCCACATGTACAAAGGGCATATTATTTGTTTATTTAGAAATGATTTGTATTAATCTTTATTTAGACATTTTTATATATGTTTTTTAAATATTTTGAGCCTTTTATAATTTTCATTATTTGTATTATCTTGATCAGTGCAGAACTGCCAATCATCAATGCTGATGGGAAACTGCAGCATTTTAAGCCACTCTGCTGCAAATTCCATTAGAGATACTATATTGTAAACAGTTCAATTCCCACTGGCACTACTTGTGACCTTGAGCAAGTCACTTTACCATCCATTACCTCAGAAGAAAAGGCCTGGCAATCTACTTCTAGTAATACATTGCCAGGAAAACCCAGAGGCAGCTGGGTCGCCAGGAATCAACACTGACTTGACAGCACTAAAAAAAAAAATTGTAAGAAACTGCTGGCTTAAGAACATAAGATATGCCATACTGGGTCAGACCAAGGTCCATCAAGCCCAGTATCCCATTTCCAACAGTGGCCAATCTAGGTCATATGTGCCTAGCAGTTCCCCAAAAGAAACAGGTTCTACAATGCTTGTATTGGGTCAAGCATTGATATCCTGGGTCCCTTCTTAATAATGGTTTATGGACTTTCCCTCCAGGAACTTGTCCAAACCTTATTTAAACCCAGCTACACTAACAGCCTTTACTACATCCTCCGATAACAAATTCCAGAGTTTGATAACACGTTGAATGAAAAAATATTTTCTTTTATTAGTCTTAAATAGTTTACCCTGTAGCTTCATTGCATGTCCTCTAGCCTATCTACATTCTGATAACGTAAACAATCGATCTACGTTTCCCCGTTCCACTGCGTTCATTAATTTATAGACGTCTATCATATCTCCCCTCAGCTGTCTCTTTTCCAGGTTAGAGAGCCCTAACCTTTTTAGCCTTTCTTTATAGGGGCATCCTTCCATCCCCTTTACCATTTCGGTGGCTCTTCTCTGAACCTTTTCTAATAATGCTATATCCTTTTTAAGATAAGGCGAGCAGAATTGCACACTATATTCAAGGTGCGGTCTCAACAGGGAACGATATAAAGGCATTATAATATCCTTTGTTTTATTTTCCATTCCTTTCCTTATGATACCTAGGATTCTATTTGCTTTCCTGGCCGCTGCTGCACACTGGGCGAAGGGATTTTAACATTTTATCCACAATGACGCCTAAATCATTTTCCTGGGTGGTGGTTCCTAATGTGGAACCTTGCATGGTGTAACCATAGTTTGGGTTGTTCTTCCCTAAGTGCATAAGTTTGCACTTGTCCACATTAAATTTCATCTGCCATTCTGATAACCAGTCTTCCAATTTATCAAGATCCTCTTGCAATTTTCCAGAACCCTCTTGGGTTTTAACAGCTTTAAATAGTTTTGTGTCATCTGCAAATTTGATAACCTCACTCGTTATTCCCTTTTCCAGGTCATTTATGAATATGTCAAAAAGCAACGGACCCAGAAAAGGACCCAGCACAGATCCCTGGGGTACTCCACTATTCACCTTTCTCCATTGGGAAAATTGGGCATTTAGCCCTACCCTCTGCTTTCTATCCACAATAGTACACTGCCTCTTATCCCATGACTCCCCAGTTTTGCCAAAAGTCTCTGATGAGGGACCTTGTCAAAGGCTTTCTGAAAGTCCAAACACACTATATCAACCGACTCACCTTTGTCTACCTGTTTATTCACACCTTCAAAAAAACGTAACAGATTAGCAAGACAAGATCTTCCTTGTCTAAAGCCATCATGGCTATCTACATGTTCAGCAATTTTGTTCTTTATGATGATTTCTACCATTTTTCCCAGTACGGACGTCAGGCTCACCGGTCTGTAGTTTCCCAGATCACCCCTGGAACCCTTTTTAAAAATTGGCGTTAATTTCGCCATTCTCCAATCTTCAGGTACTACAGATGATTTTAATGATAGTTCACAGATTACTAATAGCAGGTCTGCAATCTCATATTTCAGTTCTTGCAACACTCTTGGATGTATATCATCCGGCCCAGGTGATTTGCTACTCTTCAGTTTATCTAATAGTTGTAATACATCTTCCTGATGTATTGGTATTTCCTTCAATTCTTCTGCACCTTTAAATACCACTTCAGTCATGGGTAACATCCCTACATCTTCCTCAGTAAATGCTGAAGCAAAGAATTCATTCAGTCTCTCCACTATCATCTTGTCGCCTTAGTGCCCCTTTAACCCCTCTATCATCTAAATGGACCAACTGACACTCTCACAGGTTTTTTGTTATGAATGTACTTGAAAAAGTCTTTATTACGTGTTTTTGCTCCGCAGCAAGCTTCTTCTCAAATTCTCCCTTTGCCTGCCTTATCAGTGCCTTGCATTTAACTTGCCAGTGCTTGTGCTGTTTCCAGGTTTCGTTGTTTGGCTCTTTTTTCCATTTCCTGAAAGATGCTTTTTTGGCAACAGCCTCTCTGACCTCACCTTTAAACCATGCTGACAGTTTTTTGGACTTCCTTCCACTTTTAAGGCGTGGAATACAGCTGGTCTGGGCTTCCAAGATAGTATTTTTCAACAACACCCAAGCTTCATTTAAGTCTTTAACCTTTGCAACTGCTCCTTTTAGTTTTTTCTTAACTAATTTCTTCATTTTATCATAGTCTCCCTTTCGAAAGTTAAAAGGCAGTACTGTGGATTTCCTTACCATCCCTCCTCCACTAATTAACTCAAACGCGATCATGCTATGATCACTAATAGCAAGTGGCCCCAACACCCTTATTTCTTGTGCCAGATCTGGAGTTTCACTACGGACTAGGTCCAATATGGCTTTCCCTCTGGTCGGTTCATGAACCAGCTGCTCCAAGAAGCAGTCGTTTATTTCATCTAGGAACTTTATCTCCCTAGCATGTCCTGCTGTGACACTGACCCAGTGGATACCGGGGTAATTGAAATTACCCATTATTACTACTGTGCTGTAACTTTTCTTAGCTTCCTTGATTTCTTTGAGCATTTCATCATCCATTTGTTCATTCTGGCCAGGCGGTCGATAGTACACCCCCAATGCCATTGCCTTCCCCTTTTTACATGGAATTTCAATCCATAGAGATTCTACAGCAAATTTTGCTTCCTGCAAAACTTTAATCCTTTCTGACTCAATGCCCTCTCTAACATAGAACGCAACCCCTCCATCAATTTGATCAGCTCTATCATTACGATATAGTTTGCACCCAGATATTACAGTGTCCCAGTGGTTGTCCTCCTTCCACCATGTCTCTGAGATTCCAATCATATCTAACCTCTCATTTAGTACTATATATTCTAACTCTCCCATCTTATTTTTTAGACTTCTAGCATTTGCATACAAGCATTTTAGAGACTGTATTTTAATCATATTAATCTGGCTATTGGTAGGCATGGGTAATTTGGGATCTTTAAGCTCTGTCTGCTCTATAGTCGAGGGCATTTGGGCTACTTTACTCTTTTTTGGAACCTCTCTGCTTTTGGTAGTATCCTTCAAGGATACATTCTTCCGAACCATCCTCTCTTGGGCGACTGTCGGCTTTCCCCTATTATCTAGTTTAAAAGCTGCTCTATCTCCTTTTTAAACGTTAATGCCAGCAGCCTGGTTCCATCCTGGTTAAGGTGAAGCCCATCCCTTCGGAAGAGCCCCTCCTTTCCCCAGAATGTTCCCCAGTTCCTAACAAATCCAAAACCCTCATCCTTGCACCATCGTCTCATCCACGCATTGAGACTCCGGAGCTCTGCCTGCCTTTTGTGTCCTGCACGTGGAACGGGAAGCATTTCAGAGAACGCTACCCTTGAAGTTCTGGATTTCAACTTCCTACCTAAAAGCCTAAATTTAGCCTCCAGAACCTCCCTACCACATTTTCCTATGTCATTGGTTTCGACATGTACCAAGACAGCCGAAACCTCCCCAGCACTATCTAAGAACTTATCTAGGTGGCGCGTGAGGTCCGCTACCTTCACACCAGGCAGGCATGTTACCAGGCGATCCTCACGTCCACCAGCCACCCAGCTATCTACATGCCTAATGTTTGAATCACCAACTATAACTGCTATCCTAACCCTTCCCTCATGGGCACATGGCCCTGGAGAAACTTCCTCAGTGCGAGAGGGTTTTACATCACCTGGAAGACAGGTCCTAGTTACAGGATCACTTTCTGCCACACCAGGGTGATGCTCTCCTGTCACGTGACCTCTGTCCTCCATGGCAACAGGGATGCTGCCAGACTGCAGGTGGGACTTCAGGACTATATCCCTGTAGGTCTCGTCTATGTACCTCTCTGTCTTTCTTATGTTTTCCAAGTCTGCTACTCTAGCCTCTAGAGAACGGAGTCATTCCCTGAGAGCAAAGAGCTCTTTGCACCTAGTGCACATGGAAGACCTCTCACCAACTAGGAGAAAATCATACATGTGATACTCAATGCAAAAGACTGGAAAGCCCCCATCTTGCTACATCTTAGTTTGAAGCTTGTATTTAGATCTTTAAGTTCTTTACTTACTAAGGGTTGCTATGGATACTTATACTAATAAAATTGTACCTAATACGTTTAATATACCTTGTTCACCTGAAGCTTAATGAATCTCAGGTCTTTAGTGTATGACTGATTTGAATAACGAGCTGCACCCGAGAGCACCTTCTTTCCTTTAAGATGTGTAAGTACCTATAAAGCTATGATTATCCCAGGGAGGGAGGGAGGGAGTGGAATAACACTTATTAAAAGAGAGCTGCTGCACAGTACCCTGTCCTGTGCTTCCGAGTTAAACTGTGACCAACTTCCTGGATGATTAACAGTCCTTTCTTGGACAGAAGGAGTCTTTCAAAATGGCCTTTTGACCTGCCACCTGGCATTGACACCTATTGAAAAGGTTTCACAGGTCTCTTTCCCCCTAGGTAGAAGGCCTCTTTGTAAAGGTCTCTAGAATACTTTATTTGTTGCTCAAAGAATACTTATTTTTGTTTTATTGAGCTTTAACGATAATGAAGGGTTTTGACTGCTACTACTAGTTTTTCCTATCATCTTTTGCTGTGGGATTTGCTTCTTCTGTTCATCTGAACTATTTTGGTACAAAGTCATTTCAGATCCAAATTAAATAGCTACTTTATCATCATTCTAAGCTGCTTGTATAATGCTGCTATTAATTTATTAAAGTCATGTGTGCATACACGTTAGATAGTCAGGTTTTTAGCCATTTAAATATCATAATTTCATCTAACCTGCTATAATGGAATTATCAGGATTGTGTTTTGAAATTATTTTGTCTCAAGAAAAGAGAAGAATGTATTGCAGATACTATTTTGGCATTTCCTCAACTTTGTTAGTCCCCTTTCCATTCTCCTCCTCCCCTCCCCTCACCACCCCTTCCCTTCCCTCCCCCCCTCTTCCCCCTTTCCCTCCTCCCTCCACTTCCTCCTCCCCCTACTTCTCCGCCCTTCCTGGTTCTCCTTTTGCTTACAACATTTTAGAGCAATGCTGAATTTAATTACTCCCTCTTACTGTACATGATATATAGTTTCATTTTTTATTCTTTATGAAGGAATTGTTCTAAGCTCTTTTTTTGTTTTGTATGGCTAGTCCGTTTATTTTTACAATCTGATGTCTGTATATTTTAACTTTATTTTTTGCATCATTTGTGATCCTTTTACCTTTTATCCTTCGTATTTTAAAAGGTGTTTCTAATGACATTTTTATTACACAAAATGATTTTATATTCGGTTTTCAGCTTTTTAGGTGCACATTTTCATTTTTAATCATCCTTCAGAGTTATAAAAGTTGCTTCAGTACACAAGCTTTTCTGTTTGTGCATCACGTCATCGAGCTTCCGAAACCTCCAGGTTTCACTCCCCTTATTCTTATTCTTTTTATTCTGATATGGTTTTACTTTCATCTTAGCTGGTTTTTATTTGTAAGTGCTGATGGACAATTAGTATGCTCCTTCTTCTTCTTTTACCTTTATTGTGACATGATTTCTATACTGATAGTTGAAAATGATGGGGTATTCCTGGTGTTTACCAGTGTACATTTTGTTGAGATGCTTTCAAAGAATACCCGATTATGAATTTTGTTTTTTTTTTTTCCCCTCCCTTCCTCCTTTCAATATGTGTATGCAATCTGTGTAGAGTTTGTCCCTATTCTATGGTTCTTCTTTTATACAGTTTAGGAAGACATCTTTTATTTGCCATGACGGCTCTACTTTCTTCAGGTTCAACTTCATATGAAAGGATCCCACCATCCATTTGTAGAGCGGTCTTGTCTGATCTATACTATTAACCTTTTTCATACAGATAGCACTTTTCCATTACATTCCATAGCTATGGTCCCATATCTGTGATCTATTTTATTTTTTAAGTATGTTTCTATTTTATTTTATCCCTGCCGTTTACAATACAGGGTTTTTTAGTCAAACAAAAGGCTTTCGTGTTCCCTTTTAGTATTTGTGATTAAAAATCCATATTACTCTTCTTAAATAACATGGTTTGCTTTATCTAAACAAACAGCAATTTTTAGCCTCCCCATTATAGTTTTATAATTTCAGATCCCACTAATTTATGCTAATGTATGAATTTATGCACGATTTTAGTTTCATTATTTGTAATGTTATATATGCAGTTTTAAATTTTATCAGTTCCTTAAAAACAATTGTTTTTACTGAAGTCCATGGTTTGTTTCATTTTTTATATTTTAAAACTAGTTTTATCGGGAACAAACACGGTTTACTGTGCCTCCATGGTAACTCTCTCTCTTTGGCACCAAATTTCCTTTTTAAATGCTGGCTTTCATTGAGCTTCTTTCTTTTTTGTCCTGATTTTCAGTGGCATAACCTGCGCTTTGTGATACAAGGTAACTTTGGTTGATTTTAGCTGTTTTTAATCAGGGATACATGGTTAGTATTTTGTTCTGATGTACTTAGTAGCACACACAGTTTTAAATGCTTATGGTTTTGTATACAGAATGGGAAATATTGAATGCCTCAGTTTACATGTCATTCAATCCATGGTCCTTTTGGTCCTAAACATTAAATATAATTTTGAATGAATTATGTTTAATTTGGTTCTCCTTCTTCCATATGTTTGTCCTTTTATAGACAGGCTATGTGATCTTGTTCTACTTGTAAATCCATTGTCAAATTTACAACCTGCATTTTGCATTTTTGGCTTACCTGTATCTACATGCTTTAGTGTGAGTTTTTTTCATATCTATCTATTTACCGTAATACAGTCCTCTGGTTTTAAATTCTGATGTCTACATGTGCCTCTTTTGCAATATCATCTTGCTATTTATTTATTTTCCGTTAACATCAGAACATAAGATATGCCATACTGGGTCAGACCAAGGTCCATCAAGCCCAGTATCTTGTTTCCAACAGTGGCCAATCTAGGTCACAAGTACCTAGCAGTTTCCCTAAAAGACACAGGTTCCACAATGCTTGTACTGGGGCAAGCAGTGGATATCCCGAGTCTCCTTTAATAATGGTTTATGGACCTTTCCTCCAGGAACTTGTCCAAACCTTTTATAAATCCAGCTACACTAATAGCTTTTACTACATCTTTCTGTAACAAATTCCAGAGTTTGATTAAACGTTGAGTGAAAAAATATTTTCTCTTATAAATCTTATAAGGATTACACTGTAGCTTCATTGCATGTCCCCCTAGTCTTTCTACATTTTGATGGCATAATCGATCTACGTTTACCCATTCCACTCCATTCATTAATTTATAGACCTCTATCCTATCTCCCCTCAGCCGTCTCTTCCAGGATGAAGAGCCCTAACTCTTTTAGCCTCTCCTCATAGGGGTATCCCTGTTACCATTTTGGTGGCTCTTCTCTGCCTTTGTTTTATTTTCCATTCCTTTCCTTATGATACCTAGCATTCTGTTTGCTCTCTTGGCCGCCACTGCACACTAGGCGGAAGGTTTTAACATGTTATCCACGATGACACCTAAATCTTTTTCCTAGGTGGTAGTTCTTAATGTGGAACCTTGCATCGTGTAACCATAGTTTGGGTTATTCTTTCCTAGGTGCATAACTTTGCACATGTTTACATTAAATTTCATCTGCCATTTGGATGCCCAGTCTGCCAATTTATCAAGATCCTCTTGCAATTTTCCACAATCCTCATGGGTTTTAACAGCTTTAAATAGTTTCGTGTCATCTGAAAATTTGATAACCTCACTCGTTATTCCCTTTTCCAGGTCATTTATGAATATGTCAAAAAGCAGAGGACCCAACACAGATCCCTAGGGTACTCCACTATTCACCTTTCTTCATTCTGAAAATTGGCCATTTAACCCTATCCTCTGCTTTCTATCTTTTAACCAGTTCCTGATCCACAATAGTACACTGCCTTCCCTGATTTGTTTGAGTATTTCATCATCCATTTGTTCATTCTGGCCAGGTGGTTGATAGTATACCCCCACTGCCATCACCTTCCCCTTTTAATATGGAATTTCAATCCATAGAGATTCTGCAGTGTATTTTGTTATCTGCAAAACTTTAATCCTGTGTGACTCAATGACCTCTCTAACAGAGCACAACCCCTCCACCAATTTGATCTACTCTATCATTGCGATATAATTTGTAACCAGGTATCAGTGTCCCACTGGCTGTGTTCTTTCCACCATATCTCATTAGTGCTATATATTCTAACTCTCCCAACTTATATTTTTAGAGTTCTAGCATTTGCATACAAGCATTTTAGAGACTGTATTTTATTCATATTAATCTGGTTACTGGTAGGCAAGGGTAATTTTGAATCTTTAAGTTCTGTCTGCCCTGTACTTAAGGGCATTTGGGTTATTTTTGTCTTTATTGGACCCTCTCTGTTGATATGCCCTAACTTCAATCTTTTGCTAGTATCCTTCAAGGATACATCCTTCTGAACCATGCACTCTTGGACAACTGTCGACTTTCCCCTATTATCTAGTTTAAAAGCTGCTCTATCTCCTTTTTAAAGGTTAATGCCAGCATCCTGGTTCCATCCCGGGTAAGGTGGAGCCCATCCCTTCGGAAAAGCTCCTTCTTTCCCCAGAATGTTGCCCAGTTCCTAACAAATCCAAAACCTTCATCCTTGTACTATTGTTTCATCCATGCATTGAGACTCCAGAGCTCTTCCTGCTTTTTGGTTCCTGTGCATGGAACGGGAAGCATTTCAGAGAATGCTACCCTGGAATTTCTGGATTTCTACTTCCTACCTAAAAGTCTAAATTTAGCCTCCAGAACCTCCCTACCACACTTTCCTATGTCACTGATACCAACATGTACCAAGACAGCAGACTCCTACCCAGCACTAAGATCTTGTTTAGGTGGCAAGTGCACCACACACCCAGCTATCTACATGCGTAATGATCGAATCACCAACTATAATGGCTGTCATAACCCTTCCGTCCCCTCACTTGGTTTGCAGCTTGTCGTGCTGTGAGGGCTTGTGTGCATCAGTGATGCTGAGAGCTAAACTATCAGTAGTTTAACTACTGGCAGGGAATCCCAAGATGGACAGGTCTCAGCTGAGCTGCCAGACCAAGACAAAACACCCATCTGGGCAGCAGCAGAATGGGTTAGTGCTGACGGCGGAGTATCACATTTCTGTGACAACGGCAACACCACCAAACTTAAACTGCATGGAAGAAAGGCCTGGCAATCTACTTCTGTATCTTGCCATGAAAACCCAATGGATAGTTACAACAAAACAAATTGTGCTATAGTGCTGGAAGATGAGACCCCCAGGTCGGAAGGCACTCAACTAGCTACTGGGGAAGAGCTGAAGACTTTTCAGAGTAAAGCCAGCATTTATGATGTAGTTGGATCAAAGCCCTCGGGACATCTGACTGCTGATGTAGCTGCGCATGAAATGAGAGTCAGAAGCTGTAAAGATGTCTTACGCATTGGAACATGGAACATACGAAGCATGAACCAAAGGAAGTTGGAGGTAGTCAAGAATGAAATAGAACGTGTACAATTTGATCTGTTGGGTGTCAGCGAACTGAAATGGACTGGCATCGGGCACTTTGCATCAGATGATCACATGGTCTACTATGCTGGAAATGAAAGACAAAGAAGAAATGGTGTTGCATTTATAATAAAGAAGAAACTTGCAAGAACTGTAATGAAATACAATGCAGTCAGTGAACGCTTAATCTCTATTCGTCTACGAGGAATGCCTATCAGCACAACTATAATTCAAGTATATGCCCCAACAACAGATGCAGAAGAGAATAAAATTGAAGAGTTCTATGAACAAGTACAAGCTGAAATTGACAGAACATGCAAACAGGATATCCTGATATAGTCATGGGTGACTGGAACGCAAAAGTTGGCAACAAAGAAGAAGGCAAAGTAGATGGAAAATAGGGACTTGGCAACAGAAATGAAGCTGGAGAAAGACTGATAGATATTCATCTCAAACACCTTCTTTCATCAACACAAGCGACGACTGTACACATGGACTTCACCCAATGGATTGTATAAAAATCAAATTGACTACATCTGTGGAAGTCAACGATGGAAAAGCTGTATAACATCAACAAAGACAAAATCTGGAGCTGACTGTGGTACAGATCATCAACTACTAGTATGCAAACTCAAGCTAAAGTTGAAAAAGAGCAAACCACTCCTGAATGCAGCAAAATATGACCTTGAGAATATACCACTGGAATTTAAAGACTGCCTGCAAAATCGATTTGCTGCTTTAGATACAAATGACAGAGCTCCAGAAGAGTTATGGAATGACATCAAGAAGGTTGTGTTGGAAGAAAGTGAGAAGTCTCTACAAAAGGTGAAAAAGCAAAAACAGTAAAAATGGATGACGGAAGAAACTCTGAAAATTGCCCAGAAACGTAGAGAAGCTAAAGCCAGAGGAGAAAGAAATACAACAGAATTCAGAGATTTCCAACGTGCAGCAAGACAGGACAAGGAAGAGTACTACAACGACGCATGCAAGGAAACAGAAGCAGAAACTATTAGAGGAAGAACAAGATCGGCTTTCCTAAAGCTACGAGAATTAAAGAAAAAGTTCCAGCCTCGAATTGGAATGTTACAAGATGCTCAAGGTTCTATGTTGAATGATGCTGAGAAGATCAAGAAAAGGTGGAAGGAATATACAGAGTTTTTATATGATAAAGATCAAGTGGACCAAAAGCCGTCTCAACCTGTACCTTATGATCGGGAACCATTGGTGATGAAAGAAGAAGTTGAAGCAGCATTGAAAGCCTTATCAAAGAACAAAGAACCAGGCATTGATGGCATTCCCACAGACGTATTACAGCAATCTGATGCAGCTGTTACCGTACTTACAAGTCTCTGCCAAGAAATATGGAAGACAACATCATGGCCAACTGACTGGAAAAGATCTGTGTTTATACTAATACTAAAGAAAGGTGATCCAACTGACTGTGGAAATTATCGCACAATCGCTCTGATCCCACATGCCAGCAAGATTCTACTGAAGATTATTCAAAGGAGACTACAACCATACCTGGAACAAGAACTATCTGAAGTGCAAGCAGGGTTCAGGAAAGGGCGAGGAACGAGAGACATCATTGCAGATGAGAGATGGATCCTTGAAAAGACTAAAGAATATGAAAAGGATATCTATTTGTGCTTTATCGACTATAGCAAGGCTTTTGACTGTGTAAACCATGAGAAACTCTGGGCCACATTAAGAAGCATGGGTATACCAGAACACCTGATCGTACTCTTGCACAATCTGTACATTGATCAAGAAGCAACAGTTCGAACGGAACAAGGAGAAACAGAATGGTTTAAAATAAGCAAACGTGTAAAACAAGGCTGCATACTTTCCCCCTACCTGTTTAATTTATATGCAGAACAAATCATCAGAGAAGCAGGATTGTATGAAGACAAGAGAGGTGTGAAGATTGGTGGAAGACTCAACAACCTTCGCTATGCTGATGATACCACATTACTGGCTGAAAGTGAAGATGATCTGAAACATTTGCTTCTCACAATCAAAGAACATAGTCTCTAAATGGGCCTGCACCTTAATGTAAAGACGACAAAGATCATGACAACTGGCATAAACAACAGGTTGATCGTTGAAGAAGAAATTGAAATCGTGAACAACTTTAACCTACTTGGATCAACTATCAATAAAGAAGCAAGAAGCAGTCAAGAAATCAGACGCATTGCTCTTGGCAGAATAGCTATGAAAGACCTAGATAAGATTCTCAAGAGCAGAGATGTCTCTCTCCATACAAAGATTCAACTTGTTCAAGCCATGGTATTTTCAATAACATCATATGGATGTGAAAGCTAGACAGTGAAAAAGATAGACAGGAAGAAAATCGATGCCTTTGAATTATGGTGCTGGTGGTGACTACTGTGTATACCATGGACTGCCCGAAGAACAAACCAGTCGGTACTAGAGGAGATCAAACCTAAGCTTTCTTTAGAAGCTCAGATGACAAGATTTCTACTTTCATACTTTGGACATATCATGCGAAGAGAGAGATCATTAGAGAAAGACATCATGCTTGGAAAGATAGAAGGTCAACGCAAAAGAGGAAGGCCAGCAATGAGATGGATCGATACAACAACAGCAGTTACGGGTACCAGTCTGTCAACAATGAGCCACCTGACTCAAGACCGAACACAGTTTAGGATAGCTATCCAGAGGGTCGCCATGAGTCAACTGACTCGACGGCACTTAACAACAACAACAACAACAACCACCACCCTTCCCCTCATGGGCACATGGCCTTCGAGAAACCTTCTCGGTGTGAGAGGGTTTTACTTCACCTGTAGGACAGGTCCTAGCTAAAGGATCACTTCCTGCCACACCAGGGCTGCTCTCCTATCATGTGACCTCTTACCTCCATGGCAACAGGGATATTGCCAGACTGGAGGTTGGACTTCAGTACTATATCCCTGTAGGTCTTGTCTATGTACCTCTCTTGTCTTCCTTATGTCCTCCAAGTCTGCTACTCTAGCCTCCAGAAAATTGGTCCCATTCCCTGAGAGCAAGGAGCTCCTTGCACCTAGTGCACACATAAGGCTCCTCACCAACTGGGAGAAAATCATACACGTGAAACTCAATGCAAAAGACTGGAAAACCCCCATCTCATTGCTGGACTGCTGTCTGCAACTTAGGTTGTGTTATTCATTTAACCCTGGAATTACCGAGATTTTTTGCACACACTGAATACCGTTGGGGTCATAAATGACCCCACGATGAATTTTAATTGTTAACCATGAAAAATTTAAACTAAACAGACAAAATATTATTCCGAATTATTTATTATATGAAGGTTAAATTTTTTGAAATTTAATGCTTTATCATAAAATCACATGAAGAAGAGTTGCCATGAAAGCAGTTTTTGTATGCACTTGATGAACACAGTAAAGTACTACAGTCATTTGCATGAGACACAATTTCTAAATGTTTTTTGCAAATATTGCGCTTGCAGGAAGTGCAAAACTATGTTGCTTTTCTTGTCTTTTTCTCTGGAACAGCAGTGACACCTTGCCATTTTCTTTGGGATCCCGACATTGCAAACAGCATCAGTGGCTTCTTCAATCCTGGAAGAAGTCTCGCTGCAATTACTCCGAAGCAGCTGCTTTCCTAATTCCAAGAGGAAAAGACGATGTCTGTGCTTTGACTTGGACTACCATTCTGGATTTAGTGACATCCAAACAATGAAGGCGTTCAAAGCACTGATGTCCAACATGTTGTAGAAGATTGTCACTGGCCAGCGTCTTCTCATTCGTTTTGTGGTATACGTGCGCAACTTTTGATCTGCTGTTATCTACTCCACCTTTACTAGAATTATAGTCCAAGATCATGCGTGTTTTTTTGTCTGGACGTGTGTTATCTACTTCTTCTTGACCATGCAAACTGCTCAGAAGAACAACCACTTTTCCTTTCTTCGGGCAATAGGAAACCAGAGTGGCGTCATCGCGAAAGGCAAACAGTGAAGTGAATACCTCTCGGCCCTTTGCTGTTACAAATTCTGGAGGTAATTCTTTTCTGTTCTTTTGAATTGTCCCCAAAAGTGTCATTTGTTTTTCTAGCAATTTCCGTGACAGGGATAAACTGCAGAAGAAATTGTCAACAGTAACATTTCTGCCAGATCGCGTCAATCCTTCAGTGAGTTGCAGCACAACCCTTTCACCCTGATTCTGTTCCCTGTTTTGTCCGAGTTCCCTTCCTGTATATACTTGAAGACGCAGAACATATGACATTGCACTGTCACACAACATCCATAGCTTTATGCCACATTTCCCAGGTTTTCTGGGAATATATTGTCTGAACAGACCACGGCCACGAAATTAAGCAGTTGCTCATCCACGGTAACATTTTCACCAGGAACAAAGGCGTCACTTAGAGTTGCTTCCCAGGTATCAAAAATGTGTCTGATTGGAGCAAGCTTATCCACGCCTCGTTGTTCACGTCTGTTGGTTGCATCATCAAATCTGAGAGCACAAGAAATTTGCTGAAAACGGTTACGGGCCATATTTTTTCCAAAAACAGAACGACCATCTTCAAGGTTCCACAACTTCACTATGGATTCATTTTGTGCCTTGTACATGCCTGAGAGGATCAGAAGTCCAAGAAAACGTTGAAATTCTCCATCTGTCAAATCTTTCCAGGTGCATCATAAATGTGTCTTCCTTGTTTGCTCGTCCACATCATGATTTCATTCAATAAGTTCTTTCTCATGAACAAGTGGAATGCTGCGAGAGGGCCATCAACATTTCGTACAGCATACCTTGTAGGACCTTGTTGTACGGGCATGACATTAGCTCTGGCGTATCTTCCAGCAGCTTGCTTTATAGGTTTCCTGTTCCATGATGTAGCATCCTTAGATACATAGGCTTCAATGGCAACATTTGTGCTTATAGTTGATGACCTCTTAGCTCCTCTATGACCACAACTAAGATTCCTCACAGATGATACTGACACCAAGGACTCCTGCCTTCTTCCCCGTCCAGCACAGCCTCGACCTTTGCCTTGACCTGTAACTTGACTCTTTGCTGCAGGCGATGTTACCGGCTCAACATCAGTCTCACATTCACTTGGCGACCAACTGCTGTCGCCATCTGAATCATGGCTGTCATCATCAGATTCATCGCCCGAACTTTGCTGATATGCTTCTTTGCTTGCTGAATATGCTGCATCAGACGACTCAGAGCCATCACTGTCAGCATCTCGTTGCAATATTTCTCTTAATTGGGCAGCAGAATACTTTCGTTTTGACATCATAAACAATAACCTAAAATAAATAAACAAAGATAAAGTTGAATAAAACGCAAAGCAGTTTTACTATAGGTGTACAATAATCGTGATGAACGAGCTGAAAGCCTTTATATTTCATCGGAAATAATGAGAGAACGTATGATATATGATACATAATTAATGATAAATACCTTTGTCAGATCAAAAAATTCACAAAACTGCAAATTGTATCACGATCCAAACCGGACATAAGCAACTGGGGTCAAAAATGACCCCACTGATACTCTGCTGCAATTCATCACTAGCGTCACCTAGCGGATGAAAATTATTCCTCTCATGGCGCAATATAAAGAGAATGTTGACATGTGAAAAGTCATAAAAAGATTGCATTCTTGAACAACTAGTTTCTGAGATACGCGTTGTGAAACTTGCAGTGGGGGTCACTTTTGACCCCATTGGTACTCTCAGGGTTAAGTTGTTTACTTATTAGTATAAATATCATCACCAGCAAGTCTACATAAAACTGTATCTAATACGTTTAATGGACTTGTTCACATCAAGATTAATTAATCTCAGGTCCTTAATGTATGCTTGATGGGGATAAACAGCTGCACCTGAGAGGAAATATGGGCATTTCCTTCCCTTTAAGAGGTTTAAGAGCCTATAAAGCTATGATTGTCCCAGGGTTGGGTGCAGGTGGGAAGGGAAGGAAGACCTATTAAAAGTTGGCTTGCTTCTAAGATAAAGGCTTATCAATTTCCTGGGTGACTCACGCAGCCCTTGGTTTGATATAAGGGGTCTTTTAAATTGTCCCTTTGATCTGTCACTTGCCTTTAATAGCTATTCAAGACAACTTCACAGATCCTTTGCCTCCTAACTGGAAGGCCTCTTTGTAAAGGTCACTAGAAACAAGTTTATTTCTTCCTACTCAGGATTATTCTATCTGTATGCTAAGATATGCTCTGATATGATTTAGATAAAAAGCTCTCTAGAAACAACTTTTTTTCAGTAACTATTTACTCTATTTAACTTTCTATGGTTAAGCTATACTCTGATTTGATTGAAATGAAAAGCTCCCTAGAAACAAAATTTCAGACTCTATTTACTTTTAATTTACTTTCTCTGCTATGCTATACTCTGCTTTGACTTAAATTCAAAGCTCTCTGGTGGTACTAAGACCTGACTGACTCAGCAAAACCACTGAATTCTAAAATACACAGATCTATCAGTTTTAATTACCTTTTAATGTTGTTATCTATTTTAACAATGTACATTTTCATAGTTAAATATGTTCTTAAGGTATTCTTTTATGATTTAGAGTAGTTACTCACCTGTAACAGGTGTTCTCCAGGAGCAGCAGGAATCAGTCCTCACATATGGGTGACGTTGGCGCCGACGGAGCCCCCATGCAGAGCATTTCCCCAGCTTTCAAAGAAAGCCTTTAGGAATGCAGCGCGCCTGCGTGGTCCCCTTCACGCCCAAGGGTGCCCCCTTGCTCAGTCTGATGACATAGCTAAAAGACAGCAAAAAACCAAAATGAAGAATATGACTGCAACAGGAGGGGAGGAGGAAGGGTTGTGAGGACTGATTCCTGCTCCTCCTGGAGAACACCTGTTACAGGTGAGTAACTACTCTTTCTCCAGGACCAAACAGGAAGTCAGTCCTCACATATGGGACTCCCCAACTCTAGGCTACTGGGAACCCCAAGCTGAAAAAATGGCTCCCTCTGAAGGGCCTCAGCATCCGTGATAAGAATGTCCTCTGAGCAGGTCCCCGTACGGTAGCCCAACACAAGGGCCGTAGGGTAGGAGTTGCCTAAACCTCAAAGAGATTACGGAGTACTGCCTGTCCGAAAGCACTGTCCCTTTGGGACTCCCTCTCGAGGCAGTAGTGGGCTACAAAAGTATGGCTTGAAGACCAAGTAGTGGCCCAGCAGATGTCTGCCAACGGAACAGAGCGGAGATGAGCTATTGATGCGGCTTTTGCCCTGACACGGTGGGCCGTGACTCGACCCTGCAAGGACAGGCCGGCTGCCTTGTATGCCCAGGCGATACAAATCTGCTACCCACGTCGACAAGGTATGCTTGGAGACAGGCAACCCCAGCTTATTAGGGTTAAAGGAGATGAAGAGCTGAGTAGCCCTTCGGTGCCCCTGCGTACGTTTTATGTAAAAGGACAACGCCAGGGTATGCAAGACTGTCTCAGCCCGGTTGGTATGTGGCTTGGGAAAGAATGTTGGAAGAACCACCTCCTGGTTGAGGTGGAAGGAGGAGACAACTTTTGGAAGGAACTTTGGATGGGTCAATAGGACCACCCTGTTCCTATAGAACCGTGTGTATGGTCTATCAGAAATCAGAGCTTGTAGTTCACTCACACTTGGGGGCATAGGACTTCCTGGTGGACTGCCTCCTAGAGGCCAAGACCACCTCCTCAACTTCCCTAGGTAGAAGTAAGGGAGCTAGCACTATCCTTTCAGCAGCCAGACCATCAGATTGAGGGATCTGAGATTGGGGTGCAGAAGGGAACCCTGATACTGAGACAGGAGATCGGGTTGCAACCCCAGAGGGAATGGAGTTTCCACTGCCAACTGCAGAAGAAGTGGAAACCACGGTTGCCTCGGCCATCTGGGGGCTACCAGAATCACCGAGGCCTTGTCTCGTAGAATCTTGAACAAAGTTCGGGCCACCAGGAGCGTGGGAGGAAACGCATACAGGAGGCCCGTAGACCAAGAGATCAGAAACGCATCTGCTTCCATTCTCAGGTGATGTGGCTGTCTGGAGCAAAACCTGGGCAGCTGACGGTTCAGTGGACTTGCAAAGAGATCGATGGATGGCAGTCCCTATCGTAGAAAGATCTGCAGGACCACCAGTGGATTCAACTGCCATTCATGATGCTGCAGAATCCTGCTTAGTTTGTCTGCCAGGTTCTCCTGACCAGGTAGATAAACTGCTTTGAGAAACATGCCTTGTTTGACTGCAAAGGAGCAAAGGCCCTGCGCCTCCTGACATAGGAGTCTGGACCCTGTGCCCCCTTGCTTGTTCACATAGAACATTGCTACCTGATTGTCTGTCTGAACTAAGATAGACTGGTGAGAGAGAGCATGAGAAAACGTCTGTAGAGCCAAGCGGATTGCTCGCAGCTCCAAAAGATTGATCTGCTGTGTGGCCTCCCAAGGAGACCAGAGGCCTTGAGTGCACCCCAGCCCTTTAAAGGAAGCATCGGTCGTCAGCACCCTTGTGTGTGCTGGGGCCTGAAAGGGTACCCCCCTGAGAAGGTTTGGGAGATGTAGCCACCACTCCAAGGAGTCCAAAAGTGGTTTGGACACTTTTACTCTGTCTCAGAGGTCGCCTGTGGCCTGTGCCCACTGAGCTCTGAGGCACCACTGAGCCGCCCGCATGTGCAGACGGGCATTCGGGGTCACATGTACCGTGGATGCCATGTGGCCCAGGAGTCGCAGGAAGTGTCTGGCGGAGACCTGAGAAGTGCTTTGGAACTGGTTGGCCAAGTCCATCAGTCTGTGGGCCCTGTCCTCGGGCAAGTAAGGTCTTGCCTGAAGGGTGTCTAATCTTGCTCCTATAAACTCTAGGTTTTGTGAGGGGAGCTAAGTGGACTTTGCATAGTTTATGACAAAGCCCAAATGCTGAAGAAGAGAGATAGTGCGAAGAGTGGCTTGTCTGGCCTCCTGGAGAGACTGACCCCGGATGAGACAGTCGTCCAGGTATGGGAAGACAAAAATTCCCTGATTTCTGAGATAGGCCGCCACCACCGCCAGGCATTTGGTGAAAACCCTGGGGGCAGAAGTTAGGTCAAAGGGAAGTACTCTGTACTGAAAATGGTTTCCTCCCACCACAAATCAGATATTGTCTGTGGTCTGGATGGATGAGAATGTGAGTATAAGCATCCTTTAGGTCTAAGGAGCATAGACAATCTCCCTGCTGGAGGTAGGGCAGCAGTATCCCAAGGGTAAGCATCTTGAACTTTTCCCTCTCCAGAAACTTGTTTAGGTTTCGCAAGTCTAGGATAGGCCGGAGGCCTCCTGTCCTTTTTGGTACCAGAAAGTACCTGGAGTAGAAGCCTTGCCCTTCCAGGTGGCGAGGCACCGGTTCCACCGCCTGTTCCTTTAGAAGACTTGCCAACTCCTGAATGAGGAGGTTTCTGTGCAGAGGGAGTCTTGGACGCTCCTCTGGAAAGTAGGAGGGGGTATCTGATGGAAGTGAAGCATGTAGCCCTTTTGGACTATGCTGAGGACCCTGTGATGGCTGGCCACCTGTAGATGTACAGTGTCAGCCAACCTCCTGTGTTGAGTGGAGCCAGCTGTGGAGAAGAGGCTATGCTGTGGGAGTCAAAACCCCGCTCCCTGCTGTGCAGGAGCCGGAGCTGGTGGCTTGGGGGTCTTCTGCCTACGGGGTCCATGCCCCTGCCCCTTGGCCTACTGGCCCTGTTTGGGAGCTGGAGAGGCCTGATATTGAGAGTAGGATTTGTAGGCAGCACCCTTCCTCGGGAAAAAGGGCTTCTTTCCCAAGCCCTTCTTTTTCTGAGAAGGGGCAGATGTCTTCCTGGACAGCCTTGTCCTGGTGAGAGTCTGTCTCGATTTCCATAGCCTTTTCAGTCATGGGCTTACCAAAAAGGTTTTCACCTCGGCAAGGGACATCGACCAACTTGTCCTGCACCCATGGCTCCAGGTCTGATGACTGTAGCCAGGCCTGACGGCATGCACCAATGCCGGCCGCGGACTACCCGGGCCAAAGCCTTGAAGCCATCATAGGCTGCTCGAGAGATAAACTTTGAGCAGTCTCGAATCCCTGTTGACAAAGCCTTGAACCTCTGCAAAGGTTCCTCGGAGAGGCCAGCTGAGAACCCGGCAATCTCCTTTGCCAGGTCTCGTAGGTACATGCCCATGTACAGCTGGCAGGTCTGGAAACGGCAAGATAGCATAGAGCCCTGGAAGCACTTTCTACTGAGGGCATCCAGGTTTCGGGCTTCCTGGCCGGGGGGCACCGAGGAGTGCATCTTCTGACTCTTCAGACGGTGCATGGCCGATTACACAACCATGGAGTGGTGCGGTAGCTGTGCCTTTTGGAACCCAGGGCTCTTACAGACTCGATAAATAGAATCGACCCATTTGCTAACAACCGGCATCGAGTCCGGTGCCTCCCACATATGGAAGAGCAGCCGTTCCAGCATCAGAGGAACCGGCACAGTAAAGGCTTCCTTCAGAGGAAAATCATACTGGAGGGCATCGAGCTCCTCGGCTCAAGGCCTCTCCAACTCCGAGAACCCGGGGCGGCGGTCAGGGCTACACGACCTGGCCCTCGAGGAACCAGGAGCCTCCACCGACGCCACCCTCGCAAGCTTTTTCTTCCTTCTGTGCTACCGGGAGGAGAGTCCCTTTCAGAGGAACCCCGACGGCGCTCGGGGTCGGACTCCCAAGATGTCGAGACCTTTGACGAAGTCCAGGCCCGGCCGGACGTAGAGTCAGAGAAAATTCTCTCACATTGATGCTGACGGCTCCGAAGTGCCTTCGACGACATTTTGCCGCATGGGCCACAGGCCAGCGGGTCATGGTCGGGCCCGAGGCATCGGAGGCAGTCATGTGTGTCGGTGAAAGACATAAGTTTCTTGCACCGATCACACTTTTTGAACCGGCTGGCAGCCATCGGGAGAAAAAGGGCCCCTGCTAGGTCAAAAGACCGGGCTGCCAGTGAAAACAGAAAGAGCGCAAACGCTAGTCACGAAGAACAAAAACCGAAAATCAAAACTCCGGACATGATACCGGTGTACCGAGCCCAGGCGGGGAGGGGAACCGGCGTCGAACCGGATAAGACAACGCGAAAATCGCAGAAAAAAAAATCTACTTTTCCGGGCTCCGCAGAAAAAGAAAGACTGAGCAAGATGGCACCCTTGGGTGGGAAGGGGGGCGCACTGCATTCCCAAAGGCTTTCTTTGAAAGCTGGGGTAATGCTCTGCACGGGGGCTCTGTCGGCGCCGACGTCACCCATATGTGAGGACTGACTTCCTGCTTCGTCCTGGAGAATAAGAATATCTGTCTGTATTTCTAGTTTGTTTTTATAGCCCATTTATAAAATAATTGGGTGTATTATTGATGAGACTATTATGACCCAGTACCTCCCTAACAAATCCCTAGGTATACCACTCTCTCATGATTTATGAGCACTGATATCCAGTGTGTTCTGTTTGTCTCATTGTTTACCTCCACTCAAATTCCTGACTGTGTTTTATTTGTAATAATATTTTATTGGTTTTATAGATTAATTTTAATTGATGTTTTCTTATTTTTAAAATGTTGTTTTGGATTCCATGATTGTGTATACTTCACTGTAGTATTTTATGTACATAGTAACATAGTAAATGACAGCAGATAAAGACCAGTATGGTCCATCTAGTCTGCCCAGTACGATGGCAAGAGTAGGTGTCTTCTTTAACTTTTTATTATGTTTTTATTGTTACTTGTTTTTAGAAGCCTGTGCCCCTGATGAAGGCAGTGCTGAAATGCAGCCGTGGTGGGTTCCCTTGCTCTTAGTGTCTACCTCAATAACTGTAGTCATTGGTTTCCATATTGCTCCCATTGGTCTGCATTGATTCATGTAAGAACAGTGGTATGCCAAGGGCTGTCTGCATCTGGAGAGCATGCACCCCTCTTGCGGCATGCATCCTGTCCACCAATGGAGCCTGCACAGCAAACCAACCATAAAGTGTTCCCTCCCAGGCCTGGAACGGATACAGTGCAGCAAGTCACCCATCATGTTAAGGTAGATTTGCCATGCTGGCTCTGCCATTTAGGCCCAGGATTCAACACTCTCCTTCTAGCCGGCACCCAGGGTGGGCTGCATCCACCACCCTACATATCTGTATGCCTTAGTGTAAGAAGTTTTATTTTTCAAAGATTCATGATGGTGTCCCCTTCTCCAGTGATTTCACCAAAATTGAAAAAAAACATAGGGATCGATATTCAATAGGGTTCAGTTAGCATTCTGAAGCTGGAAGCTCATCAATTGGTCAGGACAGGCTAAGAGTGCACTGAGATGTACTTTTATGGAGTATGTTTCTAGGCCCATTTGAGAGAAATGGTACAGGTAGTGCAGTATGGTATTTGGGAAATAGTGAATTGGGCCGTGACCATTTCTGAAATACCAGATGAAGAACCACTTTCACTTAAAAGTGCAGGCACTTTGTTAAAATTTCCCTGTTGTTGTATTTTCCTGGTTGGTAGGCAATTTCATTTTTGTGGCTCCAAGCAACTGTTAATATTTTTGCAGGGGTGGGAGGCTTCAGTTGTGGCATGAGGCTTCTTAGTTTATTGCTGGCTGGGTGTTCAGGAGCCGCCTATTTTCCTTACCTATGGTAACAAGATTTACTTCTTATTTCTCGCTCTCCCTACCTTATTATGGTCTAATAGTGATACAGAAATATATGTATATTTTCTTTTGATCAGTTTTTTCCTTATATGTAATTTCTATATTCTCTGTTGATTTCTGTTTACATATGTTAGGAACCATTTTCTTAAAATGATAAAGATTAAATTAAAACAAAAAGTGAAGGCACTTTTGATAAAGGGTTTTCTTATTATAACGAAGATAGTATTGGGAGACCAAGGTTGCAAAGTAAACACTGCTCAGTTTCACACATTGTCAAGGCTATCAATTCATGATATGGATATGAAAGGTGCCCTTGTTCTGGACTATCAGCAATGAAAATATCTAAAGCTTACATGAAGGAAGAATTACAAGTCTTTTGAGAAGAGGGAACCAGTACAGTGCTATGAGAATCATTGTGCCAGGCCTCTTTTGAAACATATGCAATCTTTACTATGAGCGGGATAAGAAGATAAATGTAGAGGAGGGGCCAGTTCTATTTTACGATCAGCACATCCCTCACCAGCCAATCTGTGGATGGGTACATTGAACAATAGTGAGTGGCTCCACATTTTTGTTGCTGGCAGAGGTCTATTTCAGAAGTGCCCCAAACTTTAAAAAAAAAAAAAAAAAATGTCTAACATAGTAACATAGTATATGATGGCAGAAAAAGGCCAGTATGGTCCCTCAAGTCTGCCCAGTAAGGTGGCTAGAGTGGTTGTAACTGCAGCTCCATTTAGACCACTCCACTCTATGCCTGTGTTTAGGGTTGTAGCTGCTGCTCCATGCAGGTCAGTCCCCCTCAATTAAAATATATTTAAGTTTGCTTTGATTTCATCCTCTTGCTATAAAGGGATTCACTGTGTCTGTCCCATGCCATTATGAATTCTGTCACTGTATTTGCTTCTACCATCTCTATCGGGAGGGCATTTCATGCATTCACCACCCTTTCAGTGAAAAAAGTATTTCCTGATGTCGCTTTTAAGTTTACCACCTTGCAGCTTCGTCATATGTCCTCTAGTCTTACAGTTTCTCCTTCTTTGAAAAAGGTTTGTTTGTTCATTGCCTTTAAATATTTAAAAGTCTATATCATATCTCCCCTGTCCCTTCTGTCCGCTAGGGTGTACATATTTAGGTCTTCAAGTCTCTTCTTATATGTCTTCTGGCATGGGCTCCGAATCATTTTGGTTGCCTTCCTCTGAACCATTTCAAGTCTTTTTATGTCCTTGTGAGATATGGTCTCAAAACTGAACACAATACTTCAAGTGAGGCCTCACCAATGACTTCTACAGGGGCATTAATACCACCTCCTTTCTGCTGGTTATTCCTCTGTATGCAACCCAGCATCCTTTTGGCTTTGGCTACCACTTTGCTGTATTGTTTCGCCACTGTGAGATCCTCAGACACTAGCGCTGTCTGTGGGGTTTGATGGTCTAGAGACCACTTCTGGTAGAACTATGCAGAAATTGTCAGTAATCTGGTTCTGAATGACTAAGATGTTAAATGCTTGAATTTCTATGTGATTGGAAATCACAAATTCCTAGTATAATTGAAGGGGACCGGTTTACCCTTGCTTGTTGACATAAATCATGGGAACTTCATTGTCTGTCTTAATTATCACTGAGCATTCTTGTAGAAGATGCTAGAAAACTTGGAGAAAATAAAATATCACTTGAAGCTCCAGATGATTGATACTGAGCAGTTGGTCAGCTTGTGACCAGGTTCCTTGAGTATGCAGGGAGCTGAGTTAGGCTTGTCCAACCAATGCTCAAAGCATCCATTGTGAGAACGAAGTTATATTCTTTGTGCAAATGAGACATCCCTGATGAGGTTGAATTTGGATATCAACCACTGTAGCATATTGTCGGTATGCTCGATTCCCCAAGGACTGGAAGCTAAGGAAGGTCAGACGCAGGCAGCCACAACAGACGACACTCCTCCAAGTCCATAAACAGCTCATCAAAATCAGCCAAACACACCTTGTGCTTGGTTCGCTGAGTTGGCTCTGCAGTACTCCTTTATCTTTTTCAGCCATACAGCTAAGGCTGTTGAGCAAAACAGCAGAACTCTAATGAACATAAACATAAAAACAGCCAGCACTAGTCCACTGGATTGGCTGTGCAGCACTCTTCAGCCTTTCAAAAGAAAAAGTTCCAGCCTGGGTATCTAGATAACCCTACGGCTGTGACAGTTACCTCTCTATCAGTGTTTCCTTTGCACACTGACCCGCCCGCACTGTGACATCAAGGACCTTGAACAGGAAGGCATATATAAGTATCTCAGAATAGAGGAAGGAATGACACTCGTGCAGAAGCTATTGAGAGAGAAGATCAGTAAAGATTATTACAGGAGATTAAAACGGTTACTGAAAAGTGCTTTAACATCACGAAATAAGATACAAGCCATCAATCAGCTGGCAATTCCTGTACTCTCCTACAGTTTTGGGACTGTGGATTGGCCTCATAAAGAGCTTGAAAAACTGGATGTGCGAACAAGAAAACTCCTCCATGCTCATGAAGTAGTTTACAAGAATCAGTGTATGCCAAGATTGTACATCCCTAGAGCTGAAGAAGGGCTAGAACTTATAGAGATTGATTACACGTACAGAGCTACTATCATAGGCCTCCAAGCCTATCTGACAGCATCATTGGATCCAAATACATACAAAGTGCTGAAATATGAAAGTAAACGTCCAGAATCTGTCTCCATCAAACTTGGACAAGCATTCCAACGATTAGAAGGAATGAGCGAGAATCCATAGGCATGCATGGGAAAGGAAGTAACAGAATTTGCAAAACAAGAGAAAAAGCTCTTAAAAGAATTAGATCAGCAGGCAAGGAAAAACAAGTGGCAAATGCACAAATACAGTGGAAAATACACAGTGCTACTCCAAGAACCTTTTGTCGATAAAGAACGGACACACAAATGATTGAGGAAAGGTAGACTGAAACCGAAGGATGAAAGATTGATAGTTGCAGCCCAGGACAGTGGATTACGGACAAAATGGTTTATGGCAAGTATTGAAAAAACTGGCACAGACATATGCCGATTCTGTAAAAAAGAGCTGGAAACTGTGACTCACCTAATAGCAGTCTATGAAATTCTGATGGTGGAAAATGTCTGTACCAAAAGGCACAACAAAGTGGCATGCCTCCTCCACTGGAAACTCTGTAACCACCACAACATCACTGTCCTTGAAGAGCAGTGGGATCATGACCCTAAGAACAACAAAGAATGGAGAGGTTATGATCACCTGGGACATTTCCATACTGACGGATAAGAAATTGGATGCCAGGAAACCTGACATAGTGGTATAGGAGAAGAACACCAGAACGGCATTGAGAAGTGTCGGTACCGAGTGATTATTCTGTGAATCACGTGGAGAGGAAGAAGATCTTGATTGAGAAATGCAATCAGAGACCAAGAAAATGTGGCAAAAAGATACAGAAATATTTCCCATTGTACTGGGAGCCACAGGCCTGATAAAGAAGAATTTCCAAGCGCATCTTGACAAACTACCCAAACATGTTACATCTTATGAACTCCAGCAGGAGGCTCTCTTTGGCACGATGCAAGTATTGCGCCGAGCATTACCACTAAATTTGACAGATTAAGATCATAGAAACATGACAACAGAAAAAGACAAACATAACTTATCTAGTCCAGGGGTCTCAAACTCCAGTCCTGGAGGGCCGCAAACCAGTCAGGTTTTCAGGGTATCCCTAATGAATATGCATGAGATATATTTGCAGACAATGGGGGCAGTGCATGCAAATATATCTCATGCATATTCATTAGATTCTAGTCTGTCCTTCCATATCAACCATTATAACAGTCCCCTTTTTTCCTTTAGAGATCCTCTATGTTTGTCCCATGCTTCTTTGAATTCAGATACTGTCCTCATCTCTACCACCTCCACTGGGAGACTATTCCACAGATCCACCACTCTCTCCGTAAAGAAATATTTCCACATATCACTCCTGAATCTATACCCTTTCACCCTCATCCCATGTCCACTCGTAGCAGAGCTTGCTTTCATAGAAACATAGAACATATTCCACTTACCCTGGCTTAGAAGTGAGGTACACGACTGCCATAGTATGCACAAAACTAACCCATTTGGTGAAACTACCCAAGAACAAACAAAACAAAAAGGCCTGGAAGGTCTGCTAGACTGGTATCAGCATGTGAGTTTTGTTCCATAGCCTCTATCTCTATGGGCTCTGCAGAGGTTTTAGTTGTTTCCAGCTCCCAAGGCTTTGTCTCCATGGCCTCCGCTGGCCCCTCTGTTTCCTCTCTCTCCCCTTCCCCTAGCCTCTCTGGGAGTCTTTTTATTTCCTGTTTCCTGTCCCATCTTTGCTCCTCCTCTCTTGCCTGTTTTCTATTCTGCTGTGCTGTAAGGAGCCCAGGGCAGGATTTTCCCTTCCCCGGATTTCCTGTCCTCTGCCTGGTTACCCCATTCTTCAGAGGCCCCCCCCCCTTTTCCCTCGGGTTCTCTGTATGTCCCAGTGGTACTCCTTATATATCCCCCATATATTCCCTCCCTTATGATATTGCTCCTCTCCCCCAGCAGAGTCAGCAATGTGGGATAAGGCATTACTGTACTGTTTCCCTGCCCTATGCTCAGTGGTAAAGGTGTATGCTTGGAGGGAGAGAAACACTGGGTTAACCTAGCATTATTATCTTTCATCCTATGAAATCATTGTAGAGGGGCGTGATCTGTGACCAGAGTGAAACAACGTCCCACCAGATAATATTTTAGAGCATCTATAGCTCACTTTATAGCTAGACACTCTCCTTCTATAATGGCATAGTTCCTTAATGTGTTGCAGTAACTTTCTACTCAAATACATAACTGGATGCTCTTCCCCTTTCTGTCTTTGGGACAGGATTGCCCTGAGCCCTATTGCAGATGCATCTGTTTGTAGGATGATTTCATGAGAAATCAATGCTCTGGAGCACCGGTTCCCTGCATAACACATTTTGCAGGCTTTTGTATACCTCTAGGGCAGGGGTCTCAAACACGCGGCCCGCGGGCCGCATGCGGCCCGCGAGAGACCCTTGTGCGGCCCGTGATGCATAGGGGGGAAAAAAAAAACGGCTTCTGCTGCTGCTGCCGTGGCCGGCAATAGCAGCAATATCGCAAGTCCCGCGGGCTCCCCCCCACCCGGCAGATCCCTTCCTGCTTGCCTGCCAATGCTGCCAGTTCTCCGCTTCGGCTTTCAGAGCCGCAAAGGGAGAACTTCTCCCTCGCGACTCTGTTAAGCTCGCCGGGGCAGATGGGAAATTTCCCATCTGCCCCAGCGGGCTTAACAGAGTCACGAGGGAGAAGCTCTCCCTTCGCGGCTCTGAAAGCCGAAGCGGAGAACTGGCAGGCAAGCAGGAAGGGATCTGCCGGGTGGGGGGGAGCCCGCGGGACTTGCGATATTGCTGCTATTGCCGGCCACGGCAGCGGCGGCAGCAGCAGCAGAAGCCGGGTTTTTTTTTTAAGTTTAATTTTCCCGGGGGGGGGGGGAGGGAGCAGGACTTGATGGGGGGGGGAGCAGGACTTGATGGGGGGGGGAGCAGGAGTTGATGTGTGGAGGGGGGGGAGCAGGACTTGATGTGGGGGGGAGCAGGACTTGATGTGGGGGGGGGAGCAGGACTTGATGTAGGGGGGGAGCAGGACTTGATGGGGGGGAGCAGGACTTGATGTGGGCTGGGGGGGGGTAGTACTGAAAATGGGGTGATGGGGATTAGGACTGGTAATGGACAGATGGGGGTTAGGACTGGAGGTGGTCTGACTGGGGGCCTAAGACTGAAAATGGGGTTATGGGGGGGCTAAGAATGAAGATGGGGCGATGGAAGGGTTAGGCCTGGAAGTGGGCTGTTGGGGGGCTTAGGACCGATAATGGGCTAGGGGGGGGGCTAGAACTGGTAATGGACTGGGGGGGGTGCTATGACTGGAAATGGGCCGAGTAGAAGGGGGAGCTTGAACTGCAAATAGCTGATGGGGACAGGGTCTTGGAATGGTAATGGGCTGAGTGGAAGGGGGCTTGGAATGGAAATGGGCTGATGGGGAGGGGGGCTTGGAAAGGAAATGGGCTGTGAGGGGAGGGAGCTAGGACTGGAAATGGGCTGATGATGCGGGGACTAGAAGGGAGCGGATGCTGGGTTGGGCAGGAGCTAGAAGGGAGTTGATGTTGGGGGACGATTAGAATGGGATGGGGCTGGGAGAGTGAAATGGAGAGGGGAAATATATTTTGTGTGGGAGGGAAGAAAAATCTACAATTGGCCGGGTATTGGGAGAGTAAGTGGGGATTGAGGATGGAGGGGTAAAATTTGAGTGGATGAAATAGGAATGAGGAAAGAGCAAAAGGAGAATGATTAGTATGTTAAAGCAGATGTAGAGAGAATGGAAAAAAACTAGGAAAGAAGAAAGGAGAAATGGACAGCAGACGATGGAGAGTTAGCAGAAGACACAAAGAAACCAGAAGAAAGTGACTGGAACAATTGCAACTGAAAAAAAAATGCACAAAAGGTAGAAAAATATCTCTTTATTTTGAATTTATTAACTGAAATATGTCAGCTCTTGGAAATGTGCATCTTTAACGTCTGCACTTTATTTAATACAAGAGGAAATCAATGTATAGTTTTATTTCTACAGTGTTGTACATTCTAAGTTTGGCTTTTGGGGTTCCCAGTTTAATTGTCTTCCTGTTTCTAAATTGTGATTCCTTGTTTGGTGATGGTGTATGTTCTGCATGTGTAACTGAGCTGAGGTATTCTGTTTATGTAATTCCTATTTGACATTGCCACTTGTTCTCTTTCCCGAGTAGGTCATGTATTGTTATTCTCTGAAATGTGTTGATTTAATATTTGCAGTGTTGCCTTTTGATAGTTAGGGTATGGTGCTTTGTGAGTCCTGGTAGTGCTGTTAGGACACGGCAGGTTTGCTATGGGTTCTAAATGGGCAGTGTTTCTAGTAGTTCCTAATGTGCCTGGCGGTTGGCACTGGTTTATAGTAATGTAGAAATCTTTTAGTCTTTCTTTATCCATACACTCATTAAGAGGCATGTTTACTAAAAGTTAGTGTATGGTAACATTATGCAAATATTTATGCAAATGATGCCCTTATGCAAATGATGCCCTTATGCAAATGAGGCCTGCGTCTTGTGCGGCCCCCGGGTTACTCTACAAGTCCTCATTTGGCCCTCAAAGCAATTTGAGTTTGAGACCCCTGCTCTAGGGTATCTTGTGTCCACCTCAACTGATTAGGGTGGTCTTTCTTAACACTAGAAGCCCCAAAGTGCGTCAATTGACGCAAATGCATCTTCTAAGTTGTATACCAGCGCCACTGCTAGAACCATGTCAGTCATGTTACATGACTTTGTTAGCAAGGTCAAGATGTTCAAATATGTGCATTGTAAATTAATGACAGATGCACCATCTAGCGGGAAAATAAATTTATACCTAGAAGCCCCAAAGTACATCAACTGATGCACTCAATTGTCTTGGATGCGTCAATTGACGTACTTTGGGGCTTCTAGGTATAAATTCATGTTCCCACTAGGTGGCGTATCTCAATCACTGTTTACAGTTTTACTCCGACATTACAAACAATAAACACACGATGACGTCAGGTAATGACTGCACGTATTTAACAAATAAGTAACTTCACATTAATTCACATCAGCGTTTCATGCTAAACGCAGTCGTCGTGATAATGCGTCAATTGACACACTTTGGGGTTTCTAGGTAAAATTCCTTTTGGGGCTTCTAGTGTTAAGCATCTCAGTTAAGGGGTAGGACAACTCTGTAAACTGAGGGATGAATTGGCGATAGTACCCTACCAAGCCCAGGAACCCTCTTAAATGCTTCTTCATAGTAGGTAGAGGGAAGGACCGAATACTTTCCACCTTATCTAGGAGGGGTTTAATCTGCCCATACCACATGAAGTGGCCTAGATATTTAACTTCCCTTTAGGCAAAGGAGCATTTTTGAGGGTTTACTGTCAAACCAGCTTCCTGAGTGACATGAGGACCACCCCTACTTTCATTAAATGGGTGTCCCAGTCCTTGCTAAAAATTATGATGTCATCTATGTAAGCCATGGCATGATCAGCCAAACGCTGGCAGATTGCAGCAGCCCCATTGAGTCCAAAGGGCATGTGTTTGAATTGATATAAGTCCACTGGCTTATTGAACACAGTTTGTGGCTTTGATTCAATTGTAAGGGGGATCTGCCAAATACCCTTTTGTCAAATCCAATGTAGTCAAATACTGGGCTGACCCTAATCTTTCCAATAGGTCTTCTATGCGTGGCATGGGGTAGGCATTGAATTATGCTATTGCATTTATTCGGTGGAAATCAATACAAAATCTGTGTTCCACAGGAATCTTTGGCTTTGGAACCAGAACAATAGGACTACTCCAGGGACTTTTTGGACTCTTCAATAATGCCCAATTGCTCCATTTCCTGAACCTGTCTGATTACCTCCTGTCTTAATTTCTGGCAACCTATAAGACTGTTGTCTGATTACTTCCTCTGGGGATGTAATAATCTCATGAGAGATCCTTGGGGTACACCCTGGAAGGAGTGACAATAGATCCTCAAATTGGCATAGGACCTCCTTAACTTATTTCTTGACTAGGTGTCAAATTTAGGTTTATCTTGGGTGCTACTATTTTCTTTACTTCAGCAATTTGGGATCCTAGGTCCTCCTCTTGATCAGCATATACCTCAGCCACCCATAACACATTTTTATAATATTTGTGTCTTTCCTCTTTTACTCACTATCTCATAGTCTAAAGGTCCTACTTGGCACTGAACCACCATAGGCCTCCTCCACCTTTCAGTGCATTTATGGGGGGTGGATGGAATAAGAACTAACACTTTTTCTCCTACCTGCAACTCCCTTAGCTTTGCATTCAAATTATAATGCTGCTTTTGCTGCTCCTGACTTTTGTAACCTATTGTAAGTCACCTCAATTACCTTCCTTAGCTTAATTTTTTAGATTATAGAGATAAGTCAGTGTATCCTGAGGTTCCCAATCCGGGTTCACCCATTGCTCCCGTATTATATCCAGGATACCTCTGGGCGAATGCCCATATACTAATTCAAAAGGGGATACACCCCTAAGGAAGCCTGTATATTTTCCCTAGAGGCATATATTACAAAGGGCAGTAATTGATCCCAATCACTCCATACTCCTTCCAAACCCCTCCTGAGCATGCTTTTTAGGGTCTGATTATACCTCTCTATCAATCCATTGGTTTGGAGATGATAGGTGGATGTGGTAATGTGGTGGATCCCAAAAGCATCCCATAACTGCTTAAGGGTATATTTATTTATTTATTTACATTCTCTTATATACCGCGCTATTCTGCATCAGTGCGGTTTACATTGAACAAACTGAAATTACATTGAACAGGGCATTATAACTTGGAGATAACTATTTTACAAGGAACATGGGCTATGGAGGGTTAAGTGGCTTGCCCAAGACCACAAGGAGCACCTGTGGGACTAGAAACCCCAGTCCTTCCGGCCCAAGGTTGCTGTCCTCTAGTGGGATTTGAACCCCCGACCTTCCGGCCTGAAGTACCTTGCCCCAACCACTAGGACTTGAAATTTGTGCCCTGATCTGTAAGGACTTTGTGGGGAAATCCAATGTGACAAAACAGTTTTACTAACTCTCAAGCGATGGCCCTGGCTGTGGCGACTTGCAAAGGAATAACCCAAGGAAACTGCGTAGCATAATCTATGATCACCAAGATGTAGACAAAATCTCGCCAACTCTTCTCTAGAGGTCCCATTGTATCCATATCTAAGTGGGCCATGGGTTCCTCTATAACAGGCAGCTGTTTCAGCGGGGCTTTAGAAGGAAGAGAAGGGGAGACTCTTGACACTGGGGACAACCTGTGCAGTTATTTCCTTATACTCTCCAGGCCAATAGAATCTCTTCAATATTTGCTCTAAAGTATTGTTGAACCCTTTATGCTCTGATAGTGGATGGTCATGGGCCAATCTAATAAGAAGGGGTCTGAACGCTGGAGGCACCACTAGTTGCTGTTGGATTTCAACACTAAGCAAATTTTCGGCAATCCTATAGAGTAGTCCCTCTTTTAGCTCAAATCTAGACCTTTCTTCTTGTCTTGGATTTTTAGCCCAGTCAAAAGCATACACCAGAGTGGGGGGTCTGCTCTCTGCTCTTGGGCGAAAGATGGAAATTTATCCAGCACATCCTAGGGAATCCAGGGCATTTGCCCTTTTAGAAACATCTTACTCCGGTTCTCAGCCCTTTCTTGTCTTGTCTTTTTCTTCTTTTGTCCCTACGGCTTTTCCAGGTACTGCCTAGGACTTCTAGGACTTCCCCCATATAAGGAAACTTTTGTCCAAAGCTTCTTGTCCCTTATCTGCCTGCCTGCTCTGCCCAAATGTTTACCCATCCTTCCTTCTCTTGCAAACACTGATAAAAATAAACTTAATCCCTACCTAAAATAAGGGAATAAGGATTGCAGGGTAACCGGTGCCAGCGCCCTTAGTATCACACTTGTATTTGATAAAGTGGGTAGGGTATTGTAGATCTATGAATACACTTAATCCTAACATAGCCTTCATAGTTCTTTGACACTCCCCCCCCCCCCCCCCAGCCTTGGCTAGGCCCAGCTTTTCCCACAAGGATTTGGACATCATAGACTGATTAGCTGCCAAGTCCAGAAGAGCCTGCACGGATGTACCTTCCACTTTAATAGTTATCACGAAGGGGAAAGAGGGTTCTTCTCCTGAACGATCAATTTGGCCTACCAGACCTGTTCTATCTCTGCAGTCCCTCTGCACATTCCCCTGCCCATTATCTGTTTCTTTTTTTTTTTTAATTCAAGTTTTTTTCAGTCATATACAATAATCAAATTATTACAGGACACATCGCCAATATTTAACAAGAAAAGTAAAATGCAAAGGAAAAAACAAAAGGAAAAGTCAAAATCAGTCTATACAGACCACATCACGGGAGTTGGCTGCAAACATCATAAAGAAAAAGAAACAATTACAATAAGGAAAACAAGGCCTATATGGCCACATATTAGGAGGAACTAGTATCAATACTATTGAACCCTGCTGAGCCCTGCCTATCAATCAAACATTTTTCCTAATGAGTCACGTCCAGGAAAACATATGAAGCACCTTCAAAATTTATAAGGCACTTACAGGGAAAGCGTAAAAAGAAAGTGGCACCCAATGCCAAAACTCGTGGCTTAAAAGATAGAAATTGCCTTTGTCTCAATTGGGTGCTACGTGACACGTCAGGAAAAATATTGATTTTCTGACCACAAAATAAGGCTGATTTTACCTTAAAAAAAGCTTTTAATATACGTTGTTTTACCACAACAGAAGAAAGAGTGACCAGCAAAGTGGAACGAACATTGATACTATCTGAGGAATCCTCGAGAAAAGCAGTAAGATTAGCCACGCTAGGAACAATCTCATCTAATTTCCCATCCGCAGAGTTTATCTTTTTAGTGCCAGAAGGAATATAATAAATCTGCATAACCTCAATAACATCAGATATGGCAAGAATTTCTTTTACATATTTATCAAAAAGAATTTTTGGTGACAATAGAGAAGTATAAGGAAAGTTCAAAAATCTTAAATTACAAGCCCGCATTGAATTCTCAAGTGACTCCAACTTTGAATGCAAAATTAAGGAATCCTTAATTCCCATCACATTTATAGACTGAAGTGGCAGCACCTGGGATTCCAATTTAACAACCGCCTTATCGATCAAAGAAACTTTCTCATCAAGTTGCTGCATAGCAGCCGCAGTTTCTTTTTTTTTTTTAAATTTTTTATTTATATTTTCAAAACACAATAACAACACACACAACACAGCAACAACCCCTGACCCACCCAACCCCCCCCCCTCCCCGTCTCCATTGACCCACAGAACAACACTATTGATACAGAGCTAAGTGACAGCAAAACCCCCCGCCAGGACCTAAAACAAGCAATGTGCGTCACCCCCTAGGCAGGCCCTGGGGTGTGTCCCACCTGAGGCTAGCCCCTGGGAGACACGCCAGCCGACGCTGCATAAGTATCCAGAAGCTCCCATTTGTTCCCCACATCCAGAGATGGGACACCTAACCCTTTCCGGCACCTCCTCTCACGGCCGCAAGCCCAAGCCTTCTCATAACTGGCATATAGTGAAACTAAGTTCCACCAATGGTTGCACTCTAGCTTGTCCGCATCTTTCCAATGAATCAGGATCAGCTTCAGCGCAACAGCCATTAAAAAATTGAACAAAAAAGATTGCTCTTTCTGCACAGGCAATAACGGGCTTGCGGACCGAAGGAGAACCAGATCCCACGATAGAGGTGCCCGAAAGACGAGAATATGCTGAATCCTATCCCAAACCTCCCTCCAAAACCTCTGTACACAGGGGCAATCAAAAAACTGATGTTTCAAAGTGCCCAGAGGCGCCGCACACGACCAGCAACGCGCCGCTACTCCAGGAGCCCACCGAGAGAGACGACTGGGCGTCAAGAGGGCCCTATGGGAAAAAAAAAATAAGGATTGGGTAATCGCTGCAGCACTAGAAACCCTATTCGCCCTAGACCATAGGGTAGACCATGAATGTGAGGGAATAGAGAAGGCTACCTCCGCCTCCCAACTCTTTTTCAAGCCGGATAACGAGGTAGACCAAGGAGTTTTGAGAATCGCGTATAATTTGGAAACTATCCCCTTCCCCTCAGAGCAGGCAAGCAGCACCTGCTTCAGGCCCCATGCCTCTGAAAGATTAGCAACAGAGATCTTTGCTTGTTTAAGACAACTTTGAAGCTGGACCCATTGAAACCGGCACCTCTCAGGTAGATCAAACTCCCCGGCCAAAGCCTCCCAAGACTTCCAAGCATTAAGATGAGTTAAATGCCCGAGCGTCCAAATGCCTCTGTCTTGCCAACACGTCCAAGCTATCATCTTGCCTCCAATCTTTAATTTGGGATTGTACCAAATAGGAAATTCTTTAGAGACCGGGTTGTCAGCTGTAATAACCTCTGCTAGACCGGAAGAGGCCCACTGTGTGGCTAAGATAGCAGGAGAGAGCGTAACGGGTGTAGGAAGCCTCATAGCCAGCAATAGCGGGAGTGGGACCCGCGAACGTATTCTCTTCTCCACTTCCAGCCACACTGGGCCAAAGTCGGAAGCCTCCGGTGCGCACCAGCCTGCGGCCTGCTTCAGCAGGAAAGCCCGGTGATATGCCCTAAAATCAGGAAAGTTAACCCCTCCCTGATCTTTGTGCGCTTTAAGCTTGACAGACGCTATTCTAGGGGGTTTCCCTGCCCACAAAAATCGCAACAACTGTCGTTCCCAACCCTTATACCACCGCGGTGGTATCTCCAACGGGAGCATTTCCAAAATATAGTTTATCTTGGGAGATAAGACCATTTTGATGGCCTCCATTCTGCCCCACCAGGACAGGTACAAAGGGGACCAACGTACAGAAAAGGATCGCAGTAATTCCTCTATGGCCTGACAGTTAACAGAGACTGTTTCCTCAATCGAAAAACAGTACTGAACCCCGAGGTACTTAATGGGCCCAGATGACCACACAAAGGGGTGATCCCCTAGCGCGGAGGCAAAAGTGACCCTATTCATAGGAAATGCCACAGACTTCCCCCAATTTATCTTGTAGCCAGAGATTTCGGAATAAGCATCCATTATCCTGAGAACGTCACCGATCTGGTCCGGTTGGATAAAAAGCAGCAAGTCATCAGCATACGCTGATAGCTTAACCTGTAAGTCCCCTACAGAGAGGCCCTGAATCATCTCAGAGTGACGAAGGGCAATGGCCAGAGGCTCGAGAGCGAGATTAAACAGGAGCGGAGAAAGGGGGCAACCTTGTCTCGTCCCACGTTGTAAGGCAAAGGGGGCGGACAAGGTGCCATTCACTAGGATTCTGGCCTGAGGGTTGACATACAACACTTTGACCAAGTCTATAAACGCCGTCCCGAAACCGAACCAATGCAAGACGCGATACATAAAAGCCCATTCCAGCCGATCAAATGCCTTTTCGGCGTCCAGAGAGAGCCCGACCAAGGGTGTGTCTTGAGAACTTGCCAGGGCAAAAAGATCTACGAGAAGGCGGGCGTTATCCGCAGTTGATCTTCCTGGAAGAAACCCGCATTGATCCGAGTGGATCAGCCCAGAGGCCACCCTCGAAAGACGTCTAGCGAGCACTCCAGCGAAGATCTTATAGTCGGCATTTAGGAGCGAGATCGGGCGATAACTACGCACCTCCAGGGTGTCCCTTCCCTCCTTTGCTAGTACCACTATCGTTGCTGCGTTGAAGCTCCCTATGGACGGGGCTTGCTCCACTAAGAGCTGAAAAAAACAAGCCATCTGGGGGGCTAATTCGTCCTGGAAAGCTCGGTAAAATTCAGCCGGGAGGCCGTCAGGGCCCACCGCCTTCCCTGCCGGGGCATTCCTGAGGACCTCTTGGACCTCTGCTCCGTCTATAGGCAGGCCCAACCCTTCCCTCTGCTGGGTATTGAGAACCGGAAGAGGCAACTTCTCAAGAAAAGCTTGGTAGGCAGAGTCATCACATTCGCCCGCCGAGGAGAACAGGCTTTGATAAAAGGATCTAAAACACTCCCCGATCGCACTACTCTCCGTGAGCAATCCTTGGGATCCTGAGGTGAGGGCCACTATACTCGTCTTCCCCTTAGGGGGGCTAAGCACAGATGCTAAGAGCCTACCGGCTTTGTTTTGCTCGACGTAGTACCGCGCATCTTGCGCGCTCTGGACCTTGCGCACTTCCCCGCTCAGAAGAGAATTATACTGATATCTTAGTTTCTGTAGGCGCAAGAGAACACAGGGGTCAACCCGGGTCCTCAATAACCTCTCACCAGCGGAGATCTGCATCTCCAGTTCAGCTAGCTCAGCCTTCCTGATCTTAGACTGACGGATAACATAGCTGGTGATCAGGGCACGTATAGTGGCCTTGAAAGCCTCCCACCAGGCCCAGCCTGCCGTCGCTGAAGGGAGGTTCTTCTCAAAATATTCTCTGACTCCGAGCCGAATCATATCACAAAAAGACGGCTCCCTCAATAGTTCCCTCGGGAAGAACCATCCTGAGTTCCGAGGAATGGGTTGACCAAATGTAAAGAGCGAGAAGACCGCCGCGTGGTCTGACACCGTGGCGGCACAAATACCCGCCTCCATTGCCGACTCTACTAGAGATCGTGAAACTAAAAGGAAGTCAATGCGTGAATGTGATTTGTGGGGAAGGGAGTAAAAGGTAAATTCCTTATCCGCGGGGTGTAACGTCCGCCAAACATCATACAGCCCCAAATCTTGCATCAGAGATAAAAGAACAGAAACGGACCTGCCCTGTTTCGCCGATCGAAACGGCTGCCGGTCTAGCAAAGGGTCCAGCACCAAGTTGAAATCCCCGCCCAAAATCATGGGGAGGGACCGAAGGTCATGGGCCACCAGTGCTACCTTCTGAAAAAAGGGGACATCGTCACAATTTGGCCCATAGATATTCAGTACGGCTAGCCTCTCACTCTGAAGGGAAAGTGTCACCACTGCCCAACACCCTTGCGGGTCCGCTAGGCCCGAGAGAACCTGGGCCTGAAGGGATTTCCGTACCAGGGTAATAACTCCATTTCTTTTGCCTACTGCTGCAGCGTGTACCGCAACTACATAGTGACCCCCGCCCATTTTCATTGCCTCTGACGAAGATAGGTGAGTCTCCTGGAGTAGGACGACATCCGCCTGTTGTTTGACACAGTACAATAAAATTTTCTTCCTCTTACTGGGGTTGTTAACCCCTTTCACATTCAGTGAAAGGACCTTAAGGGACCCTATGGTAGTGAGTAAACAAGAGACAATAAATGCAGGGTTTACAGACAATAACATCAAGTTCCAGCTCTGAATAATACCCCCATACTTGGTCAATGGAGACAACCCCCCTCCCCAACCCACCCCACCCCCTTGGGTGAACCATCGATCTCACAAGATTGCCCTCTGAAACCCAACTCCCCTTAGAAACAACAGACATAAAATCCCCTCCCGCCAAATAATAAACAGTACAGCCCATAACGCACCATCTGTCCCCCACCCAACAGAAAACTACAAACACTCACCCATCCACACTATGTCCGACACCTATCATCCACCCACACTCACACGGCCCTCTAAAGGCAGCTCTACTGTAACATCGAGGATTGAAGACTGAAGGCAACAAAATAGCCTTCCCCTTGAGAGGCCCCAAAAACCAGTTACAGGCACAAAAGGGATCGCCAATAGTACACACTAGATAATGTCCTCAACGCATCACCGCAGCTTCTTGGTCTTCAATAAAAGCCAAAAGGGATTTCGGGTCTTCAAAGGAGCGAGTCTGGTTGTGTAATGTGACTCGGAGCCTGGCTGGAGCAAATAGGCCGAATCGAGCCTGAAGGTTTTGCAGGCGCGGTCGTAGCGCTAGCAGCTGTTTCCGACGGGCCACGGTGGTCTTGTTAAAATCCGGGAAGAAAGCAATATTCGCTCCCTCGAACTGCAGTGGGGCCCGTGCTCGTGCCGCTGCCATTACCTGAGTCACATGCTGAAAGCGTAAAAGCTTCATGATGATCGGGCGAGGCCGCGATGAATGGGGATCCTGCTGCGTGGGGACTCGATGAGCCCTCTCTATCTCGAAGGGCCGATCAAACTCGAGCCGCAACAGCGCCGGAATGGTTTTGCCCAAGAAGGCCATCATATCCCGTCCTTCAGCACCCTCAGGTATCCCCACTAGACGGATATTATTCCGTCGAGTCCGGTTGTTAAGGTCCTCGAGGTTCCGCTCCAGCGCTGCGATGCGTTTAGAATTTGCAGCCACCTCCTTGAATCGCTCCTCGTGCACTTCCACTCTTGTAGAGAGCCCTTCCATTTTCTCAGCAAGCGAATTGAGTTGGACCTTCATAGCTTTAAGTTCAGCTACATCAGCTTGCACCCCGCTCAGGGTATCTCCGTTAGCAGTGACCAGCTCGCGCACAGCTCTGATCTCAGCCAGGAGCTCCGAAAGACCCACAGTGGTGTCCTTCGGGCCTACGGCTTTTTGCGGCGAGGGGGGATCCGCTTTCAGGCGCTTAGTTCCCGAGGCCGCAGGAGCGTTGAAATCAAGCCTAGCAGGTTTACTGGATGACATGTCAATAACCTTGCTAGTGAAGGAGCACCGATGGCTATATTTCCGTGCGGAGGGTCAGGATAATCAGCAGGATTCCGGGGAGAGAAAGGATCAAGCGGCCATCTTGCACTGTCGTAGGCTCCGCCCCCAGCAGCCGCAGTTTCTTGTGAGAAAGTGGATAAGGAACCAACAGCTACGGACACTTTAGAATCAATGCACTTCAAAGCCCCCCACAGATCTTTTAAGGTAACTTCTGTTTCTGAAGGCAGAACTGGTAGCTCAGAAGAGCCTTTCAGTACCACCGACTGAACAGGAATAGGTAAATTAATCACAATCTTATCCCTACCAGCAAACTCAGGAGAAATCCCAGAGATAGAAATAGTATCAATGATAGGACAGGGAGGAGGGGATCTCCCCCCAGGGCTCAAAGACACCCCCTCTGGAGAGGACTGCGCAAGAGGAGCAGGGGCAAAGTGTTTATCCAGAGGGCCTACCGGTTTCACACCTCCGGAATCAGCCGTCTAGACCTTACTCTGTGGCTTAGCCTTCCTCTTACCTATAATAACCTCAGTAGTTATACAGCACTAATTAAATCAGCGTAGGATAAACCAAAACTCACAGAGTAATCACTTAGCTTCCAAAGCCCTCTAAGTTTACAATACCTTTGTCGATGTAGCGTCGAAGGGGCGTCTAAGGGGCAGAACCTGCCACTTTAGACACGCCCCTTCAAACACATCCCACGTCCGCGCTCCATGGTCACGGAGAGCACAAGCCACAACTTTATGCAGGAAAAAGCCCCCTCCAGTAGCAGGCTATCCCAGGAGTGCCTGCGATGGACCCGCAGCAGCGGCAGTGCAGTCCCAGCACTCCTACAGCCCTCAACAGGGTTTGCACTCCTCCTTCACGCTCCGGCAGACAGCTCCATTCCAAGAATATCAAATGGAGGATTTTAAAGCACCGAAGGCCCCCTCCAGTAGCAGGCTATCCCAGGAGTGCCTGCGATGGACCCGCAGCAGCAGCAGTGCAGTCCCAGCACTCCTACAGCCCTCAACAGGGCTCGCACTCTTCCTTCACGCTCCGGCAGACAGCTCCCCTATTATCTGTTTCTGACCCCATAAGGACCTCCCACATCCCCCTTGGGCTCATTCTCCTTTACTCTTGCCTTCTATAGGTTTCTGAATCGCTTGCCTCACCTGGGGATCAAATTTCCTCACTTGAAAAGGATTTGCAGGAACAGATTGGGCCTCAAGGTAACATTCATCTATGGACTTAACAGCCCATCTGACCAAACATTCTCTCACTGCACCTGAAAACAAAACCTGAATGTGGTTCTTCAAACCACCTTCCCCGGACCTGGGGCAGAGGTGTTAGCTACTTCATCCCCCCTTAGTATCCAAGGTTCCAACAAATCCTTCCTTAGGTACCTTACCTTAGAAGGCCGCTGGAGTTCACTTCTAAGGGTGGGGCTGAGCCAAGTGCAGTTTAATCCCTTTGCCTCATCAAAAATACTACCAACTATGCCAGATGTCAATATGGTCGATTCCCAGAGGACTGGAAGCCAGGGAAGGTCAGACGCAGGCAGCCGCAACAGACAACACACCTCCTAGTCCAAACAACAGCTCCTCAAAATTAGTCCAAACAGCCTGTGCTTGGTTTGCTGAGCTGGCTCTGCAGTACTCCTTTATCTCTTTGAGCAATACAGCTATGGTTATCCAGCAGGACAGCAGAACTCTAATAAACATAAACAGCACAAACACAGCCAGCACTAGTCCACTGGATTGGCTGTGCAGCACACTTCAGTCATTCAAAAGAAAAAGTTCCAGCCTGGGTATCTAGATAACCCTAGGGCTGTAGCATCTACCTCCCTATCAGTGTTTCCTTTGCACACTGACCCACCCATGCTACCAAGAACAAACAAACCAGAAAGGCCAAAATGACCCACAGTCAGTCTTTCTTTCCCCTTAGAAATTATAAAAGTCTTTAAAAAAATAGTTTTCCTTCAACTTATCTGCATCTTGTTGTATCTGGAAGGTCTGCCAGACAGGTATCAGCATATTCCATAGTCTCTATCTACATGGGTTCTGCAGAGTTTTCAGTTTCCAGCTCCTAAGGCTCTGCCTCCATGACCTCTGCTGACTCCTCTCTCTCTCTCTCTCTCCTCCCCCTAACCTCTCTGTGAGTCTTTTTATTTCCTGTTTCCTGTCCCAGCTGCTCCTCCCTTGCCTGCTGTCTATTCTGCAGTGCTGTAAGGAGCCCTCACCCAGGGCAAGATTTTCCCTTTCCAAGATTTTCTGTCCTCTGCCTGGGTACCCCGTTCTTCAGAGCCCCCCTTTTTCCTTGGGTTCCCTGAATGTTCTGGTGGTACTCCTTACAATAGTCTGAAGTGAAAATGACAGAAGAATTTTGGAAGACAGACGTTGGATATGTTGATTCTATTGACATTTGGAGATCCCATTATGGTTTTCTACTTTATAGGCCAGCATAGATGTGACATGTACTACAACGGTCAATGTTACCTTGCATCTGTAAGTATACCTTAGGGATGACAGTCTCAGGGCACCTGAATGTTCTGGAAATGCATATATCAGAAGTACATTAGATTATTATAATTTTCATCATTGTGTGATCTCTTAAGTGAATCTGAAAAGATTACAATTAATACAACATACTGCAGTGAGATTAATAGTAGTAATAAAATATTATCAGATTGCACCCATTTTGGTGAAACTATATTGACTACCAATAATAAAAATGATTGAGTTTAAGATGTTATGTCTGATACATGCAGAATTGCCAGTGCTTTTTGTTTGGAAATTGAAGGAACATATGCCAACTGGCACAAACAGTGGTAGAGAACCTACAAACCACCATCAGAAGGGCAAAGCAGTACAAAGAGCCGAATGTACAACTCAGCAGAATGGAAGACGGCAAAGCAGCACCAAAATTGGTTGGGGAACACCAAGGCACCTTGAAGAGGTGAAACAGCACCAACATTAACAGGAAGACTCCAGGGTATGGGCAGAGGGGTAAAACAGCAACAACATTGTCTGAATGACCCTGAGGCAGTGCGAATGTGTTAAAACAGCACTAACCTTGGCTGGAAAATGTAGGAAGGATCACTGGAAGAAGGCCAACATAGCACACGTTTTTGCTGTAAGACCCTAAAACACCTGAAGAGTGCGAACACAATAGCAAGACAGGCTGGGAGACCTAAAAACAACCAAAAAGGACTAGAACACTACCTAGATTGTTAAAAGGCCCTACAACACCTGAAGATTGCCAACTTTACAATAAGACACTTGTAGGGTGCCAGCACCGCAACAAGATAGGTTGGAAGAGCCCAGGCAGTGGGAGTAGAATGAAGGCAGCTAAGCTATGTGCCTGAAAATTAGAGCCCAGGCATTGAGGACTATTGTCTTGACATAGGAACCTGTGGTGAAGATTCTCCGAGCTAGAGGAAGGCTATATGGACAGCTTGAGGAATTCAGATAAAGATTGGAAGATGTGCTGTGGTGGAGGCCCCAAAAGCAATGGCAATGGGTGGACATAACAGCACTGACAGAGAGCCCATGACACTGGAGGAAGGACAGGCACAGGATCAAGACAGAAACACCTGAAAACACTGAGGAATGCACTTCAGTCATTGTGGAAAAAGCCAAGTATCAGTTCCTAAGGCACTTTCAAATGAGCAGAAAAAAGTGGGGCAAAGTCAATAGGTACGGTAATGGAAATTTGAAAAGAACTTTGAAGAGCGTTCAAGGCTCATCAACAGTGTTAGGCTGGTAGTGTCCCCCTGCTGCACCAGGTTCAGTTTTTCTTAGGGTCAGGCTGTTTAGAAATGCAATCCAAGAGCCGAATGAACAGCTCAGGGGAATGGAAGAGCGCAAAGCAGCACCAAAATTGGTTGGCGAACACCAAGGCACCTTGAGGGGGTAAAACAGCACCAACATTGACAGAAAGACTCCAGGGTATGAGCAGAGGGATAAAGCAGCAGAACATTGTCTGAATGACCCTGAAGCAGTGTGAATGGGTCAGCACAGCATCAAGATATGCTGGAAGACCCAAAATAGCTAAAGAGTGCCAACATAACAGCAAAACAGGCTGGAAGGCCCTACTTCCAAAGAGAAACACCCAAAAGTACTAAGGAGCGCATTTCAGTCATTAAGTAAAAAAGTATCTGTTCCTAAGGCACTTTCAAAGGACTAGAAAGCCAATGTTCATGTAGTGGGACAGTGTCAATAGATAAGTAATGGAAATTTGAAAAGAGTTTTGAAAAGAGAGAGTTCAAGGCTCATTAATGGTGCTAAGCCAGTAGTGGCCCCCTCAGATTGTTGGAAATGCACCCCAAAGCCAGTGCTAGAACACTTATAAAGAGACAACATGGCACCAAGATATGTCTGTTCAGGTGGTAGAGCCTTCCAGCCTATCTGAAAGCACTGAGGACTTCTGTCATGGGAAGAAAAAAAAACCAACACAACTGGTATCTCTTCATAAGGCACTTTTAAATGACAAGGAAAACCAATATCCAGGATTGGGGAAAAGCTGCAGTAATAAGTTGGCAGAACAACCTGGGCAGTGTGAAAGAGTTGAAGCAGCCACAACCCCCCCCCCCCCACTGTCCTCCGCAGCTCCCCCGATCGGGGTAGAGCCCCCAAGCAGGAAATCCTCCCGCTTGGAAGCTCCTGCCCAATTGGGGCAGTGGGAGCAACAGCCCAGCAGCCAAGAGAGGAGCATAAAAGCAGCACCCCACAACAAAGAAGAGCCGCCACAGCCACAACACCCCCCGCTGTCCTCCGCAGCTCCCCCGATCGAGGTAGAGCGCCCAAGTGGGAAATCTTGCCGCTTGGAAGCTCCTGCCCAATCGGGGCAGTGGGAGCAACAGCCCACGCACACAAAGGAAAGGGGCGGAGTACTGATCATAGCAAAGAACACCCTAAAGCTCAAAACCCAAAACTCCCCTCAGACCTATGCAACACAATCATGGTAGAAAACAAACAGATAGCCATATGTCTCATTTACAGAGCTCCACACGCCCCAACGGAAGAGCTAGCCTCCACCCTAGAGACTGTCTGCGCAGTCAACACAAGTCACAAGCCCCTACTACTACTGGGAGACTTCAACCTCAGTTCGGCAACCAACAAGGACAAAGAGACCTTCCTACAAGCCATGGACTCCCTACAATACACCCAACTGATTAACACTCCAACACACAAACACAGTTCATCCCCAGACCTCATATTTGCCCTCAACTACCTCTTCAACAGAGGAGGCATCTCAACACCCACAGTTACCCCAGTCCCATGGTCGGACCACTACAGAATTAAAATAAAAGTCACCTCTCAAGGAGAGAGAGACAACAAGACAATTGACACACCTCCAGTACAAAGAAGATTCAAAAGCTTCAACAAGGACCAATTCCTTCAGGACACACTACCCCACCTGGACCTTGAAACTGAAGACCTGGACGAGCAAATACAAAAATGGAACACTGTCATCTACAATGCAGCAAAAGCCAACGAACACAAAACAAGGAAAACACCCAACCTCAGAAGGCAGCACACCCCATGGTACTCAAAAGACATACGCACCGCAAAGAGACAACTAAGAAAGCTAGAGCGCCGCTGGAGGCGCTCCAAATCTCCCTCCACACGGGCATTATACATGATAAAACAAAAGAAATACAATGAACTCATTAACGAGACAAAAAAGGAGCACCACACAAACATCATACTAAAAGCCTACAACAAACCAAGAGAACTATTCTAGATAGTAAAAAACCTAACAAACGAACCCCAATACCGAAAAAGACGTGAAGATTGACCCACAAGCCTTCGCAGGTCACCTTCAAGAGAAACTAGAAGCTAGGCCACAACAGCCTACAAACAGAACGGCCAACCCTACCAGAACCACCACAACTTGGGAGAAATTCCACACGCCATCCACAAAACAGCTATTAGACATCATCACCGTGCTCAACACAAGCACCGCCCCAACAGACCCATGCCCGGTAACCACGCCACGCCAATGGATCAAGGCATCAAAGGACAGCTACATAAACACCATACACAACTTAGTACGCAACTCCCTGACACAAGGTATCATGCCAGACCAACTGAAGCTAGCTACCATACGACCAATCCCAAAGAAATCCACACAAAACAAGAGCAACCCAGCAGCGTACAGGCCAATCTCCAGCATACCGCTAATGGCAAAAATCATAAAAAAAGCGGTACAACACCAACTCCAAGACCATATCGACACTCATGCCCCTCTGGATCTACACCAACACGGCTTCTGTCCAAACCACGGAGTCGAAACACTACTGCTATACCTACTTAACGACATATTCCAAACTATAGACAACCACAAAAAAGGAACACTAATCACAGGTACACTACCAAAAAACTGCCTCCAGTTTTGCAACTGATTCCTATAGATTTTGGGGTGCTGAATCCAGGAAAAATAGCCAAAATGTTCCATCACGTCACGTTTTCTTGCAAAATTAGATTTCTTACCCACATAAGGAATGTTCACATAATTTCTTTTTAGCCAACTGAAGTTTATTTTCTTGGCCCAAAATAGAGGTTGTAATGGTTAACTAACTAGAAACACTCCCTCATGATATTTTAGAGTGTTTTGTATTCATTTTATACATTAACAGGACAATTGGGAGGCGGGGGGCTAAATCCAGTACTCGCACTGGCGCATGTTCTTTCCTGTTCGCCTCGCCTCGTTCGCTCGCTCAAACACAGTGGTTGCGACATGAACGTTCCTGTCAAATTTCAGTTTCTTGCAAGTTCATTATTACCTTTTGTTTGCTCAGTCGTAATCCAGCTTTATTCCGAAGTGGTTCACTACAGTTGTAGTTTGCAGTGCTGTGTATTTGTGATGGCTCACAGAGCCAGAGGTTGCGTCAACTCTCCGGACAGTTTTTGTTTTATTTGTGGGGAATATACCGTGAAAAAGCGGCAGAGGAACATTTCTGCATTTATTAAAAAAGTATATTTCGCCTATTTCGGTTTGAAGTTAGGCGATCAAGACAAACCGTGGGCTCCTCACAAAGTGTGCAAGACATGTGAGGAAGATCTACGCTTATGGATGAAAGGTAAAAAACAAGCATTTCGTTTCGGAATACCTATGATGTGGCGTGAACAAAGAGACCACAGCAGTGACTGCTATTTTTGCTCTTGCATTGTGAAGGGATACAACTTAAAAAATAAGAACGTAATAAGTTACCCCAACCTTCCCTCAGCAATTAGGCCTATGCCTCATAGCAACGAAGTACCTGTGCCTGAACCACCAAAATCTTTGGATCATATTTGTGTGGACGGTTCTGATCATGATGAGACTCAGATGGCTTTTCCCGATGAGTCCAGTACTTCCGAGTTTGAAACTGAACCAGATCCGAAACCTGAACTTTTCTCTCAAGCTGAATTGAATGATTTAGTCCGGGATTTAGGACTCCCAAAAGATGCTGCCCAACTGTTAGGTTCTCGGCTTAAACAGAAAAATCTATTGTCACCAGGAACAACTTTTTATTGGTACCGCAACCGCGAGACACAATTTTTGAAGTATTTCAGCAAAGAGGAAGATTTGGTATTTTGCAACGATATATACGGGGTGATGGAAAAGTTTAAACTCAAGTATCATCCTGCTGAATGGCGGCTGTTCATTGATTCGTCAAAAGACAGCATAAAAGGTGTTCTTCTTCATAATGGCAACACATTCGCTTCAGTTCCTATTGCTCACTCTGTTATTCTCCAAGAAAAATACGAGAATTTGGCCCTGATTCTTCAGAAGATTCGTTATGATGAGCATAAGTGGATGATTTGTGGAGACTTTAAAATTCTATCCATGCTATTAGGGCAGCAATCCGGTTTCACCAAATATCCCTGCTTCCTTTGCTTGTGGGATAGCCGGGCCCGCGACCTACACTGGGGGAAAAAAGACTGGCCAATTCGGGAGTATTTGAGACCCGGTGAGAAAAATGTTCTTCATGAGAGCTTGGTACCTCGTGATAAAATTCTATTACCACCTCTCCACATTAAGTTGGGTCTCATTAAGCAATTCATCAAGTCCCTTCCAAAAGATGGTGAGTGCTTTCGGTACCTTTGCTCAAAGTTCCCCCGACTTTCTGAAGCAAAGCTAAAGGAAGGAGTGTTTGTTGGCCCTGATATAAGGAAACTCATTTCAGATGGAGCATTCGCTGAAACGATGTCTGAGAAGGAAAAAGAAGCCTGGGATTCCTTCAAGGATGTTGTTCTCAAATTCTTGGGGAACAGGCGGGATGAGAACTATAAGGATATTGTTGCCAGGATGCTCAATGCCTTCAAAGAACAAGGCTGTAACATGAGCCTGAAAGTCCATTTCTTGCACTCCCATGTGAACTACTTTCCCGAAAACTTGGGGGCGTACAGTGAAGAACAAGGTGAAAGGTTTCACCAGGACATCAAGGACGCAGAGAGAAGGTACCAAGGAAGATGGAACACCACTATGATGGCTGATTTCTGCTGGTTGCTGCTGCGGGAAACCCCAGATGAAAAATACGCCAAGCAGCGCAACAAGAGAAGCATTCAGGGGAAGAAGAAACGGGCCCACCAGGAGATTGATTGACCCAAGAATGACTTTAAAATCTAAACTGTGTTGACAAATATCGTGTTTTTACTAAACTTTGAAATAAAAATTTGCTAGTTATTACCACAGTGTCGGATCTCATTTATTAGAATTTTATTTTCACACCATCGGGTGTTTGTCTTCATGTATTGCAATGGTGCGGTTTGCGTTTTCTATTCTTACATACATACCTGTACAACATTTTTTGCACATTTCTTTGCTTTGCTTTGTGTCTAACCTCGCTCTTATATGCTCAATATTTGTGCACATGTATGTGGCTGTTTTAAGTGCAGACAATTTTGCTACCATCACAGTGTGTTTTGTTGACATTATTCTTATGTGCTGCCTTGTTACAATTTTCTTTATTCTTATTTGAATAACTACTAAACAATTAGTATAAAGAATTCATCCAAGAAACTTTTATCTCGATCGCACTCAATCTGAAACGTTCACCTCAAACTGCTAACCCAATGTAGCAAAAAATCTGTACGTGATGGAGCAAATTGGTTACCAGATTTGGATTCAGCGCACCAAAAAACGTAAAAATCAATCGAAACATTAGAGGCAGTTTAAAAAAAATTTTTTTTAGTGTACCTGTGTAATGATCTTCCTAGACATATCAGCTGCCTTCGACACAGTGAACCACAAAATCCTACTAACCAGACTACAGAACATCGGAATAAATGGCACCACCCTAAGATGGTTCAACTCTTACCTAACTGACCAACAGTTCCAGGTCAAGATCGGTCCCAACACATCTCAACCTGCAAAGATCAAGCAAGGAGTACCACAAGGCTCCGCCCTATCCACACTACTATTCAACCTCTACATACAACCGATCTGCATCATCATGAAAGAGCACAAGATACACTACACCATATACGCAGATGACATCATGATATACACCCCAGTCAACCTCGACAACCCAGACTACACCAGAATAACAGACTGCCTCAACAACATGTCCACCTGGCTACATGACAACAACCTGACCATAAATTACAACAAGACAGAAGCACTTCTCATCACACGAAACAACAGCTTCAGCCCGCCACCCTCTATCAAGGTCAACAATGCAACCATACCGCTAAAAAATGAGGTGAGATATCACAGAGTAACACTCAATAGAGGCCTAAACATTCAATCACACATCAGCAGAACCACCAAAAACGCATACTTCAAAATGAGAATAGTCAGATGCCTCAAACCACTCCTCACACACGAGCACTTCCGCACAGTCTGCCAAGCTCTAATAACCCCCATACTTGATTTCTGCAACCCGATCTATACAGGCATGTCAAAACAATCGCTTAGACCACTACAAATGGCCCAAAACACGGCAGCACGAATAATAGCCGGTGCATCCAAACAAGACCACATCACACCCATACTAAAAGAACTACACTGGCTCCCAATCAGCTCATGTATTAGATACAAGACAATCCTAAACATATTCAGGATCAAACACAGGAACTCAGCCCTCAGCTTCATTCCCCTCATACAACCTGACGCCAATACAAGACCCAGAAGAAGAGCCACAGCAGATACAATCAACACGCCAAAAGACTACACAAAGGCATGCAAGTCCACCACACGAAGAGCGCTGTCTATGGCAGCACCTGGAATGTGGAATGCACTCCCAGACGAACTGCGAGCCACAGAAGACACTAAGGACTTTAGGAAACAACTAAAGACTCTGCTATTCCTGGAGCACTACGGCCCGAACACATATTGAGTCCTCCAACCATGGACTAACAACTTACCCGCACGCTCCGTGCACATTCACTGTATAAAGCTCATGATGTAAATAGCGCACACTAATCAACACACACACAATTCACTGTACATTATATGCACACCTTGAACCCAATTACAATTCAATTGATTGTTTGCTGTGTAACCGCCTTGATTAAAGGAAAAGGCGGGATAGAAATACCAGTAAATAAATAAAAATTAAAGCAGCAATAAGTGCAATTAAAACTCTAGGTAGTAGGTACCAAGAAAGTTGAAAAACAGGAAAAGGAGGAAGACTGTATCAACCTACTAAGATACTGATCACAAGAGGGTGAAAATGGTAGAATGAAAATCACAATGGTACTCAGAAAGATGCAAAGCAGGAGGAGAAGCTGGACAAGAACATAAGATATGCCATACTGGGTCAGCCAAAGGTCCATTGAGTCCAGTATCCTGTTTCCAACAGTGGTCAATCCAGGTCACAAGTACCTGTCAGGTTCCCAAAAGATATACAGATTCCATGAATCTTGTCCAATGAGTAAGCAGTGGATTTCTCCAGTCCACTATAATAATGGTTTATGGACTTTTTATTCAGGAACTAGTCCAAACCTCTTATAAACCCAGCAACACTAAGGGGTATGTTTACTAAACCGGGCTAACGGTTAACCCGGGCTATCTGCCACTAGGTCCCATATTATTCAATGGGACCTTGTTGCAGATAGCCCGGGTTAACCATTAGCACGGTTTAGTAAACATACCCCTAACAGTTTTTACTACATCCTCTGGCAACAAATGCCAGAGTTTGATGTTGAGTAAAAAATATTTTCTTCAATTAATCTTAAATGTGCTACATTATAGCTTCACTGTGTGTCCTCTTGTCTTTCTACTTTTTGAAGAAGTAAACAACCGATCTAAGTTTATATGTTCCGCTCCACTCATTATTTTATAAACCTCTAGCATATCTGGCAAAAAAGAAGAGCACAGGTCACACAGCGACTAAGATGGAAATGAAGCATGAATCTTGCAAGACAGCAAAACAGGGACAAAGAGCACAGCAACAATGGCATGAAGACTGAAAGGCAGTGAGAGAGGGAGAAAAGCAGCAAAATAGTGGTGTAACTGAAGTAGCAGCATAGTGACAGGCAGCAGGAGTAGCAGAGAGAGACAAGGGGAAAGGAGGTTTTATTTATTTATTTATTTTTAATTTCTATTCTTTTTCCTTTAGGTTTTGGGGCTAAACATACTTACTGGAAACTATATAACAGGCCACAAGATGGTTGTGCAGGCAGCAGCCAAAATGGCAACAGCTACAATACAGCAGGCAGTGAGAGCAGGCCTGGAACCAACGAGACAGGCAACGATAGAAGGGGCAGCACAGTAACACAGGCAGCAGTGGCAGAGAGAGGCAAGGGGAAAGGAGTTTTTTTCCTTTTTTTTCAACCTGATTGGTGAAGTGCCTTTTGTTTCTGTCTTATCCCCCACCACCTCCTCTTCTTCTCCTTCTAGTATGGTTCCAGTGTGTCTGGCCACTCATGTGCATATGACAAAAACAAACAAGACGTACGGTGGTTTATGCAAAACTACAGTTTTGAGCATTTGATTAGTTTGTGGTGAAATTAATTGAATATGGTATTATTTGTCACATTTTACCATTATTTGAAAAAGAAATGCACATGCTTAGAAAGGCAGACATTATTGGTTGAATTTTATATATTAAAATCATATTTTATGATACAGGCTGAATGAATTGTGGAGACTGCCATCTACCAAGCTGTTGCTCTTGTAGAAGGCCATGGACTGATATAGCTACTGTAGCTTTTGGGCCTTCTATGAACTTTAGGAGGTATGAGATCTGAATAGGGTTCTGCTTCCTGCTGTATCAGTTAAAGAACCTCTCTTAATATATGCTGAATTAAATTCAGGTAAGAGATATCTTCATAAGGAGATTCATTACACACAGGAGTGGGAGAAGAATAGACTAGCGTAATCCTCTTTTTCTAAGGAGGCTTCTGGAAGAATAAAATCCATATCTGGGTAGTCTTCTAGGGTGCTTTGACAGAGCTGGAGTTTGAAGTAGACAGATTTTAAGATAAATGAGTTTCTCTCTGTAAGAAATTACATCCATGGATTGGCTGCTGATAGTGAACAGATGGTAGAACTTTCCAGTGCTCTTTTTTACAGGAATGAACAAGGATTCTCTGGCAAATGCAACGAAACAGATGGATAAGGCTCATTGGCTACTGTGACTGAGACTGAAGTTGATGCCATCTGAGGCTGAAGGGTAGATCAGTGGCAAAGAATGATTGTGCCTCAACTGTAGAGTAAGAAGATGCCTGCAATGAACCTGTGCTGTCATTATATATTCGGTTAAGTACACTGTTTTAGATTGTTTGTTTTAACTGTTTTTTAACATTTGTTATGCTGTTTGTATTATATTTTGTCTTAGCCATTTAAGCCCCTGAAGAAGGGATTTCCAAAACACGGCCTGTGTTGGGCCAGTGGCTGATGTTAGTTCAATAAAGGTTCATTTACGTCACCTTCCCTGCTATCCACGTCTCTTTGTTGGACTACTATCGCACGTGGTGTTGTGCTTTTTGTTGGACTCCATATCCTTTGGCATGTTTTCGCCATGGAAGGACGTTTTGAGTTTCGGGGAGGATGCATTGGAGAAATTTCTCCCACGTGATCAACTACTTTCCAGTGCAGAAGATGCTCCTGATGAAATTCTACATTTATGGGAAGACGTCATTCGAATCTCCCAAAAGCAAATAAAAGAAGAAATGCACGGGTTGTACCTCCTTGAATGTTGTAGATCTAAAATTATTCCTCGTGGACTTCGAATGTATAAGGCTCCAGGTTTGTATCTAAATGAGGATGGTTTTATCAAATGCTGGAACGCAATTTTAAATAAATGTTCATTAGATTTAATGATTTTATTAATAAGTACGGCTAACAAACAGTCAGAGCTACACAAAATTGAGTTGGATGAGAAACTTGTCGCTCTTAAAGAAATGGATAACAATTTTAATATATCTCATAAAGATCACTTACGCAATATGCAAAGTTTTAAGAAAGAGATTAAAAATCAAAAACGAGAGAAATTCAAGAGAGATGAAGACGATTATCTATTTGGGTACGTGTACCCTTGGAGTAAAAAGATAGAAGGAGATCGCCTTTTTAAAAAACGTACCACGGTTTTCGATCAAAAAGACCCTGAGAAGGAAGAAGAGCGAGACCGTGGATGTGAACAAAACAAAAAAAGAAGTAGGCAAGATTCAGTTGAGGCAGCTTTCTCCTCTGCTCCCCTATTTCCCTCTCAAAGAGATCATGAAGATATTTTAAAAGAGGATAAAGAAAAAAAGAATAAGAAACCTTTTTTAAATATGGATCTCCTATGGAAAGGAGGGGGCAGAGGTCAGTCACGCACTCGCAACACACGGAACAAACACCAATGGAATCAGGAGAGAGATCAAGACAAATCCTACGCACCGAACGAACAATTCAGAGGCCGAGGACACAGTCGAGGCTGAGGGAGGGGTCGTCGAGGCTCAGTGAGGTCAACAGAGAGGAGATATTGACATCTTCGGTAGATAATGTTATTAACATCTCACAACATGTACTCTCAGCTGGAGAAATATCCTTACTCAATAAGGGTCTGTCCTTTGTCCCCGTTCGCAATTATGATCCTTTTGAAACTCGGGTGGACCTCTTCAAATTTTTTCGTAAAATTCGTATCAAACATTTCTTTTTGAATCAAACACATGATGATTGTGATCAATCTATTATTAAAAATAAGTCCCGTTGGATTCCCCCTCCTAACACGGACCCTCTTATTGAAAGTTTTGAAAGAATGGTCTTAAAAGATGTTCAGTCAATTAGGCATTCTACCAAGGCTCCATATCACAATTTGACACTTATGGAAAAACAAGCGATCAAATCGTTACAAACCAATAACAAAATCATCATCAAACCCGCCGATAAGGGAGGTGCGATTGTAATTATGGATAAATCTTCCTACATTAAAGAAATTGAAAGACAACTTAGCGATGCTAAATTTTATTTACGCCTTCCCGATGATCCTACTACCACTCTCAAACAATCTATTGATAACTTAGTATTAAATGGTTTTGAGTTTGGATACCTTACAACAAAAGAAAGAGATTTTCTCATTGTTGATTTTCCGATCACACCCACTATTTATATACTTCCTAAAGTACATAAATCTTTATCTCAACCCCCAGGAAGACCCATTGTAGCTGCAATAGGATCCCTTTTGGAGCCAATATCACAATTTTTAGATGTTTTTTTACAACCGTTTGTTGAATCCATGTGGTCCTATGTCCATGACTCCTCACATGTGATTAATATTCTTGCATCTATCATTAACTTACATCCTGATACGCTTTTGGTTACTCTTGACGTTGAGTCATTATATACCAACATCCCTCAGGCAGAAGCCTTACAGATTTTAGAACAGGTTTTATATTTGAGAAAAGATAATAGACGCATACCTACAGTTTTTTTGATTGATCTTGCCCGTTTCGCAATGTGTGAAAACTACTTTTGCTTTCGAGACTTGTTTTACAAGCAGATCAAAGGTGTTTCTATGGGCTCTTCAATGGCCCCTGATGTGGCCAATTTGTATGTAGCTAATTTCGAGGACAAATTTATAAAAAATAATCCTTTCGATGCACATGTGAAATTGTGGATAAGGTATATAGATGACATTTTCATCCTTTGGCAAGGTTCAGTTGATACATTAGGAGAATTTAATACCTGGATCAATGATTGTGATATCCATCTTCGTTTTCAATTGACTTACGATCCCATTCAGATTCCTTTTTTGGATCTATTGATTATTAAATCTGGTGATTGTTTAACTACTTCTTTATACAGAAAGCCAACAGATCGCAACCAACTATTGCATTACTCAAGTTTTCATAATGCTGCATTGAGAAATAATTTGCCGGTAGGACAATTTTTACGTACTAAACGTATTTGCACAACGGATCTTTCCTTTGAAACACATGCTACTAGTATGAAAGAGAGGTTTAAAGTGAGAGGATATCCACAGTCCCAAATCACTAAGGCATACTTTAGAGCTTGCAACTCAAAAAGATCCAATTTGTTAACACCACAGGAGAAAAAGTCTAACGTTGGCATGGTTTGCCCACTTTTGTATTCACATCATTCCACAACTATTAGTAAATGTTTGAAAAAATATTGGCATCTAATACAGGCTATTCCTGGGTTCGAGGAAATACCCTTGACCATTGCGCACAAACGTAATATTAATCTCCGTAACCTCCTGGTCCCTTCCGCTTTTACAGAATGACGTTTCTTATCAAAATACAAAGGGCACCTCCAGTGCGGTCAATGTTCCGTATGCACCCACGTTATATCTATTAAGGACTGTTTTCACATCCATTAACCAATCAAAAGTTCTATTTAGACGATTTTTCAAATTGTACAACCAGCCATGTGATTTATGTTGTGAAATGTCCTTGCAACAAATTGTACGTAGGGAAAACTACACGCCCTATATGGACCAGAATAATCGAACAGAGGAGTAATATTAAAAGAGGTGCAATTGACAAACCGCTTGTCGCGCATTGGCAAACGGCAGCACATAAGATATCTGATTTAAAATTCTTTGTTATCAAAAAGCTTAAATTCAATTGGCGTGGTGGTAATGCTGACAACACTCTCTTGCGATTAGAACAACGTTACATTTTCAACTTGCATAGCTTGTATCCTGAGGGTCTTAATATGAAAAGTGATTTTTCAGTTTTTCTTTAATACGGCCACTCCTCATGACTGTTTCCTTTTTATTTTTTAATTATTTATTATATTTTTATCCTTTTAAGTTATTTATAGCGTGCGATCTGTTCGCTCATTTTTGTTAAATATGGGTTTTCCGTCCCAATTCATTTATCTCTTTATCAACATGCAGTGACTGTTTACATGGTAAAATACATGTTCAGGTCTGGCACCTACTGTTGTACTATCTTTTATTGACCCTTTCTATTTTTAACATACTCTCTCACATGTTTTTATGGTCCTTTTGGTTTATATGTACCAGTCATCCTCCTAATTGTTCATTCAGGGTGATCCTACTCATTGCAGTTCTTATTTTTTAATTTTTTAATTTTTTATTTACTAGGCAATCATGTCTTTTGCTGTTGATGTTTTATTTGACCCTTTTACTTTACTAGCCTCATTTTTTAGCTTCTTTGCATATTCATTGCCTTCTTTTGCAATACAATTTATTTGCATATTCTACCTGACGTCATCAGCCTTGTCCTTATTTTATCTTTGCACTGCGCAGCCGTCGGCGTTTTGAGATTACAAAGAGAAAGCTGTTTTTGGCGCGTTTGTTGCTGGCTGTGGAATCTCTCATTTTGTGGTAGTAAGTTTTTATTATGTTCGTTTTTATTCATTTTTTGTTTTACTTGGAGCAAGTTTTATTTCCACCATTTTTACAGGCCTTCAATGTCATCTGTTTATAAAGACTATTTACTTTTCTTTTTAAATGCAGAACGGCACAGCCATTGGCGTTCAGCCTCTCAATGCTCTGGTTCGTTTTATAAGTTTGGTTCGCAATTTGATTTCTGCACTTCCAACCCCCCTTTTCTATTACAATGTTTATACTCCTCATTTGGGGTTGCCCGACTTGCTATATAGCGCGGTTGCTAGCATTTTATAAAGTTATATTTATATAATTATTTATTAGCACAGCTCACAGTATTTTTTATCAGATACCATTTTATTCCGTGCTTTACTTTTAATTGGCTGCAATAGTAGTATTGCATGTTTGGATCGGAGATTGCCCGACTTGCTATATAGCGTGGTTGTTTGTATTTTATGTAGTTATATTCATATAATTACTCATTGGCACAGCTCACAGTATTTTTTATTAGATACTTTTTTATTCACTCCGTGGTTCATTTTTAATTGGCTGTAACAGTAGAATTTGCATGTTTGGATCTTTTGGCTCATTACATTCAATTTGCTACAATGTTTATAGGTCCTCACTCACTAACTTTTTTTCAAACACAGTATGGTATACCTGTTTTAATGTTTCTATTGTTTATAAGTTTGTCTTACATTGTTAACATCGTAGTCCAGCTTTTCTTGTATGGGCTATTTTTTTCACTCTATCGTTTTCACTGCACTACACGATCACATTATTCAGATTCTCTATTTTCTTTTGCCTTCTCTTATTCGTTATCTAGCATAGGAGCTTGCAATTTATGAAGTTATTGACTTATTTGTTCAATGGCATTGTTCACAGCATCTTCCATCAGATATCCTTTTTCATTTTTACTTTTAGTTGTCTAAAATACCAACATCGTAGGTTCGGAGTTTGTATTAACTACATTTATTTTCACACACACTTTAACATTTTTCACAATATAGCTACATAATTGCTTCATAATTTCACGTTTTTTACAATTAGTTCATATAGACATTCACTTATTTCACAGTATTTCTAAGATAATTTTGGAACATTGTTTGTATGGTTTTTATTTATCTTTTACATTTTTTGACAAATAGGCTTGTGCACAACTCCTTATGCCTCCTATGTTGGTGGTTGTGTTATTTATTTCATTTCATTTTTTGCACTATAATCATTTCAGGGAGTCAGATTTATAACATTTTTCATTGTCTACTTTTGAGTTTTAATATGTTCATGTTGAGTTTCTAAACATGCATTACACTGCTCAGTGGTTTTAATTCACACAATACATGTCATTATTTTATTTATACCTCACAGATTGCACATTTAAACCTATAGAAGGATTATCCACGGTCACGTAACATAGTTATATATATATTTTTTTTTTATTTTTATCTTCCTGGTTTACCAGTCCTTACATGTTTGCTCCCATATTTATAGATATAATTTGTCTTCATCTCTCTTGCATTTTGTTTTATCCATATTAATGTATTATGATCTTTTATAGATTTATTTTATATTTTAAATCTACACGTTGTTATTGCAATACATATGGATCTTTGTATTTTATTTATTTATATGGATGTACTTTTTAAGTGTATATTGTAATAAGTTTATAATACTATTTTGTTATTGATATATTTACTATTTTATTGTTTGTTTTTATTAGCTCATTTTTGAGTATATAATTTTATACTCTTGTCTGAGTCATACAGGTTAGTGACACAGGTATGTGTAACTTATATGTTGCTTTGGTATATTTCTTTATTATTTAATTTATTCTTATACTTGTTTTTAATTACCCTTATATTAGACTCTTTTTACCATGTTTAATTTAAAAGTTTTAATTATATTTTATTGTTCATCTTTCTTTGTATTCATGTTAGCCGTACTTATTCGTTCCACCATTCAAGAATAACACTATATATATATTTTATACACATTATATATTCGGTTAAGTCCGCTGTTTTAGATTGTTTGTTTTAACTGTTTTTTTTTTTTTGAAAACTTTATTTATAGATCAGCAACAAATAACAATGAACACAGTATCAGGCAAAGAACCCCCGGCCGGGTGTACTCTTATCCCCGCCACAGGGTGAATTACATGTGCAATTTTCAAAGACAACAAACAAACCGTGCCTTATGAAGAAACCAGTGTTTTATATTTTTTATTTGCTTCTCCTATCCCCCCCCCACTGAACATAATAGGGAAAAGAAAAAACCCTCACCCCCCTCCCCACCCACCCCAACCCCTCGCCATCTCCATCCACAGCACACCAGCCAGCTTCGTTCCCAGGAGGAAGAGTCGCCCGCTCCACCCCCACGGGCGCCCCCACTTGTGCTCTAACATTCTAGAGACCCACGTTAACTATTTCATTTCGGCAGTAGGGCCCCAAATTCTGAATATAAGGTTCCCAAATTAGCATAAAAGTGGCCCATCGCTTAACATGGCTCCGTGCTCTCCAGCGTTCTACCAGCATCAATTGGTGAAAACTATTGCGCCACTCCAGGAAAGTCGGCGGGAGCCGCTCTCGCCATCTACGGAGAATTGGGCCTTTCCCCACCAAGCACGCTTTGCGCACGAGGAGCCGCGCCCCCCGCCCACTGGGACAAGACAGGTGCAGTTGATCCAGTATTACCAAAGATCCCGTCCAAGGGAAACGCTGTTGCAGCAACCCCACTATACAATTACTGATACGTGCCCAATATGGGCGGATGCGCCTACAGGTCCACCACATATGGGCTAAATCCGCCAGGGGTTCGGAACAACGAGGGCATGACCCATCCTGAGTGACACGACTCCGTAGGGCCCGTCGGGGGGAAAAGTGTACACGGGTTAAGGCTTTATACTGAAGTTCTCTCCACCGTGCCCCCTCCACCAGTAGAGGAATCTGTGCCAAAGCCTTCTGAATGGTCCCGACCGGGATCTCCCGCCCCATTTCCCTTGCCCAGGCCTGCTCAACTCTCCCGTAATCTGGCAATACCCGAAAACAATCCAGCCGGGTCTTCAAACCCGTTATTGAAGGAGGGGAATCCCCCCCGAGACCAAAAAATTCAATGATCTGCGCTGAGCGATCCGCTTCGAGGCCCTCTCTGGGCAACGAGGTCACATAATGAGAGAGTTGGAGATATGTGAAAAAGTGGTGGGGCTCCAACTCATATTCAGCACACAGTTCCGGAAACGATTTACAGGCACCAGACAATCCCACAACGTGGCCTAACATACGGACCCCCTTTGCCCACCAAGACCGGAACCCGCGGGACTCAGAGCCGGGCGTAAAATTCACATTACCCCGTAAGGGAAGCCAACTCGAATTCCTCCAATTTCGGTTCCAATAACAGTTCAGCTGTTGCCACGTGCGTCGCGCGGATGTCATCATCACACTGCGCTTAACACTAGTAGGCAGTTGGGCATTCTCCGCATGCAGAACACCCAACAGGGAAAGTGGGGCCACTGCTGCCGTCTCCAGATGTCTCGGTGTATAGATGTCTGTCTCGCCCAGCCAGTCATGCCAGGGCGTACAGCCATAAGTCCGGCAGCCCAATACCACCCCCCCGCCAAGGCCCAATCATGCGCTTCATCGGGATACGAGCCCTAGCTCCCCTCCATAGAAATCTCTGAATCTCCCTTTCCACGCGCCGGAGGTCGCGACGATACAGCCAAACCGGCAAAGTCTGCAGCCAATACAGAATTCGGGGCAGAATCACCATTTTGACCGCTGCCACTCTCCCCAACAGGGACAGTGGTAAAGGATGCCAAGCTCGCATCTGGTTGCGTATCCCATTCAGAATTTTCTCAAAGTTAGTGTAGTATAAATCTTGAGGCAGCCGTGTCAAAACAATACCGAGATACACAAACGTCTGACCCGCCTATTTTAAAGGAAATTCCCCCGGCCAGCTGCCACGAAGTTGCCCCGACATATCTATGGCCTCCGATTTATCTTCATTTATGCGGAGACCCGCAAAGCTGCCATAGGCCTCGAATTCCCTCATTAGCCGCTCTAGCGACTCTCTGGGGGCAAGCAAGTGGACCAGCATGTCGTCCGCAAAGGCCGATAGTTTGAACTCATGGGTCCCAACCACCACCCCCCTTATGCCTCCGTCGGCCTCTATGCTACGAATTAAGGGGTCCAGAGCCAAGACAAATAATAAAGGTGACAACGGGCACCCTTGTCTGGTTCCACGGAAGAGAGGAAACGAGTCCGACAAGACCCCATTGCATAACACCCGGGCAGTAGGTTGCACGTAGAGGCTCTGCACCATCTCACAAAAGGAAGTCCCCAAGCCATAGAGTGGTAGCAGATAATGGAGATATTGCCAACTAACTCTGTCGAACGCTTTTTCGGCGTCGAAGCTCACCAAGAGGGAAGGTAGTTGGTGCTGTTGTACCCACTCTATAGACGTTAAGATTTTACGTAAGTTGCGTACCGCAAAGCGCCCCCGGACAAAACCAACCTGCGATTCATGCACGAGATCACCCAGAAGGACCGCCAACCGTTCCGCCAAAATCTTTGCCAGCAACTTCATATCAAAGTTCAACAGGGAGATCGGCCGATATGAGGAAGCCCTCTGCGGGTCTTTCCCTGGCTTGGGAATCAGGGTGATGTATGCCTGATTGCCCCCCCAGCGTGGACCGCCCCCCGCCGCCCGTCGCTGAAACGTTTCTACTAGGAGGGGGCTCACCCCAGCCGACAATATCTTATAAAATTCAACCCCATATCCATCGGGACCTGGGGCTTTATAACAATTCGCGGTCGAGATCACCTGCTGTACCTCCTGTAAGGTAATGGGTTGCCCTAAACCAACACGTTGCTCCTCGGTCACCTTAGGCAAATCTAGTCGCCGTAGATAGTTTTCCATGCTAGTAGTGGCCGTCTCCTCCGCGGTATAGAGTTGTTGAAAGAAACCTTTGAAAATGGCGCTAATCACCGTCCGGTTGTTTTGTAATTTCCCTTGGTCATCTCAGAGAGCCGCCACCAATCGCGAGTCTCTCTGACCTTTCAGACATCTCCCCAACAGTTTACCTGGCTTGTCACCAAAACAGTACAGCTTGTATTTATAATACAATAGGGATTTTTTCGCCCGTTGATGGAGCAATTCATTTAACACGACTTGAAGTTCCCATAATTTCTTTCTATTGTGAGAGGTGGGGGTGCGCCCGTGGAGACGCCGCGCATGCGCTACCTGTTGCTCGAGCCTAACAACCTGTGCAGCCAGTAGTCTGCGCTTCCGCGCTACATATCCAATGATGTCTCCCCGGAGGACCACCTTGGCCGTCTCCCACAATAATTTCGGGTCCTCTCTGTGACCCTGATGATTCGCTTCAAAATCTCGCCACCGATGATTTAAGAATTGGCGAAAAGGAGCGTCCTTATATAGTTCTATGGGGAACCGCCATAAGCGAGTCCCGGCTAGGCCTCCTCCCCCATGCCAGTCGATCCATACCATGGCATGATCCGAAATCTCCAACGGACCAATCTGCGCGTCCTCAACAGATGCAAATTGATTCGCCGAAACCAACAGGTAATCAATGCGGGCGCTAGTTCCGTGCGCTCGGGATACATGGGTGAAGTCCCTTTCCAAGTGGTGCAAAAGTCGCCACGGATCCACTAAGCCTAGTCGAGACTTAAACCTTTGCAACGTACGGGAAAGAGTCTGTCTCTCTCGGGTTCCCATATCTCTCGAGGTGTCAAGACCTACCTCAAAAACCCCGTTGAAATGGCCGCCCTAACTGTTTTTTAACATTTGTTATGCTGTTTGTATTATATTTTGTCTTAGCCATTTAAGCCCCTGAAGTAGGGATTTCCGAAACACGGCCTGTGTTGGGCCAGTGGCTGATGTTAGTTCAATAAAGGTTCATTTACGTCACCTTCCCTGCTATCCACGTCTCTTTGTTGGACTACTATCGCACGTGGTGTTGTGCTTTTTGTTGGACTCCATATACTTTGGACCTGGAAACCTGTAAAGAGTTTTGCACCAGTTTGGAGGATCTCTGGTACTGCTTCTTTATGGTTACACTCTAAAGGAGTAATGTTAAAGGGTTTCTTTTCACCTGTAAAGTCTGTTTTACATGTTAAAAAGGACTTTCATAAAATTGTGTGACCTCGTATGTATAATCTGCATGTAGGCATTCCAAGGGGCATAATGTGAGCAGAATGGAAGTAGAGTTACAATGTACAAGCATATTTTAAAATATGTGAGTACATGCACAGAATACAGTTACACATTTACACCAACTTTGGAGCATGTGTAAATGTATGCATGGGCATTTTTGCACTACTAGGATGGATCTGGGAGCCAGGGTTACCTGTGCCTGTCTTTCACCATATAGTGTTAATATTGCCACTGCCTGGTTAGCGATGGGTGCCGTCTCTGCTCTGCTCTGGAACACCCTATGCTCACCGCCTAGTAGCAGCAGCACCCAGGGATATTCAGTGGCACTGACCATGTTAGTGCTGTCGAATATCCCGCAGAGTAGCATTTACACAGTTTGTAGTTCTGCAAACAATGTAAATACCTTTGAAAAGACCCCCCCCCCCTCAAAGTCTTCAGCACTTCCATGCCCTCTGGGAAGAGCCCAAAAAAACATAAGTTTGCATAAGTAGCAAAATTGCTTCCTCAGCAGATTACAGTATAGTACTCAATGTCTCCACAGTATTTATTGCAGAGTAGGAGAATGAACAAATGGATGATGAAATGCTCAAAGAAATCAAGGAAGTTAACAAAAGTCACAGCACAGTAATAATAATGGGTGATTTCAATTACCCCGGTATCGACTGGGTCAGTGTCACGGCAGGACATGCTAGGGAGATAAAGTTTCTAGATGAAATAAATGACTGCTTCTTGGAGCAGCTGGTTCATGAACCGACCAGAGGGGAAGCCATACTGGACCTAGTCCTTAGTGGAACACCAGATCTGGTGCAAGAAATAAGGGTGTTGGGGCCACTTGGCAGTAGTGATCATAGCATGATCGTGTTTGATTTAATTAGTGGAGGAGGGATAGTAAAGAAATCCACAGTACTACCTTTTAACGTTCGAAAGGGAGACTATGATAAAATGAGGAATATAGTTAAGAAAAAACTAAAAGGAGCGGTTGCAAAAGTTAAAGACTTACATCAGGCTTGGGTGTTGTTTAAAAATACTATCCTGGAAGCCCAGACCAGCTGTATTCCACGCATTAAGAAAAGTGGAAGAAAGTCCAAAAAACTGCCAGCATGGTTTAAAGGTTAGGTCAGAGAGGCTGTTTGTGCCATAAAAGCATCTTTCAGGAAATGGAAAAAAGAGCCAAATGACGAAAACTGGAAACAGTACAAGCACTGGCAAGTTAAATGCAAAGCATTGATAAGGCAGGCAAAGCAAGAATTTGAGAAGGAACTTGCTACGGAAGCAAAAACATTAAATAAAAACTTTTTCAAGTACATTCGTAGCGAAAGGCCTGTGAGAGAGTCAATTGGACCGTTAGATGATAGAGGGGTAAAAGAGGTAGTAAGAGGAGACAAGGCTATAGCGGAGAGACTGAATGAATTTTTTGCTTCGGTCTTTACTGAGAAAGGATGTTACCCAAGACTGAAGTGGTATTTAAAGGTGATACTGCAGAGGAATTGAGAGAAATATCGCTACACCGAGAAGATGTATTACAACTATTTGATAAACTGAATAGTAGCAAATCACCTGGACCGGATGGTATACATCCAAGAGTGTTGAAAGAACTGAAATATGAGATTGCAGACCTGCTATTAGTAAACTGTGAACTTTCATTAAAATCATCTGCAATACCTGAAGATTGGAGGATCGCCAATGTAACGCCAATTTTTAAAAAGGGTTCCAGGGGTGATCCGGGAAACTACAGACCGGTGAGCCTGACGTCAGTACCGGGGAAAATGGTAGAAACCATCATAAAGAACAAAATTACACAGCATGTAGATAGTCATGGCCTAATGGGAGACAGCCAACACGGCTTTAGACAAGGAAGATCTTGTCTTACTAATCTGATATGTTTTTTGAAGGTGTGAATAAACAGGTAGACAAAGGTGAGTCGGCTGATATAGTGTATCTTGACTTTCAGAAAGCCTTTGACAAGGTCCCTCATCAGAGACTTTTGGCAAAACTAAAAAGTCATGGGATAGGAGGCAGTATACTGTTGTGGATCGGGAACTGGTTAAACGATAGAAAGCAGAGGGTAGGGCTAAATGGTCAATTTTCGCTATCAGAATATAGAAAGACTAGGGGACATGTAATGAAGCTACAGGGTAAACTATTTAAGACAAATAAGAGAAAATATTTTTTCACTCAACATGGAGGGAGGAGGGAGGAGTGGTCTAGTGGTTAGGACAAGGTACTTCAGGCCGGAGGGCTGGGGGTTCAAGTCCCATCTGGGGACAGCAATCTCAGGCCGGAGGGACTGGGATTTCTAGTCCTGTAGGCACTCCTTGGGGTCTTGGGCAAGCCACTTAACCCTCCATTGCCCATGTTCCCTGTAAGTATTAGTGTATGTGTCTCATTTCCCCTCGTGTTAAATGTATCCCCTAATTGACCGCTTTGACCCGGTGAAAAGCGGGATATAAATACAGCTAAATAAATAAATAAATAAACGTGTAATCAAACTCTGGAATTTGTTACCGGAGGATGTAGTAAGGGCTGTTAATGTAGCTGGGTTTAAAAAAGGTTTGGACAAGTTCCTGGAGGAAAGGTCCATAAACCATTATTAAAAAGGGACCCAGGATATCAATGTTTGACCCAATACAAGCATTGTGGTCTCTTGGGGATACTGCTAGGTACGTATGACCTAGATTGGCCACTGTTGGAAACAGGATACTGGGCTTGATGGACCTTGGTCTGACCCAGTATGGCATATCTTATGTTCTTATGTGATTTCAGTACCACTTTGCTTGCAAAACAAACAAATGCACCAACAATGAAAATAGCTATATAAAGTAATGGCTCAATTAGACTGCTGCAGCGAGACAGTCAGCCAAGGAGATCCTTGAGTCTTCAAGTCATTTGTGCTCTCACAAACTAATGCAAAAATGCTTGCAACTGGTTGGGCTGATTGGACGTTTTTGGAGTGTTGTTTAATATGGCTTTCATTCAGGAGGCCAAACCATGCTCCAGCAGCTTTTCCTGCATACCTAGGAATTTTGTCCAATGCAGCACCATGGACTTGGCAAGATCTGGTAGAATGAGAATATCCTTGTTTTCAAAATGTATAAGCCTCTTAGCACTTGCTGTTTCCAAGATTTGCAACACATGCTAGTAACTGGTAAGTTGTAATATCACCAGTCTGGAGGACAATTGCCAGCCAACATGCAAGATGGGGTTCTATGCGCACACTCTACTCAGTTTATTTGGGATCCAGCTTTCTAGAAAACCAATTGTACCATTTCCTTCTATGCCTTTCCAAATGCCTAGAGTACAAAGATTGCTTTTACAGTTATAGTTTGACAGATTTTCAATGTCACGCTACAGGGCTTCGAGTTTACCAAACTGGCCTTGAAGCGCTGCAATAGCTTTGGCTTTACTTGTCGCTTGTGACTCCACTCATTCCAACTGCAGCTGGATATTTGCCATTGCAACTGCCAGACCTTTGACCTCTGATCTGATCTCACAAGGTTTCTCACAGTGTGTTGTAATCAGTTCCTTTAGGCTGCAGAGCTCGTCAACTATTGATTCTTGCTGCCCTGGGTCCGACTTGGTGGCCACCATTTCTTCTGGACTTGTAGGATCATGTTTTTGTCATTTTATCCCTGAAGCCACTTGGTAAGTCTGATCTGATTTCAACAACATACTACTAGTCATCTTATCAAAGCATCTCACACCAGAGGATGTAAAATTAATATTTTTGTTATACAGAGTGGAAGTTACTCTAGGCTCCCTCTTATTTTTATTAGGTGATAGCTTCTCTGTGTTTTGCATGTGTAACCAAGTGAAGGATTTTGTTCATATGTAGGTTCTGTGTAAGAATCTGTAGCAGTCCAGCTTTTTCTCTTTTTGCAAATGGAACAGAGGTTCCCAACCTTTTTAGTTGTGTGAATCCCTTATTAGTCTTCAAAGGGTTCCGGGACCCTCAGTCCATTCATACCACTCTTCTCATTACTCTTCCCTGACTTCTTTCCTTCAGCACCACTCTTCCCTACTAGTACTCTTCATCTCTCTTCTTCCTATTTCCATCTGTCTCTCTCTTTCCCTCTAGCCAGTCCTCACTATTCTCATTCTCTCTCTTTCCTCCTAGCTTCTTCCTCCAATCTTTATTCCTCCCCCCCCTCCCCCCAGCCAATCCTCCCAGCACCTCTCTTTTTTCTCTTTTCTATGTCCTGCGAACCCCTTGTAATAGTCTCATGGACCCTCAGGGTCCATGGAGCACAAATTGGGAACCACTGTTCTAGAATATTTGTAGTGCTGAGTTTTCATAGCTAGGATTGGTGCAGTTCAGTTCTTGGACTTGTTGCTGGTATGGTATAGTAAGTTTTTGAGTGTCCATTTGCAGGGTTTTGTGGTACTACATTCAATGTCTTGTAATGAAGGAAGTTTGTATTGTTTGTCACTGATGTGTCACCAGAATTTGAATAGAATCATTTTTGTATGTTGAATTGCAAAGTGAAACACCCTACTTCTGCTCTGCACCCACTGTTGGGAGAGTTTATTGAGTAGTGTGGGAATATTCTATATGAATGAATAATTATATGCTATCAGACTGATATTTAATAGCAATTTTGTGTTTGCCAGAGAACACATAGGGAGGGGCATGGTTACTAAAGTGCTGCAGGTAGCCGGGGGGAGGGAGGGGGGGGGGGGATTTGACATTAACTTGCAGTTTTACAGTGGATGGGGCATTATGGCTGTAGTGGATGGGGCATTATGGCTGTAGTAGATGCAGGGGATGTGGCCACAGTAGGGACATACTGCCATGGTAGTTGCATATGCAAGGCCATAGCGCATGCACACAGCAAATGCACTCGCACACCCAACAATTGATGGCTGGGGGTGGGGATCATGGACTTGGGGTAATTTAAATTATTGATGGGCTGGAGGTCACTTATTGTATGGGCAGGCCAGCAGGGAATGGAGAGTGGAGAAAAGGGTGTTTTGTTTTGGCCTTGCTGGCCTGTCCCTTGGGTTGAATACGGTGCCATGGGTGCCCCTGAATAGCCTGCACACCAGCCTCACGGGGAGCCCTCCTCGAAATGACACTAAGTTGAGCCATTTCGAGGAGGGCTCCCCGTGAGGCTGGTGTGCAGGCTATTCAGGGGCACCCATGATGTGTGATTGTTGGCCAAGTGGGACTTCTAGAGGCTTGTCCCTTCCTCCTGGGCTACTGAGAGATCCTACTCCACTAGGGTCAGCTGTGGCAGTGCCTGCCTTGCAGCCCATGGTTGCACTGTTGAAGAGCTGCTGGGGTGACTTGTGTGGGCAGGAGTGGCCTTGCTGCTGGCTGCTGTATTGCCCTGCTGGCCTTCATGTTAGCTCACAGCCACCGCACAACCTGATGAGCATCGGGGAGGTGAATGGGAAGGAAGGCCCTCCCTGATTGTCCCCACAAGGCCAATCGGGCCAATCAGCAACCCGCCAGGAACAATTTAAATTAAAGCACCTCCAGGCATACTCAGGATGCCGCCACAGCCACCGCACAGCCTGATCAGCATCAGGGAGGTGAACGGGAAGGAAAGCCCTCCCCAATCACCCCCACAAGGCCAATCGAGCCAATCAGCAAACTGCCAGGAACAATTTAAATTGAAGCGCTCCAGGCGCCTGCACCTGGTGGGCCCGCACCTGAGGACCTCGTCAGAGGGCTCTTTGGTGTGGCCCTTAGGTGGGGACTGGCAGTAAGAACAAGCTCCACCACAAAACAACAGAAGGTGAAGATCAACACCAAATCAATGGCAACATCTCAACAGCCAGACTATGGCTCCACTGGCCATTCTCCTTGCTCTCTGCCTCACTGCACTCCTCACTACCACCTCAGCTCTCACCACACTTATTCTTCCTTGCCTATCATACATCCTTATCCATACCCACTCATCCTGCCCACTCATCCCACCACCGCACATCATCCACAGAAACAAACTGAGAGCCACACAACACATCATACATATTAAAACACAGGTGCCCACACAAATCCCACTACACACAGACACACACATAACACGTCCCACCTGAACTGCACCCTACTCAATGCCAGATCAGCACGTAACAAAACCCAACTCCTCACAGACCTACTACTGGACAACAAAATTGACATCTTATGTGTCACCGAATCATGATTTAATGAAACAGATAATGTCTTACTGAATCAGCTGACGTCACATGGCTACAGCCTTTTCCACTCTCCAAGAATGCAGCATTAAGGAGGAGGTGTATTCATCCTAGCCAAGAAAATCCTCAAATTCCACACCCTCACCAATACCTCTGACAAAGGACGTCACTTCCTCCCTCTCTTTCTACTTTTTAATGGTGTAAACAACAGATCTACATTTACCTGTTCCATTCCATTCATTAATTTATAGACCTCTATTATATCACTCCTCAGCCGTCTCTTTTCCAAGTTGAAAAGCCCTAACCTTTTAAGCCTTTCCTCATAGGGGATAGGGGTATCCTTCCATCCTCTTTACCATTTTGGTGGCTCTTCTCTATAACTTTTCTAATTCCGCTATATCCTTTTTAATATATGGCAACCAGAATTGCACACAATATTCAAGGTGCGGTGGCATCATGGAACAATACAGAGCATTATAATATCCTTTGTCTTATTCTCCATTCCTTTCCTTATGATTCTTAGCATTCTCTCTGCTTTCTTGGCCATCACTGCACGCTGGGTGGAGAGTTTCAATATATTATCCATGACGACACCTAAATCTTTTCCTAATGTGGAACCTTACATCGTGTAACCATAGTTTGGGTTGTTCTTTCCTATGAGCATAACTTTGCACTTGTCCACATTAAATTTCATCTGCCATTGCAATGTTCAGTCTTCCAATTTATCAAGGTCCTCTTGCAATTTTTCACAATCCTCTTGGGTTTTAACAACTTTGAATAATTTTGTGTCATCTACAAATTTGATCTCATCACTCGTTATTCCCATTTCCAGGTCATTTATAAATATGTTACAAAGCAGCGGGACCAGCACAGATCCCTGGGGTACTCCACTATTCACCTTTCTCCAGTGAGAAAACTGGCTACTTAGACCTACTCTCTGCTTTCTATCTTTTAACCAGTTCCTTATCCACAATAGTACACGGTCTCTAATCCCATGACTTTTTAATTTGGCCAAGAGTCTCTCATGAGGGACCTTGTCAAAGGCTTTCTGTAAATCCAGGTACACAATATCAACTGGTTCACCTTGGTCTACCTGTTTATTTATACCTTCAAAAAATATTAGTAAAACAAGACTTTCCTTGGCTAAATCCATGTTGGCTTTCTCCCATTAAACCATGCCTATCTACATGTTCAGTAATTTTATTTTTTATAATGGTTTCTACCATTTTGCCCGGTATTGATATCAGGCTCACCAGTCTGTAGATTCCCAGATCATCCTTGGAACCCTTTTTAAAAATTGGCATTACATTAGCCATTCTCTAATCTTCAGGTACTACAGGTGATTTTAATGATAGTTCACAGACTACTAATAATAAGTCTGCAATCTCATCTTTCAGTTCTTTCAACACCCTCTGATGTATACCATCTGGTCAAGGTGATTTACTACTATTCAGCTTATCAGATACTTGTAATACATCTTCCCAGTTTATCGATATTTCTTTCAATTCTTTCAATATAATCACCTTTAAATACCATTTCAGGTATGGGTAACTTCCCTATATCTTTTGGTACATTTTTAAAACACGGTTACATTCTTTCTGATGCTTTAGTTCAAAAGGGGAAATATTTTCTTTAGTGGTATAGGTTTAAAACTCTGCTTTTAGTATCTTTTTCAGCTCTTTGAAGCTACTGATACCTCATCAGGAGTTAGTGGGCCTGATTAGCTTGTGAAAGAACTGAGAGCAGCTGAGGGCTGCACAAAAGTCTTCAGAGCGTTGCACTGTTGCGGCATTCCTAACAGGGGCTCTGCATTTCAAGCAAAGGTAAGAGTGTGTGGCTTTTAATTACTAGCTCTCTGCCTGAGAGCTCTTAAAAGGGTTTTGATACATTTTTAAAACAAAGTTACGTTCTTTTTGGTGTTTTATTTCAAAAGGGGAAATATTTTCTTTAGTGGTGTAGGTTTAAAACTCTGCTTTTAGTATCTTTCTCAGCTCTTTGAAGCTACTGACACCTCATCAGGTGTTATTTCCCTCTCTACCCTCCCAACTCCCACCCACCCTATGAGAGCAGTTTCACTTTATAGGGCACCTCCCCAATTAGCTTCACACAGAGACATGGAACAGCACATTTAGAATACACCCATGGTCCAAAGGACCTCAAAGCCAAATGATATAGAGCCCGGGGGCCTCAAGCAGCCAACATCGTCGGGAGGGAAGAGGTTGCTGACACTGTGCCTGATTGGACACGCACCCCTGCTGGCGTTTCCCCCTCAAACGCGATGCTCCACGGCAGTAAAACAGCCCAGTAAGATCTCAGTCTTCCATGAGATTTACTGTTAAAAAATGCAAGGTCATGCATTTGGGCTGCAGCAATCCAAGGGAGCAATATAGTATAGGAGGTGAAGTACTTTTGTCCACTAAAGAACAGCAGGACCTAGGCGTCATTGTGTCTGATGATCTTAAAGTAGCTAAACAGGTAGAAAAGGCAACGGCAAAAGCTAGAAGGATACTTGGGTGCATAGGTAGAGGAATGGCCAGCAGAAGAAAAGAGGTGATAGTGCTTCTGTATGTCTTTGGTGCGACCTCATTTGGAGTATTATGTGCAATTCTGGAGACCGCACCTTCAAAAGGATATAATTTTATACAGGTTGGAGTCAGTACAGAGGGTGGATACTAAAATGGTTAATGGTCTTCATTATAAAGCATATGAAGATAGACTTAAGGATCTTAATATCTATACTTCAGAGGAAAGGTGGGATAGAGGTGATATGATAGAGGCGTTTAAATACCTTTGTGGCAAAAATGCACAGGAGGAGAGCCTCTTTTGATTGAAAGCAAGCTCTGCTATCAGGGGACATAGGATGAGGGTGAAAGGGGATAGAATCGGGAGCAATATGCGGTAATATTTCTTTATGGAAAGAGTGGTAAATGCGTGGAAAAGTCTCCCAATGGAAGTGGTAGAGATGAGAACAGTATCTGAATTCAAAAAAGCATGGGACAAACACAGATAATCTCTAAAGGAAAAAAAGGGGACTGTTGTAGTGGTTGATATGAAAGGGCAAACTAGATACTGTAGGCCGTGTGGTCTTTTTCTGCCATCATGTTTGTATGTTTTTTCAATAAAGATTGAAGCAAAGAATTCATTCATTCTCTCCGCTATGTCCTTGTCCTCCCTTAGCGTCCCTTTTACCCCTCTATCATCTAATGGTCTAACTGACTCACAAGATTTTTGCTTCGAATGTACTTGAACATTTTATTTATGCACTTTTGCTTCCATGGCAAGCTTTTTTTCAAATTCTTTTTTTCCTGCCTTATGAGTGTCTTGCATCTAACTTGCTAGTGCTTATGTTGTTTCCTGTTTTTGTCATTTGGCTCCTTTTTTTATTTTCTGAAAATGCTTTTTTGTCTACAACATCCTCTCTGACCTCATCTTTAAACCATGCTGGCAGTTTTTTCACCTCCCTTCCAGTTTTCTTAAAGCATGGAATACATCTAGTCTGGGCTTCCATGAAAGTATTTTTAAACATGCTTGATGTAAATCTTTAACCTTTTCAACTGCTCCGTTTAGTTTCTTCTTAACTATTTTCCTCATTTTATCATAGTCTCCCTTTTGAAAGGTAAAACTTAGTACTGTGGATTTTCTTGCTGTCCTTCTTTGATTTATTAACTCAAATGCGATCATGTTATGATCACTATTGCCAAGTGGCCACAACACCCTTATCCCTTGCATCAGATCCTGTGTTCCACTAAGGACTAGGTCCAAAATAGCTTCCCCTCTTGTTGGATCATGAACCAGTTGCTCCAAGAAGCAGTCATTAATTTCATCTAGAAACTTTATCTCTCTAGCATTTTCTGCTGTGACACTGGCCCAGTTGATATTTGGGTAATTGAAATCACCCATTATTATTGTGCTGTAACTTTTGTTAGCTTCCCTGATTTCTCTTAGCATTTCAACATCCAGATGTTCATTTTTGCCAGGATGTTGCTAGTCCAATCAGGAGGCAAAACACACACTGGCAAGGAAACTGCAACCAGTATAGAGAGAGGTTGTAGACCAAAATATATTTATTAGTTAGTTAATCACAAAGGGGCTCATTTTGACCCGCAAATAGCAGGGTTGGATGTCCAGGTTGGATATCCAACCCCCGTTTAGGCCCGGCTCGCTATTCTGGATCTAGCACCCCCAAGCATGTACAAAGGGTTTCTGTGGGGAGCACTGGATGGGGGGGGGGGGGGAGGGGGCTGTATTGGGGCAGAGTGTGGGTGGGCCAGGTGGTATGCCAAGATGGCGGGACGTACAGAGGCAATTCAGGTCATGCCTCTGTATGTTCACTACCAGCAAGTTAGATGCCCAGCCTATTCCATCTGGAAGGTGGAATAAGTGGCAGTCGATGTGTTCTGCGCAGCATCCAGCCCCTCCCTGCACCATCAAGACCCCACGGGAGTGCCCCGCCACTCGATCCCAGCCTTGGGGCACCTGCCAAGGGTCGGGTGACAGGTTGGCTTTGAGGACCGTTTGTTGCACCGGCAGAATGTGCCAGTGCCATGGCGATAGGATGCCACGGTTCTGGCACACCAGCCACAACATTGAGCAGTGCGGATGGGCAGCCTCCAGGATGTCTCCCCATTCTGCATCGTATGGTAATGAAGGTAGCAAACAAACCAAGAGGAGAACTTTTTGGAATAGTCCACTATGCTAACAAAAGAACCCTCACAAGAAAACTCAACTGACATAAATCCGCAATGAATAACAGACCATCTAATGTCGAAGCAGCTCAGCAACCAGCCAAAAACAAAGACAACATCAATTGAATCCAATAACATACGATACACTGATATAGGGGAGACTTCACTATCCCAATGCTCAGGCAAGTGGAACGCATCATAACAACCCTAAAAACAACCACCTCACCAACTGACCTTTGTCCAGTGACATGGATAAAATCAGCTAAGGAACCACTCATCCATCACATCATATCCCTTACACAGGGGCAACCCTCAAACTAGCATCAATCAGGCCCATTCTAAAAAAAACCCCAAATCTGACAAAGCAGACCCAATATCATACCGACCGATCTCCAGCTTACCTTTCATGGCCAAAATAGTAGAGAAGGTAATCCAGTTACAACTACAGGATCATATCAACTCATATGCACCCTTGGACTCACACCAACATGGATTCAAGCAGCACCACGGGGTGGAAACATTAATTATGGCTCTCTTTAACCACATCATCAGAGAAATTGACAATATAAAAAAGGACATCATCCTAATATTTCTCAACATATCAGCAACCTTCGACTCAGTATCATACCCCATACTTCTAAGATGCCTACAAGAAATCGGTCTCTGCCAAAATACATTAAAATGGTTCCAATCATACCTAAATGATAGACAGCAGTACGTCAGATGCGGAAGAAACACATCTTCTCCATTCACACTAATGCAAGGAGTCCCCCAGAGGTCAGCACTATCAACCATCCTATTTAACATATACATCCTGCCACTCTATAAAGTCATACAGAAACATAACATACATTACAAAATCTATGCCGATGACATCATGATATTTATTTATTTATTTATTTCTCTTATATACCGCGCTCTTCAACATCAGTGCGGTTTACATGGAACATTTAGGTTTTACGATGGGGTTAACCATAAAAATACAGATAACAGGTAACTCAACTTGGATAGTCAAAATTAACTATTTACACATACTTGATACATAGTAGTATTTACATATTATACATATTACATATTATACAAATCATTTGATGTCGAAACCCCAGACTACACAGCTACAACTGAATGCCTTGTAGAAATATCCAATTGGCTAAACTCTCACAATCTCAGCCTAAATTACAGCAAAATGGAAGCACTCACAATAACAAGAAACAAAACCTTCAACCATCCCTCCACAATAGATACAAAGAATGGATACATTGCTATCAAAAGTGAAATTAAATACCAAGGGGTCATCCTCGATCAAAACCTAAACTTACAAGCTCATATTAAAAGGACAACACAAAGCGCTTATCATAAGTTAAGAATCATCAGCAAACTAAAGCTTCTACTAAGTTACAATGATTTCAGAGCAATCCTATGGGCCATCATCACACCAGTATTGGACTTTTGTAACTCAATCTACCAAGGCCTGCCAGCAACAACAATCCATCCTCTTCAGATGGTACAAAATACTGCTGCACATATTCTCACAGGAACAAACAAATGCGAACACATAACACCAATCCTGGCACAACTTCCCTGGCTCGCAATCAATAATCATGCAAAATACAAAGCTATTATCAACATATTCAAAATACTCCAGAATGAATCAGCTGAATCATTCCAAGACCTAATAAAAATATACCCAGAAAACCGCCCGTCAAGAACAAACAGAAACATGCTAATCACGCCTAAGGATTTTTCCAAAGCTAAACAATGCACTTCAAACAGAGCCTTTTCACTATATACGTCAAGCTTATCGAACTTCCTACTGAACAATATCAGATGCACTAAAGACACTGAATTCAGAAAACTGCTGTAGACATTCCTGTCCATTGAACTTTTCAGCAACATCACATAAAATAACTATACATCCATCCACACAAGACCTGGACAATGACTACTAATCAATGCCAGTGATCATGCAACATAACCACTAACTGTAAATAAGTTATTCATGTAAAAAGTTACAAAAATACTTTGTTACGATCTAATTATAAGTTATAGAGCTTAAAACACTTTGTTACAATGTAAATAGTTGCTTTCAAAATGGAGTTTTAATGTAAACTACGGTAGCTAGTAAAATTGAGATCAATGTAAACCACCTTGATTAAAGGAAAAAGTGGTATATAAATACTGTTAAATAAAATAAATAAATAAATAAATAGTGTGTTTGTAATTAGTAATAATTATAAGATGGTCGAGAAAGAGGGAAGAAGAAAGGAGAAGGAAACACATGTGGTTTGTATTAAATACCAGTGTGGTCATGCAGTACTATTTCTGGCATGACTGTGAAATCCAATTCACACTCGGGGTCTTTTTGAGCCGCGAATAGCGGGAATGGACATCCCATTGGGACGTCCATCCCCGCTATTCAGCCCCCTCTGTGTCCCTGACTAACCTCCCTGTACGTACAAGGTGTTTGCACAGGGAAGCTAGACGGGGATGGAAAGGGGGCAGTGTGGAGGTGGAGTTAGAGCGGTCCACGGCCCCAGACGTACAGGGCCAATTCTGACATCAGCCCTGTACGTCTGGGCCGGCAATCTGGATGAGGGACTTATTCCACCTTGGAGGTGGAATAAGTCCCCCTAAACATCGGGGGATGGGAGCTCTGGCCATGGAAGAAAGGTGAGGTGGGTGCAGGGGATTCCCCACAGCCCGACCCTGGCCATGGGTGGCCAGATTGGGGGTCAGCCTGCGGGGAAAGGAGACAGTCAGTGGCGGCTGGGGATCACGGCTCCATTCAGGAGCATTGACTGAGTTAGCCAGACAGGGGCCTGTACATCCAGGCCAATGGGAATCGGGTCCCAGCCTGCACATATAGGCCTAGTCGCAATTCTGATCCCGCGGGGGCTAGACGTGCCCCACGGGATCTGAATCCCGTCTACCCCTGTGCATCCAATTCCGATCGGACGCACAGAGGCCGGGACGTCCTGAACACAATGACCCCCACTTTGTCTGAAGGAGAGGAGAACTGGGTTATGGTCAGTCAGTCAGTAACCCAAAAGTTAAAATGGCATTCAAAGTCTAACAAAATGTTGATACGGCATATAAGAATGTGCCATGATAGTATCCATCTGTCAGAGAACTTTTAAACTTTAACTAACATCATAAAATGAGTACAACATCAAGCTTTTATAGTTAACCAGATCAAGACTGCATAAAAGTCAATGGTTTAAAAAAAGACACTGAATACTGTGGCTACTCATTTTATAGCCCTACAAGGAACGACTTGACAATACTTTACCCTTTTATTTAAAGGGATAAGTTTGTGAAACAACATGTGTTTAAAATTAGGAAGGATATTGACTTTTATGCAATTTTGATATCCTTCCATCCCCTTTACCATTTTGATCACTCTTCTCTGTATCTTTCTAATTCTGTGATATCCTTTTTAAGATATGGTGAACAGAATTGCACACAATATTCAAGGTGCAGTCACACTATGGAGCGATAGAGGCTTTATAATATCCTTGGTTTTATTCTCCATTCCTTTCCTTATGATTCCTAGCATTCTATTTGCTTTCTTGGCTATGGCTGCAGACTGGGCAGAGGGTTTCAATGCAGTATCCATGATGATGCCCAGATCCCTTTTTTGGGTGGTGATTCCTAATGTGGAACTTTGCATCATGTAATGTAGTCTGGGTTGTTATTCCCTGCATGCATACCTTTGCACTTGTCCATACTAAATTTCATCTGCCATTTGGACACCCAGTCTCCCAATTTTTCAACATCTTCTTGCAATTTCTCTCACTCCAATTGTGTTTTAACAACTTTGAATAGTTTTGTGTCATCTGCAGATTTGATCACATCACTCATTATTCCCATTTCCAGGTCATTTATAAGTATGTTAAAAAATGCTGGGGCCAGCACAGATGCCTGAGGTACTCCATTAGTCACATTTCTCCGTTGAGAAAATTGTCCATTTAGCCCTTCTCTCTCTTTTCCATTTTTTTAACCAGTTCCTAATCCACAATAGTACACAGCCTTCTATCCCATGACTTTTTAACTTCACCAAAAGTCTCTTATAAAATCTTATAAAAGGCTTTCTGAAAATCCTGAAACACTATGGGGTAGATTCTGTGCTGCATATAGCGGGTCTGGATGTCCGATCCAGATGTCCAGACCTGCTGTACGCCTGGCCTGCTTCAGGGAAACAGAGCTCCCTACACATAGATCTGAGCTGTGCAGGGAGCTCTGTTTGTGGGCAGGTGGAGGCAGGCCACAGATGCAGCAAGGGTGGGCTGTGGGCGGCATCAAGACCATGGACATACAGGGCCAATTCCGAGGTCGGCCCTATACATCCAGGATCGGCCATCTACACTTCACCTCGGAGGTGGAAAAAGATGTCGGGGGATACCAGATTCGGGCCCAGTAAGGACAGCGAGGGGGTGAAGGGGGTTCCCTATGGCCTGACCGTGGCCATAGCGGGGCTGATCGGGGGTTGGGCTGCAGGGAAGAGCAGAATGCCTGGTCTATCAGGGATCACGGCTCCTACATGGAGCCGTAGTGCCATGGCATCGCGGCTCCATGCAGGAGCGAGGCTGGGCTAGCCAAGTAGTTCATTAGACGTCTGGGTGGCCAGAATTGGGGCACATCCTGGATATCCAGGCCAGTAGACCCGATTCTGGTTCCACGGGCACGTCTAGCCCCCATGGGATTAGAATCGGAGCACATCCCGATTCTGACAGCCTGGATAGGCGGGGGATGCACTGAATAGAATTGGTCTCCACATCAACTGGATCAACTTTATCTACCTGTTTATTCATATCTTCAAAAAAATGTAACAGATCAGTGAGATAAAACTTTCCTTGGCTAAATCCATGTTGGCTTTCTGTCATTAAAACACGACTGTCTACATGTTAAGTAATTTTGTTCTTTATAATAGTTTCTACCATTTTGCCAGGTATTTATGTCAAGCTCACTGGTCTGTAGTTTCCTGGATCATCCCTGGAACCCTTTTTAAAAATTGGCATTAAGTTGGCTACTCTCCAATCTTCAGATATTACAAAAGATTTTAATGATAGTTCACAGATTACTAAAGTAGGTCTGGAATATTTCAGTTCTTTCAGCACCTTAGGATGTATGCCATCCTGTCAAGGTGATTTGCTACTCTTTAGTTTATCAAATAGCTGTATTACATCTTCCCAATTTATTGAGATACATCTGATAAATCACCTTTAAATATCATTTCTGGCATGGGCAAGTTTCCTATATCATCTTCAGTAAAGACTGAAGCAAATAATTCATTCAATCTCTCTGCTATGGCCTTGTCTTCTCTTAGTGCACCTTTTAGCCCTCTTTCATTTAAAAGTCCAGCTGACTCTCTCACAAGTGTTTTGCTATGAATGTACTTGAAAAAGTTTTTATTATGTGCTTTTGCTTCCATACCAAGCTTCTTTTCAACTTCTCTCTTTGCCTGCCTTATCAATGCCTTGCTTTTAATTGTTAGAACTTATGATGTTTCCTGTTTATGTCATTTGGCCTTTTCTCAATTTTCTGAAAGATTCTCTCTTAGCTATAACAGCCTCTCTTACCTCACCTTTGAGCCATGCTAGCTGTCATTTGGCCTTCCTTCCAGCTTTCTTAAAGTGAGAAATACATCTGTCCTGGTCTTCCAAGATAGTATTTTTAAATAACACCCAGGCCTGATGTAAACTCTTAAGCTTTGCTCCATTTAGTTTTTTGTTAACCACTTTCCTCATTTTATCATATTCTCATTTTTGAAAATTAAAAAGTTATTAATTGGAGAATAAAACAAAGGATATTATAATGCCTCTGTATCATTCTATGGTGTGAACGCACCTTGAATATTGTGTGCAATTCTAGTCGCCTTATCTTAAAAAGAATATAGCAGAACTAAAAAAGGTATAGAGAAAAGCCACCAAAATGTTAAAGGGGATGAAAGGATACCCCTGCAAGGAAAGGCTTAAAAGGTTAGGGCTCTTCTACCTGGCAAAAAGAGAGCTCAGGGCAGATATGATAAAGGTCTATAAAATACTGAATGGAATGGAACATGTAAACGTACTGTAGATTGGTTGTTTACTGCTCCAAAAAGTAGAAAGACTAGGGGGCATGCAAGGAAACTACAATGTAGCCCATTTAAGACTAATGGGAGAAAGTTTTTTCACTCAATATGTAATCGAACTCTAGAATTTGTTATCGGAGGATGTAGTAAAAGCTGCTAGTGTAGCTGGGTTTAAAAGAGGATTGGATAAGATCCTGGAGGAAAAGTCCATAAAACATTATTGGGATAAGCAGCATGTAATCTGTGCACCTTTCTGGGGACCTGCCAGGTACTTGTGACCTGGATTGGCCAATGTTGATAACAGGATACTGGGCTTGATGGACCCTTGGTCTGACACAGTAAGGCATCTCTTATGTTCTTATTATAGTTTGTTCCTCAGAGAACAGGTTTTTCATATATCTAGCCAGCAATATGTTCTCTAGCATACTACATCCCATCTCATAATGATAATGATTATTATTAAAAATTGTTATGTACCACTCCGCATAAGTACAGCTGTGCTTTTTAATAAAATAACATTCATATAATAAATAACATGCATAAACACACATACACTCACATCGTAAATTTGCTGTAATACATTTAAAAACTTGTTTTGCTTCTATTAGTTTTTGATTCTTATCAGAGATTTCAGGTGTTATGCTTATGAAGTATAATAGGTACATCATTACCTAGTGTTGCATTTATATATTAGTGAAACTTCAAGCAAATCATGTGAATTATCTTGTATGAAATTAGCAGTGTTTGATGGGGTATGTTTACTAAAATGCGCTAACCAGTAGTACAAGGTTTAGTACACAGTTTGAGCATGATGCTAAAAATTAGCATGGGTTGCAGCAACAAAAATCCCATACTACATGGATTGTGCACGATGGGATGGGGGGACTGGGTGGGAGAAGGGTAGAATACAGGCATTACTGGCACATAATTATGTTCATGGCTGGTGTTAACTATGGTTGATGCCCCTTAGCATGGGTGCACTTAATACCACCTGAGTGGGCAGTGTTAAGAGTGCCTGTGTGGTGTGATAGGTTGGGCCTGCGATAACTGCAGGGGGCAGATGCACATGCCCCCTGAAGTTAGCGTAGTCCTCTAGTAACACAGCCCACATGACTATTACCAGCACAGGCTTTAATAGACATGACCAGATATGAATAAAATAAAATACATTATCATAAAGCATGCATTTCATAATATATTTAATTTATTAAATCTTTTCAATGAGTGCAGTCACAATTAGGAGGTACTCAATAGCTTATGGTACAAAAGAAAAATATATTGCAAATATTAGTATCTGAAAAAGAAACAAAGCTGTTCTTTCTTACTGAAAACATGTGCAGAAAGCTTCAAAGTCAATCCAGATCTCTTTGATTATAATTTTAGCTTCAGAGAGATTGCTTTCCTCCATAAAGCGTATTGATGGACTGGCTGAATCAACTGCATCCCCATCAGCACTCACACGCCCATCGTAGAAGCTTGCTTAAATAGAAAGAATTTTATTATGCTTAGAATGTCTATAGCACATTGCAATAACTGTTTTATTCTAGGAAACTCCTTTAAAAAAACATAATTAAACACATATGAAGCCCCATATTATGTAGAATATTTAGGTAGGAATTAGGGTGTCCAGGTTGGGACAGTCGCAATTCCCCCAAAATTTAACAAAAAGCAGAGCCTTTTGTAAAATGCATATAAGGACGCCATCAAATAGACATATATTTGCAGGCACATACAGCGGTAGCAGAAATTTCACAATCCTATACGTTGAGAAACAGATCAGCATTACTCAGCAGTTTCTACATGTAGGAGCAAGTTATTATAGGAGGAAGTGTCAATCTTCATTACTTCAGGCAAATAAAAGCAAGAGAGAACAAAAGGCTAAAATATCATTTTTTTTTTATTTTTTATTTATGCGATTTTACAATATAACAAGACATACACAATGTTCTACAGAAATTGGGAATTTGATACAAAACCATAACAAAAGGAAAATAACATAAGGCAAAATATGAAATCAAAACCCACTTGAGAAGATCCAAGTAGAAAGAAAACACAGATCAAATATCAAGAGGAAAAAAAAACCAACCACAACAGCCGGTACATTCCAAATTCAAAGCGGTACAGTGGGAGGCCCTGCAGAACCCCCAAAGCTGTGTGAGTGAAGGAAGGACAGCAATTGGGCAGGCTAAAAAAAAAAAAAAGAGGAAACAGCCTGATATTTAATCAGGCATTTACATGGAATAACAGGACAGGGCTCAATATAATCACTGCCCAGTTATCACTGGGTGCTGCCCCAGAACACCCTGATGCTAGCAAGCACCCACAGATATTCAGCAGCACTGACCATGTTAGTGTCATTGAATATCCCAGTCAGTTTGATTAACGCAGTAACAGGTCTGCTATGCGCATTAATCACTTTGAATATCCTCTCCATAATTTTTTGGCGCTCCCTAGCAATGCCCAAGAATCCTTTAGAATCTGGGGGGCATACTTACTAAAGGGTGGTAGTTGGAAATTTGGGGCTAATGTGCATTTTGACAACACAGTAACCGGGAGCATATGGCCAAATGGTGACCATGCTAAAAATATTGCAATACCCCAGCAACATGCGAATAGGCAGGGTTAAGTCAAAGAATGGGTGGCAACTCAGCGTGTGCTAGCACAGGTGCAACAACCTCCTGTTTCTGATCAGGTGTTAGTTGCACTTACCTTGCTAACACATCTCAAATGCACAGTTTGCCTGAAAGTTCTAGAAAATATGAAGGGCCGAAAGAGGGAAACACATAAAAGAAAAATGGTTTACTGGCAATGTCAACAGAATACCTAGGCACTTGCTTAGGCCCCTTGTTCAAAACAGCCACATGCTGCAGCTGCCATGGCAGTGGACCACAATAGCCTAACAGCCACATAAACAAGGCTTGCAAGTCAGGAGTGACCCTGCTGGGACACTGGGCAAACAACCACAGAAACATCAATGGCTGTCTTGACTGACTGCTGTTCATGCTTGCATATGCACTAGATAGTTGTTAGAGGGCTGGTATTGTTGTGTGGAGTGCAGATGCAAGGAGATAGAACTGTGTGCTTCAACCAGTACTGCCCAAATCGCCAGAGTTGGAAGCAGCAGAGTACATCAGTGATGGGGCAAGCAAATGAGATGGTTAATACACTAGCAAAATAACAATGTGGCATTAAAAGGTACTGTCCGACCCTCACCTCCCCAGCATGGGGGAGGGAAGGCATGTAGTGGTAAATATGTGCTCCTGTGAGGCCATGTTCATGTAGCAGATGGCCCCTCACCATGACCATGGGAGGCTATGGCTGAGGCCTACTGGCTCTGAGTAGATACATAATATTTATAGCATGGAACATGGGCTAGCTTCGTTGAAGCTCACAGATCAGTGCTCCCTCCCTGGCCCCCATTCCCAGGGTATAAGGCATTCTATGGACTTAGGGAGCTCTTGTGTGCTTCCAAGGTTTTATGGGCCTTTGGTTCCCTGATAGCTGGGGTGCTTAGCTTAGGGGCTGTTTGATTTTGGCCACCTCCATTGGGGTATGTGGCTTGCATTACGGTGTTCCCCCAGAGTTCTCATCATTGAGGGAAGCATGGGTGTTCTATGTGGATGCCCCCCCCACCCCAAAGACTAATCCAAAGGCACTATCACCTCCTTTTTCCTGCTGGCCATTCCTCTCCCTAAGCACCCAAGCATCCTTCTGGCTTTTGCCATCATCTTTTCTGTTTAGCCACTTTAAGATCATCAGAAACAATTATGCCCAGGTCCCGCTCTTCTTTTGTGGACAGAAGTACTTCACCCCTTATACTGTACTGCTCTTTTGGATTTTTGCAGCCCAAATGCATGATCCTACATGTGGTGGTATAGCAAGCAACAAAATAGACATGTCCAAATAAACCTACTAAACTCCCCTTCATCTTAAGCTTTGTCACTAAGTTTGCTAATAAAGTAATGATAAGTTACCCACTAAAGCTTCATCCCCGCTCAGCTTTCCTTCAGAAAGCAGTAGCCAATAAATCCTGTACAGGCAATGAGAAGCCTAGAGTGAAAATTAAGTGCTGCTAAATTACCATGCTAGTGATTTGAGATTTGTGTGAAGAAGGATGCTCTTGTTCTGTATGATCAGTAATGGAAATATCTGAAGTCTGCAAAGAGGAAGAACTGCAAGTCTTTTGAAAAGGGGGAACCAGTTCTGATGAGGCCAGTAAGCTGTTATGAGAATCACTGTGTTGGGCTTATTCTGAAATTTGTGCAAGGTCTTTCCAGTCAGAGGGATGAGGGGAGAAGCACAGAAGAGGGATTTAGTCCAGTTTATGGTCAGTGCATCCATTCCCAGTCAATTCATGGCTTGGTTTACTGAATGACAGAGAAGTAGTTTACATTTTTGCAGCAGGTGAAAAGGTCTACTTGGTGGGGGAGAGGAGGGGGGTTCCTGGGCTTAGAAGATAGCTTGTTTGGTCTGCAGGTCTAAATACCACTCATGAGGTAGAAGGGCTCTGCTGAGCCTGTTGGCTGTTTGGTTCTGAATGACCGGGATGCAAGCTGCTTAATTTTACATGTGACTGGAGGGCACAAAGTTCCAAATTCTGGTTGCTTCCCAGCACAATTGAAGAGAACACGTTCCCCATTTTTTATTGGCATAAAACACTGCAATTTGATTGTCCATTTGAATAAGCACTGAGCAATCTTGAGGAAAATTCATTAATGCCTACAGGGAGTAAAATATAGCTTAGAGATCTATATGATTGATATGGAGCATTCCTTCAGACTGAGACCATGTCCTCTGAGTAAGCAAGGTTTCTAAGTGGACTCCCTAATTGGTATTAGAAGCATCCATTTTGAAGACCACAAGATATCTGGTGTTGCAAAGAGCACACCTCTGATCTGGTTACATTTGGACATCTACCACTATAGCCTAGCTTGAAGCAAAGCTAATTTATGAAGTACATTTGTAACAAAAAAAAGCCTGCGAGAGTCAGTTGGACCATTAGATAATAGATGGATAAAAGGGGCACTAAGTGGGAACAAGGCCATAGAAGAGAGAGCGTAGTTACTCACCTGTAGCAGGTGTTCTCCAGGGACAGCAGGAATCGGTCCTCACATATGGGTGACGTTGGCGCAGACGGAGCCCTCGTGCAGAGCAAATCCCCAGCTTTCAAAAAAAGCCTTTGGGATTACATAATGCATGTGTGGTCCCCTTCCTGCCCAAGGGTGCCATCTTGCTCAGTCAAATGACATAGCTAAAAAGACGGCAAAGGGATAACATTTAATCAAAGGACTGCAACGCCAAGGGGAGGAGGGAGGGTCGTGAGGACTGATTCCTGCTATCCCTGGAGAATATCTGTTACAGGTGAGTAACTACGCTTTCTCCAGGAACAAGCAGGAAGTCAGTCCTCACATATGGGACTCCCTAGCTATAGGCTACCGAGAACCCATAGCTGAAAAATGGCTCCCTCTAGAAGAGCCGCAGCAGCTGTAATAGGAATTCAGCCGAGTACGCAACACCCCCCAGTAGCCTGACACCAAAGGGTCGGAGGGTAGGAGTTGCCTAAACCTCAAATAGGTTACGGAGTACCGCCTGGCCGAAAACACTGTCCCGTCGGGACTCCCTATCCAAGCAGTAATGGGCTGCAAAGGTCTGGCCCGAAGACCAGGTGGCGGCCTGATAGATGTCTGCCAGCGGAACAGAGCGGAAGTGAGCCACTGATGCGGCCTTAGCCCTGACACGGTGGGCCATGACGTGACCCTGCAATGGGAGGTCAGCCGCCATGTACGCCCAGGAAATGCAGTCTGCCACCCAGGTGGACAACGTGCGCTTAGAGACAGGTAGACCCAGCTTACTGGGGTCATAAGAAATGAAGAGCTCAGTAGCCCTTTGATGTCCCCGCGTATGCTACAGGTAGAAGGCCAACGCCCTTTTACAATCCAGGGTATGCAGGATCGTCTCTGCCCGGCTGGCATGCAGCCTGGGAAAGAAGGTTGGAAGAACCACCTCTTGACTGAGGTGGAACGAAGAGACCACTTTCGGAAGGAACTTGGGGTGGGTACGAAGGACCACCCTGTTCCTATAAAACTGTGTGTACGGTCTATCAGAAAAGAGAGCTTGTAGCTCTCTCACACGTCTGGCAGATGTGAGTGCCACCAGGAAGAGCACCTTCCAGGAGAGGAAGCGCAGATGGCAAGTGGACATCGGCTCAAAAGATGGGTGAGTAAGCTGCTCCAAGACCACCTTCAACTCCCACTCAGTTGCCGGAGGACGAACCGGGGGTTTTAGTAGAAGTAGACCTCTGAGGAATCTGGACACCAAGAGGTGAGCCGAAAGAGGTTGTCCTTCCACTGGAGAGTGGTGTGTTGACAAAGCACTCAGGTGGACCCTGACAGACTTAGACTTGAGACCTAATTCTGAGAGGTGAAGCAAGTACTGCAACACCACTGGTACAAGGCAAGAGAAAGGGTTTTCATTGTGCTGTGTACGCCACAATTCAAACCTACGCCACTTGAAGGCATAGGATTTCCTAGTGGACTGCCTCCTTGAGGCCAGTAACACTTCTTCTACCTTCCTAGGTAGGAGGAGAGGAGCCAGCACTACCCTTTCAGCAGCCATGCCATCAGGTTGAGGGACCTGAGGTTGGAGTGCAAGAGAGGGTCATGCTCCTGAGGCAGGAGGTTGGGCTGCATCCCCAGAGGGAGTGGGGCTTCCACTGCCAGCTGAAGGAGAAGTGGAAACCAAGGCTGCCTTGGCCATCTGGGGGCTACCAGAATGACCGAGGCCTTGTCCCAAAGGATTTTGAACAGAGTTTGGGCCGCCAGAGGCGTGGGAGGAAACACATACAGGAGGCCCCACTGACCAGGAGATCAGAAAAGCATCTGCAGCCACCCTCAGAGGATGTGGCTGTCTGGAGCAAAACCTGGGCAACTGGTGATTCTGCAGACTGGCAAAGAGATCTATGGACGGATGTCCCCAGTGGTAGAAAACCTGTTTGGCCACTTCCTGATTCAGTTGCTATTTGTGAGGTTGGAGAATCCTGCTTAGTTTGTCTGCTAGGAAGTTCTCCTGACCAGGCAGGTAAACTGCTTTGAGAGACATACCCTGCCTGATTGCAAAGGAGCAAAGGTCCAGTGTCTCCTAACATAGGATACGAGACCCTGTGCCTCCCTTCTTGTTCACATAGAACATTGGTACCTGGTTGTCTGTCTGCACCAAGACAGACTGATGTGAAAGAACATGACCAAAGGTTTGAAGAGCGAGGCAAATCGCCTGCAGCTCTAAGAGTTTGATTTGGTGTGTAGTCTCCGGAGGAGATCACAGCCCCTGAGTGCATGACCCCTGGCAATGAGCTCCCCAGCCCAGCAAGGAGGCATCTGTCGTTAGCACTCTTGTGTGCGAGGGAGTCTGAAAAGGCACTCCCTCGAGCAGGTTTATTTATTTAACATTTCTTATATACCGCCTTTCATGATATCAAGGCGGCTTACATTGAACAAACTGAAATTACATTGAACAGGGCATTATAGCTTGGAGATAATTATTTTACAGGGAACATGGGCTATGGAGGGTTAAGTGGCTTGCCCAAGACCACAAGGAGCACCTGTGGGACTAGAAACCCCAGTCCTTCCGGCCCAATGTTACTGTCCTCTAGTGGGATTTGAACCCCCGACCCTCCAGCCTGAAGTACCTTGCCCCAACCATTAGGCCACTCCTCCACTCCTGGTTGGGTGGCTGAAGCCACCAATGCAACGACTTCACCAGTTGTCTGGACACTGTTATCCTGTCTCGGAGGCTACCAGTGGCTTGTGTCCCTTGATCTCTGAGGCACCACTAAGCTGTTCTCATGTGGAGACGGGCATTTGGGGTCACATGTACCATGGAAGCCATGTGGCCCAGGAGGCGTAGGAAGTGTCTCGCTGAGACCTGAGACTTGTGTCTGACCTGGTGTACCAGCGTCAGCAGCCTCTGTGCCCTGTCTTCCGACAGGTAAGCCCTTGCCTGAAGGGTGTCTAGTCTTGCTCCTATGAACTCTAAGTTTTGAGTGGGGAGCAAAGTAGACTTTGCGTGGTTTATGACAAAGCCTAGACGTTGTAGAATGTTGATGTTGCAAGAAGTGGCCTGTTGGACCTCCTGAGGCGACTGGCCCTGATGAGCCAGTCGTCCAGGTAAGGGAAGACAAAAATCCCTTGGTTTCTGAGGATGGCTGCCACCACGGCCAGGCATTTGGTAAACACTCTGGGAGCAGAGGCTAGGGCAAAGGGGAGTACTCTGTACTGAAAATGGTTTCCTCCCACTACAAATCTCAGATATTGTCTGTGGTCTGGATGTATGAGGATGTGCGTATAGGCATCCTTCAGGTCTAAGGAGCATAGCCAATCTCCCTGGTGGAGGTAAGGCAGCAATATTCCAAGGGAAAGCATCTTGAACTTTTCCCTCACCATGAACTTGTTTAAGTTTCGCAGGTCGAGGATAGGCCTTAGGCCTCCAGTTCTCTTTGGTATCAGAAAATACCTGGAGTAGAAGCCCTTTCCCTGCAGGTGGTGGGGCACCGGTTCCACCGCCTGATCCTCTAGAAGACCTGCTAACTCCTGCAAGAGGAGGTCCCTGTGAAGAGGGGTTCTGAGAGGCTCTCCTGGAAAGAAGGACGGAGGTACCTGGCTGAAGTGAAGCAAATAGCCCCTTTGGACTATTTGCAGGACCCAGGTACCCGTGGTGATAGCTGGCCACCTGTGGGCGTACAGGGTCAGCCTTCCTCCTGTGCAAGGCCTCCCCACTGGTGGGAGAGAGACTATGCTTTGGGAGTTAAAAACCCCCTCCCGGCTGGGTCAGAGCTGGGGCCTGGAGCTTGGGGGTCTTCTGCTTACGCGAGCCATGCCTCTGTCCCTTGGCCTGCTGCCCCTGCTGGGGAGGCCTGGTAAGTGGGGTAGTTGCGGTAAGCAGCACCCTTGCTTGGGAAAAAGGACTTTTTACCCGAGCCCTTCTTCTTAAAAGGGGCAGAAGTCTTCTTGGAGAGCCTTGTCCGGGTCAAGTACTCTGACTCGATCTCAGCATCCTTCTCAGTCATGGGTTTGCCAAAGAGGTTGTCACCTCGGTAAGGGACATCGACCAACTTGTCCTGAACCCCTTGGCTCCAGATCAGACGACATTAGCCAGGCCTGGCAGCATGCACTGATGCCGGCTGCGGCTACTCGGGCCGAAGCCTCAAAGCCGTCATAGGCTGCTCAAGACAAACTTTGAGCACTCCCAAATCCCGGTGGACAAGGCCTTGAAGTGGAGAGGCCACCTGAGAACCCGGCAGTCTCCTTTGCCAGGTCCCTCAAGTACATGCCCATGTACAGCTGGTAAGTCTGGACCAGGTATGACAGCATCGAGCCTTGGAAGCACTTTCTGCCGAGGGCATCCAGGTTCCGGGCCTCCCTGTCAGGAGGCACCAAGGAGTGCATTTTTTGGCTCTTGAGCCTGTGCATTGCCGATTCCACAACCATGGAGTTGTGCGGCAGCTGTGCTTTATGGAACCCAGGGCTCTTGAGGACTCGATAGATGGAATTGACCCACTTGCTGAGAACCGGCATCGAGGCCGGCGACTCCCACATGCGGAGCATCAGCCGTTCCAGCATCGGAGGAACCGGAACAGTAAGGGCTTCCCGAGGGGGAAAGTCATACTGGAGGTCTTCGAGCTCCTCGGCTCAAAGCTCCTCCTCGGTGTCCGCAGGGAATGCCAAAGCCTTGGCCATGTCCCTGACGAAGTCCGAGAAGCGGGTATCCTCCAGAGGGGACCTTCTCTGAGGCACGGAACCCGGTGAGTCCGATGGGACATACCGGGTCCGATGGGTGTCCGGGGACTCCTCATCTTCCGTCTCCCGTGCCGACTCCTCCGAGGAGGAATTGAGCGGCTCCGGCGGTGAGGGCTTTGGTCCCAACCACCACGATGCCGAGGGCACCGGCATAGACGACCTAGGTCCCGAACGGGAGGTCAAGGGAGACCTCGGCCGAGGATCGACTCAAGTCCGAAGAGTCTCGAGGATCAGCTCGGCCTCCGGTGTCGACTTGGATGTCGAGGTCCCAGTGTTCGGGGCGAATGACCGGTGAGACTGGCCATCAGAACTTGTTCCTGCTCCATGAAGGCAGATATGCTGCGCTCCAGGGCCGCCATCCTGAGACCGAGCACAGAAGGCTCCGCAGCCTTCAGCTCGGGTCCCGACACCGGTTCTCCCAGAGGAGAGTCTACAAGGACAACAGCAGTTACCTTTCTCGGCATCTCCGGCTCCGTGTGAGGCAGCTTTGCAGGCCACTCCAACTCCGAGGACCCGGGGTGGCGGTCAGGACTCTGCGACCTGGTCCTCGAGGGCCCAGGTCGATCAGAGGCATCCAACAATGCCGCCCTCACGAGTTTCTTCTTCCTCCGGTGTTCCCGCGAGGGAGACCCCCGCTCAGAAGACCCCCGATGCTCAGGTTCAGACAGCTCCCGAGACGTCGAGGCTTCTGAAGAGGTCCGGACCCGGGGAGATGCGGACTCGTAGAAAATCCTTTCACGCTGCTGCTGCCTACTCCTAAGTGCCTTGGAGGACATCTTCCCACACGGGCCACAGACCTTCGGGTCATGGTCGGGCCGAGGCAGCAGAGACAGCAGTCATGTGTGTTGGTGAGGGATATTAACTTTTTACACCAATCACACTTCTTAAACCAACTGGCAACCATCAGGGGAAAAAGGGCCCCTGCAAGGTCGAACGACCGGGCTGCCAGTGAAAAGAAAAAGAGCGCAAACGCTAGTCACTTAGGACAAAAAACGAGTAGAGGCGGGAAGGGGAACCAGCGTCGAACCGGGTCGAAGAAGATGATCTTCAGCAGTTTTGATGCACTTTTTCCACACGGGAACTTGGACAACATCCATTGGGCTCCACGGAAAAAGGGAGACTGAGCAAGATGGCACCCTTGTGCGGGAAGGGGACCGCGCATGCATGATGCAATCCCAAAAGCTTTCTTTGAAAGCTGGGGATTTGCTCTGCACAAGGGCTCCGTCGGCGCCGACGTCACCCATATGTGAGGACTGACTTCCTGCTTGTTCCTGGAGAAACTGAATGAATTCTTTGTTTCGGTCTTTATTGAAGATGATGTAGGGATGTTACCCATGACTGAAATGGTATTTAAAGGTGATGCATCGGAAGAATTGAAAGAATATGGATAAACCGGGAAGATATATTACAAAGAACTGAAATATGAAATTGCAGACCTACTATTAGTAATTTGTGAACTATAATTAAAATTATCTGTAATACCTGAAGATTGGAGAATGGCCAGTGTAACACAAATTTTTAAAAAAGGTTCCAAGGGTAATCTAGGAAACTACAGGCCGGTGAGCCAGCGAGTACCAGACAAAGTGGTAGAGACCATTATAAAGAATAAAATTACTAAACATGTAGACAGTCATGGTTTAATGGGAGAAAGCCAACGTGTCTTTAGCCAAGGAAGATCTTGTCTTACTAATCTGTTATATTTTTTTGAAGTTGTGAATAAACAGGTCAGCCGGTCGATATAGTGTATCTGGATTTTCAGAAAGCCTTTGACAATCTCCCTCATGAGAGACATTTGGCAACATTAAAAAGTTTTGGAATATGAAGCAGTGTACTATTCTGGATCAGGAACTGGTTAAAAGATGGAAAGCAGAGGGTAGGGCTGAATAGCCAATTTTCTCAATGTAGAAAGGTGAAAAGTGGAGTACCCCAGGGATCTGTGCTAGATCCGCTGCTTTTTAACATATTCGTAAATGACCCAGAAATGGGAATAACGAGTGAAGTAGTCAAATTTGCAGATGACACAAAATTATTCAAAGTTATTAAAAACCAAGAGGATTGTGAAAAATCGCAAGAGGACCTTGATAAACTGGAAGACTGGATTTTCAAATGACAGATGAAATTTAATGTACAAAGTCATGCACCTAGGAAAGAACAACTTAAACTATGGGTATACGATGCAAGGTTCTACATTAGGAACCACCACCGAGGAAAAAGATTTAGGCATCATCATAGATGACAAGTAGAAACCCTCCGCCCAATGTGCAGCTGCGACCAAGAAGGCAAATAGAATGCTAGGAATGATAAGGAGAGGAATGAAGAATAAAACAAAGGATATTATAATGCTTCCTTATTGTCCCTTGGTGTGACCGCACCTTGAATATTGTGTGCAATTCTGGTCGCCGAATCTTAAAAAGGATATAGCAGCATTAGAAAAGGTACAGAGAAGAGCCCCAAAATGGTAAAGGGGATGGAAAGATACCCCTTTGGGGAGAGTCTTAAAAGGTTAGGGCTCTTCAACCTGGAAAAGAGATGGCTGAGGGGGAGATATGATTTAGTTGTTAAGGGCCATCGATTCGGTGTCGACTCCTGGTGACCATCTGGATAGTTTGTTCGGCCTTCAGCCAAGCAACTCATTGTTGATAGAGTGGTATCCATAGCTGCTGTTATTGTATTGATCCATCTCATTGCCAGCCTTCCTCTTTTATGGTGACCTACCTTGCTCTGCGTGGGGCCAGGCACTGCCATTTTTGAAGATGGTAGACCACGAGCAGGGGTGTGTAGGCAGTGCTCCCGATCATTTTGAAAGGTACCGGGGGGAGGTGGTTCAGAAGCTACTAGGCTACCAGGTCTATTTTGTTTGTTAGTCAGGAGGGAACCTCTAGGCCACCAGATATATTTTGTTTGTTAGTCATGAGGGGGTGGGGGTTCAGGGGGCTACTAAGCCACCAGGTCTATTTGATTTTTAGTCGGGAGGGGATGGGGGTTCAGGGGGCCACTAGACCACCAGGTATATTTGTTTTATGGTTAGGAGGGGGTTTCAGGGGGCCACTAGGCCACCAGATCTGGGTGGGGGGGGGGGATTCTGGACCGCTAGGCCACCAGGGATTCACTGTCTGTTGGGGCAGTAGCCCCCGACAGAATTTTGATGGCATCAGGGGCTTTTCCCAATGCCATCAAAATACTGTCGGGTGGGGGGATCAGGGTGCTGCAGCCTGCTCGTATTGACCTGTTACAGAATCAGTTCCTAAGATTTTTGAATCACACCACTGCCCAGCACCCAGGACATAAATTTGAGCTGCCAACTGGGCTCTGCACTTTCCTGCTGCTGTGGAATTTTACAAGGAAAGAGTTACTTTCTATGATAGAGTAAAAGAAAGGAGTTTTGTTCACAGTAACTTTCCTGTTTCATAGAGCCCCTGAAGTCTGTATGGGGTGATTAGGAGGTTGTGGACTTCTCTGTAGAAGAAGCATTAATGGGATGGCTACTTTCCATACTCCGAGTATCTTTGGGTTTTTTTCAAGCTTTGATACCATTTTGTCAGGTTTAGGAGGTTACAATTCAACAATACTCATATTTCTCATTCTTCACCCATAAGATGCTGGCCACCTGGGAGGGAGAGGGAACAGGAGCACAGATGGGAGATACTAGACATGAAGGAGCTGTGGTGTGGGGGGGGGGGGGGTAGGACTATAGATGGGGGAGATGTAGGACTACAAGGGGGCAAGGGGAGTGAATATAGAAACAGATAGGAGATGCTGAACTACCTGGACAAAGAGAGTAGGAAAAAAGAGAAGGGATGCTGGACATGAAGGTAGGGGACAAAGGAGACAGAGAGGGGATGCTGCACATGGAGGAGCCTAGGAAGACAGAGGGGGTGCTGAACCCATGGGGAAGGGACTAGGGAAATACAGGGGATACTGGATATGAAAACTGGATGGGGGTGAAAAGTGGGGGGGGATGTTGGACCCAGGAAATAAGAGAGGGAGTGAGACTGAGGAAGGATAGAGTGATGAGAATGGGAAGGGCTAGGGTGAGGGAAAGAGATAGTAAGATGTAGGTAGATGTAGTAAAAAGAGGTTGGTAAGATGAATGAGTAAAATCTGGACAGAGAAAAGGTAAAATGAATGAAAGAATACTGAAAAGAAGAAATCAATGCTAGAGATGGATATATGTAGCGTTGGAAGTGAAAAGAGGATAAGGGAGAGGAATTGGCCAATGGACAAGTGACCCTGGAAATAGAGTTAAGAGAAGAAAAAGGAAAGCAGAAACCACAGCAATGGGAACTTTAAAAAAAAAATGGCCAGATAAGAAAGGAGGACAAAGGATTTTATTTTCTATGTAATGATTGGATTGTGTCAGTTTATGGAATGTATATTTGCCAGAGCCACTGTTAGATATGACTGGGGCCCAGGGCACAAATTTTAGGAGACTCTCAAAGCCTACTAGCTAATGCTGGCCCCAAGATCTGTTGTCTTTATATTTTGCACAACACAGAGGGAAATTCATTTTTCTATTTATCTGGTGTTGCACTGATACAGTGAATGGCTTCTTGGTGTTTCAGTTTAATTTTTTTGTCTGCATATTTCTATTTTTAACATGGGGGTCACTTATTTTTTATTTAGTATGTTCTGCATGTGCATCCAAGGCTGGGTATTCTGTTAGAATAAAGTTTCTATGGGCTGTTGGGAGGAGTGAGGAAACGGAGACTGGGGCTTTCCAGCTTCCCCCAAATCTGACTGTCGCATGAGCCTGCCACTGCTGCCTGCGGTGTTTGCAGGCTTTTGGATGAACAGCTTCTCCTTGGTGGAGAGTATGATTGCCTTTAACCCTTTGAAGGCCTACTTTAAATTTTTAATCCACATTCTGCAGCCGGGTTAATTTTTGCATATTTCAGGAAAATTGTACCCATCTTATTCAATATGTTCTAATAGTGATTTTCCTTCTGCTATGGTCATGTATTATATACCGTTTTATAGGAATATTTAGTCAGAATTTTGGATCCCGAGAGATTTGGGCCCAGCCTGGAAAGGGTTAAGATCCGCAGCTGCTATTCACGGCCCTGTGTTGCAACCCACAGGTTGTGATCCAAAAAGGGGCACAGCCAAAGGGGCTGGACATGCCCTTTTGGTAAACCTTGGGTATACTGGAGGTGTTCGGAGGTAAGAAGTTGTGTTTGTGAACTTTCCCCATCGTTATGGGGAAGAGAAATAATAAAGGCCCATCAAAGGAAGTCCGGCTGCCTCTTTGGCTGTAACAGCAGTTGGACCTATGGACAAGCATGTTTTTTTCATTGCTGCCGGTCAGGTAACCCTTGATGGAGCATCGATAAGCTCTGGGATTAGAACCCCACCCCACATCCCTTTCCTCTGCTGTTCTCTATTATTGTATCTGAGGAGTCATCTGAGGTGAATGTTTCCCTTTCTGTGGTGCCGGTTTCCGTTTCAGTTTTTGCAGGGGATACTGTGTCAATGGGTGGGGCTGAGAATACTCTAAAAAATATTTGGGGAGCAATTAAATCTATGGATTCAAAATTGACTAGCACAATGAGGGCTCTCTGTCAGTTTATTCATGGAGCAAATGCTAAGCTGGTAGAATTGGATACTAAAATTCTGTTGCACAGTTGACTTCTCAAATGCAATCCTGTTTGGCTATAAATTTTGGTTATATTAAGGATTTTACGTGTTTTACATGCTAAAGCAAAGACACTGGAGAATGTCTCAAGGGCAAGAAATTTACATATATTGAATTTCCCCTGTACACATTTGTTATCTGCTGAAATTTTGCTAAAGAAATATTTTATAGAAGTATTGAAATTGCTTGAGCCTGTTGAGGTTGTCTGTGCATATTATTTACCGGTTAAGATCTGCTCTTCCTCACAAAGGAAGGGTGGATTTAACTCCCTTGGCCCTAATGCCAGTCAAAATTTGGCTCAATTTTTAGAAGATTCCACTGATAATATCATGAAAAGAAATACATTGTTAGTTACTTTTTCTTCGGAATAGGCTAAAATTAAAATTCTTAAATTGTTCTTTAGATGTCAGGATGTACCTTTTTGTGGTTTGCCCCTGAAGTTATTTCCTGATGTGAGTCGAGCCACTCAGGCTCATAGGAAACAATTTCTTCAATTAAAGCCTAGTTTTAATTTTGGGAGCTTCGTTCTTTTTGAAGTTTCCCTGTAAGTGTCTAGTGATTCTACAGGGACAAAATTATGTTTTTATGGATGTATCTCATCTAGAAAGTTTTCTCTTGGATAGACAGAAGTAAAGGTTAGTTGGGAGTGGGAAAATGAGCGTATCTCCCATAATAGCGTGTATTTTGCCATTGTTTCCTGTTTATATTGTTTGTGATTTTCTCCTGTGCAGCCCCCTTGATGTGGGCTAGTCCACTACTATATTGTATGTTTTAAGTTTTATTTAATTTTCATTGGACATATTTCTTGATGGTAGTTGGTTTTCCTATTTTCTCTTTTGTAATATTGTATTTGGTAAATGCAATAAACATATTGAACATAGAATGTAGTTTCTATGTAAGAATGTGTAGTAGTCTGGCTTGTTCAGTGTTCCTAATAAGTGTACTGATGTTGTAGGGTCCACTGGAATATTTAAGGGTGTTGCCCTTTCCTGGGTATGGTCTTTGTTGTATGAGTTTTGGAAGTTAATGATGCAATGGTAGATTTTCTCTAGGCCTTGTAGAGTTTTCTCTAACTTCACTGGTACTGAGAGGGCTTATGTTGCTATTACTGAAATTACATTAAAATCAGATTTTTCTTTTGTATGGTAAGTTCTGCTGGGAAATGTTCTAGCTCTGCTCTGCACCCATCTTTGGGGGAATGGGCTGGGGGTTCTGCAGATGTAGACTATGGGGTCTATTCTGAACCATGAATAGTGGGGATGGACGTCCCGTTGGAATGTCCATCCACGCTATTCGTCTGCCTTTCCCGTCCCCACCAAGCCTCCCCTAGATGGGGGGAGACGGCAGGCCCGGAAAGCGTTAAAGGGTGGAGGGGATGCAGGAGATTCCCCACAGCCCAACCCTCGCCATGGGATACCAGATTGGTGGTCGGGCTGTGGGAAAAGCACAAAGTTGGCGGCTCCATTCAAGAGCCTTGACTGAGTTAGCTGGGCAGGTGCCTGTACATGCAAGCTGACCGGAATTGGGCCTGGGCCTGCACATACAAGCTTAGACGGTATTCAGATCCTGCAGGGGCTAGATGTGCCCCACGGGATCAGAATGCAGTCTATCTTTGTGTGTCCAGTTCTGACCGGACACACAGAGGCCGGGACATCCACAATGGAATAGGCCCCCACACGTTTGGATTTAACACCATACGGCAGAGCATATATGTGCTGGGGGACTAAAGAGAGTACTGTTGCTCAATGAGAGCTGAGTGCAATCCACTCCTCTCCCTTCCCCCATACACATACAGAAGCAGCTAATAAATCAAACAGAAATAAAGAAAGGTTGGAAAAGTGTTTATTTTAATTTTGGTCAGGATTTCCAGCTGTTTTTTTCCCTGTATTGGTTAATTTGGCATAGGTATAAGATTCTTTGGGATCAGGGAGTTCCTGAAGTTATGTGGCTGAAGCATCTGCCACCATGACAAAGACATATGTGGTATATCACTGTGGATGGCTCTGTCCTCCATCCCGTTTCCTCTGCACGTAACCTGGGGGTTATTTTTGATTCCTCGCTCTCCTCCTCCTCACATATCCATCTCGTCGCTAAGTCCTGCCGCTTCTTTCTCTATAATATTGGCAGAATCCACTCTTTTCTTTCTATACATACTACTAAAATGCTTATCCATTCCTTAATCACCTCCCGCCTTGATTACTGTAACCTGCTCCTTGCTGGTCTCCCTCTGAATCATCTTTCCCCCCTTCAGTCGATACAGCATTCTGCTGCTCGTTTGATCTTCTGCCAGCCTCGCTTTGCTCATGTCACTCCTCTCCTCAGGTCTCTTCACTGGCTCCCCATCCGTTTCTGCATCCAGTTCAAACTGCTCCTATTGACCTATAAATGCATTCACTCTGTGGCTCCTATTTATCTTTCTTCTCTCATTTCTCCTTATATTCCCCCTTGTGAGCTCCGCTCTTCTAGCCAACTGCTTCTTGCTATGCCCTTCACCTCTATTGCTAATTCTAAAATCCGCTCTTTTCACCATACTGCACCGTATGCCTGGAATAGACTTCCTCTGTCTATACGTCAGTCTCCTTCATTAACCCTCTTCAAAGCCAGGTTGAAAGCTCAACTCTTTGCTTCTGCCTTTGGTTCTTGACTTTCCTGTTCTCCTCCTTCCCTTGTCTTGTTTCAACTGTTTCTCCTTCCTTTGCTTTTGTCCCTACCTCCTTCCTTTGTTTTGTCTCTCTTGTTCTCCTTCCCTTACCCTGTTCTTACCTTGTCCTTCACCTTTTTGTTTTTGTCTTTATTAGATTGTAAGCTCTGATGAGCAGGGACTGTCTCTTTTGCGTCTTTCTCTGTACAGCGCTGCGTGCGTCTGGTAGCGCTTTATAAATGCTCAGTAGTAGTAGTAGTAGTATGCTATAGTCAAGTTCTTTTGAAAACATGCGTGCAGAGACAGGATATGCTAATGTTTCCTAAGTAGAGTAGTCCCATCTGCCACATTGATCATAAAAGGGATCGCCTCCACAAGATAGTTGCAATCATTACCATCAGATGTAGTCGCTATAGGTGAAACAATGTTATTGAAGAGCCAGTCTTGATGAGAATATTTTGCTTATTTATAGGCTCGAAGGATAACTGTCCAAGGGCAACCTCGATCCAACAATCTTTGACAAAGATCTTTGACATGGATCTGAAAATCCTCTAAAGATGTACATATTATTCTCAAGCGAAAAAAATGACTCAATTCACGTCTTTGGAGGATTTTCAAATCCATGCCAAAGATCTTTGTGATGCACTCTCAGAGGACAATTTGGAGGTAAGTCAAATAGATGCAGTTTGTAACCACTTTGGACAATTTGCAGAACCCAAGTGTCTGAGATTATGAGGGGCCACCTTCGAGCAAAAAGAGTGAGCCTTCTCCTGACAGGAGAGTTTTCCAGTACAGTTACTGATAGAGTGGGCTGTGTTCTGAAGGAACCAGTCAAAACCTGCCCCAGGCTTTGGTAGAGGAGCAGACTGGAGCTTCTGAGACTTTTACTATGGTTGTGGTTGAGGAGCCTGTTTTGGTTGGGAGGTTTGGGACCCAGGAAAGTACCTACGCCTATGAGAGTAAGAGGTATTTTTCTGTCTCCCACCTTGGTACCTTCTATGATAGGAGGATGGCTCGGACATGTGCCTTGAGAGATTCCGAAGGGTGACATGCTGCTTCTCAATGAAGCCAGCCTTCTCTTTGACCTACTCTCCGAAAAGATTCTCTTCATGGCATAGCACATCAGCAAGCTTGTCCTGCGCTGACTGTTCCAGGTCTGAGGACCGAAGCCAGGTGAGTCTTTGGGTGAACATACCTATAGCAGAAGTTTTTGATGCCATTTCGAAGATATCATAGATCGCCTGGACCATGAACTTTGAGCAGTCTTTGCTGTAAGCCATTAGGGAATGATACTGTTCCAATTTCTCAAGAGGGAGATACTGGGACAGATCAGTGAGGTCACATATGATGTTCTTCAGAAACATGTCCATTTAGAGCTGGTAAGAAGCCATGCAGGCCATGAACATGGAACTCTGAAAATATCTTTTCCCAAAGGAGTCCTATTTTTGAGCCTCTCTCCCTCCCAGAGGGCGCTGAGCAGTGAGTCTTGGAAATTTTGGATCTCTTCAGGGAGGATTAAACCACCAAACGATGGTGCAGAACCTGAGGCTTCTTGAATCTGGGAGCCTTCTGAACTTTGTACATGGAGTCAAGCCTTCTATTGACTGGAGACACAGTGAGGGGTTTCTCCCACATTCTCATCACTATTCTCTGAAGGATGTGGTGCATGGGTACTGTCACCACTTCCTTAGGGGTGGAGACAGTACCCATGCAACCAATGTTCCCTCTAATTTTCTGTAGGCTGTGTGCGCATAAAATATCAGTTGTGTGCAGCTTTTGAAGGAAGGTTACATTTTTGTGCGCCACATAACGACACTCGGAGTTATATACTTTAAAATTTGACTACACGTCAGAATACAGTATGTACTGTGGTGAACAGCGCACTCCTGAGCCTATGGAGACAGAGGAAAATCCTGAGGTTCAGCAGGATTTACACCAAAATGACAGGGCAAGGAAAAAAGAGAGACTCTATTACACAGAGCTGAGCATGGAGACCAGCCCAGGGGAGGAGTCCTGCAGTTCCGATTGGGCACACCCAGCCCTGAGAAGGGGCGTGTCTAAGAGAGAACGTACTTTTAAACCAGAGCATGGCTCTGAGGAGAGGAGAGAGGGGAAGCAAAAGGAGAAGGAGAAAAGAAGGAGTACGAGATTCCGAAGGAGGCTGAGACTCAGTACGAGTATGGGAAGAAGTTTAAGAAGAAGCAGCCCAGGAAGGAATACAGGAGGAAGAAACTAGAGGATGGTTGGAAAGCCAGAGGAGAGTTTAATGATACTTGGGAACCTGGCACAGGAAGAAAACCTGCACAATTCTATTCAAGGGAAATAAGCAGAAGTCCCACGGAGAGAGGACTTAGCCTTGAATGGGATAGCCGTTGGAAGGCACCACCCTGGGGAAGAAAGCCTTCAAGGCAAACACAGGTGAGAGAGCCATCATTCTCTGAAGTGTCGTTTGTACCAGAAAGCAACAAACAGAACAGCTGGAGAACCTTGGAGCCGTCTGAAGACAGAAGGGCTCTGCAAAAAGTGAGTAATTGGCCACACGCTTGCCAAGCTGAATGTAAAGATAATTCTCCTATCTATGAAACAATTGCCAAAGAGACTAGCAATTATTCTGATGCCTTTAACTTACAAGAAGAGAAGACAAACAGCCTTGAGCAGAAGGGAAGTTCTATAACAGATGATAGTACCCTATCTCACAAGGAACAGGCTGAATTGCTTCTTCAAAGCTTTAAACAATTCTTAGAGTTGCAAGCTAGACAACAGCTAATTTCACAAGAAGCTAGTAATGCCTTACAGCGTGAAGGAGTAACAGAGAGTAATACAGACTTACCAGGCTGTGAACAAATGGACTGTATGATTTGTTGTATAGATAAGTCAAGCTGAAGGAAATGCTTTTGCCGTCTGTGATCTGAGAGTTACAAAGCTGTTGTTTGCACTGCTGACAGAAGCTCTAATTACGTGCACATGTTTCCCCAGCACTGTGAGAGCAACAGTGGCTGTAAGAGGCTGCAGTAAGCCCAACTGGCCTCTGGAGGCAAAAGAGAGTAATTTGGCTGAAAAGTGAAAAGCAGCAGTATACCTTTGAGTTGCATTTATTCTGAGTTTTCTGTTAGCCTTTTTGAAGCACCTTTGTTTTTGCCATGTGAAGGAACATTTATCCTTTGCTTTAATAAAATAATTATTATCAAGAAACCCCACAACTACAGTTTCTTTAATTTCGGAGTGAGAAGAACTGAAACTACAACTCCCAGCATTCCTGGGGTAAAGGTTTTACTCTTCCCTCACGAAGCACCAGCGGCTGCTCCTGCCTTTAACCCCTTAAGCCGGGCAGGGTCGCCGCAGTACACCACATTGATTTTAATCAAATTAAATGAAAATAGACGATTACTAAATGAAGCGGGAAATTTCTAGCAATTACAGTCATAACTTTTAAATTTTAAGACATCTGTGTTGTTTTCTATCAGAATCAGAGCCGTAATTTTTGTGCACTCTGTTGTAAAGTATGTGCGCTCGCTCAGCAAGGTGTGTGCGCGTGCGCGCGCACAGCTTAGAGGGAACAGTGCATGCAACTCTTCTGCCCTGGGCATGGTATGGCCTTGGCCATATCCCTGACAAAATCTCATATTCTCAGAAGTGGACTTGCACTGCTCATGAGGAGAAGAAGGGTCCAATGGAAGCCCTGGAGACCCATCCTCTGACAAGTCTTCAGATTCAACATCGATTACCCAGCCTTTTAAATATGACTCAGAGAGGAAGTCGAAGAACCTTTGAGCTTCTGCTTGGATCTCTCTCCTGACTCTCAGGAATCGGGAGCTCCTTCACGAGCAATGATGCATTGATGCTTGTCTGGATTTTGGGGTGCATCAGACCCTGAAATGCTAAATGATATAGGGTGGGCAGATACCAGTGTCAGGGCCCTTCAATGCTTCAATATCGATGCCTCTCTTGCAGGCAAGGCATGCATCTTGAGGATCGATGGATGGTTGCCGATGTCAATGAAGTTGATGTCGAGGCACTGGCCTGCTGTATGGACAAGAGTGCTACTATTCATTTCTTGAGAGCCTACAGAAGGCATTTCTCCATGGTTGCTGACTCCAAAAGCTGCGGAGCCTCAGTAACCTTGACCGATGTACCCGGAATCTGTAAGGGGTTATTAGAGGCTTGGCTTTGGCTCTCAGTAGGCCGTCACTGCCCCTCTGATATCCTGGAGGATAAGCTCTCCTATTTTCAAAGCATCTTGGAGGGGCACTCTCACAGACCCTCATCGCTCTTGACTCCATGCCTCGAGGGGCTTCAATGCTGATGCACCACAGCCTTCACTTTGTGCTTGGCACGATCACAAAGATGAAGCCAAATCCTTCCTCATCCTCAGGTGGCCTCTTTTTGTCATCTGCAAAGAAGAGGGCTGATATTCAGGTCCCAGACACTGAAGGTACCAACTGTGTGTATCCATGGTGGATATGGTCCTTTAGCACCGGGACCACTTTTTAAACCTGCTGGCCAGTATATGGGACATATCAATTGGCCTGAAAAAAGAGTAAGCCTAAGGTGGCAAAGGTGCCACAGAAAAAGAAAGAAAGCTTAAAATGAATGATGCTAACAAAAGGAAAAAAAGAAGAAATTCTGCAACGGACAGGGAGGAAAGAAAAAACTGGAAGTTCCGTAAAGCCAGCTAGGTCCCCAATGAAGGGGAAAAAATAACCAAATAGCGAAGACATCGGGAATGTGTCTATTGGGCTCTTTGGAAAAATGAAGTCTGAGGTAAAATGGCACCGCTACAGCAGGCAGGAAGATGGTGTGCATGCATGGTGGGGCTTCCCAAAAGCTTCCATTAGTAGCTGGGGGGCATTCCCACACAGGCTCCACAGGATGACATCATCCATACATGAGGACTTTGTTCCTGTTTCTCCACGGAGAATTATATATACACAGTGCTGGGTTTCACATTAAGAGTAACCACCAAATAAAAGAAACTGGGTGTTATCATAGACAATTCATATAAATTTTCTGTTCAGTGTGTGGCAGTGACCAAAAAAGCAAGGAAAATGTTAGCAATTATTTGGAAAGAAATAGAAAATAAAACAAAGGATATCATAATGTCTCTGTATGGCTCTGTGATGTGACTGCACCTTGATTATTGTGCGCAATTCTGGTCTCTGTATCTCAAAAAAGATATAGCAGCATTAGAAAAGGTACTGAGAAGAGCAAACAAAATGATAAAGGGATGAAATAACTGTCCTATGAGGAAAGGCTAAAGGAGATTAGTGCTCTTCAGCATGGAGAGGAGACAGCTGAAGGGAGATATGATAGAGGTCTATCAAATCCTGAGTGGAGTACAAAGCATTATTTGTGGTAGAGACAGTACTTTTGTTTAAATTATTACACAATCTGTGTTAGTTGATTTATTCTGCCTAGTTTTTAAACCCTATGTTATGCAAGTTAAGATGTTCTATGTAAAAAGTTCTAATGTTCTATGTAAAACAAGCTCTGCATTGTTAACTGTTGTTAATTGTACACCGCAACTGATCGCTGGAAGATGCGGTATATAAATAAGTGTTAAATAAATAAATAAATAAATAAGTGTTAAATAAATAAATTATTCACCTGTAACAGGTGATCTCTGGGAACAGCAGGAATCAGTCTTCACATATGGGTGACTTCGGTACCGACAGAACCTGCATGGGAACGCTCCCCAGAATCCAATTGGAAAGCCTTTGGGAGCAGTCCACTGCGCCTGTGCAGCTGCCTTCCTGCCTTTCCAACTCCTCTCCTCAGTTGAGTTTGTAGCTGAGATATAGAGGAAAAGAGAGTATATCCTACAACTCCTAGGGGAGGAGAATGGATTGTGAAGACTGATTCCTGCTGTTCCCGGAGATCACCTGTTACAAGTGAGTAACAACACTATCTCCAGGAACAAGTAGGAATGCAGCCTTCACATCTGGGACTCACTAGCTCCCAGGTACCAGACTGGAAGCAAGCAGCAACGGTATCCCCGAGGCTAGAGGACAGAACCAAGAAGGTGTGCATACAATGTTGCCTCATTGGACTCGACTGCAGTCAGCTAGATCACCTCTAATGGAAATCTGGTGCCAGGAAGAAGTCCAGGACAGGGTGTAGGAGTTGTAGATAAATCCCAAAAAGGTGCTGGAGTACAGCCTGGCCAAAGACAGCATCTCAACAGGAGTCCCTGTCTAGGCAGTAGTGAGCAGCAAAGGTATGAATGGAGGACCAGGTAGCTGCTTGACTGAGGTTGCCATGGCTCGCACGTTGTGAGCGCTAACGTGACCCTCGAGAGAGAGTTCCGCCTGTGCATAAGCAAAAGAAATGCAGTCCAGTATCCATTTTGATAATGAACTTTGTCACTGGAAGTTAAAGGTGACTTGTATCAAAGGAAATGAATAGTTCTGAGGATTTCTTGTGAACCTTGATTATGTCCAAGTAGAAAGCCAGCGCTCGTTTGCAATCTAGAGTGTGTAGCATTGCTTCAGCCCGAGAGGCATGTGGTCTCAGGAAGAAGACTATTAGGATTAGTGACTGGTTCAGATGGAAGGCTGATACCACTTTCGGAAAGAAGTGCAGATGAGTACAGAGGACCATCTTGTCATGGTGGAATCAAGTGTATGGAGGATCCGCCACTAAAGCTTTCAGTTCACTGATGCGGCGAGCTGAGGTCAAAGTGATGAGGAAGATCACCTTCCACATCAGAAACTTCAATGAAGTGGTGGCTAAAAGCTCAAATGGAGGCTTTAGAAGTTGTGCTAGAACCAAATTGAGGTCCCAGGCCAGTGGTGGTGGTTTGATAAGTGGTTTAGACAGCAGGAGACCCCGCATAAAACACTGCACACCAAGGGATGCGAAAAAATAGGTTAGGTGTCCAGAGGCTTGTGATAATCCATAATGGTACTAAGATGAACTCTGAATGAGTCTTGAGACCTGTCGAGAACAAGTGGAGGAGATACTGTAAAGAATGTCCACCGGGCAGGTAGAGGGGTCAATTTATTTATTTAACAATTTTTCTATACCGCTTTTCTTGTATTCAAAGCAGTTTACATTGAACAATAAACAAGGAACATTACATAGAACAAGGTCATTAAACTTGGAGAAAAAGGGGGCTTACAATATTATTTACATGATTTCTTGTTACAGATCGTGGGGGTGTTGTTATTATATGGTAGGGATTGAGACAGGTTGTAGATACTAGTTGGTGTGGATGGGGTCAGATTTTATAGTGGTGGCTATGTTTCGCATGGTGGATTTGCTTTGGGGAACACCAGAGTCTGAACATTCACCATTTGAAGGCATATGTACATTTGGTGGATGGTTTGTGTGATGCAAGAAGAATATTCTTGAGCTGTTGTGAGAGATCTAGGTCGGCAAAGATTACACTTTCAGCAGCTATGCCATGAGGCAGAGGGCCTGTTGATTGGGATGGAGAAGCAACCCATGATCCTGAGAGAGGAGATTGGGCGCATGTCCCAGGCTGAGAGGTTGAGTCTGCGCTAGTCAAAGCAGCAGAGGAAACCACAGCTTATGGGGTCAATAAGAGACTATGAGAATCATGAAATCCTTGTCGGCCTGTAGTTTGAACATGGTCTTGGGTATCAAGGGGATGGGTGGGAATGCGTAGAGCAGACCTTGTCCCCAATAAAGAAGGAAAGCATCCATTGCCTGTCTGTGCAAGGAGGGAAGCCGTGAGCAGAACAGTGGAAATTGTGCGTTCTCTTGGGTGGCAAACAGATCTATGAATGGGGTCTCCCACATCTGGAAGATCCAGGATGCCATTTCTTGATTTAGAGTCCACGCATGTGGACAAAGGGTACAGCTGAGTCTATCCGCAAGGAGATTGAGTTTGCCTGGGAGATACACCATTCTGAGGTGAATTCAGTATGCAACTGACAAGAACCAGAGGCAAAGCACTTCCTGGCAAAGGGAATAGGACCCTGTTCCTCCCTATTTGTTCACATAGAACATGGCCACCTGGTTGTCCATTCTGACTAAGACTTGTCAACACGAGAGTTGAGGTTGAAAAACCTGAAGGGCATTTGTAAGTGCACGTCCTTACAGGAGATTTACCCGCAACAGAGATTCCTGGTATGTCCACTGCTCATGTGTGGTGAGATTGTTCAGATGTGCTCCCCAACCAAGTTTGGAGGCATCCATTCTCAGGATGCATTGAGGTGGAGGCATCTGAAAAGGTGACACCCCCCCCCCCCCCCCGAGTAGGTTTTTAGGACAGCACTACCACTGAAGGGATCTGACAAGTGGATGGGTGATGCATATTTTGTCTGAGAAACACCTGGCTGCCTGGGTCCATTGAGACGAAAGAGTCCATTGGGCTTGTTGCATGTGCAGGCGGGCATAGGAGACTACATAGATTGTGGAGGCCATGTGCTCCAAAAGCGATAGTATCTCTGTAGCTGTTATGCAGCTGTGAATTTCTATTTTGTGGGTCAACTCTATGAGCCGGGTAGAGCGATCCAGAGGAAGGAAAGCTCTGGCCTATTGAGTGTCCAGAAGTGCACCGATGAACTTGAACCACTGGGTTGGCACCAAGTGCGACTTGGGAAAGTTTAAGACGAATTCCAGATGTTGAAGCACAGTTATGGTGCAATGAAGGGAGAGCTTTACCTCCTGTGGGGATTCTTCTCTGATTAACCAATCGTCCAAGCAGGGGAAGACAAAGACCCCCAAAGTGCGAAGGTAGGCCGCAACCATGTACATGCGTTTTGTGAATACCCGGGGTGTAGAGACTAAGCCGAAGGGGAGCACCCGATATTGGTAGTGGCTGTTGGAACCAAAAGCACATATACTGTCTGTGCTGAGAGTTTATCAGTAAATACGTGTATGCCTCTTTGAGATCTAAAGAACATAGCCAGTCGTTCCTCTGAAAGTATGCCAGGATTGTACCGAGGGAAAACATTTTGATTTTTTCTCGAATGAGGAATTTATTTAGGTCCCTTAGATCTAAGATGGGCCTGAACCCTCCTGTTTTCTTGGGGATAAGAAAGTAAGGAGAGTAGAAGCCTATTGGGGCAAGGGACAGAATGCTTTCTATGGCCCCCTGAGCTAACAGGGTGGATACCTCTTATGACAGAAGATTTGTCTGCAGGAGGTTGCTGGAATAATCCCTTATGAAGGTGTGGGGGATAGGGTAAGCTTTCCAAATGAAGCAGATAGCCCCTTTGGACGATGTTGAGAGTCCACTGCTCTGATGTTATGAGGTGCCACCTGTGGGCGTAGGAACAGGACCTGTCTGCTATGTGTAGGGGTTGGGACCCTGCAGAGGCAGAGTAGCTATACTGACTAGGAAGGAGACAAAAAACAGGTTCTGGTTGTGGCTGTGCAGCTTGTTGAAGTTTAGGAGCCTTGGACTTCTTGGGTTGGCAAGGGCCCTGCTGAGGCTCGTAAGCAGCTGCAGGTAGATCAGAAGGATAATATCTCTTCTTCTTAGGATAGAAATATTTCTTTGGATTAGTCCTCCTCTTAGAGGGGTCCGCTGTCTTTCTGGAGAGGCGCTTGAGGATGAGATCATCTGTCTCACTCTCTCCGGCCTTTTCCCTCCAACCCTTTTCAAAGAGGTTTTCTCCAGAACAGGGAATATTGGCCAATTTGTCTTGGACCCACTGTTCAAGATCCGAAGCCTGGAACTAGGCCATCCTGCGGGCACTATTGCAGACCGCTGAGGCTCTGCTGGATGACTCAAAGTCATCGAAAGATTCTCTGGTAAGAAATTTGGATATATTTTGATTCTGTATGATTAGGGCTTGGAATGCATTACGTTTGTCATCATGAAGGAGATGTGCAAAGTTCTATAGATCCCTGGATATATCCTTCAGGAACATGGCTATGAGCATGTAGGAGATAATTCTAGAGGTGGGCATGCATGCTTGAAAATAATTTATTCCCAAAAGGCATTGAGAGTTCTGACATTGAAGAGTGATTCTCAGAACTCCTGATGCAGCGCATCGCCGATTCTATCACTATAGAGTAGTATGGGAGTTGAGGCTTCTGAAAGCCTGGGCATGCTGGAACTTGGTACATGGTATCAAGTTGTTTGCTGATAGGTGGAACCATTAGAGGAACCTTCCACATACGAAGCATTAGATCCTGCAAGAAGTGATGCACCAGTAAAGTGACAGCCTCCTTAGGTGTTGAGGGATGTTAGAGGATTTCCAACTCCTCTGCCCTCGGTTCTGTCTGCGATGCCATGGTAATCTGTAGGCCTACTGCCATGTCCCAAATGAAGTCTTGAAAAGACATATCCTCTGGCGGGGATCAATGCCACTCATGAGGAGGGGATGGGTCTGAAGGGATGTCCTGGCTTTCTCCTCCGATGTGGAGTCAGAGTCTGACAAGAAATCAAAGTATCTACGATCTTAATACTTCCCCGATGACCTGGATCAACGTCGATACTGATGATCGATCGGTGAAGCGTCAGGAGCCTGCTGGGTACCGACAATGTCCGCCAGTTCCAAAGGGGGGCATCAGAGGGAGGGAATCCACCAATGCAGATTCAAATGCCAGCATTGGCCCCAGAACTGGTGGCTGTAGGCAGAGTGCCATCGCCTGCACTGCTGGAGCTGTCGATACTGTCAGTACCGAGGCTGCCAGGAGTGCAGCCAAATTCCTCTTGATAGCCAGTATGAACTGGTTGAGATTGCTGACCGATGCCTAGGTAGAATCACATACGAGGCTTTGAGCCACTGTCCCAGAGCATGGAATGAGTAGCTCTCTGGAGGTCGATGCCTCAGGAGAATCCTGGAGCCCCTCTTGTGCTTTGGAGGACAGGTCTTCCCGCCGAGACTGTTTGGCAGGCTGGTCAGCATTGGACGCACCTTTCGGTGAGTCTCAATGGCGATGAACGGACTTACCTCTGGAATCAGTAAGAATCCTAGATGCCGATGATTTATAGTTGGTTTTGTGTTTGGACTTTGAAGAGATCTGAGAACCATGAGAGGAGGCCGATGTCCTTGACGATGTGGAAGACACTGAAATCGAGTCCAGGGCGAACAGAGAAGCATACTGTCTGGCCCTGTTCTTTAGGCCTGTTTTTGTTATTAGCTGGCAGAAAGGACAATTATTTGGTACATGGTCGGGGCCCAAACATTTAAGCACCAGCATGTTTATCCATGATTGATATAGTACCAGAATATTTGGTATATTTTTCAAAACCACTGATGTGTTTTTCCATCATGGTGAGAAAAAAGTAGGCCAAGGCCTAGCTGGCGGTCGAAACCACCAAAATTGACAAATAAATAAATAATCGTTGAAAAGAAAATATTGGGGCCGGTGTCAGAGAAGGCACCGGCGTCGTCGGAAAGGAAGAGCACAGAATTTAACCAAAAAATAATGATTTCGACAGTGACAGAAAAGAAACAACCTGCTGGCTCTGCAGAAAACAAAGAACTGAGGAGTTGGGAAGGTGGGAAGGCAGATGCGCAGGTGCAGTGGACTGCTCCCAAAGACTTTCCAATTGGATGCTGGGGAGCATTCCCATGTGGGCTCTGTCAGTACCGACGTCACCCATATGTGAAGACTGCATTCCTGCTTGTTCCTGGAGATCGATAGATACAAATCAGTTCTTTACTCTCAAATAATACAAGGACCAGGGGATATACCAAGAAGCTACTAAGTAGTTTATTTAAAACAGATTAGTAAATTTTTGACAGACAGACAGGGTATACAGGGTGTGGAGGGGAATTCTGCAGTCTGATTGTAAAAAATCCCCTCGAAGAGTGGGTCAATTTTCTTGACCTTGGTTACTACTTTGAGATTGTTCTTCCTTGATTTTGTTCAGTGTTCACTCCCATGATGTGGACTAAATTATGTCTTTATTTCTTGTATAAATTGAACTTGATATGTTCACTGTTAATGACATGTTTCTGATTTTTTCCTATTTTGTATCTGGTCATTATATTTGACTAAAATAAAAAAAAAACAGATTAGTCTTTGGAACTCATTGTCAGCAGATATGGCAAAAGCAAGTAGTGTAGGTTGGTTTAAACATGGTTTGACAAATTCTTGAAGGAAAAGTCCATATACCATAGTTACTCACCTGTGGCTGGTGTTCTCCAGGAACAGCAGGAACAAGTCCTCACATATTGTGACGTCACCGATGGAGCCCATGCGGGAACGCTCCCAAGTTTCCACAGGAAGCTTTTAGGAGCTCCACCATGCATGTGTTCCTGTCTTCTCGAACAAAGGAGCCATCTTACCTCAGTATAGCTTAAACAAGCCAATAAAGTAAAACATGGGGAGGAGAGAAGCAGCCATAGCTCGGACATTATGAACCGTGACATGTCATTATGAGCCATGATATGATGTTCCAGGCTCAGACCAGCTTCAGCATAAGCAAAGAAGATGCAGTCCACAACCCAAAGTGAAAGGATGCACTTGGAAACTGCCACGCCCAGTCTATTGGGGTCAAAAGAGACAAAGAGCTGGGAGGATAGGCAGTGGACTTTTGTTCTTTCTAAATAGAAAGCTAGCTCCCTCTTACAATCTAGTGTGTGTAGAGAAGCCTCAACCCTGTTGGAGTGAGATCTAGGGAAAAGGATAGGCAGTACCACCGACTGGCTAAGATGAAAGGCAGAGACCACCTTAGGAAGGAACTTAATATGAGTCCAGAGGACCACCTATTATGATGAAATCTCATGTATGGCAGATGCACCACCATTGCCTGTAGTTCACTGACTCTGCACACAGAACTGACCACTACCAAGAAAATCACCTTCCAGGTGAGGAATTTGAGTGAGCAGGAGCCGAGTGGCTCAAAGGGGGCAGAGACAAGCTGCCCCAACACCATGTTAAAGTCCCACACCACAGGCAGGGGCTTGACAGGGGGATGTAAGAGCAAGAGGCCTCTCATAAAGGGGTCCACGAGAGGATAAGCAAAGATGGGTTTACAATCAGAGCCACGATAGTGCGCCAGCACTGTGCTCAAATGAATTCTCACCAGATTTGATATGAGACCAGAGTCGGAAAGATGGAGGAGATAAGTCGGCAGCACCTCCACAGTGCAGAAGGGGGGGGGGGGTCTAAAGCCCTCTCTGCACACCAGATGGAGAACCTATGCCATTTGAAAGCATAGGAATGACATGTGGAGTCTGCGCGAAGGGAGGAGCACATTCTCTACATTGGCAGGTAGGTGAAGTTCTGTAAGAACTACTTGCTCAGCATCCATGCCATGAGGGGAGGGAATGGATGTTGGGGTAAAGAGGAGATCCGGCATCCTGAGATACTGGATCCGGGTCGCAGCCAAGCCTGAGGAGCTGCCTGCGAGATAGGCAGAGTAGAAAAAGAAACCAGGGCTGTCTGGGCCAGTGCGGTGCAGTGAGAATTATAGCACCCCTGTCCTCCTGAAGCTTGAACAGGGTTTTGACCACCAGTGGGATCAGTGAGTAGGCATAAAGCAGACCTTGGCCCCAGTCCAGCAGAAAGGCATTGGAAGATATCTGACTGCTGCTTGATACTCTGGAGCAGAACTGCAGCACCTGGGCATTGTCCCGTGTCATAAAGAGGTCTATGCATGGTGTGCCCATCAGCCTGAAGATGTGGCTAGCCACAGCTCTGTTGAGGGTCCACTCGTGTGGCTATGGTACCCTGCTGAGACAGTCTGCCAGGACATTGAGCTCCCTGGGCAGATACATGGCCCTAAGGGTCATGCCCTGGGAGAAGCACTGCATCCCAACAGAGGAGGTACGAGCCCGTGTCGCCCTGTTTGTTGATGTAGAACATCACCACTTCGTTGTCCATTTAAATGAGGATAATGTGAGCCCCGCCCCTGTGCCAGATAGCTTGACCAGCAGGAGGCGCTGCACCTTAACCTTGAGGTTGTATAAGAATTTGTAGTTGAGCCGTTGGTTAAAGATCACAGATTTTTATTTTGGGTTCTCAGAGACTCACAACAGGTAATGTCCACAGGAAAACAAAAGTAGGGATACTCCTCCCAAAGAAAATATATGCAAACTTTGCCAGGTCAAAAATAAAGTCTTTTAAACAAGCTTTTCTTCTTAGCTCTTACAAAAGGTATTTTCCCTCTTAACAGTTATTCACATACAGTGCAACAATCACATTCCATGTCAGTGACTGAAGGATCTGAATCCCCTTTGAAAGAGTCAATTTCCATGCTCTCTGTAGGACTCTCAGGTAGTGGTTCTGGACTCTTAACTGGAATGGTATTAGTCCCATACATTAACAGTTTCTTCAGTCTTGGCCACCTAATAGGTTTCTCCCCTTTAAGTAAAAGCTCATGGGGTTTCAAAAGCCGTGGTTTAAAAGTTCCTTTCCTTTCATGTAAATGTCTACAGGTAATCTCCTCCTCATCTGAAGAACTATCCCTGTGTTCAGTTTTGGGCCTAGGCTTTCTCCTGGTTTGATGCTTAACTTGCACAGTTTTACATACAGGCCTTCTATCAATAAAACCCTCTTCTGAGCTGTAATCAGAGGACCGGTCAGACCTCCTTCGGGCTCTATAAAAAGTTCTTGCTTTGGAAGCTTCCCTAGCAGAGCAATGCCTGCACCTAGGTTCCAGCAAGGGTTTTGCCTGGGTAAAAGTTCTGCCTTCTTGTGCCTTCTTTAAGCTTCTTTCAAATACAGGGTTTAGCTTGCCCACTAACCTGCATTGTGGTTTCACTGCACTAGCAGTGTATCTCTGGGCCTCGCAACAGCAGCTGCCTGGCCTGTGAGTATTTCTTCCTGGAGAGCAGCAGTATTTCCCTTTCTCCTGGGGAGCGAATCTGGCTTCAGGTCTTCCCTTCCTCTCAGCATAGAGCCTGGGAGCCTTGTTCCAGTCAGGTTCAGAATCCTCGTGCTGGTAAGACAGGTGATTCTCTTCCTCTGCTCTCCTCCCTCTCTCCCTTCTCCCTTCCGTTTCTGTCTGCCCTTTTTTACAAGCAGCTACGTGACAAGGGAACTCCCTTGCAGGCTCCTCCTCCGAGTACCTGCTTCTCTGATTCCTATCTGGTGTGTAACGTGGGAATGACTCAACACTAGTTTTGGCCCACTGACTATCAACCCTGGGGTTTTTCTGCTGTGAACTTCTAACCCTGGGTTTTCTCTGACAAGTGTTTTCTAATGTGCCCATCCCCCAGCCAAGGTAAAACCTTCAATGTTTCCTGCTTTTCTAGGTGGCACTACTCTCTCCTTGCCACATATCCCCCCCCTTAGACTATTGCCGGCTGGCGCGACACTTCGCGCACAGCTGGCAATACTGGAAGCGGGTCTATGTCGCGTACCTAGTTTTTGGGCCAATTGTACATTTTCTGTTCGGTCAAACCACTTTCTTAAGAGGTTGATGTGGTAAACTTGACGTTTGCCTGGGCCAGTTTCCAAAGCATAGGAAGCTGGACCAACTTTGTTTACTACCTTATATGGACCTTTCCAAGTATTTTCGAATTTGGAATTCGCTGCGGCCACCATCACGATCACAGAATCGCCAATTTCGAAATGGCGCGCCTTGGCCTTTCGGTCATGGTACCGCTTCTGTTTCCCCTGGCTCCGCTCCAAATTTTCTTCCGCCAACTATCCTTTCTAAACGCTGTTTCAAGTTTGTCAAAAACCGGGGGACATCTTGGAGCTCCCTTGTGGGGGCTACCCACTGTTCCCTCAAAATGTCTAGCACGCCTCGCGGGGCCCGGCCATACATCAATTTCGTAGGGCGAAATGCCGGTGGAAGCCTGTTTCCTTTCCCTGGAAGCATACAGAACAAAGGGGAGCACGTTGTCCCACTCCTGAAACTGACCACCCAAACTCCTGCGTAAGAGGTTTTTAAGGGTTTGGTTGAACCTCTCTACCAGGCCATTGGTCTGGGGGTGGTACGCTGCTGTTCGGACATGCTGTATCCCGAATGCATCCCAAAGTTGGGCTAAGTGTCGGGACATAAAGTTAGTTCCCCTATCTGTAAGGACCTCCCGGGGAAAACCTACCTCACAGAACAGTTTTACTAGCTCGGCTGCTATCAGCCGCGCGGAGGTATTCCTCATAGGGACAGCCCACGGAAACCGGGTGGCATGGTCCATAATGACCAATATATATTGATGGCCTCGGGGCGTTTTTACCAATGGTCCTACTATATCCAGGGCTAAACGATATACTGGTTTACTAATAACCGGCAAGGGAATTAAAGGCGCTTCCGGAGGATACGTGCCGGATACTCGCTGGCAATCAGGGCATGATGCACAGAATTTTACTGTCTCTATGTATACCCCCGGCCAATAAAATCGGGCAAGAACCTGATCTAGCGTCCCTTGCGCCCCCTTATGTCCTGCGATGGGATGATCGTGTGCTAATTTTAACACGATGTCTCTGAATGAGGCAGGTATTACCAACTGCCTTTTAACCTCTTTTGTCTTCGGGTCCATGCTTTCCCTATAAAGCAACTCTTTATCCCATATAAATTTTGGTAAGACTCGTGAGCCTCTTCGGGCGAACTCGCAGGCTCGGACTAAAGCAGGGTCTGCTTTCTGTTCATCAGGAAAAGTGGGGAATTTTTGCATCAGGTCCTCTGGGACCCATGGTAATTCTACTCCAGCCAACAATTCCCTCCTACCTTTTCCCCTATGAGCCCTCTCCTTGCGTTTTTCCGCCTTACTCTTTTTATGGCCCTCCTTTTGTGGGGTTATTAAATCCTCGTGGAAAGAAGTGCCTGGTATCGGCTCCTCCTGTGGGTCCACTTCTTCTGGCGGCGTAGGGTGGGCCCGTGTAGAGACTAGGTTTTTCTTCTCGTGCAGCCTATTCTCTATCCCTTTTCTAAAGTGTGCCCAGTCCCGCCCCAACACTATTTCATAGGGAAGCCTGGGCATTACTGCTACTGCAACTGCCTTGCCACTACTTAGCCCTTTTATGCGCACTACATGCACTGGGTAGGTGGATGTAGCACCGTGCACGCACCTAATTCCAATATGGTGGTCAGGGGACTCGGATGGGGATTCTCGCTGGGCCTCTATCTTACCCCAGAGGGACCTAGAGATCATTGATTGATCTGCCCCTGAGTCTAGGAGCGCTTCTGCGGATATCCCCTCTACCTCGACGGTTAAGAGAAAACCCTCACCAGTGTTCTTAACTCGGGCAGCTATCAAGGCATCCCTACCGATGCAGTCCTTTCTAAAATGTCCCACCTCCCCACAGGTAAAACATTTTCTAGACAGGGAGTCTGCTCTCGTGATAACTTTCCCTTTCGCTGTTTTTCCGGTAACATACGTGGCTCTCTGTTCTGGGAATACTGATTCGTGTTTCTTGAACAGGCCTTCTTTCTTGGAGCCTACCTTGTTGGCTTCAAGGAAGCGGTCCGCTAAAGCAACAGCTTCATAAGCAGTGTTACAATTCTGTAAAACCAACCAGCTCTGTAACTCTTTTGGAACCGCCTCAGTAAACTGTTCTAGAATTATAGTGTCAAGAATGGTATCAATAGTTTTACCCTCAGGCATTAACCATTTGTGAACTAAACTTTTAATTCTATAATACAACGCTTGAGGCGTCTCGCCTTCCTTAATTGTGCAAGACCGTAATAGTCTCCTATAAACAGAGGGATTTAAGCCCATCCTGTTCCGGATAGCAGTTTTCACTTTTAAATAATCAGATATCTGATCTAAAGGTAGTGCTCTATATGCGGCTAATGGCTCCCCGGATAATGTGGTGGCAAATCTGACCGCCCATTGATCCACAGGCCATTTTGCTAGCACAGCCACACGCTCAAAAGCTTCGATGAAATCATCTATATCATCACCCTTTACATATCGTCCATATGACAAAGTCCCAGTATTGGTATTTTCCCACCCTGGAATCAGGTTGGGTGTTACCAGTCCGGTAGTGGTGTTTTGCTTTAACATGTCCTCCTGGGTCTGAATCATCTTCGCCAAGAGGTCCAGGAGAGGTTGCTGTTGCTCCTGTAGCATCGACGCCGCCTTCTCCTGGTTCCTCGCTGCCAGTTCCTGTTGCTGGGCAAACTGGTTTTCTACCCATGTCGGGAAATCGGAGATCTGCATCCTTGCACTGGAGCTGAAAGAAAAAACACAAAAACAAACGACCGAGTGCGGTACCTTTTTTTTTTTTTTTTTTTTTTTTCAAGGTGCCCACTATAGCTTATGGTGACCACCCTTCTGCACTGGGATCCAGGCCTAACCCTCTTAGTCACGGGTTACCTGATATCGGTGCAGGTCTTAGCTCTGCCACCAGATAAGCTCTCCGTCAGGTCTGCAATGCGTCTGCTCCTCCGGATACGTTGGATGCGTCCTTGGATTTCCGGTCAACCCTTCTGTTCCTGTTGGACTTGGCTGCCGGACCTCTGGAACCGCGAAATCCTAAATACTACGCCACTGTGGGCCCCGCCCCTGTGCCAGATAGCTTGACCAGCAGGAGGCGCTGCACCTTAACCTTGAGGTTGTATAAGAATTTGTAGTTGAGCCGTTGGTTAAAGATCACAGATTTTTATTTGGGTTCTCAGAGACTCACAACAGGTAATGTCCACAGGAAAACAAAAGTAGGGATACTCCTCCCAAAGAAAATATATGCAAACTTTGCCAGGTCAAAAATAAAGTCTTTTAAACAAGCTTTTCTTCTTAGCTCTTACAAAAGGTATTTTCCCTCTTAACAGTTATTCACATACAGTGCAACAATCACATTCCATGTCAGTGACTGAAGGATCTGAATCCCCTTTGAAAGAGTCAATTTCCATGCTCTCTGTAGGACTCTCAGGTAGTGGTTCTGGACTCTTAACTGGAATGGTATTAGTCCCATACATTAACAGTTTCTTCAGTCTTGGCCACCTAATAGGTTTCTCCCCTTTAAGTAAAAGCTCATGGGGTTTCAAAAGCCGTGGTTTAAAAGTTCCTTTCCTTTCATGTAAATGTCTACAGGTAATCTCCTCCTCATCTGAAGAACTATCCCTGTGTTCAGTTTTGGGCCTAGGCTTTCTCCTGGTTTGATGCTTAACTTGCACAGTTTTACATACAGGCCTTCTATCAATAAAACCCTCTTCTGAGCTGTAATCAGAGGACCGGTCAGACCTCCTTCGGGCTCTATAAAAAGTTCTTGCTTTGGAAGCTTCCCTAGCAGAGCAATGCCTGCACCTAGGTTCCAGCAAGGGTTTTGCCTGGGTAAAAGTTCTGCCTTCTTGTGCCTTCTTTAAGCTTCTTTCAAATACAGGGTTTAGCTTGCCCACTAACCTGCATTGTGGTTTCACTGCACTAGCAGTGTATCTCTGGGCCTCGCAACAGCAGCTGCCTGGCCTGTGAGTATTTCTTCCTGGAGAGCAGCAGTATTTCCCTTTCTCCTGGGGAGCGAATCTGGCTTCAGGTCTTCCCTTCCTCTCAGCATAGAGCCTGGGAGCCTTGTTCCAGTCAGGTTCAGAATCCTCGTGCTGGTAAGACAGGTGATTCTCTTCCTCTGCTCTCCTCCCTCTCTCCCTTCTCCCTTCCGTTTCTGTCTGCCCTTTTTTACAAGCAGCTACGTGACAAGGGAACTCCCTTGCAGGCTCCTCCTCCGAGTACCTGCTTCTCTGATTCCTATCTGGTGTGTAACGTGGGAATGACTCAACACTAGTTTTGGCCCACTGACTATCAACCCTGGGGTTTTTCTGCTGTGAACTTCTAACCCTGGGTTTTCTCTGACAAGTGTTTTCTAATGTGCCCATCCCCCCAGCCAAGGTAAAACCTTCAATGTTTCCTGCTTTTCTAGGTGGCACTACTCTCTCCTTGCCACAATAATCAGGTTGGCCAACTGCTCCCAAAATGCCTGAAGTGTGTTTGCAATGGCCCAGAGTTCCAAGAAGTTGATCTGATGCAGGCTCTTTTGAACTGTGTGCAGGTCAGCGAGATGGGCTCTCCAGACTGTCTTGGAGGCATCCATGGTCAGGATGTACTGGTGTGAAGGGGGCTGAAAAGGAAGACCCCTGAGCAAATTGTGTGGCTGAAGCCACAAGGACAGTGAATCCCTGAGTGGTGGGGTAACCACCACCCTGTCCTTGAGATGGCTGGTGACTTGACACGACTGTATGCAGAGCATCCACTGCACTTGTCTCATCTGTAGCCAGGCAAGGGGAGTGACATGGACCGTGGAGGTCATGAGGCCTAGGATGTGAAGCACCTACCATGCTGTAATGGCTGGAGTTTACTGTACCTCGTGGACCACTGCTATGAGATACTGGGCCTGATCCATGGGCAGAAAGGCTCAAGCTAGGGTAGTATCTAGGACAGCCCCAACAAACACTAAGCACTAAGAGGGCTTGTAGGTGAGACTTTGAGTAGTTGACCACAAAGCCTAGATGTTCCAGCACCTGAATAGTGAGATTCTCAGACTGCCGAACCTCATCCAGCATCGTACCATTGATCAGCCAGTCGTTCAGGTAGGAGTAGACAAAAACATCCAGGGTCTGATGGAAGGTGGCGATGATCACTAGACATTTCGTGAAGATACTTGGGGCAAAGGTGAGGCCGAAGGGCAGCACCCGATACTGATAATATCTGCCATTGAGCATCAAGTGGAGATGCTGACGATGAAGAGGGTGAATGGGAATGTGAGTATATTCATCTCTGAGATCCAAGGAGCGTAGCCAGTCTTCCTGTTGAAGGTAAGGTAACAATGTTCCCAAGTAGACCATTTTGAACTTTTCCTTCAACAGAAAACAGTTGAAGTCTGGGCCTGAAGCTGCCCATTTTCTTGGGATCTAGGAAATAAAAGGAGTAGAACCCCCTTCCTGCCTGAGATGGTGGAACTAGCTCTGTGGTTAGATTGGCCAGAAGGGTGTGCACCTCTTTTTGGAGAAGTTCCCAGTAGTGAGGATTGAAAGGTACTCCCCTGGGAAGAACGAGAGAGGAAGCTGGTCAAAGTGCAAGAGATGCCCATCGTGAATGATCCTTAGTGCCCAGGAGTCTATTGTTATCACCAGCCATCTGTGGGCAAAGTGGACCGATCTCCCCCCACTTGTGAAGGAATTCTACTTGATACGGAAAGGAGAGCCATGCTCCTAAGGAAGGAGTCAAAAGCCCCCACCCGGCTGCAGCTGTGGCGCAGACTGGGTTTTCTAAGGTTTTTGACAGCATTGCTAGCACTGGCCTTGGCTCTTTTGTTGTCCCTGCTGTGGGCCTGGTAAATCTGGTAGGGAGGATAGCTAGAATAGCAGCATCTCTTCTTTGGGTAGAAGGCTTTCTTCTCAGATGCCTTCTTCCTAGAAGGGTCCACCATCTTCCTGGAGAGGCGGTTCATTGTAAACTGCTCCCTCTCCAATTCCCCAGCCTTGTCCTCCATAGGCTTGCCAAAGAGGTTCTCACCTCAGCAGGGGACATCTGCATTTTATCCTGTACCTCTACTCAAGATCAGAGGATTGCAACTAGGCCAGGCAATGGGCACCAATGCTCACAGCAGCTACCCTGACCATTGACTTGAAGGCATCATAGGTCGCCTTGCTCATATATTTCGAGTAGTCCTTCTCTTTGGTGATGAGACTGCGGAAATGGTCTAGCTATTCTCCAGAGACAACTGACAACTCTGCCAGGTCCCCCATGATATCTTTCAGATACATACCCATGTACAGTTGGTAGGAAAGGATATAGCCTACTAACATGGACCCCTGTTAACTTCTCATCCCAATGCCATCAAGAGTACGGGCATCTTGCCCAGGAGGAACCAAGAAATGGGTCTTGGATCTATTAGTCCTCCTCATGGCAGACTCCACCACCATCGAGTTGTGGGGAAACTGAGATTTCTCGAACCTAGTGCATGGAGTCCAAAAGGCGACTTAAGGGAGGCACTTAGGGGATTCTTCCACATTCTGAAAAGTAGCCTCTGGTGGATACGATGGACTGGCACTGTAATGGCTTCCTTAGGAGGGGAAGGATGCTGTAAGATTTCCAGCTTCTCCACCACCTCGAGGGTATAGGGTAAGGCCTTTGCCATGTCTTGGATGAACCCATGAAATAAGATGTCCTCGGGTGGAGATTTATGCTGCTTGTAGGGTGGCAAGGGATCGGCTGGAATATCCCTGTGACACTTGGAGACAGGGGACTCCTCCTTGGTCTCCCATCCCTCGGATTCTGGGTCAGTGAGGAATTCGATGTATCAATGTGCCTCCTCCCAATGCCAGTCCAAGACCGTGGTGTAGAAGGAACAAAGCTATTTTAATATACCATAAATACAGGGGAAATCACCATAGAGACCCGACACAGGCCGTGTTTCGTTCAAACCTTTATCAGGGGTAATTCGGCGTACTACAATCATAAATAAACATAATTATCAAATAAAAACATATTAAAAATAATACTCTATAACATATTAAAAAGAACAATAAAACTTAAAATAGAATAAAATTACACATGAACAAATGTTAAAAACCGTCAGATGTCTATAAATGTATGATATCATAGATAAATACATAAAAGAATACATTCAAATCTAATAAAACAAGAACATAAAAACATCAGAGTTTAAAATAATAATAATAATAATAAATATAGAAATATGAAGGATATGATAATTATAAGTAATGTGTATTGGTACCTCTACAGATAATACTAACCCATAAATGGTATTCTTTGAAAGCTATGGGGAAGAAAAGAGATGAAGAGACAAAGGGTGTGATAGGAGCAGGAGTGAACTGCAATATGTGCTTCATTTTTATTTATGAATTATAAATGAATTATATTTATTTAACAAGGTGTTTTTGTACTTCTTTGTCTCTTCAATCAAAATGGTTTGGTAATGTACATTAAACAGGAACATTGATAACTTGGATTTTTTTGAGGCAATGGAAGATTAAGTGAACTTGCCCAAGGCCACAAGGAGTGCTAGGGGGAATCAAACCCTGGTCACTTGGTTCCCAAGCCAGTGCTCTTAGTATCAGGCTAGTCCTCCACTCCATATAAAAACAAAATATGGTATTACATTTCTAAGTTCAAAAATAAACTTTCCTTTCTAAAGACTGCAAATACATTTTTATCAGTGATCATTACAAAAGCTAAGCACACATTGGAGGTAAATTTATAAAGTAATTAAGATAGAAATGGGGCAGTTACATGCGTTAATGCCCTCTTATAAAATACTGACCAGAGTAAAAGTATCCACTTTAATATGAAGACGCATACTTTGCTGGTAGAAGTTGCTGGAGGCACAGTCTGGACAGAGGTTGAGTGGAGTTAGGAAGTACATGCATTGATTATAAAATCCCTTAATTTACCAACCTGCCTGTTGGCCCCTTCAATAACGGATTCACCGTACTGGGAGGGTAGGTAGACCCAGAGCCTTCTCCTTGCCCCAGCGCTGCCGATCCTCTAGGCGTAGAAAACTCCACCGCACAGGAAGAGATCTGCACCTCAAGCTGCGCCGGACTCCCCCCACGCAGGAAATGTCTTCCTGCATCTGGGGATACCAGTATGGATCGTCGTCCAACAGAAGACCCTGCTTCGACGGGGCTGGGACAGTCGTTTATCTTTGAGAGGCCCCCAGTCTTTACTCTGGAATCGATTTGGTCAGCTATAGTTAGACTTGGAGAACTTTTTGCTCCACAGGTCACTGCTTTAAACCTCTCAGGTACAGGTACATACAAACGTACTTCAACAACATACTTTGGAGGTTACAGCGTTACAGTCATCCATGACGGAACTGCAACAAAAGGCTTCTTGTCTTGAAGATAGTGGTTTGCAATATCAGAAAGATATGTTCGTTTTAAAATCACGTATTGAAAATTTGGAAAATGTCTCTAGATATTGTAATTTGTGTTGCATTAATTTCCCTAAATCTTCTGTTATTTCTGCTAAAGAAATGTTCAAGAAATATCTTGTGGAAATATTAGAGGTACCGATTGAATCTCACCCTCCTATGTTTGAAGTTTATTATCTCCCTTCGGGGAGGAAAGTTTCCCCTGGTGTGATAATAGATGGTGGTGTTCAAGCAGATGTATTAAATGTGTCGGATATGTTGGAATCATCATTAACTGATTCTGTTTCCTCTTCTACATTGATTGTTACGTTTCTTTTGGCATCTGATAGGGATTGGTTTTTACGCATGTTTTTTCAGAAGCGGAGTTTGCAGGTTCATGGTTTAACAATTCGTGTTTTTCCTGACTTATCCAAGGCAACTCAAAAACGTAGGAAAGAGTTCTTGTTGCGATCTGGGGTTTTGGCGTTAGGGGGAATATTCTTTTTGAAATATCCTTGCAAATGTATGATAAAATTGAATAATGCTTCTTATATTTTCTTTGATCCCTCGGAGTTAGTTGTCTTCTTGAGTGCTCGGCGTCCGTCTGAAGGGTCCTCAGATCCACTGCCATTAGTTTAGGCCTGACTGTTTTGTTCACTTTATTTATATATTACCTTTTGTTTGTTGATTAATGAATAGGATCTTCCCTGTATGGAGGGCTATAGTTGGGTCGGGAATTTTGATATTGCCTGTTTATTGCATAAATATTGAGAATGTCAATATGTTGTTATTTTCTGCCTGCTCCCAAATTTCCATGAAGATGTAATGCTTCTTTGTTGTGAAAATTCAAAGTTTAAATAAATAAAAAAATCCCTTAATTTACACACATACTTATGAACTTTATTTGCTTTAATTTACACCTGCTATAGGGCATATTTAAATGTCCATGCCTTCCTTTAAGGTGCAATCTGTGTCACTTATGCTAGTTTTAAGACAAGTAGACACCTATATAGGGGCACCACCAATATTTTATAAAAATATTGGTGGTGCCCTGTTATAAAATTACCCTTACATGTTTAACTGTAATCCACATCAATATAAATATAATTAATCCTTTACCTCCACTAGATCTTCTAACTTCCTGCATATTTTGGCGTTCATAGTCAGGCTCTACCTGTAAATAAAAAATATAGCATAAAGTATATAATTTATTAACTCTAAAAGGCAAGTTTGCAAACAAATGTTATAAAAATTGTACATAGTTCTAGCAGTCATGTAGATCTTGCAGTATCATCTAATACCCCTACCAAGCGTATAATTGATTTTCACTTTTTTTTTAACTTATTTACATATCAGACTCTGCTCTAGGGCACCATCCCAAAATCTATGGTCCCTTTTTAATCACTTAAGTCTCTTTTTTAAAATTTTTATTTAGAATATAAATATTCTTAAAAACAGACCCAGTACAAACTAAGCTCTGCACTCAGAACCTATAATTGCTTCAGTTCTGAAAATTAAATACATCCATATCATTCAAGAATTCAAAGTCCACTATTAACAACCCGACAACCGGGTCATCCCGACATAGCTATGTTTTGGACCATAACCAAAAGACTCTAGTCAGCCCTGCTTCAGGGGTGGTGTTCATGTGGCTGAAAGAGTTCTTCCAGTTGTCAGCATGCCAGATCTATAACCTGACGGCTTATCCTTTTTCAAATCACTGCAGCCAATCCTGCAGCCAGTTAGAATATTTATCATCCATTAAATCAAAGCACTTAAAGATATTCCTCACTTCCCTTTGAATTGAAGCAATTCAATTTAAATGATCTTTCTTCAAGATGGCGTCTTTTCTCCTCAGCTCCATCTTTACCCAGAAATTATCTCAACAGGCAAATGTCCTTAACACATCTTTTAAAGCAAGCACTTTCCCCTGCAGGAATGACCCTATTGTGGGGTTGTTAATGGTGGACTATGAATACTTGAATAATATGGATGTGTTAATTTTCATATTTAAAGCAATTATAGGTTGTGAGTGCAGACCTTAGTTTGTACTAGGTCTGTTTTCAAGAATATTTACAGTCAAACCTCGGTTTTCATTATTAATCCGTTCTAAGAAGTCTGACTAAAACCGAAACGTACGAAAACCGAAGCAATATTTCCCATAGGAAATAATGTAAATTCAATTAATCCGTTCCAGACACCCAGCTCCTGTCACTTCTCTCACCTGCCCGATCGTCCACAGGACAACAAACACACAGATATTGCACTGTAATCTGATCGCTGACTCCGTCTCAACAGCAATTTGTAAGCGTACCCTGCAAGAGAAAGAACTGCCTCCCACATTCATTCAACATCTCCTGCTTACATTGACAGCTACCCTGCTACCTCCGAGCCTGAGGGGGCGCTCCAGAGAACAGGCAGGCAGTGGAGAGATCGGGGCCTTCCTCTCTGTGCAATCCTTGGCTCTTGACAGCTACCCTGCTACCTCCGAGCCTGAGGGGGCGCTCCAGAGAACAGGCAGGCGGTGGAGAGATCGGGGCCTTCCTCTCTGTGCAATCCTTGGCTCTTGACTCTGACTCTTGTTCAGCTGACTTTCGCTTCAACACGCGATCGGTGAGTCCGGGGGGTAGTGCTGCCGGGACTGGGCGGGCAGTGTATACAGACCAGCGCGAGGTTGACACTTCTTCAGGAGTTGGGAGTTGTACAGTTTTCAGATCTGGCAGCACAACGAAAACCGAGGCGATATCCGATAACCGAGACAACATCTCAGTCAGAAAAGACGTCGAAAACCGAAACGTACGAAAACCGGGGCCAACGAAAACCGAGGTTTGACTGTATATTCTAAATAGAAATTATAAAAAGGTACTAAAGTGATCAAAAAGAGACCGTAGATTTTGGGATGGTGCCCTAGAGTAGAGTCCGATATACAAGAAAAGGAAAAAAAGTGAAAATCAAGTAATATTATATGCTTGATAAGGGTATTAGATGATATTATATGAATATGGTTACCCTGAAAGCGTAGTTATTCACCTGTAACAGGTGTTTCTCCAGAGACAGCTGAAATCAGTCCTCACATATGGGTGACATCAACGCCAACGGAGCCCGCACGGAAGCATCTCCCAGGCTTTCAAAGAAAGCCTTTGGGAGATGCACCACACATGCCTGGTCCACTTCCCGCCCAAGGGTGCCATCTTGTCTAAGTCAAATGACATAGCTAAGACAACAAAAAATAAAAGATGATAAAGAAGCAACTCCAAGGGGAGGAGGGCGGGTTGTGAGGACTGATTCCTGCTGTCCCCAAGAACACCTCTTACAGGCGAGTAACACGCTCTCTCCTGGAACGAGCAGGAAGTCAGTCCTCACATATGGGACTCTCCAGCTACATGCTACTGAAACCTGTAGAAAATGCCACAGTGACCTACAAAAGTGAACCGTGATCAGCAACAGTTGAATCCCAAGAGAGACTCTCGCAAGACCCATGTCCAGTCAGAACCAGCACTCCGGTAGCCTGAACACAGAAGTATTGGACGGCAGGAGTTGCCTACACCCCGAAAAGATTACGGAGTACGGCCTGGCAGAAGGCGCTGTCTGTTGGGACTCCCTCTCTAAGCAGTAGTGAGCTGCGAAGGTATGGACTGAAGATCAGGTGGTGGCCCGGCAAATTTCCGACATGGGGATGGAACGCAGGTTGGCCACGGAAGTAGCCATGGCACTGACATGGCGCGCCATGACTCTATGGTCCAGTGGGATCCCTGCTTGCTCATAGGCAAGGATAAAGCAGTCCGTCATCCAAGTGGACAGACTTTGCTTAGTCACTGGGAGCCCCAGATGGCTGTGGTCACAGGATACGAAAGGTTGTTGAGATTTGCGGTGGCCCTGAGTCTGTTGCAGTAAAAGGACAAGGTTCTCTTGCAATCCAGAGTATGGAGAACATTCTACGCCCTACCAGTGAGAGGCCTGGGAAAAAAGGTGGGGAACACCACCTCCTGATTGAGGTGGAATGGGGACACCACCTTCGGCAGAAACTTGGGGTGTGTGCGGAGTACCACCTTGTTCTTGTAGAACCTCATGTAAGGAGGCTCTGCCATCAGAGCCTGGAGCTCGCTGAATCTGCGAGCTGATGTGAGTGTTACCAGGAAGGCGACCTTCCAAGAGAGAGGTACCGAAGGTGGCAGGTAACCAGAGGCTCAAACAGAGGCTTAGTGAGATGCGAGAGCACTACATTAAGGTCCCACTCCACTGCTGGGGGGTGGACAGGGGGTTTGGACAACATGAGGCCCCGTAAGAACCGAGACACAAGGGGCTGAGCCGAGAAGGATTTCCCCTCGATGGAGTGCTGATGTGCTGCGATGGCGCTCAGGTGTACTCTGACTGAGTTGGACTTCAGTCCCATGATAGGTGGAGCAGGTACCACATGTACTGAACAGGAGAACGGGTTTGTCTGCTTTTCTGTGCACCACAAAGCAAAACAGCATCACTTGAAGTCATATGCCCTTCTCGTGGAGGCCTTACGAGAGGCCAGGAGAATCTCTTCCCATCTTGTGGGAGACTGAAGGGGGCTAATGCTACCCTTTCAGCAGCCAAGCAGTGAGCGAGAAAAACCCCAGGTTGGGGTATAGGAGAGAGCCCTGCTCCTGCAAGAGTAGTCCTGGGGCTTGGCCCAGGGGAAATGGTATTACCATCGATAGGGAGAGAAGCAGTGGGAACCAGGGCTGTCTGGGTCACAGAGGGGCTATTAGCACTAGTGACACTCTTTTGCGCTGAGCCTTGAACAGGGTCTTGGCTATCAGCAGCGTTGGAGGGAAGGTGTAAAAGAGGCCTTCCGTCCACGGGATGAGGAATGCATCTGCCGCTAATCAAGATGGGTGCAGTTGGTGGGAAAGAAACGAGTCAACTGTGCATTGTCTGGGCTGGCTAACAGGACCATCACTGGGACGCCCCAGACTCAGAGTAGTTACCTCTGGGTCTAGGTGCCACTCATGCGGCTGGATTATTCTGCTCAGTTTATCTGCTAAGATATTGTCCTGGACCGGGAGGTAGACCGCCCTTAGGAGCATCCCTCTGCATGTAGCATAGGAGAAGAGAGCTACCGCCTCCTGGCAGAGGGGGTACTACACTGTCCCTCCTTGTTTGTTCATGTAGAACATTGAAACCTGATTGTCAGTCTGGATCAGCACTGCGTGGTGCTATAGTTGATGGCGGAAGGCTCTGAGGGCCAGGAATATTGCCCTGATTTCCAGCAGCTTGATCTGCATTTTGGATTCCCTCTGGAACCAACAGACTTACGTCTTGAGGCACTTGCAATGTGCTCCCCAGCCCATTAGAGAAGCATCTGTGCTAAGGACCTTCTGGGGGATGGGTGCCTGGAAGGGCATCCGAGCCTGAAGGTGACATGGGTTCTGCCACCATCCAAGGGAGCCTGACAACTGCTGGGTCATCTGCACTCTGTCTCAAAGCCATCATAGGCTGCTCGGGACAGAAACTTTGAGCATTCTTTTACTGCCGAGGTTAGGGTCTTGAACCTCTGCAGGGGTTCGCCAATGAGGCCTGCCGAAAATCCCCCAAGCTCCTTTGACAGTTCCTTCAGGTACATACCGATGTAGGACTGGATTCGGCATGTTAACATCGAACACTGAAAGGCTTTCCAGACAAGGGCATCAAGGGTTCAGGCCTCCCTGCCAGGTGGCACCGACGAATGTTTTTTTTGGCTCTTAAGCCTGTGCATAGCCCACTCCACTACCATGGAGTTGTGGGGAAGCTGGGTTTTTTGGAACCCAAGGCTTCGGCGTACCTGGTACATAGTATCAAGGTGCCTGCTAATGACTGGTACTGATGCCAATGTTTCCCACATGCGTAAGAGGAGGCGGTCAAGGATCGGGGGCACTGGGACTGTAAGGGTTTTCTTTGGGGGTGCATTGTATTGAAAGATCTCCAATTCCTTTGTTCACGGGTCCTCCTCGGCTTCGGTCTTGATAGGAACAGCCTTGGCTATCTCCCTCACGAAATGCCACATCCTCGGGAGACAAAAGGCATCAGATCGCCAGGGGAGATGGGTCCGAGAGCACATCACAGTGGTGCCTCATGTCGAGGGACTCCATCCTCGGTCTCCCATTCAGACTTGAAATACGAGCACAAGTCCAATGCATGATCACCTCAGTAGAGGACCGCTCTTTGCGGTGCATGACCTCCAGAGGATCATCAGTCCAAGCCTGGGGTAGGATTTCACCTTTTCCCAGATCCATCCTCCGAGGTGGTCTTCGAGGATTTTTTCTTCTTATGCTCCACCTCCAGGGATTTCTGCTCAGAGGAACCATGGTCGTGGGACTCTGAAGAGGTTCTGGCTTCGTGTGGTACCGGGGTATCAGAGGGGACCCTGGAGCATGGTGTCACCGGAGACTCCAGGGCGGAGTCAGATTTCTGAAAGAACTTTTCCTGCTGCTGATGGCGGCTCTTTAAGGCCTTTGGGGTCATGGTTCTGCAGAGCTCACAGTCGGAGTCATTGTGCTTCAGACCAAGGCATCGAAAGCAGCAGTTATGTGGTCGGTGAGTGTCATCATTTTGCCACATTTTTGAAGCCATTGGAGGCCGTCGGAAAAAGGGGGTCTGAGGCCTTTGGCTGAAGAAGGGCACAAACACCAGTCGTGGGAGACCTCGACGAAAAACGAAGAAAAAAATAACAAACAGAGCTGAGGAGCGACACCGAGGTGAGTTGGCTTCGGGTGAGAAGGAACCGGTATGCAAACCGGACAAAACTTGAGAATAAAATCAGACTTTTTCTGGGGAACATTGGACAGTGTCTGAATGAATCTGTGGAAAAAAGGAGACTGAGGCAAGATGGCACCCTTTCGCAGGAAGTGGACCACGCATGCATGGTGAATCTCCCAAAGGCTTTCTTTGAAAGCTGGGGAGATGCTTCTGCGCGAGCTCCATCGGCGCCAATGTCACCATATGTGAGGACTGACCTGCTTGTTCCCAGAGAATAGATATATTTCTACTTGTGATTAGAAGCTCTGCCATATACAGGGTGACCCAAAAAAAGTGAGAACATCTCGTAAATTAAAAGCTTAGTTAACTTATTTACCTTTTTTAGCTATATAACGTCTTTATTTTGACAATTTCCGGTCGCCATCTTTTTTTTTTTAAATTTGTCAATCGTTTATATCTGTCTTTTTGAATTTTTAAATAACTTATATGCTACGAGATGTTCTGACTTTTTTTGGGCCACCCTGTAGATCTTGGATAAGACTGAAATCATTGTAGGTTGTGATATATTTTAAATGACTATCAACAACAAAAAAAAGATGGCGTTGTAGAATTTGAGCTTTTGAGACAGAATTAGGACTAGATTCTGTATAACAGTATGGAAATCAATAGGGTCAAGAAAAGGTTTCAACTTCCTCAAGCAATGCAGTTTCCACATCCTGTATGAAAGGTTTGACCGTCAAAGCAGAATTAATTAAAATGCTCAAATATCGAACTTTAGAAGCTGCTGCTATACCATGATTAGTAATCACAACCTGCTAAGGAAAAGATGTCAAAAGGCCACGGGATAAAATAAAACATTCTGTTTTCTCCAAATTAAGCATTAAAGTCATAGAACTCAAAAACTGCTTGTCCTCCAATACAACCTTTACTAGTCTTTGTATCCAGACAGAAGCGACTCCATCCCAAATAAGAAACAACATAATATTATCAGCATAAAGTTGAAACTGTATATCACATGTTCTCAAAAATTTACACAAAGGGACCAAATAAATACTAAACAACACAGCTTGCAATATAGAGCCCTGCGGAAGGCCACACCAAGATCTAAAGAAAAAAGACCCAGCACTGAAGCACCAAACACATTGCATTCTATCAGTTAAATATGATTGAAACCATTTTATTATCTCTGCACTCACTCCAATCTTTTTCAATAAGCACAACAATTAATGTGACACCAAATCAAACGCAGAAGCAATATCCAAAAATGCCCATAAAACAATTCTACCATGACCCAGTTTCACTAGCCATTGTTCACAAACTGAAAACAATAAGGTCTTTGTTCCTGTTCCAACACGAAATCCAAATTGGAAATCATCCAAAACCTGATTCCTATTGGAAAAATCAATTAACTGCTGAAACACCACATATTCAATTTAGCTAAAATCTGTACATTTGTAATAGGACAATAATTTGCTACATCTAGTAATGACTGATCCTGCTTCTTCACTATGGGATGAACAATGGACATTTTCAACTCTGAAGGAGGAAATTTAGCCCGCAATGATGACATTCTGGCTTAGATGTCCCAGATTGCACTTGGACGTCCGTTCTAAAATTCCCCTTGGAAAGTACAGAAGGGGCATTTGTTTTGAAAGCCCCATGCATACTTTCCACTGATACTTTGTATCCAGAGATTTTAATGGGGGTTTCCTTTGAAAATAAGCTTATAATCTGGTAAACTATGAGTCCCATATGTAGTTTAAAAATTATTCTTTTCAAAGACACTACAACATATGAAAACTGTAATATATATTTACATTACAAACTAAACAGAATTCATTGAAGAATTATCAATTGTTTGAGTTGCCAGTGAAACCTAGGGAGTTATGAAAAGTAGAGACAGTACCAGGTGCTGTAGCCATTTTTTAAAGAGATGCAAAATGTTAAAAACTACTTACTTGGTGATAGATAGGTAGCTGATATTAGTTAGGTGAATAACTTTGTATGTAATTGTACTGTTTATTGCATAGTGTCTTTGTAACCAAGGTCTCTCTCAAGGATCAGCTCTATCCTCTCTTCTTTTCAGTATCTCCATTCAGCCAATATGTACCATCATATGAAAATACATTATCCTATATCACATATACACCGATGATATCCTTATCTACACAACATTCTCCTCTGACAACATGGAATACACGACTGTAGGAAGATGTTAGGCCATGCCCAAATGGGTCTCTGAACACAACCTAACCATCAATTACAGAAAAATGGAAGCCCTCCATATAACAAGAAACCTAACATTCACCCCGCCTAAGAACATAAGAACATAAGATATGCCATATTGGGTCAGACCAAGGTCCATCAAGCCCAGTATCCTGTTTCCAACAGTGGCCAATCTAGGTCATACGTACCTAGCAGTTTCCCCAAAAGACACAGGTTCAACAATGCTTTTACTGAGTCAAACATTGATATCCTGGGTCCCTTCTTAATAATGGTTTATGGACCTTTCCTCCAGGAACTTGTCCAAACCTTTTTTAAACCCAGCTACACTAACAGCCTTTACTACATCCTCCGGTAACAAATTCCAGAGTTTGATTACACGTTGAGTGAAAACATATTTTCTCTTATTAGTCTTATTAGCCTCCCACCATTAAGATATAAAATGCAACCCCAGAGGTTAAGTATCTAGGAATTACCCTTGACCAAAGACTAACCTTTCAATCCCATATTCAGAATGTTACAAAAGCAGCCTATCACAAACTCAGAATACTTCACCGGTTTCGACTACTACTAGATCATACCGTCTTTAGAGACGTGTGCCTGGCGCTCATAGCACCAGTTTTGGACTACTGTAACACTGTCTACCAAGGGCTCCCAAAAGCTACCTTTCATCCATTACAAATGGTGCAAAACACAGCTGCTAGAATTATATTAAATTCTCCACGTAGAAACCATATCACCTCTTTATTACATCACCTGCACTGGCTCCCAATTAATATGAGAATTAAATACAATATCATACTAAGCACATTCAAGATACTCTACAATCAATCAGCTCAGATTCTTTAATATCTTATTCTGAAGCCCCCCGAAACCAGAACAAGATGGAAGGCCACTCAGGAGATCCTAATGGTCCCAACCCTTCCAACCAGATGCAACCAAACCGCCTCCAAATGAGCCTTCTCTTTGTTCACACACCCCCATCTGGAACTCACTCCTCAATGATATTCAAACTTTAAACAATATTGCAGAGTTCTGCCTCAAAATAAAGATATACCTATTTGCTGAACATTACGGATCCAACCAGGGCTGTGGAGTCGGAGTTGTGGAGTTGGAGTCGGAGGAAATTTTGGGTACCTGGAGTCGGAGTCGGCAAACAATGCTCCGACTCCGATTAAATTTAGATTGGAATTAAAAAAACACACAAAAAGGAGAAGGCAGCTGCTTCTGCCCAACTACCTCTCTCTGCTAGAAGAGCTTAGAAGAACTTGGTGGAACAACTTCTTGGATTCAACTGTAAGTGTTTATATTTATTTTAAAACCTGCATGCCTGCTTGTCAGTATGAGGGAAGACATGTGTACATGTTTCTGGAAGAAACTGTCTATCCTAGGTTTGTAAGTGTGGTGCTGCAGGAATGTATGAATGTTTATGTATAGTGCAGATTGTTTATATGCTCTGAGTACTAAAATGTAGGCTCTGTGTTATGTGTGTGTGTGTACAGTACATGTCTGTGCTTGTTTTTCTGTACAGGACAAATCATGTCTAGGTTTAGTGCTGGGATATATAGCTTATTTGTTTGTATAAAGCCATGTACGTACAACTTACAAGACTGTGTATGTTGATATTAAAAATCTAATTATATGCCAGTTAGTATAACATATTTTATATTTTAGGGAAAGAGGCATCCTAAACAATGGCAAAAAGACTGCTAACAACAAACTCGACAAAGTCTACTGTTTATGAGCACTTTGCATTATCAAGTGATGGAAAACATTACATGTGCCAATGTTTTAGAAAAGATGATGATGGTGAAAAACAATGTGATGCAAAAATTAGCAGTTTCAGTGGGCCTGATAAAAATGCACCTACAAGAGCATCAAATTTGAAAAGACACTTACAGCGTTTTCATCCCAAAGTGTTAGAAGCCGTGAATGAGAAAGATAGCAATGAAAACATTGCATCTACTTCTGTGACAAAAAACGTTCAGAAATCTACTGGAGAACAAACACAAATAAGAAAATTCTTTATATCTGACAAAGTTACCATAAGGATGACACCAGAAAAATTCAAACACCACATTATTGAAATGGTAGTAAAGAATAGTTTACCACTATCCTTCTTTTCACAGACAGCCTTTTTAGGCCTAAATGGAGAAATGGCAAAAAAACTTAGTGTTTCTCTGGAAAGAGAAAGTATAAGGAAACTTATAATTGAGGAGGCCAAATGTAAAAAGGAAGAACTACAGAAAGTTCTGAAAGGACGTTTTGTCTTCCTTAAAATGGATGCATGCACACGTCACAGAGTCAATTATTTCGCTATTAATGTTAGATTTGTGGATGAAAATAACAAAACAATAACAGTGACCCTCGGATTAAAGGACACTCAGGCACATCACACCAGTGATTACCTTCAGAAGTTAGTGGAGGGTGTTCTAGAAGATTTTGAAATTAAAAAGGAACAGGTTTTATGTGTTTTGACAGATAACGCTTCTAACATGTTGAGCACAATTGAGAAGATGAACGCAGATGAAGAAGGTAACAAACAGATATTAGAGTTAGAGGAAGACAGCTCTGCAAGTATTGGAGAAAGTTTAGAAACTGAAGAGAATGCTGACATTTTTTTAGACAACTTTGTTGAAGAAGCATTGAAGCTTGCTACTATTCATCATATGCGATGTGCTGTTCATACACTGCAACTTGCCATAAGAGATGGATTAAAAGATCGCCATGCAGCTACACTAATTGGCAAATTACGGCAAGTAACTGTTGCAGCCAGGGCCCCGAAAACAGATGCAATTTTGAAAAGACGTGCAGGAAAAGGAGCCATTTTAGATCAAACAACTTGCTGGGGAAGCACTTATTTAATGGTGAAGCGTTTGCTTGAACTTAAAGACTTCATAGAAGAAATGGACAATGAAAATCTTGCATTAACTGAAAGCCAGTGGACACAAACAAAAGAGCTGGAGAACCTGCTTTTTCACCCCTTCACTGTCACCAAGAGGTTGCAATGTGACGATCTAACCCCGGGTAAATTCTTCTTGGAATGGAAGAGCCTGTTATATCGCCTGAACAAAAATGGAGGGTTAATAGCTGAGGGCATTGCATCTTCAATGATGAAAAGAGAGAATCTTTTGCTGGAAAATGAAATCTTGTTAGCGGCTATTTATGTCGACCCAATGAGCCGAATTTTGTTGAACAGTGAACAGACTGCTACTGGGAAAAAGGCCCTCTATGATGTAGCAGTTCGCATGAAGGGATTACGACCTGAAATACCTCCACAGGATGAAGTTCTTCTTTTAAGCAATAGTGGTAACTCAGGATCATCTTCTTCAAATGAAGAATTAGACTTTGATTCCTTCTTAAACAAAATAGAAGTTGCTAAACGAAAGCGACGTTGCATAAGCGTTACAGAACCAGTAAATGTCCAAATAAAAAAATTCCAACAGGAGTTTTATAAAGCACTAGAAGAAGTTGAAAAGTATGATCGCTCATCAAAACTTACTGTTGAAGAAGCCATCCTTGTTTATCCAGAGATCGTTAGTGATGTGGCCAGAATAGTTACTGCAATGCCACCCACCCAAGTCAGTGTCGAAAGATTATTTTCAGCCCTAAAAATAATAAAGTCTGACTTAAGAGCCTCTATGAAAGAGGATCTGGCAGAGGCAATTCTCTTCCTTAGAACTCTACATTGAATTGATTTGCATTTGCTAAGCCTATAACTACATTTCAAGATTAATATAAACCATTTCTAGGTTTTACAGATTTTTTTTTGGTTCATATAGATAAGCTTTGTTTTTGTTCTAAAGCAACCAAATAATGTGGTTTGTATTTTTGGACTGGTAAAGTTCCTGTTCCTGATGTTTATGCCTGCTGCTACTATCCAGCCACTTGATTAATTAATAAAAAAAAATTAATAAAACTTTGTTGTTTTCATTGTGTTTGTCTTTTGCTTAAACTGTTCAATACAGTAGACTGTTGGCTTCCCAGCCAGTAGTTCTGTGGTAATGACATGTATGTTGCCTTTCTTTCCTTCAAGGAATGTATAAAATACATTCGCATATTAATACAGAGGAGTCGGAGTCGGGGAGTCGGAAGTACAAAAAACTGAGGAGTCGGAGTCGGAACATTTATCTACCGACTCCACAGCCCTGGATCCAACACCTAAGAACAAACATGAGCCCTAATCTTAAGACCGCTCACAAGGTCATCTCCTGACTCCTTGGTCACACCTCGATAAGAACATAAGATATGCCATAATGGGTCAGACCAAGATCCATAAAGTACAGTATCCTGTTTCCAACAGTGGCCAATCTAGGTCATAAATAGTCCTTAATCAATAATTTAGCTCATTATGACTCTCCTTCCCCCAAGCACCAAATTCGTTTTCCCCTGCAGTCTCAAAAATATTTTTCTGTGTTATACCCCTTGCCAATGTACATATCTTATCTCTTTAAGTTATTATACACTTTTGTTCATGTTAATTATTCAGTCCTATACCACATGCCGGTGTACCATAGACGTGGAGCCCAATTCCAGAAGCAGGCCGTCCGGATGTCCCCACTGAAAACGGGGCCACTAGGACCCGATTCTGGTCCATGAGAACTCGGGAACAAAAGATTCCAGCCGGAGCCAGAATCGGGCCTAAGGACAGCCCAGTGGGCCCTCTCTGCCTGTGGGGACATCCCGGCAGCATGTATAGGGCCGTGACCAGAATCGGCCCTATAAATGCTGCCGGGTGGCCTGCTCCCACTCTGCCCCAATCCTGCCCCCCGCTGGCTCTCCCTATCCTGAAGCACCGGACATATTGGGAGAGCCAGTGCCGGAATAGGGTTAGCGCAGATTGCAGGGCTGCACGTCCCCATGGGACGTAGAGCCCTGCAACCCCGTTTTAGAATTAGGGCCTTAATCCTTTATGTCTATTGTTTAAATGGCATTATTTAATTTATTATCATCTGTTTGAGTTAATTGTTGTTTATCAAGTTACTTGTAACCTTTCCTTTCCAAATCTTGAGTTAATTGTACACCGCTTCGACTTGTAGAGAAACCGATATCAAAAGCTGCTAAATAAATAAATACATCTTGAATTCTTTTGAGAGAAAAGAAAGATATAAATACCATTTATAGTATTAGTATAGAATTAGTATATCGGATGCACTGATTTGCAAGTTCACAAAGTTTATTCATTTTTAACAAGAAAATACAAATCAAAAACCAACATAATAGCAAGGAGAGCTACAACAGTCAACGAAAAAGGGCAAGAAAATAAGGAGGCAAAACATATATGAAAATAAAAAAACCAAAGACAAAGAGAGAAACAAACTAAAGGAGGAGGATCAATTTCTGAATATAGCTATCTAAGGGCTCCCACAATTTAAGCATTGCAGGAACAGAGCAAGCTTTAATAGCAAAAATCTTCTCATATCTATCACTAATCAAACTGAATTCCGCTAGAAGTGAAAAGACAATAATGAAGCATTTTTTCCAATTAGCTAGGATCATTTGAAGGGAAATTTCCATCAACATATCAAAAACTTACATTAAGCAGATGCCAATACATCACACATTTGTAGCAAATAAAATAAAACAAATTCTACTTCAGTTCCTGGTTAATGTGAAAGATCTGAAACCTCTTCCAGATGTCTGACCAAAAGGCCTGGATTGGCAGACAATCATAGATCAGAGGTCTCAATATACCTGATGCACTCATAATGCCAGCATCAGTTGCCATCAGACAGCCCTGCTCTCCATTTCTTCCATGGTGTCTAAATGGCCTGGTAAGCCAGAAAAAACAATAACTGCACCAAACCAACCGACCGAAAAGGCTGGTTAACCAGGGTTCAAAATCGTTCCCACTGCTTATCCTCTAACTGTACTCCCAAATCATGGGACCAAACATCCTCCAATCCCACAGGTGATTAATATACATCCCGAAGTCTCCTATAAATATGAGAAACAACATGGCTTTTACCTAAGACCCAAACACTAATGCCTTTCAGATCAGGCTCCTTTACCTAATCACCATACCCTGCAATATTCTTCTGAATACAGTGCCTGAGATGTATCCACTTGAAAACATGATTAGCAGGAAGATTAAAATGAGCATGGAGAGTGACAAAAGAAACAACGCGCTATCTTCCAACACATCAGCTAGGCATCATACACCACAAGCCTGCCAAGATGACCAGTCCAACATTTTCCTATCAATCCGAAGCTTAGAGTTAAACCACAAAGGTGTCCACTGGGAATCTTTCCAGGGGTTATATAAAACACCTAATCTAATGTTTGCAAGGCAACATGAGTGGCTTGAATTGGAGAGAAAAGGAAGATAATAGTAGGCATCTTCATGCCAGGTAACACATGTAAAGGGTAAGGGACCACTAAGGCTTGTTCTACACGCACCAAGGAGGGAGCATCCTGCTCAGGTGACCACATCTAAAACATGGACGCACAGGGTAGGAAGAAAGGCAGCAGGAGTGGTACTATTTGTAAAAAATAATATTAAAGCTATATAATTATAGGGCTTAAAAGGGAGTGAGGAAGCACTGAGGGTTAAACTAGAAAGAGAGAACGGGAAATTCATTTGCATTGGTGTGATTATAAAGATCTCCTTCACAGGGAGAAGAAGTGCATGGAGATTTAATAGAAGACATAAGCAGTATTACCATGAAAGGAGAAGTGCTACTAATAGGTGATTTCAATATGCCGAATGTTGATTGGCACATTCCTGCTGCGGTGTCATCTAGAAGGAAATCCTGGATTCTTTACAGGGAGAACTATTCCGGCAACTGGTAAAAGAATCCATATGTAAAGGGATCCTACTGGACTTGGTGTTTACCAATGGGAAGTGTGTTTTGGATGTTATAGTGTGAGATATCTTGCATCCAGTGATCACCAGATGGTGTGGTTCACTATTATGACTGGGGCTGATAAAGTCCATTCAAAAGTGAGGGTCTTAGACTTTAGGAAAACTTAACTTTTCCAAGATGGCACAATACCTTAGAGCCAGGAGAAGTTTTATAGGACTGGAGAAGGGCTGATGTGATACCTCTTCACAAAAGTGGTAATAGGGAAGAAGTGACAAACTGCAGGCCAGTAAGCCTTACCTCAATAACGAGACAAGTAATGGAGGCGCTCCTGAAACAGCGAAGTAGTGGACTTTCTCGAAACCAACAGGTTGCATGATCTGAGGCAACATGGTTTTACCAAAGGACGATCTTCCCAAACAAATATGATTGAGTTCTTTGACTGGGTGACCAGAGAACTAGATCAAGGGTATGTGATGGATGTGATCTACCTAGATTTTAGCAAAGTCTTTGATATTGTTCCTCATAGGAGGCTTATCAATAAACTCAACAACTTGGTAATGGGTCTCAAGGTGGTGAACTGGATCAGAAATTGGTTGACTGACAGATGACAGAAGGTGATGGTAAACAGAAATCACTTGGATGAAAGGAAGGTGATTAGCGGTGTGCCCCAGGGTTTGGTCCTGGGACCAGTACTGTTCAATATATTTGTGAGTGATATTGCTGAAAGACTGAATGGGAAAGTCTGTCTTTTTGCAGATAACAAGAAAATTTGCAACAGAGTGGACTCCCCTGAGAGAGTAGATAACATGAGGAAAGATCTACTGTACAAAAGCAGGAAGAATGATCTAATGCTTGCAGAACTCAGAAGGGACTATCAGGGTGTTTTGTGAACAATCTCTTCTAAGCCAGTCATCTGAGGTTTCTTTTATAAGACTAGAAAGGAAGGAAGGAGATATATTTTAAATTAATTTGAAGGTTATCATTAGTAATTTGTATTTAACTCAGCCGTATATTGGTAGCCAATGAAGTTTATATAGGATTGGGGTTATGTGTTCAGAAATATTAGCTGTGATTATAATGCCTGCTGCCATGTTTTGAGCTACGTGAAGACTGTGTAAAGCTTGTTTGGTTAGACCATTTAGAATGCTATTACAATAGTCAAAGTGTGGGAGGACCATTGCCTGAAGGACAGATCTAAAGTCATGTTCCAGTACTAGTGGATGTAATCGTTGCATTAGCCTTATTTTGTTGTAAATGGTTCTGGTGGTTAAACTTATATGAGTAGTTAGGTTTAGCATTTTGTCTATTGTGATCCCAAGGTATTTGACTTCATTTTTTACTTCTAATGTTGCATCATTTATCTTAATATTGGGAGGGGGGGGGTTGAAATCATGATTTCTCGAGATAAACAAAACATTGATTTTGTTATAGTTAATATTGAGGTTGTGGGTTTTTAGCCAATTTGATATTTCATTAAAGCAGTATATAATAAGCTCAAAATTGGGGTTTGTTGTGTTAAAGGATAGATAGAGCACTATATTGTCAGCATACATATAGCGCAGCTAACTTGGAACTTATTAATGATTGCACATAATGGCTGAAGGTATATATTAAATAGTAATGCAGAAAGGGTTGAGCCTTGGGGTAACCCTTGTTGTTGATCATAAGTGTCTGAAGTCAGTTGGTCAATTTTGACTTGTTGGGATCTGTCAGACAGACAGGATTTAAACCATCTTGTAAATGCCAATTTGCTGTAAGCGGGAAGAAGAGTGTTATAGTTTGATAGAATCAAAAGCTGAGGTGACACTGTACCTAAGAAGATGAGCATGAATGCAAGTTTGGGATTATCAATGCCTTTTATAACTTTGTTAAACAGTGTCAGAAGTAACGTTTCAGTACTATGATGTGGTCTGAAACCATATTGGTGCTTATCAAGAGGTGTATTCAGGTCAATGTTGTCTTGTAGCTGAGTATGTACAATTTTTCAATTATTTTTGCAAGAAATGGGAGGCTGGATATTGGTATATATGATTTTGGGCATAGTTTGTCCATTGATTTGTATTTTACGATGGGTTGTATGATGGGTTTTTTTCAGCTCTTTGGGAATATAGCCTTGTGAAAGATACATGCTGGCTATCTTAAGGATAATGGAAACATTGCTAAAACAGAGGATAGTGAGGTTTCTGGAGTCCAATTGATTGCAGGTTCTGAGGCAGCATGGGTTTACTAGAGGTAGGTCTTGTCAGTCCAATCTGTTTGATTTCTTTGACTGGGTGACCAGAGAGTTTGACTGAGGGAGAGCCCTAAATGTGGTGCACTTGGATTTCAATAAAGTCTTAGACACTGTTCCATACAGGCAACTTATAGATAAATTGAGCATCCTAGGGATGGACCCTAAAGTGACTGACTGGGTTAAAAATTGGTTGAGTGGGAGGCAACAAAGGGTACAGGTAAATGGAGCTCACTCTGAGGAGGAGGTGGTAACCAGTGGTGTGCCACAGGTATCTGTCCTGGGTCCGATTCTTTTCAACATCTTTGTTAGTGATATTACAGAAGGGCTGTTCAGTAAGTTTTGCCTCTGCAGATGATACCAAAATCTGCAATATAGTAGACACCCAGGAAGGAGTAGATAACATGAGGAGGGATCTAGCTAAGCTTAAAGAATGATCGAGAATTTGGCAGCTGAGATTTAATGCTAAAAAATGCAGGCTTATGTATTTCGGCTGCAAAAATCCATGGGAGCAGTACAGTGTAGGGGCGAAGTACTTCTGTCCACGAAAGAAGAGCAGGACCTGGGCATAATGGTTTCTGATGATCTTAAGGTGGTTAAACAGGTAGAAAAGGCGATGGTGAAAGCCAGAAGGATGCTTGAGTGCATAGGGAAAGGAATGGCCAGCGGAAAAAAGGAGGTGACAGTGCCTCTTTATAAGTCTTTGGTGCAACCTCATTTGGCATACTGTGTGCAATTCTGGAGGTCACACCTTCAAAAAGATATAAACAGGATGGAGTCAGCGCAGAGGGTGGCTACTAAAATGGTCAATGGTCTTTGCTATAAACTATATGGGGACAGACTTAAAGATCTTAATATGTATATGTTAGAGGAAAGGTGGGATACAGGAGATGTGATAGATATGTTTAAATACCTCTGTGGCATAAATGCACAGGAGGAGAGTCTCTTTTGATTGAAAGTAATCTCTCTCAGGGTAGTTTCTCCAAATCGGTTAGTTTTGCGCATACAATGGCAGTCTTGAACCTCACTTCTAAGCCAGGGTATGTGGAGTATGATCTTACTCTCTCAAATTTATAGCTAATGCTCGGCATAATACTTGCATTGTGCCAAAGAGAGCCTCTTGCTGCAGTTCGTAAGATGTAACATGTATGGGTAGTTTGTCAAGATGTGCTTGGAAATTCTTCCTTATCAAGCCTGTGGCTCCCAGTGCAATGGGAAATATTTCCGTATCTTTCTGCCACATTTTCTTGGTCTCTGACTGCATTTCTTGGTACTTCAGGATCTTCTGCCTCTTTACACAATTCACAGAATAATCACTCGGTACCGACACTTCTATTTCAATCTCTCCAATGAGGGAACATAGGATGAGGGTGAAAGAGGATAGAGGCAGGAGTAATATGTGGAAATATTTCTTTACGAAAAGAGTGGTAGATGCATGGAATAGTCTCCCAGTAGAGGCAGTAGAGACGAGGACATTATCTGAATTCAAAAAAGCATGGTACAAACACAGATGATCTTTAAAGGGAAAAAAGGGACTATAGTATTTGATATGGAAGGGCAGACTAGACAGGCCATAAGATCTTTTTCTGCTGACGTGTTTCTATGCCATTTTTTTAAGTGCCTTCAAGTCAGTGCCGACTCCTCGCATCCCAGCAGCCTCTGGGTTTTCTTGGCAATGTATAACCGGAAGTAGATTGTCAGGCTTTTTCTTCCAAGCTAAAAAAGAAAGATGATAAAAAGAAAGCAGGAAATCCAACCCTCCCTTTTCTTTTCGCTGCTGATAACACCTTCTTAATGATGCAAGAATGCTGAACCCGTCATAAATACTTAACCACCAAACCTTCAGTGTGCCTATAAAAACTCTTAGGACAAAGACAAGGCATTATACTCAAAATAGCATTAATCTGAGAAACCAAAATCAACCTAATTGCTTCCAATCTACCCCACCAGAAAAATGCCAAAGGTGACTATCATCTAGTAGTCAATTAAAGAAAGAATCTGATCCATATTCAAAAGTAAACATTATTCCGGATCATAATTATACAGAAAAATAATCTATTTCAAGGCATTCCTAACAGGGGCTCTGCATTTCAAGCAAAGGTAAGAGTGTGTGGCTTTTAATTACTAGCTCTTAAAAGGGTTTGGGTACATTTTTAAAACAAAGTTACATTCTTTTTGGTGTTTTAGTTCAAAAGAGGAAATATTTTCTTTAGTGGTGTAGGTTTAAAACTCTGCTTTTAGTATCTTTCTCAGCTCTTTGAAGCTACTGACACCTCCATCAGAAGTTAGTGGGCCTGATTAGCCTGTGAAATAACTGAGAGCAACTGAGGCCTGCATAAAAGTCTTCAGAGCCTTGCACTGTTGAGGCATTCCTAACAGGGGCTCTGCATTTCAAGCAAAGGTAAGAGTGTTTGGCCTTTAATTACTAGCTCTCTGCCTGACAGCTTTTAAAAGGGTTTTGGTACATTTTTAAAACAAAGTTACATTCTTTTTGGTGTTTTAGTTCAAAAGAGGAAATATTTTCTTTAGTGGTTTAGGTTTAAACTCTGCTTTTAGTATCTTTCTCAGATCTTTGAAGCTACTGACACCCCATCAGGTGTTAGTTCACTCTCTTCCTTCCCCCACCTCTCACCCACCCCATGTAAGCAGTCTTGCTTTATAGGGCACATCCCCAATTAGCTACACACAGGGACTTGGAATAGCACATTTAGAACACACTTATAAGAGGTTAACTGCTTTTTCTCTGAAAAGACAGCTGGGAAACCGGCTGCTACTTTAGTAGGTCTCTTTCTCTTTAGCTTCAATGGGTATCTAAGCTCCACCAACTGAACAATGGCTGGGAAAAATCATATTGCCAAAGCTATTGCCCCGTTACAGCTTCTGCCTTTGTCGAACAGAGATCCCAATGCCATTTGAAGAACTGGTTCCATGTGCAGGATGCCTGCATGCTGAAGCTCTCAGGAAACAAGTGAAGGAGCTCAGAAAAAAGGTGGCGAGGCTGAGGAGCATTCTATACAGTGAAAAGTACATTGATGAGATGCTTCTTGAAACATCCAAGCTCTCCAGCAGAGGAGATGGGAGTCTACAGAATAACGAAGGTTGGACACAAGTCATCAGGGCCTGCAGAATCACCAATCCAACTCCTCCAGCCCTTGAATTGAAGAACCATTATGCAGCCCTAGAAGTGGAGGAGGTGAAAGCATCTCTGGAAAGGGAAGAACCAGAGCTCGAGCACCCCAAAGTTGCAGAATCAGTGACCATAAGGAAGGGTAGTGGTGGTTGATGACTCTCTTCCGAGGGGTACTGAGGCGTCCATCTGCCGACCAGACTTGATGTCCAGAGAGGTATGTTGTCTGCCAGGTTCCAAAATCTGAGATGTTATGGAGAGTTTGCCGAGACTTATCAAACCCACAGACTATTACTTGATATTGCTCATCCATGTCAGCACAAATGATACTGCCAGGTATCTCTCTGAGTGTATCAAAAGTGACTTCATGGTTCTGGGACAGATGGTGAAGCAGATAGGCGTACAAGTGGTGTTCTCTTCAATCCCCCTGTTTAGGGTAAAGGCCAAGGAAGAGAAGCTTGCATCCTAGAGATAAATGCATGGCTGCGTGGATGGTGTCATCGAGAGGGTTTTGGTTTCCTGGACCATGGAATGCTGTTCCAAGGGTTACAGAGCAGAGATGGTAGCTAACCTACAGAGGAGTGCCTTAAACTAGATTTATTGGGGATGGGTGAAGAAAGACCCCAGGTAAGTGAAACATTAAATACCTTTATGGAAATGGGTAAAAGGGGCAACATATGGAAAGAAGTGGGTATAAATGCCCGTAGCATTGGAAATAAATCCCAAATGTTGAGGCTTTAATGGGAGAGGCTGACTTGGATTTAGTGGCAGTAACAGAGACATGGATCACAGACAACCATGACTTGATGTAAATATACCAGGCTATACTTTACTCAGAAAGGACAAGGTAGGAAGAAGGGGAGGAGGAGTGGCAATATATGTTAAAAATAATATTAAAGCTAAGGAAATACAGGGCTTAAAAACAAGAGAGGAGGCACTGTGGGTTAAACTAGAAAGAGGGAAACAGAAATCCATTTGCATTGGTGTGATATGCAGACCTCTCATACAGGGAGAAAAGGTGGACTGAGAGTTAATAGAATACATATATAGCATTGCCAGGAAAGGGGAAGTATTACTTTTAAGGGAGTTCAATATGCCAGATGATGACTGGCATATCCCTGCTGCAATATCATCTAGAAGTAAGGAGATCGAGGATTCTCTACAGGGAGAACTATTCAGGCAACTGGTAACAGAATCCACACGTGAAGGGGTCATACTGGACTTGGTGCTTACCAATCATGACAGTGTTTCTGATGTTATAGTGGAACATCATTTTGCATCCACTGATCATCAGATGGTGTGGTTCAGTATTAGGACTAGGGCTGATAAAATCTATTCAAAAGCAAGTTTCTTAGACTTTAAGAAAACTAACTTTGGCAAGATGGGCCAATACCTCAGGGAGTCGTTAGTGGAATGGGAACAGCTGAGAAATGTAGAAAAATAGTGGGCAAAACTGAAAAGGGATAATTTAAGGGCAACCAACCTTTTTGTTAAAATGGTAAATAAATGTAAAAGGAAAAGGAGACCACTATGGTTTTCAAAAGAAGTAGCTGAGGGGAGTGAGTGGAAGGAGTCTCTGCCCGATTGTGCTCTGCTGCTGTGTGGTCTCTACAGGCACCTGTAGGGCCTGCATTCACGCGGCGCCTGCCCCGACGCCATCTACGGGGCATAAGAGAAGGAGCGGTTCCTGTGTCAGTCGGGAGTGAGTGGAAGGAGTCTCTGCCCGATTGTGCTCTGCTGCTGTGTGGTCTCTACAGGCACCTGTAGGGCCTGCATTCACGCGGCGCCTGCCCCGACGCCATCTACGGGGCATAAGAGAAGGAGCGGTTCCTGTGTCAGTCGGGAGTGAGTGGAAGGAGTCTCTGCCCGATTGTGCTCTGCTGCTGTGTGGTCTCTACAGGCACCTGTAGGGCCTGCATCCACGCGGCGCCTGCCCCGACGCCATCTACGGGGCATAAGATCAGTGCCGCTCTGCGGTCACACGGTAGCGGTCGCGCTTTGAAGGGGCGCATTTAAAGGGGCATTTTCTGCTCCTTATGCGCTCCTGTGGCGCTCTGGCGGTGGTCTCCTTGGCATGGGCAAGCGTAGGAAGCGCTCCCTCAACGTGAGTACTGTTAATCCTTCTAAAGTGGTAAAAACTGTTGGTCCTATGGATAAACACGTTGTATCGGTGAAAGATGAGGAGGCTGCATCCAGGTCTGCTGCCAAGTGTTTTTCCCCTCCAGATAGCACCTCCGGGGGTTTATCAAGCTCTGCCCTGCTTACAGATTTGGACATTATTGATCCAGTGACCTCCTCTCCAATGTTGGAAGTTCTTTCACAAAATAGGGATGGTGTCTCCCCTTTTGTTTCGTTGGAGTGTGACTGTGTGCCTTTGGTAGTTCCCTTGCCACAGGCTATTCAGTTACCGGGGGACTGTGTTGCTATATGCTCCAAAGTTGCCTCTGTTGAAGTTGGTTCTCAAAATGTTTCTCTTGTTGATGTTTTATCAATTCTGTCACGTATTGAGTCCTCTATCACCTCCTTAGCCTCTGTTGCCTCTCAATTTTCTGATTTTTCGAAAGGTTCTGTCGCAAAAATGGCTCAACATGATTCTCAAATTGCTTTTCTTGATGCTAAATGTCAGAATTTGGAAAAGCAGTATGATTCCCTACAGAAATCTTCCTTATCTTTTATGAAGGATAGTATTACTTTACATATGCAACAGGAATTACTGGAGAACTCACTGAGGGCTATGAATATTCGTTGTTTGAATTTCCCTTGTACTAGGTTGTTATCCCCTCAGATATTATTTGATAAGTATTTAACTGAAGTTTTGGGATAGGACAACAATTTATTTATTTATTTTATTTATTTCAGTTTTTTATATACCGCACTATTTATAATCAGCGCGGTTTACAGATGAACACAAAGACCAGAACAACAGGCTGTTCGGTATTACATATAACAGGAGTATAAACTTGGATAACATGGGAGAACTATATACATAGAATAAATCTTCAATTAGTTCGATAGCATGAAAAAACTATTTACATAAAATAGCAGTAGTGCAAGGGTCAGGAGGAGATTGTGGGTAAGTTTATGGTAAGATTATTCTTTTGAAATTTATGTAGGGTAAAATTTGATAAATAGGTTAAATTTTAGGGCTCTTCTGAACTGGGTTAAATCGGTTAAAGCACGTATGTCAGGTGGTAGGGAGTTCCAGAGTTTTGGGGCACAAAACATGAAGGCTCTACTCGCTGTTGATCGGCTGCAAGTTGTTATGGCCTTTGGCATTGTTAGAGTGTTTAGTGATGATTGTCTTCTGGATCTTATTGGTGGTACAGTTTGTATGAGGTCAGTTAGTGAATTGGCTGACAAGCCATGGATGGCCTTGTACGTGAGAATCAGCGTTTTGAATATGAGCCTGGCTTGTATTGGGAGCCAGTGAAGCTGCTTGAGGATTGGTGTCACATGATCATTTCTGGATGCTCCATGTAGAACCCTTGCAGCAGAATTCATAGCAAGTTGTAGAGAACTTAGGGTGGATTGTGGGAGACCTTGTAGAATTGAATTGGCGAAATCAAAATGCGGCAAGATGAGTGCTTGGAAGATGGTTCTGAAATCCTCTGGGTCCAGTAAAGAGCGTAAGTGCCTAAGTGTGCGTATCTTGAAGTATACAGCTCTTACTATATTGTCTACGTGTGATTTCATATCTAGTCGGTGGTCCAGCGTGACTCCGAGATATCTTATTGTTTCTTTGGTGGATAGATCAGCTCCCTTAACACTTATATGTGATGGTGGAATGAAGTTGGGGTCTCTTGTAACAAAGAGAACCTCAGTTTTCTTGTGCTGGATGCGGAGGTTTTGTGAGAGAAGCCACTCTGAGACTGCATCAAAGCACTTTATTATGGGCAGTAAATCCATTTGTATTGTGGAAAAAGGTAAATAAAGTAGGATGTCATCTGCGTATATCATACATTCAACATTGAATGATCTGATGATATTGCAGATAGGCTGCATGTATATGTTAAACATGAGAGATGAAAGAGATGAACCTTGTGGGACGCCTTGTTTCTGATGGAAGAGATTTGATTCTCCTGTTGCAGTTTTTACATATTGCATTCTGGTGTTCAGGTAAGATTTACACCATTCAAGTGCTGAACTACGGATGGCTTTTTCCTTCAGCCGTGTAATGAGTATATCATGATTTACCGAATCAAATGCAGCTGCTATATCTAAGAAGATTAGCACAACGCCTTGACGGATGTTGTCTATACTGGCGAGTATGTTATTGAAGAGGGTGGTGATAAGTGTTTCTACGCCATGATATTCTCTGAAGCCATGTTGAAAATAGTCAAGAGGGGCTGCGGAATCTATGTGGTCTTGAATTTGACGTTGTACCTCTTTCTCAAAGATTTTTGCTAGGAGGGGAATGCTGGCAATAGGTCTGTAAGAGTCAGCCTTTTTTGGGTCTAGTTTGGGTTTTTTTAGCAGTGGTCTAATGGATGTGAGCTTTAGAGCAGATGGGAAGGAGCCGGTTGTAAATGAAAGGTTCATGATTCTTGCAATGAACGGGCTAAATGTACTTCGCAGGTCCTTTATCCAGAAGGCTGGGCAGGGATCGGTTTGAGCGGTGGTGGTATTGAGTGAGGTGATTGTGTCTTCAATAGATTTAGCTGAAGGAGTGATAAGTGTAGACAAGGAGTTTTGGCAGGTTGTTTCTTGTACATCTGTTTTCAGTAGCTCATCCGTCTGTATAAGTTTAGATTGCAAGTAATCAGCAAAATCTTGAGGGTGGATCTCCTCCTTTTGTTCTGAAGATGGTTCCTTTGATAGTGATTTTACCAGGTTGAAAAGATCACGAGGTTTGTTCAATGATCTTTTAAGCGTATCAGTGTGATATTGCTTCTTCTTGTTTTTGATCGCTTCGCGGTGAGCTGCTAAGTAGAGATTGTAGATTGTATGGTCATCACTGGCCAGTGTTCGTCTCCAGCGTTTTTCGAGTCTCCTTAAATGCATAAGTGAAGACCGCAGCTCAGGAGAGAACCATGGTGCGGAGTTTCTTTTCTTTGATATGTTTTTCTTGTGTGGTAAATGAGAAATGGACTTGAGGCTGTTGTTCCAGGCTTCAATTGACTCGTCAAGGTTGAGCGTTGTATTGTTGAGGAGTGGTTGAGTATTTGTCAGTATAAAATCCTTGTTGAAGGGCCGAAAGCTTCTTGTTAGGGCTCTTGGTGTGTTGTCAAGGTTTTTGTAGTTTATGGGATGAGTGTTACCCAAGGGAATTTGTAGGTTTATGAGTTTGTGGTCTGACCAAGGTACATCTGTGATAGACTTTATAATGTTGCTGCTTTGTGCAGGAGCAGATTGTGGAGCGAATACCATATCAAGAATGTTTCCTTTGTTATGTGTGGGTTCCATGATTAATTGTTGATACCCAAGATTTTCAAAGGCATTGAGGAGTGAAGAGGAGTGAAGAGGCAGAGAAGGGAGATTGAGATCTCCCATTATCCAATTAGGAGTGTTGAGATTAGTGTTATTGGAGTGTTGAGATTAGTGGTATTGGAAGCTAAGTCTAGAATGGTGGGAAGGTCATCCGTAGAGCTTGAGGGAGCTCTGTAAACCAGGTTTATGGAGCATTGCTTGTTAGCTATGGTGATTATATCCAGATTGTTTGAGCTGTAGGAGTTAGTCGTATTGAAAAGGAGTTCAGACTTGGTGAGAATGAGTGATCCTCCTCCTTTCTTGTTTTCTCTGTGTGTTGTATGTATAGAGAAGTTTGGTGGAGTGAGTTGGTTAATGAGGACATTATCTTCTTTTGATAGCCAAGTTTCAGTGATCAAAAGTGCGTCAAGATTGTGATGGGTAACTAAATCTTGGATTACAGGCCACTTTTTCCGAATAGAGCGGGCATTTATGAGAGCACATTTTAAGCTTTGGGAAGTTGGGGAACAATACGAAGCCGCCTATAAATAAGCTTTATTATTTGCCTGTGGTCGGGGTTCCTCCTGTTACTGGTTCCCCGGGTGCGGTTTCAAAGCCTCTGGTTGATTCTATGGATTTATCTGAATTTATAGAGTCCTCTCAGGATTTGATTTCCTCTCATGCTACACTTCTTGTATCTTTTGTGTCTGAGGCAGATAAGAATTCTGTTATGCGATTATTTTTTGCTAATAAGAACGCTCTTTTCTGTGGGGCTAAGATAACTATTTTTCCTGATGTCGCTAGACAAACGCAGCTGAGGCGCAGGGCTTTTTTAGCCTTAAAGCCCCGGCTCTTAGCTCTTGGAGCATCTTTTTTCCTTAAATTTCCCTGTAAATGTGTGGTGGTTTTAGAGGGCACTAAATATGTTTTTTCTAAGATTTCGTCTTTAGAATCTTTTATTGTTCATCAGGCTCCTTCGAAGCAGTAATTATGTTTCTGTGTTCTGTAATGCAAAGTAATTAGAGCTTAAATGTTGTCGCCCGCTCACCCCCCAGAGGCCATAGGCATGGATGGATTAGCAGGGTAAGTTCTTTAATAGCTGTGGAGTATAGTAGAGAGGCTTGGCAATGCCTTCTGGGATTTGTAGTTCCACAACTTTAGCAAAAAGAAAGTAGTTGCAGTCGGAGTGATAAGGTTTGAAACAGGATTTATTCCCTTCCCAGGGTTGGATTTTCACACAATGAAATAAGGCAACACAAAAGACCATACGTCTGGTATCAAAATTAAAGAAACATTTGAACAAAGGATATGCTTATCTTCAGCTTTCACAATGGAGGCAAAATGGAAAAAGAAAACAGTTTTCTTCACAAAACTCTCCCTGTCTGTTTTCTTTATGAATTAGCTCCTACAGCTCTTCAGCATAGAGAAACTATGCTATCAGATAAAGTGTATGTACAGTCCATGTAAATATCATCATTATATTCCTCATACGGATCACATTGCATATCTTCTATACCGGGGCAAGTTTCCCGGTGAGTGAAACTTCTGTTCTGACTGCTGAGTTCCTCTCTATAGCTCTGGGAGTTCCCTTCCCCCACTAGCCTAGAGGTGAATGGGTAATTACCGTAATCACTACAGTCTCTCTCAGAGGCGGCACATAATTCTTGGTAAGTGCAAGGCTGTTTGCTACACTCTATGCTTCTCCTATTAGGAAGAATAAGGTTACCTTCCAGCAGTTTCCCTTCAACGTTCCTCCCTCGAGCACAGCTCTGCTCGTGGGAAGGCTTTTCACTCCGTGTCTGTTTGAGCTTTCTCCTTGGCACCAAATAATCTTCAGGATAATGATTTTCTCCTGCTTGGTAGCTTGTGCTGGGTGACTGGTCTTGCCTTAGCCTGGCCTCAGAGCTACTACCTCTGCTTCCTCTGTAGCAAGGTTCTTGGATGCAATAGTCAGCTGTGCACTGCTCTTCTAAGCAGCCCTTCCTGGGTTTCTCAGCTCTGCACCTCCCTGGTAGTCTCCTTTGGTCAGCAATAGGCTTTAACCAGCATGGAGATCCTTCTCTCCTGCCTCTCAAGCTTCTCTCCTTGCTTGGGGTTCTCCAGCTATCGGGACTTCTCTCCCTGCCAGCACGTCTCTCCCCACTACCCTCAGGTGAGTGATTTTTCAGTGCGTAGCTTGTGGTGTTCGTTTTGGCTCCGCCCCTTGTCAGCTGCCCCTCATTTCCTGATGAGCCACGAGCTAGCTTTGGGTCTTGGCATTCCCCTACACCACGTGAAATAGCTTGTGTATAGTTCCTATGGCAACCTTTGGCCCTGTGTATCTCTGAGCTGTCAAAGTTAGCTCCGTTTTGTTCAGAATCCCCTGTCTTCATGGGCTCTGAGCGCTGCACCTCATGACAATGTTTTTTGGACAGTGCTCCTTTTTTTGTAATTTGTATATTTTCCTGTTTTGGTTTCCTTAATTGACTCACTTATACTCTCCCTTGATGTGGATTAGGTTGATTTCTGTATCGTCCTTAATTGTTTGAATATTGTTTTTTTACCTTGTCTTAAACTCAATAAAAATATATTTGAAAAAAAAAGAAGTAGCTGAAAAGGTGAAGAAAAACAGGGAGGCCTTCATGAAATACAAGAGATCACAGAGAGAGGAAGACAGGCATCTATATTTGGAAAAACAGAGAAGCTAGCAAAGTAGTCAGGAAAGGAAAGATTCAAAAAGAGGAGGAAATAGCCAATGCAATAAAATGGGGGGATAAGACATTTTTCAGATATGCTAGTGAGAAAAGGAAGGGCATAAATGGTATTGTCAGACTCAAGGATGAAGGGGAGGAATATGTAGAAGCTGATGAGGACAAAGCGGAATTGCTTAACAAATATTTCTGTTCTGTGTTCACAGATGAAGAACCAGGAGCAGGACCTCAGAAAACACCCACAAACAGGAACAAAAGCGATGGGCATCTTGAATTTTCATAAGACTGCGTTCGTGAGGAATTAGCTCAACTTAAAGTAGACAAAGCGATGGAACCAGATGGGATACACCCGAGAATACTGAGGGAAGTTGGGGACATTCTAGCAGCACCACTGATTGAGCTTTTCGATGTCTCGTTGGAGTCAGGAGTGGTGCTAGAGGAGTGGAGAGAGGCGCATGTAGGTCTCTTTACACAAAAGTGGAAATAAGGATGTGGTTGAAAACTATAGGCTGGTTAGTTTAACCTCAGTGGTGAGTAAATTATTGGAGGCTCTGCTGAAAGAGAAAATAGTGAGGTTTCTGGAGTCCAATAGATTACTGGATCCGAGGCAGCATGGATTCACCAGAGGCAGTTCCTGTCAGACAAATATGATTGATTTCTTTGACTGGTGACTAGGGAGTTTGGACCAAGGGAGAGCCCTAGATGTGGTGTATTTAGATTTCAGTAAAGCCTTTGACACCATTCTGCACAGGCAACTTATAAACAAACTGAGCACCCTAGGGATGGACCCTAAAGTTACTGCTTGTGTTGTAAACTGGTTGAGTGGGAGGCAACAAAGGGTACAGGTAAATGGAGCTCACTCTGAGGAAAAGGAGGTTATGAATGGTGTGCCCCAGGGATTTGTCCTTAGTCTACATCTTACATAGTACATAGTAACATAGTAAATGATGGCAGATAAAGACCAGAATGGTCCATCTAGTCTGCCCAGTATGATGGCAAGAGTAGTTGCACCTGCCGCTCCGTGCAGGCCGCCCCTCCACACGTCTTTTTTTAAGGGTGAACCCACCACTCCATGTAGGACACCCCTTATTTGTTGAGAATTTAGATGGTTCAATTTATTTTGATTTTATCCTGTTGCTGAAAAGGGATCCACTGTGTCTGTCCCATGCCATTTTGAATTTCGTCACTGTGTTTTCCCCACCACTTCCATCGGGAGGGCGTTCCTAGCATCCACCACCCTTTCAGTGAAAAAGTATTTCCTGACATTGCCTTTCAGTTTACCCCCTTGCAGCTTCATGTTATGCCCTCTAGTTTTACAGCTTCCCCATCTTTGGAAGAGGTTTGTTTGTTCATTATTTCCCTTTAAGTATTTAAAGGTCTGAATCATATCTCCCCTGTCCCTCCTCTCCTCCAAAGTATACATGTTTAGGTCTTCAAGTCTCTTTTCATAAGGCTTCTGACGCAGGCTCCAAATCATTTTGGTCGCCTTCTTCTGAACAGTTTCCAGTCTTTTTACATCCTTTGCAAGATACGGTCTCCAAAACTGAACACTGTATTCCAAGTGAGGCCTCAACAGTGACTTGTACAGTGACATAAGTACCTCTTCCGTTCTGCTGGTAATTCCTCTTTGTATGCAGCCCAACATCCTCCTGGCTTTTGCCACCGCCTTGTCGCACTGTTATACCACCTTGAGATTTTCATAAAAAAATCACACCAAGGTCTTTCTCCTGATCCGTGCACACCAACCTCTCGCCCCCTATCGCGTACATTTCCCTTGGATTTCTTTGCATTAAATCTTAATTGCCAAGCATTAGACCATTCTTCCAGCTTTTGTAGATCTTTCCTCATGTTAACCACTCCCCCGGGGGAGTCCACTCTGTTGCAAATTTTTGTGTCATCTGCAAAAAGACAGACTTTTCCATTCAGTCCTTCAGCAATATCGCTAACAAATACATTGAACAGTGCCGGGCCCAGGACCGATCCCTGGGGCACCCCGCTAATCACCTTCCCTTCATCTGAGTGAGCTCCATTTACCATCACCTTCTGTCATCTGTCAGTCAACCAATTTCTGATCCAATTTACCATCTTGGGATCCGTCCCAAGCTACTGAGTTTATTGATAAACCTCCTATGAGGAACAGTATCAAAGGCTTTGCTGAAATCCAGGTAGATGACATCCATTGCATGCCCCTCATCCAGTTCCCTGGTCACCCAGTCAAAGAACTCAATCACATTTGTTTGGCAAGATCGTCCTTTGGTAAAACCATGTTGCCTCGGGTCTTGCATCCTGTTGGTTTTGAGAAAGTTCACTATTCGCTCTTTCAGAAGCGCCTCCATTACTTTTCCCGCCACCGAGGTGAGGCTCACAGGCCTGTAGTTTGACACTTCTTCCCTGTCACCACTTTTGTGTAGAGGTACAACATCAGCCATTCTCCAGTCCTGAGGAACCTCTCCTGTTTCCAAGGATCTGTTGAAAACGTCCTTTAATGGCCCTGCAAGAACCTCTCTGAGCTCTTTCAGTATCCTGGGATGTATCCTATCCGGTCCCATAGCCTTGTCCACTTTCAATTTTGCAAGCTGTTCTAATACTTCATCTTCTGTGAATGGTGTGGTATCTATTTCATTCCCATTTTTATATTTGGGAGTCACAGGAGGTCCTTCTCCAGGACTTTCTTTAGTAAAAACAGAGCAGAAGTATTCATTTAGCAATTTCGCTTTTTCACTGTCACTTTCCACGAGTCCGTTCGCAGCACTTCTGAGTCCTGCAATTCCACATCTGATCTTCTTCCTTTCCCGAATATACCTGAAGAAAGTTTTGTCGCCACACTTAACATCTTTAGCCATCTTTTCCTCTGCCTTTGATTTTGCTGTCCTTATTTCTCTTTTTGTCTCTTTGAATTTGATCCTGTATTCATTTCTGTGTTCCTCTGTTTGTGAGCTTTTGAATTTTGTGAAAGCTGTGTTTTTTGCCTTTATTTGAGCAGCCACTTCTTTGGAAAAAAACAGGTTTTCTTCTCCTCTTGTTTTTGTTTACTTTTCTTACATATTTTTCTGTTGCCCCTTTTAGTGCCGCCTTTAGTTTAGCCCATTGCAATTCCACTTCCCTTATCTCCTTCCCCCCTGTCAGCTCCTCCTTTAGGTACTCGGCCATTTTATTGAAGTCGGTGTTTTTGAAGTTTAGGACTTTGAGCTTGCTATGATTGGCCTGTACCATGGCTTATATCTCAAACCACATCGTGTGATGATCGCTGCTGCTCACAGGGGCACTCACGCAGACATTTGACATGCTATCACTGTTGGTGAGCACTAAATCCAATGTTGAGCTTTCCCTGGTTGGTTCCATCACCATTTGTCTAAGTAACGCATCTTGGAGAGCATCCACAAATTTTTTTGCTTCTTTCCAAATTTGCAGAAGGAGTAATCCAATCCACATCCAGTAGATTAAAGTCACCCAATATTATCACTTCCCCCTTTGTGGCTATCTTGGCAATATCTATAATCAATTCGTTATCTATCTCTTCAATTTGTGTCGGAGGTCTGTAGACTACAGCAGTATGGATGACAGTGGCATCTCCTTTTTCCAACACAATCCAGAGCGCTTCTTCTTTTACCCATGCCCCCTGCATTTCAGTAGTTTAATATTGCTTTTGACATACTAGGCTACTCCTCCTCCTCTTCCATTTTCTCTGTCTCTTCTGAATAGATTATAGCCAGCTATGGCTATATCCCAATCATGCGATTCATTAAACCATGTTTCTGTAATGGCCACAATGTCCAAATCCATTTCCACCATTAGGGCTTCCAGGTCCGGAACTTTGTTGGCTAAGCTTCAAGCATTTGTGCTCATTGCTTTCCAGCATTTAACTGGCTTGTGTGTATTTTGAATTGATTTTGTTCTGCCTACATCTTCCCACTTGTTTTTGATGCGTGGTTTAAAAGTGTGGCTGTTTCTGATTTTAATCTGCTTTTGCAGGGGGTGACGTCCAGAGCTTCACCTTCCACATTCGTCACCCCATTTTCTAGTTTAAATGCATATCCACATATTGCTTGAATTTTTCACTTAGGATTCTTTTCCCTGTGATAGAGAGATGTAGTCCATCAGCACAGTATAGTCTCTTGTTGTTCCATCTGTTGTCCCAGTCGCCAATAAATCTGAATCCTTCTTGTTTGCACCAGGTCTGGAGCCATGTATTAAAGCTGTTAATGCGATACAGCTTTTTTGCCCCCTTACCAAGAACAGGTAGAACCTCTGAGAATGCAACAGTGTTAACAATGGGCTTGAGTTTCTCTCCCTTTTGGACTGTAGAGGCACTGTTTCTAGCCAGGTCATTTGTGCCCAAGTGGATAACAACATCAAGTTTGGAGTGTTCACTTTTTTCTCTAAGTACTTCAACAATGTGGTTTGTATTCCTGCTGGCTGAAGAGCCTGGGAGGCACCTGACTATGTTCTCTCCTTTGAACTGTGTTCTGAAGTTGGTGCCACTGATGATGGAATCACCAAGTAGTAGTAGTTTGCTGTTTGGTGAGGTTTTCTTCATTTTTGGTCCTTTAGCAGGAGATTGGGCATCGTCTGTCTCATTTAAGGGCCCTTCAGTTTCTTTGGATTGGGCATCCTCATTCGCCAAGGCAGTGAAGGCATTATGCAGGGATATCGCCTGTTGCATACGATGCCTCTGTGTCACAGGTCGCAATCTACCAGAACCCACTGTGATCCATTTGTTCCTGGGGTGTTTGATTCTTTGTGGGAGCGGTGGCGGACTTTGTTCAGTTTGTATCCTGTATCTTTGTTAGTGATATTGCGGAAGGGCTGTATCCTGTATCTTTGTTAGTGATATTGCGGAAGGTTTTCCTTTTTGCGGATGATACCAAACTCTGCAATAGAGTAGACACTCAGGAAGGTGTAGATAACATGAGGAGGGATCTCACTAAGCTTGAAGAATAGTCTAGAATTTGGTAGCTGAGATTTAATGTTGAAAAATGCAAGGTCATGCATTTGGGCTGCAGCAATCCAAGGGAGTGATATAGTGTAGGGGGTGAAGTACTTCTGTCCACAAAAGAAGAGTGGGACCTAGGCGTAATTGTGTCTGATGATCTTAAAGTAGCTAAACAGGTAGAAATGCAGTGGTGAAAGCTAGTGGGATGCTTGGGTGCATAGGGAGAGGAATGGCCAGCAGAATAAAGGAGGTGATAGTGCCTCTGTATAAGTCTTTGTTGTGACCTCATTTGGAGCATTGTATGCAATTCTGGAGACTGCACCTTCAAAAGGATTTAAACAGGTTGGAGTCGGTACAGAGGGTGGCTACTAAAATGGTTAGTGGTCTTCATTATAAAGCATATGAGGAGAAATTTAAGGATCTTAATATATATACTTTAGAGGAAAGGCAGGATAGAGGTGATATGATTGAGGCGTTTAAATACCTCCATGGCATAAATGCATAGGAGGAGAGCTTCTTTCAATTGAAAGCAAGTTCTGCTACGAGGGAACATAGGATGAAAGGGGATAGACTCAGGAGTAATATGCGGAAGTTTATCTTTATGGAAAGGGTGGTAGGTGTGTGGAATAGTCTCCCAGTGGAAATGGCAGAGATGAGGACAGTATCTGAATACATAAAAGCATGGGACAAACAAAGAGGCTCTCTAAAGGAAAAAAGGGGACTCTTTAGTAGGTGATATAGAAGGGCAGACTAGATAGGCCATGTGGTCTTTTTCTGCCATCATGTTTCTATGATTAGGAGACCATTTCAAAGTACACTCGTCAAGATCGAGTTGTGTAGTACAACGGTTCAGGAGCATAACCTCAGACTTTTCCCATTTGATTTTATAACTAGAAATTTGTGAAAAAGCCTGCAATACATCTAACAATGCAGGAATAGAAGTTCCAGGTTGCTCCAAAAACACTAAAGGATCATCAGCATAAGCTTCAAGCTTACAGCTAAACTCTGGAAAAGCAATCCTTTGCTCAGCAACTTTCTGATGAAGAGAGGTTCTAAAGCTGAGCTGCCTTGTATGAGTTGGGACAAGGCGGATAAGCGCTGTGCCCGATTGAGAGGCAGGATGGCCCTTGCTTGAGTGGCATCCAGGAGGGCGCCAATGAACTCCAAACGTTAGGCGAGACATTAGGACGTTCACCATGAAGCCCGGGTGCTGGAGCAGTCCTATGGTGTGCAGTGCTGCGTTATGTACCTCTCCCAGTGTACTGACTCGTATGAGCCAGTCATCCAGGTAGGGGAAGATGAACACCCCCTGGAGTCTGAGGTGAGCGGCCATGACTGCCAGGTATTTAGTGAATACCCTGGGAGACAAGGCGAGGCCGAATGGGCGTTCCCTGTACTGACAATGCCATCGGCTGACGACAAATCAGAGGTACTGACGGTGCCTTGGATGGATCAGGATATGAGTATAGGCATCTTTGAGATTCAAGGAGTATAGCCAATCTCCCTGCATGAGATAAGGCAGAAAGGTTCTAAGGGATACCATTTTGAACTTTTCCTTGACCAGGAAGCAGTTGAGGTCCCGCAGATCTAGGATGGGCCGGAAGCCCCCAGTCTTCTTGAGGACAAGGAAGTAGCGGAGTAGAATCCCCTGCCTAGGAGAGGTTGAGGAACAGGCTCTATTGCTTGATCCTCAAGCAAAAACTTCAAGCTCCTATTGCAGAAACTCCCTGTGAAAGGAGTCCATGGGTAATTCCCCAGGGAAGAAGGGAGGGGGCAGCTGGGCAAAGTGGAGGAGATAATCTTCCCTGACCACGTGCAACACCCATGCATCTGTGGAGATGCTTGGCCACTGGTGTGCAAAGTGGACCAGCCGTTCTCCTGTGAACTTTGGGCCTTGTACCTTCTGGGGGAGGGAGGCTATGCCCAAGGAGTCAAAAACGCCCCCCGCCCCCTGACTGCGGCTGGGGTGTTGTTTGGGATTTTGGGGTCTTTGGCTTACAGGGGCCATGCCCCTGGCCTGCTGCTCCTGTGGGGGAGCGTGATAGGCCTGAATCTTAGGATAGTTCCCGTAAGCCTTCTTGGTCTTTGGGTGGAAGGGCTTTTTCCCCCGAAGTCTTCCTACGGGAAGGTTCAGATACTTTCTTGGACAGCCTGGTTCTGGTCATTGATTGCTTCTCCAGCTCGTCCACATTCTCTGTCATGGGCTTACCGAAGAGATTCTCCCCCGGCTAGGGTCATCAGCCAACTTGTCCTAAACCCACTGCTCCAAGTCGGAGGCCTGTAGCAAGGCAAGGCGTAAGGCACTAATGCCCACTGTAGCTACCCGAGCCACCAATTCAAAGACATTGAAGGCTGCCCGAGTTTGGAATTTGGAGCTCTCCTTCACCGATGACACCAGAGTCAGGACTCAAGAGGTTCGCCTGCTAACCCAACCGAGAACCTGGCAAGCTCCCTCACTAAGTCTCTGAGGTACATACCTATGTACAGCTAGTAAGAGTAGTTACTCACCTGTAACAGGTGTTCTCCAGGAGCAGCAGGAATCAGTCCTCACATATGGGTGACGTCGGCGCCGACGGAGCCCTCGCGGAGCAATTTTCCCCAGCTTTCAAAGAAAGCCTTTGGGAATTGCAGCGCGCATGCGCGGTCCCCTTCCCGCCCAAGGGTGCCATCTTGCTCAGTCTGATGACATAGCTAAAAGACAGCAAAAAATGAGCAAAAATGAAATCATAGGACTGCAACTCCAAGGGGAGGAGGGAGGGTTGTGAGGACTGATTCCTGCTGCTCCTGGAGAACACCTGTTACAGGTGAGTAACTACTCTTTCTCCAGGACCAAGCAGGAAGTCAGTCCTCACATATGGGACTCCCAAGCTTAAGGCTACCGGAGACCCTAAGCACAAAAAAGGAGCTCCCTCAAGCTCAGTAGCACAGAAGGAAGGAATCTTCTCTGAATACGCCTCCAACCGGTAGCCCAACATCCAGGACGGAGGGTAGGAGTTGCCTATACCTCAAAGAGATTACGAAGGACTGCCTGTCCGAAAGCACTGTCCCTGCGGGACTCCCTCTCCAGGCAGTAATGGGCCGCAAAAGTCTGGCTTGAAGACCAAGTAGCAGCCCGGCAGATGTCTGCCAATGGAACAGAGCGGAGGTAAGCCACTGACACAGCCTTCGCCCTAACACGATGAGCCGTGACTCGACTCTCCAACGAGAGGCCGGCTGCCTCATAAGCCCAAGCGATACAGTCAGCAACCCAGATGGACAGAGTACGCTTGGAGACAGGGAGCCCCAACGTATTGGGGTCATAAGACACGAAGAGCTGAACAGCCCTTCGGTGCTCCCGCGTACGGTCAAGGTAGAAGGTTAACGCCCTCCTACAGTCCAGGGTATGCAGGACCATTTCAGCTCGGCTGGAGTGTGGCCTGGGAAAGAAGGTCAGAAGTACCACCTCCTGGTTGATATGAAAAGGGGAAACTACTTTTGGAAGAAACTTAGGGTGAGTCCGTAGGACTACCCTATTCCTGTAGAACCTAGTGTAAGGGGGATCAGATACTAGGGACTGCAGTTCACTAACGCGTCTAGCAGAAGTGAGGGCTACCAAGAATAAGGTTTTCCAAGAAAGAAAACGAAGAGGACAGGTAGCCATAGGCTCAAAAGGCGGACAGGTAATCCGCTGTAACACCACGTTCAGATCCCAGTCAGGGGCTGGTGGGCGCAAAGGTGGCTTGAGGAGAAGGAGGCCTCTGAGAAAACGAGCCACTAGAGGGTGGCTGGAAAGAGGCCTGCCATCCACCGGCATGATATGCGCAGAAAGAGCACTGAGGTGGACCCTGATCGAGTTGGACTTAAGTCCAAGATTGGAAAGGTAAAGCAAGTACTGCAAGACCACTGACACCAAACAGGAGAAGGGATCCTGAGACTGCTGAGCACACCAGACGGAGAACCGACGCCACTTAAGAGCGTAGGACTTCCGGGTGGAGGGTCGCCTGGAGGCCAAGACGACTTCCTCCACATCTCGAGGCAGGAGGAGGGGAGCAAGGACTACCCTTTCAGCAGCCAGGCCATCAGATGAAGGGACCAGAGGTTGGGGTGTAGGAGAGTCCCCTGATCCTGTGTCAGGAGATCGGGCTGAAACCCCAGAGGAAGAGGAGTGTCCACCGCTAGCTGCATCAGAAGCGGGAACCAGGGCTGTCTGGGCCACCGGGGAGCCACGAGGATCATTGAGGCTTTGTCCCGGAGAACCTTGAAGAGTGTCCGAGACACTAGTGGCATTGGAGGAAAGGCATACAAGAGGCCTGTGGACCAGGAGAGAAGAAAAGCATCTGCCGCTACTCTGAGAGGATGCGGTTGTCGAGAGCAGAATCGGGGAAGTTGCCGGTTTAGAGGACTGGCAAAGAGATCCATGGTGGGGAGGCCCACCATGGATCTCCACTCCACTCGTGTGGCTGGAGGATTCTGCTCAGTGTGTCTGCCAGGCAATTTTCTTGACCCGGGAGATAAACAGCTTTTAGGAGGATGCCGCGGCTGATGGCCCAAGAGCACAGTCTTTGTGCTTCCTGACAGAGAAGGAGGGAGCCTGTGCCCCCTTGTTTGTTCATGTAGAACATTGCAACTTGATTGTCCGTCTGGACCAGGACAGACTGGTGAGAAGTGAGGTGGGAGAAGGCCCTCAGAGCCAGGCGGATGGCTCTGAGCTCCAGGAAGTTGATCTGCTGGGCAGACTCCCAAGGAGTCCAGAGGCCCTGAGTACATGTCCCTTGGCAATGGGCTCCCCAACCCAGGAGAGAAGCATCGGTCGTCAGGACCAGAGAAGGCGGAGGAGACTGAAAAGTCATTCCGAGGACCAGGTTTGGCAGATGAAGCCACCATTGCAGAGAAGAGACCAGCGGGTCGGAGATCTGTACTGAGTCCGCTAGGCTTCCCGTGGCTTGATGCCATTGTGTGCGCAGGCTCCATTGAGCAGGCCGCATGTTCAGGCGGGCATTGGGGGTCACATGGACTGTGGAAGCCATATGGCCGAGCAGTCTTAGAAATTGCCTGGCAGAGACCAGGGAATTGCTGCGAAAGTGGCTGGCAAGATCCATGAGCCTGCTTGCCCTGTCGAGAGGCAGAAAGGCCCGCGCCTGAAGCGTGTTTATCCTTGCGCCTATGAAGTCGAGATCCTGAGAGGGGAGCAAAGTGGACTTTGCGAAGTTTATGACAAAGCCCAAGTGCTGGAGCAGAGCCACAGTGCGGTGTGTGGCGTGAGTGGCCTCTTGGGAAGACTGTGCTCTGATGAGCCAGTCATCCAGGTAGGGAAACACAAAGAGGCCTTGAAGTCTTAGATAGGCCGCCACCACTGCCAGACATTTGGTGAACACCCTGGGTGTGGAGGATAGGCCAAAGGGTAGCACTCTGTACTGGTAATGACTGCCTCCCATAACAAACCTGAGAGATTGTCTGTGGCTTGGGTGGATGAGGATGTGAGTGTAGGCATCCTTTAGATCCAAGGAGCATAGCCAGTCTCCCTGCTGGAGGTAGGGCAGCAGGATTCCAAGGGTAAGCATCTTGAACTTTTCCCTTGCGAGGAACTTGTTGAGGTTCCGCAAGTCCAGGATGGGTCTGAGGCCTCCTGTTCTTTTTGGTATCAAAAAGTACCTGGAGTAAAAGCCTTGACCTCTCAGGTGGTGGGGCACCGGTTCCACAGCCTGTTCCTGAAGAAGACTTGCTAACTCTTGAAGGAGTAAGTCCCTGTGCAGAGGGAGTCTGAGAGGCTCTCCTGGAAAGTAGGAGGGAGGTACCTGGTGGAAGTGCAGAAGATAGCCTTCTTGGACTATGTGAAGCACCCAGGTATCTGTAGTGATGTTGGACCACCTGTGGGCAAAGTGGACCTGCCGGCCTCCTGTGCTGAGAGAAACCAGCTGAGGGGGAGAGGCTATGCTGATGAAGTCAAAAACCCCCACCCTGCTGAGCAGGGGCGGGTGGTGCAGGCTTGGGGGCTGGCTGCCTACGGGACCCATGACTCCATCCCTTGGCCTGCTGACCCTGTTGGGGAGCTGCTGAGGCCTGAAAATGAGGGTATTGTTTATAGGCAGCCGCCTTCCTCGGGTAAAAGGGCTTTTTCCCCGAGCCCTTCTTTTTCCGAGAAGGGGCAGAGGTTTTCCTTGAGAGCCGAGTCCTGGTGAGAGTCTCGGTCTCGATCTGTGCAGCCTTCTCAGCCATGGGCTTGCCAAAGAGGTTTTCACCTCTGCAGGGGACATCGACCAACTTGTCCTGTACCCATGGCTCGAGGTCGGATGACTGAAGCCAAGCCTGTCGGCGGGCACCGATGCCGGCTGCGGCTACTCGAGCCGATGCTTCAAAGCCATCGTAGGCTGCTCGAGAGATAAACTTCGAGCACTCCCGAATACCAGTAGACAAGGCTTGGAACCTCTGCAAAGGTTCTTCGGAGAGACCAGCAGAGAACCCGGCTATTTCTTTAGCCAGGTCTCGGAGATACAGGCCCATATAGAGCTGGTAGGTCTGGACTCGACAAGCAAGCATAGAGCCCTGGAAACACTTCCTACCGAGGGCATCCAGGTTCCGAGCCTCCCGACCGGGAGGCACCGAGGAGTGCATCTTCTGACTCTTGAGTCTATGCATGGCCGATTCCACCACCATGGAATGGTGCGGTAGTTGTGCCTTTTGGAACCCGGGGCTCTTGCGGACTCGATAAATGGAATCGACCCGCTTGCTCAACACCGGCGCCGATGCCGGGCTCTCCCACATGCGGAAGAGAAGTCGTTCCAGCATCGGAGGAACCGGTACAGTAAAGGCCTCCTTTGGGGGAGAGTCGTACTGGAGGGCATCGAGCTCTTCGGCTCGAGGCTCCTCCTCGGGATCCGCGGGGAAGGCCAAGGCCTTCGCCATATCCCGCACGAAGTCCGAGAACCGGGTATCCTCCGGGGGGGATCGTCTCCGAGGTTCGGACTCGGGGGAGTCCGATGGGACACATCGAGTCCGAAAAGAACCAGGTGACTCTTCGTCCTCGGATTCCCAGGCTGACTCCTCGGAGGAGGAGTCGAGCGGCTCCGGTCGGGCGGGCATCGATGCCGTCCGCCCCGACACCGAGGGAGTCGGCGTCGACGACCTCGGTCCCGAACGGGAGGCCGAAGGAGACCGTGACCGAGGATCGACTCGAGCCCTCATGGACTCGAGGATCGGCTCGGTCTCCGGGGTTGACTTGGACGTCGACGTCCCGGTGGTCAGGGCAGAAGCACTGGCGAGGCCAGCGATCAATGCCTGCTGCTGGTCCATGAAGGCAGTCAGACTGCTCTCCAAGGCCGTCAACCTGAGTCCGAGCTCAGGAGACCCAGCAGCCCCCGACTCGGGCCCCGACGGCGTCGGGCCCGACGTCGGCTCCTTTGGAGGCGAGTCCACGAGGATTACAGCACTTACGTGAGCAGGCGAGTCCATCTCGAGACGAGGATGTTTGGAAGGCCTCTCCATCTCCGAGGACCCGGGATGGCTATCGGGGCTATGCGACCTGGCCCTCGAGGAACCAGGAGCGTCCACCGACGCCGCCCTCGCGGGTTTCTTCTTCCGATGATGTTCCCGGGTAGGAGACCCCTGCTCAGAGGAACTGCGACAATGCTCAGGACCAGAGTCCCGAGATGTCGAAGCCTCTGACGAGGTCCGGGCCCAGCCGGAGTCAGAGAAGATACGTTCCCGCTGATGCTGCCGACTCCTCAACGCTTTTGAGGACATCTTGCCACACGGACCACAGATCATCGGGTCATGATCGGGTCCGAGGCAGCGGAGGCAGCAGTCGTGTGTGTCGGTAAGAGACATGAGTTTCTTACACCGATCACACTTCTTAAACCCGCTGGCAGCCATCGGGGGAAAAAGGGCCTCTGCGAGGTCAAAAGACAGGGCTGCCAGTGAAAAAGAAAAAAAAAGGGCGCGAAACCTGTCACGAAGGACAAAAAAACGAAAAATAAAGAACGGACTCGCAACCCGCGTCGCGGGTCCGGGCGGGAAAAGAACCGGCGTCGAATCGAGAAAAAAGACAATTAAAATCAACTTTTTTAGCGGTGAATTACAAACAACGTCTGTAGGGCTCCGCGGAAAAAAGAAGACTGAGCAAGATGGCACCCTTGGGCGGGAAGGGGACCGCGCATGCGCGCTGCAATTCCCAAAGGCTTTCTTTGAAAGCTGGGGAAAATTGCTCCGCGAGGGCTCCGTCGGCGCCGACATCACCCATATGTGAGGACTGACTTCCTGCTTGGTCCTGGAGAATGCCTGGATCTGGGCTGTAAGCATAGAGCGCTGGAAACATTTTCTGTCAAAAGCATCCATAGTGTGTGCCTCCCTGCCAAGAGGCACCGAGGAATGCATCTTCTGTCTCTTAATGCAATGCATAACTGACTCCATAACCATGGAGTTATGTGGCAGTTGTGTTTTCTCAAAGCAGATGCTCTGGCTGACCCTAAACTGCAAATCGAGTCAACGATTCACAATTGGCACTGTCACCAGGGTCTCCCACATTCTGAATAGTAGCCATTCAAGGATGGGGAAAATGGGCACCATCAGTGCCTCTCAAGGAGAAGCCTTGTACTGGAGGATATCGAGATCCTCAGTACACAGTTCATCCTCGGGCTGTGCCATGAAGGTGAGTGCCTGGGACATCTCCTGAACAAACTCCAGGAAAGTTAGGTATCCTGCAGGTGACCACCACTGATGGTGTGGCAGAGACAGGTCAGATGAGATGTCCCAATGGAGGATGGTGATGGAAGACTCCTCATCTGTCTCCCAGGCCGACTCAGAGCCGGAAGGGGGGTGCTGAAAAACAATACCCAGAAACTCTGAAAAAATTCCTTCAAGGTAATTAATCATAACAATACCTTCAATGCCTTCAGGAACTCCTAAAATACAAATATTATTTCACTTATTGTGATTAACCAGATCTTCCATATCAATCTGAAGATGAGCAATCGCCACAGTATTGCATTCAATATGGGGCACAAACCTTTCAAATTGCCCAGTCCAGACGATGCTGCAAGTCAAGCAATCAAACATTAAGGGATTCAAGCTGACCCTAAACTGACTTGGCTGCTTCCAATTGAGAAAACATTAAAACCTTCAGTTTTAAGACCTCTGGGTCAGGCTCTGCAGCCTTCTCCGCTGCCACCATTTTTTCTGGGATTGGGGAACCGACCTTATGGCGCTTTAGCCTAGACACAATATCATACTGCCTATCAGACTTCAAACTCTACTAGTTGCCATCTTCATGCCAAAACAAACCAAGAAAGGTAATGGGTGATGTAACAAAGCCGATTATGCTTCAAAGAGGTCTCGATCGGTAGGAGCTTTCATGGCATGCACCTGCTCCGTTTAGGTTCCACAGCACCCACAGATGCACTGATTCGAATCTAACGTTAGGTGCCACTGTACTAGGCATTTCCCTTTTATGGTTTATTATTTCTTGTTATACCACCTTTCAGTCAACAAACAAGGCAGTTAGTTGTGTAAGACTCGATATACTAAGCTTTTTTTCTCCATAGACACAGAATGAGGGAAACAATTTAGGAAATTGGATTGAATAGGATAAAAGCTCTTTTAAAATTTGATTCATGACATGATATATTTTAAGCAAAAGCAAGACAGATTAAAAAAAAGTAATGTTGCTCAGTTCTAACAGGTGTCTTCCATAAACAGAACAATTAAAGAGGTACACAAATGGGTAACATCATTCGGGACAAAACTGTGCTCCCACAGGGGTCAGGTCAACTCTATGAAGGCAACTCTTGAGGAGGGAGGTGCTTTATCAATCCTGCTAGCTACGGAAAACTTTTATTGCAGGTGAACAAGATTGATTTTTTGTTGACAAACAGGATTGAATCAGGCACACGAG